>OX438910.1:4807500-6102987 GCA_949316265.1 Diarsia mendica
ACTTGAGTATAAAGAAAAGAAAAGAAAAAAAAAAAGAAAAAGAAGAAAAGAAAGAAAAAGAAAAAGAAAAAGAAAAAGAAAAGTGAAGTGATGGTGTTTAAGGCTGGTAATAAATCTTTCGCTAATGTGCCTCCTTTATATCTTTACGGAACCAGCTTAAACAGAGTGTCTAATTTTAAGTATCTGGGTCACTGGGTCTCAGAGGATAATATGTGTGACAATGTTGATATGGAGAGGGAGCGCAGGGCGCTGTCTGTGCGCTGTAACATGCTGGCCCGCAGGTTTGCACGGTGTACAGAGCAAGTCAAGGTGGCATTATTTAAGTCCTTCTGTCAATCTTTTTACACCTGCAGCCTGTGGACTAAGTGCACGTAGCGTACATACAGTGCTCTGCGTGTACAGTATAATAACGCGTTCAGGGTGCTGTTCGGGCTGCCGCGCCACTGCAGCGCTTCGGCTATGTTTGCGGATAAAAGCGTGGACGGTTTTCATGCCATTATGCGGAAGCGTTGTGCGTCGCTCATGAAGCGCATGCAGGCCAGCTCGAACAGCCTTCTGAGCGTGTTCGTGGGCCGCTGGGACTCACCTTTGTGGCGGCACTGGATGCGACTACTACACTCACACAGCGGGTGGTCGTGTCCAGGGCTTGCCATAGACTGACATTTCCTGTGCGATGCCACTTTTATTTTATTTTTGTGTCATTTTTTGTATGTACTAACAATAGTTTTGTAAGGTTTTTGTGTTACTAACAGTATATGGACTACCTACGCAGCTACGTCCGAAATAAGCGTTTTTTTTTTATTATCTATATATATAAAAGGATAACTGACTGGGTGACATATCAACGTACAGCCGAAACTACTGGGGCTAGGAATGTGAAATTTTGCACACGGCTTCCTATTATAATGTAGGGGAGCACTAAGAAGGGGTTTTTGGAAATTTAACCTTTAAGGGGGTGAAAAGGGGGATGAAAGTTTGTATGGAAAATCTTATTACTTGTGTTTAGGAATGTGAAATTTTGCACACGGCTTTCTATTATAATGTAGGGGAGCACTAAGAAGGGGTTTTTGGAAATTTAACTTTTAAGAGGGTGAAAAGGGGGATGAAAGTTTGTATGGAAAATCTTATTACTTGTGTTTAGGAATGTGAAATTTTGCACACGGCTTCCTATTATAATGTAGGGGAGCACTAAGAAGGGGTTTTTGGAAATTTAACCTTTAAGGGGGTGAAAAGGGGGATGAAAGTTTGTATGGAAAATCTTATTACTCGTGTTTAGGAACGTGAAATTTTGCACACGGCTTCCTATTATAATGTAGGGGAGCACTAAGAAGGGGTTTTTGGAAATTTAACCTTTAAGGGGGTGAAAAGGGGGATGAAAGTCTGTATGGAAAATCTTATTACTCGTGTTTAGGAACGTGAAATTTTGCACACGGCTTCCTATTATAATGTAGGGGAGCACTAAGAAGGGATTTTTGGAAATTTAACCTATAAGGGGGTGAAAAGGGGGATGAAAGTTTGTATGGAAAATCTTATTACTTGTGTTTAGGAATGTGAAATTTTGCACACGGCTTCCTATTATAATGTAGGGGAGCACTAAGAAGGGGTTTTTGGAAATGTAACCTTTAAGGGGGTGAAAAGGGGAATGAAAGTTTGTATTGGAAAATCGTATTACTTGTGTTTAGGAATGTGAAATTTTGCACACGGCTTCCTATTTTAATGTAGGGGAGCACTAAGAAGGGGTTTTTGGAAATTTAACCTTTAAGGGGGTGAAAAGGGGGATGAAAGTTTGTATGGAAAATCTTATTACTTGTGTTTAGGAATGTGAAATTTTGCACACGGCTTCCTATTATAATGTAGGGGAGCACTAAGAAGGGGTTTTTGGAAATTTAACCTTTAAGGGGGTGAAAAGGGGGATGAAAGTCTGTATGGAAAATCTTATTACTCGTGTTTAGGAACGTGAAATTTTGCACACGGCTTCCTATTATAATGTAGGGGAGCACTAAGAAGGGATTTTTGGAAATTTAACCTTTAAGGGGGTGAAAAGGGGGATGAAAGTTTGTATGGAAAATCTTATTACTTGTGTTTAGGAATGTGAAATTTTGCACACGGCTTCCTATTATAATGTAGGGGAGCACTAAGAAGGGGTTTTTGGAAATGTAACCTTTAAGGGGGTGAAAAGGGGAATGAAAGTTTGTATTGGAAAATCTTATTACTTGTGTTTAGGAATGTGAAATTTTGCACACGGCTTCCTATTTTAATGTAGGGGAGCACTAAGAAGGGGTTTTTGGAAATTTAACCTTTAAGGGGGTGAAAAGGGGGATGAAAGTTTGTATGGAAAATCTTATTACTTGTGTTTAGGAATGTGAAATTTTGCACACGGCTTCCTATTATAATCTAGGGGAGCACTAAGAAGGGGTTTTTGGAAATTTAACCTTTAAGGGGGTGAAAAGGGTGATGAAAGTTTGTATGGAAAATCTTATTACTTGTGTTTAGGAATGTGAAATTTTGCACACGGCTTCCTATTAAAATGTAGGGGAGCACTAAGAAGGGGTTTTTGGAAATTTAACCTTTAAGGGGGTGAAAAGGGGAATGAAAGTTTGTATGGAAAATCTTATTAAGTACTTGTGTTAATAAACATGAAACTTGGCACGAACATCTATATAAGTAAATTATGAAGTTTGGCATTTTTTGTTTTTCCAAATCTCCCTTTAAAAGTTTGCTTTGCGATGACAATAAATAAATCACAGGGTCAAACCCATACCCCCTTATTAATAAAAAAAAGTTAAGCCTGCTTAAACTTACGCTTGGTTTATCTCGCATGCCGTCCCTTTCTTTTGAATATTTTTGAAGTGAGACGGCATGCGCGATAAACCAAGCGTAAGTTTAAGCAGGCTTAACTTTTTTTTATTAATAAGGCCGTTAAATTTGCAGGAGTTGACAATGTAGTCTATAAAGAAATATTATAAAAACTTAATTGTTTTGTTATAGCCATTAACCCGCATATTTCTGGATACATACTGTTTCCTTTTTTAGGGTTCCGTAGTCAACTAGGAACCCTTATAGTTTCGCCATGTCTGTCTGTCCGTCTGTCCGTCTGTCCGTCCTCGCTTAATCTCTGTGACCGTTAGCACTAGAAAGCTGAAATTTGGTACCAATATGTGTATCAGTCACGCCAACAAAGTGGTGAAATAAAAATTCGAAAAAAATGTTTTATTAGGGTAGCCCCCCTATATGTAAAGTGGGAAGTGATTTTTTTTTTCATTTCAACCCTAACGTGTGATATATTGTAGGAAAGGTATTTAAAAATGAATAGGGGTTTACTAAAATCATTTTTTGATAATGTCAATAATTTCGGAAATAATCGCTCCAAAAGTAAAAAACAATGCGTCCCCCCCCCTCTAACTTTTGAACCATAAGTTTAGAAAATATGAAAAAAATCTGAAAAGTAGAACTTTATAAGGACTTTCTAGGAAAATTATTTTGAACTTGGATGGAAACAACAGATGGAAGCAGCAGTTAACCAATATAATTTGGTCCCTGAATCGTATGAGCGCCTATACAATCCAGAGGTCAAGTTTCATTGGCCCGTAGAAGAAATTGTATAAATTATAGCATACCGTTTAGGTACGGAACCCTTCATGTGCGAGTCCGACTTGCACTTGGCCAGTTTTTAGATGTTCACGTAGCCAATTCTTCCATACAAAAACTGTCAGATGTCAATAAAAGTTATCTATCGATTGAAAAATCAGCCTTCGAATTTTTTAGAGGAAAGTACGAAATACACGCGGACGAAGTCGCGGGCAAAGTGCTAGTTATAACTAAAAATAAAACGATTGGCTACACTCAAAATATCTACTGCATCGTGTGTATGTTTAAACGTACTTATACAATAATTATTAAATATTTTAGTCTAAATAATGATGACTAATTATATTCTAAGCTAATTTTATATTAGCTGCTAAAACAAAATCAAATACTTATTTACTACCTTTTTTACATTGACGCATTGTTTATATTAAGGTGTACTTATAAGCTATACTTTCCTGGCAATATGTGGTTAAATACTATTGGTAAGTATTGCTCGGCCATCTTGAAAATATTGCCGGCAACACGTGAAAATGCTTGGCCATACCAAACGTATGGGTACGGCCGGGCCATTAGTGCAATATGCAATTAACTGATGCATAATTATTTAAAGTAGTAAAAAAATATATTTGTTTTTTGTTTTCTTGTCGGTGATACGTTCGTTGTTACGTTATTTCGGGGTCACGTGATTCGGTGTGACGATTTTCGTTGTAACGTGCATTCGTTGTTCCGTGATTCGAAGTCTCGTGCATTCGTTGTAACGTGATTCGTCGCTGCGTGCTTTCGTCCTCACAGTATTCATTGTCGCAAACATTCGGTGCCGTGTGATTCGACGTTGTAACTTTCGTAATGACGTATTGCACTCATAGTAATATTATCAAAATATATTTATAACTTGCTTGTGAGGCTTTTTCAAAATCCAACATGACATAACTCGGAGATTCGCAAGCTTCCAATAATAATTCAATTAATAAATTATAACTGCATTTATCCTTATTGGTACAGAGTGCAAAAACCATTGGAAATGTTTTACTTTCACTTTGGCAAACTGAACCATGTATTATATATAATTGTTGAATTATATTTGGTGTTATAACTGCATTTATCCTTATTGGTACAGAGTGAAAAAACCATTGGAAATGTTTTACTTTCACTTTGGCAAAATGAACCATGTATTATATATAATTGTTGAATTATATTTGGTGTTATAAGTACTGCATTTATCCTTATTGGTACAGAGTGCAAAAACCATTGGAAATGTTTTACTTTCACTTTGGCAAACTGAACCATGTATTATATATAATTGTTGAATTATATTTGGTGTTATAACTGCATTTATCCTAATTGGTACAGAGTGCAAAAACCATTGGAAATGTTTTACTTTCACTTTGGCAAACTGAACCATATATTATATATAATTGTTGAATTATATTTTGTGTTATAACTGCATTTATCCTTATTAGTACAGAGTGCAAAAACCATTGGAAATGTTTTACTTTCACTTTGGCAAACTGAACCATGTATTATATATAATTGTTGAATTATATTTGGTGTTATAACTGCATTTATCCTAATTGGTACAGAGTGCAAAAACCATTGGAAATGTTTTACTTTCACTTTGGCAAACTGAACCATGTATTATATATAATTGTTGAATTATATTTGGTGTTATAACTGCATTTATCCTTATTAGTACAGAGTGCAAAAACCATTGGAAATGTTTTACTTTCACTTTGGCAAACTGAACCATGTATTATATATAATTGTTGAATTATATTTCGTGTTATAACTGCATTTATCCTTATTAGTACAGAGTGCAAAAACCATTGGAAATATTTTACTTTCACTTTGGCAAACTGAACCATGTATAGTTGTATATAATTGTTGAATTATATTTGGTGTAATCTTAAAAGTTCCATCTATTAACCAAAATTTTGATAGACTTAAATGCGCTCCTGAAGGTTACTGACGATATCCGCTGGGCTATGGACAATAAATCTCTGACTGTTTTAGTTTTACTTGACTTTAGTTGTGCGTTCAACTCAGTGGATTTCGACATACTTCTTGGGGTCCTTCAATCTTTTAACTTCTCTGCCTCTACGTTAGCCTGGTTTGACTCGTATCTTCGAGGTCGCTCTCAGTGTGTCCACCAAGATGAGATATTCTCTGATTGGTGTGATCTTACTGCAGGTGTTCCTCAGGGTGGCGTTCTCTCTCCTCTTCTTTTCTCTATATTTATTAACACTGTAACCAAAATTATCACCTCCAGCTTCCACCTCTACGCTGACGATTTGCAGCTGTATCGGCACTTCTTGCTGGCTCATGCGGAATCCGCAATCAATGCCATGAATGATGACCTGGAAAGAATTTTTCAATGGGCAAAATCGTTCGGATTAGAGATTAACCCTGCTAAGTCACAGGCCATGATCATTGGCAGCAGATATTATCGCAATGCAGTTGTCCTGTCATCTTTGCCTCCTTTGTCTCTGGGCTGCTCGACCATTGCCTATGCTGAAACAGCTAAGGACCTTGGTGTCTTAATTGACAGCAATCTTTCTTGGCGAGCTCAGGTGAATGAGGTTAGTCGGAAGGTGCACTTTTCTTTTCACTCGCTTAAATCCTTACAGACCTTCTTACCTCTTAGAACCAAAATTTACTTGGTTCAAACTCTGATTTAGCCGATCATTGATTATGCTGATGCCTGCTATTTGGATGCCACCGAGGAGCTGTTAAATAAACTTGAGCGCCTACAAAATCTTTGCATCCGTTTTGTGTTTGGACTGAGGAAATATGACCATGTTTCTCACTTCCGCAAGGAACTCAAGTGACTCCCTATCCGTCTTCGCCGGAACACTCGGATATTATGTCATCTTTACAACATCCTTTATAACCCTGCATATCCCAGCTACCTTCGCGATCGTTTTTCTTTTACCCGTCCCTCTGATGCTCTGTGTAGATCCCTCCTTAGGCATCATCTTAATTTCCCATCCCATAAAACCGAATCCTTTTCTTACTCTTTCTCTGTTCACGCAGTACGTTTGTGGAACTCACTTCCGCCTAAAATTCTAGACTCTAAATCTTTGTTTATTTTCAAAAAACAAGTCAAAGAACATTACCTCTCCTCTATAATGTAATATTCTGTATTTATGTATGTTTATACATTTTATGTATGTACTCCTAATAATAGTGTTTATTTTTATATGTATGTATGTTATGTATGTTTTTGTATGTATCTTTATTTTGTATCGATAGGTACAATTTTTTTCAAAATTCTAATTAAAATTTTCCTGTTTTTCTTTGCTACACACTGTGTCTATATTTCTAATTTAACTTTCCTCTCGCAGGTCTGCTGGAAGAGATTTCTTATGAAATAAGCAGTACCTTTGTGCTCTTCTATTCTTTTTATGTATTTTCCTTTTTTTGTATTTTGTGTGTACATAAATAAATAAATAATAGTTTTTTTAAGTAGTTATAATCACTCTTTTCCCGTTAAGAATTCTGTCTTTTATAATTAATTTATTTTCAAGTTCACCAAATTCTAAGTCACTTGTACAAAATTCAAAGTCAATATTTTCGGGTTCTTTTATTAAATAAGTTTTTTTCTTCACTCTGTATTTACGCGTTGTTTTAAATTATTAATTGCAAGTAAATGTGGCAAAACTGCTTGTGATATTGACGCTACACAATTATTTATTATTTCATTAGGACAAAAAAAGTTAAGGCACTTTAAATTATGGATAAAAAAGTTAGGTGACACAATAGAGAACCCTCTGTCTCACCCTTCGTGTATTACAGGCGTGATGTTATATTAGGTCTTTACCTATGAAATTGCCGTTCTGCAGTACTGGCCATTTCAAATCAAAATATTTTTTGTTAAAGAAGCTGATGATACACAATCTACGGCTGAATTAGCAGCAGCTTTCGACGTTAGCGTCAAAACAATAATAAAAAAGCTTGACAAATGGGTGCCCCACGAACTCAATGATCGCCAGCGCGAAGTACGCGTCGAGACGTGCGTTGCACTGCTCAACAGACACACAAATGAACTAATTTTGAACCGTATTGTTACCTGCGATGAAAAATGGATCCTGTACGATAACCGTAAGCGCTCACCAAGTTGGTTGGATCCTGGTTCAGCACCTAAACAATGCCCTAAACGAAAACTTACCCCTAGAAAAGTGATGGTCACTGTTTGGTGGTCTAGCGCCAGTGTGATTCATCACAGCTTCTTACCAAACGGGGTGAGCATTACTGCAGATGTGTACTGTGAAGAACTGAACACAATGATGGAGAAGCTGGCACATCTCCAACCAGCATTGGTCAATCGCTCGTCTCCGCTGCTCCTGCACGACAACGCGCGACCTCATACTGCATAGCAGACGGTCTCCAAGTTGCAAGAACTGGGGTTGGAAGCTCTCCGTCATCCGCCCTACTCACCAGACCTTGCGCCTACAGACTACTACTTTTTCCAGAATAGGGATAACTTCTTGGCGGGAAAAAAATTCAATACCCGAGAGGCAGTACAAAATGCCTTTGAAGAATTTGTTGCCTCCCGACCAGCTGATTTCTTTAAGAAGGGCATCAATAAACTGCCACTGCGTTGGCAAAGATGCATTGATTGCATGGGTGATTACTTCGATTAATACAAATAAAAAATACATGAAAAAAAATCGTTTAAATTTTTTCAAACAAAACGGCAATTTCATAGGTAAAGACCTATTACATGTATGGATGTTCTCATCCTCAAAGGAATACCGCTTATCCTCAGCTCTTTCATCTCCAAACAAACGCACAACCTCATTTTCCTTGTTTTCAAACTTGCTTCAGTCATTAGTACCCAATAAAAGTAACAAATTAACTGCCAGAAATCCGCTTTACACGGTGAAGGAGGATGTTTCGAATCTATTCTTAGAGGCATTAGGTTCAAGTTGTGAATGTATAGAGAGACAAGAAGCGGCTTAGAGATGGTTGGTGGCCCCGCCGTGGCTGCGGGCTGGTCACAAAGATACCGTGGCCTCGACATAAAGGGCTAAGAAGGAAAATGGGTGGTTTTTAGTCAGTAGAAGTCTGACACTCTATTTGATGATTTTCCACAGACCCCAAAAAAAAAAATGCTTGGTGATGTAAGCCTTCTTTAAAAGGATGCTCTATTTGGCTATCTTTATAAAAATAATCTCATCATCTGCCTAGTCTTCACTTAATTATATTACAGTCTAATTCAAGTCTCACCATATGCGGTGGAATATCAGTATTTTACATAAATGAACAGATTTTTTTTTTTGGGACAAGCCCGCCACGCTATTCCCAAACCACTGTAACTCCTGTTAGCCAGAATCAACAGTGGCGACCACAAGAAAAGCGCCGAGACAATGAAGCTCGACTAAGTCCCAGAGAAGCAATTTAACTGTCTTGGATCCCGCAACGAAATTAATCAGAAAAGAATAGCGGAGGTGTAGGAAAAAACATAATTTCCACTTCCCTCCATATCAGCGGGAGACAGAACAGAACAAGGTCAATAGGCACACAGGGACGTATACAACTGGGATAAGGCCAGTTACCTAGCACCACGGATATTATTGTCAATAATATTACTGGGTATTAAGTTGTGAGCTGTTATTATGTATTTGATTCCAATAATACCTAGGTATGACAAAAATGCTTGAACGCACGGAAATTTGTTCTAGTTTCTACAAGATTTCTACAAATTACCTGACTATTTGACCTCCAGAACCCAATTTGTGATTAGTAATAGGATACCCCTTGATAAAGCTAGTTGTTAGGCCACTGACTACCCTCCCTGTAACGAGGACTGACAAAAAGATCTGTAAATGACACGCGGGACCAACGGCGTAACGTGTTTTTCGGGGCATGGAGGTAACTTGGTGCGTGATAGGTGATCACCCATTCACAGACCAACTTAATCAAGCGCAGCTTAACCTGAAGATTGAACTGAGATGTTTTTTTTTTAATTTGGGACAAGCCCCCCACACTATTCCCAAACCACTGTAACTCCTGTTAGCCAGAATCAACAGTGGCAACCACAAGAAAAGCGCCGAGACAATGAAGCTCGACGAACTCCCAGAGAAACGATTTAACTGTCTTGTATCCCGCAACGAAATTAATCAGAAAAGTAGCTTTTATTAATTAACCACGATCTCTTAAAAGAGTGATAATCAATGAATAATAGTACATTGTTCACCGAGAGGAGAAAGTGACCGATTACCGTCGAGGGTGTCGTTTAAAGCCCGGAGCCGTAGGCGAGGGCTTTAAGACACCCGAGATCGGGAATCGCACTTTCTCTCGAGTGATACATAGTGCTTTAGTTTATACTACCACCTACGAGGAAAATAAACTAAATCTTTACTAATTGTTTATATTGCAATTGTTGCAGTTAGTGAATCTGAGTGGGAGAGAAAAGTGTATGAAAATCCATTCTCTCCCGCTCAGATGCGTTTTCTCCCCGCATATTTGTTCGATATGCAATGACGTACTTTCTATTTGATAAAGTATCAAGGTACTTTCCAATAAAATAGTATTGCATTTATAGTAAGCATATATTATTATTACTACATCTTGACTACCCAAGGGTATCGCAATACTCTTATAAATATATTCTCTGTTCTAACGTACTTTGAGAAACATAATCATCCATTTCACAGTACATGAAACTTAGGTACTATAAAAGCATACTAAACAGAATTCTTTAATAGCACCTACTATTTTATTTACTTCTTTAAATGGTAAGTAGCGCTGCATACTCTTATTATTCTTTTAGTAACAGCTTGCAATGTTACTGTTGCCATAATCTTAAAAGAACAGTTTGCATGAAAATGCTATTCTGTTAGAGGAAAACCGACTTCAAAAAGAAATTCTTATATTTGAAGTTTTCTTAGCTTGACCTAAATAGAATCCTTATTCATACTAATACCATAGTTTTATAACTACTAGGTACTTTAAATAGGTGTTAGCTGAAATGACAAGAAATAGAGAAGTATGGAAGAATACGAAATGTTGTGCCGACCCCAAATTAATTCAAACTCAAACTCAAACTCAAATATGTTATTTCAATTAAGCCATTATAGGCACTTTTGAATGTCAGAAGGACGGAAGAAGAACGAAACTACGATTGCAATACGTCATTCCGAAAGTCACCACGCCAAACCACACGCCACCGAATGCCCGCAACAACGAACACTGCGAGCACGAAAGCACGCAGCGACGCAAACCGCAACAACGAATGCTCGAGACCTCGAATCACGGAACAACGAATGCACGCCGCAACGTGCAACCGCCGCCCCGCGACCCGGAGCCCCGCACACCCGCCGCCACGGCACACGCCGCCGCGCGCCCCCGCACCCACAGCACTCGCCGCCGGTAACATCCGGATCCGAATTAGGATAAAGGTAGAAGGATGATGATAACAACAGCTCTATTTGTCAGTCAGTACTAGTCTTTTCCCAACTATGTTCGGGTTGACTTCTAGACCTGGATGCAGCTGTATATTTACCAGTATTTCAAAGGCAACTGTCTATCTTGACCTCCACAACCCAACTAGACTGCCGTCGTACGAGAGAGGGGCACATCTATCATTTTGGTGAAACTGAGATAATAGGGATTAAAGTTTTTACCATATTTTGCTTCATAGTGTGGAAACCTAATTGCTTAAAAGAAAAAAAATACTGATGATATATGCGTGAAGGTTAGTACTATTATATTTTTTACTTTTTAGGTTTTATATATAAGTAATTATTAAATAAATTCAATTTATTCCTTTCAACATAAAATAATAAATATTGTAAAATACCACTTACTACAAAGAAAAGGCATAGTTAACCAAATGTGACCTTTCTTTTTAATATTTCAAGCAAATTGGTCATTGAGTCTAAAAGAAAGGGCACATTTTGTCTAATTGCGCCTTTTTAATGTAAATTATTAACTTAATGTTTTCTATAAAAAAAAACAAATAATCATGTGAAAAAAGTTTAATAAGTAATAGGAGCATACATTTTGGTTTAGAACCTTTATTAAGCTACTCTATTAGAGCTTATTCTAATTATTTATTGTTCGTTTACAGGAAATAGCTTATACCCGTAATTTTTTTTTATTTTATTTTTTTATTTGTCTTGCCCTAAGAGCAGAGATGAGGTCGACGATGGAACGAGCTCACCCAGAAGAAGCCTATTTACTCGCGACAATAGATTGGGGTTATATGAACTCGGGAAAACCTACGCAGGTGGAACACACAGGTCGCTCAGTGGAACTCCCGTTCCACTGTTTGGCTGTGCGCATGACAAAATAATTAGCAAAGTGCTTTGTTCGAATGTGTGGAACATCGACAAGGTATGGGTGATAACTTGCAGTATGTCTAGTCTCCCGATGGAAAAAGGGAGATGGTGGAAGCTCCTGCGCACACTCTCCGAATTACAGCCTGTGGAAGACCGACAGACATGCAACTTTGCGGCGGTGGGCCAGGCTATGTAGCTTGGCAAACAGCTTATCGTCGCCAATTAGCCTCCTGGCTCTGCGCTCTACAGAGTCAAGTGTGGCAAGTTGGTATTTGGCTGAGCCATCCCAAAGGTGACAGCAATACTCCATGCCAGACCGGACTTGAGCTTTATGTAATACTGATGAAAGCTTTCCAGGCTTGAAGTACCGCTTAACCTTATTTAGGATACCCAGCTTTTTTGCCGCAGTTTGAGCTTTCGACTCAATGTAGGCGCCGAAGTTTAGATTCCCGCTCAACTTCGTGCCAAGAAGCTCGAGACTGTTAATAACTTGTACAGGCGCACTCCGGAAAGTAGGGGCCAGATTGAACGGACTCCTTTTGGCGGTGAATAGACACACTTGCGTTTTGGTGGCGTTGAAATTAACCAGATTCTCGTTACCCCACTTGGAGACAAGACTTAAGGCTGAATTCGTTCGCTCTACCATGGCCTCTCTCAATGAACGTACTTCATCACCGCCGGCTTTTGCGCTGGATGTATAACTCTCCAGGACAGTGCTGTCATCTGCGTACCCAACAATGCCAGGAACAAGGACGTCATTAATGTGCAGCAGGAAAAGTGTCGCGGAGAGAACAAACCCCTGAGGAACTCAATAGCATCAATAGCCATAAAGATAAGCGTGGAGTCACTTCGACGTCGCAGGCACAACTGGCGCGTTTCAATCAAACCCTGCCTTTTTTCCTAACCCCTAATCCTAAATAATTTAAAGAAAAGGCACAATTGGTTATTTGTGCCTTTTATACGTTAATTAATTGAGACATGCATGGATCATTAATTAAGTAGACAGGGCACATTTGGCATTTGAGCCTTTTCTTTATGTTATGTTGGTTCTTTATGGTTAGGTGTGCCTTTTCAATGTAGTTTTTAGTTAAAATCTGTATGAAGTAATATTCACATCTACGTATTTGTGCCTTTTCAATATAATGGTCAATAAATGTGCCTTTTCATTCTATAGAACATGAATATTATTGTAATTTGTGCCTTTTAAGCCTACTGTATCTCCGAATTCCTTGAAGATAAAATTCTACAAAAAATTGAGCAGATGCGCCTTTTTTTCTGATTCCAAATATGTATATAACTCAATTTTGTTAAAAATGTTAGTTGTGCCCCTTTTTCTTACGACGGCAGAGTACTTAACTGTGTAAAACGATAAGTAAGTCTTATAGTCGATTTCAGGCCTCTGACTGACTACCTGTGTAAAGATCTATAAATGACAGCCGAGACCAACTGGTATACGTGCTTTCCGAGGTACAGAGAAAACTTGGTATTTAATTAATGCTCACCCATCCACGAGTCTTTGGTCAACTGGACCCGCATGCAACTAGACCCACAATTAAACTATGAAAAAAAAAACCATTAAAAATGTGATTTGTTTGACTGAACTCGTGGGTTCAGTTCGAGTGGGTCCAGCTGACCAAAGACTCCCCACAGATAATACTAATTTAGGCAAGCGCTTTGCTGCATCTTTTACTATGCGCACAGCCAAGGAGTGGAATTCCTACCTGCGTCGATGATTCAAAGTTTAAGCAAGTTCTGCTGCTTCTTTGTTGTGTTGATTCTTTTGGGTTAACTCGTTCCATCGTCGAACTCATCCATTTAATATAAAAAAATCGTAGAATGATATCGATAAACAGCCACGAACTCCTATATTGACGCCCATAGATAATATATTACCATACAGACTAACATACATAAAATATGATTACGATCGATCCAAACGGCTACTAAAGATCAGTTCCTCACTTAAGCTAACTACACATCATCGTTTCCGAGTAACATGGAAAGGCACGTTTTTTTCTTTTATACTTCTCCATCAAACATCACGCTATCATTCACTCTTTATCTTTTAGTACACAACAAACTACACACCATATCAACAAAATCCCATTAAATAATACATATTCACGCGGGGGTCAATTACCCGTCAGTATTACAGTCATGGCATCCGATATCCCTTCTATTTCGCTTAAAATTCCCTCGACTTGTTTCAATCTAGGTGAGACAGGTGCGCGGAATAGCCCCCATAACGACAGTCTGTTTCCTTGAGACTGGATCAGACTTTTCACTTTCTATTTAGTTTTACATTTTATTGAACGATTTTCACTTTAAGTGATTTTGAATAAGCACAAAATGAATGTGTTGAATACACAAATCTTATATGGTCAAGAAAAAAATAGACAAACTGTGTTAGAGCCGTTCTAATGTATCTAAGTGGCATTATCAAAACAACAGTATCAGAATGAAGAAAGAAAAATAAATGTATTAGTGAAATGATCTCTCATTTTTTTTTATAAGAGAAAATCCTCCCTATGGCCCTCGGATATGGGAATGAATACAACCAATCTAACCTTTTTTTTTTTTTGGTGGGTGGAAAATCATCGAATAACCCCCCCCCCCCCGCTCTTGGGCAGAGCGAATGGGAGTGTCAGACTTCTACTGACTAAAAACCAAACCCATGTTCCTTCTTCGCCCTTGTGTCGGAGCCGCGTTATCCTTTGGACAAGCCACAGCCCCGACGGGAACCAATCTAACCTGTGATTGTTATCTCTTTACTATTTTGTTGGTTGAGTTGTAGAGAATGTGAACCTTTGAAGGTACAATTGACGCAGTGGTTGAGCGACTCATTGCTGCGCTGCATGTCGCGGATTCGATCCCCGCACGGAATAAATATTGGCATACCTATAGATAGTTGTTCCTTTTCAGGCTTTGTGTATGTGAGTTTAAATATTTATAAACACACCCACAATTTGGAAGAAATTCCTAATGGGGTGCAATTTTTTTTTTCAATTAGAAAATATCTAACTCAATAAATTTCAGTTCACTTTTGTGGCTTTGATGTCAACAGTAAATAAACAATAATAGAAATAATAAAAATTAACAGCACCTCGAACAGTACCTACGTGGACAGTTACACTATAGTGAAACGTCTGATGTTACCTTAACGCTACATTGGATTTGCTTATGTTTTCAGGGTATGAACGCTAAGTGGTATTTCCCTTTTTATATGATTACTAATTTTGTGAGGCTGTTTCGGAAATTAAGCTATTTTTGTTACGAGCATTTAAGGGAACGCATCATCACGCCAGATTTTCCGTGCAGTGTTAGGCAAAGTAATTGTAGGTAGGTACTTAAATAAAATACAAGCACATTTCGTTATTATTTTGGAGATGGAACGGAATATAAACATTTTCTATTTTGAGAAGTGAACATTATTTATCAGGGAATATTACAGTGCCTACACTTAAAAGCAAACATAGGGGTAATCTTTCTTTCCTCGCTCTCCTTACAAAACAAATAGTACATTATTATACAAAAACTGGCCAAATGCAAGTCGGACTTGCACATGAAGGGTTCTGTACCATGACTTCTTATAGGTTTTCCTGTAATCTATACGTGTTGAACTAATTTCGGTATTTTTCCAGAATTTTAGGCTAAGTAGATTCAAAGATAAGGGGGGGGGGGGGGTGGTCGGACAGACAGACATACACACGAGTGATCCGATAAGGGTTCGGAACCCTAAAAACCACAAAAACTAGAAGAAGATTAGAAAATCTTTGAAAAAAAATATCGTTATACAACAGACTTCCGTCTAGATATCAAAAATGCAAACTTTTCCTACAAAACAACCTTACCACATTATATTTGCCTGCAAAATGTTTAACAGAAATCAGGAAAAAGCTCAGCACTATTTCAAGCATTGCTAAGAAGGCTCAAAGTGAATAAAACTACCACTACCACCCCAAGAAATTTTACAAAAAGACACCTTATGCTTTAGTAAATAAAGATTAGCATAACCGCAATGATATCTTTGTCACTTAACTTAAAACACTTGAGAACGCAAATATGCCACAATCTAGATGCATTCAAGAAAAAGTCGTGCAGATTTTTGAGTCAAAGATAGTTTCATTTTAAAGTAGGCAAAAGAGGTTTTAAGTTAAGTAGTCACTAACTTTGCTTGGAAATTGCTTTTCTGATCTTGTCTATGCACGCGGTTTCCCTACATTGCAGTCGACGAAAAGACGGGTCCGTAAGGCTAAGGGAAGTTTTTAAAGTAACAGCAAATATTTGATCCGCGTAATAGTTTTCAAAAAATATATTTACTTTCGGAAGTCAATGCCAATAAAGTCAATGTTACTAACAAAGTCTCCGACTTCATCGATTACTTTTTTTTTGGGAAGTCAGTTATTTTTTTGGAAAAAAAAATTTTGTATAACTTGCAATCGACCCAAAAAAAAACAAAATAATATGTGTATTATAATACAGCCACAACTCTGAAAAAAATAGGTAAACAACACCACATTAAACCCACATTTTAAACAACACCAGTAAATTAACCGAATCATACTTTGTTTCACCACATATTAAATTTAATTCGCTAACGCAATCTCGCTTCGGGTTCATTTCAGCCACAAATTGTGTTATTAACCAACTTTATATTGCGTCATATTGGTAATGTTCTTGTTACTTTGTTCTTTTTGGGTTCCGTAGCTAATGAAACCACCGCTATAGATGACTTATCTAGATAACGCACCTACTTCGCGTGCCCGGCTTAAGGAGAAACCTTCAAGGTATATAGCCGAAATCGTCTCGCAATCCAAAGAGTCCGTCAGGGCTGCGGGTTGTCCCCGTCGGGGCTGTGGATTATCGTAAGGATAACGCGGCTCCGACACAAGGGCGAAGAAGGAACATGGGTTTTTTTTGTCAGTAGATGTCTGACACTCCCCTTCGCTCTGCCGAAGAGCGGGGGGGGGGGGGAGGGCTGCGATATGTTCGAAAGAGATACCTCGGTCTCGACAAAAACGGCTAAGAAGGAACATGGGTGGTTCTGATCGATCAGCCTAGAGCGGGAGGAATCATTAGATGATTTACCAACCTCCAAAAAAAAGGCTTTTGCTGCTTAACCCTTTATAAGACAGAGCGATCTGGCAATCAGAAAATAAGGGCAAATTGGCATAGGTATAATTGGTAGAAAATAAATTTTAAGATTTTTTTTTACTTTTTTTTGTTTTTTGAATATTTAATGAGTGTCTGATAAGTTTTTAAATATTCTCTGTACAACGATAGAGTACTTACCTGTAACAAATTATTTAATTTTTGAGATGAAAAATATGGTGGCAAATATATTGCCAGAGCCTTATAAAGGGTTAAGTGCCTATACGGATAGTGAAACACGACGTGCGTTATCTAGTTATGTCTATATCTGTGAATGAAACCGTACCCAATGGTAAACATTGACTGAACTTGGCCACAGGGGAAATATTTTTGGTTGTGAGTGAAACAATATAGTGGAATAATTACAGCAGGTAAGGTTTTGGTAGCCCACTATTTACGAATCAAAAACATGTTAGCTGAATTGTCTTTAGATTTAATTAAATCTGTGCTCTATTTTAGGTGCACCTAACTTACTAAATATGTGGCCGTAAATGCCTAGTATTGAAACGGTGAAGGAATACATCGTGAGGAAACCGGCATGTCTTAGAACCAAAAATTCGAAGACATGTGACATCTACCAATCCGCACTGGGCCCGCGTGGTGGATTATAACCCGTCCCTCTCCTAGAGAGGAGGCCTGAGTCCCTGCAGTGGGAACATTATGGGCTGATGATGATGATTAAAACTTATAACTTATAATTGGTTTTAAGCCACATAACATGATCTGTAGTTATTTGACAAGTATTTATGTAAAAACTTTATTGGTGGACATAGTATGCGGAGGAATGGCAAAAATGTCTCAATACATGTCAGTTCATCTGCAATTCTGCATTCGGTTAGACTGGAAGCCGACCCCAACATACCTATTTGGAAACAGGCTAGGCAGATGATGATTCCTCATTAATAAAAACCCGCATCGAAATTCAAACATCAAAAACTATACCTACGACGAACTAAAACAACGAGAGAACAATTTTAAACACAAAAAAAAATATTTTAAAAATAAAAACCAACGAACAATGGTGTTTTGTTTTCATATAAAACAAGCTAAAAAGTTTGCTTCTGATGGCCATTGTATGTCCGCACAAAAGATCTGCATGTGATGTGCATATGAGATTCACTACACACTGTTAGGGCTGAGTTCCATGAACCAACATGTTGGGTTTTTAATCACTGTAGCAATATTTAATGGATGCAATGTGTGAATGATAAAATGGCTAAAAAGGTGGTGAGTGCTGAAATGTTTGTCTGCCATTCCGACTAATCTCTGTAACGGCGGGATTGATATTGGCAGGACTTTTAATGGCAGTTAGATGATATTATGTTATACACTTCGGGTACTTTTATTTTAGTAAAAGGATCAGGGGTTCCGTGCAATAAAATGTAACCCTTGAAACTGTTGACAAAATCCTATTCAAATACAAAAGTCATTTATTTTTATTATTTTTATTTCACGAGGAGAAAGGTCGCAGGAAAGTAGATAACTAGGGAAAATATATTGCTGTGCCAACCCCAGATAAACGTTCGATTGATGGCAATAGGATCGCCTCCTATTAAAAGGAACTAAAACATATTGGCAAATTGTAGGTGCATTGCTGGATATCTGTCTAACGCTTCGGGAATTATAGGCGTGAAGTTTTGTTATGTCCTTTGTAACAAAGCTAAAATTAAATAAGCCAAAGAAACTTTAGAGGCACTAAAACCTTTCAAACCGGTTTCCGCTGCCTGTCAGTGATAATAAAGTGCAATAAAAGAGCCAAAGTACTTCTAGTAAGCGCATTGTAGCAGTCTGCAATACACTTAAACGATAAATAATTTCAACAGACAGAATATGAGAAGAACCTCCTTAGCGAAGGTCTTTTACTATGAGTTTTACTGCATAAAACGTGCATTTGCTGTAGGTACCATCGCGTACAATAATGCATGGGAAGTTCAGAAAAAATACCGTGTGAAGCAAGAAATGACGCCACCTGGCGTAAATAAGTACTCGATTAGCAACATTGATTATATTGTTGATGCTACACTAACTAGAGGGCGCTCACGCTGTATAAAATGTTCATGTAGTTTCTTTTTTCTGTTTAAACATTCAAATAATTTATAATCAATTATTTCTATTATATAAATTTATTCCTAACTACCTACTATGTTTGTTTAAATTGAATATTATTATCATTTTATAACTATCTGATTTTAATTATCTATGTTTTAGTTTTCAAACTTGAGGGTAGGTCGAATATGAATTCATAAATAAATTTGTAGGTAGTAGAAATAATTAGATTGAAGATTTAGATGAGTTATTACTTAGCTCAATTGATTGTTCGCTAAGTTTGTTTCGATTACCTCATTCGAGTGTGTTTAGCTCAGTTTTATTTTAATTTAGGTGAATTAACTTATTTCATCAAAATGAGTACGCGTTGTAATATTGTTTTCGTTACAAGAGCTCAAATAACTGATTTGCAAAATCAAGGCAAAAACTTATCGACACTCGAAACTTGTCGACTTATCTTATTGTTAACGTAAGTAGTTTAGGTTTCAACATTTTTATAAGAAAAAAAAATGTTTTAGTTACGATTATACTACTTAATAAATAATCATTATTGAATGGCAATGCTGATTCTTTGGCCAAAGAATAGGCCAGCCCTCTGGTCACGTGAAGAGTCGACCAACCGCTTGGCAATTTCCTTAAAAATTAGGTGAGCACTCGGACCCCAAGGCCCCAGTGTTTCAACCCCAAACGGCTCAAACACATAACTGCCAATTAAGTTGTTGTATTTGCGCCGCTTGAGGTTTTCAGCACCTGCAGCAGCCGCCCCAGCACAGCTCACTGTGCTAGGAAGATGGGATGGCGCAAGGGTGTCGACGCAAGTTGCGTCCCACACCAAAGGCCTACCCAATGATAATATTGGAAATAATAATAAAATAATAATAAATTTATAATAATAATTGTTTAATAATCATAATATTATAATATAATATTGTAAATAAATCATTATTGCGTATTATATATTTCTGTTATATTGTTGCAGAGAAAAACAGTTGTTCTATTGGTACGACGATTTGAAGACGAGGGTTCTTTGCAACACCATCAAAGAACTAGTAGACCACGGCTCATAAACACATTACAGCGTCAAATCGTGTTATGAGAGTATGAAGAAAATGGATTCCTGCCGATGACTGACTATGCTTCTTTATATGATTCAAGTGTTGACAATGCCCGTGGTGCTCTTAAAAGTGAAGAGCTGCATTATAGGAGGCATGTTGTGAAACCCTGGCCCACAGAAATTATAGGACAAGATTACAGTTCGCTTTGGATCATGTTAACTTTGATTTGAGTAATGTTTTTTCATCTTCACAGATGAAAAAACTTTTAAGTCCAGTGAACACGGACGCTTATGTTTGTGGTGTAGAAATATTACGTGATAAACAAGTGGTTATGTGTGTCCAATATGCTGGTCATATTGCAGTGAACGTGTGGGGATAGATAAGTGTTGCCGATCCAGGATTTATATTTCATAATACTTAAAAATAATATTACTTAACTTTAGTACTTATTATTTATATTAACTAGAGACCGGGTTATTATAACCTATTACATGACTTACGTATTTTTAATAACTAAAAAAAGTCAAACAATTTTTTTTTTTGTTTACACTACATAAGAACCTTTTCGTATGTTTTTGTGCAATTGTATAGCTGTTATCCTACCTATTTAATTCATTTAATTTAACTTTTCACTTTTGTGATAAAATAATCCGGTCTCCTGTTTGTCTTTGTTGAGGTTACAAAAGCTTCAATCCTCTTTCCGATTTTGGAAACGAATACTTAAGCTATGGCCTCAATAAGAAGTTTTATATAATATAATAATGTTGAACGATAATGTCTGTTTTTGAATAATAAACTGTAAGAAATAAACCTCTAAAATTTGTGTGTCTTTTTGTTTGTCTCCGTTCATCCCTGTTGCTAACTGACTACTAACTCGAATATTATATTTTTAATGCTATAATATGCGCACTTATTAGCTTAATGAAAACATTCCTTATGGTTTCTTTCGTTTTTTTTTTATCATATAACTTCTAACTTAATCCAACCTAATACGTGTTTCCTAACTTCTTACTTACCTAACCTATTCCCAAGTCAAAGTTCATTTTTTTCTATATCTCAACAGAATAGTTTACATTTAGTTAAGACTAAGTTATAAAAATCTACCTCCTTTTTATTTCACCTACAGGTGACACCGGGTAATCCGGATATTGTCATTGCGGAAAGTAAAAACTTTAAAGGTTTAATTTCTTATTATTATCTAAGTAGGAATTACAAATAAAATTTCTGTGAGGTAGAAACAGAAATAAAACTTATGCCACCTACAAGTGACACTGGGGATTGAAGAGTTTAATATCACAGTTGTGCAGAAACCAAACGCCATCTATTAATTATTTTCGAAAATTTGATTTCTACCTTCACAGAAAAATAGGCCCTAAGGTATCCATGCACTTTTGTGGGCGACTGTACCTTCAGGAACATACATACATACATGTTGAGAATAATTTATAGGAGTACCTGACTGTAGATCGTTTTCAAAGTTATTATTTACACATTCGAGTATTTATTTCCATTAGACCATTACAGGCATTTTTGAATGTCAAATAAACAAAAAAAATGAAGCTACGACAGTCACAGTCACAAAGCATGATAATTTGTGAAAGTACTTACGTAATAGACCTATTAATTCCATAGCGTAGATCTCTATCACACTAAGGCTGAGTTGCACCAAAAAAGTAGTTAAAGTTAAAGTTTGTGTCAAATGGCACGTCAAACAAACATCAAAACTTCAGTTTTGTATCGGTTATGCCAACAATGAGTTGCGCCATTTGACAAATAGTTAAATGACGTCATAACTTTAACGGTAACTGCAACCGCTCACTTTCCGCTTGTTTATAATCTACCTTCAGATTTTTGATTTTCTCCGCCTCGGTGCGACAGAGGCGAAGGGGCGGAGGTAGAGGTCGAGCGCTGGGCTCGGCGTGGATAGTGGTTCGTATTGAGTCGCGCTGGGCGTCGAACGATTATATAGTAGCCATAGAACGGGTGAAAGCGCACGCGCATTGATTAAATCGACTTGTGGAGTCGTTTCGCGGCACCCAATTATACTAGTTAAGCAGTACGGTTAGCGACGCTGTGAATGTCGAACGGGTTATTGATAATATCATTGGTTTGCCTTGTCACGGGAGTGCTATTGGGAAGGCACCGAGGCTTTTGTGGTTAGACTAATACGGAGTGAGTGTGGTGGCTCGCGTTAACGGCGTGGCTTGCAGCGACGTGGAAGAATCGTCCGGAACTACCAGCAAACCATCGCAAGGTCATATACACTCATTATACACATACACAGTTACACAACTTGCGAGGGGTCAAGGAAGTGAGGTAAGGGTAGCTTTAAGTTCAGAAATTGTAATATTGTTCGGAGGCGCGTATCGCGTCTATTTGATCCCGTTAGGACGGCGGCTGTTCTGAGACCTGTCTCCCATGGGCCCGAGATAAGGTTCGGCTGAGTCCTGGCGCGATCAAAATCTGGTAGCAGAGCGTGGTTTATTTAAACCCACTTTGTAAAAATTAGTAGGTACTTGGTACCAATTTACTTTGTAAAAATTGTGTTCATGTACAAATTCAACTTGTAGGTAGTAGTACATTGACCTACATACCAGTGTACACCTCAAGTTGAGTTTGGAATTATTAATAATAAGTACATAAATGGAATGTGAATGTTCGTTGATAAAATAATTTGTTATTTACGTTCGGTTACGCACAAATATAACCTCATCACAAATCGTGTTATGATTGTCAACATTTGAGACATAGAGGAATAACCTCTAGAGCACGTAGAGGAATAAGTTCAAGAGTTGGCATAGCGTCGTAGATTTATTCACTCAACGAATATATTATTATTGTTAATTCCGGATACAATAATTGTTATTTTTTTTTGGTTATTGTTATTTATTATTGCATAATCGCGTATTGAAGTTGGTACTATGGCTCCGTCAGTAACGAAAACTATCGCAGCCAGAATCGAAGCTGAATTGAGATGGTTTTCATCGGTTGTTACGTTGGTAGGTCGCACCGATCGTGAAGATGCGTTATTGTCACGCGCTCGGCAAGTTGACGAACGATATGACGCCGTGTTAAAGTGTCACGCTGAGTATTTAGCATGTCTCGAATCGACGGATCTGTCGTCGGTGGACAAGGATGCTCAGGTGGTACGGGGCAATGTGGACCAGTGTGGGGAAATGTCCATGAGCATAATCCAGGCGGCGGCCGACATTGAGCGATCGCGCATGGGTGACGTCAGGGAATCATGTCGGCCAGCAGGCGTAGGAATTCAGGCGCCGTTGCCACCAGTACATGTACCCGAGTTTAGCGGCGAGTATGCCGATTGGCCGCGATTCCGCGATATTTTTAATAGTGTCGTGCATTCGCGTACGGATCTCTCGCCCGCCTACAAGATGGCTCAATTAATGGGTAGGCTTAACGGTGAGCCGCACGACATCTTGACCCACCTGGAGATTACGGACGCCAGTTATGAGACGGCATGGGGCCTATTAATCGACCGATATGATAATCGGCGATTAATAGTTGATGGCCTCATCGATAAGATTTTTGAAATCCCGAAGGTGTCTAACGTGTACGAAATAAGGGCGAAAATCCTTAATCCGGTCACGGTTGCGGTGAACACGTTAGATCGACTTAAGTTGTCGTTAGGGGACAATAAATATATCATCGTCAATAGGGTTTTACGGAAGTTGCCGATCGACGTGGTGGCGCGCTTTGAGCAGTCACATGGTGGCGAATCGACGGACCACCTCCCAAGTTACGATGACTTGAGAGCGTTTTTAGAAGACGAGTGCCGGCGGGCGGATTGCCAAGGGGCATCCACGTCGCACCCTCCTCCGTCAACCCGACGTACGAGCGGGCCCAAGCCGGTTGAGCCCCGTCGGGGGGGGAAGAAATACCACGCCCTCCAATCGGAAGTGTGCGCCTTCTGTCGGAAGGAAGGGCACGGTCTCGCCGCATGCGCGGACTTTAAGGCGCAGCGGGTGCATAGACGAAGAGGGGTGGTCAAGCAGCGCTATTTGTGCTTCCGCTGCTTGGGGACTCACTTTGTACGTGAGTGCCACAGGACCACTAACTGTGGAACCTGCGGAGGAGCCCATCACGAGTTGCTATGCCTGGCGGAGAGTAGGGAGGTGCACGGAGCCTCGCCGGGAGGTCACCCCCCCTCTCCTAAGCCAGATTCGGGTGGTCGGTCACCCCCCCCTAGGGGGGGTGGGTCGGCCAGGAATCAGCGGTCGCCGCCCCCTCGGGGGGGTGGGCCAAGGGCTGATCCAGAGCACAACCCGATACCGTCGTCTTCCCCGCGGGGGGGGGATAGGCACCGAGACTCGGGCAGGGGCCCGGAGGTAGTACAGACGGGTTACGCGGCGTACTCGAATGCGTTGGGGGGCATGTTGCCACCCCCGAGTAGTCGCTTCTCCCCGCCTCTCGCAGAACGCCCTCGGCTGACGGCGCGCCCGCCACCGTTCGGAAGGATGCCAGTAGGCTACTTCCGACCGGCACGGATGTCACCGATGGGTCGGGAGGGTTACTACCCGGGTTGGGACCCGTATACTGGGACAGTATTTACTCCCCCTCCGGCAGGGGAGGAGGGAGGTGCCTCCTATTAGCAACTAGCAGCCTGTTCGTCAGTGGTGCCCACCCCGACAGTAACGGTATTATTACCGACGGCTAGGATTACTGTCAGGGGTACTGACGGACAGCCGGTGCACGTGCGAGCACTGTTAGATTCAGGGGCACAAGGTTGTATTGTGTCCAGCTGTTTAGTGAAAAAGCTGGGCCTTACATTAGAGCCATCACGGGATGGCGCCGTAGGTATAGGTGGCAATCGGGTGCCTCACCTCAGGGGTCAGACGACATTCCTGTTCGAGATGGGTGACACGGCATCGGTCACGCGGGTGAATGCCACGGCGATCGTTTTGGACGAAGTGGTTGGGGTCCTCCCTCAGACTCGGTTACCGTCTGCGGTAAAAGGGTTGACCAATGGATTGGAGTTAGCCGATCCCCACTTCGCGATCCCCGGACGGGTGGACGTCTTGCTTGGGTCTGACGTCCTCGGGAAGCTGCTCCGAAGCGGCAAACGGGAGCTGCAACCAAACGGGGTTGTGGCCATGCGTACCGCAGGTGGTTACGCGTTATTGGGCCCAGTACGGGAACCACAGCACTCAACGGATTATAGCTCCATATATTATGGCAGCGTGTTATCCGACGTCCTGCAACGGTTCTGGGCAACGGAAGAGCCACCCACCGCTCTTAGAAATAACCCACGTGATGAGGAGTGCGAAACATTCTATCGATTTAACACGGTGCGCCTCCCATCGGGTAGATTTATGACAAGGTTGCCATTTCTGTCAATTCGACCTCCGCTGGGGAGCTCATGGAGTCTGGCAGAAAAGCGGTTAGTGGCAATGGAAAGGCGCATGAAGCGGGACTCCAACTTCCGACAGAAGTATGTGGAGTTCATGCGCGAATACCTGACGTTGGGTCACATGTCGGTGTCCAGGGTTGACTATCGTCATGAGGAGCATTATGTGTTGCCTCATCATGCTGTTTTGAAGACACCTGACTCAAAGATTAGGGTCGTGTTCGACGGGAGCGCGGAGACGTCTAGCGGGGTGTCCCTGAATCAATGTCTCCATGCTGGTCCTAAGCTGACCAGAGACATTGCAGACATTCTCACGGACTTCAGGAGACACCAGGTTGTCTTCGTTACGGACGTACGGATGATGTTTCGTCAAACTGAGATTCATCCAGACGACCGTCGGTTCCAGCTGATATTGTGGCGAGAGAGCCCAGAAGAACCGATGGTCACGTACGAGCTCAACACAAACACGTACGGATTAAAGCCCAGCCCATATGTAGCCATGCGTACGCTACGAGAACTGGCTGATCAAGAACGGCTCCGCTTTCCCCGCGCGGCTGCTGTCATTGATAAGGACGTCTATGTAGACGACATTTGTACGGGCTCAGACAGTATTGAGCAGGCGCTCATCTTAAGGGATGAATTGGTGGCGCTCATGGCCTCCGGTGGCTATGAACTCAGGAAATGGCTGTCGAACTGCCCAGAGGTACTGGCAGGACTGCCAACTGAGTATCAACAAGACCCGCATTTGTTTGAGGATTCGGAGAATCTTCATGCGTTGGCCATTTTAGGGGTCCAGTATCGACCGAGTCAGGATGCCTTCACATACAGTTGTGAGGCCGAGTTGCTGTCGAAGACCTGGACCACGCGATCGGTCCTTTCGACTATCGCACGAACGTTCGATCCAACCGGTTGGATCGCGCCGGTCACGTTCATGGGAAAGTGCTTCATTCAGAAGCTTTGGTGGAGTTGTTGGTTAGGGACCGTCACACCAAGAATTCACACGCAGGCTGTAACACCCTTCTGGGCATTTTGCAGCGTGAATTTTGGATTTTATCGGCCCGCAGAATCATACGGAGCGTTGTGTTTCGTTGCTTGCCTTGTTACCGACTCAAGGCAGCCACAATGCAGCCACAAATGGGAGATCTCCCGGCCGACCGAGTCACGGAGGCTCGGCCATTTGCTGGCGTAGGGACAGATTTCGCGGGGCCCTTCATGGTCAAGACATCGCACCTTCGCAACGCGAAGTCGGTTAAGGCATATCTGTGTGTCTTCGTGTGTCTGGCGACCAAGGCCGTTCATTTGGAACTGGTGGCCGATCTCTCTACGGAGGCCTTTCTGGCGGCGTTAGATCGATTTGTTTCTAGACGGGGAGTACCGTCACTGATTCGGTCGGACTGTGGTACCAACTTCAAGGGCGCCGACCGGTGCTTAAAGGAAATTGTATTGTTTTTAAGTCAGAATGAGCGAGAGATTGGCACGGGCCTCGCCAGTCGGGGCATTTCGTGGTATTTTAGTCCACCTGGATGCCCCCACTGGGGTGGAATTTTCGAGGCAGTAGTCAAGTCTTCCAAGACTCACTTGTATCGGGTCATCGGCTCAACGATTCTCACCTTTGAGGAGTTGTCAACGGTGTTTTGCAGAATTGAGGCGGTCTTAAACTCGCGACCTTTGTGCCCGTTGAGCGCTGACCCGAATGACCTTGAGGCCATGACCCCAGGTCATTTTTTGATTGGCCAACCACTTAACGCCTTGCCGGAATATCCGTATACTGATGTCAAGTTGTACCGGTTGTCACGGTATCAGATGTTACGGCAAATGAGCCAAAATTTTTGGAAGCGATGGTCGCTGGAGTATTTGCATATTCTACAGCAACGCGTTAAGTGGACGGACAGGACGACCCCACCCTGCGTTGGAGACCTCGTTCTGGTTAAGGATGCTAACCTATCACCGTTGTGTTGGCGACGGGGGCGCATTGTTAACCTGATTACGGGCAAGGATGGGTTTCCAAGGATCGCAGACGTCCAGGTGAGGGACTCGATCCTTAGACGGGCAGTTTCAACTTTATCTCGACTCCCGGGAGTTTGAGCGGACCGACAACGGGTCGGTCCGGGGGGGGTGATTGTTTATAATCTACCTTCAGATTTTTGATTTTCTCCGCCTCGGTGCGACAGAGGCGAAGGGGCGGAGGTAGAGGTCGAGCGCTGGGCTCGGCGTGGATAGTGGTTCGTATTGAGTCGCGCTGGGCGTCGAACGATTATATAGTAGCCATAGAACGGGTGAAAGCGCACGCGCATTGATTAAATCGACTTGTGGAGTCGTTTCGCGGCACCCAATTATACTAGTTAAGCAGTACGGTTAGCGACGCTGTGAATGTCGAACGGGTTATTGATAATATCATTGGTTTGCCTTGTCACGGGAGTGCTATTGGGAAGGCACCGAGGCTTTTGTGGTTAGACTAATACGGAGTGAGTGTGGTGGCTCGCGTTAACGGCGTGGCTTGCAGCGACGTGGAAGAATCGTCCGGAACTACCAGCAAACCATCGCAAGGTCATATACACTCATTATACACATACACAGTTACACAACTTGCGAGGGGTCAAGGAAGTGAGACCGGCTCGAAGAAATGAGGTAAGGGTAGCTTTAAGTTCAGAAATTGTAATATTGTTCGGAGGCGCGTATCGCGTCTATTTGATCCCGTTAGGACGGCGGCTGTTCTGAGACCTGTCTCCCATGGGCCCGAGATAAGGTTCGGCTGAGTCCTGGCGCGATCACCGCTGGTTAGTGTTATAGTTTGTGTTAAATTGTCTGTCAATTTTATTGTCAAACGCGTTGAATATAACCTTTAGACATAATGTCCCTGCTCCAAGAAATACTCGCAGAAACCAGTTCTGATGACGAAAGCGATGAAAAGAAAAGTGTGATTACCTAGAGTCGATCGTTTTTCCACATGGAACGACGAATGTTTCTTGCCAAGATGTCGAGTCTCTAAAAAAGTAGCTTGGTGGCTGACTATACGATTGCATTGCTTAAGGCGTAACAAGGATATTCATCGTAGATAATTGTTCAACCAAAAAATAATACGTGCTATAGACAAAGCAATAAATATAATAGGTACTTACTTTGTTTGAATGTTTGCAAAAAAAATTTTGTATATTATTATTGTGTAGTATAGAGATTTCTTATGAAATAAGCAGTACCTTTGTGCTCTTCTATTCTTTTTATGTATTTTCCTTTTTTTTGTATTTTGTGTGTTACATAAATAAATAATTTTTCTATACCCCTGTAGTACTGTCAAATTTGACAAAAACTTTAACTTTAACGACTTTTTTGATGCAACTCAGCCTAATATTATAAAAGCAAAAGTTTGTGAGTGTGTATGTTTGTTACTTCTTCACGTCTAAACGGCTGGAGCGATTTTAATCAAATTTGGTTTGAAGTTAGCTGACACCCTGGATTAACACATAGGATTTAGTTTTTATCCCGATTTTATCTTCCTGTGGGATAATTTCCGAGTTGTAGCGGGCGAAGCCGCTTGCTACACCTAGTGTAGCATAAAAGGCAAGGGAGTCCATGGACACTTTTATTTTGGGGTTAACCCTAGAGTGGGCTCGTCTTTTTTCCGAACGTCAGTGGGCGCGCGGTGAGAAAAACGCCGCCCGGCGACACCTGACAGTAACAACGGGCTTATCAAGCGGCCCCCTGTGCTCTGATTAAGTCCAGTCTTTAGGCATGAGTTGCCAATGAAAGTAAGGGCAGCTACTAAAAAGTGGATAGGGCTATGGTCTTACGAATTATTAAGGTTTCTTTGGCGAGGGCGGCAAAATGCTCATTGCGCGCCCACTCTAGGGTTAAGAGACAAAGTCTGGATTTGTGCCTGGTTGATGGCAGTAGAGCTATAGCCCCCTATTACATGTGACTTACATGCACTTATTAAGGCGAAAAGTGGGTGCACTATTAGGTACACCACTGCCTAAACCTTCTGGGATTACAATCGTAATGTTATGTAATGTTGTTTTTAATATACCTGATCGTCTACACATGCATAAACTAATATTTTTTTCACATGGGGGTAGACCTAAACTACACAACAACAAACACAATCATAGAAATATAAAAAAATAAAAAAAACTAAAAACCTCGACTGATAAAACAAGCACATTGAAAATTAAACAAAACTTGGAAGCGGGCGGCGCTCATTCTATTTCAATAATTATAAATCATAGATCTTTGATTTTTAATTATAGATTTGTTTTTACCCAGTCTGGTAAAAATAGATCCTTGCCTGCTATGATTATTCCTTTCATAATTCCCTTGTTACATTTACTGTAAACAGTTCCCTTAAAATAAAACAGACGAAGCACAATTTAAGAAGGTAAAATGACGTGTAAAATTAACTTCTTCATTATTTCTTCACGCAAATTAATTTAATTACTCATCTTTACAGTTTACTGCGCTACGGGGCGCAGCTTTTATTATATAAGTTAGTCATAAGACTTTATGGATACCACGTCAAATTTCAAGCCAGTGTGCAGCGTAGAGAAATATTGCTTTTTCTTTTGAGAGAAACTGAAGGCTTGTAATAAACTTTAAAGTATTTTAGGAGGGAAATAAAGGTGTTTATTTAATGCATGATGATTATTTTTAAGAGTAATAACTTAACGTAATAAATGCACAGCATTATATTATTATTTTATGTTCTTTTCACCTCACTGCGGGACAGCAAACACTGGGTTAGTAATAACTGCATCGCTGGAAGAAAACTTCAAAATTGTATGTTTTTACCCGCGGTTTCGCTCGCTTAGATACCGCGGATCGAACTTAACGGGTTAAAAAGTATTCTACGTCTGAAAGCAACGCCCTAAAGAAAAGAAACTCTTAAATATCAAAACGGGAAAGTTTTCAAAAACAAAAATTATTTCACAACTACGTACCACGACAAACAAAAAATAGACATGAAAAATTTAATAACCTTCGCAACATGAGCTGTGTAAAACGGTACTCGTTTCTTCTGGGAATACGAGCGTGTTGCACAAAACGTTATTTTGAATCGTGAGAGGACGCCTTAACAACGCTAATGTGAACCAGTAATACACTGAACGTTTTTTTTTTATGTCAAGGATTTTTGTGTCAAGTAGGAATTATTTACATGGGGGCTAAATAATCATACCCGCACGATTTTATCGAAGGTTAGGCTACGCTTGCCGAGGTAGGTTTTTGGATGGGTGACCATTTATTCCACATCTTCGTGACTCAGAACTTACATTAATTTAGACTCGAAGCAGACTAGGTTGGAAAAACGATGTTTAGAAAAAAAGAAGAATAGATTGGGTAGATGTGTGGTGAATACGAGCGTGTTGCACAAAACGTTATGTTGGATCGTGAGAGGACGCCTTAACAACGCTAATGTGAACCAGTATGTTAGGAACGTTTTTGTTATGTCAAGGATTTTTGTGTCAAGTAGGAGGAAGGAGTTTTTGTGTTGGGAAATTATTTAGATGGCCTCGTGGCTAAATTGCACACAGCCACGCGGTTTGATCGAAGGTTAAGCTACGTTCGCCGAAGTTGATCTGTAGGGTTACCATTTATTATACATCGCGAATCCTCCGTGCCTTGGAACACGGTAAGCTGTTGGTTCAGACAGCTTTGGTGTTTTTTTTGTAAGTCTGACAAATAATCTTGCAACTGGGTGGCTCGTGGAGGTCAGAATGAAGAAGTTAAATCGTTTGTGATAATTATCTTCCACACTATTTAACATAAAAGTTAAAAAAAAAACTCTAAAAAACCGACTGTAAAGCACAAAACGATATTGAAATAAAATAAAATTTGGAATACAGAATAGGTCCCGTCTACTTCCAATTGTGCTTTTTTATACTTTCGTCGATTTTTATAGTTTTTATAAATACTTTTTCGAAATTCTGTTACTTATATTCTACCAAATTGTCATAAACCGAAAGCCGCATAATCATGTACCGCTCCTCCAGAAGTACTAGGCTCCCATATAATACCAGAAGTAATATCAACGCCTGCTAGTTCGGACGTCGCGTCGGTAATTACCGCGGAAGGCGCTACGAACAACTAATCTAAGTTGGATCAGAAGCGGCGCTAACGGCTCGTAAGGCTGTAGTCAACAAGTTCTGATGTCCTATTAAATGGTTGGATACTGGTCTTTTGTTATAATGTACCTAATATTAGTATGTCATTAGCTTAATGACTGAGGTCTTAGAGGCCTATAATGGGCGTCAATAAATGGGCCTACCACACGCTCAAGCTTCACCATACTTTTGCACGGTGCACCCGGTACATCGCGCGTGTGATTGGTAAAACTGTATTACCATTACCAATCACACGCGCGATGTACTGTGTGCACTTTGTAATCGCGCAGGCAAGACTGTGAAGCCTGTGCGTGTGGTAGACCCATAACTCTGACATCACTACTAACCGCACGGTTATAAATAATTACTGAAAAAAGATCTCCTCTTTTAGGTAGATAGTTGTGATTACTTTGCTCGGAAAACGAAATACTGGTATTCTAGACGCAGACACACAGGGTAAAATCCTCCTTACATTCTCCCTCTCTTTCTCTCTTTACGTGAGTTTTGGTAAGTCTTCGGAGCCCTTAATCATGTCCTTGCAAATGAGTAAACTATTGATGAGTAAACATTGGCGCTAACTTTAATGCTGAGAACAACTTTCATAAATTACTTTCTAAGTTCTTCGGAAATAGGATTGGATGTATCAAAATATGTTTTCTTTTTTATTGAGACTGCCTGGATTGCAATTTGTCAAAACGTAAGTCTTGTTTTCTTTTGGTCTAACTTCCGCGAATCGGAAGACGTTGCGTTACGCGGTCTCCCACTAGGTGGACCGATGACCTGGTAAAGGTTGCGGAGATCCACTGGATGCGAGATTCACGGGATCGGTCAAAGTGGCGACACTTGGGGGAGGCCTATGTTCAGCAGTGGACGTCTTTCGGCTCAAATGATGATGATGAACTTCCAAATTACCATTACCACCGTATACTGCACAATGTGCACACTGTACAGTAATGAGCAATAATAATAATTATGTATACACTTAGATCAACCGCAAACTGGAGGAATATCGATTGCAACTTTTAGATATTGTGACGACCTACTTTATGATGATACTAGCTGTTGCCCGCGACTTCACCTGCGTGAATGTCGGTTATCTTGTGATGATCTTGGTCAAAATACTTCTTTTTTTTAAGCGTGGGCCCACATTATGATTTTTTCCTGTATCGTGGGTGCATTCACAAATATTTAAACTCACATACTTACACAAATACCCAGACCCGAAACAACTATTCGTAGGCCATACAATTATTTTTGTTCCGCGCGGGGATCGAGCTCGCGACACGCAGCGCAGCATTCAACTGCTGGAGGCACTGCGCCAACCGTGCCGTCAAACTTTTAGCCATTTTCCATCCCGCGGGTTCTGAGTAAGTTGGGTGATGTCACATGTTAATGTTTTTTTTATTCTAGGATAATGTTCTAGTTAAAAATCTAGTAATGAAATTGGCATAATAATAACTTAATAAAATCGTGTATTTAAGTAAAGTAAGCGTCAACGGTAAACCGACAAAGATTCTTGATGCGCGGAGACTCGTCCTTATTGGACGATGTTTCTGAACAATTGCATGGGTGAGTCACTCTGCCACATGGACATTTCTGTAACAAATGACAATATTATTATTCAGTACTACTGATTGACTGCTGCGGGACTGTCCGATAGTGATACCGCAACCCCGCAACACAAAGGTCTATGAAGGAATATTGGTTGGTTTTAGTCATTAGAAGTATCACCGATACCTAGTCGACATTCCACACATTCGAACGAAGCGCTTTGCTGGGTCCTTTATTATGCGCACAGCCAAGGAGTGGAATTCCCTGCCTGCGTCGGTTTTTCCGAGTTCATATAACCCTAATTTGTTTAAGTCGCGAGTAAAGAGGCTTCTACTGGGTAAGCTCGTTCCATCGTCGACATCATCTCTGCCCTTAGGGCAAGATTGAAGTCAAGAGCAAGCCCATATATAATAATAAAAAAAAGTCTGACACTCCTTTCCGCTCCGCCCAGAGCGTTCTTTTGATGATTTCTCACAAGCACAAAAAAAAACATTAAAAAAAATATAAACAAACTTGTGGTCCGTTGGTGTCAGGTGCTGCGTCTTGGTTACTAGTCGACACCTCTTTGGTCAAACGGCGTAAAACACACTAATAGTAAGTATTACGTAAAGAGTGCTTTACGAAAAGGGCATAAATCACACTTTAGATGTTACCTAAAATGTGCTTTACGCTCTTTGTACCCAGAGGTATCGTAGTTGTTAGGGCTCCGGACGAGGAACCTCATTACTGTGCCATTCATATCAAGGAGTTACTGCCTTCCAAATCAGGTCTTTTATCGAAAGATGATCGTCAAGGCTTGGCCTACGTATATGATTAAAAATCATAACCCTCCTTTGGCTTTGCCGTAGTCGGGTAAAAAGACAACGGTACTAACATTCTCACTTTTTCTCCTGATCTTCAAAAATCGTGGTCTTTTACACCGGCACCTGCTCTGTCTCCTTATGTTCGCTGATGACCGCATTCTGGTGAGTATGGTCCAGGGACCACATTTCTGGCCGCATGAGCAAGTCGAACCTGGATGAAATTTATATATTTACTGGCTTATGCCTGTAGCTTCACCCGCGTGGAGTTCGATATTAGGGTAGTTTACAAAAAAACTCTAATTCAAACATCCCTATACTACCGGTAAAAAAGTAAAAAATAAAAACTATATATTATTGTGTTAAATCAGGTTATAAACTATCTGTGTGCTACATTTCATCCAAATCCGTTCAGTAGTTTTTGGGTGAAAGAATAAATAATATTCATCCATCCTCACAAACTTTCGCACTTAAAATATTAGTAGGATAGTTCACAAAATTCACCGCTCTTTGAAATATATTATCATATTGTATTGTATTGTATTGTATTTTTTATTGTAAAACATGAGTATACATCAAATAATATGTGCAAGGTCTTAAAATAAACAGGTCGATCTGCATGTTTTGCCATGTATGGCGTACAAAATAACATATTTTTTTGGTTTAGAATAAACCATAAAACAACTATGAAATAAGTTGACTCTACACAGCAATCAATGAAATTAATAAAAAAAGATTACTTACTAATGCTATGGTGAAGCGTCAATGCCTTTTTTAATATAAAAAATAAAATAATAATAATTTAGGATTTCTCCATATCATAAAATATGTTAGTATTTCAAATTAAATATTTTAACTTCTCAATTGATGAATCCTCACGCCATCTGTAAGCAGCGCCCATGTATCGAGACTTTCTTGAGTTTTTTCCGCAAGGGCACACATATAGATGGCACTAGCGAGCTGATAGCTCCCCTTGACCGTTTGAACAAGACGGTGTGTGCTCCGACGCGCTCCGCTTTAAAAAATCCCTTTTTGTTGAAATCTGGACGATACTCGTAAAATAAATGGACCTGCATCTGTGCTTCACTGAGAACTTATAGTGCAGTGTTGATTTTTGGAGTTTTCACCATTCCACCGGCGGATCCACGAAGATTTAGCTCGCCGGCCGGCAGCCCATACTTGCAAGTGCGCATGGACGAAGTATCTTCCCATCTCCCTGGGTCTGAGTGGGATCTCTGGATTGTCAAGGTACGTGGGCATGTTTGCTGCGAATAATTCTCTTGTATTGGTTTGTCGAGGATTCATCAGAAGGGAAATTAATTTATTTTGACGTCCGCCATTACACATTCCGCCGTATATTCTTATTTCAAATTTTCTTACATTCTTCACAAAGGTGCAGGCTATTTACACGCCTCACCATATTAATTGGTCCTTCGAGCCGGATTAAAAACCGTTACCTAGATTTTTGCGTAATTGTTTGTTAAAAATCATATAGGTTCAATAACGCACAATAGGTATTTAGTTTACGTAAACTTTTGGTAAATCATTGCCTATAAAACGCATCATAATTGACAATAGAATTTACGTAGTTGTTGGTAAATCTGTTCAATTATTTTAGTACATAATTTACATGGAACGACATTACGTATTTATTGGTAAAGTTCATTCTATGTAGGTATCCGTATTTAAAAATTCGCTTTGATATTATGAAAATAAGTAGGTAGTTACCAACGCATCTCGGCTTTGAGCGTTTTAATACAATAATTGTAATTAGATAGATACCCACTCATAGTTGGTAGGTGCGATAATATTGCAAACCGCCTGTAAGGTATTTTTCTGTTATTGTTGTCGTTTGTTATCCAACGAAATGACGGATAAACAACTGAAGCCGGAAGATTTACTAACTATTCTCCATGAAAAGAAAGGATTGTTATTTAAACGCATTAATCGGTTGTATGATTTAACAAAAAATATATCGTCGTTCGATTCAAGAAAAAATGAAAGTTTTATGACTGAGTCAGAGACAATTGATGACATTCGAGATAAATTTGAATCTTTTGTTGATCAAATTAATCAAATAAACATTAGTATAAAACCTGGTACAAGTGTCGATTATGCTTGTTTAGAGTCCTTTGAAGATTTGTACATTCATATTAAACGTGTTAGGAACAAAATAAACAGTAATCAATCACCATCAACACCCAGTAGTAACTATAAGACTCTTTTTGAACCGCTTAAAATAAAGTTGCCTCCTATCGCGCTGCCGTCTTTCGACGGGAAAACTGAGAATTGGCCTGTTTTCTACGAGTCGTTCAAGTCGAATATTCATGAGAATGATCAGCTGACTGACTCACAGCGTGTGCAGTACTTGGTAGGTAGACTTACGCACAACGCATTGAAGATTACTGCTGGAATTGTGCCTACGGGTGATACTTACAAGTTCTTATGGGACAGTTTAGTTAAAAAATATCAAGAGAAGCGCTCACTAGGTACGCATTATTTAAATAATATATTGGATTTAAAAAGTTGTTCATTTAACGCTAACAGTCTCGATTCTTTCATAGAAACATTTAGTGCATCTATTTCTGCCTTGAAACAACTTGGGATTACGGATCTTGCTGATTTTATTCTTTTGCACTGCGCAATGAGAAAAATCGATTCACAGACTATTCAATCGTTTGAACTTTCCATTCGAGATATTGAAATTCCCACAACGAAATTATTGATAAGCTTCGTTCAAGATCAGGCAAAGATATTGGCACGTTCGAATTTGTCTCAATCGAACGCGAGAAACTTTAGTAGAAACCCCGCTTCCGCGCCACGCGAGTCACGCACACAGACAAAAGCGTTTGTTGTGAGCGAGTCAGCTGACTCGTCCGCTTGTTTACCTGCGATGGCGGTTCCGTGCTGCGCGTATTGTAATGATAACGCTCATGTTCATTTGTACAACTGCGCTAAGTTTAAATCCGCGTTGACTCCTAGAGCAAGGTTCGAGTTTATTAAATCCAAACGTGGGTGTGCGAATTGTCTGAGCACATTGCACGGATTGAGTAACTGCAAGTCAACGTCAGTCTGTGATTTATGTAAAAAACGCCATCATACACTATTGCATTTTGATAAAGAAAATAAACCGCAAACAGCTGACGTTTTAGCTACGAATTGCAATGTAGTCGTCGCGTCGCCTCCTGCGCCGCTGTCCGTCGCGCCTCCCTCGCCCCTCTCGTCCCCCGGTGCGTCTTTGCCTGCCCCGGTTTCCGTCGCGGTGCCGCGCGCTTATGCTCATAGTAATAAGGTCGATATTCCCGAACAGATGATTGCGTCTGATTCGTGTGATGTGACGCCAGCGTCTTCGGCTCACAACTCGGCCGTGTTATTGGCAGCTGATGCAGCGAGGGCTAAGGCGATAGTGCTGTTATCGACAGCTCAGGTTTATGCGCGAGCTAAAAGTGACAGTGCGGGTCACAAAACAATAGTGAGGTGCTTAATTGATAATGGCTCGCAGAATAATTTAATAACTACAGCTTGTTGTAGAAAACTTAATTTACTGATAATTCCTTTGAGTAATTCTTTTGTTAAAGGAGTTGGTTCTGTATCGCGACCGATAATAGGATACGTACATTTAGATATCGAGTCTCGTGTATATCCGGATCAAAAATATACTATTCACGCGTTAGTAGTTGAGTGCATTACGGACCAGCTACCATCGCACCATGTTAATTGGGATAGCCATGTAGACTTCCACGCGCTTCCGCTCGCTGATTTAAGCTGGAATATTCCAGGGGATATTGACCTAGTGTTGGGCGCTCAACTGTTTCCGTACATTTACTTGGGGAATAGGGTCGATTTTGGTTCACGCGCCCCACCTGCATTATTGACCACATTCGGGTATGTCTTTATGGGTGATTTTCCGCATAATAGTGATAATTTAAATTTACTTAACTCCTCTCCTTTCACGGCATTGGCTCTCAATGATTTATTACAAAAGTTCTGGGAATTGGAAGAAGTTGAGAATAAACGTTTTTTATCTCCTGAGGAAACCGAATGTGAGAATATTTTTTCCTCGACCGTGTCACGGGACGATGTGGGACGTTATACCGTCGCGTTACCTTTTAGTAAGGATCCCGCCGAGTTGGGTAACTCCCGCACCGCCGCGTACCGTCGACTTATTGCGCTTGAAAGGAAACTACGCCAATTGCCGATGTTGCGGGAAAATTATAATGCAGTGCTCAAAGATTATATTGACAGTGGGTACCTAAGTCAAGTCGACGAATCTGCCATTTCCGATGACGGGTATTATATCCCTCATCACGCTGTCGTTCGGCCAGACAAACCGATGCCGCGCATTGTATTGGATGCTAGCGCTAGGACTCATACAGGATTATCTTTAAATGATGTACTCCATATTGGTCCCAATTTACAAACAGATTTGTTTATTCTTTTAATAAATTTTAGATTATTTCCCATCGCTATAAATGCGGATATTAAACAAATGTATTTACGCGTTGGTGTGTCCCGTTGACCAGCGTAAATACCTACGCATTTTGTTTCGATTCAATGAGAACGAACCTGTGCTAACCTTTGCTTTTAATCGCTTACCTTTCGGACTTAAGTCGAGTCCATACATAGCTATGCGCACTGTGCGACAGCTGGCCTCTGACAGTCCGCATTATCCCAAAGCTGCTAAAGTAGCAGAGACCAGTCTCTATATGGACGATCTGGTGTATTCTGTGAATAATGAAGATACCGCCATGCAGCTATCGCATGATCTTATAAAGATGTTTAAATCGGGCGATTTTGACCTTATTAAATGGTGTAGCAATTCACCCGTTCTTTTAAACAGTCTTCCTGACTCGCATCGCAAGTCACTCGATTTTCACGCTGGGAGTGATGTTTCTAAGGTTCTAGGCCTTTCGTGGGAACCTTCTCAGGATAATTTCTTCTTCACTTCCGCTCGAGTGGCTGAGAAATGTACTAAGAGAAATATACTCTCGATAGTCGCACGCTTATTTGATGTTCTCGGTTTGGTTTCCCCAGTGATCTTCTATGCCAAGTTGCTCATCAAAGAGTTATGGCTGAGCAATATTGGCTGGGATGATCCCGCTCCTGACGACATTTTTAAACGTTTCTCGATTCTCATGCAAGAGTTTCCATTGCTAGATACATTACGCATACCACGCCATGTGGGTGTTACCGATGATTGTTCTGTTCGTATAGTCGCGTTTGCTGATGCTAGTATGGGTGGGTACGGGTGTGTGATTTATATACACTCTACTAGTCCATCTGGTGTCATAGTCCGCTTAATTTGTGCGAAATCAAAGGTTTCACCTACCAAAGTCACAACTCTTGCACGCCTGGAGCTGTGTGCCGCCGTGCTCATGTCAAAATTGGTAAAAACTGTTCGCGATACTTACGATTTACGTGTTCCTATTGCAGGAATTTACGCCTTTTCGGATTCCATGATAGCCTTATCTTGGATACACTCTTCTCCACACCGCTGGTCAGTCTTTGTCAGCAATAGAGTCGCTCAATGTCAGGAGAACTTGGGTTCTCAACATTTTTACCATGTGGCAGGTGTTGAGAATCCAAGCGACTGTCTATCTCGTGGCATCCTTCCTTCCCAGTTCATGTCACATGAACTTTGGTGGGACGGCCCCTCTTGGCTTCGTTGTGCTCCTGAGGATTGGCCCGTTAAACCGTTTTCTCCTATTAATTGTGGGGAACTTCCCGAGCACAAGGTAAATGTCTTAACAGTGACCACGCAAGTAGAACAACCCCTTCTATATCAACTTGCTCAACGTACCTCATCATGGGATAAATTGTTGCGCATTGTTTCCTATATATTGAAATTTGCTAGACCAAAGGTTCATTGTGAACCTCGTTCTATTCAGGGCTTGTCAGCTGCGGAACGAGCGATAGTATGTGCTGTGCAATCTGTGTACTTTGCAAATGACATTAAGCTCATTAAATCTGGGAAATTGCTTTCAAAGAGACTCCAAAGTTTAGCTGTTTTTTTGGATGAAGAGGGAATACTACGCATTGGAGGAAGGCTTTCGAAGTCGCACCTTCCATTTGACGCTAAGCATCCTTTTTTACTTCCCAAACATGATCATATCGTGGATCTAATAATCCGTCATTACCATGTGATGAATTGTCACACTGGACCGGGACTACTCATGTCTATTCTAAGACAGCGATTTTGGATACTAGATGCCAGGACTGTCATTAGGTCCAAGTTGCGACAATGCAACACATGTTTTCGGGTAAATCCGACGCATCCCATTCCAGTGATGGCAGACCTGCCTGAGTACCGAGTATCGGAAGCGAAGGCGTTTGTCCACACTGGAGTGGATTATGCTGGTCCCATACGCATAACCCTCACTCGACGCAGAGGCCAGCACGCCCAGAAGGCGTATATCTGTTTATTCGTGTGCTTAGTAACCAAGGCCGTCCATGTAGAGTTAGTCTCTGACTTAACCTCTGATGCCTTTTTAGCCGCGTTTAAACGCTTTATCTCGCGTCGAGGGCCAGTATCTTGTCTTTATTCGGACAACGCCACTAATTTCGTTGGTGCTAAGGCCCAACTAGATGAGCTTTATAGATTCTTATTAAATTCAAGTTTCAATTCGTCTCTTTTACATGAGTTATCAACCCGCCGCATAATGTGGAAAATGATTCCACCTCGCTCCCCACATTTTGGTTCCATGTGGGAAGCGAATATCAAAACATTAAAAACGCATCTTTATCGCGTGATCGGAAGTCAGCTTCTCACTTATGAGGAGTTACAAACTGTACTCATTCAAATAGAGTGCATTATGAACTCGCGCCCTCTGAGCGTTTTGTCTTCCGATCCCCATCCCGAAGTTATTACTCCCGCTCACTTTTTGATGTCGACTCCACTGCAGTACTTGCCGGCAGCCGATTTGTCTGGTCAGCGCATTAATTTATCACAGCGCAAACAGTTGTTAGATAGTATGGTCCAATCCTTCTGGAAGAAATGGCACCTAGAGTATCTGCATACGCTGCAAGTCAGGCAGAAATGGGCAACTCCGGACAAACCCGTAGAAGTTGGGACTGTCGTACTCGTGGGACAGGATAATTCAGCTCCTCTAAGTTGGCCATTAGGAGTTATAACTGAGGTTTATAAAGGCACGGATAATGTCATTCGTGTTGCAATGGTAAAAACGAAGTTCGGTAACTTTAAACGTGCCGTCGTTAAATTATATCCTATTCCAACGCAATAAAGTTTAACTCTTACACGAAATTCATAGTCTTAAGGTTTAGGAAATATTATATTTAAATAACTTATATCGTTTGTTTCTCGCATTCAGTCGTAAAGCTTAAAGTTTTTCTGATCATAATCTAGGTTAGTAAATACTTATAATTTTTTCACTTCCTTTCTGAAAGCACTTGCGTCCTTCCAAAGCCCCCGAGCATGGTGAAGCGTCAATGCCTTTTTTAATATAAAAAATAAAATAATAATAATTTAGGATTTCTCCATATCATAAAATATGTTAGTATTTCAAATTAAATATTTTAACTTCTCAATTGATGAATCCTCACGCCATCTGTAAGCAGCGCCCATGTATCGAGACTTTCTTGAGTTTTTTCCGCAAGGGCACACATATAGATGGCACTAGCGAGCTGATAGCTCCCCTTGACCGTTTGAACAAGACGGTGTGTGCTCCGACGCGCTCCGCTTTAAAAAATCCCTTTTTGTTGAAATCTGGACGATACTCGTAAAATAAATGGACCTGCATCTGTGCTTCACTGAGAACTTATAGTGCAGTGTTGATTTTTGGAGTTTTCACCATTCCACCGGCGGATCCACGAAGATTTAGCTCGCCGGCCGGCAGCCCATACTTGCAAGTGCGCATGGACGAAGTATCTTCCCATCTCCCTGGGTCTGAGTGGGATCTCTGGATTGTCAAGGTACGTGGGCATGTTTGCTGCGAATAATTCTCTTGTATTGGTTTGTCGAGGATTCATCAGAAGGGAAATTAATTTATTTTGACGTCCGCCATTACACATTCCGCCGTATATTCTTATTTCAAATTTTCTTACATTCTTCACAAAGGTGCAGGCTATTTACACGCCTCACCATGCTAATTAAAAAATAAAACAAAGTAAGTACATATTATTTTTACAGATTTGTGACTCAAATTGTGAAGAATGTCGTAATTATAGGAATCTCTTTAATTAATTGCGTTCATTTAAAAATTCTGATATGGTATAGTAGCACTTGTTTATGAGGTATTTTTTTAAATGTATTTTAAACAGAGCAGTCGGCATTTGTCTAATAGGTTTTGGGATTTTATTATAAATGATTGGTGCCAAACAAAAAATACTTTTACGCATCAATGCTGTGGTTGATCTTGGTACGCAAAGTTTATTATTATCCCGTCGATTACGAATATAAACGTCTGATTGTTTCTTAAATAGGTTAGGATTGGTTTGAATAAAATTAGCTATTTCATAAATAAATAAGCAAGGCAGACTTAAAATGTTATATTTAATAAAATACTGTTTGCAACTATCAGTTATTTTCAAACCAAACATAGCCCTAATACACCTTTTTTGTGACTTAAAAATTATTTCTTTATTAGTAGAGTTTCCCCAAAATAGGACTCCAAACCTCAATATGGAGCCGACAATACCATGGTAGGCAGTTATTAGCGCATTGGTACTTATAATAGGTTTTAATTTATAGAGGGCATAGGCAGAAGAACATACTTTTTTATTTAATTCTTCTGTGTGTGCTTTCCAGTTCAGACGTTTGTCAATGGTTACACCTAAAAATTTAGCCGTGTCTACCTTTTTTATAACGGTTAATTTGTGTTGAGCAGTAATATTTGGTGCTTCCAAACGTTGACTGAAGAACATAATTTTTGTTTTTTCAAGATTGATTTTTAAATTATTGCTATCTAACCAGTTAATTATTGAATTGATTGTATTATTAATTTCATGTTCATACCTATCTTTATTAATAGAATGAATAGTGACTGTGCTGTCGTCGGCAAAAAGTGATACTGGATAGTTAGTTACTAATGGCAGGTCATTAATATAGATAATGAATAACAAAGGACCCAATACGCTCCCTTGCGGAACTCCGTATTTAACTATACGTTTTTTTGAAGCATATGTTTCTTCTTTTTTAGTATTAATGTTTATTTTAGAAATTACTGTATATTGTTTACGATTTTTCAGATAGGATTCTATGAGATTTAGTACATTGCCTCTAATGCCATAAGCTTCCAGTTTACGGAGGAGAATGTCATGATTAACATAATCGAATGCCTGGGACATATCGCAGTAAATGGAACATACGGGAGTCTTTTTATCCACATTATCCATGACGTTTTTTATAAAATCAAAAATAGCCATGTTTATTGTTTTGTTCTTGCGGAAACCTTTCTGGTCTTCTGTAAGAATGTTGAATTTTTCCAAATAATTATAAATTTGATTATATAAGAATTTTTCAAAAAATTTCGAAATTATAGGAATAAGTGCAATAGGTCTGTAACAGTTCATACTCTGTTTGTTGTCTTTTTTGAAAATGGGTTTAACGATAGTAGTTTTTAGGCTTTCCGGGTATGATCCAGTGGTTATACACATATTAATTATATGGCTTAGGTGGTCACAGATATGATAGGCGATGTATTTTAGGATTCTAGTAGAGACCCCATCGTATCCAACACTTGTAGTATTTTTAAGCGATCTTATAATTTGAAGTATGTCATATGGAGTACTTGGTGCCATGAACATAGATTGATTTGATTTGGAAATATTTACGGTTACGTCCTTACCAGCGCCTGGTATAGGTTCTATCTTTTCTATAAAGAAATTGTTAAAAGCATTCGCTATCTCTTGTGGCCTGTATTATATAGTTTTATGGTTTGTTTCTATGGAAGTGATACTATCCTTTGGTAAATTCAGTTTAGACCTATTTATAATCGCCCATGTGGCTTTGGATTTGTTAGTAGATGATTTTATTTTATGATTGTTTTGTGCTCGTTGCGTTAAATTAATTATATTTTTATAAATTTTAGAGTATTTTTTAAATTTAGCTTTATTTACATCATTACGATTTAGCCTGTAGTTCCACATAAGCTCTCTCTTTTTTTTGCTACAGATTTTTATGCCACGTGATACCCATTGAGGTTTTTCTTTGGTTCTTATTGTAATGTTTTTGAAAGGAAAACATAAATTATACAGCATCATGAAAGCTTCCAAAAATGCATTATATGCTGTGTTAGGATTATTTGTATTATAGATTTCAGAAAAAGAAAAAGTTCTAATATAATGTTTGAATTTTTGCATATTTTCTTTATTATAGTCTCGTTTATTTGTTCGCCAATAGTTTATTAAGATTTTTTTATTAACCGGTAACTTTAGCACTTGCGCTGTGTGGTCTGACAGGCCGAAGTCAATCACATCAGATTTACACTTCTTCCCGACATTATGAGCAAAATTGTCTATACAAGCGCCGCTCGCGAGTCGAGTTGGCTGATTTATTTCTAGCTTTAAATTATAACCTAAGAGCAAACATTCTAGATCTATCAAAGTATTACTACGCTTAAGACAGTCAATATTATAATCACCTGCAATTACGACATTTCTTTTTAAATTTTTGTTACTAATAGTACTTAACACTTTTTCAAATTGCTCAAAAAATACAGGTAAGTTATTAGACTTAGGTACTCTATAAACACAAACAATAATCGTATTATACATTGTCAGGTCAATAGCGCAACATTCGAATATTCCAGTTATGGAGAGTTTCGCTATATCTTGTAGCTCATTAAACTGGTGACCTTTCTTTGCTAGGATACATGCACCACCTCTCTTACTGTCCTTTCTGGAGTAGCACGCCGCCAAAATGTAATTAGGAATATGCAATAATTGATCATTGCCAGCTATCATGAAGTGTTCAGATAAACAGATTATGTCGATTTCTGTATTTTTCTCTGACATCTCTTCAAGACATACAATAAGCTCACTGCTCTTATTCAGTAAACCCGCAATGTTTTGATGTATGACGTTGAGGTGCTTATAATCGAAAAAACTGTATTGCCGCTTGTGTATCATCCATATTAGTAATTTCCTCGCTTTCTGTATTAGCGATGGTATTTTCGCGTATGTAGTTCATAAGTGTGACGATATCTTGGAAAATTGTTTGCATGCCGTAATTGTTTACTGATCCTGTATTTTGTCTGTACATTTTATAGTCCCAGGTAAGGTTCTTATTAGAGTCAATAAAGTAGGCATGTTCGTGTGCTAAAATATCTTGGTACAGCAGATTATTAAAATTTTGCACTCTCATGTTATATAAAGTAACATTGCTAACACACTGCTTATAAGTCGGCATGCAGAGAATAACATTTGTGTGTTGAATTTTTTCCAGTACTTTTCGTATGTGGAGAATGATACTAGAATATTCCTTAGTAGATTTGAAGTCTTCTTCACCAATTAAAATAATGCAGAAGTCATTCATAGTGAATTTCTTTAGCTTAGGTTCCAGATCTCGAAACATATTATTTATTCCTGAGTATGGTGTTAAGTAATGACATAATTCATAATTTTCAAACTTATTTTCTGCAATTGTACGTACTTTATTATATTTATTTTCGCTTATAATACAGATTTTACTAACTTTTTTCTCAGGGTCTTCATTATTGCTTATTGTGTTAAGGATTGCTGGGGCTGGCGATACCGCAGATTCTTGCTCAGATGACCCTTTAGTATCCATTGCAATTGTTTGTGTGCCCTTACTATTTTTCTTCTTGTCAGACGTACTTACTTGCTCTGTTTGCGTGATTTTACTAAGTAATGCTACCTTTTTTTTTGGAGTAGAAGATTTTTGTCTGGTTTTCTTAGTAGGAGTGTTAGTGATTTTTTTGTAAAGTTCATTTTTCTTTTCCAACTCATGGTTTGACTGTTTAAGGTTACTATTTTCCAATGTGAGTATCTCAATTTCTTCTTCTGCACTGCTTAATTGAAGAGTTAATTTCTCAACTTGTTTCTTTAGTTTAGATATCACTTCTTGGTCGTATGTGTCGTCGTTGCACCTCCCAGGGAGACTGGTAGCTGTGTCATCCAGTGTTTCGTTTTCAATTTGACTGATATTGCTTTGTGAGTCAGACATTGAACGAGTACGAGTGCCTCGAACACGAAACGTAATGTTCTCCAGAATGTTCATGATACAAAACTCAAATTATTTAATATTGAGTTTATTTTCTGTTATTCAATTAAGTTTTGACTTCATAATATTGAGTTCAATGCATACAACTAATATGAAAACACAAAAAGTAATCTCCACTTGCGGGATTCGAACTCGAGACACGTTGCACCCAAGTCGGTTCTTAGACCAACTAGCTATTCAGGCAGTTAACTTTAACAGCGAAATAACGATATGTATTCTTGTAAAAAGCGTTCGTTATTCTTTGTTGTGGGTGGATGTAATTTTGATTTATGACCGTTGTTTTTATTATCACTTTCGATCGTTTTATTTGTTTATTTTAAGTTTTTTCACGATATTAGTTTATAGAATATGTTTATATGTAGTTTTTACATGTATGTTTACGTTAATGAGTACAGTAAACACATATTTAATGCACTAATTGGCACTGTGACTCCAGATTCTATTTCACTTTAAAACTTCGTCAGATATTGATTTTAGGCTTGGATAACACTTTTACCGGTATTACACAATGCACCCTTTGTTATTATCACTAGTCTGAATGGTTTCACTGCGTTTATTTATTTTAAAGTAAAGTTATTTACGGAGCTCAATGTTACCGTGCGTGACATATGTCATCATCGTGCTAACTCCATAAGACTATAAACTATTCCTACAGCCAACTAAGGATCTACAATTTAATAACTATTACAATAAATTGCTTAGAGTACAGCGTGTGTGAGTGTGCTAGAGGAGTTAACCTTTTGAGCGCCACAGTCACGTATAGACGACAAGCCGAACAAGCAAAAAAGTTCCTTAAGTCTCTCGATTTAAGGTACTTTTTGGCTTGCGTTTTTGTGGCGGTCAAAAGGTTAAAAATGGGTGTGTGAGTCATAATAATTATGTCAATACCAAGGTAAGGTAAGGTTCCAAGACAGTGGAACCTTTCAACTTCTTTGAAATGATAAATCTCTATAACCAAAAGGCATCTAATCTAACCGGGTTGTAGAGGTTAGATAGGCAGACACTATGTTTTCCAGTTAGTACTGGATAATACGATATCCCTTCGTAGGACTGACTATTATCAGACTTTCAGGCCACTAAATGCCTGTGACGACAGTCCAAGATGTATAAATGACAGTAAGTACTGCAAGTACTTACCCATAATTTGATTTTCCTGTACATTAATGTTTTGTGTTTCACATCAAACTCGAAATGATTTAGGTTAGAAAATTGAATTGCCAAGTCTAAGCCATCTTGAATTACTGTTATAATACATTTCACGTGCACTGAATTAGGATAAAGACACACACTTTGTAACAACAGATATATATATCTTTTGTCTGTTCCATACTGTCCCACTGTTGGACAAAGGTCTTTTCCAAGTCTTCCCATGAACTATTGTTCTACGCCACCTGGATACATTATTCGCGGTATGCATCCAGGGCCCCGAGTCTGCTATTCAATAGTGTCAGAATGGTGTATCATTGATCTGATAATTGTTGATTTTGACTAGTTTGGTGTTGTCAAAATCAACAATTATGAGATCAATGGTAGACCATTCTGACAATATTGAATAGCAGACTCGGGGCCCTGTATGCATACCGCGAAGAATGTATCCAGGTGGCGTTGAACAACAACCGTCAACCAGGGTCGTCGAACCAACAATAGACTCTAAGCTTACTTAAAACAGTGTGGCAGCCATTATAGCAGTAATAATCTTTTTCTTGTGTCGAAGGCAATCTAAATTGTGCCAGCCCAAAACTGAGCTACTAATTTGGCGCTTTCCATAGCGGCCATCAGTTCTTGTAGTGAACAAACAACAACACACGCAGGACACGCTATTAAGTACCTACCCCTTTGTTTGTGGAATGGTACCGGTGCGGCAGCGGTGGCCTAGTGGTAGTGGCCCCAACTTAGGAGCAGTAAGTCGTGGGTTCGAACCCAGACATGCACATTACTTTGTGTAATGTCTTTCATCACCACTGCTCTCAAAAATGGTGAAGGAAAATATCGTGGAAACCGGCATGCCCTAGAACCAAAAAATTCGAAAACATGTGACCTCTACCAACCCGTACTGGGCCCGCATGGTAGATTACAACCCATTCCTTTTCCGCCAGTGTCCCTGCAGTGGTAACATTAATAGGCTGATGATGATGATGACACACTTTATCCTGGAGCCAGGTAGGTGACATTATAGTTCAAAATAGTTTTCTTCTCAAAACCATCACCAATTTTTACCATCAGTTACTTCAACCTTTAGACTACAAGACCCAAATTATTGTCTTGTAATATCAATAAATTATAAAGAAAGATACGCCATGTTCATACTGAATGGCGTTCAGATATCGCTGCATTCTACGACAGCGATAGATAATACGGAACATAATATAAGATAGAAAGAGATAGCTAGTTGCTAAACTGCAACAATTGCCTTAGTTTGTCCTGAACAATTTGTGCGTGCTAATGCGATATCTACCTCTTTTTATTTATATTATCATTGACAAGACACATCAAAACACTCAAAAACGAACCCAAACCACCAACACTTAACCCAGCATTTACAACCACCATCAAAAACCATAGTCCTGCATTAGTGTGAGTTCACGTCGAACAAGACAAAGTCAAACAAGTAATTAAACTCTAGCCACTGTAGATTAATTATTTGTTTGGCCGACAAACTGCTCTGGATTGTTGCGGTGTACCACGGTGTGGGTTGAGACTGTTTTGGCAACGAGAGTTGGTTAGACTTCGAGTTTCATTCGAGTTTGTATAGCAGTGAGAAGATGCAGTAGTAAAATATAATGGGTGGAAGTTTGAACTTGTGGAATGGCAGTGGTAATGATAGAAAGGGTGAAAAAGATGTGTGAACTAAGGTGAGGAAGATAAAGATGTCGCGTATCTTAACATGACACCTGTAACCTAGTACCTAATAGTGCATCCACATTTCGCAAGTTATGCTATTAGTATCAACAGGGTCCAAATCCAGGCTCTGTGGCTGCTACTGAGGAATCCTTGACTGATCTGATCTACTGATGGAAACAATTAACTGTCTTGGATCCCGCAACGAAATTAATCAGAAAAGCAGTCGCGCTTGCGACCACTAAACCTATGATACAGTTCATTATGCTTGCTCTATATAATTGAAATAAACCACAATCTATCTATCTTCTATCTATATAAATAAAAAGAGAAGTCCTGACTGACTGACTGACTGACTCATCAACGCCCAGCCCAAACCCTTGGACCTAGAAAGCTGAAATTTTGCACGGAGGTTCCCTTTATAATGTAGACAAGGAATAAGGAAGGATTTTCCGAAATTCAACCCCTAAGGTAGCTAAATAGGGGATGAAAGTTTGTATGAATAATCGTCATTTTCACGCGGGCGAAGCCGCTGCAAAAGCTAGTTAAAATAAGGTGTACTGCAAAATAAGTTACCGAATGGGACAGGTGACAGTGTTTTATCAGTAAGCACAAACATAATAAATGTGTACATCTCTAAACTGCCATCTCAATGTTACGACAGATTTTTTGTTAACTTGCAATATATAAAAATGAATAAGGAAATACGTGGCAATGATAATGGCTGAAATAATCGTGCAGCTAAGAAAACTTTAAGAAGAAAAGTTCTGTCTGAAGGAGTTGGTGCGGAAATTAAGACGACTACCATTATTTCCGGCGCTAAAAAATATGCAATTTTTTTTTTTTTTTTTTACTATCACACATCGCCATCTAGTCCCAAGCTAAGCAGAGCTTGTGTTATGGGTACTAGACAACTGATAAACATACTTATATATTTCTAAATACATCATATTATAGATACATTACACCCAGACACAGAACAAATGATCGTGCTCATCACACAAACATTTGTCCTGGGTGGGAATCGAACCCACGACCTCCGGCATAGCAGTTAGGGTCACTAACCACTAGACCAACAGGCCAGTCAATAATAATTTAGTTTGCATAAAGCATGACTGTTTGGCCCTGTTTACGTGGGTATCCCCTGGATGCCAGACACACGGGACCGGTCAATATGGCGATACTTGGGGAGGCCTATGTACTACATCTTTTGGCTACAATGACGAAGATAATATTATCACCTTACAAAACTGGCGAAATGTGGGTGCACAGTTAGGCACAGCTATCCCTAATCTTTGGGAATTATACTCGTGAAGTGTATGTTAAGTTATTTTCACTCTTAAAGACAATATTGAAGAAGTACAAGTTTCTTGCCCGTTCTTCTTCATGAGATCTACGTTAGGGAACTGGCAACTACAGTACTTTCACAAGTTATTATGCTTTGTGATTGTGACTGTAGCGTAGGAGTGCAATGCGTCGTTTCGGGAGTTGCTGCGTCGGGCTGCGCGGTGCCGGATGTTACCGGCGGCGAGTGCTGTGGGTGCGATTGCGTGCGGCGGCGCGTGCCGTGGCGGCGGGTGTGCGGGGCTCCGGGTCGCGGGGCGACGGTTGCACGTTGCGGCGTGCATTCGTTGTTCCGTGATACGGGGTCTCGAGCATTCGTTGTTGCGGTTTGCGCCGCTGTGTGCTTTTCGTGCTCGCAGTGTTCGTTGTAGCGGGCATTCGGTGGCGTGTAGTTCGGCATGGTGGTTTTCGGAATGACGTATTGCACTCGTAGTTTCGTTTTTTTTTCTGACATTCAAAAGTGCCTGTAATGGTTTAATTGAAATAAATGCTTTGAGTTTGAGTTTACATAACATAGCTTTTGAAGACATTAAAGAATATACCGACGCTTCATCAACAGCCTATTAATGTTCTCACTGCTGGGACACAGGCCTCCTCTCTTTGAGAGGGAATGGGCTATAATCTACCACGCGTGCCCAGTGCGGATTGGTAGATGTCACATGTCATGTCTTCGAATTTTTTTGGTTCTAAGACATGCCGGTTTCCTCACGATGTTTTCCTTCACCGTTTTGAGAGCAGCGGTGATGAAATAAATTACACAAAGTAATGTGCATGCCTGGGTTCGAACCCACGAGCTACTGTTCGGGGCCGCCACCACTGGGCCACCGCTGCTTACCGACGCTTGAAAGGCAAAAATTACCAAGTGACAGTGGGTAAAAGAGTACTTTAACCTTGTGAAGTAACACGACTTTTCGAAACACGGTTTCGTCTTCATCTTTTGTTTATTGTGAAAAAAGAAAAATATTTTTTTGGAAATCTATCTGACGGACTAATTAGATTTTTTTGGTAAAATAACCTATTACAAATCATCAAAGACATATTATAATCGTAAAATCTCACCCAACAAATTCGAGTTATGAAAACCAGAGGTAAGGGCTCGTACAATTTCAAGCTCCAACTTTATATTATCGAAGTTTCGCGAGTTGTCGCGGTACCAACGAAAGTGTTGGGTAGTTATGTGCAGAGCAATCTGTTTGTTTGCGAAATAATTTAGTAGGGAATTATATTGTTGGTTATCAGTAAATATTTGGAAGGGAAGTTTGTTCTTGGCTTAGCTGTCTATGAATATGTTTCTGGATATATTTTTAGGTAGCTGTTGCCTTCGATCACTTGAAATTATAATAAAAATGTTATCATCAACAGCCTATTAATGTTCCCACTGCCGGGACGCAGGCCTCCACTCATTGAGAGGAAATGGGCTATAATCTACCACGCGGGCCCAGTGTGGATTGGTAGATGTCACATGTCTTCGAATTTTTGGTTCTAGGACATGCCGGTTTCCTCACGATGTTTTCTTTCACCGATTTTGAGAGCAGTGGTGATGAAATGAATTACACAAAGTAATGCGCCTGCCTGGGTTCAAACCCAAGACTTACCGTTCGTAAGTCGGAGCCGCCACCACTGGGCCACCTGACTGCTCTCAAAAACTTTTTAAATTGTAATATTTTTTTTATAATTTCAAGTGACTTTTGCATGGCCCTCGTTTTTCTAAAATAAAACTCGCCTAACTTACTTATGGTTCGAGGCAGAACAGGAAAAGAGCTCTTGATAGGAATTGGGGAAGGCCTTTGCCCAGCAGTGGGACAGTGCAGGCTAAAATATAAATAAATAAGTTTCGGAGATTGGCTGAACCAAACAGACTGATAGAAAGATAGAGAAGCAAAGATAGGATTTTTTTTTAAATGATGATGAGTTCAATATTATGAGATCGTGTCGGTCGATCTTCAAGTGGGCCAACATTATAGTAAGCCCCTTTATTATAATAATAATAATAGGTAATAATCATCTCTATTGACATAAAGTAAGTTACATTATTATATGGAAACCCTGACTCCTGCACTAGGTTGTAACCTGTGTTACAGGAATCAGAGTCTTCTCCCAGTATTTTTACACAGATTTTATGACATTGTTCTCGTTATTAGATTTTTTGTAATAACCACAAGTTTGAAAACAATAAGTACCTATGTTATCCCGGAGACTGGTAGCACCTGAACGAGTGTGCGAATTGCACTATGCATTTTGAGTGGCCTGTGTCATGAAGTGAACTAGCGCTCTGTTATTTTTTTTTTTTTTATGGGACATGCCCGCCACACTATTTCCAAACCACTGTAGCTCCTGTTAGCCAGAATTAACAGTGGCGACCACGAGAAAAGCGTCGAGACAATGAAGCTCGACGAAGTCCCAGAGAACCGATATAACTTCTAACTTCTTCTTCTATTTCTTTTTTAACTTCTTGAGCGACGAGTTGCATGGTTTCGTAATGATGCGTTTGGAGGTTGGAAGCGTGCAAATCAGGTTTATGTTATGTTAGGTATTTAAATACCATAGTTTTTTGTTCCGTTCTGTTTTGCACTTTTCATAATTTTTATTTATTGTTCTATTCTTTATTTTTATTGTTAAGTATTTATATTTGTATCATTATTAAACATATATTTGGATCTATTTATATCTAAGTATCTACTTAGACACATACACTTATAAACAAAGGACTAAAACTGTTTTACGTTCGTTACTTCACCATCTCAGGGCCAGTTGAAAACCAGCGTCGGGCACTAGCTGCTCGGCAGTTTGCTGAACTGGTCCTATTTGGCGCAGCCGTGAGATGCACACACTCTTTCTTTTGTTCATTTTCTTTTTATTTTTATTTTTTGTTGTGTGCACTTGTGGCATATTGTGCTAAATAAATATGTTTTCTTTCTTTCTTTCTAACTGTCTGTCTGGATCCCGCAACGAAATTAATCAGCAATGAATAGCGGAAGAGTAGGAAATAACATAATTTCCAATTGATGAAGTTATCTGCTTAGCCTTTTATTTATTTTATTTTATTATAAGAATAAGAAATTTTATTTGCTTAAAGAAGGCTTACAGACTAACAAACCAATGAAATAAAGAATATAAAATAAAAAAAATTGCTAATAACAAGCCTCTGTTGATATTTAGTCGATTTTATTATGCAAAAATTAATCTTTGATTTTCTTTATACTGGCAACACAGTCACTAACGTCACGTAACGTCAAACTCAACGTTTCTTATAAAAAGGACGGTTGCCGTTAGTCGCCCTCTCACTTCTATCTAAACTGTGCTAGGAGGCAGTTGCTATAACCTTCCTTGTGGCTATTTTTATATTGGAATAATAAACGTATTCAGTCAAAGTATTTAAATTCAAATTGCTGCTGTTTTCTTGACACCCATTTCCTATAGGTTATGGGCCCAGGACTGCTTTGATATACTGTTGCGCTTACTGTGTGCTGGTTTAACGTGTGTTTATTGAGTGCTTGTTAAAACACGTGTGTATAGTGAGTGCTTGTCAAAAACACGTGTGTATAATTGAGTGTTTGTAAAAAAACACGTGACACATCATAGACAATCTGAAGACCAAGTGAAATATTAAACCTTTCGATGGTGAGAGGTAGGTACAGTGTGTGGAAATTCCATAAGTTATCGACGATGAACCCATAATACGGTCAAAGGCTTGGGTGAAAAATAAGCGGATTGCGAAGAATTTAAATAGTGTAATCGTCGAGTATTTGGCAGAATCTTTCCTTGGTTTTGCTAAAAGACGATCTCAGTGCAAGATTCTTCACGTCGAACCTAAAACTCAAAACTTCAACTAAATAAACACAAGGACACAAAGCCTTAAACTAATAACCAACAAAAGTTTTAAGGCCAAGAAGAAATCCTTTAAGAAGTGTCACCATTATGGAGTCACATCAAATACAAATGCAATTTTCATGCTTCAATCCAATCAAGAAAAAAACCTGCAGACAGATTCCGCAGAGTTCAAGCTGTGGATATAACTCAGGGTGCTTCAAGTTCCAGTGAGGTTTCCGGCTTCGCATTTTTGTCCGGAAATTATGAAGGTGGCGCAGAAGAAAACCAAGTAACCTTTCTGCTAAATTCCAAGGCATCGGACCACATCATTAACAGGGAAGTCCTATCCTTTAACTTTAGAAATTTTATTAAACCGTTTAAAATGTTAGTTGCTAAACACGGTGATTTCTTTACAGCTACTGAGGACATTACAAGTTGTTAGCAATCCATGGTACTCTCATACAAGCTGCTGTCAGTTACCAAGATGCAGCGTCCCGGATTGACCTTCGACCAGCATGGAACCAATATCTGTAAGGACGGTAAAATACTGATGCAAGGTATGGCAATTAATTATTTAATTTGTGTGAATTTTGTTGTTAAAGTTAAATCAACCTATTTCTCAAACATGCAACAGTGATGGTGCTAGGTAATTACATTATTTATGGCATCAACGGTTAGGCCATATTAGTAAAAAAAAGTTTTTAGAGCTGAAAAATAACTGTATGATTCATAAAAATAAGTTCAATTGAGGTGGTAACACGAAACACCCAATGATAAATAAAATTATGCGAAGCTTGCATAAACGGTAAACAGGCAAGATTACCATTTCACACTTCTGAAGTGAAAAACAATGAAATTTCTTTATTTGTTGTGTATGGGGGCCAATCATAGTCGATAATAGAAATTATTTTGTTTCATATGACGATCAATTCACTCATTGTGTTGTGTATTTATTGACATAGAAATCTCACGTGTTCAGTTTCACTGCTTTTACAGATTTATGGCAAAAATTGAGGCAAAATTTAATTTAAAACTAGTTACTTTGTACTCTGAAAACTGTCGAAAATATTTTGTCTAATGAAATGAAAGATTACTGTGTTTCTAAAGGAATGTCATACCATTTTACTATTCCAAGAACACCACAGAAAAATGACGTTTCCAAACGAATTAGTAAAAAGCCCGCGTAATGATAAGCGGTGCTAAATTACAATAGTGTTTTTTTGGGGTGATGTAGTCTTAACTGCAGTGTATTTAATAAACCATGCCCATTAAAACAAAACCAAACACCATTTGAATGGTGGCAAAAAAAAATAATATCCTGCAATTAAGTAGGTAGTTGTAGGTTTTGATTCTACCGCATAGTGCAAAAATAAAAATAAGTAACACTTTCGATGAAAAATCATGGAAAGGTATTCTCGTTGGATATAAATACCAAATGGCTATAAAGTATGAAATAAAATATGAAATGGTCAGGATGTCATAGTAATGAGGTTAATTTTTGTAATGAAGGGAATGAAATCGAACATTTCCGTGACAAAACTGATGATAGTTATGACGTGTTGTCAAGATAAAATCAGTGTCAATAAAATATCCTCAAGACAGTGACAGTTCATAAATCTGATACGAGTAGTAATTCCAAAACTGATTGTTCAAAGTTGAACGGTTTAAAATCAGATGGATCAAAATCAGATAATTTAGTATAAATAAGACCATAATGATTCCAACGTACTAAAGCCAAATGTTAATGATAAATCATGATGTCGCAGTTCTTGTGATACAAATATCGACGATTCTTGTCAATAATGGGAAGGAGTGTTACGCTTACCTACATATTGTGAAATCGGGGATATTTTATTGTGTTGATTCAATTAGTTGCAAAGTACCTAGTTCATTTAACGAAATTAAAAATCAGGATGAAGAGAGTTTATGGGAAGGTGCAATTAAGGATGAATTAGATTTTTTTAAACTAATGATACCTGGACATTAGTACCGAAACCGATTAATAGAAATATAGTCTGGTTTAAGTGGATATTTAGGCTTAAACACATTTATTTTCATAAAGAGAAAATAGATTTATCTATATGAAATAAAATACAAAGCAGTTGACACAAAACTTATGTTTACAAAACTTAATGAAAAACTAAACCATAATTCTTAGACTTTTTTTTTAATGGTTGTATCCGAGAAACTGAACACCATAGATTTATCCAAATGTATAAAATAAAGTATTTTAAATATAAGAATCATGAGATGATGACAATCCATTAAGATAATAATATAAGGCACGTCTTGTTGCCAAAGTTTTTATAGTCAAAAGTATTTATCAGATTAAACTGAAACTTTTAGATGTATGATTAGTTTTGCAAATCAATATAATTTAAGAATACATCATACGGTTCCAAATACCGTATCTTTAAATGGCATATAAAAAAAAAAAAAACAAATATACATGAAAGTGCCAGAGGGTGTAATCAGTAAAGACGAATAAAGCTCTGTACATATTAAAACATGCTGCTAGGTGTTGGTTCGAATTAATACATCAGTGTCTTAACAAACAGGGTTTGTAAATTCATCAGTTGATAAATAAATATTAAGTAAAGAGCAAAATTGAAAATGGTAGATCTAAATAATTGTTCCTAGGAATTAAAATTACTCGAAGTAAGATACAATAACTTTAGATCAAAGTTCTTCTATAAAAAACTATTTTTTAATGTAAAAATTTGGTAGGTATGTCTGACTGTACTCCCATTAGTACACCTATAAATAATAAACCAAATTACGAAGTTCTAAATGTAAATAGTGAATATAATACACCTTGCCGCAACCTTATTGGGTGTTTAATGTACGTTATGTTATGTACACGCCCTGATTTAAGTGCTAGTAATAATATTTTGAGCAGATACACAAACAAAAAGAACAAAGTGTTGTAATGATTTGTCTCAAAAGAGTGCTTAGGTATTTGAAGGGCACTATGGAATTAAAGTTGAGTCACAAAGTAAAATGTGATGATGTTAATCATAAATTATGTGGATAAGTAGATTCCGATTGGGGTGGTAATGATGTCAATAATAAAAAAAAATACCACAGGTTATTTATTTAAATTATTCAATAACTGTACAATAACTTTGAATACAAAGAGGCAAATGTCTGTTGCGGGTTTGTAAGCTGTGGCTGAATACATGGCATTATTTAAAACTGTAAAATAATCATTAAGGCTAAAGTCTCTAGTCACTAGTAATAAAATGAATATTGTCAATCCAGTTGCTATTTTAAAAGACAATAATGGTTGTATTAGTACCTACAGCAAATAATCCTTTTTAGTATAAAAGGTCAAAACATATTGACATCAAGTATCATTTCTCCAGGGAACAAGTTGAAAATAATATAATAAAATTATTTTTATGTAATCACAGGTAAACAAATAGTGGATGTGTTACCAAAGCTGCAACAAACTGTTGTATTTTAGCAGTTCAGAGATGAGATGGGCTTGCAATGAAGTAACATAATTATTAATATGTAAACAAATAGCGGATGTGCTAACAAAGCCGCTACAAGCTGTTGTCAACTGCTTAAAAGGCAGATCAGTCAGAGATAAGTTTGCAACAATGTTACTTATGTATGATGGTGTATACATTTTAAGTATTGATTTATTTGTGGTAATTTACTTATTGTAAATTAATCGATCTAATGAATGGTTCTACGAGTATTATAGCTATTAATTATAAATTGTTGTAATTGATAATCATTTATGAATTATAAAATTAGATATAATTATTCATTTTGATGAGATGGTCTGGCTAGGTTTTCCTGGGTTTCCCTAGTCCTTGCAACAAATGTTGGGCCATAAATATTGTAGTTTCCCCAGAAATCACTTGGAAGGTTTATAGTATTCTGGTTATATAGGTGATTATGATTGTATAAAAATTAATTTGTATTTGGTTAATTGATGATTAATTTTTGAGGGGGAATGTTGATATTTAGTCGATTTTATTATGCAAAAATTAATCTTTGATTTTCTTTATACTGGCAACACAGTCACTAACGTCACGTAACGTCAAACTCAACGTTTCTTATAAAAAGGACGGTTGCCGTTAGTCGCCCTCTCACTTCTATCTAAACTGTGCTAGGAGGCAGTTGCTATAACCTTCCTTGTGGCTATTTTTATATTGGAATAATAAACGTATTCAGTCAAAGTATTTAAATTCAAATTGCTGCTGTTTTCTTGACACCCATTTCCTATAGCCTCCACATATGGTTAACAAAAAAGTCGATAAAAAAAGAAAATACATACAAGTTAAGTTAATGAAAAGTTACCTATACCCTATACTTTTCCCAACTATCTCCGAGTTTCAGTCTAACCGAATGCAGCTAAATACTAGTATTCTACATAGAGCAACTACCAACCTACCCAACCTTCACAACCCAGTTAGTACAGTGGTAATACGATGCCATTTGGTAAGACTGATTGTTTACTGACAGTAGCTGATGTTATAAAGACTTTTTGTACGTTTATTCAGCGATGTGGAGGAGTACTAGGACGCCTAAGTGTCTTATTTGGTCTTTGTATATATTACTAGCCTTTGCCAGCGGCTTCGCCCGCGTGAAAATGACGATTTCCCATATAAACTTTGATCCCCTATTTAAATCCCTTAGGGGTTGAATTTCGAAAAATCCTTTATTCCTTGTCTACATTATAAGGGGAACCTCTGTGCAAAATTTCAGCTTTCTAGGTCCAAAGGTTTGGGCTGGGCGTTGATGAGTCAGTCAGTCAGGACTTCTCTTTTTTATTTATATAGATAGATAGATTATGTAAGTATTAACTTTTAGTTTAAATTTTTAGCATCTAAATTGTACTTATAGACTAGCTTTGGCTGTGATATAGAAAAGTAAAAAAAGCTGCTTGAAATTGTAAACAAATCCGATTCATATAGGGTCATCATCATCATCATCCACAGCCCGAATTCACCCACAGACTGCTGGGTATGGTCTCTCTTTTCTGGTGCCAATCGCCACATTCCGAGTAATTTCTTACTAAACTATTATAATTGCGAAAGTTTGTAAGAATGTACAGATGTTTGTTCCTTTTAAAACGGTTGAACCGATTTGAGTGAAATTTGGCGAACAGATACTGTGTTACTTGGATTAACACATACGATACCTTTTATTCCGATAGTACAATTCCGTGAGATAATTTTAGAACTCAGTGCCGGGCTGGTTTTTATAATAGTTTCTTGCGGATGAAGGTCGTGGGCCACAGCTAGTTGTAACTATAATTAAATTTTTCATTGCATCAACTATTATTTCCACACTTTCCCTTCCTCTTCTCATTAAGTTTTCCAATTATCCTAAACCAACGAATCATCCCAAAATACCCCTGATAACATAACAAGAAGAAACTTTCATTGAAACATGTGCGAACCGAACTTCAGTCTCTTAGTCCCGCGAGGTCGGAACACACGAACCGTAAAATTGGATAGCCCCGGCCTGTTTAAATCGATGACCTAATTTACAACGGCGGAAAGATACGGTTTTTTTTGTTACATCCCTCATGGAGTGTGTATCAATCATGTTTAGAATTGAATTTAAATGGGACAGTGATAATGTGTCCGCTGTGGATTAGGGAATTGTGAGGGATTGATTTTGTGAAGCGACGATATTGTTTTAAAATTTTTAATAATCTATCCGTTTTTGTAAAAGTGTTGTTGACTTGTAAACGGTAATGATAATACTGTTATATTATTATTAACACAGCTTTTATGTTCAAAAAAGCTATACGTTACAACTAGCTGTTAATCGAAATACGAACATTAATATACGTCGAAAACACTAAAAAGTTTTGGAACTTTTTAATTAAGTAAATTAATACCGTCTCAGTACAAAAGGTAGGTAAACCTGGTTTAACTTAGACTTGGTTTGTCTCGCATGCTGTCACTTTTTTTGAATATTATTGAAGTGAGACGTCATGCGAGATAAACCAAGTCTAAGTTAAACCAGGTTTAACTACGTTTTGTAATAAGGCGGATAATGTTTAATGCAAACAAGATCGACCGAAGCAAAATTGAATAGTATAACCGACTTCACTGCTGGGTATGGCCCCTCATTACTTGTGTTAAAATCCACTTTGTTATGCCAGTATCATCCAGGATATTCCCGCAATGACAACAATGTCGTCTGCCCGTCTCACCTACCAACAATTATTTTGTTTTCAGTCCTTGAAAGCCTTGCTGAAGGTGCAGTCGAACACGCTAATAAGTATACAGCAATTTAACTTATACTCGTATTAAAATTTACTTTTAAGATTATACAGATAACTTAAGACACTGATGTCAAACACACACACACACACGCACTAAACACTTTATAAAACAAAATTGCAACCAGTATTTTCAGTGTAGGTACTAGACTTATAAAGATCTCTAACTGTATACTTATTAGCTTGTTTGACTGTACCTGAATTCGGTTGAAAAAGGACCTTAGTTCCTACAAAATAGGCTTCTTTAAATAAATCAGCTGTTGCTACACTGTCTTGTACTCATACTTTCTCAAGTTCAAACACGTACGTAATACAAAAACTTTTCCATCCTTTCTTAGAGAGTAACCCCCCAATTTTTCGGTTGACTGCACCCTCAAAGTAAATCGTTGTTTGAACCGATTTCATACGAAAACTTTTACTGGGAAACTTTCTAACGTTTTGTTAGTTAATCGACTTTAGTTGGCTTCTTCAGTATTATTTCCAATAACTAAATTCACTTTCTTTTCGGTAGTGTATGCTTCAAGGGGTTGTTTTGCTTTCTTGGAAATAGTCTGATACTTTTTATTTTTGCTTTTTTTTTTAATCTAAAACGCATGTTTATGGACAAAGGGAGACGTAGGAATAATGTAGGTTTGGGGGTAAGGAAAAGAAAGAAAGAAAAAATATTAATTTGACACAGAAACATAACGAGCATACAAAGACACTTACAGGAAAAATAAATCAATACACATACATTAATGTAAAAATATATCACCAAAAACATTCTGTGAAAAACTAGCCAAGTCTCGTTGGATCTGCTTGTTTATCTCTAAAAAGTAATGAAATCTAGACAAAGTCGTGCCAAGTCTAAGGTTCCTTACTGCGATTTCTCTTTATGCCATCAACTAGGCACAAATCCAGAATCCGTGGCTGCTACTAAAAAAAATCTTAGAGGACAACCCCAATAACACTTTGACCCATCTGAGAGTTGAACCCAGGACCTCATACTCCCCGTCGGGGCTGTGGTTTGTCGAAAGGTTAACGCGGCTCCGACACAAGGGCGAAGAAGGAACATGGGTTTGGTTTTTAGTCAGTAGAAGTCCGACACTCCCCTTCGCTCTGCCCAATGATTTTCCACCCACCAAAAAAAAAAAGGACCTCATACTCAGTAGACGCACTTGCGACCAAAGTCTGTTTTATTGTTACTTTAAGCTTTTCAGTATCTTTTATTCATCCATTCATGTAATCAGAGGAGTTTAAACTCAAGACATGAATTCCGGAAATTATGTTCGTATTGTATTATTATCACTTTTTTCGGTGAAAAAAACATCATAGTAAAACTAGCATGCGTGGGAGATGTTTCTCGACGGCATGAAAAGTCAAGTCAGACCCCCATGAACGGCATGAAAACTCTGACACCTGGTTAGGCACTAACCACGGTATAGTACAGATTCTATATTTATCGATTCTATCTATTCTATTTTTTTTTATCGAGTCGATGATAGAAAGTAACTTTGTCAAGGCCTTCTGTTGTTTCAAAGTTATTATTTTATTACACGACTGCCCCAAAAAAAAGAGTGTTATGTTTTTAGCGTTCATGTATGTATGTTTGTATGTTTGTAAGTTTCTTTATTCCACCATAACTTCTAAACGCCTGAACTGATTTTGATCTGTTTGGTATCATTAGATTCTTTGCGTTATCCCGGGTAACATAGGCTATAGAAACATTTAAAAAACATAATAGGGTGGCCATGGTTTAGATATAAAACGAACTTTTAATTCGTTTTTGTTGAAATTTTAATAAAAAATATAATCATCGTCTAGAACTTGTTAAGTAAATTACAAAAATATACCACAGTGGTATTCAATATCTATTGTGTACTAGTAATACTACTCAACAAATGATATGTTAACATTTTAAACCCGGGATTTGATATGAATAAGATATATATCAATAGATTCCTTGTAATGACAGGAATAAAACTGGCTAGGTTTCAACTTCTAAATCCGTCCACGACGGCAGTTGAATGGTTTTAAAGTTTGTATGAAAAGTCAATATGCGTGAATCAATTTACTTGAAACATGGTAATAATATTCATTTAAGGAAATAATAATGTATGCATTCATAGGTTTTTCAAAACACTCATTTATAGCGTGGAAAAAGATATTCAGGGTTGAATTTTGTATGGAAAAGTCTTAGTGCGAGTTTGAAAAAACTTTAAACTCATTACTAACGCAAATTAATAAAGCTTTACGTGTTTAATAAAACAATAGATGTGTGCAAGTGCAAGTTGAATCCGTCACCGATGGTTCCGTACCAGCATCTTGTTAGGTACTGTACTTGAAACTGTTTGGCAATATACTTGAACTAGTATTTGCGTGGCTGCGCTCGCTGCGCGCAGCTCGCGGGTCTGCCTACCTACACCTACCTACTACCTACCTACACCTATCTACACCTACCTACACCTACCTACACCTACCTACACCTACCTACACCTACCTACACCTACCTACACCTACCTACACCTACCTACACCTACCTACACCTACCTACACCTACCTACACCTACCTACACCTACCTACACCTACCTACACCTACCTACACCTACCTACACCTACCTACACCTACCTACACCTACCTACACCTACCTACACCTACCTACACCTACCTACACCTACCTACACCTACCTACACCTACCTACACCTACCTACACCTACCTACACCTACCTACACCTACCTACACCTACCTACACCTACCTACACCTACCTACACCTACCTACACCTACCTACACCTACCTACACCTACCTACACCTACCTACACCTACCTACACCTACCTACACCTACCTACACCTACCTACACCTACCTACACCTACCTACACCTACCTACACCTACCTACACCTACCTACACCTACCTACACCTACCTACACCTACCTACACCTACCTACACCTACCTACACCTACCTACACCTACCTACACCTACCTACACCTACCTACACCTACCTACACCTACCTACACCTACCTACACCTACCTACACCTACCTACACCTACCTACACCTACCTACACCTACCTACACCTACCTACACCTACCTACACCTACCTACACCTACCTACACCTACCTACACCTACCTACACCTACCTACACCTACCTACACCTACCTACACCTACCTACACCTACCTACACCTACCTACACCTACCTACACCTACCTACACCTACCTACACCTACCTACACCTACCTACACCTACCTACACCTACTTACACCTACCTACACCTACCTACACCTACCTACACCTACCTACACCTACCTACACCTACCTACACCTACCTACACCTACCTACACCTACCTACCTACACCTACCTACCTACACCTACCTACCTACACCTACCTACTACCTACCTACTACCTCCTACTACCACTAAAAAAACATTAACCTAAAGTTTGCTTGTCGTCGCCCCTGAGTAACGCTTCACCCACTCAACCTTCGTTACGCTAAGGAGGTCGCCGGCTCGCTTCGCTCGCCACCTCCCCCCTTCGCTCCACTCGGTCTCGCAGGTTCGCTCCACTCAGGACCTACCTACCACCGGAAAGCTATCATGACATTATCCCTACGCTACGGGGGTCGCCGGCTCGCTTCGCTCGCCCGCTCCCCCCTTCGCTTTACCGGTACCACCATTTTACTTCCCCGAGCCTCCTATCCTATACGAATCTGTAAACAAAAGAGAAAAAAAAGGGGTGAAGAGGGGGGGGGGTGAAGGGGGGGGGGTGAAGGGGGGGGGAGAGGGGGGGAGTTTCTAAAAATGATTTCGACTAACGCAATGCCCTCTCAATGAATCTGAAAAAAAAAATGTTCCAAGTCTCTTAACTTCCGAGATCCGAAAGGGGGGGGATGAAGGGGGGCAAGGGGGTCAAATTTTCAAAATGGTTTTTACTTCCTCAAGCCTCCTCTATACGAATCCCTAAAAAAAAACACGTAATTCTCTTTATTTCCGAGATCCGCCTAAAGGGGGGGGAGAAGGGGGGCAAGGGGGGCCACTTAAAAAAATGATTTTTACTTTACCGAGCCTCCTCTATACGAATCCCTAAAAAAAAACACTTCAAGTCTCTTTGTTTCCGAGATACGATAGGGAGGGGGGAGAAGGGGGGGGGGAAAGGGGGGGTTTCGGACTTTTCCCATACTCACGAGAGTGACTTGTTTACGAATCTGTCAAAATATACCCACCTCCCCATCCACCATCTGGGAGATCAATTCTGTCAATAAGTGAGTGAGTGGTAATTAAGCTTTATATAATAGAACTAGTATTTGCGTGGGTGCGCGAGCTGCGCACAGCTCGCGTGGTGTGAAGGGGGGAGAGGGGGCGCTTTGAAAAATGATTTCGACTAACGCATTGCACCTCTCAATGAATCTGAAAAAAAAAAAAACATGCACCTTCCTACACCTACCTACCTACACCTACCTTCACCTACCTACACCTACCTACACCTACCTACACCTACCTACACCTACCTACACCTACCTACACCTACCTACACCTACCTACACCTACCTACACCTACCTACACCTACCTACTACCTACCTACACCTACCTACTACCTACCTACACCTACCTACCTACACCTACCTACCTACACCTACCTACCTACACCTACCTACCTACACCTACCTACCTACACCTACCTACCTACACCTACCTACCTACACCTACCTACCTACACCTACCTACCTACACCTACCTACCTACACCTACCTACACATACCTACCACCTTATTATTATTATATTATTATTATACCACCTAGCTCCTACTACCACTAAAAGAACATTACCATAAAGTTTGCTTGTCGTCGCCCCTGAGTTACGCTTCACCCACTCAACCTTCGTTACGCTAAGGAGGTCGCCGGCTCGCTTCGCTCGCCACCTCCCCCCTTCGCTCCACTCGGTCTCGCAGGTTCGCTCCACTCAGGACCTACCTACCACCGGAAAGCTATCATGACATTATCCCTACGCTACGGGGGTCGCCGGCTCGCTTCGCTCGCCCGCTCCCCCCTTCGCTTTGCCGCTGTACCACCACCGGACAGGTTTCAACGCCCCTCAATAGTTTTATGTAAGAAAAAAAAAAAAAAAGTTAAAAAGGGGGGGGGGGGGGTTGAAGGGGGGGGGGTGAGGGGGGGAGTCTCGAAAAATGATTTCGATTAACGCAAAGGCCCCTCTAAATGAATTTGAAAAAAAAATCGTTCCATGTCTCTTAACTTTCGAGATCCGCCTAAAGGGGGGGAGAAGGGGGGCAAGGGGGGCAACTTTGAAAAATGATTTTTACTTTACCGAGCCTCCTCTATACGAATCCGTAAAAAAAAAAAAATACGGGTCTTTTAGTTTCCGAGATACGATAGGGAGGGGGGGGAGGGGGGGCAAAAAGGGGGGGTTTCGGACTTTTCCCATACTCACCAGAGTTACTTGTTTACGAATCTGTCAAAATATACCCACCTCCCCATCCAACATCTGGGAGAACAATGATGTCAGTGAGTGAGTCAGTGAGTCAGTGGTAGTTTAGCTTTATATAGTATAATAACTAGTATTTGCGTGGCTGCGCGAGCTGCGCGCAGCTCGCGGGTCGTGAAGAGGGGGAGAGGGGGAGCTTTGAATAATTATTTCGATGCCGGCTGTCCCATTTAACGCGTCAAAAATTAGGATTTTTCATCATTTTTACAAGATGGCCGCCACACTGTCCGCCATCTTTTTTTTTCTGAAAAGTCATAATTTTCCTAAAATTTCAGGGATATAGGCCACCAACTGGTGTACTTGGTGTTGCCAACTTTTGAGTTCAGTAGAACAAACTAATTCGCCAAAGTCGGGTCTGACCCAAAAATTCAAGCGCCAATGGCTCTCGGGGTTGCCAGATGAAAATGATGAAAATGATCAAATGTCATTCGGGGGACCCCAATGTTGTCAGCTAGTCAAAGTTATCTTTCGAATTGTTGTTATTTCTACTTTTCATGTTTTCGGGGGAAAACTGGGAAATTTCCCTAAAAATGGGGATTTTTTTTGCACCAGGCAACATTCCTCAACAAAACACATAACCGGTCCATACAACACAAACCAGTCGGGAGATGCCAGCTGTCCCATTTATCGCGTCGAAAATTAGAATTTTTCATCATTTTTACAAGATGGCCGCCACACTGTCCTCCATCTTTTTTTTCTGAAAAGTCATAATTTTCCTAAAATCTCAGGGACATAAGCCACCAACTGGTGTACTTGGTGTTGCCAACTTTTGAGTTTAGTAAAACAAACTAATTCGCCAAAGTCGGGTCTGATCCGAAAATTTAAGCCCCAATGACTGTCGGGGCTGCCAGCTGAAAAGAATGAAAATGGTCAAATGTTATTTGAGGCACCTCATTCTTGGTGTTTATGTAAAAATTTCAATTAAAATGTCGTTATTTCTACTTTTCATGTTTTCGGGGAAAATCTGGGAAATTTTCCTAAAAATGGGGATTTTTTTTGCCCCAGGCAACACTCCTTGACGAATCACACAACCGGTCCATACAACACAATCCGGTCGGGAGATGCCAGCTGTCCCAATTATCTTGTCAAAAATTGGGATTTTTCATCATTTTTACAAGATGGCCGCCACACTGTCCGCCATCTTTTTTTTCTGAAAAGTCATAATTTTCCTGAAATCTCAGGGATATAGGCCACCAACTGGTGTACTTGGTGTTGCCAACTTTTGAGTTTGGTAAAACAAACTAATTCGCGTAAGTCGGGTCTGACCCAAAAATTCAAGCGCCAATGGCTCGCGGGGTTGCCAGCTGAAAGTGATGAAAATGGTCAAATGTCATTTGGGGGACCCCATTCTTGGTGTTTATGTAAAATTTCTATTCAAAATGTCGTTATTTCAACTTTTCATGTTTTCGGCGAAAATCTGGATAATTTCCCTAAAAATGGGGATTTTTTTTGCACCAGGCAACACTACTTGAGGAATCACATAACCGGTCCATACAACACAATCCGGTCGGGGGATGCCAGCTGTCCCGTTTATCGTGTCAAAAATTGGGATTTTTCGGCCTTTTTACAAGATGGCCGCCACACTGCCCGCCATCTTGTTTTTCTGAAAAGTCATAATTTTTCTGAAATGTCAAGAATATAGGGCACCGACCGGTGTACTTGGTGTTGCCAACTTTTCAGTTGTGTAGAACAAACTAATTCGCCAAAGTCAAAAAGTCCCAAAAATGAAAAAGTTGAATATTTTTTGGGGTTGCCAATTAAAACGAACCAAAATGGTCAAATGTCATTTATGGGACCCCAATGTTGCCGGCTAGTCAAAGTCTCTATTTAAAATGCCATTATTTCTACTTTTCATGTTTTTGGGGAAAATCTGGGAAAATACCCTAAAAATGGGGAAATTTTTTGCACCAGGCAACACTCGTCAACAAAACACACAACCGCTCGGTACAACTCGAACCCGTCCGATGTTGCCAACTACCCGAAAAATGCATTTGAAAAAAATCTAAAAATCCAACTTTTTACAAAATGGCCGCCGCAGCGTCCTCCATCTTGAATTTTCACAATGTCATAATTTTTCCAAACTGCCATTGAAATTACCAACAAATTGGCAAACTCTTAGTTGGCGGTTCTAGAATTTGGTAGAAGAAAACAATACGTCAAAGTCGAGTGAAAAAAGTCGACAATTTCAAAACGTCCTGGCGCGGCCGCCATCTTGTTTTTTTTTTTTTTTTTTACTTTTTTTTTAAATGCTTTTACATTTCGTATAGGACCCCTGAGTCGAAATCCATCCAAGTCTTTCCCCCACCGAAACCGGAAATGGACTCGCCCACCATCTTGGATTTGAACTTTCCCTATAATTTTCCTCTACTCGATTGGTCAAATTACACATTTTTGCAAAACATACCCCTAACCCATCTCTCACCCATTCCGAGAAACGACATGTCAATGAGTCAGTGAGTCAGTGGCTTTGTAGTTTTATATAACTATAACTAGTATTTGCGTGGCTGCGCGAGCTGCGCGCAGCTCGCGGGTCATGAAGAGGGGGAGAGGGGGAGCTTTGAAAAATGATTTCGACTAACGCATGGCCCCTTTTAATGAATCTGAAAAAAAAATGTTACAAGTCTCTTAACTTTCGAGATCCGCCTAAAGGGGGGAGAAAGGGGGCAAATGGGGCAACTTTGAAAAAGGTAGGAGCGGAAAATGGGGCAAAAAGGGGAGGTTTTGCACTTTTTAGCTACTCATGAGAGTTACTTATACGCTTCACCCACTCAACCATCGTTACGCTACGGAGGTCGCCGGCTCGCTTCGCTCGCCACCTCCCCTCTTCGCTCCACTCAAGACCTGCCTACCACCGATAAAAAGCTATCGTGACCTTATCCCTACGCTACGGGGGTCGCCGGCTCGCTTCGCTTGCGCGCTCCCCCTTCGCTTTACCGGTACCACCACAGGATAGGTTTCGACGCGTACTATTATTAATACGCTATGGAGGTCGCCGGCTCGCTTTGCTTGCCACCTCCCCTATGTTGCCAGCTAGTCAATATCTTCATTCTAAAAGTCTTTACTTCTACTTTCATGTTTTTGGGCAAAATCTGGGAAAATATCCTAAAAAAGGGGTTTTTTTTGCAACAGGCAACATTACTTAACGAAATACACAACCGGGACAACACAATCCGGTAAGAAGGTGCCGGCCGGCTGTCCCATTTATCGTGTCGAAAATTGGGATTTTCATCATTTTTCCAAGATGGCCACCACACTGTCCGCCATCTTGTTTTTCTGAATCGTCTTAATTTTTCTAAAATATCGAGGATACAAGCTACCGACTGGTGTACTTGGTTTTGAAAAGTTTTAAGTTTAGTAGAACAAAAGAATTCGCCGCCAAAGTCAGTTCTGATCCGAAAATTTAAGCCCCAATGACTCTCGGGGTTGCCAGCTGAAAAGAATGAAAATGGTCAAATGTCGTTTGAGGCACCTCATTCTTAGTGGTTATGTAAAATTTCTATTCAAAATGTCGTTATTTCCACTATTCATGTTTTTTGGAAAAATCTGGGAAAATACCCTAAAAATGGGAAAAAAAATTGCGTAAGGTAACACTCCACAACAAAATACACAATCGCTTTATACAACACAATCCCTTCGGGGGATGCCGGCTGTCCCATTTATCGTGTCGAAAATTAGGATTTTTCATCATTTTTACAAGATGGCCGCCACACTGTCCGCCATCTTTTTTTTCTGAAAAGTCATAATTTTCCTGAAATCTCAGGGATATAGGCCACCAACTGGTGTACTTGGTGTTGCCAAGTTTTGAGTTTAGTAGAACAAACTAATTCGCCAAAGTCGGGTCTGACCCAAAAATTCAAGCGCCAATGGCTCTCGGGGTTGCCAGCTGAAAGTGATGAAAATGGTCAAATGTCACTTGAGGCACCCCATTCTTGGTGTTTATGTAAAAAAAAACCATTCAAAATGTCGTAATTTCCACTATTCATGTTTTTGGGAAAAATCTGGGAAAAAACCAAAAAAATGGAGAAAAATTTTGCGTAAGGTAATACTCCACAACAAAATACACAATCGCTTCATACAACACAATCCGGTCGGGGGATGCCAGCTGTCCCATTTGTCGTGTCGAAAATTAGGATTTTTCGTCATTCTTACAAGATGGCCGCCACACTGTCCGCCATCTTTTTTTTGGAAAAGTCATAATTTTCCTGAAATTTCAAGGATATAGGCCACCAACTGGTGTACTTGGTGTTGCCAACTTTTGAGTTTAGTAGAACAAACTAATTCGCCAAAGTCGGGTCTGACCCAAAAATTCAAGCGCTAATGGCTCTCGGGGTTGCCAGCTGAAAGTGATGAAAATGGTCAAATGTCATTCGGGGGACCCCAATATTGTCAGCTAGTCAAAGTTTTCTTTCGAATTGTTGTTATTTCTACTTTTCATGTTTTCGGGGATAATCTGGGAAAATACCCTAAAAATGGTATTTTTTTTTTAACCAGGCCACACTCCTTGACGAATCACATAACCGGTCTATACAACACAATCCGGTCGGGGGATGCCAGCTGTCCCAATTATCGTGTCGAAAATTGGGATTTTTCGGCCTTTTTACAAGATGGCCGCCATAGCATCCGCCATCTTGTTTTTCTGAAAAGTCATAATTTTCCTGAAATCTCAGAGATATAGGTCACCAACTGGTGTACTTGGTGTTGCCAACTTTTGAGTTTGGTAAAACAAACTAATTCGCCAAAGTCAAAAAGTCCCAAAAATTAAAAAGTTCAATATTTTTTGGGGTGGCCAATTAAAACGAACCAAAATGGTCAAATGTCATTTGGGGGACCCCAATGTTGCCGGATAGCCAAAGTCTCTATTTAAAATGTCATTATTTCTACTTTTCATGTTTTCGGGGAAAATCTGGGAAAATACCCTAAAAATGGGGAAATTTTTTGCACCAGGCAACACTCGTCTACAAAACACACAACCGCTCGGTACAACTTGAACCGGTCCGATGTTGCCAACTACCCGAAAAATGCATTTGAAAAAAATCTAAAAATCCAACTTTTTACAAAATGGCCGCCGCAGCGTCCTCCATCTTGGATTTTAACAACGTCATAATTTTTCCTAATTGCCATTAAAATTACCAACAAATTGGCATACTCTTTGTTGGCGGTTCTAGAATTTGGTAGAAGAAAACAATTCGTCAAAGTCGAGTGAAAAAAGTCGACAATTTCAAAACGTCCCGGCGCGGCCGCCATCTTGTTTTTTTTTTTTTTTTTACTTTTTTTTTAAATGCTTTTACATTTCGTATAGGACCTCTGAGTCAAAATCCATCCAAGTCTTTCCCCCACCGAAATCGGAAATGGACTCGCCCTCCATCTTGGATTTGAACTTTCCCTATAATTTTCCTCTACTCGATTGGTCAGATTACACATTTTTGCCAAACATACCCCTAACCCATCTCTCACCCATTCCGAGAAACGACATGTCAATGAGTGAATGAGTGAGTGAGTGGCTTTGTAGTTTTATATAACTATAATAATAATAACTAGTATTTGCGTGGGTGCGCGAGCTGCGCGCAGCTCGCGAGGCGTGAAGAGGGGGAGAGGGGCAGCTTAGAAAAATGATTTCGACTGACGCATTGCACCTCTCAATGAATCTGAAAAAAATATATTTTTCAATGCAGCTCGCGGTACTACCTTACCTACACCTACCTACTACCTACCTACACCTACCTACTACCTACCTACACCTACCTACACCTACCTACACCTACCTACACCTACCTACACCTACCTACACCTACCTACACCTACCTACACCTACCTACACCTACCTACACCTACCTACACCTACCTACACCTACCTACACCTACCTACACCTACCTACACCTACCTACACCTACCTACACCTACCTACACCTACCTACACCTACCTACACCTACCTACACCTACCTACACCTACCTACACCTACCTACACCTACCTACACCTACCTACACCTACCTACACCTACCTACACCTACCTACACCTACCTACACCTACCTACACCTACCTACACCTACCTACACCTACCTACACCTACCTACACCTACCTACACCTACCTACACCTACCTACACCTACCTACACCTACCTACACCTACCTACACCTACCTACACCTACCTACACCTACCTACACCTACCTACACCTACCTACACCTACCTACACCTACCTACACCTACCTACACCTACCTACACCTACCTACACCTACCTACACCTACCTACACCTACCTACACCTACCTACACCTACCTACACCTACCTACACCTACCTACACCTACCTACACCTACCTACACCTACCTACACCTACCTACACCTACCTACACCTACCTACACCTACCTACACCTACCTACACCTACCTACACCTACCTACACCTACCTACACCTACCTACACCTACCTACACCTACCTACACCTACCTACACCTACCTACACCTACCTACACCTACCTACACCTACCTACACCTACCTACACCTACCTACACCTACCTACACCTACCTACACCTACCTACACCTACCTACACCTTCCTACACCTACCTACACCTACCTACACCTACCTACACCTACCTACACCTACCTACACCTACCTACACCTACCTACACCTACCTACACCTACCTACACCTACCTACACCTACCTACACCTACCTACACCTACCTACACCTACCTACACCTACCTACACCTACCTACACCTACCTACACCTACCTACACCTACCTACACCTACCTACACCTACCTACACCTACCTACACCTACCTACACCTACCTACACCTACCTACACCTACCTACACCTACCTACACCTACCTACACCTACCTACACCTACCTACACCTACCTACACCTACCTACACCTACCTACACCTACCTACACCTACCTACACCTACCTACACCTACCTACTTCCTACCTACACCTACCTACTACCTACCTACTACCTACCTACACATACCTACTACCTACCACCTACCTACCTACTACCTCCTACTACCACTAAAAGAACATTACTCTAAAGTTTGCTTGTCGTCGCCCCTGAGTTACGCTTCACCCACTTAACCTTCGTTACGCTAAGGAGGTCGCCGGCTCGCTTCGCTCGCCACCTCCCCCCTTCGCTCCACTCGGTCTCGCAGGTTCGCTCCACTCAGGACCTACCTACCACCGGAAAGCTATCGTGACATTATCCCTACGCTACGGGGGTCGCCGGCTCGCTTCGCTCGCCCGCTCCCCCCTTCGCTTTACCGCTGTACCACCACCGGACAGGTTTCGACGCCTACTATAATATTTGTTCAAACACCTAATGGCTATCTCTAACCGTTATGAAGTTACAGGCCTTTTAATTTAAGGGGAGGTTGGGAAGGGGAGGGGAGGGGAGGGTATACAAATTTCAACGCCCCTCAATAGTTTTATGTAAGAAAAAAAAAAAAAAAAGTGAAAAGGGGGGTTAGGGGGGGAGTCTCGAAAAATGTTTTCGATTACCGCAAAAGCCCCTCTAAATGAATCTGAAAAAAAAATCGTTCCAAGTCTCTTAACTTTCGAGATTCGCCTAAAGGGGGGGAGAAGGGGGGCAAGGGGGGCCACTTTGAAAAATGATTTTTACTTTACCGAGCCTCCTCTATACGAATCCCTAAAAAAAAACACTTCAAGTCTCTTTGTTTCCGAGATACGATAGGGAGGGGGAAGAAGGGGGGGGAAAAGGGGGGGTTTCGGACTTTTCCCATTGTCATGAGAGTTGATTGTTTACAAATCTGTCAAAATATACCCACCTCCCCATCCACCATCTGGGAGAACAATGATGTCAGTGAGTGAGTGAGTCAGTGAGTGGTAGTTTAGCTTTATATAATAGAATAACTAGTATTTGCGTGAGGCGTGAAGGGGGGGAGAGGGGGAGCTTTGAAAAGTGATTTCGACTAACGCATTGCACCTCTCAATGAATCTGAAAAAAAATATGTTCCAATACTACCTACCTACAACTACCTACTACCTACCTACACCTACCTACCTACACCTACCTACACCTACCTACACCTACCTACACCTACCTACACCTACCTACACCTACCTACACCTACCTACACCTACCTACACCTACCTACACCTACCTACACCTACCTACACCTACCTACACCTACCTACACCTACCTACACCTACCTACACCTACCTACACCTACCTACACCTACCTACACCTACCTACACCTACCTACACCTACCTACACCTACCTACACCTACCTACACCTACCTACACCTACCTACACCTACCTACACCTACCTACACCTACCTACACCTACCTACACCTACCTACACCTACCTACACCTACCTACACCTACCTACACCTACCTACACCTACCTACACCTACCTACACCTACCTACACCTACCTACACCTACCTGCACCTACCTGCACCTACCTACACCTACCTACACCTACCTACTCAACCTTCGTTACGCTTCACCCACTCAACCTTCGTTACGCTAAGGAGGTCGCCGGCTCGCTTCGCTCGCCACCTCCCCCCTTCGCTGCACTCGGTCTCGCAGGTTCGCTCCACTCAGGACCTACCTACCACCGGAAAGCTATCATGACATTATCCCTACGCTACGGGGGTCGCCGGCTCGCTTCGCTCGCCCGCTCCCCCCTTCTCTTTACCGGTACCACCATTTTACATCGCCGAGCCTCCTATCCTAATACGAATCTGTAAACAAAACAGAAAAAAGGGGTGAAAAGGGGGGGGGAGGGGTGAAGGGGGGGGGGAGGGGGGAGTTTCTAAAAATGATTTCGACTACCGCAATGCCCCTCTAAATGAATCTGAAAAAAAAAATGTTCCAAGTCTCTTAACTTCCGAGATCCGAAAGGGGGGGGGGGTGGAGGGGGGCAAGGGGGTCAAATTTTCAAAATGGTTTTTACTTCCCCAAGCCTCCTCTATACGAATCCCTAAAAAAAAACACGTAAATTCTCTTTATTTCCGAGATCCGCCTAAAGGGGGGGAGAAGGGGGGCAAGGGGGGCCACTTTGAAAAATGATTTTTACTTTATTGAGCCTCCTCTATACGAATCCGTAATAAAAAAAAAATACCGGTCTCTTAGTTTCCGAGATACGATAGGGAGGGGGGGGAGGGGGGGCAAAAAGGGGGGGTTTCGGACTTTTCCCATACTCACCAGAGTTACTTGTTTACGAATCTGTCAAAATATACCCACCTCCCCATCCAACATCTGGGAGAACAATTATGTCAGTCAGTGAGTGAGTCAGTGAGTGGTAGTTTAGCTTTATATAGTATAACTAGTATTTGCGTGGGTGCGCGAGCTGCGCGCAGCTCGCGAGGCGTGGAGAGGGGGAGAGGGGGCGCTTTGAAAAGTGATTTCGACTAACGCATTGCCCCTTTCAATGAATCTGAAAAAAATAATCTTCCAAGTCTCTTAACTTCCGAGATCCGAAAGGGGGGGGTGGAGGGGGGCAAGGGGGTCAAATTTTCAAAATAGTTTTTACTTCCCCAAGCCTCCTCTATACGAATCCCTAAAAAAAAACACGAAAATTCTCTTTATTTTCGAGATTCGCCTAAAGGGGGGGAGAAGGGGGGCAAGGGGGGCCACTTAAAAAAATGATTTTTACTTTACCGAGCCTCCTCTATACGAATCCCTAAAAAAAAACACTTCAAGTCTCTTTGTTTCCGAGATACGATAGGGAGGGGGGAGAAGGGGGGGGAAAAGGGGGGGTTTCGGACTTTTCCCATAGGATTGAGAGTTCATTGTTTACGAATCTGTCAAAATATACCCACCTCCCCATCCACCATCTGGGAGAACAATTATGTCAGTCAGTGAGTGAGTCAGTGAGTGGTAGTTTAGCTTTATATAGTATAACTAGTATTTGCGTGGCTGCGCGAGCTGCGCGCAGCTCGCGGGGCGTGAAGAGGGTGAGAGGGGGCGCTTTGAAAAATGATTTCGACTAACGCATTGCACCTCTCAATGAATCTGAAAAAAAAAATTTTTTCAATGCAGCTCGCGGTACTACCTACCTACACCTACCTACTACCTACCTACCTACACCTACCTACCTACACCTACCTACTACCTACCACCTACCTACCTACCTACCTACCTACCTACACCTACCTACCTACACCTACCTACTACCTACCTACTACCTACCACCTACCTACCTACTACCTACCTACACCTACCTACCTACACCTACCTACACATACCTACTACCTACCACCTACCTACTACCTCCTACTACCACTAAAAGAACATTACCCTAAAGTTTGCTTGTCGTCGCCCCTGAGTTACGCTTCACCCACTCGCTCCACTCAGGACCTACCTACCACCGGAAAGCTATCATGACATTATCCCTACGCTACGGGGGTCGCGGGCTCGCTTCGCTCGCCCGCTCCCCCCTTCGCTTTACCGGTAGCACCATTTTACTTCCCCGAGCCTTCTCTATACGAATCCGTAAACAAAACAGAACACGAGTTTAAAAAAAAGGGGTGAAGAATGGGGGGGGGGGGGGTGAAAGGGGGGAGAGGGGGGAGATATGAAAAATGATTTCAACTAACTCTATGCCCCTCTCAATGCATCTGAAAAAAAAAATGTTCCAAGTCTCTTAACTTCCGAGATCCGAAAGGGGGGGGATGGAGGGGGGCAAGGGGGTCAAATTTTCAAAATGGTTTTTACTTCCTCAAGCCTCCTCTATACGAATCCCTAAAAAAAAAACACGTAATTCTCTTTATTTCCGAGATTCGCCTAAAAGGGGGGAGAAGGGGGGCAAGGGGAGCAACTTTGAAAAATGATTTTTACTTTACCGAGCCTCCTCTATACGAATCCCTAAAAAAAAACACTTCAAGTCTCTTTGTTTCCGAGATACGATAGGGAGGGGGGAGAAGGGGGGGGAAAAGGGGGGGTTTCGGACTTTTCCCATAGTCATGAGAGTTGATTGTTTACGAATCTGTCAAAATATACCCACCTCCCCATCCACCATCTGGGAGATCAATTCTGTCAGTCAGTCAGTCAGTCAGTGGTAGTTTAGCTTTATATAATAGAATTTCTGATGATTCCTAAGAAATGAGAAAAAACGTCTCCTCATTTTTGAAAATTACCTCATATACTTAGATTTCGTTTAGAGTTATACAGAATAGTTCACTTTTATTATGTACAACAAAATCAGTACCTAAACTCTGTGAACAAACTAGGTACATAGCAAATATAATCTTTTTAATGCAAGGAATAATTCAGGCTAGGTTTCACCCCCCCCCCCCCCATATTATATAAAACAATACAAAAAAAATTCGCGCTCGCTTCGCTCGCGCATCCACCCATTTCATACTTTCACCATTCGTAGTCATTTCACAGACTATCTACATGCTTCTATTCTCAATTCTGAGGGCCTCCCCAAAAAAACTAAATTCTTTCTTGACTCTATTATCTTTTCTGCATTACATAATTCATAAACTGAGTTCGTCGACAAACATAATATTGAGCTTCGTGGAGCTCAAATGTTGAAATTTTACTACTTTTGAGCTCCATCTAGGCATGGTTATCCAGCGCTTTATCCCCCTAGATAAGTCCAACTATGTTGGAGTCGGCTTCCAGTCTAACTAGATGCAGCTGCAAACTGGAATTTACATGGAACCGCTGCCTTTTTGACCTGCACATTGGACAACCCGGTTGGCACCGGGTAACATTCGGGCCACTGCATACGTGTGACGACTGTCAAAGATCACAGCAGCCCTGGTTGTGATGTGTAAATGTTACGGTTTGACGTGCTTTCCGTGACAATGAAACCCAGTAGTCGACACTAACAAAGAAAACACCAATCATTTTTAGGCGCTTGGTTCCGAAGGTGGGTGGTTGATGTCAACCATGACAAGAGTAAGCGATTCTCTTCTCAAAACCAAGTAAAACAGTCCTTTATCCTCTTCCCTCCTGATGGCAATATCTTTGCCCCTCCCCCGCCCCCTAACCCCAAAACCAATAAAAGCATACAAAAATTTTCGCGCTCGCTGCGCTCGCGCATCCATCCTGTTCTTTCTCCGATCTGTCTTGCTTAAAATGTTCATCTACTTCTATTCTCATTTCTGTTTCTAAACCGTTCATCCACGGAAAATTTACCAACGCTTTACGAGTATCCCTTTATCCCCCTAGATAAGTCTCATTGGGTAGCACTTTATAAAACATTTTAATAAAATCAATCGACGCAAGCTACCAATCATTGATTATGTTGGCCCGTGATATTGCACAAGCTGCAAACGGTAACATTGAACAGAAGCATAGTAAATCTAGACGCGTGACACAGTTAGAAGGTTACGTTTTAGATCCATGTTAGCTAATGCCTTGATAAACAGTCTCTCCAAAAACTAAACCACATAAGACCTCAAAGTTAGTATCCACGAAAAATAAACGATTTACATAGGCACATACATAAACTCACGCCCTTTTCTCATGGGGGTAGGTACTAGGTAGAAACTACAAAACGCCACCCGCTACGATCCTTACATATTCCTTTTGCCTCGTCCACATTCATACATCTGTCCATACACGCACGCAGTTACAAGTACTACGCACCTGTCATTTCTGAAGAACGGCACCAATAAGATCAGTGTATGTCTTTCTAGGGCGTCCCGGTGTTGCCATTTACATCTGCCTTGTAAATACCTTTTTTTAATCGACTTTCACTCATCCTCTCCACATGACCGAACCACGATCCAATTGAAACGATTTAGTTTTACCGCGACATTGCTTTTTTGAAAAATAAAGCATTATAATGATGTCATATTATTATTGTCTAATGTGTCAAAATACTGCTGTATCAATAAAATGTATTAAATAAAAAACAAATAGTTTAAAAAATTAAAAACACGCCTGCCATGTTAAAAAGTGAACTAAAAAGTCAAAAATAAGTCGAACGATTTCAGTGATAAAATGAGAACAAGGTCCCGTAATTGTATCCGAAAATGGAAAACTCAATACTAAAATTTAAATTGCAGTCGGGGGACAGTTCGGTGGAACATTTATTTACAGGTCACCCGACTGCAATTAAAATTTTAGTTTTGAGTTTTCCATTTTCGGATACAATTACGGGACCTTGTTCTCATTTTATCACTGAAATCGTTCGACTTATTTTTGACTTTTTAGTTCACTTTTTAACATGGCAGGCGTGTTTTTAATTTTTTAAACTATTTTAGAAACTGCCTTAGAACATTTATCCGAATTTATGAAAATTGAATTTGTTTTGTTCTACTTTTGGTTGCTTTATTGTTTATTTTGTAACTTAATTCTCTATTGGATTTGTACAACAAAACTACTACTTTTTTATACATACACGTTTTGTATGCGCGGTAAAGTGATTTTCGTGCAAACATAAGTACCCGGCGATAAATATTGCACATCGACCTTTGGAGAAAATATAGGGAAATGACTGTTCGAGACATCTCTTTTCCACTGTGCTTTTATAATTATGTAACTGCCGCAAGCTAGGTCGGTTCGAAAATGTTTCACGGCAAGCTAAATACAAAATAAAAAACTAAATTAACGAATAAATTGCATTGATTTTTCCAAAGGTCGGTGTGCAATATTTTTCGCCGGGTACTGTACCTGCTAGTAGAAATTTTCCTGTAGTAGGAAATACGATCAGGAATATGTTCAGTAGGTAATCATCATCTTCCCGCCACTGTCCCATTCTCCTTGGGGTCGCCGCAACACGTTTCTTCTTCCATTCTCCCCTTTCAGACATCACGGCATTATCTTCTTCTTCTATTCTTTCTCTTTCAAATCATTCCTCTCAAATTTATCCCTCTTTTCCTCTCCTTCTTTATCCCTATATAAATAAAAAGAGAAGTTCTGACTGACTGACTCATCAACGCCCAGCCCAAACCCATGGACCTAGAAAGCTGAATCTAATAAAAAGAGAAGTCCTGACTGACTGACTGACTCATCAACGCCCAGCCCAAACCCCTGGACCTAGAAAGCTGAAATTTTGCACAGACGTTCCCTTTATAACGTAGACATGGAATAAGGAAGGATTTTTCGAAATTCAACCCCTAAGGGAGTTAAATAGGGGATGAAAGTTAGTATGAAAAATCGTCATTTTTGATATTTTCCGACAGCCACGCGGGCGAAGCCGCTGGCAAAAGCTAGTCATTCATAAATTAGAACTCAGTATTTCTGATTTATAAGCTTTATATTTGACTTGCGTTGTTAGTATGACTCTGCGAAATCTCGTCACTGAATTTCTAACCCGTTTCCCGCAACTAGAAGTTTAAAATGGCCACTTTAGCAGATCATAATATTGTTACGACGGTCATCTAGAATCTTCGAGGAACCTCGCTAAGAACTGTGAAGTACCTAAAGACTCGCGTCGACCGTATGCCGAGGGCGTAAAGTAACTTCTTACTTGTCGGTTATTTTAAGTCATAAGTCATAAGTCATTTATTCATTCGTTTAACATAGGTACAATAATGGTGGTAAATAAAGGTAAATAAGGTTTTATCTTTAAGTTTATTTTTTATTTATCATTTTTAAGTTTGTTTTTATTTATCCCATACCCAGCTCGTAACAATATGAACTGCGTTAAAAAGCGTAAAATGGACCTTTCAGAATACTAACTGCGTCTGTGATCATTTAGGAAAATAATATGAACTGCGTTAAAATTCGTAAAATTTTCACAGATGCAGTTTCTATTATGAAAGGTCCATATTATTACGTTTTTAAACGCAATCATAATTCTCATTTTCATATATTAGGACCCCCCCCCTGATTGTTTTTACCCTAAATAGGCTTGTGTTTATATGGCCGCAACTCGCATAATATTAATAATATAATTTCTAGTGGATATAAATGAAACAAATCATAGTATTCTAACATTTAATACTTTCGAAATTTTATTTCTATAGTAAATCGAGGATTTACATATTAAAAAATAAACGTTAAACAATCAGTCTTTTTGAAGATAATTAATTTCAATTTACTTTAGTTTTTCACTACATTATTCCTGTTTCTTTAGCTTCAGACATTTTGTGCTAAAATAAATTATAATATATTATACACGGTGTAAGATAACAAACGTGCTACGTGTGGTATCTCGCGGACCACAAAACTGAACAACTTTTAATTTATGAGTTTCTAAAATCGCGAACATAAAGTTTGAATTTCCAAAGAAGTTTACACTATCACGTGATCGATATACACATCAACACGGTCTAGGGATATTTCATACTCAATTAAATAACTCGAAAAGTACTGGCCGCATTGGAATCTTTAATACACCGATTTGTTTGTAATTTATCTCAGACTAATTCCAAATTCAAATTTTTGAAAATTCTTTTGTTTCGGTGGCATAAAAATGTCTTGATGTATAGGAGAGGGAATTTTCATTTGTGCGAAATTTAAAAAACAATACGAATTACGTTTAGTTACAGTTTTTTTTCATTTTTAAACGTAAGATAAAGTTAAAATTGAGGTATTGTAGCCATGCAACGCCGACATTTGACGAGGGCGGAGATGTTACGAGCTGTGGGAATGCTGGAAGCTGGATCTGTTCAGCGTAATGTTGCTGAGGCCATAGGGACCCATCAAAATGTAATTTCAAGATTAAGGACACGCTATCGTGCCACAGGTGAAGTAGCGGAGAGGCACCGGGGGTCAAGTCGCATCACTACCCCCAGACAAGACCGATTTTTGCAAATTACTGCGCGAGCTCAACCAAATGCAACGGCGACTCAATTGGTCCAAAGGCTGCGAGTGGAACACCAAGTGCTTGTGAGTGACCAAACTGTAAGAAGGCGACTGCATGAAAGCAATCTACGCTCTCGTAGACCACTCCGGGTCCCACCTTTACGGAGAGGCAATCGTGGACGATGATTAGAATGGATTCGGAACCACGTGGACTAGGGCCGTGAGCAATGGTCCAATGTGCTGTTCACGGATGAATCCAGGTTCGGCTTCCATCCAGATTCACGAAGGACGCGTGTTTGGCGAGTTCCTGGACGATGGAGCCGTCTCCAGAACCCTCAGGAAGTTCACCCATACCAAGGAGGAACAATTATGGTTTGTGCAGGAATTCGTCTTGGAGGACGGACGGATCACGTTTGGGTGCGGGGCAATATGACGGCAGAACGATACGTCCAACAGGTGCTGGGGCCCGTAATCTTGCCTCACAGAACACAAATGGGGCAAGATTTCCTGCTCATGCACGACAATGCCCGGGCACACACGGCGAGAACGGTAGCAGCTTGGTTACATACACATAATGTTAGGGCCTTAGACTGGCCTGCTCAATCGCCGGATCTAAATCCCATTGAGCATGCGTGGGATATGCTGCAAAGAAGAGCTCTGAAGGAAGTTCCTGAAAATTTGGCTACAGAAGATCAACTTTTTGCGCACCTCAGATTGACATGGGACAATATTCCGCAGCAAGACATTGACAACCTTGTTCTGAGCATGCCGAATCGTTGCCGATGTGTTATGAACATCATGGGCGCTTTCTCAGACTACTAACTTCAAGTTTATAAACACAAATTAAATGATTTTTCTATTTTTTTCATTTTTTACTCACAAATTAAAAGTTAATTCATATACGGTTTCCGTCTATGCTTCATTTTTTTTCCATAAAATCCTGAAATTTTAATCAGTACCTTAACCATTATTAAAAAATGGTAGAATATTAAATAACCTATATTTTAAATATATACATGTCATATAAATAATTAACACATTAATAGTAATTCGCTTTTTTAAAAATATCCCTAGACCGTGTTGATGTGTGCACCGACTTCAGAATATGATTTTTCTTCTGAAGTTTATTTTTCAATTTTTGGTGTTTTTGAAGTCGGTTGTTTTTTTTTGCAAAAATATTATAGTAAAACAATAAAATACTTCAGAATTCCCAAAAGGCATAAATAATAAAATTACCACAGGGAGTAACATGGTATTCCCTGCGGTCCAGTGGTGGTTGCCCCGTTTGTCTAATTTATATTAACTACTCTCAAAATTGAAATAAAAACGTCGCAAAGAAATTGAAACATCTTCGAACTAAAAATTCGAAGGCATGTGACATCGATTAACCCGTTTGACCCGCGAGATAGATTATATAGCCCGTTCCTTCTTAAAGAGAGGAGTCCTGCGTCCAAGCAGAGGAAAGTTTAGGCTTCCTCTTTATCTTTATACAACTTTTGTTCTAGATTGTACTAGAACAAAAGTTGTATAAAGATAAAAAGTGGCACTGTTCTATTACATTTCCATAACCACACGTGTACTGATCATTACGAAGTTTGACAGATAAGTATCCTGAATGTCTTTATACCCAGCAGGACCCCACATTTCATCAGATTGATAGCTGAAGTGGACCATGCGTAGTATTCAGTACCTTCCCAATCGCATAATTAAAATAGTAGTACCAATGGTGTTTATGATAATGGTGTGAATGTACTCAATGGTTACTGCGAAATCGTAAATTATTTCCCAGCAGGACCCTTCACTGTTGATCTGCAGGGCTATTGCGTATCTTTTAATGACAGTTGCTAACATAATAATGTGTCTATCAAATAACTGTCAAATGGTTAGTTTAAAAAAAATGTACCAAACCATAACCATAACTTATAAGGAGCTCGTGGCTTAATAAGAACTGCCACTCAGGTCGATCTTTAGGTAAAGCTGTGCTTACCTAGGTCGGTCTGTGAATGGGTGACCGCCCGACATACCGGGTTTCCTCCGTTCCTCTCGGAAAGCACGTTAAGCTGTTGGTCCCGGCTGTCAAATATATAGATCTTTGGCAGTCGTTACAGGTCGTCAGTCAGTCAGTGACCTGAAATTCTGACATCCAGTCTTACCAAAAGGTATTGTATTACCTAGTATTAACTGGGTAGTGGAGGTCAGATAGGCAGTCGCTCCATGTAAAATACTAGTATTCAGCTGCATCCGGTTAGACTGGAAGCCGACCCCAATATAGTTGGGAAAAGGCTAGGCAGATCATGATGACCAAACCATAACCAAACTACAGTTAATTTATGGACACATACGATAGCCACTGACATAAAAAAGATACGCAATAGCCCTACTGAAGATCTACAAAGAGTGGAGGGTCCTGCTGGGAAATACGTCAGCTTTCAATCCGATTAAAGATATGGTTCTGCTGGGTATACAGACATGTATGCTGGGACATGGAAAAGGATGCAAGCTACTTTTCTCTAGACTTCAAAGTCGTAACGTCGCGGACTCGCGGTCGCAACGCGATTTGACAATTTAGGGGTATGACAAACCCGTCGGGGCTGCGGATTATCGAAAGAGATAACGCGGCCTCGGCACAAGGGCGAAGAAGGAACATGGGTGGTTTTTAGTCAGTAGAAATCTGACACACCCTTCCGCTCTGCTCAATGATTCTATTTCCTATTAAAATATATTTTTTTGATTTTATTTTCTATTTATTGATTTGATGCTTTTCCACAAAACATTTAAAAAAAATAGTGGTATGAGAAATAAGGTGGTGAGTTCCTCATCTCCCATTGAAAAGAGAGGATTATCTCGAGATACAGAGAACTATAAAAGCGCGATTCAGGAACTTATTTAGTTCATCACGCTACACATAATATTTTGTATTTTTTTATCAATTTATCCTTTGAAATGCGACAGTATGTATGTAAGTGATCGGTCCAAGATGATTCCACGTCAATATTTGTGGTGTCTACTCCCAAAATTGCTTGAAAAAGCATCTGTCTGAAGACTGTGAAACTGGATTACATTAGAATAACTACTTATGTTTAACATATTTTACTGTTCGAAGATTTTAATACAGTTTTATGAATGGAGTGAAAGTGATAACTAAGCAAAAAAGTATAATGCTTTGGCAACCTTTAATTTGGCTGTTTTCATGCAAAAATGTATTTCGAAATAAGCAGTTTAATTAGTAGTAAAAAAGACTGTCTTTTAACTTGGTAGTCAAACGGACTGTCTTTTAGAATAACAATTAAAAGCTGTGTTTTTTTTTCACTTTGTTAGTAGTTTCTTTTATTTTTATATTATTCTCCAATTTAAATTTTAATAAAAACTATACTTGTGACATTATAAGGTTTACAATAAAAACTATCCTTATTTATACACTTCATTATGAACATTATTTTATTTATAAAAAACTTACACATTACTAACAGAAGATACGAGTAGTTTAACAAAATGTTATTATGGTAATGAGATCGAAACTTGGTTAATTTTACAAATCAATTTTTATATTGGCAAGCTGGGAGCCATTTGCAACTTTACAGGGTGCAAAGGACAGCCCTCCACAGACTGATGGAGTGAATTCAGTCAATCATAATAAGATGACCGGTACAAGAAATTATTTCGGGATCGTTATGGTAATCCAATTAATTACCTCAAACGCAATGTATCGTTACCGTGCCGAAACGCACGTAGCAACTGTCCTGACCGACCGCATGAATAGCCACGCGCGCATGCCTCGCGAGGCTGCGCGCTCAGTCAGTACGCGGCTAATCGCGAAGGCGAATGTACCCTGTCAGAGTGTCAGTTTGCGGAGGGCTGTCCCTTACACACTGTATACATACGTAAAATCACGTCCGTCTTTCTTCAGATGTGTTTCTCTTCCCAAAGGTAACTTTAAAACAAAACTGGTAGTAAATAAAAATATCCGTAACAATCTATTGAATTACAAACTGCTAAGTTACCACAATAATTAATAATGATAATAACTAGTATAAACTCCATTATTACAAATATAAATAAATTAAATCGATATAACCCTAGCTTAAGTTTGATGACATAATATTTAATCGACAAGTTGATATGAACACAACCATTTTAATATTGTTTACTAATATTCCAGTTATGACTGTGTCAGCTACCTATGATGTGGTACTCTGCATGCTTCTGTAAAAGAAAGGTACAGTTTAACATCATGGCTGTAATATTTTTACAGTGAGCCAGACGTCTACCATATAGTACACTCAAATGTCGGCAGTTATATTTAGTCTCATATAATATGGGGCGAGTCCATGTTGCCATCAAATGGACAAGAATTCAGACTTCGTGACTGCTACTGAGGAATTTCTCATGGAACCAAAATAACCCTTTGCCTGACCCGAGCTCAAACTAAAATCAGGTGGACACAATTTGAATACATGTGGGTATATTATTATTATTCAGCTAAATGAAATTGAGATTAATAATAATAATATATAATAATTAATTACTTCGATTCTACGAAGCCATGTATAGCCAGTTGCCACATCTAGCACTTTTAGTTTGTTTCCGTGTTTGCTTGGTTGGTGCGGCTTACTTGTTTTGTTATTGTGATCGCTTACCCTCAAATTTGTTTATTTTTAATGTGAACGTAGATCTCTGTACGCTCAAACATATTATTTAAATTTTGTTTCTCAGTAAGTGAATTATTGTTAATTCTTGATGAGGAATAATAAAGTTCTTAAACCGTAATTATGAAACACTATCACAATCATCCTATATGCTATCTGTTATCTTGTCTACTATTTTATTTTTTAGTAAATAAATATTAATTGCACTACTTACTTCTTGGCACACTTTTTAACGTCGTTGTTCGCGATACACAGTCACTTTCTTCAGACTCTGATCGCATTTGAAAACTTGTTTCTGGAAAAAAAAAACAAATTCAGTACCACAATTTCATCTTGGTAAATACCGAATGGGGAATCTTCGATCCATCCCGAACAGAATGCCAGTGTGAAGCCCCTCTACAGGATATGCGCCACCTCATTTCCTGACCATGCTGCAAAACCACTTGCAAGACCATCTTTCTAGATTTACTCGAAGGAAAATGTTAGAGATGTGCAGGTTGCTACATACGGGTCAAACACAATTTGAGCTCATGAACACGTAAAGAAGAATAATTAAATGGTAGGTAGTACTTTCTATACTAACCACTGTCGTATCTCGACTTGCTGTTACCCGGCAGGTGCACCCTGTTGGGTACTTCTTGGTTGTCGACATGTCCAAAGGTTCGGAAGCCTATCGCAAACTGCGCGTATGGACTTATCTCGTATAATTCTGTGAATAAGAAAAAATAATATAAAATAAAAGAATACACAAGCTAAACTGATATTGCTGGGCTTATGGCCTCTCACTATGGCTTCCTGTTGCTTCAATCCATGGCCATTGTAGGCCACGGGTCGTTGTTTTTGTCCAACACGTTCTGCCATCTTCGACGAGGTCTGCCGCGACGACTTCCATCTGTGCCCTAAGGCTCCAGAAAGAAAGTGGCTCTTTTGACACATTGGGCATGCAGCAGACGAGGCTAGTCCAGTCCCACCTTTTTGAACAACGTCAGTTTGTGCTCTAGACTGCAATGTGGTGATGCGTACATGGTGGGTTTATTTGACGCCTAGAATACTGTGCTCCATTGCACGTTGGCAGACCTTGAGCTTGGACTTTTGCATGTTTGTCAAGACCAAGTCTGGGATTCATAGGTCCAATGGGCAAGAATGCACATGTCCATGAAAATAAACAACAATCTTATGATAATATGAACGATTACTTTTGTTCCTGTAAACCAAAGTAAATATCACGTCGGCTGTTCCAAACAGCTGACTAAAATATCAACCGACAATTTTTTCTTTCAATTCTACTTGACAGAACCCTTTGCTTTCAATAACGGATGGTGAATGTTTAGATGAAGATTCTTACTGACAAAATTTTACATTATGGGTCCCAAACAGTAGCATACGAAAACCAGATCCCTAGGAGATGGCGGGGCGAACTAGTCTCTTTTCGAAGGGATAGGCGAATAACAGCACTAGATAGAGATAAGTGGAAAGAGTAAAGAGGCCTTTGCCCTGCAGTGGGCCACAAATGGCTAATAATACCAACTTCTATGCCATTCTACTCACCATGTTTATTCTCAGCCGTAAGATGCACTGGTGTACTATAAACTCTATTGTTCATGTCAGTGGGTACACTTTGCGGTGTGTTCACTGTCACGTTACTTCGCTCAGACTTGCATTCGGCTGTCAATGAGTTTCTGTATTCTGTTAGATGTTGATGGCTGGAAAGAAAAGTTGTAAGAATTATAATAATTTCAGTATCATTGATACTGGAAACGGGATATTTACCATGTTCCAAAACAAAACAACATAAAAAACAAATATAAACACAAAAAATATAAACATGGTCTTCTTCTTATCGTGCTGGCGGTAAGGTCTAACGACCCCACACACCTAGCCTTAGTGTCAGAGTTACTAAACCAACTCAAGGGCCTCTGACATGCTAGCTCGCCGTCCGGCCGTCGTCATGACGGCAACAGACCGTGTCGGCGGCGCGTTCGTGTTCCACGCGCGCCTCAAAGAGATGTCAGCAAGGAGGGGCCCGCAAGGGCCGACGCCCGTCGGGGCCGCGGTATTATGTACTAGATTACGTGGCCTCGGCGCAAGGGCAAAGAAGGAACATGGGTTCGGTTTTTAGTCAGTAGAAGTCTGACACTCCCCTTCGCTCTGCCCAAGAGCGGGGGGGGGGGGGGGTCATTCGATGATTTTCGACCCACCAAAAAAAAAAGGGCCTCTGACATTCCCGTCGGGACTGCGGGTTGTTCGAAAGAGATACCGCGGCCTCGACACAAAGGGCTAAGAATGAAAATGGATGGTTTTTAGTCAGTAGGAATCTGACTCTCCCTTCCGCTCTGCCTAGAGCGGGAGGACCCTGCCGTCCGCCAAATGACGGTCGTCAAGCCATGTCAGAGGCCATTGAGGCGGTTTAGAAACTCTGACACAAGGGTGTGCGTGTGTGGGATCGTTAGGTCTTACTGCTCACACGATGAGCCGAAAGAATAAAATATTTATGCAATACTTACTTATGCCTCTTGACGAGTATGTATACGCAAGTCAACGAGCAAATCATGAGAAGTATTGAACTACAGATTATGACCAGCATGTTCAAATCGAAGAACTCGGATGGTGGACCCACTGATTCTGAAACATAAGAAACACAATTACCTACTAATATTGAAACGATTAAAGTTTTAAACAATAATAGGAATTACCATCTACCTCCACCTCCCACCTCTATCTTACAATTACTATCACTTGAAAAGTACGGTTTGCAATAAAATTGTAATTTACGCAGATTAAATTTTACTTTTTTTCTGTCATTACTTATTTTACTTTTCCTTCATAGGCACAGAACGGAAAAAACAGGTTCATAGGTATCTTTATTGACTTAATCCGTACTTCATATAATTTACTTTAGAAGTGACAGATGGCATACACAGTTCTTTGACGTTCCTATTCTCATTTGACAAGCATTATTAATAATGCTAATTGAATTTATTTCAGGCTACGCCCATAGTGTTAGTAACAATAATATACACTAGTATTAGTAGACATAATACACAATTTATACAGTGTGAAGTTTATAATTGTTCGCAACGGACTTGCGGTTGACAATAGCCAACTTATCGTAGACGCTGGATTTTTATTAAACTTTACATTCATGTTGCACTCCAACAAGGAAACTCAGAAAGAGAAAAGCCATTTAAGCCATTTTGAAAACAAAATAGAAGGAGAGATGATGTACCTCCTTGCACAGTAGTAGTAGCATAACTATACAACGACGTAGAGATCCCGGCTGCGTTCTCTGCTGTCACTCTGACGTGATACCACTGCGCTGGTGACAGTTCTGCTAACACGAAGGAGTTTGGTTGAGCGAGGATCGATGTCGGCACGTAGTGGCCCCAAGCCGGGTCCAGTTGAGGCTGGAAAGAGATGTCTACACTGTTAAGATGGCTGTTTTTAACCCGCGAGCACTCGCGCTATGAGCATTTTGCTCACAGTAAATTTAAAACACCCGCCATTTTGTCAAAATTATGCGTACGGACATTGTTCAATCAGTAGCTGAGTTTTGTTCCTTCCCCCACCCCTGGATACAGTTCACTTCTCACCAGTGTGTACCAGTCGCTCGTACGAGGAGGTTTGTTGCGCCGTATACCATAAAACGGTGTTTTGCTCATCGCGCGGGTATCGACGTAAGTACTTTTTACCCGACTGCGGCGAAGCTTTTTTTCATGATTTTATTTTTTTTCATCTTATCGACAGTTTTGCTGCTAATTCTATTTAATATTATGGTTTTTACTGATAAAGGAAACTATTATATTATATTTCTATTAATATTATAATATCATTATTTTTCCTTGAGACTGGCAAATTAGTGCATAATATGATTGTTAATTAAAAATAAAAAAGATGTTAGAAACTTTTTGGAAATATTTTTTCTAGAATAAATACAGTGTAATTTATTTAATATTTTTTTTATACATCAAAGCTGTCCATGTGGCTATGTATAGTCGACCAAGAAATTGGTTTACCACTCTAAGGTTGAATATCATTTGCACGTACAAAACATCAAGTGCTATTTTCACGTCAGAATCTGTCAATCTGTCATCCTTAGCGAATAATTATGTTTATTTATTTATTTATTAAAAACAGGTACACCAACAGTACATACATTTCACGCTGAATAAAATAAAAATATACCGGTTAGGGTTCTGATGTAAGTACCAATTACAGGTATACACAACATTCTCATATACAATAAAGCTATCATCGTAAATTAAACAAATGAAATTTAAACATAAAATTATACAAAACAAAACGTTTTGTACTTAAACTAATGAGATCAAATAATTAAAATTAACTTACACTAATAACAGTAACAGTATAGATAGTATAGTATATTATAGAAGTAATTTATCAAAATTATTTTTTTAAAATATGTCGGTTATGTTACTGGGAGATGTCATCAAAAGTGGTAAACCAATTTCTTGGTCGACTATACTACTACTGATCGGATAAAATTTGAGTTGTCGATTAGAAAAGAGGAATTAGAGGAAGTTTGAAAGTGGTACGGAAAAAATGAAAGGTAGTCGTTTATTTTGTTATACAGTCGTATTAACTCAAGTAAAAAAAAAAAAATACAGATGAGCTGATGGTCCAGCGCCTGATATAATTTCGGTAGTGTCGGATTCCCATCTTACCGTAGTGCACCTGTGCACAGATAGCTAATCTCCGCTAAGATTAGCGGCCGTAACCGAAAAAGATCAGGAGGATTATTATAATAATATAATTATGACAAAAAAAAAATGGCGCAAAAAAAAATCAAAAGATTTAAATAAAAGTTTTTGTACTCACCAGCCTATTGTCAGCCTTCCTCCACGCCTTGCCACCATACTCCTTGTAGTCCACATCAAACCTGGTGATCTCACAGCCATTGTCATCCCAGCCGCTTAACTGTATGTAGATATGGGTGGCGTTGCTCCAGAACCATTCGGTGCTAGTTGGTGATATGGGAACTGAAAAGCGATGAAAATATTATAAACTGGATGGATGATAGCACGGTGGACATGTCATTATGATGTGGAGTATTTAGGAAAATGTAGTGAGGAAATGTAGATGGCTATAAGAGCAGAGGAAGGTCAATGAAACGATGGATGAACTGTGTGAACGATGATATGGTTTAAAAGGACACTGCGCCGACCCAAATGAGTTGGAATAAGTAATTTGAAGAACTGATAAGTCGGAAATAGTGAAACTAAAATTACTTTAATAAAATATTATGAACCTGTCTTCATTTCGTTTAAATTCAATTTCGTTTCAAAGGCTAGAAAACTATGATGCCCTTACATCTTGACTACCATTACCCAAATTTATTTATGGTAGCACGAAACGTCTTCGTCTTCTTCCATTAATTCTATCATTTCAGTATTTACGACCCCAATGTAGCCTTATCATCTTCTATAACTCACCTCCTCCCAAAGTAGTAGCATCAACGTAAGTGGGCTGTGAGGACCCCACGCTGTTAGCTGCAGTCATCCTCAGGGAATACTTGGTGCCGCACTTCAGACCTTGCAAAGTGTACTCCTGGGTTCCCTGAAGAGAGGTCCCCTTGCTAGACCACGCGTCTTGCCAGGAACCGTTTGCTTCTTTCCATGTTAGATTGTAACCTGGAATTGGTTGAAAGAATTTTGGTTTATGATGTTTTAAGGGTAATGGGGAAGCTATCAAATGTTGGGCAAGGAGATAGTTATTTTCATTCGACTGATTTGCCATTCCTAGGTTAAAATAAAGTTTCTAGATGGTGCTAAATGTATAAGTTTCATTGCTGATTGGTTGCATTTCAGTGATTTTTCTTTGTGAATTTAGAAGCGTTCTGCTGTATGGGTAGCATAATGCTTCTATTTCGTTTCTATGAAAATTATTATCTAGTACAAATTACTCAATTGAAAATATATTAGCTATTAGCTGATATTACTTTAAACATAAATATTTAACTTCAGGCCTGTAATTCCCACAGTGTTTAAGCAATATGATTTTTTAAGTCCTATGTAATCCCAGAGAAAGTCCTGATAGAAAAATTCAATCACAATTTACCCGACCCCATTGATAAATATATGTGGCACCAACATTACACTTTGTTCCTAGTAAATGAACAAAAATAAAATAAGCTACAAAACAGAATTCAAACACACTCACTTATTTTCTGAGTCTTCCCACCAATCTTCCTGGGTAAGTCCCACTGCAGGTGAATGGCGTTCTTATGTGAAGTGACCCTCATGCTAGGTGGCTCTGGAGTGGGTAGCACTGATACCTCGTAAGATACTGAGTCTGAACCGTACAGGTTCTTAGCTAAGCAGGTGTAGTTACCGCTTAGGGATGGGTCTATGTCTGGAAAGTTGAGAAAAGATATTTGTTAATATGACAGAGTTATACCTAACACTGAAAGAGTGGTCTCAACAGAGAAGAATACAATTTTCTCTTAACCTCAATCTTGTCCTGAAAACAAAGACGAGGTTGACGATGGAAGGAACTGACCCAACACAAGCCTATTAATTTGCGGCTTTTTTCTTTCTAATTATGAAATAACAAGATTGAATGGAGTCAATTGTTTCCTTTGGAGATATCACCATCATAAATTATAATATAATAGCATTATTTTGAGCAAGATTGTAACTGCCTTTAACTATAGGTAATGTTAAAGATATACAAATGACAGCTGATACCAACGGCTTTACGTGTTTTTTGAGACACGGCGGAAACTCGATGTAACGGGTCACCTATCCACGGAAAAACCTAGGCAAGCACAGCATTACCTAATGATCAACCGGAGCAACTAATTACTCATTTAGCCACGAGCTCCTTAAAAATAAATTTTGAAAATAAGACACTATCTATTTAAGTCGCGTGTAAATAGGCTTCATCTGGGTTAGCTCGTTCCATCGTTGACCACATCTCTGCCATTAGGACAAGATTGAGGTCAAGAGAAGGCCCATCTCTTATAAAAAGAAACAAAAAAAATACTCACTATTAATCAGCAGACTATCATCATGGTTCCTCGTGAACCTAGGATGGTGAGTGATGATGTTATGTTTGTGATACCACACGGTGCGAGGTGGAGGTGATCCCACACACTGACACACTAGTAGGAGAGAACTGCCCACTCCTACTGATACAGTCCCTCCGAGAGACGCTACTCCGGCTACCACTGAAAATAGACAAGTTAAAAATATTAAACACCAATACTACGAGATTTTGTGAGAAAGAAAGAAAAAGTATTTATTGGTCTAGCACCAGACAAAACATAAATTGATAAAAAATTAGACAATAAAAAAGTACAGAAACACGTCAAAGGAAGGAATACTTTAAAATTATATGAAAGAGCAGCGGTGGCCCAGCGTTAGCGGCCCCGACTTACAAACAATAAGTCGTGATTTTGAACCTAGGAAGAAAGGCGCATTAATTTGTGTAATTTATTTCGTCGCCACTTGACTGCTCTCAAAATGACGCAGTTAAGTGCCAGTTTTACAAATAACCAGTGAGGGAAAAGAGAGTGCATACGATTGTGTTTGCATACAATTTGTGCACTTAAATCTTTCTGCGTACAGGAATTCAGGGTGCGGGGCGGCGTTAAAAAATGGTAGTCGAGAAAAATAAGAAAATTTTGAAAACCAACCTTTAGAAATCAGATCGATATGGACCCTAGTACTCGGAGCACCTTCCCCGACGCCTGTATGAGCTCTGACAAACACTTCATACTGTCTGCCAGTTGATAACCCTGATACTGGAAAAGTTAGGTGACGGAGTGGTGTCTCCAGAGTTGCTTCAACTCGGTAACTCTGTGGGGAACTCGTGCTGGAAATTAATAAAAATAATTAAGTTTGGATCAGTAAGGACTTTGTGTTCCACTGCATAACAAAGGACTCCTTTCCTTTTCCTTCTTTGTTGCGGTCATGACATACTGGCTGTTAACCATTTTTTTTTGTTATTATCTCTGCTTGTTTTATTTGATTGTTGGTTATGCGTTGTATTTTTTTATACTTTGTGTATACTTGTATGTTCTTGCTTCTGCGACAGTAAATATTTTTTCTTTCTTCTTCTTTCTTTCTTTCTTTCCAGCTTTCCACTTATCCTTATCAAGTAGTGTTATTCGCCAATCCTAAATGCGAATAGAGTCGAGTTCGTCCTGTTTCTGGGTCTGCCACGTTACCATCAGCTGCTGTTAGTGTGATTATTTTAGACCATAGCTACTCATGCGACAGATGTGACCAGCTCAGTTCCATTTGCCCCATCATTGGTGGAACAGCACCACATTTACACTTCAAGGCAGAGTCATTAATGAAACTTGACCTGAGCAGGTTTTTCTTACTGTGGCCAACATGGGTCCGCGAGTTTATTTAAAGATTTCAGGTCAGCCATGGCAACTCACGTAGGGGAGAGTCGTACAGTACCGTCACGTTAAGGTTTATGCAGGATAAAATAAAAAGCCCTCAGGTTGTATATTAAATATCAGCTAAAATGTGTTAAGGCATTCAAGTGCTGTAAATAAAAACAATAAAATACTATTATATTTAGAAAATATCAACTTTATTAATAAAATACGAAGAGTATGGAAAATCAACTCAAAGAAAATTGGCATCCAGTACCGGCCAGCATAAAAATGATCATTTAAACCAAACAAAAATCACAAGTGTATTGGTTTTTTAGCTCTGATATATTTGCACAAGCCTCATGGACCCGAACCTTGCAGTTTCCACAATAAATCCCATCATCTTCATGAGTGAATCTCATGAAGATGATGGGATGGGAGGCACAAAGGACAAATTGTTTCTTCCTCGCTCGGTTTATGATGAGGACTCCGGTATTTTTTTTCTTATTTTTTCCTTTATCGCTGACATCTTTTGCTGTAAAAAATAAATAAAATAAAATAAAATAAAATAAAAACTTTTAAAAATTAATCTACATAGTAGACGGTACTGGAAGACAATTTTGTGGCCGGTACTGTAAGAAACGATTTTCTTTTTATAAGCGGCATTTGAAAATAATATACAAATGAATAGTGAAATTAAACATATTTTATAATACCTATATAAGTAATCAATACATACCAGGTTTAACTTATTTTGAAGTCGTTCAAAAAACTACTGTAATCAACCACTGAACTTTAGTTGTGTAGCGTGCGGTCACCATGCGCAACACAAATCGGTGTGCTGTCAGTAAACGTGTCGCGACAGGGAGCCGCCGCGCGGGGCTTAAGCTTGTAAGAACGCATTCCTCTAATGGCAAAATTCAGATCAGCGCCATCACTTATAGAATCCTGGAAACTCTAACTGGCCGGTACTGGATGCCGGCCGGTACTGTACGACTCTCCCCTACAAGTGGGAGATTTTAACAGGTGGAATGAATGGGTTAGGAAAAGATACACTTCCTGGCCACAGCTTTGGTCTTTCCTTAGGCAGCTCACCAGTGAGTCTGATGACAAACTTCATAAATCAGTTTTGGCTTTTCAGTCTTTCCGTATAATGATAAGGAAGGCTTACCTAGAAACTGGTTTCACATAAACAGTGTAGTGAGATATGTCTCCATTTGCTGGTTCTGGTCTCTTCCAACTGACGAGAAGAGAAGTCGGTGAGGATACTAATACTTTTATTGCTGAGGGTGGACCGGGCACTGAAATTGTAAAGTGATAACTGTTTTAATTTCATAACTTATCATCATACCTGTACTTCAAAAAAAAAAAAACAGAATAGGGGATCGGACTGACTCAAAAAAATATGGTTGTTTAGTCCGTCAGTTAGATTATCGAAAAATATTGGATACGTGTTTTTTTTTGTTTTATCAAATTAATAAAAAATGACGAAGATAAAGCGCGTCAAAGACCATGGAGTGGGGCTTGAAACGTCACTTGTAGGTACAAAATGTACTATCATATGACGTCACACGAGTTTTCGAAGCACTATAACATCTTCATTTTTTGTTTTCGTGAAAAAAGAAAAAAATATGTGGTCAATATTTTTTGAAAATCTATCTGACGGACTAATTAGTTTTTTTTGTCCGATCCCCTATTACCTGTGACTAATATAGTACACCCACATTACGCCATTTATGATTAAGTCCGATATAATAGAGACAAGCCTATTGTCAGCAATCGAGCACAAATTCAGACTCCGTCGATGCTACTGAGAATTTCTTTATTGAAAAACCCAATAACTTTGCCCGCCCCGGGAATCGAACCCAGAACTTAATGCGCAGCAGTCGCACTGTCGACCACTTGACTAACTAGCTAGTTAGATCATTTATTTACCGGTACAATTTGGCGAATACGGTTTTCTAGGTTAGGTACTGGAGTAAATGATTAGATCATTGCCAAACGAACTTTAGCACCTATTTTTTTTTGGTGGGTGGAAAATCATCAAATAACCCTCGCTCTTGGGCAGAGCGGAAGGAAGTGTCAGACTTCTACTGACTAAAAACCGAACCCATGTTCCTTCTTTGCCCTTGTGCCGAGGTCACGTAATCTCGTACAGTCGAACAAGCTAATAAGTATACAGGGTAGAGATCTTTATAATTCTATAACACTGAAAATATTGATTGTAATTTTGTTTTGGAAAGTGTGTTGCATTAAGCGACTGATGCCAAACGCAGTATCGTTTGACATCAGTCTCTAAATGTACCTGTATAATTTTAAAACTAATTACAAGTTAGCTGCCTGTATACTTATTAGCTTGTTCGACTGTACTAAAATCCGCGGCCCCGACAGGATCCGCGGCCCCGACGGGGAACTTTATCACCCTTACTAGAAGATTGACAATCACAAATGAGGTAACTTACCATCCTGTAACGTCGTACAAATGATGGGATATGAGAATGGTCCTAGTCCGTAGTTAGAGAAGCCTGTGACCTTCACTGTGTAGTTGGTGTACTTCAGCAGAGCTTGGAGATATAGCTCCGTGTGTGGGGAGCTCGTGTTCTGCCAGGGTCCATCTGTGATAAAGAAGTACTTAAATAAGCTTCATGAAAGATTCAGGTCGCGGTATATGCGGGCCGTTTCTTTCGTCAAACAACAAAATGATGAACGAGATCTTTCTACATTTTCACAACGTAGACGTAACATTGTTCTATTTTTGAGGACTTCTGCTATTATGCTATTCTTATTCTTAATTCAATTCAACGAAATCCTTACAGTGAAAAAGGAATTCTGCTTTATTGGTCATTCGGACAATATGGACTGTACGCAGCCCATATTGTCGACAACGACAATACGACAAAGCGACATACGTGCGTATACGTACGGCTTAGTCGATAATTCAAAGGACTAATTCTTAGTAATAATGGTCCCGTCGGTTGTTCTTAACAATGCTTCTTTAATTTGTTTTCTCCGTAATCATGGCTGCTAGACGCATGCTACTTGAACGTTTTCTAAGTCGCATGTAATACTCATGAATGCAATGCCATCAATGCACTCACCCTCGGTACTATAGTAAACGGAGTACCCCAGCAATGACGTCCCATGAGAAGTGATTGGCTGCCACGCGACCCTTAGGGAAGATGATGAGACTCCTCTACATTCTACTCCTGATGGTGGTAGTTCAGGTGCTAAAAAAAAAGATGAAGGAATTATAATGCAGAATAAAATGTTAAGATTTAATACTTGCTGGTTATTGGTCATGATCTTGCATACATAACTAGCTTTTTCCCGCGGCTTCGCCCGCGTGAAAAAAACCGACTTTCCATACAAACTTTCATCCCCTATTTAACTCCCTTAGTGGTTGAATTTCGAAAAATCCTTCCTTTTTCATTGTATAAATTATCCTCTATGCAAAATTTCAGCTTTCTAGGTCCAAGGGGCGGGGATGAGTCAGTCAGTCAGTCAGTCAGGACTTCTCTTTTTATTTATATAGATAGTACACCAATATTTCGCCAGTTATGTATAAGTTACATGTAAAAAGGTTCCATCTTAATGCCATTAACGAGCACAAATCCATAGTCCGTGACTGCTACTTGAGAAGTCTCTGATAGAAAAACTCAATACCATTTTTTCCGCGCAACTCGATCACAACAAGAAGGAACCCAAAAAAAACCAGGAAGATTTAGAACTTGCCAAGATCTTGTATACATAACAAGTTTCTTTGGTTCTACAGCTTTTGATATAATTGCAGTACTATCTATCTATCTATATAAATAAAGAGAGAAGTCCTGACTGACTGACTGACTGATTGACTGACTGACTCATCAACGCCCAGCCCAAACCCTTGGACCTAGAAAGCTGAAATTTTGCACAGAGATTCCCTTTATAATATAGACAAGGAATAAGGAAGGGTTTTTCGAAATTCAACCCCTAAGGTACTTAAATAGGGGATGAAAGTTTGTATGGAAAATCGTCATTATCACGCGGGCGAAGCCGCTGGCAAAAGCTAGTTATTACTATAAACGTGATATTTACCATGTTTTCTTGTTGTTTCGAGTTCCCGATATTTCGGCGCTGTTACAAGCACCATGATGACGGATAAACTGAAGTCAATGCGGGTGGATGTTTATGAGCAGACACATCGGTCGAACGTGTTCGCGAGTGGACACAGTGAGTTTTGTGTGTCGGGAACAGAATCGTGTAGTGAGTGACAATGGTAGTGATATCGAGCGCAAAAAACGAACGAGAAAGAGGGTAGACCGATTTGTCTGCTCATAAACATCCACCCGCATTGCAAGCCTTAGATCATCTTACCTCCTTCTCTCGTAGTTTGGTAAACCGGCAAAGAGAAAGGTCCATTACCAGCTGAATTGAAAGCGCTCACAGATACAGCATACCTGAAAATACAAAGTAATACTAGTGCCTAGTAATAATAGTGACGTAATTACTTCGAGAAAATTGTCAAAAACATATCATAACATCAATCTCCGAAGGGTTAGGCAGAGTTGTATAAATAGTACAATCACATTTCGCTAGTTATATTTAAGTGTCTTGTGATTGGGGGCAAAGCTATTGCCATCAACCGGGCACAAATTAAGATCCTCTGGATTAGCATCCACAGAATCTAGATATTATGTGCCTTGAGAAATTTCTGATAAAAAAAAACTAGATAACACTTTGTCCAACCCGAGAAACGAACAAAGGACCTCATGCTCTGCATTCGCCGTTGAAACCACTAGACTAACGAAGCAGTATTTTCTCACCTAATATTTTTAAGCAGTCCACTGAGAGTCGTTTCATGTTTTCCTTTTCTTGATATCACCTTCACCATTTTGGTCTGGGTGTCGTTGGGAACTGCAAAATACGAAAGAGCCAATTAAAGTTACATCTTTGACTTCGAGAGTAAAATTAAAGGTACAAAACTGTCCATCGTAGCTACGTGCCGCAGATCAAATTAAACTGCAACTCCTGAAAGCTAGAATCAGCAGTTTGGCAAATTTCTATCATATTTAAATCGTTTTGGCCCAAAATTCAGCGCGCACTCCACTCGCTGATGCAGTCATACGGTCGTCAAGTGTGCAGGTGTCAGGGCACGCAGCGCAAGATAACATCATTATCGTGTTCCCACTGCAGGGACTCAGGCCTCCTCTCTAGGAGAGGGATGGGCTATAATCCACCACGCGTGATGTCACAATATGTCTTCAAATTGTTTGGTACTAAGACATGCCGGTTTCCTGACGACGTTTTCCTTCACAGTTTTGGTAGCAGTTGTGATGAACAACTAACACAACAACAACAACAACACACACACACAACACACAACACAACACTACAACTACAACACACACTACAACTTTGTGTGTTACAAAGTAATGCCTAGGTTCGAATCCACAACTAACTGTTCGTAAGTCGGGGCCGCCAGCACTGCTCTAGTTTTGATAAGGGCCAAGCACGTAATGTCGAAGACTAGTAAAGGAATTTCAACATCAATATCTACTTCTTACTTGGATCTCCTGTAATCCTCGGTACAGCCTTTACATGATATCCTTGGAGCAGTCCATTGTGACTCTCTCTGGGTGGTGGCAGCCATGACACCACTAACTCTCCAGGGTTTTCAGTCTGTTGGACTTGTACTCCAAGTGGTGTTGATGATGGAGCTGTAAAGGAAGACGTTGTTCAGTTGTAGCTTTTTTTCTAATATTTTCAAATGTTATTCTTGTAATTTCTTTTTATCTGAATTCTTTATCTTGTGTAGTTTTTATTCCGCCCATGAGCCTCTGACTTGAGTTTACACGCCATCGAGAAATATTTCTCTGGCGTGCTTGTTCAACTTTACCGACGCAAGTGATAATAATAATACTGTATTACAGAAACAGTGACAAAGGAGATGACGGGATGGACTAGATGTTTTCCTTGAAAATTAAAAAAAAGTAGCGACAAATGGTATGGAGGGAGACAAATACCCAGCAGTGGAGAATCCACAACCGTTCTGCTAAGACCGATTCGCCATTGGACTGTTCGTCGACAGGAAGATTCATTTATTTCCGTTTCCCCAGCTGAGTCTTTCATCTACGGACATTTCACCAACAAATCCTTACATATGCGTCACTTTCGACGACAGCCCTTTCCAGCTACAAAATGCTTTTTTGTAAACATTTTTTTTGGAGATGAAAAAAAAAATAGGTAGTAAAGTTCCACAAACTACCAGGAGAACAGAAGTAGGAAGGAGGTATATGGAAATAAATTAATCATCCTGTCGACGAACAGTCCAATGGCGAATCGGTCTTAGGAGAACGGTTGCGGATTCGCAGTGGGAGGTTCTTGATTTGATTCTCGTATTTGTCACAAAACTAACGCCTAGATCACCAATTCCAAATCGCTTGTCTTAAGCACCGCCGTATTTATAAATTTTACAATTTCTTAGATAGCTGATTAGTTCCATCATTTTTATTAGTACCTAATCATAATTATGTACTTCTTTGCTTAAGATAATTTCGATGGCAAAAAATCAAATGTTTTTTTTAAATGTTTTGCATGTTTTCTCTAGCAACGATGTGAGTGAAAATGTTACCTTCTTGCTGTGTACTAAAATGTACAGGCTGGGTGTAAGGACTCAGATCCACTTGGTTGCCTGAAGCGATCCTCACACGGTAGTCCATTGCTGGTTGTAGATCTCTTAGCTCTATGTTCTGACGAACATCGTTGTCTTGCCTGATGAAGAATACATTTGTTAAAAACCTTTTTGATTACTGAGACCTCTAGACCACTACTGGCTGAATATAGGTCTGCCGTAACTGTCACTACACAACGACCGGTTCCATGCTGCTCGCTTTCAGTAGACTAATTTTCAATCTTACATAGTTCATCATGCTTCTCACCTATTCAGACTACGGTACCTATGTATTCACCACCCAAATGAAGCTGATGGACGCTACCGAAAGCGTCAAACTAGTAGCTCAGTTTAGCGTCGGCAAAATTTAGATTGCCATCGGCACGCTAAAATTACTACTCAAATACACTTACCATCATATCTATTTTTATCATTACCAGCTAGCGTGCATAGATCGTCACTCCATCCAGTCAGGGAGTATCCTTCCTTCATCATCATCATCATCATTTCAGCCGAAAGACGTCCACTGCTGGACATAGGCCTCCCCTAAGTGTCGCCACATTGACCGGTCCCGTGCGTCTTGTATCCAGCGGATCCCCGCAACCTTTACCAGGTCATCCTTAATTAAGCTAATACTAAATGGAACGAGACTTCTCCCGTCACGAAGATACGGAACTCTCCGTCTTTCCTTTTCTTCGCTTACCTTGTAATATTAATGCTCTTAGCGCTGTCCCATATCATAAAGTCGTTGGTGGTGTACTGCATCGTGTAATACTGTACGTGAGTGCTGATGGTGTCCCTCCAGGATAGCTTCACTGAGTTGCTGGTCACTGAGTCTACTTGCAGGTCTAGGGGAGGTGTTGGTGGTTCTGTAAGGGAGACAGGGATTTTCAGCTTCGAATTAGTGGATGGCTTTAAAATGATCATAAGAATGCTTTATAATGAATCTTCCTACCATCGTCTCGATTTAATTTAGGTTGTGGCAACATATTTTTTTTGTATTTTGATCTATTATAGCGATGCAACAACCTGTTGTGATATCATATGTGGTCTTTACATAATTATAATTCTTTAATTTAAATAGTGTTAATAGCAAAGAGTACATACGCCGCATAGGCCGTCAGTGTGTAAACGCAATCAGCTCAATATTCTCGCCATTCCAGCAATTCAAGTTTTCAAACAAATCATTTTTAGTTAACTCACAAAAACACTTTCTGTATCCTAAAGAAAGACACGAGAAATATATCTTCACTTTAAACTTCTCAGTCTACTTCACTTAAAACTGGCCACTATACAAATTCAAATCTTTTCGAACGACAATTATTACCTTTACTATATGTTCTCACATTATGTTGTAGGTTGCCTTATTCTAAACAGCAATAAAGGTCAATTTCCCACTCACCAAGAATATCCAAATGCACATTATAAGCGGCCACCCCATACGGATTACTCGCCCGGCACTCGTAGGTACCTCCATCTCTACTCTCCACGTAATTGATGTTGATTAAACTGTTCAGACCGTTGTGTGTCATCGTCTCTGATATCGTGAGCCTGAAATGTTAAACAACAAAAACTTTTTACAAAAACCGACTTCCAAAATACAAAAAAGTGAAAAAATAACTAAAACACAAAAAAGTGAAAAATAAAGTTCAGAAGAAAAATCAGCCCTTGAAGTTTGTGACACTTGTTTGTTTGATTTCGTTTTCTGCCACCGACTTCAGAATCTGGTTTTTCTCAAAAAAATACATACGCACACAGAGAACCTCCTCCTTTTTGAAAATCATTTAAAAAATGAACGATTCGAAATAAACGTGGAACAACATTTGATTTTTTGACTGGTTTGAACCATGATTGTTTTAAAATCTAAAATATTTAGGTATTTAGTACCGTTATGATAATAATTAATTAATTACGCAAGAAGGAGTCATATTGTAACTTTTAGTGGGTAGTTAAAATGGTTTAACTTGAGATGCAGTGTAGGACTATACTTACCTTAGTTACGCACGTCATACTGAAAAACACTGTTGAATAATCGTTTTTACACACTATCTTTTCTACAACTTGATTTATTTCAGCGCCATCTTTGGGACGACTGTGTTACTACAGATACCCTAGTGAAGTTGCCTGAAGAATTTTCCATCGCTGAATGAAATGCTCGAGCGAATTCACTACACAGGGTCAGGGTTCTATTGAGTTCTACTGACAGTCACTAGGTGGCGCTACCATGTAAATTATGGTAAAAGCCACGGAACAGAAAGAACAGTGGAAATGCAAAGTAGGCGTAGCACGGCTGTCATATCTTTGCACTGTATTGCAAACTCTCAAATTTTTGACTTAGTCGTGTTTTGACATCGCTTCGAGTCGCTAGTCTCCCGCCTATTTAATTTTTGCATTAATATGCCGTATTGTCACGTATCGTGCGATTTTGGAGCGTAAAAATGACTGTAGAAAAAAAAACTTAAAAACGGAGGTGTTTCCCATCATCGGTAGATACGATTTTATTTGTTTTCTAATAAAATCGTAGTTAATATCAATTTTCTAAAATTTACTAAAAATGTGACAATCTGTCACATTATTAGAAAATTATAATCAATCTTTTCCCATTGAAATAAAGTTTATTTTAGATCGAATGTCGATTGTTATATTTTGAACAAGGATCTTTTTTGTTCTCGAAAGTTCCATGCTACTCAATTAGTGATGTGGTTAAGATCGGTTGCAGATTTGATCGATAGATATCGATAAAATAAAACAATGTTATACTTACTGTTTAACATTTCAATACAAAGATCCTAATTATCACATAAAACTTATTTTGAAAGGTGTACCTGTACAACATTAAAGTTACATGTTTTGTAGCTAATATAGAATCAAACTTTTACAAATTTTAATAATGATTGAGAATTGCATTGACATTTTACGTAAAAACTGACACAATAATATTGACAAGTTATGTTTTTCTTTTGTATGATGGCATCTTTACCACCGAAATATACCTGTTTAAATAAAGTATGAATGTAAGGACCATAGAGACCACCAAACCATAATAATAAAGTGATTATTATTATAAAGATACTAGCTGATGCCCGCGGCTTTGTCCGCGTGAATGTCGGTTACCGCGACCGTTGTCGGTTATCGCGACCAAAAGTAATGTGTTCGTCCCTCCCTTTCAACCCTTTTTTCGCACCAAAAGTGAACGCGCACCTGACCGCGCCGCAATCGCCGCAGTCATCGCATTTTATAAATCTTTATATGAAATAGTATATGGCATCACGCACCTATCCGCGCCGAACCATCCGTATTTTCTAAATCCTGTAGGTATACTGATTCCACAAGATTCCACAACCTTAAAAAGTAGCCTATGTCCTTTTTCAGGCTCTAGACTATCTGTGTACCAAATTTCATTCAATCGGTAGTTTTGGCGTGATAGCTCGACAGACATCGAGAAACTTTCGCATTTATAATATTAGTTTAAATGAAATCCAAAATGTTCACTAGTAAATAGTATTAAGCTGCAGTGCAATAATTACGATTACAACATTTTTATTGGCTATAAGTTGGAAGTAGTTTAAATAAAAGTATCTCTAAAGTAAAGCAAGCAAGCAAGTAAAGTATATCTATCATTCATTAATCATATGTTTTAGGTTTCCCAAGGAAGAAGTTTCTCTTTTATGTTAAGTCCTTAGAATTTTCTCATAGAAAAACTCTGTTAGTATTTATTTGTTTGGGTTTGTTGTAAATAGTTTTATGTAGGTAAGTAATAAAATATTGTATTTTATTTTGTTTTATTATTTACAACTATTAATAGGTACAATTATTTGTTTATAATACCTACAAACTTTTTTTCAAAATAAATGAGTTATCTATCGATATCGATAATATAGATAAAAGCTTAATGTGTCTCTTCCTTGGCCGAGTAGCAAAAAATACAGACCTGTGACGCGAATATAATCCTTATTACTGCAGTTTTTAAGTGTATTATTGCGTCCATTGAAAATACTGCCATCTATGGACGAGTAGCGGAATTTACTAGGCAATAATTTCTAGTATGATTGCTGATTACAAAATGTCGTAATTTATTTCTGAGTGAAGCAAAATAAATGCTATCGTATTACCACGAAGGTATATTTTTAAAATGTAGAATCTGTGAGTTACGCTAGTTGTGATTGAAATTGAAACGACCAATCAAACAAATTGTGTAGTTGTAGTGCACTGTATGATTAATGGTTTGATTGTGTTAGTTTGGCGACACTGGTTCCGATACAGATTTCGTCACTTAGCACTTCTACCTGTTCTTTATGTTCTGTGGTAAAAGCTGACAATATTTTTTATGTCATTGGAGCTAGTTCCTTGTTCCTTGGTAATACTATACAAAACATGCCATAACTGACATTTAATTATAGTCCAAATTACCTTGATGAAGTAAAATCAACCGGCTTTCCATCGAGAGACCACTTGACTCTGATAGGGTTGTCTCCTAAAGGTCGACAGGTCAAAGTCACCGGTAGACCCATCTTGGTTGTCAGGTTAGCGCCGACTGACTCAAAGTGCACCGGCTCTAGAAATAATTTAGAGGGTTATTGATCTCAAACATTCCTTTTTAATATGAATTATCTGCTAAAGTATTATATTAGTGGGAATTTTGTTGTCTTTGTTAAAGAAAAATAATAAATACCTTTTAGAACAGACTATAAAATAAGAACATGATTGTCTTTGTCACTATGTTTGGATCAAACACATAATTTTAATGTTTACTCTCTCCCTCTTGATTTGATCGTGAAAAACAGCAGATTTAGTTAGACATCGTAAATAACGCAAGTATTACAATCCGTATGAAACCTAGGGTTCCTTTTTTTAACTACCTACTACTTACTTATTTATTTAGCAGGTATCTTCGTGTTCTATTACTACTAATATAACTATGTTAACCTCTGTGAGAAAATATTTATTTTATATTATATATTTATTACACACTTAGAAATGCCCATTTAAAAGAATAAAATTATTTATTTACTACCTACTACCCTCATCCGTGTGTCACTGCGGGGGGCCTACTGAAAACCAGCGCTGAGTGTTTTACACCCAGCATATGCTGAGTTGGTTACCCTTTCGTTATGGGCATGCTCAGCGCAGTTGAGCTGTATAATTAATTGTTAAGCTGTTTGTTGTTATTTGTTTATGTATGTGCTGCTCTTTTGTGTTGCTGCTGTCCATTAGCGAATAAATACATATTCTATTCTATTCTATTCTATTCTACTATGACTCTCAAATTAAGTTTTTTCCGAAAAAAAAAAACAAATAATTTTAACTTTCGGCATTTTCAACGCTAGTTGCAACAGTAACCTCGTTGTATATAAAAACTTTTTAAACCCAGGTAAACCCGTTTTTTTTTACAAAAAATTAAACAGACTTCAAGAAATAAAACACAAAAAAGTGAAAAATAAACTTTAGAAGAAAAATCAGTTTCTGAAGTCGGTGACTTTTATTTGTTTGTTTTTTTTTGTTGAAGTCGCCGACGAATTGAAGTCCTCCTTTTTGAAGTCGGTACAAAATACTTGAGCTGGGCATCCGAACTGGCACACGCAGTGAGTACTGCACTTGCCTTGTCCACACAGATATATTTATGTCTGTGTGAAAACTAAACATAGGCTCATCAGAGCGTAATAACCTATGAAAGAGGAGAACAGTAAACACATCTCGTGTTACAAGCCTCACATACACTTAAATGTACCCACTAATCGATCAACTTGATTGATTGACCTAATATTTGAGCAAGCACATTTTGTCAATCATAATTATAACATAACATTACGTCAGTAATAGAGGTAGAGTTATGTAGAAAGTAGTACCCATTAGTACACCAAAATTTCGCCATTTATGTTTAACATGCTCAGCGCCGGTGTATCCTTAATGATACACCGGGTGTATCCTTAATGATACACCGGGTGTATCCTTAATGATACACCGGGTGTTTTGTCACAGGCCCGTGTACCCTTAATGATACACCACACTGCCCCGTCTTCGGAGGCCGGTGTATCCCTTAGAAGTATACACCGTTTCATACATTTTAGTAGGGCGTTCAAAAGCGTTGGCCCTGGAGAAAATGCCTGTGTTATAAAATGTTAAAATTGCCTTGGCGCTGAGTGTGTTAAGTACCATGTATATGGGGACGCGCTTATTGCTATAAATCGGGCAAAAATCCAAACTCCGTGGCTGCTACTATGAAATTACTGATGAAAACACAAAAAAAAACCCGACTGGGAATCGAGCTCAGGAACTCATACTCAGTAGTCGCGATTGTGGTTAGTTGACAAACGTGCTAGTCACTGAACTACCTAAGCAGAAACAAAAAGATAAAACTATTAAAAAAAACCATCTAAGAAATTGTAAAAACGTTCTGAAATACTTACTATTAACACTGATCCACAAATTCTTGTTTAGCGCATCACCTACTCCGTTCTCGACATTGCATGCGTACATTCCTTCATCGGAAAGTGATACTACTTCTATAATAAGGGTTCCGTTGGGGTAGCTCATGACACCACCACCGGCTAAGTCGAGGACTGGACGCCAAATGCCTAGGGTAGCTGGAAAATTAAGAATTATTCTTAATTTTATTAAAGGTTATTTTAATACAGGGTAGATAAAATTAGACAATATTTCCAAAAGGTATAGTATTGCCCAGTAATTGGGATGTACTAGATAGAGACTGGACAACGCAATGTACTGTTTATTAGAGGTCAGATAGGCAGTCGCTCCATATAAAAACTGGTACATATTTTACATAATCAATGGTCAATTTAAATATGGTTAAGGAATCTGTTGTCCTTGTTGTTGTTGTGTTTGAACTCAAGTCGCCTGTGAAACAGGTTTTTTTTTAATAAATACATTTAAGTAGTATTTATGTAAAAAAAAGCAATTTTTAAAAATTTAAAACCATAGATGACCCGAAACAAGGTCCAGTATATTATTCAAAATTAAACAAAATTTATAATTTATGTAAGTACCAAATAGTACAACTCCAATTTGTTGTTGATGTACAGGCAAAACCGTCCATGTACCGAGAGTGTATTCAGTTGATCGTGCGTAAATATTTCACGTACCGTCCCTTTTCATCCAGTGTATCTGCGGCGTCGGGTAACCGTTTGCGTTGCAATACACTACGCCTCGTTGTCCCAATAGTAACGAAGTGTTTGTTGGTTCTTCCATCCATTTTGGTGCGACTGTGAAACGATTTTTTTACAGTTAATCTCCTGTCTCTTTACAGGTTTGAGGTTTTGCTGTGAATCTGACTGAGCTAAAGCTTTGTACTTTTAATCTACATGGAATCTATCTATTAAAAAACTCTCAGATGCTACATAACAATCCAACAATTTTGAAAGTTCTTTTGATAGTTGAAAGTGCAATTTAACCGAGTGGACCAAGCTACGAATTGGTGGTGGACTTTGTCAGATATTTCGGTCAATTTACTGTAAAAATTCACATTCCTATTCGCTTACGAGTCCACCCGGTTTGACAGCGCTTTATTGATTTTACTAAACGACATTAGTCGTAACAATGTAACAATTTGATTGCCAGTTATAACGCATAGGGTTATCGCTAATAATGGTGTAGTGTCACCGTCATCTAATTTTGATTGATCGTTATTCACATTCAAACTTTACGAGGGAAAATGTGTTTAAATTAATTACACATTTGTATCAAATTGCATTAAAGTCAAAAGTCAAAAATATTTATTTCAAGTAGGCCAGTAACAGGCACTTTTGAATAGTCGAATTAAACTAACTGCGGCACTCAGAGATATCCAACGATTGCTCAAGCCGCCACCCAGCAAAGGCCTGACATAGTTTTGTATGACAAAACTGCCAAAAACCCTTACCAAGCGACGGCCCAAGCAACCACTGAAGCTCTCCGAGTGCGGCACTACTGAACTACCTACTGAAGCTAAATAAACTAAGCTACAGTCCCGTCACAAGGCATAATAACTCGTGAGTGTAGTTGCCAATTCCAAAGCGTTGGTCTCATGAGAAGAATGGCAAGAAACTTCATGGACACTCTTTTAAAATCGTTTGGGTTTACAATATGTTCAAGGTACAAACATAATCTTGGTATAATACACACATGAAGACTATGCAGATTAGTGTTTGAGATGGTCTTTTAAAGAAAGCACCACACAGATTTGAGTGGACCCGTCCAGTCAGTGCAAGCATTTATCAGTTATCGTGGAGCTCGACTTATAACTCAAGGAGCTCAACGTCACGACGAACAATAGGTACCAAAGAAAGGACATTTGGGTGGGTCGCTTAGTACTCAAACTGCCAGACAATAGTTAAAATTAGAGAAAGACCCACATGGTCCTCACATTCACAATATAAAAATAATAAAATATTTGTCATATTAAATAATCATGTCAAGTTATTAAATGTCAATATACACAAAACTAAATGAAAAATAAAATATTTAACAAGTAAATATTGATCAAAAAAGCAAAAAATAATATCATACTTAAAAAAAATTACGCCAGGACCAGTCACCACGTCATTATTTTTTTATATAGATATAGTTGATGTAAATCCAATCGATAAAATTGTGTCATTCAATGGAAACCAGCTTTTATTCATGTATTTTTGTTTAAACCTCTGATCAGATTACAAATTATATCAAGCATTTGACTTACATACCGTTTATATAAAGGTCTGCAGTTTGGTTGACTTTACCAACATGGTTAGTAGCTATGCACGTGTATTTTCCACAATGTTCTAGAGAAACACGTTTTATTATCAATACGCTGAATAACTCTGAACTTCGTTCTGTTATCTGAAATGAAAAGGTGGGGTTACTCAAGGGACCATACTAGGTCTTGTGCAGTATAATGTTAAAATGTAAGAAACAATATAATGAAACAACAACAAAACAATAACAATATAATGAATAATTTATTTTATGATTATGCATTTTTTGGTAGTATGTGTTGTGTATTGGCCTTCAATTATTATGATTATTTTTTTACTAACACTATTCTTTAAGTACCTACTAACAAAAATATGGATCAGTGTTGTCTATTTTGAATAAATAAATTATTATTATTATTTAATATTCGCTGCATCAGAACTACAAGATATTTTGGTTCTAGTGGTTATTCTAAGTATATATTTAGTTAAAGTAGTCATCAATTTCCTAAAATAAACATAAATCATTCTTACCTTTAAACTAGCAGGAAGCTTTTTCCCATCCTTCAACCAGGAGAAGTAAATAGGCGGATCTCCTCCAACAATATTACAAGTTATTTGAACTATCTGACCTTCTTTCAGTCCAGTACCAACACGGAGTTCATCTAATTCTGGAGCTTCCACAACTTGGATTTCAAATGACCTAAAAAATATTTAAACGTTTTCTTTGATTTCGTCACCTGTAGAGGTCCGATGTAAGTAATATGGATTGATGTACATTAAACATGCTGATTCATGATGTTTTACTTGACCACCCCAAAAAACTGAGACTGTTAATTTACTCCAAAATTAAAAGATGTTATTTGTTATTCATGATTGGTTGAATACGCCTTAATTAAATATTGAATTGAATGGATAGATTGATTTGATTTTGATAGAACACTCTAAATTTATCCAGAAAGTCGGCAACTCTTCTTACCTTTTAGCCATTTCTCCCGAAGGACTATGAAGTATACACGTATAAGTATCTCCACTATCCTCTTTAACAACTTTTGCTATATTCAAAATACCATCAGTTCCCGATTCAAAGAGCTGTCTTTTCTTACGTTTTCGTCTTGTATTCTTACTGTTGTTTGAAGTGGTGGCGTATGTTCGTTTGTATCTTGAGTGCTGGGGCAGTGTTGAGCTTATGATCTTCTTACCTTTGTGTTCCCATTCTAGTTTGCTGGAATTGAAAAGGTTGTTTTCACACTTGCTTAATTTGGACTAGTAATAATTAAAAGGTACAATCAGTGTAGGACACACTGTTACGTTGGTTGTAGTATTGTGTAGCCTTTCGGTGGATATATTTTGCGTCGGTTGTTAGAAACATATTTCTTTTATGATAAGGGCTCAGTTAATAGAGAATTAATTTAATTATTATCGTGTTATCGGGAAGAAGTGTGTTAATTGCCATTCATCGAGCATAAATAAATATGAGCCCATGATATATATGACATCACGTCTGTAAGCCCGGGTTAAACCTGTAAAAATAGTTGTATATTAAATTCATAATTAAATGTTTGACATGAAACACGTGAAAAAATTCAATAATAAATGTTTCAACAAATAATATAATTAATTGAGGATTAACGTATTCCTCGAACAGGTGGACCGGCCAAAACAAACGGGTAATCGATTTTGGATTGGCAGTCCAAACCTACAATGCGAAGTACTAACTACAATATTATAATAGCCGGTGTCGAGAAATCCTTGTGTATCGAAAAGCAAGACGTGAGCCCGATCTATCGGAGTATTGGAGCGTCGTCCAATCTAATAATAAGGACAAAGGAAGAGAGTGCATATGTTATCTTACGCACTTGTACTCTATCTCCTGCGTCCATGACCGAAATTTGAATGGCATACCGCAATATAGATAAAATAAAATGTACCTGATTGGGTATCCATAGTAAGGACACCTGAGTTTCAATGATTCTCCACTCTGAACTTTTATTGGTGGCAGTGATCTGATGTAGGGTGGACCTGTAAAAATACACATTTAATACTAAACGTTGGATGGAAGGAAAATACTATGAGAAAAGTTTTGAGTATGAATGTGGATCAATATACCTAAGAGTAAAATAAGACCAAAGAAATGATGGACTGTGTGTGATGGGAAAAAAGGAAATGTCTGATGAGATGACGAATAATAGAGACGTGTGGAAGAAGAAGACATACATACCGCACCGTTCACACAAATGGGATAGGTGCAAGAGAATGGTAATAATATATAAGTCACTTTCTTTATTACAATTATATTACTTTTAGAGATATTTTTATGAGACATCGTTAATTCACTTTTTCTTTAATTTTATGAATTTCATACTTGAGTAAGCTAAGTTCTGTTAACTTACCAAAAACATCAATCCTAGCCGAATGTCCAGTACTAGATTCTCCTTCGAAAGCCAAGCATGTGTACAAGCCTCCATCTTCAACACGAGATCTAGATATATTCAACTGGGAGACCACACCAACTCTTGATGATGACATCATTTGACCTAGTGTGTATCTGAAAAATAAAAAAGTCGTCTTATTTAAAGACTAGCTTTAGCCAGCGGCTTCGCCCGCGTGAAAATGTCGATTTTCCATAAAAACTTTCATCCCCTATTTAACTTCCTTAGGGGTTGAATTTCGGAAAATCCTTCCTTATTCCTTGTCTACATTATAAAGGAAACCTCTGTGCAAAATTTCAGCTTTCTAGGTCCAAGGGTTTGGGCTGGGCGTTGATGAGTCAGTCAGTCAGTCAGGACTTTTCTTTTTATTTATATAGATTTGTCAGTTGTTACTGGTAGTCAGAATCTATAGAATAATACATAACATCACGCCTGTAATCCCTGAAGGGTGAGAGAGAAGGCACGCCTCTTCCCTGGCAGAGGCGTGCCTTATATAATATAGTACACCCACATTTTGCAAGTTATGTTGAAGTCTCATGTAGGTAATAGGGGGCGAGCCTTTTGCCATCAACCGGAGGAAGATACAGTCTCCGTAACTGCTATTAAGAAATTCCTGATGGGAAAACCCAATAACAATTTGCCCAACCCAGGAATCACACCCAAGACCTCATCATGCTCAGCAGTCGCGCTTGCGACCCTGGACTAATGAGGCATTCAGAGACTAGAATATTAAGAAGAAAAGAATAAAGTAGATTCTAATAATTTATAAATTTTGTTTAAGGACGCATTTACGATTGATAAGTCAAATCATTACTTTTTTAAACAAAAGTATGTTTATTAAATACAATGCTTTGTATTTTTAAAATGTTTTTGCTACGAATTGTAGGTAGATGTGCAAGGTACAATTCTTAACTATAAATATAATTTTAGATATGTCCAGTTTCTCAATAAATGTACGGAAGTAAAAAAATTTCACTTCGGTATTGTTTAGGAGCTCCTAACAAACTAAAAATTGATTCAAACAACGAAGCGAAATAAAGTTTTGAGCCCAATGTAGAAAATTTTGTGTTTGTACAGGCACGCCTGATCTGGTGAACCTAGCGTTTTATAGAATGACTGGTAATTACTGACCGATGTACTCGTATGTTCGCCTAACTGGTCAAAATATACTTAACTACAGATTTTTTTTTGCAATTTCAGATTCAGTCCCATAGTACCTAATAGTAAAAAAATTTCACTTCGGTACATTTATTGAGAAACTGGACATATCTAAAATTATATTTATAGTTAAGAATTGTACCTTGCACATCTACCTACAATTCGTAGCAAAAACATTTTAAAAATACAAAGCATTGTATTTAATAAACATACTTTTGTTTAAAAAAGTAATGATTTGACTTATCAATCGTAAATGCGTCCTTAACTGTCCGCAGAACATAAAAAAAACTTTTAAAACTCAGTCTGGCAGATAATTACTTATTTGTTTAGGAGATCCTAACAAACTAAAAATTGATTCAAACAAAGAAGCGAATAAAGTTTTGAGCCCAATGTAGAAAATTTTGTGTTTGTACAGGCACGCCTGATCTGGTGAACCTAGCGTTTTATAGGATGGCTTTGCTATGAATGCTTCTTATGCAGTGTGAGCAACATAGTAATTATGCTGTAGTACCTATCTATATAGTAACTCGTTGTGAATGTCCGTAGAATTTAATTATTTTTATACTACACTTGCTTGGTAAGTGTACCAATACTACCCCAATAAACGGGTTGAAAGCTGTTCATTAAACCTTCTCAAAAATCTAGGCAGTTATATTGTATGGAATTTCATTACTGCCCTGAAAATCAGGGTAATAATGGTTTCATTACTAACGCGTTTTGTTTTTTTTTTTTTAAAGACTTGATGACGTTGGTAATCAAACGATTTAATTTTACCATAAAAAGTACTGGCCACTAGAACTTTTAAAGCAGGTAGCATACATTCTACATTCCGGTAGGGCCGGAAAACTTCAAACCTCTATGCGATAGAGCGAGAGATTGATAATACTCTCTCGCTTTAACACGCGAATAAGTTGGAACCTGCGAAACGGGGCGTTTTTTACCTTCTCTAAAGCCGCGTCCCCACACAGAGCCGCACGGCTCGGCTTCGCGTGCCGTGCGGCTCTAGTGGGGACGCGGCTTAACGTCTTTTGGCGTGAAAATTGTTTGACGCTTTAAAATTTAAAGAAAAAAAAAAGAACTTATTGTTGGTTGACGTATTTTGTAGAAACAATTTTCTTGGTAAATTTTAAAGTTTGGCGGTGTTAATCACAAGTTAAAATGAGTGATTCAAGTGACAATGATAGCAATTTATTAACAACAACTCCACCTGACATAATAGCAGATGCTAAAGACATTGTTAGTAATCTCTTGCCTGGAAAATCCAAGATGAAATATATGAAGGAATATGAAATATTTATACAGTGGATAAGTGAAAAACAAGCTAAGTGTAGTATAAAGCAGTATATTTCACTCGAGGGTAAGTACAGATTACTAAACTCGTGTGGTTCACGGCCCTCCGCTTCGCGTCGGGCCTCAAATGCACCCTCGATTAGTAATCTGTGCCTTACTCCCCTTGGTGAATAAATAGCTATTTCTTTTCTGTATTATAAAAGTGGAGACCTGTAATTGGCTTTCAGACTATTGTACTGTCCTTGATCTGTTTGTTTTAGCAGTAAGTCTCCCATGTTAACTAAATAAATAAATAGATAATTACTGACCGATGTATCTTCGCTTAACTGGTCAAAATATACCTAACAGCAGTTTTTTTTTTGCAATTTCAGGTTTGTTCCCATAGTAATAGTTGTTTGTTATATATGAGTACCTACAACCATTTGATAAGGTAGCGGTCACTAAATACCAATGACCCTTTATAATTGTTTTTATTTGGATTGCGTTATGAACTAAAACTTTCATCATCACCGATATTTTTCCCAACTATCTAAAGAGAGCTGTGGTGGCCTCTAGGTAGGTCCCTACTTACAAGCAATAAGTCGTGGGGTCAAACCCAGGCAGATAAATTCATTCATCACCATAATTGCTCTCAAAACAGTGAAGAAAAACATAGTGAGGAAACTGGCATGTCTTAAAACCAAAAATACGAAGACATAAGACGTCTACCAACCCGCACTGGGCACGTGGTGGATTACAGCCCATTCCCTCTCATAGACAGAAGGCTTATGCCCAAGCAGTGGGAACATAGGCTTACTTATCTTAAGATCGATCCAAGCGTCTGGCATTATTAAGCCTCCTTCAGAATGTGAAATGACTGTGAGCTATTGAAATGCCTAGAATTCGGCACATCTTGTAAAGGCCTCTCTCTTGTGTTACAAACGGACAAATATGATTGACTGACATTTCGAGAGGCGGATCAATCTGGAATTGGATGGATGGACAGCACCGTTGCTTGAATAGAAAAATTTACTAGCGTTTGCAATGTCTAAAATGTTAGCGTTGCAGAAAATCATGAAAGAACGTAGGCAAAATAAATTATTTTCTGTCATAACTTAATGTTATATTGTATCTGGCAAACAGGTGTTTTGATGGAGAAAGGGTTTTTGAAGCCGGCTAAAATTTAGTTCGGAAGTGAATGGTAAAAAAATTCAATTCAAAATTCAATTTATTATTGTTTTACTTTGTTGTGTGCACTTGTGGTTTGCCAAATAAAAATGTTTTCTTTCTTTCTTTTCTTTTCAATGAGTCAAACCAAAGACTGACTTCCGAAAGTAATTTTCTACTTCTTTTTAAAAATTTTATTTCTGCTACCTATATCCACCACCAGCCACAGTAAGGTCAGTCTGCTATATCGTTCCACCTACTCTTTGATAAGGATGAATTTTTGTTCAGAACTTAAACTGTGAGCGTGATTATGCCTAAAGCTGTTCTTTCTTTTTACACGACTGCCCCAAAACAAAAGAGTGTTATGTTTTTAGCGTTCATGTATGTTTGTATGTATTTTATCATGTGGTTATTGATTAACCTGGTGCTAAAAGCTGTTAAAATATGTCTCTTCAGTCTTACCTTTGATCGGTATTAGACGATATAACTACACCGTCTCTCTCCCAAATAAACCTCGGTGGTCTATCCGCAGTTGCTGTACATTGTAGACTGATCTGAAAAATATAAAACATTTTTATTTTGTTGTGTAGATTTGTAGGTACCTAAACTTTAGTTTAAGCTTTTTTAGAGGAGCTGTTTAATAATTAAAGATACTATCCATAGTTTCATAATAATAAAAATGCATTTATTTTACTTAGACCAATTACAGGCACTTTTGAATTGACAAACCAAAGAACAATAAATTGAAACTAGACATGGCATACATAACATAATAACTGTGAAAGTGCTGTGTGTGTATGTCTTGAAATCAGTATAATTACAATTTCTTGGTTGCATCATTCAAGTTGAGATGGTATATTGATGAAACCGAATTCTAGCCTGCAAAATACCTTAACATAACTATCACGAAAGCGGAAGACGTTGTACATAGTATTGGTCTATTGGCCATTGCGTTTGCAAATCCATTATGTAGCCAATTGCCGTCTGGGTAGCTGACCACAATTTATCGTTATTAGTCCAGAGGACTGATGCCCATTTGTACCACAAACACGTTTGGTAATGATGGAACCAATTAAATTGAAAGCGATCACCACATTTGAACCGCATTCATGAGCTATAAAGTGTCAATACACATAACATCATGCCTGCAATCCCGGAAGGGTTAAGCAGTGGTGTAGGTATCATCCCAAAAAAAATAATCTGACCACCGTAAAGACTATTTTTGCTTGCACGGCCAGGCTCTATTGGTCTGCACAGTAAACAGATTTAAGGTAATCGTGTGCATGGGATTTTGTTTAAACAATGAGCAGATGGATTTTTCTGAAATTCCTGATGGAAAAATCTTATGAAACTTTACCTACCTGACCGGGTCATCGAAAACAAGAGAGGGACAGTTTACACTTAACACTAAATGGTTTATATTTATTCCTTACCTCTTCACCAGGAGTGACCACCTTCTCACCAAAATGATGAGAAATAATTATATTACCGGATCCGAGATCCCTTTTGTGTCTAATAAACTGGACTTCTGAAACACATAACAAAATTCATTAAACTCTCAAAAGTTCTATTGTTTTCGTCGAAGTTGGTATAAAGCTGAATTAAGTTGATGCTCGTTTCAAGGAATTCTAGCTTCGGATTTTAGTGCTAAGCAATGAAATGTTTGGAGAATAAAAGTAAAGTCGTAAACTCTTTTGATACTATGATTAGAATTTTAAAGTGTCTGAGTGGAAAATGTTTAATCCAATAGAATGACAGAACATCACGCCTATTTTTCTCGAGTGTTAGGCAGAGATTTACGTGAATATTACACACACATTTTGACAGTTATGTTTAAGGTGAAGACGACGAGGTAGCCCGCGAAATTCGAATTTCCTTAAGTTTTTTGCAATTTGCCGGTCAGTGTCAAGTCATATGTTAAATAAAATGGAATTCTCGACAATGACAAATGTCCATTTACTGAGTAATCATGATTAAAAATACAACCGTCTCAGTTCATAAAAGTCTCTAGAGTGAATATTTGATGAAAACGGCAAAATTGTGACCTTTATGAACTGAGAGGGCTGTTTTGGTAATTTTAATCATTATTACTCAGTAAATAGACATTTGTCATTGTTGCGAATCCCATTTTATTTAACATACGACTTGACACTGACCGGGAAAGTGCAAAAAACATAAGGAAAATTCGAATTTCGCTGTGGGCTACCTCATCGCCTTCACCTTAAGGCCCGTTTAATAGGTGGTAAGCCCATTGCTATCCACCGGGTGAAAATTCAGACACCGTGACTGCTATTGAGAATTTCATGACAGGATAACCCGACAACACTTTATCAGACCTGGAAATCGAGGCCAGAACCTAGATAAATGTGGGATTTAATGAAAAGAAGAATAATATAGTAAACTAGCTTTTGCCAGCGGCTTCGCCCGCGTGAAAAAAACCGACTTTCCATACTAACTTTCATCCCCTATTTAACTCCCTTAGGGGTTGAATTTCGAAAAATCCTTCCTTATTCCTTGTCTACATTATAAAAGGAACCTCTGTGCAAAATTTCAGGTTTCTAGGTCCAAGGGTTTGGGCTGGGCGTTGATGAGTCAGTCAGGACTTCTCTTTTTATTTTTATAGATAGATAGATAAATTGGAGCTTATTTTTGTTATGAGAATAAGTTCGAAGGCATAAAGAAGGCCAATTTAATATTTTTTTTTAAATAAGGTTTTCAATACTTACGATAACTTTCAAATCCATCAGAATCATGTTGTCTTCTTCCTGTCTTCCTATGCTTGGTTGGTCTGCGAAACAAACAGAATTTATTTAAAATAATAATTATTTATTCACAAGGGTTATCGTATTGCCTAGTACAAAGGTTTGTGGAGATCAGGGGGTCTAAAATGGCCACTTTTGCAGATCATAATGTGAATTGCGTTTAAAAGCGTAAAATGGACCTTTCATAATAAAAACTGCGTCTGTGACTATTTTACGAATGTTAACGCAATTCATATTATTTTCCTATTATGATGTATTTTACTAAATTGTTACAGACGCAGTTATTATAATGAAAGGTCCATTTTACGCTTTTTAACGCAATTCATATTAAGATCTGCCAAAGTGGCCGTTTTAGACCCCCAGATTGCCGATCACTTCATATAAAATTGAGCATAAGCAAACTGGCTACGGATGGTATTCAGCTGCATCCGTTAAGACTGGAAGTAGATCCCAACGTAGTTTGGAAAAGGGTAGTCAGACGATAATACCCTGCTTGAGCACTTATGAAACGTCGAGAAAAGTTGCATGGTTCGGGTTGGAAGTTTTCTATGAAGAAAAACTGGCATGAAACTCCATTGTTACTAGCGGTGCTAGTTGTTTTAGTTTGCTCATCCAACCGTGGAGCGACTACTTTTTTTATTTTTTTTGGTGGGTGGAAAATCATCAAATGACCCCCCCCCGCTCTTGGGCAGAGCGAAGGGGAGTGTCAGACTTCTACTGACTAAAAACCGAACCCATGTTCCTTCTTTGCCCCTGCGCCGAGGCCACGTCATCTAGTACAAAAATCCACGGCCAACGGAGCGACTACTTCAAGCATAGTTTAACCTATAATAGACTCATGAGAATATTTTAACGTACCCACAAGCGCTCTATTATATATTCACAAATATGTAGTTTGTTGAAAATATAATGTTAAAAGCACACAATTTCGACTATACAACAGCAAAACTAGGCTAGGTAATCAAATAGTTTCCAGAATACAAAACAAAACAATATGTTACGCGCTCCTGACTATAAATTCAAATTGAGAGCAAATTATGCAGTAGCACGAACCTACCATGTACGGTAATTTCATTAATCTAAGTTTAATTTATGCATAGTTAACTTAACTGCTGTTAAACTGTGCCGGTTAGTAATTATACTTTGTTAAGGTTTATTTTGTCGGTCGGTAAATTAGGGTTTTTGGGTAAAAGGTGTGAGATTTTGAGGGTTAAAGTAGTGGGAGATAAGGGTTTTATGACCGGGCAGGATACTATTTCTTATAAACTTTGTGGTTATTAAATCAGGAAAGCAACAGCTCCCACAAAATGTCTGCTTAAAACAGCTTGTTAAGAAAAAAAATGTTTTTTTTTTGTTACGAGTACCGTACTAGGTTTATCTAAGTACTTTCATATGCTTTCCATAAAAAGCTATTATAAGATTAGTTATAGCAAGCAAACAAAATAATAAATTAACCTGTTTTTTTCGCTTCTAACCGATTTTTAGACATAATTATTCCGATCACATCAATCTATCGGACACCTCACAAGACGATCAACAACAAATTCCTCTCGTCATTTCAGATTAATCAAGCAGGTATTTTTCACATTAAACGTCGGGACGGGAACAAATCGACTGTCACACGTTCATCGAGTTCAACAGCTGACACTCGATTACGTATCGCACGGTGTAATCAGCTCTAAATCCAGCAAGAATAAAATGGGAATTGTTGTAGGTATATGTCTCACTAATAGAACAGTCAATAGGTCAAGAGAAATTTGTAATGCAAGGTTCCGTAGGCTACTCCCACTTGACGAGGTTGGAGTGGCATCTTTCCACTTCTCTCTGTTACCATATCCCTCGCCTATCTTGACCTACTAGCCCAAAAACCATCATAAGGCAGTGATAGCCTAGTAATGTGACTACAGGACCGTGAAATCATAGGTCTCAAATTTAACCCAAGACACTGATTGATGATCACTAGCAAAAGTTCCGCCTTGGAATCTGCCAAAGAGTAATGCAGCCCAGCATTCTGATTCTAAAGAGAATAGAGGAAAAGCCTGCTAGGCTCAAGTGGGATTGCGAGGGTCACGTGAACTGCAAGCATGACGACCACTGGGCATAAGTCTCAACACGAAACGGCTACTTGAAGATGGAAGGCGCTAAAACGAGCAGAATCGGGAATTTTAGTGTTTTACGCAATTACCCTATCGGCCTATTTCGGAGTAGGATCTGATACTCTATCGCCATAACAGAGAAAAGAGCTAACCATAATTTTCCACCAAACAAACAAAACAAAATATACGCAATATACAAGCAAAAATAATTCCAATAGACATTTCCTACTAATATAATACGGTATGCACTTCAATACCACAAACATTGATATGGGCGGTCGTGCCAATGCATAGTAATGTCGACTTCAACGGAGCAGTTGCAGAACTAACATGTTTAGTGGTTGCAGGCGAGCCACTTGAGGACAGCTGCTTAGCAACTAAAAGTGGCTGAGAAATTTTAGCAAAAGTGTGACTGGAAATGCTCTTAATTATTTTATTATTTGTTATTGGCACAAAAGGAAGATGCTGTAAGTTGTGTTATAAGGATGATTATCAAGTTGGTAGCGTTGTTTTTCTAATCATAACAACACGCCTGTAATCCTCGAATTACAGAACTGGCCGATGCATCCTTTGGTTCCGTCTGTGCATGCGGTTAATACACTTAATACTTACGTATTAGGATACACATCACAAAAACGTGCGTATGCGCATCACAAAAACATAACAACAAAAATAAACAGCTTTGCATTTGTTCAGAATAGTTACAGGTTTTATTCGAACTTTGTTGATACAGCCTTTTCATAACCCTGTTAAATCTAACCTAACAGACAGATGTTTTGCTAGGGAGTTTGTTCCGCCACTTCTTCTTCCCAGCTTAAACACTACTCAAAGAAGAAGGCATCTTTTTCTGCCTCCTTTTAACGTTGACGTTCAAACGTCGCTAACTAATCAGACTAATTTGAATAAGCGACTTTTGATTTTGAATGCATTAAAAGTGAAGCAACTAAACCGAACCACTTATAGTTGCCAGACTGCATCTCAAAAGTGGCCACTAGTCTTCAGTAAAAACAACTGTGAACAGTTTCCTAACTCCTACTGATGTGTTTAAGTTGGATGCAAAATTTTGATGAGTGTATACTTTGTTGGAAAACTAGGAGTAAATGTTGTACTATAGTAGTTTGTCGGTATAATAACAGAAGGAAAGGCAAATAGCGTTTTGAGGTATGCTGTCATTTGTGCTGTTTGTTGTAGTTTCATTTAGTAAAGTGCTTGAATGTTTCTGTTTCTGAGTTTTATAAAGTTACTAGCACTTCGCCCGCAACTTCATACACGTATAACTTGTAATGGCTCGGTTAGTATGCATGATACAAATATAATTATTAAAACTATAGCAGCTAATAAAATAAATGTATACATTTTTTAAAGTTTAGATTTGAATCATTAGTTCTGGAGATTAACCACTATAGACAAACAAAGGAGTGCAGTGGTGGCTCAGTGGTAGCGGCCCCGACTTACGAACAGTGAGTCGTGGGTGCGAACCCAGTCAGGCTCATTACTTTGTGTAATTTATTTCATCACCACTGCTCTCAAAACGGTGAAGGAAAACATCGTGAGGAAACCGGCATGTCTTAGAACCAAAAATTCGAAGATATGTGACATCTACTAATCCGCACTGGGCCCGCGTGGTAGATTATAACCCATCCCTCTTCTAGAGAGGTGGCCTGAGTGCCTACAGTGGGAACTTTATAGGCTGATGATGATGACAAAAAAATTGTACCTCTTTCAAATAATTATAAGTGTATATAGGTATCGTGCTACCGGGATAAAAAGTATACGTCTATGCGCTAGTTTAGGTCAGTCCGTGTACCAAATCTCCCCAGCTGTTAAAGTGTGGGTATCGGTCACTGATAGACACATTTTCACACAACAGTTGCACAGGTAGTTTTATTTTCACTCTGTACTGTGTAGGAAAACATCGCGAGGAAACCGGTATGACTTAGAACCAATACATTCGAAGACACGTGTCTCAAGTGTCATCTACCAACCCGCACTGGGCCCGCGTGGTGGATTATAGTCAATCCTACTCCTAGATAGGAGGCCTGAGTCAATGTAAAGGGAACATTTTAGGCTGATGATTATAGACTGAACCACATTGCGTGCTCGTGCTAAGGCCAGAACATACTAATATCTAGCTTAAAGGTCTGGTACAAGTTGGTAGCCGACTGCACGCAGCAACAGTAGACGACATGTCGTCGCTTCATGTCGTCACGACACGTCGTTGCGTCATGTCGTTTCACTAAAGGGCATATGGTCGTTGGCATATTATTTCCTGTCGTTTCTGTTATCTATGGGCACTACTGATCTGCGGCCGGACGACACTACCGTCTGCGGCTCGACGACGCGTCGCTAGATTCATGTCGCTAACTACGGAGGGAATTTCATAGAAATACGTAGGAACCAGTAGTGTCGCTGCGACATGTCGTCTGCAGCAGCTGCTGCTGCGTGCAGTCGGCTACCAACTTGTACCTTTTTAATCCATCTTACTCCTAGAGGCCCGAGTCCCTTTAATGGGAACATAATAGGCTGATGATAATGATGACTATTCCACATCGCGTGCTCGTGCTAAGGCTAGAACACATAATAGCTGAAAGGATTTTACTCACAGACAGACAGAACGAAGAGAGAATGGAGTAAATAATATCGTGACGTCTGAGAGGGGAGAAAGGAAGAAGAAAAGGGGTTACACCGACCCCAAGTAGAATGCGACAAAGGTAGGAAGATGATGATTATTGATGACTAGCTTTTGCCAGCGGCTTCGCCCGCGTGAAAATGACGATTATCCATACAAACTTTCATCCCCTATTTAACTCCCTTAGGGGTTGAATTTCGAAAAATCCTTCCTTATTCTTTGTCTACATTATAAAGGGAACCTCTGTGCAAAATTTCAGCTTTCTAGGTCCAAGGGTTTGGGCTAGGCGTTGATGAGTCAGTCAGTCAGTCAGTCAGTCAGTCAGGACTTCTCTCTTTATTTATTAGAAGATAGATATATGTAATCGTAGTTACTTACTTTGATATGTAGATATTCTTTTCGAAGTTTTCATTTCTGGAGATACCTGTAAATAAAATGCACGACGTTAATAAGTTATTTCTTAATAATATAGTGAATTGAAAAAATTATCTGATGTAAAAAAAAATAGTATCAGACTGACTATAATATAGTCAGTCTGATACTATTTTTTTTTACATCATACACACAGAACTATGGTGGAACTATTAGACTATCTTGTGAGAGACAAGAAAACGAGCGAGTCAGTAACTAATTTAACTTAACATACAATAAACTGACGCCTTTTTCCCATGGGGGTAGGCAGAAACCACAGAACGCCACCGGCTACGATCCTTACATACTATTTTTGCTTGTCCACATTCATACATCTGGTCATACACGTTCACCAGTTGCAAGTACTACGCACCTGTCCTTTCTGAAGAACATCACCAATAAGGTCAGTGTATATCTTTCTAACTTTATTGGTAACTTTATTTAAGAACGGTTTGGGGTTGAGACTCTGTGGTCAAACGCTGTGACCTTAAAACCTCGGTGTTGTGGGGTCTAAGTGCTCAAACCTTTTGTAAATAATTTAAGGAAAAGAAAACTGCGTCGCGTGGCTCAAGAACTGACTTTTATCATGGGAAAAGCTCTGCTTACTCATTCTGATATAAATAAAAAGAGGAGCAAAAGGGTAGATCTATAGTTACAATATAATCTAAGCATTATTGTTTGATTAATACATATTTATAACCGCAAATAGTGCATGTGGTGTTAGCCTATTATTATTTGTTACACTTATAAATGTACCTATAACCTATGTTTTGTAAAAAATGTATTGTGTAAACAAATGCTGGTTAACCAAATAAATAAATAAGTATAACATAACATCGCGCCTGTAAATCCCAATCGATTAAGCAGACCTTATAGTAGATACACCTACATTTCGATTGTTATGGCTGCTACATAAAATATCTGAATACAAAAAGGTTTCAGCATTCAATTTTCCTCAATAAATTCCCGTTAAGATGATCACAAAAAGAACGCCAAACATTAAAATCATGACAATAGTTCTACCTAAACGAACTTGAGAATATATTCCACTTCCCAGATATAACTCAAATCACTTTACGACCCTCAAGAGAATCCATATGGATATTCATGGAAGCCGATCGACTTCAAAACTTTAAACTTTTACGGCCCCCAAGGGTAAAGTAAAGTGAAGTAAAAAGAAAGTCGGGAATAGATAACAGATCCTCTGTAGAAAAGAAGTTTTAGATTATTTAACATAATGCATAGCTTACTATACAGTATACTTACATTTCGTCATGTTAAAGTAGACCAAACAAAACGTCTCACTATGAAGGCTTCAGTGTATAGTTTTTGGTGAAACAATTTTCGAAGAATAGTGTTTCGAAGAAATGTAGGGGACCCGTAATAGGGGGCGAGTCTATTGCCATTCATCGGGCACAAATCCAAACTCCATGGCTTCTTCTGAGAAATTTCTGATAGAAAAACCTATCCTGGAATCAAATCCAGCCCAGCTGTTTGCGAATTTGGACAACTCGAGCAACGAGAATAGTTTATTAAAACTTCTAAAAAGATGTTGGGAAAAAGATTGCGATGTTTTTGGAACATTTTTAATTAATGCAGTCGTTCATAAATACAAAAACTCGCGTCCTTTTCCCAAGTAGGCAGAAACCACAGAACGCCACCTGCTACGATCCTTATATACCTACTACTTTTGCCTCGTCCACATTCATACATCTGTCCATACACGCACGCCGGTTACAAGTACTACGCACCAGTCCTTTCTGAAGAACATCATCAACTAGGGTGTCCCTCCCGGCGTTGTTACATAGTAGCCTTATAAATACCTTTCGTTAATCGATTTTCATTCATCTCCCTGTAGTGGTTCAAGTAACATAAAAAAAAAAAAACAATCTATATCGATGATTTTTTTGGATCATTCCCACTAGTTCTACTGCACAGTCCTACGATTGAACTAGTGGGAACTCTTTTTAATTATTCTTCCCACTAGTTCTAAGATTCAAATTGGTACGAAATCGTAGTGGGAACGAAAAGTCAATGGATTTTTTCGTTCCCACTAGTTCTACGATAAAGGGTGTTACAAAATCGTAAAACCAGCGGGACTCTTTTCTTATTCGTTCTATCACACAGTTTAGGGTACAACTATAATTTATTGATTGTCTTGTTATGAAAAGCATGTGACATGAAAAAGGAAAGACAGGGGTTATTGGAACAAGGGCAAGAACATGATAATGAAACGTCCTTTCAGAATATAAACGAAAAATGTCATCTTGAGTCTAATTATTTTTATGTCAAACTTAACCTGAAGACTATTCTGACAAAAATCACTATATTCATAAATAGAAGCGCGTGGTTAAAAATAACTGCCACTCGGGTCGATCTTAGGTTAAGCCGCGCTTGCCTAGGTTGGTCAGTGAATGGGTGACCACCCATTACATACCGAGTTTCCTCCGTGCCTCGGAACTCACGTTGGTCCTGACTACCATAATATATAGATCTTGGCAGTCGTTACAGGTAGTCAGTGACCTGAAAGTCTGACAACCTGTCTTACGAAAAGGTATCGTATTGCTTAGTGTTAACTGGATTGTGGAGGTCTGATAGGCAGTCGCTCCATGTAAAATACTGGTACTCAGCTGCATCCGGTTACACTGGAAGCAAACCCCAACTTGGTTTGGAAAAGGCTAGGCAGATGATTCATAAATAGATAACCTCCTCCTTTTTTGAAGTCGGTTAAAAAAGATCTCATGGTCATTTCTACATCCACAAGTCCTCAAACTATTTAAAAAAAGAACACCACTAAACTGTTTTTCAACTAGCCAGAACCATCTTGTAGTTTGAAACCACATCATAAAACGGCAGCCGTAACCGACTTTATAGTAAAAAAACTAAATGAAAATAAAAACAAAAAACGGGTAAAAACTAAAAACTGGAATCCTGCAATTTCCAAACGGTTTAGTTTAAAAGTACCCACTAGTGAACTAACTCCCGATGCACTACAAACTTTTCGTTGCCTGTGGTTGCTACTAGTGATGTGCAAAACTCAAATTATTCGAGTGGTAGTCGATTTTTATTCGATTCGATTCGAGTAAAGTAGTTTTAACTTTGAAAGAGAAATGGGGCGGATAGTTTAAAGTGTATCAAAGAATTATTGGTGAAGTTTGATTTGTTTTTTATTATTTGCTTTCGTGGGCATTTATTTTGCGTTTGTTTTCTTTACTCAGACGTTTTGTAGATAAAAGAAGATTGGCATTGTGCGATTGTAATTAAGTGTTTTTTTATGATGTATGTTTTGAGATGGTTATCATTTTTCTGCCCACTTATTACTTGACGTCGGCACGGCGGAACAAAATTTGATCAAATTCAGTTTTGAATGGTAACGGATTTAAATATAACAGCTAGACGTTGAGTTATTCGATGGACATTCAACTGAAAGAAAAGAAAGAAAGAAAAAATGTTTATTTGACGTCAGTACATCAAGCACACACACAATAACACTAAAAAAAAATTACAAAAATGGAAAAAACATAGTAGACCCCTATGTGCTGTGTGCCTCACGGCTGCGCCAAAAAGGTTCATTTCAGCATTCATGCCAGACAGGTGATGCTGTCTGACGCTGGTCTTCCAATGATCCTTGAGGGGGTAAGTGACAGACAGACAGAAAACAGTTTCAAACATATTTTGATTATGTAAATAAAGTAAACAAATGGTTACACTAAATATATATCGAGTAGGTAAGTATAAGAAAATGTGTAGGTATGTAGGTACGAGTTCAAGATAAAAAAAGGAAAAAAAGTAAGCAATAAATATATTTTTGTGTAAGAAAGTAATAATACTGGTAACAATAAATAAATACAGAGATAAGCCAAGACAGAATAAATATTTGACGGCGCGATATATGACATTTGACGTTTGCTGTCGACGACGTCGGGACAGGATGGCAGCATGACAGATGTCAACTGTCACCTGCCATCCTTGCGGAACGTCACACAGGCGGGAGCGGGGCGGCCATCTTGGGCACTTTGGAATCGAGAGCCGCCAACGCACCACGCGCTTGACGAATCGCTTAATTCCGACGCCATCTTTAACAGTTTTAATTTGATTAGTTGAAATATCATTAACAGTGTCTAATTAGAGTGAATTAGAGTATTATTTTGTTAATCTGTAAATCAAGAAGAAATAAATCATTTGAAGACTTAATTTGTGACTTAGTTCGAGTTTCGACCCACGTAAATTATGGAAGATTCTGATATAGGCCATCCAGAGTCTATATCAGAAGTGGGATCCCACGACCCACAAACAGGGAACACGCAGCCTGAAGAAATCATCTCTGCAACGAGAATACTATCGAACATGGAGGAAATGTTCGCCCGGATATTTGCGATGTCGCAAGCATCAACTCCTGTGAGTACCAACACTATAAAACTAATCGAATTTGATCCTGATGATTCCGAAGCTGACATTGAAGGCTGGTGTAACGTCACAGAAGTAATAGTGCAGGCGAAAAATCTTGTTGGTGTTAACCTGTTGATGGCACTTACTAAGGCGCTTAAAGGTCGCGCAGCGACCCACTTGACCAAAATGAACCTCAAGGAATTAACATGGGCTGCAGTTAAAGAAACGTTGCTAGCTAGATTTGCTAAGCCCAAACTAATGCAGGATCATTTCGATGACATTTTACGATTTCAAATTGGTGTCAAAGAAACCGCATCAGAGTCTGCAATGCGCTTATGGCACTTGATCGAGCGAATACCAAAAACTGACCTACCTGAGGAAGTTATCACTGGGTTCGTGATATCGGTGCTATGTCAAAAGGATAATTTGATACGTAGAGAGTTGATAGCACATGTGATAACTACTCGTGCTCAATTGTTCCGGATCCTCAACGGCATATCACTAAAGCGACGGTTGGACGTCAGTGATGGAAATCAAGACCCCGATTCCAAGCGACCTCGAATGACAGACTCTAGATTCCCTGGAAAGTGTCATTGGTGTGGCTTGCCAGGACATCGACAGGCTGAATGTAAGAAGCGAAAGGAGGACTCCAAATCATTGAAGCCCCGTGATCAATCAAGTCCTACAAATAATCAAGACAAGCCGTCTGTATCCTGCTACACGTGTGGAAAACCTGGCCACACGTCTACGACTTGTCCAGATAAGAAGAATGGAGGGAATTCTGAGAGGAAGGAAGTCAACCTTTGTGACCATCAACTGTCTAGATCTACGCTAGAGACATCAGCTGGTGAGAGATTTCCATTTTTATTTGATAGCGGATCATCTTGCTCCCTTTTAACTGAAAGTTTTCGCTGTCGGTTTCCGGGTACTGCACGTAATAATCTAGTTTATCTTACTGGTATCGGAGGTGATGACGTACAATGCACTTGCCAAATTCTAAGTACTGTAAAAATCGGAGATGCCTCAGTTGACCTTTTGTTTCACATCGTTCCAGATACAGTAATTTCTGTGCCGGTTATTGTAGGTAGAGATATCTTAGATAAAGGTTTTTGTGTGACAATCGATAACGACAAACTCTTATTTAAAACCAAAGAGCGAACTAACTTTTGCGAAACGAAATCGGTAGTTTTTGATATTTCTTCAATCGATACTGACTTAGAAGGAGAAGATAAAATGTTGCTGTCAAAAATAATTAGTAAATATTCGGATTATTTCATAGACGGTATTCCTACTAGGCGCGTTACTACAGGGCAAATGAGCATTAAATTGATAGATCCTCATAAAATTGTTCGAAGGTCACCCTATCGACTAGCACCTATAGAGAAGCAAATAGTCCGCGAAAAAATACAACTATTATTAGATGCTGGTATCATTCGTGAAAGTTCTTCCCCTTTTGCGAGTCCGATACTCCTAGTAAAAAAAAAGGACAATACCGATAGAATGTGCGTGGATTATCGGGAACTCAATTCCAACACACAACCCGAACACTATCCCTTGCCTCGCATCGAGGAACAGATAGACCAGCTCAGTGGTGCCAACTACTTTTCTTCATTAGATATGGCTAGTGGATTTCACCAAATATTAATTCACCCTGATTCAGTTGAGATGACTGCATTCGTAACTCCGGAGGGCCAATATGAGTATCTCGCGATGCCCTTCGGTTTACGCAATGCACCTTCTGTGTTTCAGCGATGTATCACAAAAGCACTGCAACACCTTAATGACAGGCCTCTCATCTATATGGACGATGTTCTGTGTTACTCCTCCAATATTTCGCAGGGTTTGGACCACCTAGATGAGGCCTTACAAGCCCTTACTGCAGCAGGCTTTTCATTTAACCTTCAGAAGTGCAAATTCATGAAACGAAAAGTAGACTATCTAGGTTATTCCTTACAGTCTGGGGAAATTAGACCCAATTCCCGTAAAATTCAAGCATTAGTTGAAGCACCATCACCACGTACAGCTACGCAGGTTCGTCAGTTTCTCGGACTCGCTTCATATTTTAGGAAATTTATACCCGGATTTACAAATGTTGTTGGACCATTGTACCCTTTAACTAAATTAAAAGGACCTATTAATTGGACCGACAAACATGAAGCTATTCGTAGCAATGTAGTTAAAATACTAACTTCGGAACCAGTTCTAACGATCTTTAATCCTGAATTGCCGGTCGAGTTGCACACAGACGCGAGCGCCGAAGGTTATGGTGCAATCCTTATACAAAGAGCTAATAACTTACCCCATGTTGTGGAGTACTTTAGCCGGCGTACATCTGAGGTAGAATCTCGCTACCACTCGTACGAATTAGAGACCTTGGCTGTCGTACGAGCGGTAGAACATTTTCGGCATTATTTGTACGGCCGACATTTTGTAGTCTACACTGATTGCAATTCGCTCAAAGCATCAAAATCTAAGGTTGATCTGACGCCTCGCGTGCATCGTTGGTGGGCTTTCCTACAAGCCTACGACTTTGAGATCGTATATCGTGAGGGCCGTGGTATGGAACATGCTGACTTCTTTTCCCGTAACCTCCAGCCGGATACTAGCGCGTCTTCGTCCCAAACCCCTACTACTAAACCTGTTCAGTTCGTTGAGTTACATCAAGGATGGCTCTCAGTTGAACAAAAACGCGATAGCGAAATTCAAGACTTGATCAGTAAGCATAACAACGGTGACTTCCCGGAAACAGTAGCACATACCTACGATGTTAGGGATGGTATCCTGTATAGAAAGGTTGGGCGCAACAAAACTATCTCTTGGTTACCAGTAGTTCCACGCTCTCTGATTTGGACACTTATCAACCACGTCCATAACGAAATTCAACACCTTGGTAGTGATAAAACGCTAGATAAACTCTACGAACAATACTGGTTTCCGCAAATGTCCAAATGCGTGCGTAAGTTTATTGATTCGTGCATAGTTTGCAAAGCGTCCAAGGGACCATCAGGCGCTCAACCCGTCCAGTTACACTCGATCCCAAAACTATCTGTGCCATGGCACACAATCCACATAGACTTTACCGGGAAACTTAGTGGTAAGAGCGACCGGAAAGAGTATTGTTCGGTGATAATAGACGCGTTTACTAAGTATGTCCTGCTAGAGCACACAGTATCACTAGACGCAAGTAGCGCGGTGCGAGCTCTAGAAAAGGCCGTCTGCCTCTTTGGGGCTCCTACACGCGTTATTGCTGATCAGGGCCGATGCTATATTAGTAGCGAATTTAGAAACTCTTGCAATAATTATAACATTGAGCTGCATTTTATTGCAACCGGTTCGAGCAGGGCTAACGGACAAGTTGAGCGAGTTATGCGAACACTAAAAAGCTTGCTCACGATAGTAGAAAACAACCCTAATAAGACATGGCGCGATGAGTTAGGCAATATACAACTAGCGCTCAATAGCACAAAATCGGCTGTTACTAAGTACTCACCTACGGAACTGATGTTCGGGATACGTGCAGAGTCATTAGGTATGTCCCAGATATCCTCACATTCTGATGAGCGAAATAACCGTTTAGATTTAGAGTCCATTCGCGAAAATGCGTCAGAAAATATTCAAAAGGCAGCTGCGGCGGATACCTTACGGTTTAACCGTGGTCGTGCTATCATTAAACCCTTTACTCAGGGCGATTTTGTTTTTATCAAGAATAGTGAAAGAAATCAAACTAAACTAGATAGGAAGTTTAGGGGACCGTTCGTTATAACCTCCGTATTAGGAAATGATCGATACGAACTTAAAAGTATAAGCGGTTCACACCGCACTTATAAATACGCACACGAGAATTTGCGTGCAGTACCTCAGGGACATGCTGGGTTACTTGAGGTCACTACCAGTTTGTTGAACGATGAGGAGGCCGAGACGGCGCCAGAAGATGCGGAGCAATTACAATCCAGTAGTGATGTTATGCTGCCTCGAAGCCCAATTCTGGGAGGCGATGACCCAAATATAAGAGATGAATTGGGCAGCGACTCAGACACTGTCTCGGCTAATTCGGTAACCCTTACTGCCGGGTCGGATACACTCAGTGTGTACTCTGATCCCGATACACTAGATGTACTTTATGAAGTCGAAGTTCAAAATGAGCAAGATTGTCCGTAACTGATAGGTATGCTATATTTCTGTTCCTTTGTATTTAAAATGCTGTGTTAAAACTGGTCGAAAGGACAGTGCCGTCCGGTCCATGCCATTGGGGCTGGTCGAAGGGACACACTTGTCTAGACCCTGTCTGTGAACCGGTCGAAAGGACAGTGCCGTCCGGTCCATGCCATTGGGGCTGGTCGAAGGGACACACTTGTCTAGACCCTGTCTGTGAACCGGTCGAAGGGACAGTGCCGTCCGGTCCATGCCATTGGGGCTGGTCGAAGGGACACACTTGTCTAGACCCTGTCTGTGAACCAGTCGAAGGGACAGTGCCGTCCGGTCCATGCCATTGGGGCTGGTCGAAAGGACACACTCGTCCGGTCTGGGTTATGTTTGGGTAACATAATGAGCTTGTCAGATGTCATCCGGTCCATCATTCATGATGGTCGAAGGGATGCATGGTTTCATGTCTTGCTTCAGAAGTTTATTAGAATAAGTGCTGTGCTGTTTGTCAGGCTGGACGAGCAGCTAATCAAATAATAAAATTGCCTGTTTTAGGACAACGTTAGATCTACGCCCGAGGACGGTCGAATGTCAGTCCGGCCGTGACGGCGCGATATATGACATTTGACGTTTGCTGTCGACGACGTCGGGACAGGATGGCAGCATGACAGATGTCAACTGTCACCTGCCATCCTTGCGGAACGTCACACAGGCGGGAGCGGGGCGGCCATCTTGGGCACTTTGGAATCGAGAGCCGCCAACGCACCACGCGCTTGACGAATCGCTTAATTCCGACGCCATCTTTAACAGTTTTAATTTGATTAGTTGAAATATCATTAACAGTGTCTAATTAGAGTGAATTAGAGTATTATTTTGTTAATCTGTAAATCAAGAAGAAATAAATCATTTGAAGACTTAATTTGTGACTTAGTTCGAGTTTCGACCCACGTAAATTATGGAAGATTCTGATATAGGCCATCCAGAGTCTATATATTTTTATAAGAAAATAAAATTGGTATAACAGATATAGGTAACAAAGTAATATCAAACAAACAACTACCCATTTAAAATAAGGCATCCAAATAAATGAAACGGGCGCATTAAATCCTAAACCTGTTTCGCATACTTCCGACCTTCAAACGCACTATTACGAATCCATGCATTTCGTCGCTCAATACGCTGCAAGCAGCCGAGCGAAATGGACTCATAACAATTTTGTTAAATGTCAACGGAAAGTATTTCTGAATTTAGATTCGATATAATTCGAGGTCAGTAGTGTAAACTGGTCAGTTTACAGCATACAAAATTTTCTGGATTTGTGCCCGTATGATGGCAATAAGCTCGCCCTCTTTTACATGGGATTTAAACGTAACTTGCGAAATATGTCTGTACTATTAGGTACACCTCTGCCTTTCGGAGATTATAGGCGTGATTTTACGTTATAAAGTTTCCAGTTAATAAAAACAATAACTGCAAACATTATCATAAATTAAATAAGTAATGATAAACACGCACGACAGCCTATTGTAAATACTCGTACAACATTGATTTCCGCTAAGCAAATAAATGATACAATATTCTACCATGAATTTACGGGCCATAAACATGACAAAATATATCACTACCAAAATAATAAATTATTCGACTAAATCGAATTTTCGATTCGACCGTCCGCAACACTATTTCCTCCTGGTAAAGTTTCCCCCTTCCGGACCACTAATCCATACTAAACTTTGTTAGTAACTACGCCAATTTAGACTTTATGTACATAGCAATAAGGAATTTTGAGTAAGTAAAATAAAAATTGGTGAAAAAAGTTTCGCCGTTGCGTTTTGTTGAAGTTTCGAAACGAATTGTTCGGGTTCCTTAATAAGTAGGGATTAAATATTTTCTGATTCGCTTTTACGAGATTTTTTGAACAGATTTTTTTTGTGTTGTATTTTAGTAAACGGAGTTTTTAAAGGATTACTTATTTCCAGATTTTTATTTTGCCTCGAAATTTTTTTGCGAATCGTTCCGGATTTAGTGAGTTGTTCAGTTTTTATTTAACTGGAAATTCAACCTTAATTTTTAACTGTTTTTTTTATTAATATTTAATTCAGAATCATTTAATTCATACCATATTTATCAAGCCGGTAGTAGCTGTAGTATATCTGAAATGAATCGTCGAATCCTACAGTGATCCAGATCAAGGGTAAGGGTGTCGCTTGCCGGTGCTGCAGGTTGTTTGAAAGAGATACCGCGGCCTCGGACACAAAGGGCTAGGAAGGAACATGGGTGGTTATTAGTTAGTAGAAGTCTGACACTCCCTACCGCTCTGCCCAGTGCGGGTGAAGTCATTTTGATGATTTTCCACCTTTCAAAAAAAGTACAAGGTTGTCGTTTTCAATCACAACATTAAATTACGCATTGAATATTGTTGACATAACCGTCCGGCAACCAACCGTTAACCGGTAACCAGCATATCTTAGAACCAAAAATTCGAAGATATGTGACATCTACCAATCCGCACTGGGCCCGCGTGGTGGATTATAGCCGATCCCTCTCCTAGAGAGGAGGCCTGAGTCCCTACAGTGGGAACAATATAGGCTGATGATCATGAACATAATATCACGCCTGACATCCTCGAAGGGTTAGGGAGAAGTTCCTAAAAGTAGACCCACATTTCGCCAGTTGTGTTCCCAAAATGAATAGCATAGATATTGTGAGCATATTACGCTATTACCCAACAGATGTATAACAAAATTACGAAAGTATCCTTCAGGTCCACTCCCTACCGTAGGCAATAACTCCTGCCGTCAACAACAGACAGTTGCGTTCAAAAGTTTCCCATGCATTGTCCTCGTTCACAGCGAGTTTGCAACTGGCTGTACCTGACAATCTAATGGACTGAACGAAGCAGTTTTATGCTGAAATTCTATAAGTTAAGTAAACACTGTCTCATAACCACAAGTAGTCAGTTAAGCTGTCACTAATGACATCTGTCAGTTACATGATGGCGGGAAGTTGAAAGTGAAGTGATCCTGGACTGAGGCTTAGTGGTCTGGGTATGAGCCTGTGTTACAGTTAGTAAATTGTGATAAGAACCTAAAATGTCTGAGACTAGTGGATACTACAGTAGTATTATAGAAAGTGGCGGTTATCGTAGTATAGACATTCGATGCGAAGGAATGACGAAAATGTTGAGTATGAATGTGAAAAGTTATAGAGTAGAGGTAGACCAAAAAAACGGGTCCAGTGCGAGTCGAACTCGCTCATGAAGAGGAACCCTTCCCAGAACCCCATGGCCCCAGAGATGGTTTGCTATAATATAGGTTGTTTGTCATCGTGCAAACTCACACCCTTCGATAATATTAGTGCATTGGTACTTGCCAGTGCACTCATAATTCAACATTTAATTAGTTTTTCCCAGTCCAAAATTATTGTTCCGAATCATGTCGAATTCAAGCATTTATGTCGTATTTATGAGCTCGTGGTTTGCGTAGTCTCGTGTACAGTCACGATGAATAATATTTGTATAGGTACACGTGGCAAAGTTCAAATGAGAATTTCTCGTGAACTACTGATTGCAACTTTGAGTTATAACCTACTTCATGATGATATGTGTTCCACAATACTAGTTTCATTACGTACCACGAAAACGAAATCAATACATAGTACATACAAAATTATGAACATACTCACGCCCTTCTCCCATGGCAGAAATCACAGAACGCCACTAGCTATGATCCTAATACCACCTTCCTACTTCTGTTCTCCTGGTAGTTTGTGGGACTTTACTACCAATTCCTTTTTTTTTATCTAATAGAACCTGTACATACAAATATTTTGTTGCTGATTGTCCTAAAAATGTGTCAGGGTATCCGATTCTTTTACGGGGGATCAGATCGGAATAGAAAATAATTTATAATAAAACGGATCCCCTAGCTAGGGTATCAGTTTTAGGGGATCAGACCGGAATAACTCGATCCTTTCAGACTTTTTTTACCTTGTCCATACATCTAGCGTCTGGCATCTGCGCGTAGGAGCAATTTATTTTGGGTAGGCGCAGCTTGTCTTGTTCTTCTATACTTCTATATAACTCGTCATCTCAGCAGTTACCTCTTTTCTAACCTTATCATACTTCACACAGTTCATTCATATTTATTTGTCTTCCTCCACTCTTTAGCCTTCTACATTTATTATACTCAACCACAACAACTGCTTAACACGAAACTTTTGAGTCACGGGCATCATTTTCTACAATACTTGACATCTACATTATACTTTTTTTTTTTTTATAAAACTGCATCGCTCAGTTCATTCATACCTACAACACGACGGACGGACAGACCAGCCAGTCAGTCAGTCAGGAAGGAGTTTCTTGCCTGCCACATCATGCTTAACACAGTCCATCCATCGTTTTTAATGTACCGTACCCGAGGGGTAACCAACAGGACCCTAGTACCAAGCCTCCGCTGTCCATCTGTCTGTACATCACCGAGCTGTATCTCATGATCCGTAATAAGTAGATAATTGAAATTTTCACAGAATGTGTATTTCTGTTGCCGCTATAACAACAGATAATAAAATTCTAAGGAGCTCCCCTACTACGATGGGACTTGGTTTGGTCGGTTCTCTTAGGACGTTATATAAAGTGAAGTAAAAATTTATTTGCATTGATTGCAGTTACATAAATAGGATGAAATAAAAACATGGCTGAGCCTTAAGTTGTAGTAATGATAGTAGGCAACTCAATTATCAGAACAATCTTCTCAAAGATACCTACTTATACAACTACAAAAATTTCGAAACGAATCATCTAAACTCTCTTAGGTTCAAAATCCAATATCAGAGTCCTTCGACTCCAAAATCAATCAACCGCCATTCAGCTTTCGAAAACAAGAAACAAAACACACCAGCCATCCAAAATGGCTTAATAGCAAAAATTCAATCAGATCGCTCTCAGCTCGAGGAACTATGCATCAATTTAGAGAGCAGACAATAACCGAGCTATATCAATTAATTAACTAAAAAAAAGGGGGAAGTGTAGAACTCGCTCAGCGAAGTGTTTCCGGACAATCTACTCGTAGTTGGGAAGTTTTGTGCACTTCGGGACAGATTTATTCGGTGCATTGGAAACTTAACATTTTTGAATCAGGTTTTTCTGAAAATATTGATGGAGACACGTCATAGTAAGTAGGTGATTCGTTTTTGATAGGAAGAAAATGAACAGTTTGTGGAAGTGGTGATACCTAGTTTATAAATGACTTATAATAAAAGAGGTAGCAGGTAGTAGGTTCTCAACGGTAACAAAAAAAAAAAGTCACCGATTGCTTTTTGGAAATAGTTTTTATTTAATTTTTACCCAACTGCGGTGAAGCCCAAAAGGAGCCCGGCTATACCATTGTAAGTTGTAGTATAACCACAAATTTTTGTCATGAATCAATTTTAGAGAGCAGACAAATACCCAAATCAATTACATAAGTAAAAAAATGGGAAGTGTACGAGATCGCGAACTAGTTTTTCGGAGTGTTTCCGGACAATAGATAGTTTTAGTAGAGGCGAGCTGGGTAAGTTTCGTGCACTTGGGGACAGATTTATTTGGTGCATTGGAAATATTATAAAAGAAAAAAATAAATAAAGAACAGGGCACAAGTGCACACAACAAACAATAAAATTAACAAAAAAAACTACAACCATGTTTTCATAGCAACTAAAATATGTATGAATATTTTTACTGAGTACCTATACTATTACTATAATAAATTGGTGTATTTGTTTTATAAAAAAGAATATTAAGAAAAAACATTAATTGATAACTGCTTATCCCTTTTTATCAACAGAAATCGTGCTAGAGCTGACCTAATACCGAATTTCAAAATGCTGACCATCGGCCCATTAGCTCAGTTGGTTAGAGCGTCGTGCTAATAACGCGAAGGTCGCGGGTTCGATCCCCTCATGGGCCACAAATCTCTTTTTGTATTCTTCAGGATGTCACATGACCTTTTTCTTTGTGAAGGATTATTGCTCTTTGTCTATACCTCAAAATAGACATCAAAACAGGTCTATAATAACGATCACAATAATATCTATTGTTTAAAGATAATATTAATAAAAAATTAAATTAAGTACATTGTTTTGGGATATTTAAAAATGTAGAATATTTTTATAGAAATAAATAAATAATAATAGCAGTTTATGCGACTGTGCATAATGAAGGGCATTACAACACAAGTGTGGGTTTAAGAAACGAGCCGAAGGCGAGTTTCTTAATAGCATCACACGAGTGTTATGTATAGTTATAATTATGTATAGTTGCATACACTAATTTATCTACCCGAATATCATAAGGGCTCTATGATGGGCTCAGGAACCATAGGGAAATGACCAGCATTGTTACCAGTGTAATGCAATAAAAAATATACAGGTTATTAGTTGCATTCGTCGCTGCATTTACGATATCTGGCGGAGTGTTCATGTTAATTTCTGAGTCACTATCACTCATTTTCGACAGAAATAAAGAACTTATCAGAAAATTTGTCTATTCAATGAAAGGGAATAAAAAGCTAACGAATAAATGACAGCTCGAAATGGCGGCGTTTCGGATATCTGTCATTTTTTTAAAATCATAGGCAAACGAACAAAGTCACTATTCTTGTGTCACTCGAGATCAAAATGTCGTGCGATTTATAATTAAAATCATACTGAATTGGGGTTTCGTATCGATAGGTATCTATTTTAATGTAGATACTAGAATAGCACACTCACTTGAATTTGACACCTGTTCCAAATTTAAACTCGTAACCTACTGTTTTCAGTAGGTTATGAGCTCATTACAGTTCTGTTAATTTCTGCTGGTTGGTAATGCTGGTCATTGCCTATGGTTTTTGAACGCATTAGAGAGGGTGTATGATATTTGGGTAGATAAACTTATTTAGTATGAATTTTCGATAAAAAAAAACATACAATGTGCATCTCAAATCATTATACCTATTGATTAGAAACATTTATTTTTCTACGACCGTTTGAGTTTCGATATCAATACTCTAAGTGAACTTTGTTTTAATAAATAAAATTAACTAAATTAAATCAATACTGGCAAAAAAACGCAAAAAGCCAACGTCACGCGGTGTTCCCAGGCGGTCACCCATCCAAGTACTGACCGCGCCCGATGTTGCTTAACTTCGGTGATCGGACGAGAACCGGTGTATTCAACGTAGTATGGACGTTGGCGAAAGCCAAGATGAAATAGTAGATCAGTATACACGCTATAGGTAGGTACAAGGTTATTGTTTTGCCGGCTTATAACCGATATGCACTTTACCACCAATACAAAGCTTGCTATTATTTGAGATAATAATTCTTATGTTGAGATTATAAACACATGGGACATATAATATGTATTATTTTATGCAACGATTTGATTTGAACACGGTGCAGTGAAAATATAGTAGGTACTAATAATCATTTTCGTCAACCAAGCATTGTGTACATTATCAAACTAAGTAACCCTCCACAAAGTTATTTTGACCTTCGAAAAGTGCTGATTATCAGCCTAGTTTGAATAAATGAATTTTGATTTTTTTATTTTGATTCCCGGGAGACGATAACATTTTTTTTGGGGTGAATGTTTAGCATAATGTTAGCTTACTCAAAACATTGTGCTGATTGTTGATTTGAATTTTCAACGGATCATGGAATTAATTAAAGTTAAGTTTTAAACTTAAAAATTTGGTATTAAAAAAATCTTTGACCTCTAATTAACTCCGTAACTGGAAAGTTCCCAAGTATGGTCTAGAAAAAAAGTAATGATTACCATGACGAGGAGAACAAGTGCCAAGAAAAAAATGAATCAACACTATCATCATCATCATCAGCCTTTTAAAGTTCCCACTGCCTCCAATATAGAACAGATATGGGCTATAATCTACCACGCGAGCCCAGTGCGGGTTGATAGATGTCACAATGTGACATCTATCAACCCGCAATCGGCATATCTTATAACCAAACAATTCAAAGACATGTCATGTCTTTGAATTGTTTGGTTATAAGATATGCCGATTTCCTCACGATGTTTTCCTTCACCGTTTTTTTAAGGCGACACTAAATGCCCACATCTTATTTATTTTACTATGATTTAAGAGTATGTAAATAAAATGTGGGTAGCGCTAATTTCGGTGCTGTTAGCGCCTTAATAAATAAAACCTTAAAACTATATTAGTATCACTACACTAGCCTATAACGTTCCCACTGCAGGGACTCAGGCCTTTATATTTTTTTTTTGGTGGGTGAAAAATCATCAAATGACCCCCCACCCCCTTCTTGGGTAGAGCGAAGGGGAGTGTCAGACTTCTACTGACTAAAAACCGAACCCATGTTCCTTCTTTGCTCTTGCGCCGAGGCCACGTCATCTAGTACAAAAATCCGCGGCCCCAACGGGGGGACTCAGGCCTGTGCAAGCAATAATCAAGTTTTTTTTTTTCACCTTTCAAAACCTGTGATAAAGAACCAACTACACCCAAAAACTAAATAAACACAGAACTAAAGAGAGTTTCCTCAATTTATTGCGTAACTACTATACGTATATAAATATTATTTTAATATTTATTGTCTCCGAGTAGCCATTAAGAAATGATATACAACTGTTGAATGTTGAAATTTGTATCTTCCGTAATTTATTATGAAGAAGATATTTTATGTACTGCGTTTTGCGTAAACATATTTTTGTTTCTAATACTGAGCTGCTCAGCATGAGGGGCTGGGTTCGATTCCCGGGTCGGCTAATAATTGTTATTCCGTTATATAATAGGTATTTCTCAGTAACAGCCAAGGAGTCTGGATGTGTACCCGGTTGATGGCGATAGGATCGCCCCTTATTATAAAAGAACTTAATACAAAACTAACCTAACATTATGGTATCTAATAAAACAAAACTCATCGTTCATTCATTAGACTGGCCTGTTGGTCTAGTGGTTAGTGACCCTAACTGCTATGCCGGAGGTCGTGGGTTCGATTCCCACCCAGGACAAATGTTTGTGTGATGAGCACGATCATTTGTTCTGTGTCTGGGTGTAATTTATCTATAATATGTATGTATTTAGAAATATATAAGTATGTTTATCAGTTGTCTAGTACCCATAACACAAGCTCTGCTTAGCTTGGGACTAGATGGCGTTGTGTGATAGTTGTGGAATATTATTATTGTGGAATATATTATTCGTAACAAAGAAAATTAATTACGTTTTCTAAATACAACATTGAAATCACTATAAACTACTTCTCGTCCCACTTATTCTGCACGCAAGTGTACAAACTGAATATTTGGTAACACGAAACACGGGCGAGCGAAGCGTGCTAAAACTTTAACCGGCCACTAGTGTATACCTACTACTTTCAATAGTACTGCAAATGTGGTTATTAATTTTGCTTCACATTGTTCATTAAAATAGATTTGTTTGTTTGCCATATAACGTTATTTTTTGCTTACTTTAAAACTTAAAAAATTTCAACCTTTTGATTTTAGTTTCTTCTATAATATCTGCTCTATCTATCTATAATATAAGACTGGCCTGTTGGTCTAGTGGTTAGTGACCCTAACTGCTATGCCGGAGGTCGTGGGTTCGATTCCCACCCAGGACAAATGTTTGTGTGATGAGCACGATCATTTTTTGTTCTGTGTCTGGGTGTAATTTATCTATAGTATGTATGTATTTAGAAATATATAAGTATGTTTATCAGTTGTCTAGTACCCATAACACAAGCTCTGCTTAGCTTGGGACTAGATGGCGTTGTGTGATAGTTGTGGAATATTATTATTATTATCTTTCATGCGAAAAATGTAACCTACTTGGCATGATTAAATAAAAATATAAATAGTAGGTAACAATTTTTTGAACACGCTTTTTTTGTCTCAGAAGTGGGAGAACTATTGCCCATTTATCTTTGTTTTGCTGAGCACTAACTACTCTTTTTTTAGCGCGATTAAATTCAAGTTTTTTGTGTCATATTTTTCTAAGCAAACCTCTTTGTTTGATATCTAAATCATTCTTCATTCTCTTGCCCTTATCCATTTAATTTGGGGTTGGTGCAGCATATCTTCTTCTTCAATACTTCTCTGTTTCTCTTCATCTCTAACACTTCCAATCTTACCATTACATTCTTAACACAGTCCATATCATGTCGTTTCTTTGCTCTTCCTCTACTTATATACTTATCCACATTCATATAAAACCTTCTTCATGACATTTATATCATTGGGTACATTAAAAATAACTGGACCGCTTTGGCGGGCTTCTCTCAATAAAAAAACACATAATTACGAAAACACAAGAACGTCCAATATCCTTGCAAGCCAGTGTACCTATAATGCACGAACCAGCAAGCGGATGCTCTTCAACTTCTGTTAGCCAAACGTAAGTTGCTCCTGCAAAGTCTACTTCAGTTCGTAGATACTATTCTGAGTATATTTTATGAAGGAAAACACAATTATAAGTAAATGCTCGCTAAAATATTAACTAACAAAATTTTTTTTTGGTGGGTGGAAAATCATCGAATGACCCCCTCGCTCTTGGGCAGAGCGAAGGGGAGTGTCAGACTTCTACTGACTAAAAACCGAACCCATGTTCCTTCTTTGCCCTTGCGCCGAGACCACGTAATAAATACCTTTAGTTAAAATCACAAAAGATTTTCAAGAAAATATAAAAAAAAAACTTTTTAAACTCAGTTTCATTTTAGGTCACAAATTATCACTAGCCATATTTTTTGCAAGCAACTGTAATTAGGGACTAAAGTACGTTCGATAACAGAAATACGGGCTAGCAACTCCGAATTTCTGATAGCAGTGTAACAGTGTTGCTACAAATTACACTTTGAATACGTTGGTCTATTTGGGTCAGTAGAGCTGCTAGAGGAATGAACATTGCCATGATGTTCTCGCGGCATAATAGGGTATTTCACAAAAAAAAAAAAAAACAAATTAGTTCGTCTGCTAGATTATCGAAAAATATTGGAAACGTGTTTTTTGTTTTTTTTTTGTTTTTAGGTTAGTTTAGTTTATTTATTTAGTATAGTCTTTTATTACAATAAATTTATCAAATTAATAAAAATTAACGAAAATAAAACGTGTCAAAAATCATGAGCTTTTGGCGTCATTTTGTGGGTAAAAAAGTACTAACCTTGTGACGTCACACGACTTGACACGACTTTTCGAAGCACTGTATCGTCTTCATCTCTACTATAAAAATATTTAACATGCTAATAAAAGATTTTCATTGGCATGGTATGGAAAGGGCTAGAAAATGTATTAGTAGTTAAAACATCTTTTGAAAAAGCTCTATTTATTTCATTGTATCCGTATAGTTCTACTGTTCAGTTCAACTAGTAGGACTAAACGGAGAAAAAAATCCATTTAGTGCTACTATCTGCTGTATGAATTTTAATTGAACTAAACGGACAAAAAAGTTCTTTTAGTACTACTAATTTCCGGAATTATGTCCAACTGGTTGGACCACGGGGATAGGATGATCGTGTAAAACAAACATACATGCAACGCATGTTGTACTCCATGACGCGCGCTCGCTTCGCTCGCATATTACATAACACTATTGTCTTCTGTCCCCGAAGTGCCGGGCCTCCGCCGGCCTCCTTCGTCGGCCTACGGCCCGGTACCCATGCCGCCCATAAAGGATACTGTCGCGAGACGGTCGTATTATAATTTTGGTTAAAAGAGGAGGTACTAATTGCATTGCACTTCAGCATTAATAGATAACCTTTTCCTGTGTATTACCAGTAGTTGTTCCATAGATCATACATTCAATTCCCAGAAGTACAACTAGTTGGACCAAGGAAAGAACAACTCACTGTAATTGAACCATTGGTAAAGATATTTCCCCATAGAACAACCAGTTGAACCCAGTTGAACCATGGGTAAATTTTCTTCTCCGTAGTACAACCCATTGTATCCGTATAGTTCTAATACAATGGAAATTAGTAGTACTAAAAGAACTTTTTTGTCCGTTTAGTTCAATTAAAATTCATACAGCAGATAGTAGAACTAAATGGATTTTTTTCTCCGTTTAGTCCTACTAGTTGAACTGAACAGTAGAACTATACGGATACAAGTATTTATTTACAGATACTCAACTGAGAATAACTTCCAAAAACAGAACAAGCCTTTTTTTTTTTGGTGGCTGGAAAATCATTAAATAACCCCTCCCGCTCTTGGGCAGAGCAAAAAAGGAGTGTCAGACTTCTACTGACTAAAAACCACCCGTGTTCCATCTTAGCCCTTTATGTCGAGGCAGCGGTTTCTCTTGTGAACAGAACAAGCCTAAAACGTAACTCTGATTTCCCTCACTAAGGCTATGCTCAGTTACTATAGCGACTTAAGAAAATTTCCTAGACCGTTTTAAAATAAGGTACTTCCCAGTTCTATTGGTAGAACCACCATAAAAATGCTCATAAAAAATCCAAGCTGCTATAAATCCACCTTATGGTTAGCGAAGTTCCTACGTTAACTTCATGAGATAACGGATTTTATTTTACGGCTTTTTAATTAAGTCTGTAAACCTGGTACTTTAAAAACTGATATCTGGGACCTTGACAAAGTCATCAAGATGGGAACATCTGCAGTGCTGGACTAGTGGTATGACCGTTGGACTGCGACTCTTGGGCAGAGCGAAAGGAAGTGTCAGACTTCTACTGACTAAAAACCACCCGTGTTCCTTCTTAGCCCTATGTGTCGAGGTCACGGTAACTTGTGAACAACCCGCAGGCCCGACAGGCGAAGTCATAGGTCTCGACTTCAAACTCAAGACAGGCACCTCTGATTTGTCGGATTCATAAACAAATCAGTTTGCTTGATACACGGTTAAATAAACTCGTTACACTGCACGATAATCAGTTTGGGTTTAGACCTAAATTATCCACTGAGAGTGCCATACTGTGTCTCAAGCATGCCGTCAGATACTACACTGATCGTAAAACACCAGTGTACGCGTGCTTCCTCGACCTGTCCAAGGCCTTTGACCTGGTTTCGTATGATTTGTTGTGGCATAAACTTGAGGGCATAAACATGCCGCATGAACTGGTTAACATCTTCAAGTATTGGTACGAACACCAGGTTAACAATGTCAGATGGGCGGGGACATTATCGGAGCCATATAGGCTTGAATGTGGAGTGAGACAAGGTGGGTTAACTTCACCCACACTTTTCGATCTCTACATGGACGCACTCATCGTCGCGCTCAGTAGTCGGCATGTGGGCTGCCATGTTGATGACGTTTGTGTAAACAATCTAAGTTATGCAGATGACATGGTGCTGCTGAGCGCGTCGGTTTGTGGATTACGCAAGCTGCTGAATATCTGTGAAGAGTACGCGGGCAGCCATGGTTTGATGTATAATGTCGCGAAAAGTCAATTCATGGTATTTCAGGGAAGCGCCAAGTGCCCTCAGCAAGTACCCCCTATTCGCTTGAATGGTGTACCGTTGGAACGGGTAGAACAATTTAAATACTTGGGGCACTGGGTAACAGCAGATCTGAAAGACCATGTCGACATTGAGCGGGAGCGGAGGGCACTGTCTAAGAGAGCAAATATGATAGCCCGTAGGTTTGCACGTTGTTCAAATCATGTTAAAATCACGCTTTTCAAAGCTTTCTGCACCTCCTTATACACGTGCAGCCTATGGGCATCTTACTCACAAGCTGCTTACAGTGCCCTTCGCGTCCAATACAACAACGCGTTCAGGGCAGTGTTGCGGCTACCCCGCTTCTGCAGTGCCTCGGGCATGTTTGCGGAAGCGCGCACCGACTGTTTTTAACCGACTTCAAAAAAAAGGAGGAGGTTATCAATTCGACTGTATTTTTTTTTTTTTTTTGTTTTTTTTTTTTTTTTTATGTTTGTTACCTCATAACTCCGTCGCTTGCTAACCGATTTGAAAAATTCTTTTTTTGTTGGAAAGGATATACTTCCCAAGTGGTCCCATGATCACCAAGTCAGGATCTGATGATGGGATCCTGGAGAAATAGAGAGAACTCTTCAAATTTTATAGGCACACTTGCAGTGATTTGAGTAGTTTTTGGAAGAGTACTTTCTCGGAGTGGTTCCATTTCAATTTAGTGAAGATCTGATGAAGAACTTCGGAGATAGGCAACGGAACTCCTCAACAAATGATAGCAAATGGACTGGGATTGCTGAAATCTCATGTCTGTCTATTGTTTAGACCAGATCATAACATAACATCACGCCGGTACGTTGTGAAGGGGTAAGCACATGTGAACCACTAAAAAGTGAAAAATAAAAACTTTTTTACAAAAAATTAAACCGACTTCAACAAAAAATCAAACACAAAAAAGTGAAAAATAAAATAAGAAGAAAAATCAGCTTCTGAAGTCGGTGGCAAAAACATGAAATCAAAAACAAAAGTCACCGACTTCAGAAGCTGATTTTTCTTCTTATTTTATTTTTCACTTTTTTGTGTTTGATTTTTTCACGCCACACGGTGCGCGTCCTTGGTGCGCAGGGTGCGGGCTAGCTCCAACACTGTCCTGGCGATGGTTGCTCAGCGACTGGATTGTCCCTACGTTGGGCATTGTTGTAGCAGGCATATTGCTGGTGCTTACCCTAGTAGCATTTTTTGTTGGCATTTAGTTGGGCCACATACAGAGGTATGTGGCCCAACTAAATGCCAACAAAAATGTATGTGGCCCAACTAAATGCCAACAAATGCCAACAAAAATGCTACTAGGGTAGTTTGTAATTTTTGCTTATTTATTATAATAATTTATTTGATTGCTTTTGACATGTTGTTAATTTAATTCATTGTTTTATTTAATTTATTTTTCGCTTTTGATCTGACATTTTTAGTTTCAATGTTTTCAATTTTCATTTTTGTTTTAATGTTTTCATTATTGTTGTCAGTTAATTTATCATCATTTCATCAATTAATCAGTTGTGCCGTAAAATTATTGTATGTGTGTTGTATTAATATGGGTCAATGACCTGAAATAAAGGAAATTTAATTTATAAACGTATTGTTTAAGTATAACTTTCTTCGGTATGGGAAAATATTGTGAAGAAACTTGCACATGCATGAGATATTTATCGACGGCATGTAAAGCCAAGACAGAAGCCCATGAATGTCATTAGATCTGCCGTCAAATTACACGATAGCCATTGCGATTGATCAGGGAGCAATTATCTGACTAGTCTGATAAACCAATGGCAATAAATTGCAAAGCGTTTATCTAATGCCGCCTTAGTTGACATACGATAATAATGGCTTTAAGATACACAATATAAATAGTATGCCCAAAAAGTTTAATGGCACTAAAATTCACTCACGATGTTTTCCTTCAGCTGCGCAAGTGATATACAGTGAAACTTGGTTAACTGGGACCTGGATAAGTGAGAAACCTCTATAACTGGAACTCATGCTGAGGTCCCATGAGACAGATTTGGATATCTGAGACACTGGGTAAGTGGAATACCTCTATAAGTGGGACAAATTTTCAGGTCCCTTAAGGTCTCACTTAACCAGATTTCACTGTAATTAAACAATGCGCACATGAATCCAAAAAATCAAGGAAGCGTGCTCCAACGAGACCTATGACTTGGTACACGGAGCACGGATTGACTTGGTAGTCTGACGGTCCACGGACCACTAGACTATCACTGCTATTAAGTATGATATATCTCTCTTCTTTCTTCTTCCTCTTTTTCAACCTTTCGCCACCCAATGCTGAGTGTAGGTCTCTTCCAATGCACGCCATTCTTCCCGGTGTTGCGCCTTTTGCATCCAGTCCTTTCCGGCCACTCCAACAATGTCGTCAGTCCAACGCATCGGTTGCCTGCCACATTTCTATGCCCTACTCTAGGCCTGCACTCAAGAAGAAATATAGTTGATATCAAACTAGAAGCGAACAAACCTAACCAATGATTGTTTCTCATCTATCCAACAAAAGGCTTTGCCCTAACAATAGAATATCTACAGTCTGCTCCAAAAATTAATAATTCAAAATCCTTTCATAGTCACTAAACAATAAAAATAACCAAACAACACTCCTTACTAATCGCCACTCCGGGATATCTTCATCCCGGGGGCAGCATTAATAACTCCGTCCATTACTCACCGTAATTCCCGGGGTAGTCCGGGGTGTCGGCGCTAATCCCGCGAGCCCGGGACCACGGTGTCGCATCACTAGAACAATGGTACGTTAATTAGATACGAAGTACAATTGATGGTTAATTAATCTGGGGTAGTTATGTTAATGTCGTGTATTTGGTGTTAGGTGATTTAGGGGGTGGTAATTAGGGGGTGGGAAGTGGGTTCGCGTCTTGGAGATGACTTTACAGTTTATTTTTAAAGAATTCTGCCATTTCACCAATGTAAGAAACCCGCATGATGAACGAACGAAGGCTGAAACGTAGACTCAGAGGTCTACTCACCTGCCAGGGAAGTGTTATTTTTTTTTTAAACCTTGCCCCATACTAGGAATTTCTCTTGTATCATGGGTGCGTTCACAAACATTTAAACTCAGATACAAAAAAAATACCCAGACCCGAAACAACTATGATCTGTAGGCCTTACAAATATTTGTTCCGTGCGGGGATCGAACCCGTGACACGCAACGCAGCAGTCCTGCTTGAGCCACTGCGCCAACCGTGTCAAATTGTTCGAAAGAGTCCCTGCAGTCCTAGAACGCAAAGGGCATTAGGAGGAATATAGACGGGTTTTAAACAGTAAGAGTCTGACACTCCCTTCTGCTCAGCCCAGAGCGGGAAGACTCATTTGATAATTTCCTATTCAAAAAGAAGAGGTCTATTTGACTCTCTAAAGCTGGATTTGTTTTAATAAAATCGCGAAATGTGGGTACCATTAGGTACGCCTCTACCTAACCCGTCGGGAATTACAAGTGTGATGTTATGCAGTCTATTTACAGCTTTTCTAGCTTCATACTAAAAACCAAAAAAAAATACAGATTAAAATCACTATTATATCAAAAAGCTACCTGCAAAACGGATAAAACTAGATTTACATATACACGCATCATATTGAATTTATACTATATTCACCCTGTTTGTTCTGGTTTAATCGCTGAAAAGCAACTGAACAAAATATTTTTCACATATTTTTTTCTACCCGTTGAAGCTCTGATACAAATCTGTTCGGGTTTTCGGGTGATTCACGAGCTTGATTGTGATTTTAATACTATTTTTGTCTGTAGTATTTAAATTTTATAAAAGGTTGCGTCAATTTAAAACCATTTACGGAATTAGTTCACTGGAGCAGATTTGGGCTTGGGAAATACTGTACACGTGACACCCATTACATATCGAGTTTCTTTTGTGTCTCTAAAACACGTTAAGCCATTTGATTGTTTCCAGTTGTCATTTAGATAAAGATCTACAAATGACAGCAGCACCTGTAACAACTGTCAAAGGACCGTTGTTATGGTCCCTCTACACATCGGCAGATGCGTCTGCCAGAAGTCCGCAGACGTCAACAGATGCGCCCGCAGTTGTGTGGACAGACGCCGGGTGCTCGCGCTCCAACACTTTGATGTGAGACACAACCGACAACAAACGGATTGGCGACAGACGCATCTGCTGACAGTCAATACCTACCACAGACGACCAAATCACCCCCTCTACACATCGGCGAATGCATCCGTAGATAACGTTTGCCGATGCGTCTGCCGATGTGTAGAGGGGCCTTTACAGGTAGTCAGTGGCCTGAAAATCTGACAAACAGTCGTACCAAGGGGTATAAATTGTATTACCAACTACTAACTGGATTGTGGTGGTCAGATGTCCATATAGTTTCTCTTTAGTAAGATATTTATTTGTGTTAGCCTGCACTCTGCTGGGCAAAAGAAGGAATTGGGGAGGCTCAAATTCCTTCTATATTAATATTATTTCAATGTTTACACATAAATTCATTTTTTTAAACATTGCCCCGCACTAGGAATTTCTCCTGTACCGTGGGAGCGTTCACAGTCATAAAAACTCACATTTATAAATACCCAGTCACGGACAACTATTTGCAGGTCATACAAATACAAATACTTGTTCCGTGCGGGTATCGAAGCCGCGACACTCAACGTAGCAGTCAATTGCTTGAGCTACTGCGCCAAACGTGATGTCAATATAAATAAATATTAAATAAGCAAACATGTCCGCTAATAGTCAATTAAATTTTAATGAAAATACGTCATCGAAGCAACGTTAAACATTATAATTTGCATGCGCTAATAATATAGTTTTCATGTTGCAGCTAAAATTGCAATGAAGTCATGTAAACATAGGGTTAATTAACTTAATTTTACGTTATTATGTTTTGTAGTAATAACAAACAAGGGTTGTATATTTTGGTAATGTTTGTTTTTTTTTAAGTTCAATATAATTATTAGCTTATTTAATTATGTTCAACATTATCATCTGTCATTTCCCAACAATTTTTGGTTCGGTTTTCACTGAAGAGACTACCTATTTGACCTTCAAAACCCAGATAATACTAAGTAATAGTATACTTTCGGGCCACTGACCTGTCACGACTGACAAAGATCTACAAAATGACAGCCGTAACCAACAGGGCCTGCAGTCGACGCTACGAATGTCGCTAAGTCGTAAAATCGTAAACTTTCTTTAATAGATTTTCAGCTTTATTTCAACAGCATAAGATTGAAAATCTATTAAAGAAAGTTTACGATTTTACGACTTAGCGACATTCGTAACGTCGTTATTAGTGTCGAGACTGCAGGGTCAGCTTAGCACGCTTTGCGAGGCACGTAGGAAACTCGGTATGTAATGGGTGGTGACTGATACTGTTAGCCTGCGTCATCCCAATGCCAGGCATAGGCATCACCATGATTTCATTGTTTAGATCCAGGGCTAAGGTTTTGTCTATTTCGTCCCGGATGTCATTTCTCCAAATTCGAATAATAGCAAAACTTGTGCGCAAAATTTACGGAAAAAAATAAAAAACTGGCCAAGTGCAAGTCGGACTTGCACATGAAGGGTTCCGTACCATAAATTCTTATAGGTTTTCCTGTAATCTATACGTGTTGAACTAATTTCTGTATTTTTTTTTCTTCAGAATTTTAGGTTCAGTAGCTTCGGAGATATGGGGGGTTGGAATGGTCGGACAGACAGACACACGAGTGATCCTATAATAGTTCCGTTTATTCCGTTTGAGGTACAAAACAAAGCAAAGGTAACAAAACTCAAGTTGTGCGAACTCTTTGAACGTCCTTCCATTGCAAATGAAGTTCCAAAAGAACTTTTATAACCTGATAAAATTTTACCCCACGAAAATCCTCACACATCCGTATCCTATTTACAACAAAACATTATACTCCTTCGTATCTGCCATGAACAGACGTTGGGAAAGTTAGTGGAATTTAATACCTCACTCCCAATTTAACATCTCAACGCTTTAGTGTTGTTACTTTGTCAGTTGGCGCGTTCAATTATTGTGCTGGGGGTGTACTGGGGGGGATTGTTGTACGTCGATTTGGCAGGAATTTAGGATGATGCTGAATGATTTAGTTTGACTGGCTTGTAGGCGACTGTTGTTATTGGAATCAAATATGACAGCTCACGACTTAGGCCCCATCTTCTTCTTCTTCTTATCGTGTGGGCAGTAAGGTCTAACGACCACACACGTTAGTGTCCGAGTTTCTAAACCGCCTCAAGGGCCTCTGACATGGTTTGACTATCGCCATTTTGCGGCCGGGACAAAACTATCTTTAACAAAATTATCTTTTTATCAGACAATCAGGTGATTCAAGCCTGCGCAATGGACCTATTAATATTAATGACAGTAAAAGTATCCGTGGTGCTAGCACCTGGCATAAACCCAGGCAGGATTTTTGCCAAAATTTCTTAAACTATAGATTTTTTATTAGCGATGCCATTTTCTGCCATATGCCATGTCTCCACGAATAATTTGTAAGAGCACACGCAAGGGAATCGAAAATATGTCATTGACGACTGTCCAAACAGCCTTGAGGCAGAAAAGTTTTCAAACATCTTTCTCTCCAGAGAGCCGTTTCACGAAGAAATAGTGATGTGGAATTCTAAAAAGATCTGTGACATATGGACAGTAAATGGACAGTAACAAGGGATAATGAATATTTTGTTAAGTTGTTCTCACTTTGGCTTACATCATCATCATCGTTATAAGACTTTCGGGCTATTGAATACCTGTAACGATTACCAAAGATCTACATAATACGAGTAATATGGCATCCGAGACCAACGGCTTAACGTGCTTTCCGAGACACGATGGAAACTCGATGCAAACTGCAAGTATTTATTTAAATAAATAAACAATCTACCGTTCCATAATCCCACATACCTTCCCGTATAATTTCCTCCTCCCAAATAAAATACAGCAGAAATTCCCTCCTCCCGTAGTACCACAAACTTTACAGAAGTACAGTCGCGCACATAAAACTTTAAAGCCAATAAAACGGGTACCATCTCCAACATAGCTGATAAGCACTTTTTTATTTAACTGTAACGCTCTACCGATATATACTGCAAAGTGAATTTTCGGAGTGGCTGTAGTGGAAAAGTTTTTGTACTTCTGGTTGAGTTGTTTCGACCAGTTTTCGGGAACTAGGTTTTTGAGTAATGAGAAAATACTCGGTTTGGAGCTTGCTTTATAGAAATAGCCGCCCATGTCAATCTTCAAGGTTAAGCAACGCTAGCCGAGGTTAGGCTGTGGATGGGTTCTCTCCATGCTTCGAAAAGTATGACAAGCTGGTGATCCGGTCTGTCACTTGTATTGCTTTTACAGTTGTAACCGTTAGATATAACATCAAGTGTTTAAATTGAAGTCCCATTTATTTAAATTTTCACCGTTACAGTCACTTTTGAAGGTCAAAATCAAAAGGATGTTTCTAGAGTCACAGTCACAAGGCATAATAACTTGTGAAATAATGTATTTGCCGTTCCAAAGCATAGAACTCTATTGTTATTACAGTTGAATCTATCTATATAAATAAAAGGAGAAGTCCTGACTGATTGACTGACTCATCAACGCCCAGCCCAAACCCTTGGACCTAGAAAGCTGAAATTTTGCGCAGAAGTTCTCTATATAATGTAGACAAGGAAGGATTTTTTGAAATTCAACCCCTAAGGGAGTTAAATAGGGCATGAAAGTTTGTATGGAAAATCGTCATTTTCACGCGGGCGAAGCCGCTGGCAAAAGCTAGTATACAATAAAAATGAATAACTTGAAATAAATTCTTTGATTTTGATTGGTTATCCAAGCATCGAAGTAAGTATGCCAATTTAGAAACTGTCAAAATTGACTTCGTCGTTTTCAGCTTGTGGAAATTGCGAGTTAGGATTTCTCGGAAAAGGATTAACGTTTAGAATTTTCATCCCACGTAAAGATTGGTACCAAAAGCAACACAGATCGTTACTGAGCAATCTTTGGGACGAAAAATAATAAGCATTTTATTTATTTACTGCTAGGCAATAACTAGAATTTATAGATTGGAGAGGTAGTCGCCTTGCAGGGGCTGCGGGTTGTTCGAAAAAGATACCGCGAACCCGGACATAAAGGGTTAAGAAGGGACATGGGGACACTCCACCCAGAGTGGAAGAAGTTATTACATGATTTCTCACCCTCCAAAAAAAAGAGAGATCACAGACTGCTAGATCTGGTTGAGACTTTAAACCGACCCCAAAATAGTAAGGAAAAAGCTTAAATTTAGCCTGAACTGAGTTCGTTAATCTAGTCACAAGATTAACCCATAAGCCCTACCCATTCCAGGGGTATCACTATTACTACCCAGGGGTTTGATGGACTCCAATATACATACATTCATACATATGAAACAAACAAAAATTCAACTACAATTCATAAAGACCGCTTATTTGGCAATAGAATAAAAATAATCAGTATAATAATATCAATAGTTTTTGGTTTACGTTCTTGACACATATCCATAGTATGTTCATCGCAGAGAGGTTTTTGGCACTTTCCACAGGTGACCTTTGTTTTTCAGTCCTTACCCATTGGTCGCAGGGCATATCTTTTTTTAGCAGTGGGAGCAAGACTTGGTCCTAGTAATGGCCACTTCTTTTGCAAGATTCCACCTAGGGGAACTTGAAAATTCATGGCAAAGAGTAAATCGTTCTTCCATTTGAGCGATGATCATAATTTATCTATGGCACGTTTTCTTTTAAAGACTATCCTATATCCATGAGGTTGGGAAATCATCAATTATTGACTTCACCCGCTCTGGGCGAAGTAGAAGTGAGTGCCAGACTGACCAAAAACCATACACGTTCCTTCTTAGCCCTTTGTGTCGGGCACCTCGATATCTCTTGCAAACAACCCGCAGCCCCGAGATATAAGACTTACGTCGACCATAGCGGGCCCCTGCAATGTCGCTGACATCTTTTTGAGACCCCACACACCCTAGTGTCAGAGTTTCTAAACCTCTAATCTCATCTATATAAATAAAAAGAGAAATCCTAAATGACTGACTGACTGACTGATTGACTGACTGACTCATCAACGCCCAGCCCAAACCCTTGGACCTAGAAAGCTGAAATTTTGCACAGACGTTCCTTTTATAATGTAGACAAGGAATAAGGAAGGATTTTTCGAAATTCAACCACTTAAGGGATTTAAATAGGGGATGAAAGTTTGAATGGAAAATCGTCATTTTCACGCGGGCAAAGCCGCTGGCAAAAGCTAGTATGTAATAATGAAAATACAAAGGGACGTTCATAAATAACAATGAATATTTACCGTTGATACTGACGAAGTATGTGGGTGTGATCTTCTCTTCGATGCACATTGACAGTTATAGCGGTACCTGAAACAAAACGAGATTCCTATGTCATAATAATCTACAAAGTATCATTTTATTTAAATGGTTCCCGGCACGCAGTCAGGCGTCGTCGCTCACAGGTTGTGGAGGCAGCGGGCAGATCTTAGAGAAGGCACGCCTGATCGTTCCAGCGGCTGTTTTGATGTCAGCCACTCGAGCGTAGATAACTGTAGGCGATAAAAAAATACTCCATACTTTTTTGTTCGCAGCTAGAGCTAAAGTTCCTTTAGTACTACACTACTGTCCGCTACAGTATTTGTATATACTAACATACCTAAACAGTACAAGTAGGCAGAAACCACAGTGTCATGTATGTAAATAATAAGGTAGTTAGGTAATTAGTTTGCCTTCATCTTTTCCTTATTGTGGGTACTCAATAAAGTAGCAGTTTCGTTTCTATGGTGGTTTCATTAATATCGTGTGCTCTCGTATAAAACATTTGGCGACGAGGATGGGATCAGGAAATCAGGTGTATCAGTTGAGTGATAACGATGAGGACAAAAGGTACGGGTCAACGGGAGGCCGTTAGCGATGGAAGGCAAACTAATTACCTAACTACCTTATTATTTACATACATAACAGACAGAACGCCACCTGCTAAGCATACACTGATATTATTGGTGACGTTCTTCAGAAAGGACAGGTGCGTAGTACGCGTAGCGTGTGTATATATATATTTTTTTGTTTTTGTTTTGACCGATGTATGAATGTGGATGAGGCAACAGAAGTATGTATTTGAATATGTAAACAATATATTACGTTAGCCGACCAGAGTGAATAAGGCTATTCAGATTACATGCGTAAATTCCCGTTAAAATCATACTGAACAAATGAAATTTAAAATCACAACGGATTTACCATTTCAGTCGACCTGTTTAAATTAAATTAATGACTGTTGATTACTTACAAAATCAATTTATATTATTACGCTGAGTATTTATTTTGTGAAGCACATAAACATAGAAACAAGACACAGAGTAGAAAGATACAGAAGACTTGCTACGTACCTACAATGAGCAAACACAGGCGCACGAACATAAACAAGTTCGTACGGCGATCTGAAGCAAATGACATTCGAGAGTGTGCTTGCACTCGCTCGTACATCAAAGGTGTCAATGTGTGAGTACATTTTCGTTGTGTGCATGACTTCTGTAACTGCAACTGAGCGTATGCCAGCTCGGCTTTTTGACCTAGTCTTGTTCAGTTTTCAGTTTGCTTTGTATAGAAGAAGACCGTCCTTATATTTATCTTACTGCCTGTTCTTATCTGATGAAGTTCATAGCGGTATCCAAAAATGTGGAATCGCTGATCGTGGAACCGTAGAGATTCATTACCTCGGGAATTTTCTGGTGATCGCTTCTGTTGAAATGGAATATTTATCATGTTTACTGTACGGATAAGGTGTTTCATGGTACCAGTACATCCGTGATCATGGTGCTGGCATCAGCGCCGAAATATCGGAAACACAAACCAACATTAAACATTGTAAATAGTTTAGTTTAGTTTAATAGTTTAGTTCTCAGTGTTAATTACCATATCAGTTTAAAAAGCAACTGTTGTTTATAGGTCTTGCAGAGATTGAGAATAGTGCAGCAGGCTAGTATGACTTCTGTTGTAGTTATCTACTCTATGTCCAAGATTCCCAGTGTCCTTTTAAAGAAGACAAATAAAACAGTAAGGTAGCTTTATGTGTCGCAATTAACGATCTGAATTAGAATTCAAAACAATTTGAATATAAGGGCGCCGTTTGTTTTACGCCCAGTCGTAAAGGTTTAATTTGTTTTACGCATAATAAACTTTAATTACGTTACACTTGAGATTATAAGTTATTGGTCTCGTGGTCTTAAGGGTGTTGGGTGTAATAAGGTTGGAAGGCTAATTATTTTGTGGATAGTGATTTTCGGTTTCTTTGAGTTTCGGAGGTCATTTATGTTTTTTCGTAAAGATGTTAACACTGCACGTACAAATATTTTGACAGCTGATATTTCTTCGGGAAACTAATATTGTGGAAAGTAATATTTTGAGACCCATTATTATCATAAAGTTTCTTTTTTATTTATTCAAAATCTGTTTCAGTAGGTTATATCTCAGAGTTGCTAGCGTTATTTTACAGGAAATTCGCGTTTGAACTTTTTCAATTGTATACGTATCACCCATAAATGTACTAATCCCTAAGTTACAAAAAAAAAAAACGTGTGGCACTTGGAGACTGCCGCGGTAAATCTATTGCATAGCATTTTTTATCAACTTATGCAATAATAGGTATAAATAATTAGGTATTAATAGTGTAATTACACACCAAAATAATTATTCATTCAAAAAATTTGAACAAAAATAACGATATTATGAGTTTGATCTTCGAATTTCGCGCGATGTACATTATATAAATAAAAACTAACCTTCTTAAACTAACTAAGCAAGTAAGAAACTCTATGACAGAAAATTTAAAAGAAAAAGTATTGACAGCCTGACGTAAATGTCATAACGTGAACCAGCAATGCCCAACACAGGAAAGCACGACACGAGAACGCGCGACATAGGAATATAAGTGTTTTGAATTCCAATGTTGTACATTGTCATGTCGTGCATTGCTGGTATGTGCATTACTGTGACGGGCATTATAGGGACTCGTTATTTTCCGTAACCATAGCAACCCTTAAACTTGACACTGAATATTTTTGTTAGGAAATCTCTGAATTCGCTCTCCACGCTCAACTCAAGGCCCGCGATAGAATCTATGCAATAGATTAACACTCTTATTTCAGTAAAAAAAAAGAGTAAAACATCCTATTTGCAAAAAAACTTCCGAAAATAAAATTATTTTACACTTTCCTAAAAGTTTTTTTACTCTCATTTTGGATTTATAGTTTCTTATTGCTTTTGCAAGCGTTTCTACGCTCAGCGTGAGGTCTTCTCTTCGTTTAGTCGAACAGTGTTTATGAGTAGCTCTCTGCCAGACCTCTCTAGGAACACGGGAGTAATGTTATGTTATTTTAATAGGAAGAAGGAGAAAATGATTGCAAGTTATGACTCTCTGCAAAATGTTTTGATTACATTACTTAATGCAGATACATTTTAATTACATGGAGCTCATTGGAGAGAATGAAGAGAAATGTAGGAAATTTCTTTGTTCTAGCCTTTTGTAATACTGTTTATGTTAAAGCGAAGCAAGATGGTTAGTTGAGGAATATATTTTTTATAAGGAACTAACTGCCTTGGTGGTCTCTCTGGCAGTCGTTACAGACAGTCAGTGACCTGAAAGTCTGTCAACCAGTCTTGCAAAGGGTGTCGTATTATCTAGTACTGACTGTGTTGTGGATATTAGATTGGCAGTCACTTTATCTTAAACTGGAACTCAGCTGCCTCTGGTTAGACTGGAAGCCGATTCCAAAATAGTTGAGAAAAGGCTAGGCAGATGATGAATACGGTTCTTTTCAAGGAACCTGAACTGAACTTAAGCACACTAGTAGTGGTAGGCAATTTATAGACAAAAGAGGTTCCACAATTACATAAATTGTTAAATCATCAATGTAGTATCCACTTGTAGTAGACCTAATAGGTTGATAACACTGTTTACTACTACATTCACAAGCTCACACAACACCACCAAGATCTCGGTCCCGGGCGCTTCACCTTGTCATATTTCCCGCCATGATGTAACTGACAGATGTCATTAGTGACAGCTTACCTGACCACTTGTGGCTGTGAGACAGTGTTTACATATCTAATATATACATATTATACACTACAATCAAGATTCCTATGTCATAATTATCTTCTTCTTTACGTGTCGATGAGATCAAATCGTATTAGAACAGTATATAGCTACCTGCACAGCTCTATTATTTGCTTTTAGTAAGTCCTGAAAGGTGCAAGTGGAAATCTGAAAAGTATAATTTAAATATTTGCAAACCGTAAAAAAAAAATGATGAATTTTAACAAAGACCAGAGTGATTGTCACAAAATGAATCCTTTACAAAGAAAATGATAACTAATAACCAAACAAACAGCCAAACCAAAAACACTAACGATAATTGAAGTCAGTGCCCCGAAAATGGGGCAAAGGCACTCTTTTCATACGCCTCTGAATACAACTTGTTAACTGTTAACTGGATGGCACAAAATTGAAAATTTTCAGTGTGAAATTTCATCTCTGGCTTGAATGAGGGCTCATTAAATGGCTGTGAGGCCGCAAATTGCAATTTATTGTCCTAGAAATGACATAAATTTGTTATGTTAAAGCTGTTTATTTCTCGCTATATTTTTTAGAGTTTAAAATCGCTTGTGCTGTTTTTATTGGCGCGTTATTTTTTATGTTTTGGTAGTGTATCGTGGTTTTTAGTTTATGTGATATTCTCAGTGGTGTTTTGTCTCGTTAGTTTCATGAGGTCCTGGGTCCGATTTCCGCGTCGGGAAAGGTGTAATTGGATTTTTCCATCTGAAAAGTAGCAGCTGCATTTAGTCTAGATTTCACCCCGGTTGTTGCCATTAGGCTCGCCCCTTTATTACATGGGACTTAAACATAACCACAACATAACCTCTGCCGAAACTTTTGGGCATTTCATGCGTATTTTATTTGTACTGTTGTACTGTTGGTACACTATCGTGAATTTATTTTATGTGAGTTTCAATTGGTGGAATTAACAACTGGAAATGATATAAAGTTTATTGTTTTGTGCTGGTTCATGGAAAATCTGATTCATTTGACGGATTATTATTATTGTAGTAATTGTTATAATGAGTTCATAATAACGCTGTATAGCCACGAGCAGTGCATATTGTATACACGTACAGTCAGCATCAGAAGTAGCTGAACATTTCGGAATTTTTATTATTTTATATACAGGACTCTAGCTGCTCTATTATTTTTAATGTTTCAGAAGATTATTCGTTAAAATAGTCCTTACACTCCAATAACATGCTAACATGCATGCATGCAAGTTTTTATTAAAAAAACTTTTTAACAAAAAATAGAACCGACTTCAAAAAAAAGTCAAAAATAAATCAGTTTCTGAAGTCGGTGACTTTTGTTTGTTTGATTTCATTTTTTTGCCACCGACTTCAGAAACTGATTTATTTTTGACTTTTTTTTGAAGTCGGTTCTATTTTTTGTTAAAAAGTTTTTATTTTTCACTTTTTAGTGGTTCACATGTTCATGCTTCTTTTTTCTTCACAATGTAGTATTTTTTTTGAGTTTTGTTGATTTTTCAAAAACTGCTTGTCCGATTTCGATAAAAAAAATTATGGGACCATTTGGGAAGTATACCCTTTCCAACAAAAAAAGAATTTTTCAAATCGGTTATCAAGTGACGGAGTTATGCCCGAACAAACATAAAAAAAAAACAAACATCCGAATTGAGAACCTCCTTCTTTTTTAGAAGTCGGTTAAAAACAGCTTCGAAACTTTGAGTAATGTTAATATACTTCTGATGCTGACCGTACTAATTACTACCATGACGGCACGATTGGTGCAGTGGCTAAGCGATTGGACTGCTGCGCTGCGTGTCGCGGGTGTAGCTGTTCCGTATCTGGGTATTTGTGTCATCATCATCAGCCTATAGTGTTCCTACCGCAGGGCCTCAGGCCTCCCGTCGGGGCTGTTCCCGTCGGGGCTGTGGTTTGTCGAAAGGTTAACGCGGCTCCGACACAAGGGCGAAGAAGGAACATGGGTTTGGTTTTTAGTCAGTAGAAGTCTGACACCCCGTCCCCTTCGAGAGCGAACAGAGGCAGAGGCCCAAGAGCGCCCCCCCCCCCCCCCCGATTCGATGATTTTCCACCAACCAAAAAAAAAAGGGGTCTCAGGCCTCCTCTCTAGGAGAGTGCCTATAATCCACCACGCGGGCCCAGTGCGGATTGGTAGATGTCACATGTCTTCGAATTGTGTGTATGTGAGTTTAAATGTTTGTAAACGCACTCACGATACAGGAGAATTCCTATTGTCGAGAAACGTATTTAAAAAAAAAACTTATATTCAGCTGCGTCCGGTTAGACTGCTAGAACCTGACCCCAAAATAGTAGGGAGAAAGAAGGGGCTATGCTAGCAGAATGTCAAAGTTAGTACATTTTTATTATTTAAGGGTGCCTTCAAATATAACACACGCGCGACTGCAGCGCTACACCCGTGCTTTTTATTATAAGGCGATACTAAATGACAGCTACCTTAAGCGAAGCACCACCCACATTTTATTTTTTTACTCTAAAATCACATCAAAGGGAATTGCCCATCAGCCACACAAAAAAATGCTTGAAATGGACAACAATGAAATATACGCCAAATTGCACTATAAATCGTAGGGAATCCATTACAAATTCAATCATTATCAAAAAACTAGGTAGAAGCCAGTTCCAATATTTTTTTCTAAAATATTTAAGGCAAGGTTAAGGATTAATATGCAAAAAAATTAAAAAGCCGAGTCGTCGTTTAGGCGGGTCCAATCTAAGTCCGTGTTCAAAAATGGGGTACAGAAGTAAAATCAAAATCCTTAAAAAATGGCCAAAGTCGTCGTTAAATATCCTAAAAAGCACTATACTAGTAACTCAAGTCGCAAACGCAAAACCATGAATCGATCAAATCAACAATCGAAAAAATTAAATGCAGTAATGTCAAAGTGTCAGTAAGGCAAAGGACATTATGATGCATACAGCCTACGATACGTTTTCTATTTTGAAAATAATTTGATTTTAATTAATTGACATGCATATATTATTTTAATTAGATTTACGGTATAAATAGGACGAATTATATTAAATGAATGATAACTGTGCAATAATTCTATAAAATAGTTCGTTAAAGATCATTTGACGATTCCTGTTTGGCTGAATGTCGATTACTCATGTCAAATAAACACTGACCTCCATGATAAAATAAGAAGGAATGGGACGGATATCAAGTTAAATATTTTAAAGATCGTTATATTTTTTCCCTAGGTATACAAACTTGAGAATTATTTCATTATACCTAATTTATTCTAAATAGAATTAAGGACTGTTAGTAGTTTCTGTCTATTTCAAGCATTTTTCAGGCATTCCCCTTTGAAAAATCCAAAACAATATCATGCTAGTAAATAAACTTTAGTATTTGTAAAATCACTTTTCATGATTCTATACTTGATAAACTAAGAGAATTACTGATTAAAGATAAAAGTGGCCTTAATCAGTAATTCTCTTCATCATCATCATCAGCCAATAATGTTCCCACTGCAGGCACTCAGGCCTCCTCTCTAGGAGAGGGATGGGCTATAATCGGCCTAGTGCGGATTGGCGGATGTCACATGTCTTCGAATTTTTTGGTTCTAAGACATGCCGGTTTCCTCACGACGTTTTCCTTCACCGTTTTGAGAGCAGCGGTGATGAAATAAATAACACAAAGTAATGCCTGGGTTCGAACCCACGACCTACTGTTCGTAAGTCGGGGCCGACACCACTGGACCACCGCTGCTCTTCTTGTAATTCTCTTAATTTAATAAAATGTGGGTTGCGCTAATTTCGGTGCTGTTAGCACCTTAATTTAACAGCGCGCTGCCACCGCGCGGTGTATTTGAAGGCGCCCTTAGTTCTGTGTTTTTCGCCTGCATATATAATTTAGTTGACGTGTAGACAGGTATAATTTCTAACTGACAGATGCAATTTTTTCAAACAAAAGAAAAAGAAACTAATCAATTCACAAAGAACCCATTGCGCGTCAGTACAAAAGTCGATTTCAGTAAAACTACAGTACGGTCAATGAATAAAAAAAGGTTCAGACTTTAGTTCCAATGTTCACATAATCAGATTGAATGAAATAAATGTCTGAAATGTCGTTTTGCTTATAAATGGTCCTATTAGCACATTTTAACTTTTTGCTGATAGAAATTCAGGACGAGTGTAGTCACGATTTGCTTCTGGAATAGCGATTGAAATATTGTTAAAAATATCCGAAAAAAGGACGATTATAAATCCTCGATTAAATGGTATAAAGGGTGATATAATACTTCTCTTCCTGTAATTCTTTGTTTTATATTATTCAAAATATTTAGTTGTAATATAAGACACACATCAACGCCCAGCCCAAACCATTTTTTTTTTGGGGTGTGGGAAATCTTTAAATGACTCCTCCCACTCTGGGTAAAGAGACAGGGAGTGTCAGACTTCTACTGACTAAAAACCACTCATGTTCCTTCTTAGCCCTTTGTATCGAGGCCACAGTATCTCTGTTGGAAAACCCGCAGCCCCAGCTCAAACCGTTGGACCTGGAAATGTGAAATATTGCACAGAGGTTCCCTTCATAATGTAGGCAAGAAATTACGAAGGATTTTTTGAAATTCAACTCAGAGCTAAATAGGAGATTAAAGTTTATATGGAAAATCGTCATTTTCGAAACCGCGGGCAAAAGCTAGTAATATTATATTTGTGTAGTTTTTGCTTTTTGATCCCATTTGAAATAAGTATTCATTTAAAATTGTATAATTTATTAAAACTCAGACTTATACAGCACAGCATAATTATACTCCAGCTTTCCTAGAACACGAAACCTTGAATCAAATGAAAATGTAGTTATGGAAGTATTATTACTGAGAATTTTTATTTTTAAAATTCTCAGTAAAGCCTTTAATTTTCCATTAAACCATAAAACATTTATCCTTTCAGAAATACGTTCACGAACCCTATCAATTTTGAGCCCTTTACGCGTCATGCAACTTTCCATTCAACGCGAACGAACGGCTGAATGAACGACTAAATGAACGAATGTGTAAGAGCGAATGAAAAAAGCCTCAAACTGTACATGTCTTGCCATTAAGCTAATGATCCGTGCTTATTAGCAAGCTCGATGTAGCGTATCTAGATCTACCAAGTTTTTGTGGTAGATACTTTCGCAGTTTTTTTAGGGGTCTGCGAGTAGGAAAACCTTTGTGGTATGTCATGGCGGAGTTCGGGTGATTAACAACAATATATTTTCCTTGTTTTTGTTGCCTGTTAATAATATTGTCTTAAATAAAAGATACTTTTGCTAATGGACCACGTATTTTTGCCACAAATCAGTAATAGTGCAAATACCAGTTCAAAAATGGCCCTAATTACTTCGACATAATGACGCTGGAATCGTCAAATTCTTTCAACTGACGTGCATTTAAATGAAAGTAAATACAGATACTAATATTATGTCTACACTTGACAAAGTCTAAAAGCGATTTTTTCGTGGAACAACGTTTGGCTTTTTGAGCTGTATCAAACTTTATCATAATAATTATTGGTTTCAACATAATAATAATAAATTCAATACAGTAGGCGAAAATTACTTCTAAATGTTGATGTAAAGTGAAACAAACATAATTTTGAATCGATTTTCAACTGTTACTCTAGTGTACTGTTAATTTCAAAAATCTGAGATTATGGTTGACAGAAACCGACTTTCTTGTGGTTCACTCAAACCTGCTTCCTTTTCTCCTAAATCATTAAAATCGACCGTTACACCAAAAATATTCTCCACCGCTAGACTAATGACGCGTACTTATTAGCACGCTCGATGTAACGTCTATGTACACCGGTAATGTTCCTTTTTGTGGTAGCAGCGTGAAGAGGGTTCCGTATCCAGTTGGACCTTCGTTGTGATGAACGTGAAAGAGGCAAAATGTGTATTTGTAAGGATCGTCGGGGCCGCGGTTTTTGTACTAGATAACGTGGCCTCGGCGCAAGGGAAAAGAAGGAACATGGGTTCGGTTTTTAGTCAGTAGAAGTCTGACACTCCCCTTCGCTCTGCCCAAGAGCGGGGGGGGGGGGGTCATTTGATGATTTTCCACCCACAAAAAAAAAAAAGGGTGACTTTGGTAAATTTGGTTACTGAAATAATTTAGCATAGCTGACAATTCACACATTGCACACTAACAATTCGCTGAAAAAACTCAATAACACTTTGTCCAACCCGGAAATGGAACTCCAAACTTCACGCTCAGCAAGCACGCTTGCAGTCACTATCTATACCAGTGAGTAATTACATCGCATCAAAGGGTCGAATTCAAAATTTTCGTCAGTAATTTTGGTATCTAAAATTTTCTTTTACTAGGTACTTTTCCACTTTTTTATATTTCGTAGAATTATTGACATCCAAATATTCTATACAATAGACAACACACAGAAAGGCTTATTTATTATTTGTTTAGCATTTTTATAAAAGGAACTACAAAGTACTTTAAGTTATAGATGAGACACTATTTATTTATATTTAAAAAGAAATGTTTTAAAAGGGTCGTTGTTAAAGCCTTTTTAGAGGTATTCTTTATTTAAATCGAGAAAGGTATTGTTCTGTTTTATTTTTTCTGTATTTTTTGTTTGTTTGTAAAACAATCTGATGGTTCATTGGAAAATTGCTATTGGCTATTCCTACAGACTGTAATATAATAATTATTATTATTTTATGTACCAACAGGACACAATATGTAAAAACAGCTGACTATAAAAGGATTGGTTTAATGTCACCCAAAAACGACGTAAAGTTTGACGTGTCTGTCCGTCTTTCTGTGTGTGTGTATCTGTCTGTCTGTCTGTGGCATCGTGGCTCCCGAACGCATGAACCGTTTTGATTTTTGACTGGCCTGTTGGTCTAGTGGTTAGTGACCCTAACTGCTATGCCGGAGGTCGTGGGTTCGATTCCCACCCAGGACAAATGTTTGTGTGATGAGCACGATCATTTGTTCTGTGTCTGGGTGTAATTTATCTATAATATGTATGTATTTAGAAATATATAAGTATGTTTATCAGTTGTCTAGTACCCATAACACAAGCTCTGCTTAGCTTGGGACTAGATGGCGTTGTGTGATAGTTGTGGAATATTATTATTATTATTATATTATATTATTATTATTTTGTTTTTTTTTCTTTGAAACGTGAATTATTTTTATGTAAAAATTAAGCGACACTACAATCAGACCCCGTAACATCATTGATGGAGGACCAGCCTATTGCCATCACAAATTCCTGCTGTAAAAACCCAATATTACTTTGATCTAGGAATTTATCTCAGGACTTCTTTGGTTGAACCTAATCCAACGCATTCAATAGTAATAGTATAATTTCTGCCAGTCCGCAAAAGGTATAAAATATGAACCTACAGTCTTTGAATACCTCTCCATTAATAAAGGAATTTCTGAATCGTGACACACCTTTAAGACGAGTGTAAAATGTTGGATGTGTCCTTAATTTTACAGAGAGTCATAAAACATACTTCAAACTGGAACTTGCCTTTTGTTTCGCAGCAAAAATAAATTGTACATAGGTACCTACATGTTAATATTTTCAACCAATCCTGGAGACGTGGTGTTGGAGACGCTTGATCAGGTTAAGCTAGACCGTTTATCGGACTCAAACTCAGAGCATTTATTTCAATTATTAGTCTGTTAGAGGCACTTTTGGTTGTCAGAAAAATAGAAAGTGAAACTACAGTCACAGTCACAAGGCACAATAACTTGTGAAGTGAAAGTACTGAAATTGCACATTTCAAAGCGTAGATTTCAATGGAGAAGAATGAGTTAGTTAGTTTAATGGAGAATGAGTTAGTTAGTTTAATGGAGAATGAGTTAGTTTAGTTAGTTTAATGTAAATTTATCCATGTTAATACTCAAAGAACTCAATATTAAACAAAGACTGTTCGTCGCTTCTTCAATTCCAATCCTCAGATTCTTCGAACACGTTACCCGTAGCAATGATTCCATGGAGCGTTTAGTCCTTCAGAATAGAGTCAATGACAAGAGACTACGTGGAATCGATGGACAGACTCCAAGAACTGTGTGGTGTGCTCCCCTTTTTTTTGGGGTGGGTGGAATATCATCAAATAATCCCTCCCACTCTTGGGCACAGCGAAAGGGAGTGTCAGATTTCTACTGACTAAAAACCGCCCATGTTCCTTCTTAGCCCTTTATGTCGAGGCCGCAGTATTTTTGTGACCAACCCGCAGCCCGACAAGCGTCGGCCCTTGCGGGCCCCTCCCATGTTACTGACATCTCTTTGAGGCGCGTGTGGAACACGAACGCGCCGTCGACACGGCCTGTTGTCGTCATAAGACGAACGAACGGCGAGCTATCCCATCACTCACCGTCCACAGGCGAATGTACTCGCCTTGCAATCAAAAGAGACCATTGGAAAAGGATCTCGAAGGTAGTGCAAGCACTTTGCGAAGAATGAACGACTACGAAGAAGAATAATTGTTTCTTTAAATAAATTGGAGCAAGGTGGAAATTTAACAAAAAATAAAGGTAAAAGGGGAGTAGTGGTTATAGGGGAGTAGTTTTAGTATAATTATATATTTGTGACGTGTTTGTTTTGTAATCAACTTCAATGTTTTTGTGAAAAAAATATATCAATATTTATAACAGTAGAGTGACTTTTCCAATAAAACTTTTCCTTTCAGATTTGGATATGAATTCCATAACAAAAATTTTTGAGTAAGTCGGGTAGAATCACACCCTTGACGATTATCGGTGAACCAGCCTGTACCTTATCGACTTTCAGAAATAAGATATTTAGATTGGAGTTTCTGTAACACTGGTTTTTTTGCAATTTCGTATTTATATTTTAATGTTCTTATTAATGCTTTAAAACATTTTATACACTTATATGTCCCGTATAACATAATTATATGGGACATAAATCTGTAGATTTTTTCATGGAAATATTTTTTGTAGGCGAGCCAGACAAGAGCACAAATCCAGACACCGTTGCTGAAGAATTCTTGATAGAAAAACACAATAGGTATCACATTTCCCGACCTGGGAATCGAATCTTGAACCTCAAGCACAGCAGTCAATTTAATCTAGAAACTTTTTATGAAGGGTTCCTCTTATACATGTGTATAAGAGGAACCCTTCATAAAAAGTTAACAAAAAAGAACCTACAGAACCACATATCACTTATTCACGCTCCCAACACTAGCTACGTACAGTTTTATACGTTCGGCAGCTAGTTAGCGGGATGAGGGCTTTTTCCAGCTGATTACTGAACTGAGTAATTATGTGAGGGAAGTACATGAAACACAATAGTAACGGTTACGCGACCGACTTTGTCTGCGTACAGCGCTTTTTTTGCTTGAAAACAATATAATTGGTTTTTGAGTTGTACAAATGTACAAAATAAAATATGTGTTATAATGGTGCATTTTTATGTAGATGCTACATAACTTGTAAGTTCTGATTGGACTTTACATGCGAAAATAACCTGTTTTTTTTGTTTCTCTTATTTAAACGTTGCCCTACACTAGAAACTTCTTTTGTATCTCATATACACAAAAACCCAGACCCGCAACAACTATCTGTAGGCCATACAAATATTAGTTACTTGCGGGGATCAAACCCGCGGTACGCAGCGAGGCAGTCTAACCGCTTAGCCACTGCGCCAAACGTGTCGTCACGTATTTTTTTCCTTTTTTCTAACTATTAAGCATTTCGGTATTGTCATCTATTTTTACTTTGGCCTGCTATTCAGCCACATCCGGTTTAATTGGAAGCCGACACCAACATAGACTAGGCAACCAATGATGTTGACTTTCTTACTTTTAAATCGAGATCACAAAAATAAAAACCACCATCTAACATACGTAATAATAAAACTATGTTACAACTTACAGATATAGCATTTAGGAACAGTAAATTGTGTGTTCGAACCCAGGCAGGCGCATTACTTTGTGTAATAAATTTATTTCATCACTACTGCTCTCAAAAGGGTGAAGGAAAACATCGTGAGGAAACCGGCATGTCTTTGGACCAAAAAAAACGAATACTTGTGACATCTACAAAACCTCACTGGACCCTCGTTGTGGATTCTAGCCACTCTCTCTCCTAGAAAGGAGGCCTAAATCCCTGCAGTGGGAACATTATAGGCTGCTGATGATGAGAGCTGTACCCCTGGAAAATACCCCGAATTTTCTTGTTCAGTTGATTTTTTTGGTTCTAAGATATGCCGGTTTCCTCACGATGGTTTCCTTCACCATTTTGAGAGCAGCGGTGATGTTATAAATTGAACAAATTAATGCGCCTTTCTGGGTTCGAACCCACAACTTACTGTTTGTATGTCGGGGCCACCGATGCTCGTGTAAAACCATGCTTTAGGTTAAACTTTGTCCCGTCGGGGCCGCGGATTTTTGTACTAGATGACGTGGCCTCGGCGCAAGGGCAAAGAAGGAACATGGGTTCGATTTTTAGTCAGTAGAAGTCTGACACTCCCCTTCGCTCTGCCCAAGAGCGGGGGGGGGGGGGTCATTCGATGATTTTCCACCCACCAAAAAAAAGGTTAAACATTGTCTGATTTGAAAATCAAACAAGATACCCTCAATCTCAGCACTCAAGCATACGTGTCAAAACTTTTAGTATTCAGGGAACGAAAACTGTTGTTTTATACGCACATCATAACTTCCAAAACAAAGCCTAAAGCCAAGGGGTCAAGGCCTCATTTCCCAGTCCATACATAATTTATCAGATTTGTATGAGCACAACAATGTAGGGTGATGTCTGGAAAGTCCTTTCAGGTAAACAAAGCTGGCAGGTTTTCGCTACCTCAAAGACGGCACGCATTTTAAACCGACTTCCAAAACGGAGGACGCTCTATTTGTGTGTATGTATTTTTAACCGACTTCTAAAAAAAGAAGGAGGTTCTCAATTCGGATGTTTGCTTTTTTTCCGTCACTTGCTAATCGATTTGAAAAATTCTTTTTTTGTTGGAAAGGGTATACCTACTTTCCAAATGGTCCCATAATTTTTTTATCGAAATCGGACAAACGGTTTTTGAAAAATCAACTAAACTCAAAAAAAATACTACATTGTCCACATTATGACACATGAACATGTGAACCACTAAAAAGTGAAAATAAAACTTTTTAACAAAAAATAAAACCGACTTCAAAAAAAAAACTCAAAAATAAATCAGTTTCTGAAGTCGGTGGCAAAAAAATGAAATAAAACAAACAAATTCACCGACTTCAGAAACTGATTTATTTTTGACTTTTTTTTTTGAAGTCAGTTTTATTTTTTGTTAAAAAGTTTTTTTGATTATTTTCAGAATTCTTTTTGTATTCGAAAGAGTATACTCCCGAGGTAGTCCCATTGTCAACAAGTCAGGATCTGATGATGGTATCCCAGGGTAATCAAGGACAACCCTCAAATTGTATAGGCACTTGTTACGTTTTCCATATATTTTTTACGTAGGTTGATACAATAATTATAATAAACAGGTATCCTATTACCCAGTTCTAACTAGGTTGTGAAGGTTAGATAGGCAGTTTGCCCATGTAAAATACTGGTATTCATCTGCATTTGATTAGACTGGAAGCCGAACCCACCATAGTTGGGAAAAAGCCAGACAGATGATACAGAAAAATAATACGAGTACATACAGTAGAACACTGAACCTCCTACTTATTTATTTATTTATTGATCACAAAATCCACAGCCCTTGAAGTTTTATCCTAAGATTACAAACTAAACAGCCAATTACGGATTTACAATTTAACAAATATACAATACAGTGCTTAGAGTACAGCATGTGTGTGTGTGCGTGAGTGAGTGTGTTTGAGTGAGTGTGAGTGTGTGTGTGTGTTTATGAGTGTGCCACCACCATAACACACCCTTACAAATGGGTGTGTTATGGTGGTGCATGACGATTGTCTGTATTATACCTTTTACCTATTGTTCAATTCTATTTATTTAGTTTGAGATGTATTTGTCAGTTCATCACAAACTGACGTTATTAATTCTTTCCTACCTTTTCTAATGTCAAATATATTATTATCAAGATGAGAAAATTTACTTAGGTATTTAGAGTTGGATAAAAAAGCATTTGTCAATCCTGTTCAATGCTAATATTGTTTGATACGAATTTCCACTTGTTTAGGATCTTAGGTCAGGTTTTAAACTCCCTTCTTCACGCTTGAAAATCGATCCTATAACCTCCAGTCAGTCATTAACGTTCATGAAACCGAAACATTTCACAAATCACCCAATTTTAATCTTTAACTTCAAACGCATAAATTCTCAATTAGGACGCAACCTAACAAGTAGTATATTGTGCTTAACGCTAAATTAAATTAAGTCGTTTGTAGGTCAGCTTTAATATAAAAGAAAACGGCTACTAACAGGAAAAATATAATCCAATTTACAGCAGACAATCTCATGTTACCGAAACAAAGGTACCTCAGTAATACTTGGAAGGCCAACCTTTTTTGGCATGAGTTTCCATGGAGTTTCTGGCCCATCCTTCTCTATAGAGATCTGCGTTTTGGAATGGGCGAGAGAACTGTACTTTTAGAAGTTTTATGCCTTGTGATTGACAGTAGCTTCGCTCCTTTTTTGAAATTCAGCATCGTCTAATGAAAATAAAAGTTTTTGATGTTCAGTTTGAAATGTAGTCACGGAATTTACATGAATTATGTGGCAATGTACGAAGCAGGGGAAGGCGGATTGAGTCCACATCTCTTAGAGATGATCCATAGTTGTGTGCATGAAGTAAGATAATTATGAAGATAATTATTTTTGTTTTGCTTATGCAATTGCAAACTGCGCGCCTCCAAGCATTAATGTTTTTCTCTGAATTAAAATTAAAACTAAACATTTTGCTTAACATGCAATCTTTATTTCTTTTTTTTAAAAAAAACGTTGTCCCACACTTGGAATTTCTCCTTTATCGTGGATGTTTTTTTTTAATGATTATTTTGTTTATTTTTCGTGCACATTACTACAATTGCGCAAACGTATTTAATTTGTCCCGATATTTCTATGACAGAACATTTCAGATTACTAGTCACAGCAACAATGTATCGTAAGTTTTAAAGCCATAAAACAAACCTAGGTCCAAACTTTACCTGTAAAACCAACCAAAGGTTGCTTACCCCACGTACCTAAACAAACACAACATACATAAACAAACAGTTAATTAACTATATAAAACAGTGTACTGCAACAACAATAATATTACTAATGTAAGGAACATCGTTACAAGCAAATGTTGTGTGTAAGGCACACGTACAGCTGGTTAGAACAATTGCTGAATGTTTATGATTTTCTTCATCTGCCAAGCCTTTTCCAACTAGTTTGAAAATTGCACGGCAAGGCACCTCTACTAGAAAAATTAAAAGGAAGTTGTATAACTTGAAATGAGGATGAATGAAACGCATCTGACTAAAATAGCAATTGATATTATTTTCTAATAGCTTTTGCCAGCGGCTTCGCCCGCGTGAAAATGACGTTTTTCCATACAAACTTTCATCCCCTATTTAACTCCCTTAGGGGTTGAATTTCGAAAAATCCTTCCTTATTCCTTGTCTACATTATAAAGGGAACCTCTGTACAAAATTTCAGCTTTCTAGGTCCAAGGGTTTGGGCAGGGCGTTGATGAGTCAGTCAGTCAGTCAGGACTTCTCTCTTGATAGATGGAGAGGGAGAGAAAGGTCAAAGAAAAGATAAAAAGAATGATTGAAAGAGAAAAGAGTCAGTGATTCAGTGACAGGGGAGGATGAAGAAGAAAACGTGTTGTGCCGACACCAAGTAAAATAGGACAAGAGCAGGTATTAAATGCGAGTCGTAGTATTTTGCATGGTGCGACTCCTTATCTGACCTCTACAAACCAGTTGGTACTGGGAGATATGGTACCTGGTTAAACTGGTTGACTGACTTTCGTGACACTGAATCCAGCACAAATTCTAAAAGTTGTCCTCGCGAACGTTCATTCATTTCGCGACTGAACATTCGTTGCGTAACAAATGCTCGCGCAACAATTCCTCCTAGTAAGCATCGACCTTTATACTAACTTTTCTTCCATTCTCTACTTTCCAATAACTTACAACGCAAAAAAATACAATTAGAAGAGTTTTCATTCATTAATCTCTTTTGTTCGAACAGCGCGAAGTTACTTTTTTCTCCAACTGTACGCTGGTCGAGTTTGTATTTAAATATGTATGCAGTGATAATGGTAATTGGAGTGGATTTGTAATGTCATGGTAATTAGTAATGATCTACTTTAGCTTGTAGGTAATAATTTATGGGATGCCACGATAGCTTGTTAAGCACTTTGGGCTAATAATTATAGTGATCGTGAGTGTAATGCTTATGTGATTAGAGTGTATAAATCTATTGCCATTATAGTAAGGCTAACGATAATAAGCGAATAGAAAGCCTGTCAAATGCCTATGTCAAGTAATTTTTTAGATATATATGTCAGATGGACGAATAGATTTAGGGAATGCTTCTAGAACTTTAATTTTTTCATCGATTTTATTCAGAATTAATTTGTTGCCATATTTTTAAAGTTGCTAATAGATCCAACTACCAGTACCTATGTTACATAGAGCGCCTGACACAACCCTCTGGATGCAAGACGCATGGGATTGGTCAATGTGTTGCCACCTGGGGAAGGCCTATGTCCAGCACTATGTAGGTACGTCTTTTGGCTGAAATAATGATGATAAATAATCAATTGGGTTGTGGAGGTCAGATAGGCAGTCGCTCCATGTAAAATACTGGTATTCAGCTGCATCTGGTTAGACTGGGATAAGGCTAGGCAGATGGCAGTTCTGTGTTCAATCTGTTTCTCCTCTAACAGTGATTACATTCTACGATGTAAAACTAGTTCCTATACAACCAACTACGTATAACCGACCGTCGAGCGGTTCGCAAATAGAATCCTTATCAAGCTGATTGTGTCCCGCTTCCGAACCAAATATTGCGCAAAACTTTGTCAACTGATTACCTACAGAGTTAAGCTTGTAATCTGCTGTGGACTCACTGAATTTGTGACGCAATTTCAGTTGTTTTTGGGGCTGGAATATTTGAAGCTAGGTTATATTTGAGGGGCTGATGACAGAATAATAAGAGCTGTAAAAGTTGATCTTTAAGGATAAGCGGGCGTTAGTCTGTAGATGGGTGACCATATCAAGGCCAATTTGTGCCTGGGGCCGCGGGTTGTTCGAAAGAGATACCGCGGCTCCGGATACAAAGGGCTTAGAACGAAAATGGGTGGTTTTTAGTCAGTAGAAGTCTGACACTCCCTTCCGCTTCGCTCGGAACGGGAGGCATCATTTGATGATTTCCTACTCCCCAAAAATAAAAGGGGTTGAGGCCAAAATAATAAGACCCGTAAAAGTTGATCTTTGAAGTTAAACTGACGTTGGTCTGACCGGTGATGGGTGACCATACAACACATATCAAGAGAAATCCGTGTCTCAGCGGTCATTCTCCGATTTTTCGTTCTTTGCCTAATTACCGAAACCTTTTTATTTTTCACTAATTTGACTTAAACACATTAAAATATGATTTTTTTTTTCATATTTTAATGTGTCTAAGTCAAATTAGTGAAAAATAAAAAAGTTACGGTAATTAGGCAATCGGAGAATGGCCGTCAGAAATCACATCAAGCTTCTTATTAGTTTTCGCCTTCATTGGTCTGGTGGTCGTGGTGTCTGAAGGTCGGAGAACTAACCTTGCCAGTTTTTGGGTTGTGATGGTCAGATAGCCAAACGCTCTATGATAAATACTGGTAACAACTGTATTCTGATTTAAAAGTGGAACGTCTCGAATTTCTATAAAAATCAAATCGCTTTGAAAAAAAAGTTCAAATTGCCAGAACTTCGTAGAGTAAATTATAAAACAGGTTGGCGATTTAATACTTGGAAGTGACCACCACAACGGTACTAAATACATTTAAAAAAAGTAAAACATAAAATCTAATTACGAAAAAAAAAAATACTGACATAATTAGGTACCGCCCACTGCCTTAATTAAATTCTTAGTAACCTTTTAAGCGTCCATTTTTAATCCTAGCAAAAATTCCACCATTCTTTATTAGAAACTCTAAGTCCACCAATCTATTGTTGTGAAGAAGTTTTAAAAACAACTTAAAGTGGTATCCAAGACACAGTCGGTGGTTTTTAAGATGCCATTACGTGACCAGACTTAAAATATATAGCTTAAAACAAAAGGCAATCTAGGATCAGTGAAAACTCAAGGCTGTGTTCGGTAACACTTAAAATCTTCTAGAATTCGTCTTGTGTAGTTTTCTTTCTTTTGTAAAGTTAGCTCATACAGTCATAAGAATGTGACTTTTGACTCTTCTTGTTATTCGATTGTATTTTAGGGTTTTTTATTTATAAAAAAAAAAAACAGAAATTTGAGTCGATTTGCAGGTTATACCACAGGCCTGCAGTATTGTCTAAGTTGGTCCTTATATGTGTGACCACACACTACATAAAGTGTTTTCTTTCTCGATTATTATAAAACCAAAAATTACTACTATTACTAAAAAAAACCCTTTTTTAATCGGATTTTGTTATCAAATTCAAGGGTTTACAATTTTTAACTCCTTTTTCTAAAATAAAAAATCCTTAGTTAACATCAGCTATCCGCCAGTAGAGGTCCCGTATCGCTCTAGCTGTTTCAGAGATTAGCCGGAACAAAACAGACAGACTGATGGACAAAAATAAAAGAGCTTCAGACTCTACATATCTATAAAAGACCACTTTCTCCACAACGCACATACGGCTCAGTGTACGTCACTCCTCTGCCCCAAATGTTGTACCACGTAATGGGCGTTTCTGCTCCATTAGCCTTATGGCCCGTGTATCTTGCCCGTAACTTGTACACCGACCACTAATTATTGTACTACCCAGGGCAAGACTATAATGTTTCGTGAAAGACGTTTTGATTTCTTGCGAGCGGTAGGTAAGGTCAATTCGCTTGGGAGTTTGTGTTGTTTTATTATTAATACTCAGGTTGTATTATGGAGGAGCTCGTGGCTTAATAATAACTGCCACTCGGGGTTAAGCCGCACTTGCCTAGATAGGTCTGGGGATGGGTGACCCACCATTTCATACCGAGTTTCCTCCGTGCCTCGAAAAGCACGTTAAGTTGTTGGTCCCAGCTGCCATATATAGATCTTTGGCAGTCGTTACAGGTAGTCAGTGATCTGAAAGTTTGACAACCAGTCTTATCAAAAGGTATCTTACCTAGTATTAGCTGGGTTGTGGAGGTCAGATAGGCACTAATAGGCAGTCGCTCTAATGTAAAATACTGGTATTCAGCTGCATCCGGTTAGACTGGAAGCTGACCTCAACATAGCTGGGAAAAGATTACGCAGATGATTTTAAGGTTGTATTATGCTATTTTTTTGGGTGAGGGTAGACTGGTGTCTCACTGTCAACATCTTCTCCGTGTTTACTTGTGAAAATAAATAAATATACGTGAAGTTAAAGTGCGATTTATCGTCGAAAAGTTAGCTAAGTGCTTAAATTTGGAGGATAAACTGAAGTTCACAACAATAAACAATAAAAAGTGCAATACAATCAGCGCTAACATCCTGGAAGCTATCAGTGACTTTTTTAACAAAGAGTGAGGCCAGTGACGCGCCACATGCAGGATAGTGAAATAGATAATCATAAACTAGTAATCTTCGCTTCAAGCAATTCAGTGAAAAAACTGTGTGTGAAATACAATCGAAAAGTTTAGTCTCAATCCCATCATAACTTCAAGTCACGGTAAAAATAACGCCATCTACTTATATCAAGCCTAATTAAGAAGGAAGCTTTGAAAAACGCCATCTAGCGGAGAATAGCTGCACTAGCATAACGTTGGTCGATCAAGTCGATCGAAGTTCTTAGAAGCGTAGAAAGAGGTCACTACTTGTAACAAGACCAAGACCAAGTCGGTCGAAGTCTGATAGAAACTCCGCAAGAGGTCACCACTTGTATCTCAAATAAACAATAACAAACTTTTTTTTCTGTTTATTCCCTAAAAAGATGGAGGAGGTAATAGAAGCACTTCGTTCAATTCAAAAAGAGCTTGAAGAACAAAAGAAAATGATTTTTAAAAGCGGAGTAGACGTGACAGAAAAAGTAACATTAAACATAAACAATATTTTAGAAGAAAAATTCACAATCTTGGAAGAAAAACATGAAATTCTCAAGTCCAGAGTGGAAAATCAAGAACAAAGATTATACTACTTAGAAAAACAAGCAAGGCAACGCAACCTTGTATTTTTTGGTTTGGAGGAGCACGAAAAGTCTTACTCTGATATGGAAAAAAACATAATAGACTTCGTGCATAAATACTTTCCGGTGAAAATTGACTGCAGAGACTTACAGGCCATAAGGCGACTAGGAAAGAAAACCGAAAAAACGCGACCTGTTGTCGTTACCTTCACAACGCTCGGCAAAAAAATCGATATTCTCAAAAATAAAGGAGCTTTAAAAGACTCTACGTACTATATTAAGGAAGACTATCCTCAGTCAATTTTACAAATACGAAGAGAACTACAAGAACAAGTACAAGCCGAAAAAGAGAAGGGTAACAAAGTCATAATCAAATATGACAAGCTGGTCATACTAAAGAATAAACCCGCAACCGGGAATAAAAAGAGCAACCAAAAAAGGAACCTTTCAATGTCACCGGAGAATATCTCAAATACTTTTACCAAACCGAGATCACAGACAAACAAAAAGAATAAAACTCTAGACACCAAAGTAGCTCAACGGTCTGCTAGCTTCTCGGGAGGGGTAGTAAAGCCCGGAATACTAAATTTTCTAATAAATAAAAACGATGACAACAAGATCAACACTCAACACAACACTAAAAACGAATAGCAACGAACACACCAGCCTCTCCCAGCTAAAAACTATATTCAATTAGAAAAAACCGAAGCACGTAAAACACATCTTCCAAGCCGGCTGGTCACCGTGGAAGATTATGACCACAACCCTCCAGAAAAATCAATCAAAAAACCACCAACAACCCCGTAACAAACTTACCACTGCGATTTTAGTGGGTACTTACGTACAATGTCAGAACACTATCGTCTTATGAAAGATTATATCGAATTAACAGAAGCTCTAAAAAACGTAAAGTTCGACATTTTAGGCCTATCAGGGTGATTTTAATGCTAAGATAGGTCACCCCCGTGCCGACGAATACAGAATAATGAAAACAAATGGATACGGAACACGAAACGCGCGGGAAGAAAAACTGATTGAATTTGCCTTGGAACATAATTTATCAATCATGAACACTTTTTTTAAGAAAAGACCCGGACGCAAATGGACATGGCAATCACCAGATGGGCAGTATAAGTATTTTCTGGAGGAGGCCTTCACCTCAGGGGTTCTCGAATAATAGTAATTTATATATTTTTTAGAACTTAAGTATTTGTCAAAACATTGTAAAAATTCGAGAAATATAAGGCTTTTTTATTTTTTATTTTTTTTATTTTTATTATGCTATTGTAAAGGCGCCAGCAGATTAAGGTACCCAAAACTGTCCACTTTTTCAACCTTGAACCTAATACTTTATCGATAAAGTTTAAAATTTATTAAACACCATTCACTAATGCCCGCGGCTTCGCCCGCGTGGATGTTGGAACTTTTGAATGTTGAACCTTTCTCGAGAACCACTCTATCCAGTGGTGAAAACTGCATGAAAATCGGTGCAGTAGTTTTTGAGTTTATCGCGAACAGACAGACAGACGCGGCGGAGGACTTTGTTTTATAATATGTAGTGACAACATAGCTTGATAGATTATAGTAGCATGATGTGCTGTTATCTGTACGTTAAATATTAATTGTATTTACATACAATATAACTAGCAGAAGTCCCACGGTTTCACCCGCGTAGATCCCGTTCCCATGGGAATACAGGGATAAAAAGTAGCCTATATGACACTCAGCAATAACGTGGTTTTCTATTGGTGAAAGAATTTTTAAAATCGGTTCAGTAGATCCCGAGATTACCCCTTACAATTTAACAAATATACAGACACACAAACTTTACTTCTTTATAATATTAGTATAGATTATTATGTTACAGAGTTTGAGTCATGAAAATGTTTGTCAGTTAATTAATGAAGAAGTATTATTGGAAACCTTCGTAAAGTAATTATTCGTGGAAAACTGAAAAAGGTTTCAAAGAACTTCATGTTATTGGTTAAATATCTTTCGGTAATATTGAATTTGGTTCTCAATGAAATTTTTTTTTTTTACTGAACTAGTTGATGCTCGCGGCTTATCGGTAATACCGGTTATCGCAATAAGTAATTTTTTCACCAACCCCCTTTTGAAACCCTTACAACCCTTTTTACCCGACTACGGCAAAGCCAAAGGAGGGTTATGATTTTGACTGACTATGTATGTTTGTATGTAAGTATGTGTGTATCTTCATCTGTTCCCTCATAGCTTCTAATCTACTTATCGGAACTCGACTTATGAGGTATCGTTAGAACCGTCTTAATTTTCCGCTGAACATAGGCTACGTGACGTGTCACAAAAGCGATTTGGCGGAAAAAAATTAAGGCTTAAAAAATAAAAATGGAGATAAATACGCCGTGTTTGGTATCATTTTAAAGGGCCTCACTTGTACATTTCCAAAATATTGCTCAAATTTAAAATCACGCCCTCTAGCGGACAATAAGTCAAGAGTAAAAAAAAATATTTAACACCAAAATTGTCCTCCTGACTGAATTTGTCCTACCCACAGAACATAAAAAACAAAAAAATCTTGTCAGTTAAATATTCACGTCGCGAAAAATAAAAACACGTAGTGATATCTAGTGAAGATTGTTTTTCATGTTAAAAAATATTTGACAGCTCAATGGCAGGTTAGTTGTTCTGAAATGGCTTCTAAATGGAGACATACCGGAGTACACTTTGGCAAGGGTAATTTCAATCTCCTAGAATCTTATAAAAATGTCGCTATTGCTATCAATAGCTATGCAAACTACGTTTACGAATAGTAGATTTAGTCTGATTTATCGATATTTACTTGGATTTCACCATTATTTTGTTGTCATTGAAGAATAAAGTTTTATGTCCTGTATTTAGGAACCTTGCAGAGTACTACTGCTCAAATAACTGTTCTTATGTCCTCTGTGAAGGTACTTGTCAGGGAATAATGTAAATTATTTTTTTATTTACAATTTGTTTTGACCTGTTCTGATGCAAAAATCTTAGTTTTTCTGACGAAATGTGATGTCTTTTTGTCAGCGATGAAGACTACCAAGATCCCCTTATTGTAAACCCTCCCAGGATTCACAAAAGCGTAGATAGCATGAATCCAGTGATTATTCAATTGATCGCCAGTTTCATCAACTTGTTCTGTAATACGACAGACTTCTGGCTTTGGTTTACGGCGAGGAAGATCTACTTGTCGTCCTCGAAGACCAGCTTAGCCAGATCGCACACAAACACCATCTCAACGTGATATTGTAAATTTATAAAGTGGACATATTGATTCTCATGGAACTAATATTCATGAACCAGCATACATGCCAAATTTTGTTCATGGATGAACATCTGAACAGTTTTTTGAACGTTATAGAGATGACCGAATACATACGTGGATGGTTGGATGTACAAACAGAACAATGTACATCTCCAAGGTAGATTCTCTTGGTCTTACAGTTGAGGAAATTAAAAATTATATTGAAGTGGCGGAAGTATGGAAGCACTTGCACCAGACCACCACTTCTTTTTTATCGTTGTTTCACTACCATCAAATCGTATGATCAAATATTGAGCAAAGGGTTTCAAACTACATGGGCTAGTATAGGAATCTGAATACCCAAAAAATATGTATTAGAAGAAGATAAGTTTCATGAAAAAGCCAAGGGATTATTGCAAAATAAAAGCACGAGTAGATGGCAATTTAGCAGTCACATGTTAGATTTACAACAAGTCCGTGGTGTTGTTACATTAAGATGTCAAAACGCAATATAAACATGATTATTATAGGGACTAGTCTTATTTTAATCTAAAATAATAGTAACTAGTTGACTCCCTAGTAGCATTTTTTGTTGGCATTTAGTTGGGCCACATACCTCTGGTTAGTTGGCAAATGCATACAATTGGCGGGCAGTTTGCGGGTTGGGCCCAAAACTGATGGCCTACGTGGATTTGCCTACGAAGGCCCAACTTGCGATGGGGCCAACGTGCATTGCCCTACGGAGGCCCGAGGAAAACGTGTTATGGGTAGGCCCAACGACACATAATACATGTAGGCAAGCGGTTGTATATTTGTTGGTTCTATAGCTGGTTTCATAGCGACGCGTCTCGCCTGCGCCGACCGTACGCGCGTCGCTGAACATGAACCTTATCAGCTTCATAATAAGGTTGGTTTTTGCGATGTTTTGAAAAACCAACCTTATTTTGAAGCCGATAAGGTTCATGCGCAGCAACGTGCGTGCGGCCGGCGCTGGCAAGACGCGTCGCTCTGAAACCAGCCTAGGCCAACCCAGACGACGACATACAAAAGTCACTCAAATTGTGCCCAAACAGTCGTCTCTCTTTTGCAATTTGACGTGATGAGTACACACGGCTACACATCATGCTATACATTTCCAGTATAAGCTGGTCTCGCATTGTATAGGATTTCCATACAATGCGAGATCAGCGTAAACTGGAAATGTATAGCTTGATGTGTAGCCGTGTGTATATACCTACATGAGAGGACGTTGTGTCGTCTGCGTTGACCTACCTAGGTATTATACTTTGTGTTAACTGAAATTAAATGAAATACAAATTATGATAATTGAATATTTATTTATTGATAGATTAGGTTATTGACAAAATAAAGACAAATTTTACACAATTTGGAGACAGTAGCTCTGCAGTAAAACGATACACACCGTAGGTACCTACTATGATACATTGATAAAGTACCTACCTACTTTTACAAAGTTACACTTTGCAGCTAAGTTGTTGTCAAAGATTCGTTCAAGGATTCTTCTTGTGATAGGACCAGTTTTGTTCCCACCAATTATCTGCAACAAACACAACACAACCCGTTATAGTAAGACAACAAATACATGCAATGCCAGTAAGGATAAAATATTTACAATTTTTTGTTAGGTTATGTGCGAATCAACTTGAGACCGGGCCGATGATTCAATTTCAATTTATGTTGTGCAAAATGATGCGTCGTAGTATTTTTTTTTAGCAAGAGATTTGCACGAAATTTATTAATTAAGAACAAAATAAGATAGTAGGTATTTCATAAATAATAGCATCTTAGTCCCAGGTCTCAAGGTAATTCGCACGGGTTCTAAGTAGATAAATACCTACTTAAAAAAACTTACCCGTTTCCTAAAATAAACGTTTTACAGGACATAATGTCCACGTTATCCTATTTGGAGGCCACATGCAATGCGTCTTCCGTGGCGTCATCCAGTTTTCACGCACCACACCGAGTTCCCCACCGTAACCATCTTCGTCGTCAAATTCCACAACTTTAAACATTTTTATCACTGCCTGTCTGGCTAATATTTTATATTTTTAAATAAAACAAATACTCCGCAGCCGCAAGCGCACCCGGCACCGCACAAATGAAATAACAAACTGCAAGATGGCGGGCGGGCCGGGCGACGGGTGCCGCCGCCCGCCCCCCGCGCACCCACATACCACCCCGTAGGAGCAGCAAGCAAGTAATAGGGCCATTGAAGGGTATATAAGTTGGACCGATGTTGTTATCATAACTTAAATCCCTACAAAAATCTCCCAACAGTAGGAATAGAAGCAGCAGGCCCGTCGTTAGTTGGCCCAATGTTGTTTTAATAACATAAATCCCTACAAAAATCACCCAACAGTAAGAATAGTAACAGCAGGTCCGTCGTTGGCTCTACGTAGGGCAAATAGTGCATGTTTAAGACAATGGGCCTATTTTAAGTTTAGGTTGGCGGAATAACTAACCGTCTGCCAATACATTCCCAACTGTTGGCGTATGGAAGCCAACGGCAATTGCTACTAGGGCTGTAACTGTCTTGTATACAGTACATAGAAGTCAGTAGCCTACCTCAGTAGCCTGCAACTGTCCTAATAGAAGGACATAAGAAAAAACCCATTTTTTCAGGAATAGATTTTTTTCAGTATTTTTTCACTTCTAAAGTAACCCCCATAGAGCTTAAATCCTGAATATGAATAAAATCTGACATAAAAAGTGGTTCCTGTAGTGAGGAGGTTAAATAAAAAAAAGTAAAAAACTAAAACCCAACTACGACAAAAAAAACGACGCTGAAAAGGTATGGAACAAGATTTTCAGGATAGAACAAAAAGAAAAGCCGTAGTCACACGTTATAGGTACCAACCTAAACACTTTAATACCGTATGCCTATGTTCTTTATCAGGCTCTAGACTACCTGTGTACCACAATTCATATAAATCAGTTCAGTAGTTTTGGCGTGAAAGCGTGACAGACAAACAGAGTTACTTTCGCATTTATAATGAGTAAGGAAGTAGGGATAAGTGTGTGTAGCCCCAACTCGATTGATGTGAAACGATGATGCGCCTTTTCGTATAAGAAACCAAATCACTCGAGATCCAGATTTTAATGACTCTTTGGTCAACTGGACACACTTCCTACTGGACCCGCGGCCTGGCGACCAAGCTAAAATGTGATTTGGTTGAAAAATCCCTCCAGTCCAGTACGGGAGGGTCAGTCGACCAAATACTGTTCAGAGAACAGGGAAGCCAGCAATAAAGTCCAATTTCCTTTTTCAAAATATTTCAAATTGCAGCTCAAAGTTCAGAATTGGGTACACTAAATAACAATGGGAACCACCCTTATTACGTGAAAATGTAGGTGACAGAGGACCGAAGACACCTCTGCCAAACCCTTCTCAAACACAGGCGCGCTGTGTAATCTACTTGTGATTACATACATTAAATAGAGCTTATGTACACTGTAGTAAAGTTCTGAGTGCTAAATTACTAATTAAAATTTCGTTTGGAGCACATGGTGTTATGTATCGGATTGAGATTTTTATTTTTTTGAAAGAATTTTTTTGTTCAGAAAACCATGAGCGTGTCAAACGCTTCTAAGATAATTTGTTTTTAGTTAGCTTGTACTGTTTGAATACTGGGAAAAGACCTCTCCGCCTTTGCCCAGTAGTGGGACAAATCCTTCCAAGAGCTCTTTTCCTGTGTCACCTCAAACCAGCCCTGTCGTAGGTGTCCAAATCGTAACGCCACCTCTTTCTGGGCCGGCAAAACACCGATAATTGACCATAAATAATTCCATTTGATTATGCAACACCTGATCCGAAACGTCAGTCTCAATTTACAAACGCCCCTACACTTCTGGCCAAAAATACGCAACCCAGTGTAGCAACACGATTGTAGGTAGGTACACGTAGTGATGTGCCTGGTGGCAATATTGCCACTGCCGGTAAAATACCAAAATTGCCAGCAGCATTGAAAATATTGCCAATGTTGCCGGTCAATATAGATTATGGCCTATAAATGCTAATTATAAGTGTATTACATAGTTTCCGAACTTAATTTGACTTATAATTAGGAAATATTCCCCGAATATTTCCATTCCCGGCAATGTTCCCGGCAATTTTGCCACCAAAATTCCCACTTCGGGCAATATTGCCGGCAACGGCACATCTCTAAGTACACGTCATTGCAAAATAACGGCTCAAGTGAGGGAAGTCAATATGGCGTCGTTTCACCTGTCACATTACAGGCCACTCCCGATATTACACGGCAATTTGAAAAATTGGAACATTTTTTTTTAACCTTTATTTGAATCATGACTACTGAAATGACAGTGTGCGTGTGTGCGTACGGAGAATATCGTGGCTTAATAATAACTGTCACTCAGTTCGAGCAGCGTGCAGCGGTGGCCCAGTGGTGGCGGCCCCGACTTACGAACAGTAGGTCGTGGGTTCGAACCCAGGCAGGCGCATTACTTTGTGTAATTTATTTCATCACCACTGCTCTCAAAACGGTGAAGGAAAACATCGTGAGGAAACCGGCATGTCCTAGAACCAAAACATTTGATATGTGACATCTAGCAATCCGCACTGGGCCCGCGGGGTAGATTATAGCCCATTCCCTCTCAAAGAGAGGAGGCCTGTGTCCCACCAGTGGGAACATTAATAGCCTGATGATGATGATGAGGCCGATCGTTTAGGTTAAGCTACGCTTGCCTAGATTGGTCTGTGGATAGGTGACCACCCATTATGTACCGAGTTAACAATTTTTTAACACTGACATCCAAACTGAAGTATCGCACTGGAGGGGTCATTTAATGATATCCCACCAGCAAAAAGGGTATCGTATTACCGTTGTGAAGGTCAGATAGGCCGACTCCAACATAGGAAGCATCGGGAAAAGGCTAGGCAGATGATGTCATCATCATCATCATCTCAGCCAAAAGACGTCAACTGCTGGACATAGGCCGCCCCCAGGTGTCGCCACATTGACCGGTCCCGTGCGTCTCTCATCCAGCGGGTCCCCGCAACCTTGACCAGGTCATCGGTCCACCTAGTGGGAGGTGGAGAGTATATGCATGGAATGTGATTATTGGGGCAGCTATAATAATAAAATATTAAATTCTGTCGCATCTGGTTACACTGGATGCCAACGTAACCCAAATTGCAAAACATTGTGCTTTCAAGTGCATTCAACTGTATGGGGGTCGTGGGGTTATATTCAGACTTTTATTTTTATTTTTAACATGTCCTTTAATCACTCTGTAACCATAGAATAATACTAGTAACCCGCCCCGGCTTCGCACGGGCGCAAAAAAGGTCCTCTTGAAACACTATAACTATTTAAAAAAACCCGCATTAAAATGCGTTGCGTAGTTTGAGAGATTTAAGGGATGTGACTTTGTTTTATACTATGTAATGATAGTGATTATGATTCTACGGAATGAAACAGTAGATAATATAATCACGCATGAAATCCCCAAAGAATAAGGGGGTGGGGTTACCAATTACAGTACACCCTTCTTTTTTCGAGGGTGGCAAATCATCAAGTGAGTCCTACCGCTCTGCCCGTCGGGGCTGCGGATTATCGAAAGAGATGACGTGGCCTCGGCACAAGGGCGAAGAAGGAACATGGGTTGGTTTTTAGTCAGAAGAAGGGCGGGGGGGGGTCATTTGATGATTTTCCACCCACCAGCAAAATAAAATAAAAAAGTAAATCTTTTTTTTTTGGAGTGTCAGGCTTCTTCTGACTAAAAACCACCCATGTTCCATCTTAGCCCTTTGTGTAAGTATGTCTTTCGCAGACCCGCAGCCCCAACGGGATTATAGTACACCCTCATTTCGCTATTGCCAACGACCGGGCACAAATCTAGACTCCATGGCTGCTACTGATAAAAATGTTGATGGAAATACCCATTATCACTATACCCGACCTAAGAATCAAAGCCAGGACCTCAAGCACAGCAGCAAAGCTTGCGACCACTAGACCTACGAGGTAGTTCAAACTACTATCTCTCGACTTTCTCTCTTACATCATCTGCCTAGCCTTTTCCCAACTATATTGGGGTCGGCTTCCAGTCTAACCAGATGCAGCTGAATACCAGTATTTTACATGGAGCTGATGCCTATCAGACCTCCACAAGCCAGTTAATACTAGGTAATACGCTACCCTTTGGTTGGACTGGTTGTCAGACTTTCAGGTCACTGACTACCTGTAACGACTGCCAAAGATCTAAATATGACAGCCGGGATCAATAGCCTAACGTGCTTTCCGAGGCACGGAGGAAACTCGGTATGAAATGGGCGGTCACCCATCTACATACCAACCTAGGCAAGCGCGGCTTAACCTGAAGATTAACCCGAGTGGCACTTTTTATTAAGCCACGAGCTCTCACTCGACTTTATCTCTTACGAATAATAAAAATAAGGTAAAAATTACTCCTTTCATGCACGTCGCGTAATTCGCTTCCCACGTACATCGGTTTCCCGTATCCTTTGCTAATAATAAATACAACTAAAAGGTTACGGAACAGCTTCAAAAGTTCTTAGAATACTCAACTGAAAATAGAAAAATAACATCACACCTAACCTTTGAAAATAAATCTCCATTTTAATAAAAAAAAATACTAATTTCCGGTATTACAAGTTAAGTGTTGTCGGAGGAATTTACATTTGTTTATCGAAAAATGCTAAAAAAATAAGTATTTTCTTACACGAAGCGGTGAAAATGAGAGAAATCATGAATATTTCATGATTTTCTTTCGCGAATTTAAGATGTTTGGAGATTGACAATAGCTTAAAGATATTGATTTTTGTGATAGAGAAATACTTTTGAATAGATGGAATAATAATTGAAATTAGGTGTTTTTTTACGCCTAACTTATATTAACATAACATCACGCCTGCTTCCTTGAAAGTTAGGCAGAGGCGTATAACCACGAGTAATTATGTATACCTACACATGGCTTTCAAACGTGAATGTTTCGTGAAATAACTTTCCATTATGATAAAATGGGTTCCAAAATATTAGTTTTATTACATAATTATCATGAAAGTGAAATCGATACAGTAAGCAAAAATGACTTTTAAACGTTGATAAATGTTATGTTCGCCATTTTTTTCTTTTTTATTTGTGCTGCTACTGAGCAATTAATATGACACCACCCACACAGCTCTAAAATTTCCTACGATTACATTCTGAGGTTGACATGAGATGGAGCCTATTCATTTTTTCACCATTTGCTTGATACATAGATGTCGTCTTTCATAAGAGAAAAACGTCAGCAAAGAAAAACTTTTGAAAGAATTGTGACAGTTCTAAGAATTTGTATATTGTTGAACGTTTTCAACTCACAGCAATAATTATTGTAAAGATATAGCTCTTTGTAAGACCAGTTGTATCGACAGTTTGAGATCTCCAAATGACAGCCCGGTCCAACGTTCTAAAGTGCTTTTCGAGGCACGGAAGAAACTCTGTATGTAATACTGGTTCAAACTAAAACAGACTCTAAAACCAATAACACTAAACCACAAATTTAATTAAAAATACTAACAGAACTTCGACCACAAAATCTCGATTACCAAAACCGTATTAGAACCAGGATTAAGCCAACAGGATAGAACAAACTGACATTGCTTAGCTTAGCTCGTCCGTGTAATTATGAGCTACCAGTGAACCGGCATGAACTGGTATTAACTGGAATTAACTGGATAAAACCAGATTGTGAGCAATATAGCCGGCCTGGATTTGGCCGCAATCTTAGCCAGTGGGGTGTCTGTAATGTCTCTTAGTGGTGTTTTGGATGTGGTATCATGGTTCTTGGCTAATTCGTAATCAAGGGAAACATTTGCGGTCTAGACGGCTAATTTAAAAGAAGTTAACTGAGAACAAAGAGAATATATTTCACCTACCACTATTTGTTTCTGCTTCACCCAAATGTTGATTGGCAGAAATGCCTATGGTATTATGTACGCCTGTGTACTTTGTGCTTGAAATGCAAACTAAATAAATTGAAATTTAAGTGCGCATGATGTGTCCGCTAACACAAATGCACACTGTCTTAAGTTGCGGGTAATAACGAGTATAATAGCGCGATTCAGATTTTGTTGTTAGATCTGTCCTTAGTCGCGTAGATGGTACTGTAGTAATTTTTGTACTTTGTTGCTGTAGTACTTTTTAGGGTTCCGTTCCTCAAAAGGAAAAAAAACGGAACCCTTAGAGGATCACTCGTGTGCCCGTCTGTCCTACCATTCCCCCCCTCCCTTATCTCCGAAACTACTGGGCCTAAAATTATGAAAAAAAATACAGAAATTAGTTCAATACTTATAAATTACAGGAAAGGAAGTCATGGTAGGAACCCTGCATGAGCAAGTCAGACTTGCACTTGGCCAGTTTTTTGTAATGTTGCTACAGTCCTCAATCAATAATAGATAGAACCAACGGCTTAAGGCCTCAGCCTCGAATTTTGCGGGCAGCGGAGCGGCGCGGCGGCGGCGGCGGCGGTGCGACTGTGGCAGTCGCTGGTAATGAAACCACATTCAAATTCAAATTCAAATTCATTTATTTAGCTAACACAACAGAAAACTCACAGGAGTAACGGTGGGTCCCAAACTAGGCACAGCCTGTATCTTGGTGACCCAGACACTACACAAGTTGAACATTTAACTTGTTCTGCTAGCGCAAGAAACATTTCTAAAATTAGTTAGCAGATTTACAATAATAATAATAATTATATTGAACTAATGATTATTGACATTGAAAATTACTTACATTAAAAAAAACAAGAACAAAAATGCTTACAGGGAAGAAAGCAAAGTGATAATTATATGAACATTGAAAAATCAAAACATAGTTACAATACAGTACACACAGGAAAAACAGTTGAAGTGAGTAAGTGTAAGGGTATTGCGTGTGCGTGTGTGTGAGTGAATGTGGGTGTGTAATGTGTATTAACTTGACCTACAAAGTAAGTTCTCTGTTTCCTCATATGTCCGGTCTAGCAACCATTCTTTGAGTTTGTTTTTCGCCTCAGAGTAGTTATTGGGTATGCAGAATGTTTTGCTAATAGCGTTGAATACTCTTATAGGTAAGTATGGCGAAAATCGGGCTGCGAAGAGGGTTTTGATTTTAGGGAGTGATATTCTTTCCGCGATCTTCCTGCCTCTTTTACTACAACTAGAGCGATTTTTGTTGAGTTTTATGAGGTTTAAAAGTGACCCAAGGACATACAGCTGACGTACGCGTAAGACCCCAGCCTCCTTATACAGTTCGTCCGTAGAAAAACGACGCGGCCTTCCCAAAAGCACTTTAAGCACGGCCCTCTGCGCGCGCTCCAGCTCCAGCATGCACGCTTTTCCAGCACTACCCCAGACACCGACACAGTATTGCAGGACAGACTGGCACAGTGAAGTGTAGACCAGAATGCGGATGTTTTTTGGAGCGCTAGCTCTTAATAGTTTAGCGATATAAATGAATTTTCGAGTCTTTTTGGCAAGTGTTCGAATGTGTGCTTTAAAGTTCAGGTTCTGATCAATTATGACGCCAAGATATTTCGTTGTTTCTACTCTGTTGATGGTGTTGCAGTTACAGTCTGTGGCGGACACGGATGCTGCCGCTGAGACACTGCATTTGTTATTGTGTACTTTAAGTGAGTCAATATTTGGCCTACTTGATTGAGTGACATGAAAAGTTAATAGGTGCGTTTTATTTACATTCAGAGTTAAGAGATTTTGTTCTAGCCATGCCATTATTTTACTCATTCCCTTTTCAGCAGCATCCATTGTCTCTTCCCAAGTAGAACCGTGAAAAATTATAGCAGTGTCATCAGCATAGCAGATCAACTCCGCCTGTGCCATATTTAACCTTAGAATGTCGTCCATGTACATGATGAAAAGGGTGGGCCCCAAAATACTTCCCTGAGGCACGCCAAAAGCCACCGGAAGGCTCCCGCTGAGAGTGTCCCCAATTTTGACACACTGATATCGACCAGACAAGTAATTGCTGAACCAATCCAGGGAGAGGCCTCTGACACCGAAGGATTCGAGCTTCTCTAGCAGAATAGGAATTGATACTGTGTCAAAGGCCTTGGAAAGGTCCAGGAAAACACCAGCGGAGCGGTGGCCTCTGTCAATGTTTGAGGCAATAATGCCAGTTAGGAGACTCACAGCTTGACCAGTAGATTTCCCTCGTCGAAAGCCAAACTGCCTGTCAGAGAGTAGACAGTTTTTCTCCAGAAAACTTACAAGGCGCTTGTTTACAAGTTTTTCCAGTATTTTTGATGTCACGCAGAGCAATGAAATTGGCCTGTAATTATCTGGCGCATCTTTGGTACCTGATTTGTGTATGGGCGTAATAACAGCGGTTTTCCAGCTAGTGGGAACACTTCCAGTTTCCATGCTTAGATTGCAAATGTGTGTTAATGGTTTCAGTACATGTTTCTTTATTTGTTTAAGAAGTTGAGGCCGAAATGCATCGAGACCTGGAGCACTATCGTCTTTGAGGTTGTCTATGATGTCACTAATTTCCTGGTTGTCAGTGCTGCCCACCATACACTAAAGTGCAGTAACAGCAAAATCACGACTTCGAGTAAAACGCATTTAAAGTTAAGAATTGATTTTAAAAAATCAACAGAATGTATAAGCAAAAAAATTTGAATGCAGAAAGGTTGTAAAGGCATAGGTTCACACGTTAAAGCAATAAAAAAAAATATATCTTAATAACTGAATTTATTATGGCCATTTATTCTTTTTGGTGCCTATTACTGCATAGCCTTTTTTGTAAAAAAATACCATTTTAAACTTAGTAAAATGCAGCAAAAAGCCCTATTACTGCGTTTGGATCAGTTATTTTGTCAAGAAACCCAACTAACATGCAGTAAGGTCAAAAAAATACTGCATTTTAGTTAGTTTTTTAAGAAAAAAGTGTTCAATTTACTAGTGCAGTAAGAAAAATAGCTAGTTCACATTTTAAAGACCGTTTATTTCTTATTATTTAATCACAATAATTCAACTCACTTATGTAAAATTTACATATCAAAAATAAAAAAAAACATCTAATTAATAAAGGACCCTGCGCAGAATGCACAACCTCCTTTGACAGTTTTCTCTTAATATTTTCATTAACTGCACTTTAGCTAGGAATAATCATATCTGTGTCATTATGCTATCCAAACTAATCTGCAGTAATGCTGTATTTTACTGCGTGTTAGTCAGTTTATAATGATAAAAGAATGTTAAGTATTCACAACTAAAATGCGACAAGCTTTGATTTTACTGCATTTTAGTTGGGAGTTCGTGACAATAAATTGTATTTTCTTAATTTGCAGTAAAAATAGCTTGTATGGCGGTAAATTTTACTGCGTATTAATTTTTTTTTTAATTTTTTTCCAGAAATATAAAACTATCTAAAGAACTGTAAAATTATATTGCTTACTGCATTTTAGTTAGGAAACCTTAAAATTTAATCTGCAGTATAATTTATACTGTATTTTAGTTGGGAAATCACGCCAAATTGTTAATTTTTTTCGTTTGCAGTAAGTGAAAACTGTTAAATAAAAACCATTCTAATAGTCTTAGAAATAAGTAAGTTAATTCAATAGAAAGCTTAAGAAACCCGCTTTCAGAATCACTAATAAAACGAAAAATCACAAAGAGGCTGTTACTGCTCTTTAGTCTCTGGTGGGCAGAGTGGGATCTAGGAACAGTGAATCTCTAGGTGGGTTTTTACGTGTAGCACCAAGGTATCGCTCATCTCCCGTGTGCTGCCGCCTGTTTAAGATGTCAGTTGCAAGGGTCTGACCAACTGAGACAAAAAATTCGTTGCACTTATCAATAGAGACGTTGCTGCTTTCTTTATAGTTTAGCAATTCTTGATTGCTGCTAGTTTTTTTCGGTACTTGGCAAATTTCTTTTATAGTCCGCCAGAGCCTTTTTGGTTCATTGCTATTTTTTTCTAATTCTTTCCTGTCATAATCAGCTTTGCGTCGTCGCAGGATGTTGTTGCAGTAGTTTCTGTACCTTGAATAGACAATTTTAAGGACGACGTTTTCCGGTTGCCGGTTAGTTTGAGCGTGAAGGAAGTCTCGGTGGCGGATGCATCTAAGAAGACCCGGTGTAATCCATGGCTTTAGGCTAAATTTTGAGCGACTGATTGTTATTTTATGGGTGTGTTTATTAATAATGTCAGTCAAGGTCTTGTTAAAAATAAGTACTGCTTCGTCAGTGTTTGTTTGGGAAATAACATCTGCCCAGTCAAGCTGGCTCAATTCTTTATTCACCATGGAGTAATCAGTTTTAAGTTTGTATCTGCTTTTGCTTTTGGTGTTGGGATTAGAATTGTTGACACCGAGCAGCACTAAATGATGATCCGTCACCGAGGCCTCGCAGACGATACCCAGAGCAGTGGTGCCTTTGATTCTAATGTAACCATGGTCTAGACATGCTTTCCCCCGAGTTGGATGAGTGATAGCTGGTAACAACCCATGTTCAGCCATCAGACACTGATATGCTGCATTAGCGGCGTTCGGTGACTGATTCAGTAGGTCAATGTTGATGTCACCTGTCACAATTACACATGATTCGCTCTTTAGCTTGACTAAGGAATCGTCCAGCGAGTTTAGAAAGCGTTCGGTGTTGGCGAAGGAAGGTGAACGGTATATAGCCAGTATTGTTACTTGATTCTGTAGTTTAATCTGCATACAGTTGGCATCGTCAAAGTCTGGTTCAGAGACCGAGGCAGTCCAGAGATCCCTGACATAGGCAGTCACCCCACCACTTTTGTTAATCATTTTGGTTGTGTGGTAGCTTTTATAGCCGGGCAATTGAAAAATTACGGAGTTTTCATTTAACCAACATTCTGTTAAAACAATTAGATCAGGTTGGAATTCAAGACGGCTTAACGATACCTGAAGGCTGAGGAAGTTTTTTTGCAAGCTTCTGATATTAGAACTTAATACCCTGAAGTCATGTTCGACAAATAGGTTCCCGCACAACTCTAATTTATCGACGGTGCAGCATGATATGCTCAGTGTTTCGTCAATTTCAGCTAAAAGGTCAGTCTTATCCGTTATCAAAGATAGTATTTAGAGAAAGGACTGACAGGGAAAAATTTAAAGCTGCAATTATGCGTGGAGTAGTTAGTAAGGGGAGGTGCGAGAAGTGCAGAGAATGATTTGTTTTGAAGCAGATTCCTAATTTGATGTAAATTCGAGATGTTTTGGTGTATGTGTGATGTGGTTTTGTTTGTTTGTGAGATGGGAAAACGTATATCTGACAAAGTTTATTGAGTTGGAGTGTAATCATGAGTGTAATATAAAATATGATTTCATATAAAACTAGGACAACAAGGTGACAATAGGACAAAGGTAAACATAGAATTAAAATCAAGAACAAAATCAATAGCAAAATTAAAGTCAAAATTAAAATTAATGTCAAAATTAAAATCAAAATTAAAAACAATGTCAAAATCAAAATTAAAAACAATATCAAAATCAAAATTAAAATCAAGAACAAAGTCAAAATTAAAAAGAAAATTAAAATTAAAGACAAAATCAAAATCAAAGTCAGAATTAAAACCAAAATCAAAATTAAAATCAGCATCAAAATTAAAATCAATGTCAAAATTAGAATTAAAATCAAAATTAAAGTTACAAAATTAAAATTAATTTCAATTATTAAAATTAAACACAAAATTAAAATAACTTTACTCGATTGTTGTATCCTGTATGCAAGAACCCGTTTGCGTACCGAGAAAGTGATCGAGTTCCTTACTACTTTTGATAGTGATGGCTGGTTGACCCTCAGCCTTGCGAATAAGTATGCGGCCGTTGTTAGTCCAGCAGTATTTGTGACCCGTGCTATGTGCGCGGGCTCGAGCCTCACGAAACAATATGCGATTCTCCTTTGTTAGATGCTCGTTGACGAAGATCTTCCGAACAGGTCCCTGAATGTCAAAGTCCTTGGAAGACAGATTACGCCTAGTTTTTGATGCCCTTATCAGCTCGTCTCTCTTAGCCTTTCTTAATAGTCTTACGATAATTGGCCTAGGAAATTTCGTAATTGAGTCGGACACAGGTTTTTTCTTAAGACCTGCCCGAGCTGTCCAGTCGATATCCTCCGCAGTCACCTGGACACCGAGCTTAGACGCGGTTAACAAGACGATATGTTGCAAGTTTTCAGAGGACGATTCCTCAATACCCATAATTTCGACCTCATTACGCATGGTTGACTGCACTTGATGGTTTAGTTGATCCTTTAGGTTACATATTGTTTCGTTTAAAATAATGACCTCGGAGTTACTTTGCTCAAGCGTTTTTATTCTCGCCTCATAGCTGTCAAGTCGAGCATTACATTTGATGACACCATCGAGCAATGTTTTCAGTGAAACTTTAACTTCGTCCATGTCCGAACGCATGAGCCTAATTTCCGAGAGAAGCTCAGCGAACGACACTGGGCTGTCGGTTACGTCTCTAGCGGGTGGTCCCATAGCCACACGCTTGTGGCCGCGCGATTGCGTATTTATGTTTGAGACGTCTAGTGCGGCACTTGTGTTCGTCGGGCGAGCGGGAGTGTTGCTGTTGTCAGTGCGCGGTATCTTAGCCCGGCAGGATGGACATTGCCAGATTATATCTGCTTGCTTGTTGATCTCGATTAATGATGCGTTTACACATATTTTGTGATAGTTTGCTGCGCAGTTAGAGCATTTGATTGGATTATCGGTGGTAGTTATGTCCTGCTTACAAGCTTCACACAACGAATTCATATTGACAAGTCGAAATACATAAAATGGAATGAAAGTGGACTGTATTTAGAATGATGCACAAGATACAAGAAATGCGTGTGTTACACCGACAGGTTGCGAATGGTGACTGACATAGATTCGTTCAGTAGAACGGAACGAGTGAATTATTATGTTTGTTTCATACAGCGACTTGTATGGAGTGCACCGCTCGTTGCCCGCCCCTGCGCCGCTGTATTCCGAGAACCGGTCCATTTGATTATACGCATAAGATCCTGCCGCGCCCGCGCCGCCGCCGCCGCCGCCCCGCTGCCCGCAAAATTCGAGGCCGAGGCCTAACGTACTTTCCTAGACACGAAGATATTACACAACCATCTTCCAAAGTTTGGGCTAGTAATGAGAAATTCCTATTGAATTAACCTAATAATCCGATGCCGAAGTCCGGCTCACATTCTGCTCTCATATCATAAGACAAACGCACTCCCTGTGTGCCTATTGGCCTTGTTCTGTACTGTCTCCTGCTGATATGGAGGGAAGTGGAAATTATGTTTTTTCTACTCCTCCACTATTCTTTCTGATTAATTTCGTTGCGGGATTCAAGACAGTTAAATCGTTTTTTTGGGACTTCGTCGGGCTTCATTGTCTCGGCGCTTTTCTTGTGGTTGCCACTGTTGATTCTGGCTTACAGGAGTTACAGTGGTTTGGGAATATTGTGGCGGGCTTGTCCCAAAAAAAAATAAGACAAACGCAACAGGCCATTAACATTTGACGACGTGGTTGGTGCAGGGACTGAGTGATTGACCACAGCGCTGTTTGTGGGTTAATTTTAAGAACGGAACAAATATTTATTTTGTCCTACCTACAGCTGGTTTTCTCGGGTCTGACTGTTTTTGTAAAATAAGCATTCTCATTACATGAGAAAGTCCTAGTTAGGGTAACGTTTGAAAAAAATGAAGATAACTATCAAGTTCAACAGCTCTTCAATTGTGAGCTCGGTTAACATCACAAATGCCTTATCAAAATCTTCATAGACCTAGTGAAGGAGGCAGGAATAAACTGGCGTTTGTTTTCTTCTTACATTTCAATTATCTCGTCTAAGGCGACGAAATTTCGTTTTTACTTTTTACTAAGATATTTTATTTTTTTCAACGTAATTAGATTTTTTTTCGGCTGAAATTAAACTTGTAGGTAACTGTACTTGCCCGTGGCAGTGGCAAAAATGTATTGTTTTTTACTTTAAATAAAAAGAGAGAAAGTCATTAACATTACGTCTCTCTCGCTATATTTCCGAAGTTATAGTCAGAGGTAGGTTCATTATCATTATATCAGCCCGGAGAGAGCAGCGGTGGCCCGGTGGTGGCGGCCCCGACTTACGAACGTGGTCGTGGGTTCGAACCCAGGTAGGCACATTACTTCGTGTAATTTATTTCGTCACCGCTGCTCTCAAAACGGCGAAGGAAAACACCGTGAGGGAACCGGCATGTCTTAGAACCAAAAATTCAAAGACACGTGACATCTACTAATCCGCACTGGGCCCGCGTGTTAGATTATAGCGGATCCCCTCTCAAAGAGAGGAGGCCTGTATCCCAGCAGTGGGAACATTATTAGGTTATTGATGATGATGATGAAGCATGCCCATTGCTTGTTTAAATTCATGTCCCTCGTTTAAACTAACATACTGTATAATATCACCCGTATCATGGTACACAGAAAACAGTGTACGCCCATGTCCTGTTAATTTAGCAAATTAATCATAATATGGCCGTTAGGCTTAATAAGGCTCAGTGGGCCTCAACAAACAATGTCGAGAGAATATTGCCTTAATCACCACACTTGATAGGTTTATCCGTTGATTGATCGAGTCTTATATTGTGGTGTTCTGGGTTTTAAAGCTATTATAAAGTTTATTATTTTATGGAATTCTTCTGCTTGGCTGGTTTAGTGGTCACAAGTGCGAATGCTGAGGTTCTTGGTTCGATTCTCGGGTCAAGCAAAGTGTTATTGGGTTTTCCGTCTGGAATTTCTCAGTAGTAGCCACGGATTTGTGCCCGGTTGATGTCATTAGGCTTGCCCTCGGTAACATGGGCCTTGTTCTTTTCATTAATTAAACTCCTTCTACCCTATAAAGGAGATGCGGGGGGGACCTCCTTACCCCTCCTTTCCTCTCTTTCTCTACTTAAACTGTACTGTACAGTGATACAAAAATATTTTGAAACCCCACTTAAAAACAAAGTCAATTTTCTCTATGTCAGTGTTCTCCTAAACGGTTTATGAAAATAACAGAATTGAAAATTTTAACACGGTATTCATCAACATGAAAAGATTTAATTCCAGAATATTTTTGTGTACAATACATTAATATTCAACAAACGTATAAAAAAATTAATGTGTATTTGATTTAAAAAATGCTTTGAGGATTCAATTTTTTTGACTATCTCTAAGCGAACTTGGCTCAATAGGCTGCCCAACTGAAATGCGACTGGACATAACATGTGGGCCAAAATCTTACTAATATTATAATTGCGAAAGTTTGTGAGTGTGTGAGTGTGTATCACGCAAAAACTATTGAACGGATTTGGATTTAATTTCGTACACAGATAGTTTTAACCTGGATTAACACATAGGATAGTTTTTATCCCGATTTTATCTTCCCTTGGGATAATTTTCGAGTTGCAGCGGGTGAAGCCACTGCCAACAGCTAGTAGTAGAAGACTGGTACCCTAACACAGCGAGGCGGGGTCGCGGCAGGCCACGAAGGAGATGGCGGGACGAACTCGACAGGTTCTGCCAGCACTGGATGGAAGACGCGTGGTATCGCGAGAAATGTCAGGAGTGGAGGGAGACCTTTGCCCTGAAGTGAGACAGTCATCATCATCAGCCTGTAATGTTCCCACTGCTGGGACAGGTCTCCTCTATATAAGAGGGAATGGGCTATGATCCACCACGCGGGCCCAGTGCGGATTGGTAGATGTCACATGTCTTCGATGTTTTGGTTCTAGGACATGTCGGTTTCCTCACGATGTTTTCCTTCACCGTTTTGAAAGCAGTGGCGATGAACAGAGCGAGCGAGTGAGAGTGTGGACAGTTCAGGCTAGGAAAACAAATGGTTGTGAATATGTTTAAATAAACATGTTGCTGTAGTCGATGATGCGAAAGGCGCAAAATTGGGAAGAACTCCTCCCGCTCTAGGCAGACTAGGTAGCGAGTGTCAAACATCTACTGACTAAAAACCACCCATGTTCCTTCTTAGCCCTTTAAATCGAAGCCGCGGTATCGCTTGCGAACAACCCGCAGCCTATTAGAAGATACCTACACTCAGCATTGGGTCGTAAAAGGTTGAAAAAACTGGCCAAGTGCAAGTCGAACTTGCACATGAAGGGTTCATTACCATGGTTTTCCTGTAATCTATTACGTGTTGAACTAATTTCTTTTTTTTTTCCGAATTTTAGGTTAGGTAGTTTCGGAGATAAGGGTAATGGTAATAATGGTCGGACAGACAGACAGACACACGAGTGATCTTATAAGGGTTCCGTTTTTCCTATTGAGGTACGGAACCCTAAAAGAAAGTAGAAGTAAGAAGTAGCATGGAATATGAACTAGTGACTAGGTACTACAAAAGTCCTTTCAAAGTTATTCAACTCAAATTTTGATCTCATATCTGATTTTTATTCTAGTTGCCATAGGGTTGATAATACAGGTAAAAATATTCCACACAACACAACAGTTTCTAACAAGAAAATTAAAAATTCACGATAACGTAATAAGTCATAAAGCCGGTAGAATGAACGTATTTTCTTGCAGAAGCTTCCTTTTTACATGGCTTTATATAAAAATAGGAGAATGTTGTATTTTCTTATACATTGTTTCACCTGGTTTAGTGTGGGTTTACAAATTGTTTTGATAAAGAAAAGGGATTCTTTGGGACTATTATGTTACATAATAATCTGACTGTATTACTTCCTGAAAGAGCTTTTGATAAACAAATCGTATGAAAATGAGTGTATAGACGTCAGTACATCAAGGTTCAACAATCTCTCAATCTTTAGTAGATTTTTAACTGTATCGATAAACCATTAGGTTCAAGATTGTTTCGGGAAATTTGACAGTTTTGGCATGTGCTGGCATTTGTACTATTTAGAAGGAAATTGCCTAGCGGTTGGTCGACTCTTCACGTGACCAGAGGGCTGGCATATTCTTTGGCCAAAGAATCAGCATTGCCATCCAACTTGGTAATGCTGCCAGCCTTCTGGGCACTTTTCCTGTTGACAGCAATGTGGACGAATTTTTTGACGCCCTGTAATTCTTCGCTTTAGAAATGGTATAAGCATACTTTGCTACTTATATGAAGCTTACCTATTTATTTTTTCACATTACTCCAATTTCATTGGCTTTCAATGGCAGGGCTAAAGCCACAGATATAGACTATCTAATAGTCTATCTATATATCTGTGGTTTTAGCCCAAGGGCCCAATTCTGTAACTTACAGAAAAGCAACACTCTATCGACACACTACAGACATTATTATGCAATAGGGAAAAGAGGTGTCGTTGTTCGATGGTTTCACAATGGCAGTGCGATAGCCAAACACATAGTCCTACTATGGCGTTTCAATGTCACTACAGTGGCAAGTCAATGACCATATATAATTTGTAGAATACCAAATGTCAATGACTATTCTATTGAGACACTGCTTACACACTATCGACACACTATTCACAAATTGAGCCCCAGGTCAGGCACACGATCGGTGTCACTCTGGATCGTCACATCCCCCAACGGCTATAAGATTTATAATTTCCTATTTTTCTGAATCGCTATTTTGTGGTGGTTTAGGTTGGTTTCTAAATTAAAACAAACGATGGTTTTCCTTATATATCGTTGTCTGTAAAACAACCTGCAACGACTTCGCTTCTGTATACTAAAGTTATCGTAAACTTTCTCATTATTTTATTCATAAGTACTTTCGAGCGCCACGAAACACAAGTCACCGAACTTTCGAAACCTCTTATAGAAAATTGATCGGACATTCGCTCCGTGAAGAAAAATAAAAGAAAACTATTTTCACTAAAGAAACTTTTACCAAATTGTCAAACTATTTAATTAAGAGTATTGAAATGTGGGGAAAGTCAGGGCAAAAGCTAGTTAAAATTAAATATGAAACTTTTAATTAAAGTTTTCCTTGCATTTCTTCGGACAAGTGAAGTGAGGTACTGAATAAAGTTTTTGTGCAAAAGAATAAATTTTGGTATATCGTGAAGGGGATTTATTTCTTTTTGAGAATATAAAATGAACAGATTTTTGGGTTAACTTTAGAATCTGCGTGTAGCTAAATAATGTATGTTTTCTTATTAAGGACTAGCTTTTGCCAGCGGCTTCGCCCGCGTGAAAATGACGATTTTCCATACAAACTTTCATCCTCTATTTAACTCTCTTAGGGGTTGAATTTCGAGAAATCCTTCCTTATTCCTTGTTTACATTATAAAGGGAACCTCTGTGCAAAATTTCAGTTTTTTAGGTCCAAGGGTTTGGGCTGGGCGTTGATGAGTCAGTCAGTCAGTCAGGACTTCTCTCTTTATTTATGAAAAAAATTTGAAACAAAACAGAACTTGAAAACCATTAAGTTTTTTATTTTTTATACGAAATAGACTTGGTGAAATTAAGAAATACCCAATATTTGATTCCACCAAGTCTATTTTATTATTTTATTAAAGTTCTTCGTAATTCTTCATTCTTCAAAAATGACGATTCTCCAACCAGACGAATAACATGGTGTCTGGTGGGCTACTACCAGACAGTTGTTATTTTTTCGGAGATTATTTATAGACGTCATGTGTTACAAAGATTGACTGCCAACTTAAATAGTTCGTAGATTCTTTGGTATTTTAGTGAAACGACTATAACACAGCAAAGTCACGTAGATGTCAATTTGTCAAGCAAAACATGTCCTTAGGCACTTTGCACATGGAGCAACTATTGCAGCAACTGGCAACTAGCTGACAACTAGCTGTTTACATATATTTCAATTGGACTGTGCACAGTGTGCAACTCGAAATTCGAGTTCCGGCAATCGTCAACAGTTTTCAGTTGCTGCAATCGATGACTAAGTTAGTTCCTAATTGCCGCAACTAGCAACTGGTAAATATTATACTGATTTTTAAAGTTAACGTCGACAACGACGACGTAATAAAATTAGAGCAATTCCTGCTTCTTCGATTTTCATCGTCACACTGAACGCTGTTCGCTGCGTAGATTGAGCAACTCGGCTATAAAAAGTTGCTCACAGATTGCCATAAAATTACGAACTATCAACTAGTTACAGGAAACTTTTAAAGTGAAGTTTTTTTTTGGTGGGTGGAAAATCATCGAATAACCCCCCCCCCACCCCCCCGCGTCTACGGTGGCCGGAAGTCATCACGCGACCCCTGATGCCCGGAGCGCCTTCCGCGGCGGCTGGGGAAGATAGTTGCCTCAACTTAAGTTGCCCCATGTGCAAAGCGCCGTAGCGGTTCAAAGCACCAAATATTCTGAATGATCACAAATCAAGAGTCCAGGAAAGCAATTCCCTGAACACAATTTAAATTCACGAACATAATTGATGGGAACTAGTATGAATAACAATGCGAATTTGTATCTAAGTTACGTACAGTTGCAATTGCATCCATTTCCATACTTGTAACCGGAGTTATATAGTCGGTATTGTATTCATCCATACTAATATTATAAACTAGCTGATGCCCGCGGCTTCACCCGCGTGGATGTCGTTCAAATTATAGACTTAAACCTTCCTCTTGAATCACTCTATCTATTAAAAAAAACCGCATCAAAATCCGTTGCGTAGTTTTAAAGATTTAAGCATACAGACAAACAAACAGACAAAATTTGCCACTTTGTTTTATACTATGTAAATAAGTGATTATATCTGCCTGTCTGTAGGATTTGCATACCAGTCCAGATTTTGATAAAATGGAATAATTGGGGTCATAAGACAGTTTTTATCCTGCCTCTACCAGTGTAAGTATCGTTAAAATCGGTCAAAGTATTTCGGAAATTAGTTGGAACAAACAGACACTCAAAAATAATGTTTTTATCTTATAGGCACCAAACTATCGATTTGGTACTACTATAGTGAAACATATTAAACATACATTTCAATTTGATTTATTTGTAACTAGCGACCCGACCCGGCTTCGCACGGAAGCATTATTCTACACATAAACCTTCCTCTTGAATCACTTTATCTATTAAAAGAACCCGCATCAAAATCCGTTGCGTAGTTTTAGAGATCTAAGCATACATAGGGACAGACAACGGGAAGCGACTTTGTTTTATACTATGTAGTGATATAAATTACGAGCCCTCTTAGGTTCAAAGTCATGGTCACTGAAGTGATTGAAATTCACAAACTTTTTTAAAAAAATTATAACACACCCCGATCTTACTCATACACAAATACCCTATCTCCTACCACCCCAAACACATATTTCTTATCGGGGTAACAGCACCCGATGTAAAAGAGTACCCCATTAGCTCCAACGTGTCGGGTTCCGCACTAACAAAGGGTTCAGTGATATCAGCTTACTTCAATTTGTTACATTTATTACTTGGCTTTCTGGAAACTTCTGGATGAAAGTTCCAGTGGGATTGGGTGAGATGTTTTATTTAGAAGTGTGAAGTTTGGATTTGTGTGGAAGTTCAAATTTTGTGTGACTTCGTTGGTATGTATTTTTCTGGATATTGGAAGAGATAATACTTTTTTTTTTTAAACGTTGCCCCACACTAGGAATTTCTCCTGTATCGTGGGTGCGTTCACAAACATTTAAACTCACATACACAAATACCCAGACCCGGAACAACTATCTGTAGGTCATACAAATATTTGTTCCGTGCGGGGATCGAACCCGCGACACGCAGCGCGGCAGTCCATTGCTTGAGTCACTGCGCCAACCGTGCCGTCAAATTAAAGTTAACGTAGTGGATATTCACTTCTAGATCCCTTGAACTAAAATCTAAAAACAAGTGCCTCGAGCAGAAAGCTCTGATTTCGAAATGAAGTCCTGTCTTCTTCTACCTATTTTTTTTTTGTATAACATACATTTTTATTATTTTTTTAAAATCAGAATTAGTATTTATTTATTTGTAAGAATCTGGATCTGGTTCAGTTAGGTTTTTTGTAGGAAGATGTAACTATCTTGTATTGACTACATGTGAAATGAAATATTATTTAAGTATTTTTTTAACAAAAATTGGTAATACAAACTTAAAATATATTTTGCTAACATTAACCTTTCTGCGCAACTACATCACATATTATTTTACCAGATAACCAAATTATTATCGACTACAACAGCAATAATAGACAAATACAACCAAACGCTACAACCATTCATATTGCATCGTAGTACGGTTGGCAACAAAATTACACGTTCGACAATGAGCGAGTGCGGTCAGCAAATATGATGCATTTAGATTACACTATTGTTAGTGGTCACTAGTGAGGAAAGATATGGTTCTGAATTTATCTGTTTATAGCTTTGGAAAATCGGAGAAAAAGCTCGTGGCTAGATAATAACAGCCGCTCGGATCAATGTAGAGGTTAATCCGTGCTTGCTTGGGTCGGTCTGTGGATGGGTGACCACCCTTTATATACCGAGATTTTCTCGTGCCATTGGTTCCCGCTGTTATTTGAAATGCATCCGGTTAGACTGGAAGCCGACCCAAGCATAAAACCGTACAAAAATATAGGTAGGTACGATAATTATTATTTACGTGCATCAAAAACAATAATAAAATCACAACCTACAAATAAAAATAACAATCGATCACTGAAACGAATAAACACGTTCATCTCACTCTGACGCGATGCGACTGTGTTGATTAATTGCAGCTACGGCGTAGCAGCGAGGCGTAGCAGTGAGGCGTAGCGGTCCAGTGGTCTGCTACGACCGCGTAGCAACCGTAGCGAGGCTACGTCGTAGCTCGACTACGCCGTAGCTTGTTCTTGTTTGTTTCTAATGTAAGAATGTGGTAGATTCATTGCAGACATCAAGAAGTTATCGTTACTGTCTTATAGAGATCATGCAATTTTTTTCCCATAGCTAAACTATTACCGCGATTTTCAAGAACACATTCAACGAGGAAATTGCTGATTTTAATGAAAAAATTCGATATCAAGAACATAATATCGTCTCTATATTTTAATAAACTTAAAAAATCTTGGAATTACTATTATTATAAATAAATTATCATAATTGTTCATGTTTTTATAACACATTTAATACACAACGATACAGGTTCGTTCGTCATTATGATTATATTAGTTTAGCGTATAACTAGGTCGATGTAGTAACTAAAAAGGTTTTTTTTTTAAATATGCGTGCATTTTTTTACCGACAGAAAACTGGTAATCACAATATTTCTTGTGCCCGAAAAACCCAAAAATCCCAGTTTCAGTACGCAGTTGACTTTTTAAAATATGGCGTACAAACTTAACTAAGGAAACGTCACCACCCTTAAAGTGTTCTAATCACTCCAAACTAGTTATATAAACTTTCGAGACCTACATTCAATTTCTAGGTCAGATTCAAGTTTAATGGAAACATTTCAGGATCGGAATTGTAGCCGATAAATCGGGGCGCGTGTAGTACAAGTCCTAATTACGTCACAGGTAACCTGCATGTTCGTTCACGTAGATACGTACTTAGGTAATATAGAGTGTTATAGTGAAATGTCCAAACTCAAGGTTTGCCAAAGAGCGATGGAACGTAGTATATTGGGTATTATAGCGATAGAATTCGAAATACCACAATACGCTCAAAGACAGGAATTGCTGATGTGGGCAACAAAACTGCTGGGTTGAAGTGGGATTGGGCGGGCCATGTCTGCAGAATGCATCAGGACCGATGGGCTAAGTCGTCATGCAGTGAGTGCCAGAAGACGGGCGTCGTCGCCAAGGGAGGCCTAGAAAACGCTGGCGTGACGACTTAGAGGGCTTTGCGCGAAATTGGAGAGAAGAGTGGACGACTATGGGGGAGGCCTTTGCCCAGCAGTGGGACAATATAGGCGAATAAAAAAAAAGTGAAATGTAGATAGGGAGCTCGTAACTAAATATGAACAGATGCTCGGGTCAACCTTATGCGGTTGTAAACTGTATATCTTTAACCGTCGAAACAGGATACTGCTAAGTACGAGGTCCTAGGTTGGACTTCCGTGTTGCTCCATGTGAGATTAGGGTGTTTCAAAAATCTATCTATATAAATAAAAAGAGAAGTCCTGACTGACTGATTCATCAACGCCCAGCCCAAACCCTTGGACCTAGAAATCCCCTAGACCTAGAAACTTTTTTAGTCCAATCAATAGTTTTTTTGTAAATCGCAAAATACCACTAATTTCGCACTATTCGGCCGAGTAGTGCGAAATTAGTGGTATTTTGCGAAAAAAAAGTAAAACACTATCCGCCTTATTAATAAAAATAGTTAAACCTGGTTTAACTTACGCTTGGTTTATCTCGCATGCCGTCACTTTCTTTTGAATATGTTTGAAGTGAGACGGCATGCTAGATAAACCAAGCGTAAGTTAAACCAGGTTTAACTATTTTTGTTAATAAGGCGGTATGCTTTTAGTATGGTGCTTGTAGAATTATTTGGCAAAAAATCAGAACGATGACATGTATTTTAGTATGGTTTTACTTGTTGAAAGAAATTTTTAGAGTTTCTTTGTGATTTTTTCTATCGAGCAAAGTTAGTTGTATTATGTTTTCACAACACTATGTTACTAGCATATATCCTGAAGAATATCATATATTTTTCTGATTTTGTTTACTGCAGTGAATCATAAACTTTTACGCATTATAAACCTCTCAATGTTTCTTTTAATAAAAGTTTGTGCATGGGCTTGTACCCAACAAGCCAGTATTTATAGACTTCAGCCCCCATAAAGTGTTCTAATCTTTCTATCCGGAGTGACAAACTTCGGAGTGCTAGATTCGATTTCTAGGCCAGGCTAAACTTTAATTGAAATGTTCCACGACAGGAATTGTAGCCGATAAATGGAGGAGCGTATATTACAAGACGTAATACTGTCACTGGCAAACTGCATGCTCGTTCACAGAGATACCTTTTGTAGTTAAGTCATTTAGAAGTGTTGTTTTCGATACTACTACGCATGAATTTATGAATGATAACATAACATAACGCCTGTAATGCAAGTAGGGTTAGGCAGAGGTTACGTACTCATTAGTACAGTCAAACAATTTTGTATTATCAAGTGTTTCGCATTAAGCCACTGATGTCAAACGTATTGTTTGACATCAGTCTCTAAATTTACCTGTATAATATTAAAAGTAAATACAAGTTAGCTGGCTGTATACTTATTAGCTTGTTCGACTGTACTACCACATTTTGACTGTAAATTAATGTTGAATGGAGGAATTAGGTATTATGAGAACGTTGCGATTTAAAAGAAGATGTAGTAAGAAAAATTTAAAAGAGTATGCTTGAATGGTTTGGTGAGGAGCCCGTGGCTTAATAAGAACTGCCACTCAGGTCGATCTTTAGGTAAAGCTGTGCTTGCCTAGGTCGGTCTGTGGATGGGTGACCGCCCGACATACCGAGTTTCCACCGTGCCTCGGAAAAGCACGTTAAGCTGTTGGTCCCGGCTGCCATATATATAGATCTTTGGCAAGTCGTTACAGGTAGCCAGTGACCTGAAATTCTGACATCCAGTCTTACCAAAGGGTTGTATTACCTAGTATTATCTGGGTTGAGGAGGTCAGATAGGCAGTCGCTCCATGTAAAATACTGGTATTCAGCTGCATCCGGTTAGACTGGAAGCCGACCCCAACATAGTTGGGAAAAGGCTTGGCCGATGATGATGCGTTTGGTCATGTGGAAAAGCGACTGAAAAAAAAAAATTGTTAAAGGTAAAAAAGTAATCAACTTAAAAAAAAAACACTTTCATTTTTAAGTTGATTACTTTTTTATCTTTAATTAACTCCTTTGCCCGTTTACTATTCAAGGCATTCTTCAGTCTATCTAGCCGTCCGTCCGTTCGTCTAATGACGACGACAGGCCGTGACGACGCGCGACGGTGCGTTCGTGTTCCACGCGCGCCTCAAAGAGACGTCAGCAACATGGAAGGGGCCTGCAAGGACCGTCGCCCATCGGGGCTGCGGGTTGTTCGAAAGAGATACCGCGGCCTCGACACATAGAGCTAAGAAGGAACATGGGTGGTTTTTAGTCAGTAGAAGTCTGACATTCTCTACCACTCTGCCTAGAGCGGGAGGAGTCATTTGATAATTTCCCACCCTCCAAAAAAAAAAGAGTTAGGTTATTTATACTAAAATTTTGCGGTTTAAAAGAAGATGTAATGTGAATAGTTTAAAAGAGTATGCTTAGATGATTTCGTCACGTGGAGAGGATGAATAAATGTGACTAACAATCAAATCAACGACCTTATATAGTTTTTAACGTTATTACATCTGTTCAAAGCATCCGTCAGCCCAATGTTTTAAGTATGTTAAATTGAGTTATATCATAAAACGTGATTTCTCACCGTATTTTTTTTTGTGTAGGTTTAGTTAGTTTGGAGGACAGCATTCATGGTTGACGAACCTGTTTATACGTCGTATTATAACTTAGCCAATTCAAATTGGTCTTTTTTGCAGAAAATAAATGAAATTTATTTAAATTGTAACATTGTAAAAAAACAATCCTTACCATCCAAAATATATACAGTCGAATTGAGAAACCTCCTTCTTTTTAGGAAGTTGGTTAAAAACAAGTCTGCAGAACTAAAATATCTACTTGAAACTAAAATACTAATGTATCTTTATCCAGCAACAACTGTAGGAAAATTCCCTATAATTTAATATTATCCACACATAGATAAAACGCAATTAGCAGCTCCTAACGTAAAATTAATTATCGCAAAAGGCTTCACACAGGAGGTTTAACAAAGACTTGATACAGAATAGAGAATTATTATATACGTATTAAGTTTAAATTTCCATTTCGACTGCATGCTCGACGCTCGGGGAGCTTTTGTCTGTGGCTGGACGTTACACCGAAGCGTATGTGATTAATATTTAGCGGTTTGTAGAATGGTATACAATGTAGAAAATTATCATGCATTTAACGAGAAATTCATTCGCACTGAGACACGTAACACGTAACTTGTTGCGGCTGTCATTCCTAAAACTTTTTCAATCGATATAGGTTGTTAAAAACTAAAGAGTCTGTCTACCAATAGGTATGACAAAAATAGAAAAAAATGCTGTCATGTATAGAGAATGAGCTTTTTAACAAAATATATGCAGGTGGCTCGTGGTGGCAGTTTCTGCTTACCCCCATGGGAAAAGGCGTGAGTTTCTGTAAGTATGTATTTTACACAATGAATGCGTTGTTGTGGTCACAAGGGTTACATCGTGGTAAATTTTCAGGATATTCCTAGTTACAGTACGGTGTAACAGGCTCCCCTACTCACCCGTGAGCTCAGTATATCGTGAGATCTGACCGACTCGACGTGTCGTGGTAATGGGAAACACGGACCAGGCTTATCTTCACGCCCTGCCTCTTAGATGTGCGGGTAGGCTGAAGTATAGGGGCTTGGGGCGACTGATTGTTGCCCAAGATTAGGGTGAAGAGTTGAAGTTTAGCTTTGTGTTGGTAGTTAAACGTGGAATTAGGATTTTATTAGTTAGATCTCTCCACCGTTGTTGGTTTGTGTAGATGATAATATTATATGCTCTTTACTTAGTTAAGTACAATGTTAAATAAAAATAAATCATAACTTTGTATGGGTTTAAAAATTAATACCTACCTTATATAACTTTATATTCTAAACATTAAAGTAAGACTATACTAAGTAGGTATATAAATTAAAATAATGTTAAATTAATAAATTAATAATAATAATGTTAAATTGATACTTGAAATGGATTTGGGTAAGATACCACAAATAATTTTAAGATGGTATAGTAAAAACTTGTTGCAAAAAGTAACCAACTTCCAATAAAACACGAAATAAAAAAATTAAAACTAAATGTGGCACTCGGAGACTGCCGCGGTAAAGCTATTGCATAGCATTTTTTTATCAACTTATGCAAATAATTAATTATTTAATTTGACAACCTCAGTTGACAACCTTGTTATTTTCCATAACCATAGCAACCTGGTTGAAAATTTCGTTACGGAATTTCTGGATTCGCTCTCCACGCTCAAGGCCCGCGATCTATAGAAACTATGCAAAAGCTTAAAAAAAAATATCATAAATATCACTTTTCCGCGTGACTTTAGTATGGTGAGGATTGAGATTTATTTGAAAAATTTAGAATTAATATGGAAGTTAAGCCTAGGACCTCATACTCAGTAGTATCCTGTTTCGACGGTTAAAGATATACAGTTTACAACCGCATAAGGTTGACCCGAGCATCTTAATATTTAGTTACGAGCTCCCTATCTACATTTCCCTATACACATGCATAAACTCACACCCTTTTCCCATGGGGGTAGGCAGAAACCTCAGAACGACACCTGCTACGATCCTTACATACTCCTTTTGCCTCGTCCACATTCATACATCTGGTCATACACGCACGCCGGTTACGGGTACTACGCACCCTGTCCTTTTTGAAGAACGGCACCAATAAGATCAGTGTATGTCTTTCTCGGGCGTCCCCTTCCGGCGTTGCCACTCACATCTGCTTTGTAAATACCTTTCGTTAATCAACTTTCACTCATCCTCTCCACATGACCATGCATGACAAGACATACTCAACATCTCACACACATACAGGCACACTCTTTTCAATTCTTGTCACAACATCTTGTTTTTTACCGCAACGTTTTCGTATAACCTTATTCTTCAATTTATCACTCAGAGTTACACCACACATGCTATAACACTCTATATTACTTAAGTACGTATCTACGTGAACGAACATGCAGGTTACCTGTGACGAAATTAGGACTTGTACTACACGCGCCCCAATTTATCGGCTACAATTCCGATCCTGAAATGTTTCCATTAAACTTGAATCTGACCTAGAAATCGAATGTAGCACTCGAAAACTTATAATTATCACTAGTTTGGAATGATTAGAACACTTTAAGGGTGGTGACGTTTCTTAGTTGGGTTTGTACGTCATATTTTAAAAAGTCAACTGTGTGTACTGAAACTGTTCCTGATAGGGGTTTTTGGGCTTTTTGGGCACAAGAAATAATGTGATCAACAGTTTTCTGTCAGTAAAAAAATGCATGCATATTTTACAAAAAAAAACGAACCTGTACCTTATGTATTAAATGTGTTATAAAAACATGAACACTTATGTAATAATTTACTAAAAAAAATACTTTACAACAGATCTTAAAAGCCTTAACAAAAAACCTTAGGACTACCTGAGACATTATGGGACATTATAAGATATATTATTAGAAATTGTGTGGTTTTGTACATTTTGGCAAAAGGATCCACACTTTTTTATAGCCTGTACCTATCTCTGGGCAACGGCTTTCTCCCACGTCTTCCACCTCTTTTCGTCATTTAACCTTAACGAGAAAGTTATCCAAAGCGTATCGCCATCTTCTCCATGGTCTGCCACTTCCCCGTCTATCTAAGAGCTATCAGGCCTGCCTAGTCTCATTATAGTTTTGCAGCCTGAGCGAACGTAAGCAATTTGAGTCCTAACAGCATTTTTACTTAACATAATCAAAACACTACCAACTTTAAGACAAAGGAATAGCATCTCAACTTTAATTTACAGCATTTTCTAAGAAAAAAGAAACTCGTTACACATAATAGAAGAAAACCGTTAGCTCCTTAATGCCTCGAATTCCTTAGCAAAGTGGTTTTGCCAATAAAAAAGACTATTACCCTATTGCTATCTCCTTTAAGGAGGCGGAGGGGGGAAATGGGGTTGGATCATTTAGAGTCAATTCGAGTCATTGTTTCCAATTGATTTTGTTCGCACTTATACACACATCATTACACAACAATCAACTTTAGGGAAATGGAAATTATTTTTATTTTAGAGTGGCTGGAAAATAACATAAAAGTTAACCGATTTCTTCCCAACACTATAAAATACTGATCCATTTTTTTACTCAACATAATAATGAGTATAGTAAATAAAGATTTAAATCAAATGTAGGCTTATTAAATAAGAAAAATAGCTAAGCAAATTTTCAACAGCTTAAGCTTGGGCAAATCTATTTATGTATAAATTAGGTGGAAAATGGCCTGAACTGCTTCGAGAAAAAGATGGTACGGCCGTGCCGTTTTATTGCTCGACTTGGAGGGGGCACTGCCGTGCCCCCAGATGATGTGCTAACTGGTGTATATAGTAGTTGTTGCTAGTCATTTCACTTGTTTTTTAGTAAAGCGATACATTATAAGAAAACCTGCATGGCCTAGAACCGCAAATTTGATGATAATCAAATCGCTATACGCTGGTCTTGTGAATAATGGTCCACTTACTTCCACAAAAAGAAGGTCTTTTTCCACCAGCGGGAACCTTACAACCTTTTTACCTATAATGCCACTAAGTATTCAACAACAGGTGTGAGACACTGGATCTCTAGAAGAACCTTGATTATCTGTTCTGATGCTGATGGTGGTGTCATCGATTTTGGTCAACGTTACTGTATTCGATGTTTATTAGGATGGTTGTCTGCTGCATTTTTTTTTATTATTTTTTTGTTTGGAAAATCATCAAATAACCTCTCTCGATCTTGGGCAGAGCGAAAAGGAGTGGCAGACTTCCATTGACTAAAAACCACCCGTGTTCCTTCTTAGCCCTATATGTCGAGGCCGAGGTAACTTGTAAACAACCCGCCGCCCCGACAGGAACAACCCCCAACCCCGACGGGAATAACCCCCAGCCCCGACGGGAACAACCCCCAGCCCCGACGGGAACAATCCCTAGCCCCGACGGGGTTCTCTGTTGCCTTGTCCTGACTGACAACCGTCCTAAAACTTTTGTATGATGCTCTTCCATGTAGTCTCAAGTAGCTAACATATCAATCTGATGAATATAATACAATAGTGATCAGCATTAAAACTACGTAACTGAATTCAACCTAGAGTTTGTGTGAGTATAAAGTAATAAATAATAATTATGTTGTTAATGAGGCGAATCCACTTTGCACTATTAAATAATGGAACGTTAATTTTGAATTACACAACCAAACATGACGGCTACATTATAATAATATACAAGTTATGACCGCGGCTTTGCCCGTGGTTATATAAAATTATTTTTCTCGATACGATCGTTAAGTAAGTCGTAATTTGAAATGTATTTCTAATGCTGCTGTCGACGTGTTTTCATATTTCAACAGTTTTTTTTGTTTTGTTTAACTATTTAGGTCTTTCAGGTTATTCAGGATAGCTTTTCGCCAAAAATTTTAAAGTGCTAAAAGTAATTTATAAACGTAACATCACACCTTCAATACTCGAAGGGTTAGGCTCAGGTGTACCTAATAGTACACCAATTTTTTTTTACAGTTAAGTTTTCTTGTAACATACATAATAGGGGGCGAGCCTATTGCCATCATCCAGGTGCAATTCCAGACTCCTGAAGAGAAACCCGATATCAGTTGGTTGGAACCGGAAATAGAAAACATCAGGACCTCATGTTCCGAAGTCGCGCTGGAAGCCATTAGACCAACGAAGCCGTTTTTATAAATCGACAGAAATATGCAAATTTAGAATTTACAAAACAAGACTCAAACTTTACGCAGTTAAATAATTTATTAATCTTTGATTAATATATAATGTTTCTGACTCCGCTTTTAGTATTTTATTTATCTTTATCAAACCAAAACAATGAAATACTGATATTCATTCAGCCAAAAAAATACAAAAAGTTCAATCAAACTTCACCATTACCATTGAAAGCAATAAAAATCAAATCAATCAAACAATAAACTTCGAAAGGAACACTCAGCAAATATTATTAAAGAAAACTGCTCAAAGAAATTTCCTTTGTACAGTAATTTACATTGCATAAACAAAAAACTTGTAGCAAGTTGTTGATCAAAATATTTTGCTAGGATACTCGTAGCCGCGTAGCAACTTGCTACGCCGTAGCACGAATGCTACGCGGTAAAGTTTGGTTTACGCTTTCCGATTTATTACGACGTTTAAGAAACCTTCTTGTATTTTATGTGTTTGTACCGAGAACTTGCTGTTTCAGGTTTTAGTCTGCAGTTGGGCTTTCGAGATATCTAAGTTTTGCTCTCTGTCATTCTTCTTATTTATACCCGCGGTTTTGCCCGCATAGATGTTGGATGGAATTTCCCAGAATCGTACTTTTGTGATATAAAGTACTTTAAGTCTTAGTTTAACCTATGGTCTACCAGTATGCAGAATATCATTGAAATTTCTACGCACAAGGCGACAGACAAAGTTACTTTTAATTACAAATAATAATATAGATGTGACATTCTCTGTACTCTGACTAATGATAATTTAAATATATTTAAAGGTGATACATAAATGATTTTATTCTGCAACAGGACACCCTCTCAGGAAATTCAATTAACCAAGAATAGACTAAAGCTGTGCCTACACGCGCACGAACATTTAGTAAGTATCTATTATGAAGGGCGTATACGAAACTCAATGATAAAACAAATTAAATTCAATTCAGTCAATTTATTATAGTAGGCACCAAACAGACATGGCAATCCTGCCTTAACCAAATATTTGTGAAATAAGGCACTATGCAAATCGAAGTTAATAAACTGTTGCAATATTCGTACAATGTTAGTTAAGGTTCAGATAGATCCCATCGGGGCTGCCGGTTGTTCACAAGATACCGCGGCCTCGACGTGGGCTAAGAAGGAACATGGGTGGTTTTTAGTCAGTAGAAGTCGGACACTCCCTTTCACTCTGCTCACGAGCGTGAGGGGTTATGTGATGATTCTCCACCAACACAAAAAAAAAGTTCTGACAGATTGTTGGACGTATACGGATCGTAGGTAGATTTGCAGCATAATAGATGTGAAACAAATAGATCGCGCTAGAAACACAATTCTGCGCTCGATTACTCATTTAGCTGGAGAAAAGCAGCAAGGCTAAAGTGGGAGTGAGCAGTCCACGTTGCATGAGAGAATGAACAAAGATGTTGGCGAGGTGAACATGGCCAGAGATAGCACAGGATAGAAAGTTATAAATCACTCTAATATCAAAAAAGCGAAAGCGAAAGTTTTAATCAAATCAAATTAGTTGGTTATTAGTTTTAATCAAATCAAATTGATTAGTTTAGATCAAATTTTATTCAAATTTGGTATGGAGAACTGACACCCTGGATTAACACATAGAATACTTTATAACCAGATTTTATCTTCCCGTGAGATAATTTTCGAGTTGTAGCGGGTGAAGATGCTGGCAACAGCTAGTAAATTTTATAAATCATATTTAATTTTAACCAAAAAAATTATAATTTCTGCACACAGACTTAAATAGTCACACAAAAAAACAAATAATTTAAAAAATTAAAAACACGCCTGCCATGTTAAAAAAATAACTAAAAAGTCAAAAATAAGTCGAACGATTTCAGTGATAAAATGAGAACAAGGTCCCGTAATTGTATCCGAAAATGGAAAACTGAAAACTAAAATTTAAATTGCAGTCGGGGGACCTGTAAAGAAATGTTCCACCGAACTGTCCCCCGACTGCAATTAAAATTTTAGTTTTCAGTTTTCCATTTTCGGATACAATTACGGGACCTTGTTCTCATTTTATCACTGAAATCGTTCGACTTATTTTTGACTTTTTAGTTATTTTTTTAACATGGCAGGCGTGTTTTTAATTTTTTAAATTATTTGTTTTTTATTTAATACTTTTTAGTGATATAGCGGTATTTTGACGCATAGATGTGCACTATCACGGGCCAACATAATCATAATCAATGATTGGTAGCTTGCGTCGTTTGATTTTATTAAAATGTTTTATAAAGTGCTACCCAATGAGACTTATCTAGGGGGATTAGGGATACTCGTAAAGCGTTGTTAAATTTTCCGTGGATAAACGATTTAGAAACAGAAATGAGAATAGAAGTAGATGAACGTTTTAAGCAAGACAGATCGGAGAAAGAACATGATGGATGCGCGAGCGTAGCGAGCGCGAAAATTTTTGTATGCTTTTATTGGTTTTGGGGTTGGGGGGCGGGGGAGGGGCAAAGATATTGCCATCAGGAGGCAAAAGGATAAAGGACTGTTTTACTTGGTTTTGAGACGAGAATCACTTACTCTTGTCATGGTTGACATCAATCCTCCACCTTCAGAACCAAGCGCCTAAAAATGATTGGTGTTTACTTTGTTAGTGTCGACTACTGGGTTTCATTTTCACGGAAAGCACGTCAAACCGTAACATTTACACATCACAACCAGGGCTGCTGTGATCTTCGACAGTCGTCACACGTATGCAGTGGCCCGAAAGTCTGACAACAAGTCTTACCAAGGGGTATCATGTTACCCGGTGCGAACCGGGTTGTCCAATGTACAGGTCAAAAAGGCAGCGGTTCCATGTAAAATACCAGTTTTCAGCTGCATCTAGTTAGACTGGAAGCCGACTCCAACATAGTTGGACTTATCTAGGGGGATAAAGCGCTAGATAACCATGCCTGGATGGAGCTTAAAGTAGTAAAATTTCAACATTTGAGCGAAGCTCAATATTATGTTTGTCGACGAACTCAGTTTATTAATGATGTAATGCAGAAAAGTTATTGAAGATCAAGAGGGACTTAAGTTTTTTGTTGAGGCCCTCAGAATTGAGAACAGAAGCATGTAGATAAGTCTGTGAAATGACTACGAATGGGGAAAGCACGAAATGGGTGGTTGCGCGAGCGAAGCGAGCGCGAATTTTTAATGTTTTGTTTTATATAATAGGGGGGGGGGGGGGTGAAACCTAGCCTGAATTATTATTATATTACTTGTTACTTGCATTACAAAGATTATATTTGCTATGTACCTAGTTTGTTCACAGAGTTTATGTACTGATTTTGTTGTACATAATAAAAGTGAACTATTCAGTATAACTCTAGACTTACCCTAAGTTTATGAGGTTATTTTCAAAAATCAGGAGACGTTTTTCCTCATTCCTCAGGAATCAACAGAAATTAAAGTATAGTGCCAAACAGTTTCAAGTATAGTAGGTACCTACCAAGATGCTGGTACGGAACCATCGGTGACGGATCCAACTCGCACTTGCACACATCTATTGTTTCATTACACACGCAAAGCTTTATTAATTTGCGTTAATAATGAGTTTAAAGTTTTTTCAATCTCGCACTAAGACTTTTCCATACAAAATTCAACCCTGAATATCTTTTTCCACCCTATAAATGAGTGTTTTTGAAAAACCTATGAATGCATACATTATTATTTCCTTAAATGAATATTCTTACCATGTTTCAAGTAAATTGATTCACGCATATTGACTTTTCAACAAACTTTAAAACCATTCAGCTGCAGTCGTGGACGGATTTAGGAGTTGTAACCTAGCCAGTTTTATTTCTGTCATTACAAGGAATCTATTGATATATGTCTTATTCATATCGAATCCCGGGTTTAAAATGTTAACATATCATTTGTTGAGTAGTATTACTAGTACACAATAGATATTGAATACCACTGTGGTATATTTTTGTAATCCACTTAACAAGTTCTAGACGATGATTATATTTTTTTATTAAAATTTCAATAAAAACAAATTAAAAGTTAGTTTCATTTCTAATCCATGGCCACCCTATTATGTTTTTTGATTTTTTCTATAGCCTATGTCACCCGGGATAACTCAAATAATCTAATGATACCAAACACATCAAAATCGGTTTCGGCGTTTAGAAGTTATGGTGGAATAAAGAAACTTACAAACATACAAACATACATACATGAACGCTAAAAACATAACACTCTTTTTTTGGGGCAGTCGTGTAAAAAAACATTCATGTTTGCAACATAATATTATAACGAAACTAATAATACAAATCCAAAATATGCACAAGCACAAAGTCGAACAACATAGTATCACGGAATATGAAATACACACAAATGACAGGAGGCTTACGTTTTCAGCTGCTGAAAAATGTGGAGTATTCCACATTGGGCACCCGCTTTAACGGCACCTGAGGTAATGGCACCTGAGGTATTCCACATACGGCACCTGTCAATATTTTTCGCAGGTGCCATTAGTGGAATAGTTTATTATTTAAAATTTTATTCCACATACGGCACCTACGGATCAGTAGGTACTACTAGTGTTGGAGGGTGGTTTGTCTGAACGGACCGCTGTCAATTCTTTCTGGTCCGTTCAAACGTAGACAAAAAATGTGTACATCCGAACGGACCGGTGCGCGCGGTGTAAAAAAAAAACAAATGAATAAACAATAATAAGTTTAAAGCGGCAGTCCCATTCATTGGAGTAATTCATCAACTCGTCCCACATGCTCACGGCTCATTTGGGACGAGTTGATTGGACTTTTACGCAAACAGATTTCTGCGCGCCAAGACACTTGCTCTCGAATGGACTTTTGCGCGCCAGGACACTTCTTATCTTGCGCGGATAGATTTTTGCGCGAAAGGACACTCTTGCGCGAATGGACACTTGCGCGACTGAAATAGCATGGATTGCAGCAATGGATTTTTTTTTTGGATTTTCCATCATGGGTATCGTTTTCATGGTTCTTGGGGTCCCTGATAACTAATGAGGTCAAAATGAAAATCCAAGGTGGTGCAACGAAATTTTATGGTTTTTCCATCATGGGTATCGTTTTTTTTTTAAATTTTTGTTTATCGTTTTCGTCACCATTATATCAAATAAAATTATAGATTCAGTTCATCTTGTAAATATTAGAGATTTTGTAATTATATCATATAGAGTCTGTCAAGCGAGTCTAGTCCCATGAAAAAGGCGGCAAATTCAAAAATCACTGATATAAAACACTGATATAGCACGCTGAAAACTTATTGATACTTGAATTTTAAAGTAAAAGGGTTGTGGACTCGACTCGCTTGACAGACTTCTATCAATAAGTTTTCAGCGTGCTATATCAGTGTTTTATATCAGTGATTTGTGAAAAATTCTAAAGCAAACAATGCTTGCACACAAATGGGTCAGCAAATTAATAAAAATTAAAGTGTCTGTTTGTCACGTCGGGGCTGTGGATTGTCGAAAGGTTAATGCGGCTCCGACACAAGGGCGAAGAAGGAACATGGGTTTGGTTTTTAGTCAGTAGAAGTCTGACACTCCCCTTTGCTCTGCCCAAAAGCGGGGGGGGGTTATTCGATGATTTTCCACCCACCAAAAAAAAAAAAAAAGTGTCTGTTTGTAATGATAACAGCTTTTTGCTAGGTGCCAGTATAAACGGTACTTAAACTAAATCAAGTGGGGCTGCGGGTTCCCGTTGGGGCTGCGGGTTGTTCGCAAGAGGCCTCGACATATAGGGCTAAGAAAGAACATGGGTGGTTTTTAGTCAGTAGAAGTCTGACACTCCCTACCGCTTTGCCCAGAGCGGGAGGAGTCATTTGATTATTTCCCAAACCAAAAAAAAAAATTGTTCCATACCATCGTACAAGGAGGAGGTTCTCTATTCGTGGGTTTGTATATATATTTTTTTATTATAATTATATTTTTTATTTGCTGATAAAGAGGGAACAGAAATACAACTCATTACTGTTCACCTGTAACAATTCATGAAATACAGTTCACTGACAGACAGACGGTCGGTAGGTTGTACGGACCGACACTGAAGGTTTAGTAATAGGGTCCCGTGGGTCACACTTCAGGTACGAAACCCTATAAAACGATATGCATAAGTTACTTTTACAAAACTTCCTATTTTACTTCCCAAGAAAAGTAAACTCAGAAAGTTCTCAAAAGATTCTTACAATATAACCGTTTTCGTTATATGCGGAATCCTTGCTTTTCCATTAAATATTTAGCTTCTAATCTTCCTGAAAAGCGTAGGAAAACACCTTGTTAGCAATAACATAATATCTTAGCTCGGAAAACTGGATGCTAAACCAATTTTTGCTTATATTTTTCTAACTGGATAAAGTATCTATGAATAAGAAAAGATAGCCTGAAAGTCGTGCACGTTATGTAACCCATGGGTTGTCAGAATACGAGTATTTGCCGACCCCAACGAGTGCGTACGAGTGGTTGCCGGCCTCAACGTAATAAAAAAAAGGTCGAGTTAAAGTTTAGATAGTAAAAGAAAAAAATGATAAGCAGCTCATGGCTAGATAATTATACCCACTCGGATCAATATTCACGTTAAACAGCGTTTGCCTAGGCTGGTCTGTAGATGGGTGATGTCCTATTACATATTGAGTTCCGTCCATTCCTTAGAAAGCACGTTAAACCGTTGGTCTCGGCTGTTTGCAGATTTTGGACAATCATAACAGGTAGCCTGTGCCCCGAAAGCCTGCCAACCAGATTTACCGAGGGGTGTTATATTCCGACACTGGGTTGTGGAGGTCAGAAAGGCAGTACCCCATGTAAAATACTGATATTTAGCTGCATTCGATTAGACTATAGCCAACTACGAATGGATGACAACTGCTTCTCGGTTTATCTATCTACCTACACACATACTCCAATTATTTGTATGTAGTACTATTCAATCCTGTTACAGAAACAGATTCTAACAAACCTTAAAATAGAGTTCAAAATTCTTAATAGTCTTGCATCAGAAAAATGGACAATTTACCGGGATTAGTTTTCAGTTCATCCGAAAACTTGTTTTCGTAAAAATATCTGAATTAACAAACAAATAAAATACTTTTTTCATTGCATTTATTTTTCACGTTCCCAGTTCGCAATGAGAGTGAAATTCATTCAATGTAAGCAATATTTCATGATTTTCTGGAAAACAAATAAAGTTGTATGAATTATTTGTATCAGTTCTGTACCCAATCTTTTTGTAATGTGTGCATTTTCCCAAATAAATAAAATAAAGTACCTACTTATGGTGTCACTTGAGTCTTTGGTCAACTGGACCCGCTTGCAACTGGACCCACAATAAAACTATGAAAAAAATAAATAAATTGTGATTTGTTTGACTTAACTCGCGGGTCCAGTTCTAGTGGGTATAGTTGACCAAAGACTCCTTTAACTACATTTTGGGGCTGACAACGAACCCTGCAACCAATAAATTATTTATAAAAGTGACCTTTATTATAAGCAGATCATGGTCAACCCATTTGTCATAAAGATCCGTTCAGCAGTTTAAGCGAGAAATTAAATCAGGTCAAAGAACAATGGCCAAATTTCTATAGGAGCTGGACCCGACTTTTATTTTTCATGTTCCAAAACAAGCTATAGTTTAGTTGGTTGGTTTTTATGTTGTAAACACCATTCTGTTGAAAAATCGCACCTAAATAGCCACGATTTTTTGTAATAACGTCAACAATACTTTTGAGGTTAGAATCAACAAATACCTTTAACCCGACTGCGAAGTAGCCTAAAAGTGTAGTTAGCGATAAGCGAAGAGGCTTATTATCGATCACGTTCCCATTTATTTCGATTTCTCTCAGATAATTACCCAAAAAATGGAACATATCTCAAAACGCACTTCTTGTCTGTCCATGAGTCTCCTAGAGTTGTCACAAAAAGAGCCTTCTGTCAAGCCGTCTCGTGGAGTCTGGTCTGCTTCGACGGCAGATTTTGACCGACAATTCAATGAAAACTACACCTATTGCTCTAACTTTCACAGCGTATAGTGTAAAAAACAAGGATGGCATAATAATTATCATCACACGTGAAGTATTTTATGAACGACTTCAAAAAAGCCGCGTATCGATGACCACAGATTATGTAACTTGTCAATCACAAATGACGTTCCGTTGTACGTGAACAAAACGCTAAGTGAAAAACGTTGCCGTTTGAGTCGCTAAGCTTACTATGAACCTACATAATTATTTTTATGACAAGAATCCAGTACATAATAAATAAGCATAGTAGTTGAAATTGATGCCTGCGTACTAATTGAATTGAATTTGGATGAACAACTATTCAGAAAAACGTGAATAATTAGTCTTTGAATACCAAGTCCTTTCATCCGCAAAATGAATCGTAATTAGGTGCGTTCCAGTGCGTTCTGAAACTATTATTTTAATTATTTTGAAACAGTTACAAGAACACAAATAAATGGATAACTTTTTTTTTGTGGCTACTTAGAGAGTTATTTCTTGCGTTTTTTAAGACCTTAAAAAATAAGGGTATTTTTCATATATAATTATGCCATATTGGGACCCCATCGTTTCATCGTCAGGTACGATTTGGCCGACCTTCTTTAGCCCTCAGACGATGCTTTTCCCAACAACACTGGAGTTGGCCACCAGTCTAACGTATATGGAACGTCTTTGTGACCTCCTTAAGTCAGAAAGTAACCTTTGTAACTAAGGCTCTGCCTGTATACTAAATTGCTTGTTCGACTACACCTGAGTTTGTACAAGGGCTCCCTAAAATACCCTTATTGACATATTAAGTATACAAAACACTTAATTTCGACTCAGCTAAAACACTTCGTTAACAACGTGCTATAAAAGCCTAATTATCGTTCACATAACGTTAATCTACATGAAACATAAAATCCTGCTAAAATGTATATGCTAACTTTTATGTGTGTATGTTACACCATAACACTTTATCGACTCAACAGATTTAAATGAAAATCGGCACATAGCTATACAGCAATATGTGCATTCAATTATAGGATACTTTTAAATCTTTATTCATCATCATATCAGCCCGGAATCACCCACAGCTCGGTCCTCCCCTTTCTACTGCCTCACTTCCCGGTTCTGTGCGTCCCTTATTTAGGTGCTCAGCGCGAGTTTGACTATATCTATCGTCTATTCAACGAGCTTAAGACTGATTTCTATAGCCTTGACCACCACTCTATAAGAGCCTTGCTCCATCGAACATCTCCGCATCCAGCCAGATGTCCTGCCCAGGTCCACTTGAAGCGCACCGCCCGGTCCTCGACGTCATAGACTTTTTGTTTGTCTGACGTCTGATTTAGGTGGAAGCACTCGAACTACGAGGGTTAAACCAAGCATGGCTTGCTCCACAGCCCTTTGTGTCCCTAGTACTCGGTGGAGTTCATGAAGTAGTTTCTTCGAAAAGCGAATGAAACCACGGGCTTTAATTAGTTTACAAAATTTCCTAATTTTCCGAAACCATTTAAAATCCATTACAATTCTATACATAGCTGAACCAAGGCCTCATGACGGTAATTACTATTTTGGTAATTGAATTATTTTTTTGGTAGCGAATAAATACATATTCTATTCTATTCTATTCTATTCTAATTTCAGTCACACGCGTTCGCTGTCATATACAGGGTGCTTGTAATTAGTGGCAACTGTCAACCGATATATGTGATGTTTGATTGTTTCGAACGGCTTTTGTTTGCGGGTGAAAACGGAGAGGTACGAGTAACTGATTGTTTATTAAATTGTTTTTGTCATCGGAGTATCGTGGTAGATAATGTTTTTGAAATGAAACTTCTATAAAAACTTGTTTTAGAATTTTTGTGTCACGAAAAAGCGTTACGGCCGCTTGGAGGGAAGATATCTCAGGAACTAGTGGTTGGAATAGAATAATTAGTTTTGTGTTGGATAGTTCATTTATTAAGAAAGGTTATACGCTATACAGTTTACAGATAAATCATTAATGTACCTAATTGTCCAACTTGAAAACATGCTCATAACTTTTAATAATAATTTTGTTGCGATTCGTTTTTCCACTTGTTCTTTGAAGTTTCGCTGCTACTTTGCTTCCCAGCACACATATCGATTTTTCGTTTTTTTTTTTTTTTTTTTAAACGTTGCCCCACACTAGGAATTTCTCCTGTATCGTGGGTGCGTTCACAAACATATAAACTCACATACACAAATACCCAGACCCGAAACAACTATCTGCAGGACATACAAATATTTGTTCCGTGCGGGGATCGAACCCGCGACACGTAGCGCAGCAGTCCAATCGCTTAGCCACTGCGCCAACCGTGCCGTCTCGGGCGTTGGTCGTAATTGTATATACGACCAACGACAAGTTAGAAGACTGCGAACAGCGAGTAGTATTAGTTAATGGTTCTCATCAGATTTACTTGAGATTTATTCACGACACGATTTGTATGCTGTTTCTCAGATTATTGATTTTCTCGATCTATTTCAGAGCTAGATTTGTAAAGAAACTGAGTAGGTACAAACGAACGAGAAAATGGAAAAACAAGGAAAATATATTCAAAAACCGAGTAGGAAGCTGATATTGTTTTACGAAAACTTAAAAAAACAATGACCTTTTTACGCACATTTTCCAGTATTTTTTTGTTTTATCGAATGTTTTGGATAAAAAATTCAGGAAAGGAAAACAAACAAAAAACTCCTAACAACTGTTTTCGTTTTTCCAATTTCTTTTTAAAATTCGTTGAATCCCAACGAAATATTAGTAAACATTTTTTTTTCTTGAACTGGAAGGCACAATGCCTTTTGAAACGTTCATCATACCATCATCTGGGTTTGTCAAAGGTATACCTATTCAGCTTGATAGTGACAGAGTTAACAAGCTGTTTCCAACGAAACCTTCTTACAATAAAGGCTCACCTTTACCACTTTGTTATCGTCCAAAATATAACCTTAGCACACCGTAACATTTAAATTTCAACCTCAGATTTAGTATCACAAAGTTTAATTTTCAACTGTCATGTTTAACTACACCAACTTAATTTAAAAGCTGTGCCATTGTAATTTCGGCGCTATTACTTTAAGTTAAGGTTGGATAGAGCTGTAAGTGTAAGTTTGTAGTTTTCTGTGACCGCAATCGTTGCCATCATTACAGCTTTGAAAAGTTCATTCATTTTTGCTGCATTTTCGTGTTGTATCTTCGAGTCTAAAAGAAATCCTTTTGAGTCTGAAATAATGATCGTTTATTTTGCATAACCAGTTTAAAGGTAAGAGATTAAAGAGTCCACAGAAGTTTTTTAGCAAAAAATATGATTGAACAGAGGATAACAGACACAATGCAAGCTGCATTAAACTCCTATGTACTAAAACATTCAAACACAATGCGAATTGTTACATGAATAAATGAATTGAAAAAAAAAAAATTGAATTGAATGATGCAACTCAAAAAAAGGTTTTGGTAACTAAAAAACTCGACTGATAGGGCACGAGATTAACAAAAAGTAATTATATGGTAGATGTGAGTGGAAAGGAAGGGAATAACATAATTATCATAGTTCATACTATTTCACTGACTTTAATATGAGTGATGTTCTTGATGGTCAGATGGAGAAAAATCTATACTCTATACTTAATATTATAAAGAGGTAAAGTTTGTGTGTTTGTATATTTGTTAAATTGTAAGGGGTAATCTCGGGATCTACTAAACCGATTTTAAAAATTATTTCACCAATAGAAAGCCACATTATTGCCTAGTGTCATAGGCTACTTTTTATCCCTGTATTCTTACGGTAACGGGATCTACGTGGGTGAAACCGCGGGACGTCCGCTAGTACATAATATGTATATACATAAAATCACGCCCTTTTCACATGGGGGTAGACAGAAACCACAAAACGCCACCTGCTACGAACTTTACATACACCTTTTGCCTCGTCCACATTCATACATCTGATCATACACGCACGCTGGTTACGAGTACAACGCACCTGTCCTTTTTGAAGAACGGCACCAATAAGATCAGTGTATGTCTTTCAAGGGCGTCCCCTCTTATCCCTAGGGGTAGGGGGAAAAATAGTCAAGAAATTATGACCATTAATGAATTCACGAATTCGCAGCGATAAGTTAAACCTTATCGAAATCGATTCACAATATTTGGCGAAGCTATCGCTGTACATACACAAAAAATAACAAATGAATTCATAACCTCCTCCCATTCGAAATCGCTTAAAAATACACAATGTATAGTGTGTATATTGTATCGAATAAATAACCATCTTTGAATTAACAAACTAAGACAATTAGACGTCACGGCATCAAATACGGCCATAATTTATATGACTTGGAGATTGAGTGCGGACTCTAGATAGCAAATTAATAGCTATCCATCTGCTATATCCGTCTGTAATCGTCAATTTGCTGTTTATGTATAGGTTGTCTGATTAGAAGGCCTATGTAGATGCCTGTGAACAGTGTATATTGTATATATTTGGATAATTATAGTTATTGCATGATGTTGGTACTAGAGCTGATATTGAATTTCCTCTTTTCGATGATTGCTTAAAAAGATTTTATCATGCTGCGCCGGTGGAGCCGCTGCGGCTGCAGAGAACCTCAAGCGGCGTAAATATAGTTAGCCTTTGCGGAAACTATATTTTCGAGCCGTTTGGGGTTGAAACCCTGGGACCGTGGGGTCCGAGTGCTCATAGCCTGTCTAAGGAAATTTTCAAACGCTTAGTTGACGCTTCTCGTGACCCAAGGGATGGCATTTATCTTGGCCAGAGGCTAAGTGTTGCCATACAACGAGGCAATCATCATCATCATCATCAACAGCCTATTAATGTTCCCACTGCTGGGACACAGGCCTCCTCTCTTTGAGAGGGAAATGGGCAATAATCTACCACGCGGGCCCAGTGTGGATTGGTAGATGTCACATGTCTTCGAATTTTTGGTTCTAGGACATGCCGGTTTCCTCACGATGTTTTCCTTCACTGTTTTGAGGCAACGAGGCAATGCCGCCAGTCTTTTGGGTACATTACCGACTGACAGCGCGTTTAGGAGCAGTATTTCGATGCCTTATTATAGTTTATTGTTAGTTTAGTTTATTTTATACTTTTTTAATTAATGTAAGTACTTAATATGTATTTAATAAATAATTTTCTTGTGTAAAAGATTATGATTGTAGAGGAACTCAGAATTACCTGAGTACATAACATCACGCCTGTAAATACCCGAAGGGTTGGCACACTAACATTTCGTAAGCTATTAAATTCTAATGTAATAGGGGGCGGGCTTATTACCATCAACTGGATATAGTTCCAAACTCGTGTCTGCTGCTGAGGAGTTCCTGATGGAAAAAACCTAATAACGCTTTAACCGACCCGGGAATCGAACCTAGAACTTCTTATCCAGCCTCTTATACAGCCGCTTGTGACTACTACAAACGCGGCAGACCTAAATATTTTTGGTAAATTATTAGCTATTCTTTTCCGATTAATTTCGTTGCGGGATCCAAGACAGTTAAATCGCTTCTCTGGGACTTCGTCGAGCTTCATTGTCTCGGCGCTTTTCTTGTGGTCGCCTCTGTTGATTCTGGCTAACAGGAGTTACAGTGGTTTGGAAATAGTGTGGCGGGCTTGTCCCAAATAAAAAAATAGCCAGAAAAGCCTTCGCCTTGACTGATTGATGTCTTACATATAATACAAATACTACTGGATTTGATTTTTTCATTTCAGTAACTGGGTTTGGAGGTCAGAAGTCTAGATACCGACTTTAAATTATTGAAATGAGGTATAGAGAGATGATGGGACTGAACAGCATGATTCAGTAATTTTGATTGTTTCTTGAAGTTTGAACAAGCAAGCGAAGTCACGGAGTAAAGTTACTTCACATCGAAAATGAAAGCCAAATGACTTTCTTTGTCACAGTAATTTATAAACTTAAACAATACCACCTCGTTCCCATTAAAATCTGGCGAAAATTCTCATTCTGTGCTCGCAATTATTCCGAACATTACATTGTAATAAGAGCCCGAAACCGTTTCATTTGACGTCGGCACTAACTGTGCCTACCCTCTATAGAACGAAATAACGCGCAATTATGACGTGCTCTAAAGACAGGATCCGTATTTTGTGGGGTAAGGGAGGGTTTAGACTTGACGGAACGGGCCGCCAAAAGATTGTTCGCGGTTTTCTGACAAATTTTTGCATCGGATCCTGTAGAATGATTTATGATTACATGAGCGTAATAAATGGTAAATTGTTACTGTGACCCCCCCGTGACCCCCGTCTTACAATGTTAAACTTTCTTTTGAGTTGACCCCTTTTTTTTGGACGTTGGGAAATCAACAAATTACTCCTCCCGCTCTGGGCAGAGCAGAAGGGAGTGTCAGACTTCTACTGACTAAAAACCACCCATGTTTCTTCTTAGCCCTTTTTGTCGAGGCCACGGTATCTCTTTCGAACAAACCGCCCCGTCGGAGCCGCAGCCTCGACGCAACGGGTTCCGACATACCCTAACAACGGATCCTGTAGCATGATTTATGATAACATGAGAATAATAAATGGTAATAAAAATGTTACTGTGACCCCGTGCCCCCGTCTTACAATGTTAAACTTTCTTTTGAGTTGACCCCTTCATTAATTAAGTTTGTTTGAATTAAGAATGTGGTCTATGTAACATTTCTCTTTCAAGACACGTCAATTTTCATACCTAATAATGTATTTATTAAGGAATTTGTTAAAAAATTGCAAAGATATCGTAAAAAGCAGGTCAGGAAAAAAAATATGTAGTCAACTGGACCCGCGGGTCCAGTATCGAGTGGGTCCAGTTGACCAAAGACTCATAATAATAAAGAAAATATAAATAAAATATATATAAATGTTTTTTTTATTGTCTATATGAAATATTTAAAAATGTATAAAATTTGTTAATTGAATAAAGAAAATATAAATATATTTCCTTTATTAATAAGAGTCTCATGAACAGTTCTCAGTTCATGAACCGATCGCATGTTTGGAAATAAATATGAAAAAAAAAAGTTGATGTGGCACTCGGGGACTGCCGCGGTAAAGCTATTGCATAGCATTTTTTATCAACATACGCAAATATTTTTTTTTTTTTTTAGGCAGTATTTAAAAAAAAATTATAAGTAAATCTAAAGTAACCTTCATAGACTACGCTAGTAAGAAACTCTATGACAGAAAATTTAAAAGAAAAAGTATTGACAGCTTGTCAGCCTGACGTAAGTGTCATAACATTGAAAAATATGAAGATTATTTATTTTATTTTAGATATTTTATAAAAAAACTAATCGTTTTCTAAGACCGATTCGCAGAATAGTAATGCAAAAACCAATAAAATGTATGATAGATGCGTAATAATAATAAAATGAATGCATACAGAGTACTCACTCATTATCTTACACTATTTTTTCGTGACTTTCTTCATTAATAAATGCACTTTGTTTATTCATATTTAAAACACTTTGTACACAAATTACACGAGTAAGAATATTTTAGAAGGAGAAAGCAGAGAGACAAAACAGAAAAACTTTACACCTTTACACCTGAGGTTATAAATTATTTAAGTTGACATTATTTTCCGTAACCATTTTCGTTACGGAATTTCTGGATTCGCTCTCCACGCTCAAGGCCCGCGATAGAAGCTATGCAATAGCTTAAAAATTAGTCTCAAATCAAATCAACAGAATTTAGGTTTGATTATTATTGAAACAAGTGTTCATCCTACCAAAAACATGACTGTATATTATATCAAAATAAAATCACATTTAAAACACGCAAAAACTTCGTTAACTAGCAACAAACTTCATCATCAAAAAACCCGGGCCCAAACTAATTTCTAAAAACGCACCGCACTCAACCAGTCTGAAGCTCCCCAAACTTTATATAGAGAAGGGTTCGTACAAACGACATGTTGTAATGACGGGAAGCCGTATGCCCGCTTCCGATGTAACAGATAGCGTAATGATACCCACAACGAATAGAAAGGAAACATATTTTTGTATGGAAAACGCTGCGTTGTTAATGTTTGTGTGTGAGTGCTTTAATGGCTGTTTTTTTGTTGAGTAGAAGATTTAGGGGGGCTGGTTTTTATGTTAGGTGCTTTCTTTCAGTTTTGAGAAAACTTTACGTTTTTATTTGTTACCGTGACTTTCCCAATTTCCCTATTTTAATCGAATTTCGTTAACACGGAGCTAATTCTGTTTCTCAAACAAAAGTAGTTAAGGATACCTACTATTTTTTTTGTTAACAATTTTATTATTTGGTAAATCTTTGCCCAGCAGTGGGACAAAACAGACTAGTAAAAAAAGGAGTCTTTCCTGAGTTTATTGTAAGTAAGCAAAGACTACGAGTCGGGACTTAAATAAAATAAAGCATAAAATCGGGGTAAAAACTACCCTATGAGTTAATCCAGGTTATAAACTATCTGTGCATCAAATTTTATCCAAATTCGTTCAGTAAGAGTAACAAACATCCATCCATCCATCAATACTTACAATCTTTCGCGTTTATAATATTAGTAGGATCAATATTTAGACTAGCCTGCACTAAATTATATCTAGAAAAAAGCCAGTAAGTAATTATTGGCACATCCATCAACAACACACAACACGCACTTAATACATTAATTATATGCCATACACTCAACACAGTATAGAAAACCACAGAAGGTAAGATTGATAGGAATATCTCAGTAGCAGCCTCTCAGTAATAAACTCACCCCTTTAGGAATTAAATGCATAATAACCATTTAACCAAAAAATCTAATTAGTCCGTCAGATAGATTTCCAAAAAATATTGTACACGTATTTTTTCTTTTTTCACGTAAACAAAAATTGAAGACGATACAGTGCTTCGAAAACACATGTGACGTCACATCGCACTACATTTTTTCCACGTAGTAAAGTCAAAAGCCCCCTCTCCTGATCTTTGACGCGTTTTATCTTCGTCAATTTTCATTCATTTGATTTAAAAAAAAAATACGTTTCAAATATTTTTTGATAATCTAACTGACGGACTTAACACAATCATATTTTTTTAGTCAGGACACATCCCTATTGAAGAAATCTAGGTGTAGGTCAATGGGATCGCCACCATACCCGTTTTAGCCTGTAGCTGTAACGTTACTATCTACCTACCAGTGCGCACGAAACAATGTCATGTAACATCTGCCTAGCCTTTTCCCAACTATATTGGGGTCGGCTTCCAGTCTAACCAGATGCAGCTGAATACCAGTATTTTACATGGAGCGACTGCCTATCTGGCCCCCACAACCCAGTTAATACTAGATAATAAACCCCTATGGATGGCCCTTTGGTAAGACTGGATGTTAGAATTTCAGGTCACTGACTACCTGTAACGACTGCCAAAGATCTATATATATGGCAGCCGGGACCAACAGCTTAACGTGCTTTCCGAGGCACGGAGGAAACTCAGTATGTCGGGCGGTCACCCATCCACAGACCGACCTAGACAAGCACAGCTTTACCTAAAGATCGACCAAGCGAAGCGCCACGAGCACAATGTCATGTATATTGACTACATTGTAGATCACAATCACTACAGATACTATTGGGTACAACTTTGCCTTACCTTTCAGGAATTACAGGCGTGATGTTGTGTTAAGTTAGAAGGTACATTCTGAGACTTTCGTAAATTAAACAACGGAAAGTTGTTGATCCCAAATCTCACTCGTCTATGTATATTTTTGACAGTCATTACGGGTACACAAAAGTTCTTACGTCTAACAATCAGTCTTATCAAGTACTAGGGTTCTAGAGTTCAGATAGTCTGTCACTCCATGTAAAATACTGGTACTCATCTACATCCGCTGGGAATGGAAGTCAACTTCAACGCTGTTGATATAAGGCGGAGCAGGTAACGATGACAGAAAGTAGGTTTCTTGAATAGAACGAAAACGCACTCAAATAATATGCTTTTCAATTTTTTTTTGGATAGTTTTGGAAATCATCAAATGACCCCTCGTGCTCTGGTCGGAGTGGTAGGGAGTGTCACACTTCTACTGACTAAAAACCACTCATGTTCCTTCTCAGCCCTTTGTGTCTAAGGCCACGGTATCTCTTTCGGACAACCCGTAGCAAACAGATTGTGCTTCACGTACGTACAGGAAGAGCTTGCGTCCTCGCGACTGGCATTTAAATACTGTTTGTGATCGCCGTTCTTAGTTTTTAGTTTGTGCAATAATAGTTTACAGCCATCTGTGCATGGATGCTTGTAAATAACTTATTGTTGATTGCATCACTACGAAATTTCGTATGGTTTGCTGTAACACACTTTCAAACACAATTAAATTAATAACACAATCATGCGTCTATGTGTGCGAGCTCTTTGGTAAATTGATCACACTCAGATGGGACCCGCGGGTCCAATCGACAAAGACTATTTTTAAATTGGTCAACTAGACCCGTTGTCTAGTTTATTAAAGTTGATATTGTTATTATTATGTTTTTAACATTATTGATATTGTACACTAATTAACACGTTCGAGGACAGAACGAGATTATACGTCATCGTTCGAAATTTTGATATGGCACAACGTACAATGACGTCCAAATATTTTTTTTACTTAACGACAGAACGTACATATCCGATGAACGTTCAAGTTAAAATCCTATAGAATGTATCTTGTGTCACAAAATTTAAAATACCCGAAGCTCTACTGTCACGTAGAGTAAGTTTTAAACTATTTCAAATAAGTGCCGTTGACAGTGGGCGGGAACGGTACTCACACACGCACAACGTGTAAATGCGTCGCGCGCGCCTACCGCGCTCGTAGATTTAGTGCGGCTGCGTCACTGCGGGGTGCGCTCGCGCTGTACTCTTTGCGCTCGCGTTCGCTAAGCATTTCGTGGCGTATCGTAATATTTGCCGCGACAAAACATCGTAAGTATTTAGTTTATTTGATTTATGTATTATTCCATAACCAGACAGTATACTATTTTACTATGAATTAATAATTTTACTCTGTGAAATTGATGTTTAATGGGTTATTTTATGTGTTTTAGATGGATAAGCGCAAAACAAGACTGCATGATGAGCATTTTCGATGATTCTGACACTCTACCGAGGCGGATCCTTACCAAGACGATGATGGAGAATATGGTTCGGATAAAGATTTTGACCCACAAGGCAACATGTTGGCGACCAGCTACCAAACTCTTTAATTTATATTTCTTTTTTACTTGTCAATTTTGGTTTTGTTTTACCTACTTTAATGTCAGTGTGAGAAAAATATGTGATTTTGGTAGCTGTTACAATATAAAGAAAAGGCTGAACTTGTGGTTTTAATTACATCAGATAGTGAAAGTTCTTTTTCTATAAATTACCGATGGAAATCGTAAAAACTACTACTAAGGGTCAATCAAATTTGGTCGGTACTTTAACTCAGAAACCTGTTACTTCTGAACCTAGTAGCGACGAAGACGATATAAAATCTGTTGGGAGTGATCATACCTACACTGTGCACTGTTAACACACCGTCGCCTCTAACTCCTACCTCATCACGTTTTCAAGAGGAGGGTTACCTATGATTCGAATTCCTCAGAAGAAATTTTTCCTCTAGCCAAACGGTTAAAGTTGATTAAATCTCCAACTACGACCGTGCCTACTGTAAATCCAAGTTCAAATGAGGTAACTGAACTGGAACCTGAAACTATTGTCCCTCATTATGTGGCTTCATTTACAAATCTGGACGACATATATATACGTTGTGATGGCACTGCTTGTTACCGACGTACCTATGATGTGCCAGAACGTATATATACGTTAGACGTTATTACACGTTGTGTCCGTTCACGTCTAGTTAACTTACTTTTAATGACATAACGTATTTATACGATAACGTGATAAAACGGTTGTGTCATGATGTCTTTAAAACAATATATTTTCACGGGAGGCTACGTACTCATACGTCGTATAATTTGTATGGACATTTACTGTGTCATTTTGGTACACAGTCTCAAGTGGTAGCGTCCTCGAACGTGTTAATAATTAAATTCTTATCTCTTTGTAATAACCCTAACATAAATTCACTTAATCGGCAAATGCCTCCTATAAATGTATATTTGTACGCCAAATGGTAAAACATTGAGAAACTATATAAAAATATTGTAACATCCTGCACATTGCTGTATACCTATGTTTACAAATAAAAGAAAGAAAGAAAGAAAGAAAAAATGTTTATTTGACGTCAGTACATCAAGCACACACACAATAATAAAAAAAATGAAAAAATACAAAAATGGAAATACATAGTAGGTACCTATGTGCTGTGTGCCTCACGGCTGCGCCAAAATAGTAGATTATACAACAAGTGAATAAAAAGGGAATTTAATTCGAGGTACGAAGTTGGATCCCGAGAGCAGCGAAGGATTCTAGAGTAGAATCACGAGCGTAGCGAGGGATTCTATACTCTAGAATCCTGAACGGAGCGAGGGATACAAGTAATTACCGAGATAAATTTTTTATTCACGTGTTGCGTACTCTACTTTTTACCATTGACTGTGAGAAAATAATTAGGATGGTATTTATTTTCGGAGCTAAGCACTCTAGATTTCTTTGGCTTATTACCCACGGATAGACGTACTTTAAGTATGTCACTAACTTTGAGTATTTTAAGAATAAGAATAAGAATAATTTATTTAAGAAAAAAGATAACTACTACTGCTGCTTTAGAACAAAATGATTCCGGAGTCAGTCTCTCTTTCGTCATCGGAAGAACTCATTTTATTATAATTACTTAATTATATGTTAATAGATTTTCCAATAACACAAAACAACCACAATAAAAGACAGAAAAGAACGTAACTAAATTGGCGGGATATTTTTTTAAAATTTGGAATGGAATAGCTCCATTCAGCCACCCAGTACGTAAGTACTTTTAGCAGCAGCGATTTTTTTGTATAGTACGCGCGGAACTAGTTGGCCGCGCCTTAGGCATGTTTTTGTTTTTTTATTTAAGTATTCTTTTCAATAAATTGAACAATTATTGTTCACGATATCTCGAGATTGGTCATCACTGTCTAATTATAGTCTCCTGTGCATTGCGAGCTGTAGGCAACTCGCCCCCTCACCCCTGTCGCCACCTTAGGCGCGGCCAACTAGATCCGCGCGCATACTATACGTAATTCGTGTTTGTTCCTAATTCAAAATGTCTTTATTCACTCAGTGACTAAAAGAGCGTTTTATTCACTGTTATCGATGAATAAAATGCCCTTTTTCGAGTGGCAATGGTAAAAAGGTTCATTTCAGCATTCATGCCAGACAGGTGGTGGTAAATAAAGAATATTGACTATTGACTATTGACTATTGTCGCCGTGAAAAACTGGGCTTCTGTAACTATTTATTCTATGGCGCTTTCAGTTTCCAAAATTTTAATTACTACGAAGCTGAGCAGGAACCAAGCGTTAATTATTCAACAATGGAAGCCCCGGCGGCAATTGTTTTTCGTGAATTGCTATTACATTGCATCATATCGGTTTATTTTTTATTTATGAGACTTCGTCTGGCTATAATTTCGGACTGACAGTTTGGCAAATGAGTTGCTTCGGGCAATGTTTATGATCTGTCAGGAAAGTTTGGAATGGAGACGGGTTTGTCATGTTTATTTATTACTGTTTTGAAGGGTTTGGGAACAAGTTTATGGAAAATGGAGATTGTTTACTAATAAACTTCTTCCCTTTGTTTTCAAAGACGTTTCATTTAATTGTAGGCCAGAGTAGTAGGCTTATTTTTATCAAATAGAACACTTTTCACAAGTAACTTTTAAGTCTACGTTACTTGTGAAAAGTGTTCTATATATCTACCGGTAAAGTGGAAATTCATGGGAATGAGACTTTTTAATTTAGTAAGTTACTAATCTTAGGACACACTTCTTAAATGAATACCTACCTAAACACATTGTTATGTTCAAATTTCAACTCTCGGCGTTAAGCTTACGGTCGAAACTCCATTGAAGAGAAAGACATAAGGTTGATTAGGTCTACACAAAAACCGTAGTAAGAGTATAGCTCATTTACCACAAACAGAATAAGTACTTTCTTTAAGTATTAACACGAACTATGTCCCTAGTGGTTTGGTCTAAGATTAAACATTCAAGGTTAGTACCTACCGAAGCAAACTACTCTGAGCTCGCCGGACGTAATCAAGACTCGTTAGTTGTGAAGATTGCTGTACAAGAACACGGTTCCATAAGCATAAGTAGCATAATAAGCCTTTACTGTTCCCACTGCTGGGACTCAAGCCTCCTCTTTATGAGAGGAAATGGACTATAATCCACTACGCGGGCCCAGTGCGTGTTGCGATGTGGTTTCACAAAAAAATATTAATAAATGTCAAAATTATATCGATTAGACGTTTCGAAGCCGTTTTTTTTTTGGTGGGTTATAATTCATCAAATAACCCCTCCCGCTCTTGGGCAGAGCGAAGGGGAGTGTCAGACTTCTACTGACTAAAAACCAAACCAATGTTCCTTCTTCACCCTTGTGTCGGAGCCGCGTTATCCTTTCGATAATCCACAGCCCCGACGGGCGTCGGGCCCCTTCCATGTTGCTGACATCTCTTTGAGGCGCGCGTGGAACACGAACGCGCCGCTGACACGGTCTGTTGCCGTCATGACGACGGCCGGACGGCGAGCTACGTTTCGAAGCCTTATACATAATCAGCGACTGATCTGTCTTACCACGAGTATTGTATTACCCAGTACTAATTATGTTGTTGAAGTCAGATAGGCCTCGTATGAAATACTACTACTACCCAAAATAGTTTGTAAAAGGCTAGGCGACTAAAACTTAGTAGTAACGCGAACTAACAAACTGAGTCAGCCAAACACAATGCAGCATTCATAAAATCGCAATATCACCGAAAGAAGGTCGGCCAAATCGTACCTGACGATGAAACGATGGCGTCCCAATATGGCATATATATGAAAAATACCCTTATTTTTTAAGGTCTTAAAAAACGCAAGAAATAACTCTATATGTAGCCACAAAAAAAAGTTATCCATTTATTTGTGTTCTTGTAACTGTTTCGAAATAATTAAAATAATAGTTTCAGAACGCACTGGAACGCACCTAATTACGATTCATTTCGCAGATGAAAGGACTTGGTATTAAAAGACTAATTATTCACGTTTTTCTGAATAGTTGTTCATCCTAATTCAAATCAATTAGTACACAGGCATCAATTTCAACTACTATGCTTATTTATTATGTACTGGATTCTTGTCATAAAAATAATTATGTAGGTTCATAGTAAGCTTAGCGACTTCACGTACAACGGAACGTCATTTGTGATCGTCAAGTTATGAAGTTACATAATCTGTGGTCATCGATCCGCTTAGGCTTTTTTGAAGTCGTTCTTATAAGACTTCACGTGTGATGATAATTATTATTATCGAAATAAATGGGAACGAGATCGCTAATAAGCCTCTTCGCTTATCGCTAACTACACTTTTAGGCTACTTCGCAGTCGGGTTATAGGTTGATTGATTCTAACCTCAAAAGTATTGTTGACGTTATTATAAAAAATCGTGGCTATTTAGATACGATTTTTCAACAGGATGGTGTTTCCAACATAAAAACAAACCAATTAAACTATAGCTTGTTTTGGGACATGAAAAATAAAAGTCGGGTCCAGCTCCTATAGAAATTTGGCCATTGTTCTTTGATGCCGAAAGCGGAAAATGTTGCCTATCTGACAATCATATACAATCATCGGCACGATTCTTGAGCGCTGACGCAAAAGTGAGTTATTGGGTCCCTTTGGTGGTATGAAGTGAGACGCGGGGCGGGGAAAGTGCAGTGATTGGCCCGTCGTGCATCGCGTCATAGCCGTCACTCGGGATTTGTTCTTTACTCCTGCTGCACTTACCTCACGACCAATAAATAATAAACTGGTGTGCGTTTTATTTGTCATAAAGTGTACGATGCTCACAGCGATCTCCACTCTTCTGCCGAGCGCTCAAGAACCGTGCCGGTATCTGTACGCAGTGTTAATCAAGTGGTGTAACCGTCAGGAGGGCAAGTCACAGGTCTCGAGTTCCAACAAAAGAGACGCTTCTCTGAATATTCGGACTCATATGCGTATTTTTTCATTGTCGCTTGCTGCAGTAACGGAAAACTGCGTGAGAAAACCAGCAGCCTGAGAAATATTTCTCGACGACATAGAAAGCCGAGCCAGAGGTCTATGGGCGTCATAAAACTCTAAGCAAAACAAAAACTGTAAAGTACTTACCACACGATGAAGAAGATAAGCACAATCAGTTTACAGGGTGTAAACCGGAGCCAACTTTTATGAAAATAAAAGATGTGCATAATTAAATTACTATTCTCTAATCAATAAATTCGTACTCACTTAACAAATCAAATGCAACAAAAACGAGCTTCGAATGCGTGCCAATACAAAACAAAGTAACATTTACAAAGGACTATCATGAAAATATAAACAGAAGGTTGGCAACAAGAGTGGCACACAGTTATTTTTTCGTTGAAAGAAGCACTCGAATACTAACTTTATTTTAAAGACAATAAAGCACGTAATTTATAAAGACTTTACAGTGTCAGCAATACAACAGCAACCCTTGAAGAATGAAAATTAAGATCAATGTAAAAAGACTTTAGACGCGTGCGTGAAGCGATCTAAAACAAATGCCTCCGGCACCTTTTATCTGTATTTTTACCTACCCACCGGCACCTTTTGTCTTTATTTTTACCTATCCCATCGGCACCTTTTATCTTTATTTTAATTGTCTTTACTTTGTTTTCATTATGCCAAATGGCACAATGTGCCGGCAAGCCCCAAAAAAAAGTGTGCCAAATGGCACGTTGTGCCGGTAACAGGATCGGACAAAATGTGCCAAATGGCACAATGTGCCGGCAAGCCCCAAAAAAAAAGTGTGCCAAATGGCACGTTGTGCCGGCAACAGGATAAGCGCTTGCACTCGGTTTACGTGAAGTGTTTACGAAGCTGGCTTTCTGACCAGATATTATAAAACACTATCGAAACGGGTCTTATCGCGATATTCTTTTTAACGAGGTAAACAGGTACCCACTTGTTTCCCGACGTTTCGACCGCCTTGCAGCGATCGTGGTCACGGGAGGACTGATGACAGCTCTGACCAGATGTCTATTCCGCGGTACTATTTTGTATTTTTGTAGTAATTGATGAAGGTTTTGCGGATCTCTTTGTGGAACTTGAATTCGACAAGTAAAGTCTCATAATCGTAAATTTGTAAAAAGCAACAGACTGCCGCCCTCATAAACGTTTAATAGTTACATAAGACATCACTTAGAAAAGATTTTGACATTTTAGTGAAGGTTTTATTTGTCAAATCTTTACTAAGTGACGGTTTAAGTAATCATTAAATATTTCTGAGTACGGTAGAGAGTGTGATTACAAAAAATGCTGATGAACCGCTTTTCAATTTTGTAAAAACCAAGAAGCTCTCATAAAATAATTAATGTCCGTCCACTTTCGCATTGTACGGACCTGACTTTCTGTACAGCTACCTACTCCGTGGCACTATTTTGTACAAAATTTATGGCTACACAAAAGAGGCGGTCATTTAGAGATATATTTTCAGAATTCATTAGTGCTTTAGTAGGAGAAGTAGAGGATAATGGTGCTTTGTTTTATAGCAAGCATTCGTGTTTGCATTCAGGGCATATTTCATTACTTTGTGTGGTATCTAAGACCTTCATTGAGGAGAATAACTAGTGCCGGCCGGCATTAATCTCACTATGATCGTGGAAGAGTCGTTAAATCTGTCATGAAATATTATACTGACAGAGCGAAACCAAACCAACCAACCTTACCACTATTGAGTACAAACAGAGTTCTAGAGCTCCAGATAGATAGCTCGCTCGATCGCTCTATGTAAAATACTGGTGTTCACTGGATCCGGTAGGACTGGAACTCCAGTCCAATTTAGTCACGAAATGGCTCGGCAGATAATGATGAGCGAAGGCAAAGCCAGAGTTTTGTTTTTTGACACTCAAAAAAATTAATAGCCAGCTTCTTTTGGGTTAGCTCGTTCCATCGTCCACCTCAACTCTGTCTTTAGAAAAAGATTGTGGTCGAAAATAGGTCCATTTCATATTTTTATAAACAAGACTTTGAATAGGGGATCGGACAAAAAAAAACTAATTAGTCCGTCAGATAGATTTCCAAAAATTATTGGACACGTATTTTTTCTTTATTCACGTAAACTTAAAATGAAGACGATACAGTGCTTCGAAAACTCGTGTGACGTCATATGATAGTACATTTTGACGACACAAGTGACGTTTCAAGCCCCACTCCAAGATCTTTGACACGTTTTATCTTCGTCATTTTTTTTTATTTTTTTTATTTTATTATTGATTTGATAAAACAAAAAACACGTATTCAATATTTTTCGATAATCTAATTTACGGACTAAATAGAATCTTAATATTTTCACCCAGTCCGATCCCTTATTACATTTCAAATCGATGAAAATTTTGATAAGGATACTGTTTGTGAGACTCACTTTCTAAATTATGTCACTCCACCACTTCCAGCCCCAGGTACCAAATCAATTTAGTTGAACTATTCTTACACAAAATAGAAATAGACAAGTGCCCCAAGAGAAAACTGCCAAACAGGATCTATTCTATCATGACAATCATATGGAAATAACAATAAAACCTATTGTACAGTATCTGCCTAGCCTTTTCCCAATTACGTTGGGGTCGGCTTCTAGTATAACTGAATGTTGCTGAATACCAGTAATTAACATGGAGTGACTGCGTATTTAACCCCCACAAACCAGTTCGCACTGGGTAATACAATACCTCTTGATAAGGCTGGTTGCTAGACTTTCGGGCCATTGACTATCTGTAACGACTGTCAAAGATCTACTTTTATGACAGCCGGGCTGAACGGCTTATGGTGGGGTTGCAGTACTTTTTTAGATTTTTCAACCTTTGAAAATCGAACTAAATATGACTTTTTTAAGAAATAAATGTGGGATCGTTTGGTGAAATAAAAGATTTGTCTCCGTAGATACTCGTATATTTTTTTGAGATCAGCAAACTTAAATCAAAAATAACACGTCTTTTCCTTTCGTCGTAATCTAGCCTTCCGCCCTATTCTATTCTTTCTTTCTGTCCCTTTTACACTTTTGCACCTCTCACTCGCACCTTAGCATACGTTCCCTTTTACACAAAGTTCATTCCACATTCGGTCATCCTGCACAATGTCTGCCCTCAGACACACTGTTACAAGTACTATAAATCTCATAACGTCATCACACCTTGCATAAGAAACCTTTAATCTATCTTATCATTTTAAGCTAAGTCTTACATAAACTACAGAAACATAATGAAATTTTGATCTTAAACAATTTATCTTCAAACACAAACAGAATATTTTCTATAGGTAGTGACATATTTCCTAAGCTTTTATTTCCTTAACATAGCCAGCTTACATCTTATTATTTATTTTCCTAGAAAAAGATATAAAAGACAGCATGACAATTACAAACAAAACTTACAATATAGGCATGACATCTTGTTACATCTTAGCATAACAAAGAAATACAAAACACCTTAGTGATACAACATGACCAGTTACAACTTACTGTAATGCTTAACAAACCAAATCTTAACAACTCTGTATAATAATAAATCTAAATCTTAACAAAGTAGAGAAAACACAGAAAAAAAACATTTCTTAACATCTATCACTTTCATACATTCAACTCACAACAAACATACTTCATAACCCTTACATACTCACATGATTTTACTCCCTGTCAACTGGCCATTTCTTCATATGATCTGCAGATGTTGTGGTTTTGACTGGACCTTCTGCCGTCATATCTACTTTTTCTACGTCGTACCTGTCGTGTCGTTTGGTTTTTGTTACCTGATAAGGTCCCAAATATTTAGGTTTGAGTTTGAGCCCTGGCCCAAACTGAGTTCGCTTTATAGCAACAAACTCCCCCTCTTGATATTTCCTACTATCTTTTCTATGCTTATCATAGTTCTTCCTATTTTCCTGTTGAACTTCTAGTATTTGCTGTTTTGCTCTCTTCCTCAAATCTTCTCTATTTTCAACATAGCTATCTCGTCCTTCTTGTTGTAGTAGTTCGTATATTTCAATGTCATCTTGTCTCTTCATTTTCTTTCCTATTAGCATCTCAAATGGAGTGGTGTTCACGCTTCTCTGGTAAGTACTGTTTAATGCCATCTGCACTCTTCCTACATGCCTGTACCACAATCCTGGTTTCTCAATACACAGCTTGGTAAGTACTGGTAGAATAGTTCTGTGAACTCTTTCCACCTGACCATTACCTCTAGGTACTCCTGTAGTTATATGGCATAACTCTATTCCCTCCTTCCTGCAATACTGTTGAAAGTCGTTGCTGGTGAAAGCAGTACCTTTATCTGTGATGAATCTTTCTGGACTTCCAAAGGTGTGCTGTAGTATCTCCAATTTATTCAACACTTCCCTCGTTGTGGTACTTTTACATGGAAACAACCATGCGAACTTCGTAAAAGCGTCAATAACGGTAAGTATGTGATTATACTGCTTATGAGTCTCTGACAGTGGTCCAACATGATCTAAATGCAGAGTATGCAACGGAGTGTCTCCCTTCTCAATTGGATTAAGGTAACCTTCCTGTTTTCCTTCTTTTCTATTCGTTAGTAGGCATGGTATACATGATGCTATATAATCTTCAACTTTCTTTCCTATTTTTTCAATGTAGTAATCCCTGCTAATTAGTTCCAAAGTTTTCTTCTTCGCAAAATGACCATTACTGTGTGCCCTCTTTATAATTTCGTTTTCCATGGTACTAGGTATAACAAGTTGTTGTTCTGATCCTTTATAAAGTAATTCTTGATTCAAACTGTAATCTTTGAATGAGTTTCCTTCTTTCAAAATTCGTATTATGGCACTAAGGCCCTCGTCACACTCCTGTGCGCGTCTTATATCCTGGTGTAAACTAGATGTTATGGCTGCTACATATGGGTTTCGACTCAATGCGTCGACATGCCTCATTCCAGTACCGTCACGATGTTCTACTGTGAAGTCATAATCCTGTAGAAATAAAATCCATCGAGCAACTCTTGTTGATGATGCTAAGTCCTTCTTGTTCAGAGTCATTTGGAAAGCTTTACAATCGGTGACAATCTTGAAGAATTTTCCATATAGATAATGTCTGTACTTCTTCACACCTTCAATTATAGCAAGTGCTTCGAGCTCATAGCTTGTGTACTTGGCCTGCGCGTCGGTAGTCCTTCGGCTCATATAATGAACTGGATGTAAATTTCCATCATCACCTTTCTGCATTAAAATAGCTGAATAAGCAATACCTGATGCGTCAGTATGGAGCTCCGTCTCTGCTCGTTGATCATAAATCTTCAACACTGGTTTAGTAGCCAACTTCGTCTTCAAATCGTTAAAAATAGCTCTATGTGCATCACTGAACTCAAACTTGCAGTCTTTTTTCAGCATGTCTGTGAGTGGTTGCGCTATCTGTGCATACTCAGGTATAAATTTCCTGAAGTAGGAACAAAGTCCCAAAAAACTATGCAGTTGCTTCAAATTCTGAGGCTCAGGGAATTTTATAACAGCCTCTGTTTTCCCTGGCGATGGCATCACTGCACCACCTTCAATAATATGACCTAGGTATTCTACCTTTCTGGTTAACAGCTGAGACTTCTTCCAGTTGATTTGTAACCCATATTCCGATGCAGTATTCAAAACGTCCTTCAGGCGCTCAAGAGCCTGATACTCGTCTTCTGCTGGAATTAAAATGTCGTCAATAAAAACAACAACAATACCTCTGGCAATCAATTCTCTGAATATGATTGTGATGAATCTTGTAAAAACCTTTGGGCAAGTTGCTAGACCAAACGGGGCACGTAAAAATTCATATTGTCCGGTAGTCGTTACAAAAGAAGTATACTTGATTGAATCTTCGTGTATTCGTAAATGAAAGTAACCATTTTTTAGGTCTAATGCACTAAATATTCTAGCTGAAGACAACTTATCAATAAGATCATCTATTATAGGGAGTGGGTATTCATCTTTAACCATTTTACTGTTAATTTTTCTATAGTCAATGCATATTCTTAAACCACCATCCTTTTTTCTTACTAATACTAATGGACTGGAATATTCTGAGTAACTCACCCTGATAATTCCATCATCAAGCCATTCCTGGATTTGGCGATTAACATCCTCTTGTTCCTTGAACGAGATTCGTCGTGGCCGCTGAGATACTGGTAAGTCATCTTTGAGAACAATTTTCAATTCTATTGGAGCTTCTTTACTTTGTTGTGGCACATAACTTGTTACTAACCTTAATACTTCTTCTTTTACAGCAGGATTACTGACGTGAGCTAAACAATCAACGGAACTAGAGAAATATGCAACATCTTTTAACCACTCATAGTTTGGGTTCATCCAATCATCTTTCGGCAACAACCAAACCATACAATCCTTCATAAACATCATAACATTTCGCAAGAAAGCATTACCAATTATCATTTGAAATGGCACAGAGTCGTTAGGCATTACATAAAACATAGTATCGCGATATAAACAATTATCAATCGTTATGTCTAACTTGACAACACTACATGACTTTACTTGTGAATAGCCTAAACCGGTTAACGTAATGTTGTTTTCGTTACACTGCACTACATCTGACTTGCTAAGTTCGTTATAAAAGTCCTTTGACATCAAGTTCACGTCACAGCCCGAATCAATTAACGCACTAGCCATTTTACCGCGCACAAACACTGGTTTTAGTGGTTTTGTACGACGTACAATGCGTACAACCGGTACATTTTCATCAGGATCCTCGTTTTGTTTGTTTACATTGTAAGTGTCAAACTCAACAACATGGCCGTCGTCCGGGTAGCCAATTGCTGTGCTGCTCTGTGGTTTCATACTGCCAACATCGTAACACGAACCATCTGAAGTTGTCGCCGTGTAAACATCGCCTTGAACATCGTCTTGAACTTCGTCGCTCTCGCTGCCGGTGGCGCCCCCTTGCATCATGTTGAAGAATGCTTTCTTCGACATCTGATTGGTTGATTTTCGTTGTTCAACAGAAGTGCCAACCTTCGGAAACTGTTCGGGTTCTCCGACCGTGCCCGAACTCGCCATCTTTTTCTTTGGGCAATTTGGAGAAATATGACCAAATTCATTGCAATGGAAGCACTTCTTACCTTGCGACCGATGAGGACAATTTTCCGACGAATGATCCTTTTCTCCACAGTTGAAACATCGCATCATTTCAGCCGCGTTTCTTCTGTTATTACTGCTGTTCTGTGTGCCACTAGGCGGCTTACTACGTCGAATATTATCTTTAGCTGAGTTTTTCTTGAATAACGCGTACAACTTTAGTTTTTCTTTCAGGTCCGCGTAAGTTGTGATACCATATAACATAACTTTATTTATCTCATCATCTATGATGCCGTCCACTATATACTTGATAGCTACATAGTCTGGCATTCGTCCGCGTTTGCCTAATTCCTTCATTATTAACATGTAGTCAATACATGACTCGTCTTTCTTCTTACGTCGTGCGCTCATCAATTCATGTATCTTCTTTACATCTAGAGTATCCGCGAATTCTTTGCCGATAGCCACTTTCAACTCATCCCATGATTTAAATACTTTTTCACTGCGTAGCCACAGTGCTGCCGTGCCGGTTAGCGAACGTCGAGCCACTAACAGTAGCTGAGTCGGACTCCATTGAAATATTTCGGCGTTTTCTTCTATTTCCCTTATCCACATAGACACTGTATGCGTTTCGTCTTGTGCACTGAATTTTCTAATGAGCTGCTCCGTAAGATGCAATAAGTCGCCATGTGTCGTTCGTGCCAGCGCCGTAGGTGCCGCATCTTGAAAATCAAGGTCGGATTTTTCCGTCATCGTATTATAATTCCTCGTAGTCGTCGTAACCAGATCGTCGTAAACGTCGTTGTTGTCCGTAAGCTGTAGGATCTTGAGAATCAATCGGCCTGCGTCGTTCGTTATGGCGTCGATTGTGCTCGTGCTCGTGCTTCGTGCGTCTGAGTCGTTCGGCGTTTTATTTAACTCCACTAATCCACTTATTTCACCGATATCCCGGACGAGCCCCCAAGTTTGTGGGATCGTTTGGTGAAATAAAAGATTTAAAATGTCACTTACGGGATATCTTCCGTGATTGTTATTGGTTTTGAGTTCCCGACATTACTTACCCAGGCTGACAAGAGAAGCAATTGAAATAAAGAAACACAAAAATTTCAATCGAGAAGATGGCTTTAAATTGTCAAGTACGTGGAATCCAGTTTTGAGAATGCTTAAAAGCAGCAAGCAACATATTAAGGAATCCAAAAAACCTGGTGATACTGTGAGTGTGTTTTGCCGTGACTTAGTGTCGAGTTCCAGTAGTGCGCGTAATAAAAGACAAAGAAAGAGGGTAGACAGATTCGTCTGCTCCTAACAATTTTTTCCATCCACCCGCATGTCTCCAGTCAACCCGCGATCATGGCGCTTGCAACAGCGTCGAAATATCGGGAACTCAAAACCAATAACAATCACGGAAGATATCCCGTAAGTGACATTTTAAATATAGTTATGAACCGTGAAAGCTTAAAACAGTGTTTAATAAAAGATTTGTCTCCGTAGATACTCGTATATTTTTTTGAGATCAGCAAACTTAAATCAAAAATAACACGTCTTTTCCTTTCGTCGTAATCTAGCCTTCCGCCCTATTCTATTCTTTCTTTCTGTCCCTTTTACACTTTTGCACCTCTCACTCGCACCTTAGCATACGTTCCCTTTTACACAAAGTTCATTCCACATAAAAATCAATACATAAAAATTGAACATAATCTCAAGTAAATCGTAAAGATAGAAACGCGATTTAGAATGATCGGCTCGATACTTTTTTTTATCAAACATGACTCTAAATCGCAATTTAAAACGTGTACTGCTAAGAAATTTCATCATGAATATATATGAAAGTTATATCAGTAGATAGAACTTTTTATTCTGAAGTAAATGTTGAAAACTTAGTGTATAATTTCTTTATCATTTTTCTCCAAGAAGAAAAAACAGCCAAAATTTAGGCATTATATCGCTCGCGCGGCAGGGCGGGGGGTGAGGTCGTGCGTTCTTAAAAACAAAGTACTGCAACCTCGCCTTAACGTGCTTTCCGAGGCACGGAGGAAACTCGGTGTGTTCTGGTAGTCACACATCCACAGACCAAACTAGCCAAGCGCGGTTTTACCTGAAGATTAATACAAGTGGCGGATTTTTATTTAGCCCCGAGCTCCTACACACTACGTACATGAAATAAAATTTCCATATCAGCCAGCTAAATTAAAATTTAAGCCAATCTCGCTCATAAAAGCTCGGATAGTTCTCTTGAGACAGCAAATGATCTAACTTGTACAGAGTAAAATCATAAATGTATGTTCGTTTAAAATTCTAGCGTACTCGCTCGCGATATGGGAAGCAAGTGGGTTAATTTTTTCTGTGTACTTGTTAACGTTTTCTACTAAACTGCTCAACTAATTGGAGTTGGATATGTTTTTTTCTTTTCGCGGTAGATTTTCTGGCAATGCTCGTGGTTTTCCGCAATGTTGATGTTTTCTTGCCAATTATCATGTGTGTGTGTAACAGTAATCGTGTGTTTTCTGGCAATGTTTGTGTGTTTTCAGGCAATCATCGTGTGTTTTATGGTAAAAAACGCTACGTGATGAATTTTCGCAGTAACTGTTATGGGTATTGTGGATCTCTTTATGTAACTTCAATTCACAAAGTAATGTGTCTTGTTCGTAAATGATCAACAAGGTTTCAAACATTGTGCGATTGCACAGAAATAACAAATTATGATATTTATTTTTGTAAAAATATTGCATTAAAATATTGCAAAACATATGACATACAGTTTAGTCTTCCCAAACCATGGCCCACCTCCTAACCTGTTCTTAGTGCATTTCCACCTACACTTTAGGACCTGTTCGAAACCACTACCAAACCCGTCGATGGCCGACACGAATGTAATATAACTGGGTCAAAAGACTGCCTAACTAAAATGGGACTGGACAGGACAATGTCTGTAACATGCTGATCGAGCTGTGGGCCTGTGAAGCTCAGGAACAGACACACAGGCTCGCGCGATAGACAGCGAGACGAACTGGATGTCTTCCTTGAGAATTGGAAAGGAATTACACAGAATCGTGACCGTTAGAAGGAATGGAGAATGGAAGGAGCTCTTTGCCGAAGCAGTTGGATAATATGGGCTATCTCTAATAATAATATAACGATGGGAATCATCGACACGAAGAAGAGGATCAAACTTGAATCTAACAAATTCAATATAGGCCGCGTCAAAGAGTAACAAGTTTTGAAGTAAGTTTGGCGACAAACGCCCCTAATCAATATGTATGTACGTGTTGTGGCGAAGACTGTACAGACACCAGTATATCAAGCTCTGTTTAATAGATTTTCAACTTTACCGCGAAAGCATTAGGTCCAAGGTTGATTGGGAATGTTTGACAGTATCTGGCGTCTATCTGTACATCGACTTTGGCAAGTTTACTGTGGTGTAGTTGTAGTCCGGGAAGTTTTAACTTGTTTTAATTGTCTTGATTTGTCAGAGATGGTTTGATAATTATTGTCCCTAGTTTCTGAAGACAACTCTGTAGTACCTGAAGGGTAAGGCAGAGGTGTACCTAATAGTACACCCACATTTCGGCATTCATGTATAAGCCCCATTTAAAAGGAGCCAAGCCTATTTCCATCAACCAGGCATAAACTCCGCGGCTAGTACTGAAAAGTTCATGACAGAAAAACCCAAAATAACTTTGCTGGACTCGGGAATCGAACCGCAGAACAGCAGTTGCTTGCGACCACAAGACCAGTAATGCACATTAAAGAATTGGGCAAAACTAGTTCTACTAATATTCAATACAGCAAGGAGAGAACCCACCCTAACGTTACATTACAAAGAGTAATTGCAGAAAATAACCCACCTTCACTGACCCGGGTACTTGTTGAACTTCGATAAAATATTTATTGAACAAACTGTACTATGATGCACTAGTACAGCATTAGTTCCACACATATTGATCTTATTTATACAGAGTCGCTGATATTTACATTGTTATTTAGATAAGAAGATTGTTGGTGGTGCAGCCAATTCTTTGCCAGAGTTCCAAAGTTGCAATATTTCTAAATTATTGGTGCTGAGAGTATGTCAGTTAATATAATTAGATTATACAGAGCAACTCGTGGCTACATCGTGGCTACAGCCACTCGGGTCTATCCCCAGGTTAGGTCGCGCTTACCTACGATTTTCCATAGAGAAACCCATTAAGTGGATATCCATCCTCAGACCCCCGACATTGACAAAGCGCAACCTTTTGCTTAGCAGTCGCGGTTGCGACCACAAGATAAACGGAGCAGATTAAGATTTTCCCACGAAATCCTGCGAATTCTGATAGAAATTTTATTACGCCATTGAGTTCCTGCGTAAAACTTACACTAGCACCTAACCTAATTACTTAACCAGCTTTCCACATCAACTATTAAAAACTCCGACCTATAAAGAGAAAAGAGCTTCCAAGAAAAATGCAGCGCACCTACCGATCGGGCCTCTAAAATATGCACGAGCAATAAGCGAGGGATCCAATATGAATGGAATGAATACTGGACTAGTGCAGCATAGGTACAGTTTGTTCTATAAATATTTTATACGAGTTCAACAAGTGGGTCAGGAAAGGCCGATCGGTTTTTTGTTTTCAATTAGTTTTCTGTTTAACTAGAACATTCGGAACTCCTGGAAAACGTGTATATGAGGGTTTGTGCATTTCTGTATTTTATGTTAATTATTTCATTATTCCGTGCCTCAGAAAGCACGTGAAGCCGTTGGTTCCAGCTGTCATTATTTTGTAGATCTTTGACAGAAGTTACAGGTAGCCGTTGGCCTGAAAGTCTACAAACCAGTCTTTCCAGAGGTATTATCCAGCACTAACTGGGTTGGTTTATTGAGGCCAGATAGACAGTCACTTTATGTAAAATACTGGTGCTCAGCTGTGTACGGTTATACTGGAAGTCACCCCCAGATAATATTTCATCATTAAAGCTCTAAAAACTGTATCATCATCAGCCTATTAATGTTCCCACTGCTGGGACACAGGCCTCCTCTCTTTGAGAGGGAATGGTCTATAATCTACCACGCGGGCCCAGTGCGAATTAGTAGATGCCACATGTCTTCGATTTTTGATTCTAAGACATGCCGGTTTCCTCACGATGTTTTCATTCACCGTTTTGAGAGCAGCGGTGATGAAATAAATTACACAAAGTAATGTGCCTGCCTGGGTTCGAACCCACGACCTACTGTTCGTAAGTCGGGGCCGCCACCACTGGGCCACCGCTGCTTTCAAAAACATTATGACTAGGTAAACAAACCACCATGACTAACAATAAAAAATCTGACGATAAGTTTAGTGACACCTACCGCAGAAACCCAGTGGTAGAACAACGTCGTTATATTATCATCACCTGCATAAGTCTTTTCCCAACTATGTTGGAGGCGGACCCAGTGTGATTGGATGTAGCTGGATACCAGTACTTACATGTAGCGACTGCACATCTGACCTCTACAACCCGGACAGTACTGGGTAATAGGTACGATCCCTCTGGCTCGTTTACGTAGACGCAGGGCGTTGCGCGGCGCGTGCAAAATGCTCGTCTCCTGCTTCTTTACTAATTTACTGAGAGACGAGGTCACCGCAACAAACGCTGCATTTTGAACAAACGAGCGGAAAATCGCTTCTCGTAAAATCAAGTTTTGAAATCGTTAACTTTTTCATACATCGCCATGTGTTTGAAATAAAAACCCTGTACGCGCCGCGCGACATCCCGCCTGTACGTAAACATGCACTTAGTAATACTAGTGACTAGTTTTTCGGGATACTGACTACCTGTAACGACTGTCAACCTGTACTGTGACTGTCAACTGATAGCCCGTTTCCAACTATTATTGGGGTAGGCGCGGAATTTCAGGCCACTGACTACATGTAAGGACTGTCAAGGATCTTTATCTAGGCACAAGCTATCAGTTGACGAGTACTTTCCACTTCTATTAGATTTTACCACACATGGGAGGCTTCTAACAATATTATTTTATAGACAAGAGCACAATAAGCTTGTATCAACGCGTTCTTTTGAATTACACGCGCATTACATTTGGTCATGTAAAAAGGGGCTTACGGGTGCTAAAATACGCTTAATACGTACCTAATTATAATAACCATAAAGGTGTTTTTGAAACGCAATTTTTATTCAAGCATACGGTGCATGTACTTAAGGTAAACATTTATTCGTACTGAAAAGTTCTACAGAGAAGAATGTTTGTATTTGTGTCGATAAAAACTGTTGCAGTAAATCGGGAAAAACAATTTGTAGGCTATCTGGAATGTCTGTTACGTAATTTCGAAATTGTACGATACTGAGTCCATTTATAAGTCGTTAGTTAAAAATTAAATAAACATAGTTAAGGATGACTTAATGTATGTCAAAAGCGAGTTTAAACTACAATTGAGGTTTCTGAGACCCCGTCGGGGCTGCGGGTTGTTCGCAAGAGATACCGCGGCCTCGACGTAAAAGGCTAAGGAGGAACATGGGTGGTTTTAGTCAGTAGAAGTCTGACACTCCCTCTCGCTCTGCCCAAGAGTAGGAGGGGTTATTTGATGATTACCCAATAATGACAATGACTCGTTGCATGCTACCAAGCAAATTATTTCTTGGCTTACTCCACAAGCACCACTTCATCGTGTATAATATGACGACTTTAAGTTTGCAGTTGTAGGTGGCGCTGCTTGTCAAGAAAATTTGCATCGATACGCCAAACTTGGTACATTTAATTTTAGTTCCATTTTTTCCGTCAGCACAGATAAATTGGCAGAAGTATATAACGTGGCCAAGCGTTTACGACTAGAAAACAGATACCGTATAACAGGAAACTTTTATATCTTTTCCGTCGATTCTTGGAGTTTCGCGGAAATCCGAAAGTCTTAGAACAAAAGGGGAAGAATGAATGTTCGGGTTCGTGAGCTTGCCTGATAAAGGGTGAGTGACGGCCAATGGGTAGTGTGCTGTGACCACGTCGGTGGATAGTTTAGGGTATGGTAGGTACTTTTTGTGTTTTTTTTTTATGTCATTAGAGAAGGTTTATTTATTATTTCATGTACCAAAACATTTATTTAATCATCTGACTATCCTTTTCTTTACTATGTTGGGGTGGGGTTCCAATCTAATCGGATGCTGCTGAATTACATGTATTACCTGTGTATTTTACATGAGGCGACTGTCTAAGTGCATGTTTACGTACAGGCGGGGCGACAACTCACTGGCTGCTCAAACGTAAACATAACTGCTATAAATTAAACTACGATCACACTTTATAACCGCAATATAGCCTTCTACCAATAATTTCGTACGTAGTATTCTACTACGACACATTAAATGCCAAACCAATACAGTATCTACAGCAAGGCTCGGCGGCAACCGCAGACCACAATAATTCATTCACACTACCATCAATATTAACAGGGTCGAAGTTCTTGAAAGTTAGTACTATAGTACCCTTTTTTGGAGGATGGGAAATCATCTAATGACTCCTCCCGCTCTGGGCGGAGCGGTAGGGAGTGTCAGACTTCTACTGACTAAAAACCACCTATGTTCATTATCGCAATGAACAGAACACTGAAAGCTTGCTTGATGAATTACCCCATTAATAAAATAAAATACTCGATGTTACACATTGTGATGTAACATGAACTTTAACAGTGTCTTCATAAGGTTTGTTGCTATATTATGTCTAACAATTTTGTACCGTACCACGAGTCCACGACACATTAAATGTACGTACACATTGCAGTATCTAGAGCAAGCCACTGTAACGCCGACCACAATAATTGACTAACACTGCCATCAATATTAACAAGTTCGGAGTACGTCCTAAATAGTAGTCGCGTGTGGTACTTGAAAGTACCATTATTCGAGTACTAGACATGCTGTTCGGTTCATGGAAATACATATTAACACGTATTATGTACCACCGATCGTGTGCGCAAAACCACATTGCGCTCCAAAACACAAATTACTGAAGTTGCTCATAAACCCTCTGAACTGAAGTGGGACTGAAATAGACTATTTGTCAATGGGTTGTAGGCCAAAATAACCGCTTTCTGAAGCGCTGACACAGCCAAAAGGCGTCGCGGCAGACCTTGTAAAAGACTGTGACGAGACAAGCAACCAGTAGTCCACGTAGGCCTTAGATCGAAACAACTAGAAATACTAACAGCAGAATAGGGCCCCGAGTCTACTAATTCAATAGTGTCAGAATGGTCGATCATTGATCTCATAATGGTTGATTGATGACAAGCCAAAAAGTACCTTATTGCCTGTCGACTTAAGGTACTTTTTTACTTGTCGTAAATCAACCATTATGAGATCAATGATCGACCATTCTGACACTATTGAATAGCAGACTCGGGGCCCTGGTGTATTAAAGCAAATCTGGCCAATAACACAGGAGGTGCCTCAGAAAACAAAACCTGAAAGTCTGCTTAATCAGCTTATTAAATAATGTTCCCACTGCAGGGACACAAGCCTCCTCTCTATGATAGGGAATGGGCTATAATCCACCACGCAGACCCTGCAGTGTGGGTTGGTAGAAGTCACAGGTCTAAGAGTTTTCGTTCTAGGACTTGTTCGGTTTTCTCACAATGTTTCACTGTTTTGAAAGAGTGGTGATGAAATAAATCACACAAAGTAATGCGGCTACCTGGGATCGAACCACGACTTACTGATCGTAAGGTCAAAGCCACCACTACTGGGCCACCGCTGCTCAGAATTCTGATAGACAGTTCAACCAAAGGATATCCAGTAAATAAATAGGAGATGACATAGGTAAACACTCCAGTTTGAGCTCTTACATAGTTAGGTAAGACGGCAGATAATTACTACCATCAAATATTGATAGGGCCAGAATTCCAACTACACTCGTCTTGAGTGGCACTTGAAATTAACATTATTCGAACACTAAACATTACGAGCTGTTGGAAACCACTTGGTTCGTGGAAATGATTAAAAATTTGTTCAAAATATTATACAGGTATCAAAGTAATTCTGGTAGCTATATTTGCAATCTGTATTCATAAAACATTACACATAATCTATAACCATTGAACACTTTGACCGTTACCTTCCTATTCACACCACACAAAACAGAAAATAGTTCCTCGAACATCCTACAAATACAGCACGAATGGCCACCCCATCTCTGTAGGCATTGCAAAATGTATGAGCGTGCTTCTATCGTGTAATAGCGTAAATAGCTTCAGGCGAATCGCTTTGTAGGCACCAATTCATGGTCACTCCTCCATGTATTGCTTTCATGTTTTTTTGATAACGCCAAAACATTGTTTTGTGATACTAAGTGAAAGAATGAAAGAGGGGTGAGGTTTTATCGTCTGTTGTATGGAATAAATGGCCGAAAAGATAAGGGTGAGTGATTGTGTGAGCAAGGACGGGAGGGGAATTAGAAATAATTGTGGGTTTTTTTTGGTGGGAAATTTGAGATGGTAGGTTGGTAGCGGTATAGAAATAGAATAAATTAATAATGTTTAGATGAAGAGATTTATTAGAGTAGGTCTAGCATAAGTGAGTTATTTCCTGCACTAGTGGTTGATAGTGGGTTTTGTATAAGCTATAAAATATAATATCTACTCTCTAATTCTATATAATTATTTATATAAAAATCACGTGCTAATAAGTGCCTGCATGTTAATCTCCTGAACCATGCCACCACACATTAAAATATTGTGAATGAGTATAGTTGGTGCCAGCTTGAAATATAGGATAGCTTTTAACCAGATGGTTGGCATCCTATAAAGCAGGGGCGGGTTGCTTGTAATATTATAAAAGATACAGGTAAAGTTTGGATGCATGGAATAATTTTCGAAGCTGCTAATTCGATTTTGACTAATAGGATGCATCATAATCGCCGAGTGTTATAAGCTATATTTGAAATGTTTCCGTGAGATAATTTCTGACTACAACGCGAGCAAAGCCACGGGCAAAAACAAGTAGGTACATGCATGAGTCTAATATGTCGAGAGAAATTGTTTGTCTGTCAATAGCATGAGACCACCGTGCAGGCATCCACTACAGATGCCTTTACGAACAATATTCGTGTCCGAATTTGACGAAACAAGGTCAAGCTAGCTTGTCACAACAAGGCATTGTTAGAATTGTCACGGGCCGTCAGTCGCCACGAGTAAACGGTAACATTCACTGAAACGCTTTGTATTGAAGCTATATCACACGTCTAATTCCCGAAGGGTTAGGCAAAGGTGTACTGAATAGTACTCTAGTAAGTCTGCCAAACAGTCTTACCAAGGGGAATCGTATAACCAAGAACTATCTTTTTTTTTCGGGGGTAGGAAATCATCAAATAAGTCCTCCCGCTCTTGAGCAGAGGAGGAGCTCGTGGCTTAATAAGAACTGCCACTCGGGTCGATCTTTAGGTAAAGCTGTGCTTGCCTAGGTCGGTCTGTGGATGGGGGACCGCCCGACATACCGAGTTTCCTCCGTGCCTCGGAAAGCACGTTAAGCTGTTGGTCCCGGCTGCCATATATATAGATCTTTGGCAGTCGTTACAGGTAGTCAGTGACCTGAAATTCTGACATCCAGTCTTACCAAAGGGTATCGTATTACCTAGTATTAACTGGGTTGTGGAGGTCAGATAGGCAGTCGCTCCATGTAAAATATTGGTATTCAGCTGCATCCGGTTTAGACTGGAAGCCGACCCCAATATAGTTGGAAAAAGGCTAGGCAGATGATGATGCTCTTGGGCAGAGCGGAAGGGAGTGTCAGACTTCTACTGACTAAAAACCATCCATGTTCCTTCTTCACCCTTGTGCCGAGGCCGCGGTATCTCTCTCGACATCCCCAGCCCCGACGACGAAACCAAGTACTATCTGGGTTGTGGAGGTCAGATAGGTAGTCGCTCCATGTAAAATTGCCCATAAAACCAACCATATAAAATTCAGCGGCATCCTGTTTGACTGGAGAAAAGGCTAGGCCGATGATGCCCCGAACAGTATGACCACATGGCTCCAGATATTATTATGTGTAAGTACCATTTAAAAGAGGCCGAGCCAATTGTCATTAACCGAAAACAAAACCTCGATTGATAACCTGATGAAGGTCACGGGGATCCGCTGGATGTGAGACGCACGGGACCAGTCAATGTGACGATACTTGGTGGAGGTCTATGTCTAACAGTGGACGTCTTTCAGCTGAAATCATGATGGTGAGCACAAAATTAATGAGGAATACCTGATGTGTGCAACGCACCTTTTTTATAGTGTTATACTTTTTGGTATTTTGTACAGTGTTTATTTCGAATGTGATTTTATTTTGATACTATTATTTTTTTATGCTAAGATAGACTTGAAGTTTTATCATCATTCATGGCGTTTTGCTTTTTTTTTTACCTTTAAAATTAGGAAAAGTATAGCAGTCTCATAGCAGTCTTTAAATCCCAGCAGTGGTGATATAGACCAGTCCGTTACACCTGATGCATTGCTATGCTAAGACTTTGCCCAAAACCAATACCCAAGACAAGTCATATGCAACTCTGACACCTAACAGGCACTAACTACACCGAAAAGAAAGACTTTGCTTGACCTGCCGGCTTAGTATGACTGTATGACCACCAAAGAAACGGGTTTTGTCGATGGAAGAATCGACAAAATGACAGATTGTAGCAAGGTTTCATGTCAAATGGTATGGAAAAGATGGTATGGAGAGAGCAGCGGTGGCCCAGTGGTGTCGGCCCCAACTTACGAACAGTAGGTCGTGGGTCGAACCCAGGCAGGCGAATTACTTTGTGTAATTTATTTCATCACCGCTGCTCTCAAAACGCTGAAGGAAAACATCGTGAGGAAACCTGCATGTCTTAGAACCAAAAAATTCGAAGACATGTGACATCTGCCAATCCGCACTGGGCCCGCGTGGTGGATTATAGCCCATCCCTCTCCTAGAGAGGAGGCCTGAGTCCCTGCAGTGAGAACATTATAGGCTGATGGTTATGTATGGAAAAAACTTTGTCTATTCTCGGTAGATTAGAGACAGAATCGCCATGCTACGGGGGCAGGTTGATAATGTCGTCTCTTGCAGCTGTCTCCAAGCTCTTTGTGAAGAGGTCATCCCTGGAAATACTTCTTTCTACCGCATCGATGACAAGCTTGAGTCGAAATTCGACGTTCAAAATTGAGTCAGTTCACAATTCGACTACATCAGCATTTTCCTCCAGAAACACTGATCCAATTACAAAAAAAAAACATAGAAAAACACACTATAGTCGAGTACTAATAGGGTATGTTTTTTGTTATAGTTAACTTCCTCGTGGATGGAAGCCGTGGGCAAAAAAGTGGGTATGTAATGTATTGGCAACGTAAAATAATACTGCTTTCTTTCTCGAACCTGGAGGCTTACAATGGCTGCTTTGGCAGAAATTTAATAGGATAATAATACGAATAACGTCCTTTATTCAGCTATATACATAACAAATTACATTTTTAAATATTTCTTACAAAAATAAATAAAAAACATTTAAAAACATAAAAAATTGCAGCCCACCGGTATCGGGAACAGTGTCCAAGCTACCGGCAGTTAGGGCTCCATAGAAAGAATTCGCCTAACAATACGAACCGTGTCCAGAAGTACCGCTTTCTGCATCAAGCCTTTTGATCCAGCTGCCTAACGATAGCCTCTTCAGGTGTTGGTCTTGGATCTTGGCAATGAAGCCATTGGCTGAAACAACTATCGGCACAATAATCGCCGAGTTCACACCACACAAGCCCACGTGTCAATCCATAATATTTAAGAATTTTAACGTGATTTATCGCCACCACCACCATCAGCCTGTAATGTTCCCACTGCAGGGACTCAGGCCTCCTCTCTAGGAGAAGGATGGGATATGATCTACCACGCGGACCCAGTGCGGATTGGTAGATGTCACATGTCTTCGATTTTTTGGTTCTAAACATGGTTTCCTCACGATGTTTTTTTGAGAGCAGTGGTGATGAAATAAATTACACAAAGTAATGCGCCTGATTGGGTTCGAACTCTTGTCAGTGTTTACTTAAAATAACATCACGTCTGTAGTTCTCTAAAAGGGTTAGGCAGTGGTGAGAAACCATAAGTACACCCTTAACTTGATTTGGTGGGCGATGTCTGCCTGTTTTCATGACTATTACGGTAGTCGACCCAAGTTCAAAAGTAGTATAGCTGATAAACAAATGAACCTCGCAGCAAACGATAACGTGGCAAACTTCAACGTTCAAACGTCAATGATACACCAGAACTCGGTATTACGTACACGAACATCCAGTTTAGGATATTTTATACTACTTACTACAATCTGTTTGGGCAAAGATGAATCACCACTACTCGTATATTATGACCTCGCATGACCTATATTATGCATTTATTATGTTACACCCTTTTTTTTTTTGGTGGGTGGAAAATCATCGAATAACCCCCCCCCCCCCCCCCCGCTCTTGGGCAGAGCGAAGGGGAGTGTCAGACTTCTACTGACTAAAAACCAAACCCATGTTCCTTCTTCTTCGCCCTTGTGTCGGAGCCGCGGTAACCTTTCGATATCCACAGCCCCGACGGGTTATGTTACACCCTAGATGTCAAGGTGTTCTAGCTTCTCGACCACACGGACAAAACCATTCGAGTTAGGGTTTAGAGCTAGTGTTAGTTAATAGTGTAATAAACAAAAGAAAAAGTGTATTCGCCATAATAGAGAAAATAAGAAAAGTGCCAATGGACACATTCTTAGTATGTAAAGACAATTCAACAATTCAGTTTAGGTTGTAATTAAATTACATAAACAAAGCAAGATTGTAATAAGAATAGGGTCCATCATTTCGATGAATACAAGGAAAAGGGAAAAAACTATTGTACACCCTGTACGAGTAAGAATGTATGAGATGGCTATAAGAGTTAATAATGGACTCTGTGGAGGATGATAATTATGGCAGTAAAGCGATCACTGCTGAGATGACAAGTACCTAATAGAGAAGTACGGAAGAAGAAGACATGCTACGCTGACCCCAAAATAATTAGGATAAAGGCAAGAGATGGAAGATGACCCTGTACTAGACTTAGTATTAAAATACCGAAAACTGAACTTACCAAAAATATCTTCCAGCACAAACCACGAACAAAAAAGATCTTTAAAAAAAATCACTAAAAATGTCCACAAACCTGCTAAGCTTTTCCGAGCAATTTGATATGCAAGTGTTGTCGCCTGTTAAATATTTATGAGGTCTGCGAACAGCCGACACCCAGACATCGCGGGCTTCTCAAGTACTTTGTAAACTGCTTTTCATTATCATATTTTATACTGTTGTTTAGTTTTTAAACTTCATAGAAACATGGATTTTTTTGTTGTAGTCGTTAGGAAAGATTTTTTAATGGAATTCTTACACTGCTATTGGTGGTATGAATATTTGATAAAAAACAATAATTTTTTACTTGGCGAGCCAATTACTAATAAGAATGCGATGAAAAACCCAATTACACTTTGCCCGCCCGGCAATCGAACCCAGAACCTCTTTATCAGCAGTTACGCTTACGACCACTAAAACCGGTGTGGCAGTCAAATCCATGTGCGTGTACTAAATAATACGTATACAATCGTTATGTTGTGTTGTGTATTTTGTAAGAAAGAAAATATGAAGGCAGAGGGTCGGTCGTCTTAAATGAAACTACGAGATAATTATAGCGGTAATCAACTTTTACTCCAATAGCACGATATTTAAAATAAATCACTATACACACACAATTATATAATTCAGATATAATATTAAAACTCTAAGCGCTACAGCATGTGCACCGGGCCAAGCCTGCGACAAGAATGATCCCCTCCACGCCGAGTGGTCGTTTATAAAGACTGGCTCGAGCAGTGGGGAGAGTGGTGCGGCCTTAGTGACGCTTGCGCTGCGCACCTAGCCCGCTGCACGTGCCGTTTACAACGGCGACACCGCCGTCAAATACATTTAATTGGCACATGTAATGTCACAATATTTCCTCGGTGGTAGGCAGGTCTTGAGTGGAGCGAAGAGGGGAGGTGGCAAGCGAAACAAAAATAATAAAAAAAAAACATAACTTATTTTGTGTATTTAGGTGCACGGCTGCGCAAAATAGGCCCAGCTCAGCAAGTACATAAACATTATGTAAATGTGAAATCAAAGTCCAATATAGACCGAAAACCGAATACGAAATCAAATGAAAACTGCATACTATTAAATTATTACAATTTCGCCAAAATAACATTCATTGTAGCAGTATGCAATAGCGTTATGTTACAATACTGTGATGTAAGCATTATAATTTTATTGTTTATTCATGTAATATGCATTTCCTGTCATTTGTAGATCGACATCCGTCCAAAGTCATCGGTGGCTAACAAGACAACGAAACAAACAAAGTTACCTACTTTTGAAAGCAAAACTATTTTAGACTATTTTTTTGGGTTTTTTTTTGTTGTAAATAGTTTTTTTTATTTGTATGATGAAAGAAAGAAAGAAAGAAAAAGTATGTATTGGTCTCACACAGGATAAAAGAAATCGATAAAAAATTGAACATTATAATAAAGAAACAAATAAAAAATAAAATATATACATCGAGGCCAAAAGGCGTCTATCACAGCATTGTGCTGTAATATTTTTGACAAATGTCACAGAGCTGTTATCGAAACGGCCACAGAAAAGAATAAAAATAAAATATATGCACATTTCTACACTTTTGTTTCATATTTTCAGTATATAAGATGCATATTTCGTCGATTTTAAGTTGCATAATAATTCAGCTTCCAGCCGTTACTGTGGTACGATCGGAAATACGTTGTGATAGGGAATGATTAAGAGCAGCTGTGCACACAAATTATGCTTGAAATTCCTATGTAATGTATTGCTGCCAGTATTTATGCTATAATCTATCCGTTTATGTTGAGTGACAAAATTGTGTTCTGGTCCATAGATATCATCAGCCTATATGTTCCCACTGCAGGGACTCAGGCCTCCTCTTTAGGAGAGGAATTATGATTTTCGCAATTTTTCCTTTATCTGTGCTATATGACGTTATTTCGTTAAATTCTAAGATTCTGAGTTCACATGAAGTACCATGTAGGTTTTGATTCCCATGCGAGTGTCAAAAATTTGCAGCATAAACGGCTGTATCTTTTGAATGCGTTGGTTCAGAAGTTTGATTTTTTTACAGCTTCAAGGGACAGTAGACTTGAGTATTTGATAGAAATTTTAGCTTGAGACCTCCACGTGTTCCTGAGAAAAGGGTCTTGACAGACAAACAGACGGATAACAAAGTGATCCTATAAGGGTTTCGTTTTTTCCTTTTGAGGTCACCTAAAAAGCAATAGGTATTGTCTTTATGTTGGTTTCCCTAGACGGTAGACACTTTCATATCTATAAACAGTCGTGCGATTCAATAAAGACAATTTCCGTGCCTGTATGTCAGCCTAGTGGCTTTTTCTACACTTCCTTCCTGAGTGTTTATAATTATGTAATCTCGATGTTTTGTCAAATCATCAATACCATGCCGAGCAAAGCAGGTCAGCTCGATAATGTTACGGTTAGGTTAAAGCAAAATGAACAAATGCTTTTTAAAATATCAAACTTACAATTTTAAAGTAAGTTCACCTAAAAATAAAACTCAACATTAAAGAAAAAGAAAACAACTTCAAAACATTTCAAAATTAAATAAAAACAAAAACTTAAACCTCTGCCACAAAATATGCAAAGGCCACATCTTATTCAACCTTGTCGTGTTATGATAATCTTACGCAACTGGGGCCCGCATTCCTAAACTCCCAGCTGTTTATGTAACAAAAAGTTTTTATTTAAAAAACAAACGGAGATGTATACAACCTCCTTACTTGGTCTTTATTTTGTAAGATTGAAACTCAGGGAGGATTCAAAAGGGTTTACGATTTTACACTACACTTTTGGAGCTTTAGATAAATAGGGTAGTTGACTGACTAAAACAAATATGATTCTGTTTAGTCCGTCAGTTAGATTATTGAAAAATATAAGATACGTGTTTTTTGTTTTTTTTTTTTACTAAAAACAACTCTGTCTTCACCTTTCAGGGATTCTGCTGTGATGTTTTAAAGAAGTATAAATTTAAAAATGTAAACAAAGATTTATATACAATCTCTTTACTTACTTACTTTGTAGAACGGAAATCCAAGAAGGATTTAAAAGGGTTTTCAACTTAAAAGTTGGTTTACTTATCAACAAGAATCTGTGGTTGGACTGATTTGGGAGTTTAAAGAGTAATATTGTGAGTACCTACTTTATTTATATAGTCGGTTTTTTGCTTTTGAGTTAAGCAATTTGAATATATTCTTAGGTCTGTAGTTCCTTGTTAAAATTCAAAAATACTTATAAATATTACTACTAGCGGACCTAGCAGACGTCGTTCTGCCCGGACAGCAGCGCCACCTACCGGCTCCAATTATAAATCTAAACCATTCTTGAATCCACTGGAACACATACAAAAAATTTAATCCAAATCGGTTCAGCCGTTTAGGAGGAGCTCAATGACAAACACACGTAGGACGACGTCTGCCAGGTCCGCTAGTTATTTATATAAAGATTATGTTCGTACAGTTCATTTTAAAGATTTTCACTCAAATATCTCGCTGATGGTGGTGCGTGTATTAGATTATTTAAACGAAATTTACTAAACTAGTAGTTTTCTACACTACATTTACGTCGTCAAACTAAAAATAAATCGAAAGCTAAACTAAAACACATCACGCTATGTATTCCACACATAAAACGGTTCTGAATACAGCTCTGTTCATTAGACATATTATGAAAAAACCAAAATTAAATAAAACCTAAAAGGAGTCATCCCTAATTTCAGACTCATTTATAAACGAAATGTACTAAAATAGGTAGTCTTTGACTCTCCATTTACGTCGTCAAACTATAATATAATAATAATATATAATAATAATATCCACAACTATCACACAACGCCATCTAGTCCCAAGCTAAGCAGAGCTTGTGTTATGGGTACTAGACAACTGATAAACATACTTATATATTTCTAAATACATACATATTATAGATAAATTACACCCAGACACAGAACAAATGATCGTGCTCATCACACAAACATTTGTCCTGGGTGGGAATCGAACCCACGACCTCCGGCATAGCAGTTAGGGTCACTAACCACTAGACCAACAGGCCAGTCAAAACTAAAACTCAAACGAAAGCTAAACTAAAACACATCACGCTCTGTATTCCACACATAACACGGTTCTGAATACAGCTAGTTACTGCTCCGTTCATTAGACCAAAAAAGAAAATTAACAAAATTTATTATAGTGAAACAGGAGTCTTTACTCAAATTCTGATTTATTTATAATTGAAATGTACTAGGGTAGAGTCTTTCACACACCACTTCGGAAAACTAATTCTAAAACAAACGCTAAACTAAAACACATCACGCTTTATATTCCACACATAACACTGTTCTGAATACAGCTACTTTACTCCAAATTTTAAAGCTAAAGAATTATTTAAAAAAAGAATTAACTAAAATTCAAAGAGTATTAATTCTTGTTTTCGTATCGATTCTACTTCCATGTTATACGGTTTGGGCTCAGTAGGTAGCCATGTTTATTGCAGCGGCAGAGGCGCTGTCCAGGGCCCCGAGTCTGCTATTCAATAGTGTCAGAATGGTCAATCATTGATCTCATAATTGTTGGTGTTTTACTCAATTTCTGACTCAGTTACTAACAAAATGTTCTAAACTACGTAGTCTTTCACACTGCATTTACGTCGTCAAACTAAAACGAAAGCTAAACTAAAACACATCACGCTCTGTATTCCACACATAACACGGTTCTGAATACAGCTAGTTACCGCTCCGTTCATTAGACCTATATTGTGCGCCGCGATATTGAGTTACCAGCGACGGGAAATACGACCCGATGTTGGGGATATAGTTTTCTTAGTTATATGTCTGGTTTTCACGTGGTTTTTGTTATGAAGTATTTATTTTGGTAGGAACAATTAAGAGTTTTTTTTATTTCCTTATTACTCGACGAAAATTACTTTTAAAGTTTAATATTTTTATGTACAAACTAAGTACCGTTACGACAAAAGAACATCATTATCTTTAATGATTTCGACGTCATGAACTCTGCCAAAGATTTTTCATTTTTATTTTATTGTGGTAAAGCTGTCAACAGTCTCGGTCACCACGGCCTGTCATGCAGCCGTAGTGCTGGCCGTTTCGCGCGCCACGCGAACTTAAACGACATCATCCGACGTGCTCTTGTCGCCGTCGCGCGTCGGCGTACCAGCTGTTTTAGAACCCCACGGCTTGGCACGCGACGATGGCAAGAGACCGGACGGCATGCCTTTGTTTCCTTTGAAGATGGGTAGGCCTTTAATGTGGGACGCAACATGTGTCGATACTCTTGCGCCATCACATCTTCCAAGTTCATCGTGCTGCGCAGGTGGAGCCGCTGCGGCTGCAGAAAACCTCAAGCGGCGTAAATATAGTAACCTTTGCGGAAACTATATTTTCGAGCCGTTTGGGGTTGAAACTCTGGGGCCGTGGGGTCCGAGTGCTCATTGACTGTTTAAGGAAATTTCCAAACGCTTAGTTGACGCTTCTCGTGACCCAAGGGCTGGCTTTTATCTTGGCCAGAGACTAAGAAGTGTTGCCATACAACGAGGCAATGCCGCCAGTCTTTTGGGCACATTACCGGCTGGCAGCAGTTTTCGATGAATTTCGGCTGGCAGCAGAGCAGTATTTCGATGCCTTTTTATAGTTTACTAGCATTTGCCAGCGGCTTCGCCCGCGTGAAAATGACGATTTTCCATACAAACTTTCATCCCCTATTTAAATACCTAGGGGTTGAATTTCGAAAAATCCTTCCTTATTCCTTGTCTACATTATAAAAGGAACCTCTGTGCAAAATTTCAGCTTACTAGATCCAAGGGCTTGGGCTGAGCGTTGATGAGTCAGTCAGTCAGTCAGTCAGTCAGTCAGGACTTCTCTTTTTATTTATATATAGATAGATAGATAGATTTCTGCCAGCACGTGTCTTGGCAATTATGTTATTAGTAAAATAACATTATGCTAAGGCTCACTTAAACATGAAAAAAACATTTTTATATGACACTAGCTGACGCCCGCGGCTTTGCCCGCGTGGATGTCGGTCAAATTATATTCCAAAACTTTTTCATTTCGAATTTCTTAGTAGCAGCCACGGTGTCTGAATTTGTGCCCTGTTGATGTCAATGGTTCTATGGACTATTAAGTATATTATAGCATTTAGACGTAACGAAATGTGAATATACTATTAAGTATACTTCTGCTTGACACTTTCGGAATTACAGGTGTGATGTTAAGTTTGATTCTAAAGACTCTTCTTTGCCTATAAGTTATGTTTTTACTTTAACGAACTAGAAATAGATTTCCCGTATCTCATAGCAATCAGTTTCTATTCAGCCTTCTTTTATATTTCCGTTTGGTCGTTTTGGGGTAGTGGCTAAAAATATTAACAGCTGTTAGGGTCGAAACAGCGCTTGCCTAGATTGGTCTATAGATGGGTGAACACACATAATAATATTTTTCAACACACTTGCTCATAAAGTGGCTATAATTTCACCGTAATTAGGCACATAATGACACCTATAATCAAACTGTGACTTTTTCATTGCGTTTATTCACTAGTGAGTTATAGGTTTTTTTTTTAAATTTTATTGGTTGAGTTGCTACGTTCATAAAAAAGTTTCGATACAAAAAAGATCGTGTTCATTAGTAAAAATAAATTAATGTACTTAGTGCTTGCTCATTTCATGCAAATTTAAATAGATAATTTCAACTTGTAAGTTTTTATTAAATGAAACTTTCACTCAAATAATATAACTTTTATTTTTTCTGTAATAAAGAAAACTTTTTCCTCATTTTATACGTGGCTAAAACTCTATCGCGCTCATTCATTTAGTCTATGGTCGATCGCCATTGTTACAGTATGACCATTCTAGGTGTGAATTTCATGGTGGCGCCACTGGTCAAGAAAAAATGCATCGCTACGTCAAACTTTTTTTTTCCTGCATGCACAGATAAGTTGGTAGAACTGTAGATGCGCGCGCATAGGTAAACCGATTCATTTTTCCCGCTATTGTGAAAAAAAATCAGAACTCGTTATAACTGTTGAAGATGACTTTTTAGTATTATTTTCTGCACAAGTGTGTTGAAAAACGTCGTATGATACACGTGTGTATTGATGATTACCGTCCTCGGCTTTCTTAAGACCCTCACCTGACGGCACGGGTCTCAATGGCGCCTCAGCGGTAATCACCAACGTTACACACTTGTACCATAATGTACTAATAATATTCGAATTTTTATTTATGTACAAGAGTGGTACCTACATAGGTGAACTTAATGCCACAAGGCATTCTCTATCAGTCAACCTTTGGGTCAAATAGGACAGCATTGTGGTAGAGTACAAAAAATAATAATAAGGATAATGCCATTTTGTAAACATAATACATAAATAGATGCATATTATATAGAGTTTTCTCCATTCTACGGAAATCACGTGAAGCCGTTGGTCCTAGCTGTCACTTGTAGATCTTTGACAAACGTTATCGGTATTCAATGGCCCAAATGTATTTTCTTTTGTAGTGTTACCGAATGTCTGACAACCAGTCTTACAACAGTCCTTGTATTGTACAACTATCTTTACTCTCGTCAAAATCAAAGTCTTAATGAAGAGAAAATGTAGTCTTTAAGGTTGTAATTCCCAAAGCTACTCCAACAACTCATGTATAGACCAGTAATCACCTACTCGTACAAGCACGCTACATAGAAGTCCGGCTTCGTTACTGTACAGTCATAAGCATTAGTTTGTATTCATTTTGGAAGATTCGAGAGAGATTTTCTCGTCGATATTATTTTGAAATCGAATTTTGTTACCAATTTCAAGGTTTTGTTTTCAACAGCTATCTGCTAGCAAATGTCCAGTCAAAATTGGTACAACCGTTTCGGAGATCAGTATGAACACACAGACCGACAGACAAAACAATTTTAATATTATCATCACTAGCTGATACCCGCGACTGTCGGTCAAATTACATACTACAATCCTTCCTCGAAAACCACTCTATCCATTGGTTAAAAATAGCATGAAAATCGGTGCAGTACTTTGTTATATTTATAATATGTAGTGATATGCATTAAGTAAAATGCTGTTACGTTGATAATACAAACACACACTTGAATTTTATTTATTGGTATAGATGTGAGGTCTTACCATAAAGCTATAACAATCGTAATTCCTCTTTGTATACATCTTCGTGCCTGTCACTGTACCCCTTGTATTGTTACGTAACCAACTGATTTCAAGTAAAATACTAGTGCACATAGTACAGGAAATTGCATTATTGAATTCTACGAGTATAAACTTGCTTTCTATTAGGTCATTAGGTTCAAGGGATTGTGTGGTTTGCTTTGAGTAACCTAAGTCTGGTGTACCTTGTATCCAATTAATGTTGTTTCAGCTTAAGCAAATATCGACGTTATGAGTTAGTTTATATTATGTTGATATTTGATTAAGTAAACTACTTATTTACATTTCTGTTAATTGAGTTGACTTTGGAATGGTTTGAGTATTGAATACTCAACTTTATTGCCCATGTTCCGTTATACTTGGGATCGGCCCGACATGTACATACCAAGATAATTAATTCTCTTCCCTTCTACATTACTATTACTACATAATTATTAATTATTATAAAAACTACTTTACCGATTTTCATTTTTTTTCACCAGTACATAGAACGGTTCTCAACGAAGTATTTACTATATAATTTGAAAGACATTCACACAGGCGAAGCCGCGGGCATCAGCTTGTGAAGTCATTAAGTAAAAAAAAAGAAACCTCAAACTCCAATTCAAAAAATTTATTTAAATTAAACTATTTACAGGCCTTTTTGACTTGTCAAAATAAATACGCCAAAAAGTAAAAAAAAAAATGATGAAAAATGCTGGTGGAAAACATAACCACCTTTTTTTCGGAAGTTGATTTTGATTTTTTCAAGGACCTCTGTGACAACTGTGAAATGACTAGTAATAGTAATCTTATACAAATAAAAGTTGGCCCTTATGGAAATAATTCCTTTGCCAAAATATCTAGCTAAAGTTCTCAATAGAGCTGTAATTGCGCACATGTACTCCAACGTTGTTAGGTCTCATTGTTCATTCCACAACATAACATATCGCCTGTTTTAAGATATTACTAGGTACAGAGATCAATGGCTTAACGTGCTACACCGAGGCAACTCGTAATGGATGGTTACCTTGCAAGGACCAACGGCTTAACCTGAAGATCAATCCGAGAGGCTGGCGTAATTTAATCAAGAGCTCCTCCTATATAATTACACAACATAAAAGGTAAAAACTTTTTTTTATTTAAACAATTTTGATGTTACATTTTTTTTTTTACTTATGAGTTTTTGTCCGTTAAAAGGCGTGATTTTAAATTTGGGCAATATTTTGGAAATCTACAAGTGAGGCTCTTTCAAATGATACCAAACACGGCGTATTTATCTCCATTTTTATTTTTAAGCCATACTTTTTGTCCGTTAGAGGGCGCCAACTCGTGTTTTGTGACACGTCACGTAGCCTATGTTCAGCGGAAAATTAAGACGGTTCTAACGAAACCGGATATGTCGAGTTCCGATCAGTAGATTAGAAGCTATGAGGGAACAGATGAAGATACAAACTTACATACATACATAGCCAGTCAAAATCATAACCCTCCTTTGGCTTGGCCGTAGTCGGGTAAAAACAGACCCATCCTGAAACCGGCAACCAAGCGTTCTGTGGCGAAAAATGTGGGTGGTACTACCAGGCAATCCTCTGCCAAACTCTTTGTTAATTACACGCGTCATGTTATGTTGTATAAACTAAAATTACAGCATATAATAGACAAAGGTGTTTCATCGGTACAGGATCCCGAATGTAGAATTTCTACGTCTAGAACATCTAGCTAAAGTTCTCAATAGAGTTGTAATCGCCGGTATATACACACAAAATGTAGTTCAGAGTCTCGTTAGCCCTCATTGTTCTGTGTGTTCTATGCCTTTGGGATAGGAGCGGGAATGTACAAAGCAGGGTTTTGTATTAAGATACAAGCTGTGTGAGGTATTAATGACATAGCATAACATTGCGACTGCTATCCAAGATAGGTTATACGGTGGTGAATAATATTATATGCACACATTTCACCTGTTATTTCAAAACTTCTGTAAAGGGTTGTTTACGAAAAAAAAATACAAGTTCGTAAGATAGATTTCCAAAAAATATTGGATCTACATTTTTATACGTAATCAAAAAATGAAGACGATACAGTGCTTCGAAAAGTCGTGTTTGGTACATTATTAACCAGAAAGTGACGTCACAAACTCCCACTTATGATCTTTTACACGTTTTATTCGCCTTCACACGACTTGACACGACTTTTCGAAGCACTGTATCGTTTTCATCTTTTGTTTATGTGAAAAAAGAAAAAATATGTGTCCATTATTTTTTGAAAATCTATTTGACGGACTAATTAGATTTCGTTTAGTGAAATACCCTTTTCATCTGGAATTATAGTGGGATTATTATAGCGCGACGTTATTCTATAATTCTACGTTGTTATCGAAAATAAAATAACTCAATATTTTGTTAATTTAATACTTCAAAAACAACGGTTTATCGTAACAGGACTTAATACAATAATGAACAAAGCTGCCTGTTACATAAAATACTCGGAAATCGACTAATCATGATTGATACAAAGCTTTTACGGCAGAACGGCAGACAGACTTCAAACTGTCATGGGCTTCATTTTATTTTAATACTAGCTGTGCCCCTCGGCTTTACCCGTCTGAATTATTTAGAAGTTATTGAGTAGCAACTTTTTGGATAAGGTTTAAATGTACCCTTTTGTGAAGTTTGTTGACTTGGCATATTAGAAACCTATTGTTACGCTTTGGTCTAGTACCTAGTAGTGGCATGGAGACCTGGGTTCGATTCCCGGGTCGGGCAAAGTGTTATTGGGTTTTCCATCAGGAATTTTGCAATAGCAGCTACGGAGACTGGATTTGTGCCCAGTTCAAGTTCAATAGGCTCGCCTTCGACTACATGGGACTTATACATAACTGGCGAATTGTGGGTGTACACCTCTGCCTCGCCGTTTTGGAATTATAGGCGTGATGTTATGTTATGTTATGTGAGAAAATACACTATGTCCAAGAATACATCTATCTGGGCCAAGTATAGTCTCCTTCCAGGCGAGACAAGATAAAGAGGTGGCAAGACGCACAGATACTGCCTGGAAGAGCTACTGGTCCATGAAAGAGCTATTCAAGGGCGATTTACCCATCCCCTTAAAACGCAAGCTAATGGACATGTGTATTCTCCCCATTCTGACATATGGTGCACTGACTTGGTCTTTGACTAACGTCCAGAAGTCCAAACTCAAGGTTTGCCAACGAGCGATGGAGCGCAGTGTAGTGTGCAGCTCGCCTAACCTTATATATGTAACTGCACACACTAATTATTGACATTATTATACGAATCGTGGAACTAAACAGTTCTCTTTTATTTCGACAACATCATTATAATACATGGCGACCCTTAGCCAGCAATTAAAATTTTGCAACCTACGCGATATGGAAGACTACGGACGAGTCAAATAAATTATGAAGATTATACCGACAGAAGTTGAAGTTTGTGAAGACGGAAATTATAAGAAAAAAGGAAGCAAAGAAGATTTTAAAAATTTATAGAAGAATCAGAATCCCAATAGAAGAATTTGTTCGAAGAGGTGAAATCATTAAATAAGAAGACAGAAAAGGAACGTTGCTGCCGGGTGCTGGGAGAATGCTCAAGCCTTATGATGAGAGGATATGCAGGGTGCCGGGAGTTGAATTGTACGGGTCCGATGTGGAGCAGCTGGGAGTCAGTTCCAGACCAGTGCAGAGGAGTTCATTCGTCCAAGCCACGTGAGATTTCGTGACCTACATAATCGTTGTCAGTAAAATAAGTAACTACTGCAATGTAAGTTTTGCAACGCAAGCATTATTTTTTTATATTCTACTATATTTCATGTTATTGTAACGGGATCATGCATTTTTTTATATTTTGTTTTGGAGATTAGGAATGTCCCAACAATTTACAAGATTTGCACGCTAGATTAAAATATCTAAGAGAATATTTAGTAAAACTAGGTCCAGATAGGCGTAGAAAAGAATTAGCTTTAAAGAAACTAGAAGAAGCAGGAAAAGAATATAGTAAATTGGATTGTATTTTGACTCAGTTGAACCAAGAAGTTATAGATCGCAAGTTAGATAAAGGTGCTTGTGAGGTTTTCCAATCATTAATTAATGAAATTCAGTCGAATTATCAGAAAATAAAAAGTTTACTTTCTTTAGTAGATAGTAGTTGTCAAACTAGTTCTAAAGATATTATAGAATATACTGATTGTCTTACAAAAATGGCTGACGCATTTGATATTAAAACTGCAATTTCCCTGTTGCCAGTATTGAATGGCCAGGAGCAGGTGACAAATCAGCTTATAGATGGTATCTTACTTTACAGTTCGCTTATTAATGAAGCCAGTAAGAGTCAATTAATACAGTTTGTGTTAAAAACACGTCTCTCGCCTAGTGCAAAATTGCGTCTTAAATCTAACTACACAAATATAGAAAGTTTGGTAGAAGATATTCGCGTTTATTTGTTACCGAAGAAATCGTATGTAGCTTTACAAAGTCAATTGTTTACGGCGACTCAAGGCCGTAAGAGTATAGAAAAATTCGGTACGGAGATCGAAGAGTTATTTGTCAATCTCACGATTGCCCAGGCTAACGATAAGCGTGATGCATATGAGGTTTTGCGTCCACTCAATGAGAAGACTGCAATTAAACGGTTTAGTGATGGGTTGGCTGATAAGCGGCTCAGCACCATCATTGCCTCACGTCAGTTTGCATCATTGCCTGAAGCTATAACGGCTGCGGTAGATGAAGAAACCTTGTCAGTCCAGTCACAAGATCAGGTTCTGCAATTTAGGACTAACCAAAATTATAGACGAGGTAGCTTTAGAGGCTCTCGAGGCCGAGGAAATAGACAATTTTATAACAGAAATAAAACGTATAACCATAATTATGATAAAAATAATGAAAATAGCACAGGTCAAAGAACTTTAAACAGCGTTAATCGAGGTAAAAACTCAGGTGAACAACGTCAGCAATTCCGCGGACGTCCGGTGCGTTGTCAGCGTGTTCAACATAACGCGCAACAGTCCAATGTCCATGACAACTTGCGCAATGATCGCACAAGCCAAGCAAATGAAAGCCTAGAATTTTTTCGTACCTAAATCGTATACACATTCTATTTTTAGTTATTGTAATTTTTGTATTATTAATTGTCGGTTAACAAATAGTGATGTTGATCTTAATTTACTGATAGATAGTGGAGCTAGTTTATGTGTGTTAAAGTATGAATGGTTGTCGCGACATAGGAATTTATTGAATTTAGTAAAACAAGATAAGATAGTCATTAAAGGAATTAGTGGTAATTTAGAGTCCATGGGATACATTTATTTAGAAATTATAATTAATAATGTAACTTTTCAACAAAAGTTTTACATATTTGAACACTTATCTTGTGCTGCAGAAGGTATACTCGGGCAAGATTTTTTTGAGCGGTATAACGCTGTATTAAACTATAAAGATGGTACTCTGAGTTTGGAAACCCGAGACCAGTCTGTTAGTGTTCATGTAAATAGGAATTTATTTACAATTCCGCCTCGTTGTGAAGTAATTAAACACATCCCGACGTCACACAACAGTGATTGCGTCGTTATGTCAAAGGAAATTTATGAAGGTGTGTTTACAGCAGGTGTAGTATCGAAGCCACATAATGGACTTATTCCTGTTAGGATATTAAATACAACTGATAGTTCAGTTGACATAAATACTTCAGATATAAGTATTAGTTGTTTAAATAATTTTTACGTTTGCAAGTTTGATGACGATAATATTTCTGTGGATAGAGTTAAAACTTTACTTACTACGTTACAACTAAATACCTATTTAAATAAAGAGGAACAAAGAGGTATTGAAAACGTATGTGCCAAATATGCCGATGTTTTCCATTTGCCAGGAGATACGCTCACAACAACTAATTTAATAGAGCACTCAATTAAACTAAAAGAAAATACTTCACCAGCATACGTTAAGCCTTATAGATTGCCTAAAGCATTGAAAGGCGAAGTACAAAGACAAATAGATGAAATGGTTAAAAATGATATTATTGAAGAGACTATTTCAGAATGGTCAAGTCCAGTTCTATTAGTACCTTAAAAGACAGATAGGTCAGGAGAAAGGAAATGGAGACTTGTAGTGGACTATCGTCAACTCAATAATAGAATACAGGATGATAAGTTTCCGTTACCTAATATCACTGAGATACTAGATTCGTTATCTAATAACATCTATTTTTCAAAATTAGATCTTAGTCAAGGTTACTATCAGCTATCCTTAGAAGAACAGTCTAGGAAGTACACTGCATTTACAACAGACAAGCAGTATCAAATGAAACGATGTCCAATGGGACTTAAAACATCGCCTAGTGCTTTTGCTCGTCTCATGACAATAGCAATGTCAGGATTAAATTATAAATCATGCTTTTTATATCAAGATGATTGCATTGTCGTAGGAAATTGTCTCGAAACGCATAACAAGAATCTTATAAAAATTTTAGAATGCCTAAGAAGAGTGAATCTAAAACTAAATCCGCTAAAGTGTGAATTTTTACGTAAAGAAATCGTTTATTTAGGACATAAAATAACCTCAGAAGGAATATTTCCCGATCCATCGAAGGTAGAATGTCTACAAAAATATCCAGTCCCGCAAAATGTAGACGACGTCAAGAGATTTGTAGCATTCGCAAATTATTATAGACGTTTTATTCCAAAGTTTGCTGAAATAGCCTATCATTTGAATGCGTTATGTAAAAAAGATGTAGCATTCGTATGGAGTGATGAATGCGAGCGAGCATTTTACAAGTTAAAACAGATTCTTATTAGTCCGACTATACTTGACTATCCAGACTTTAGCGACAAGAACACTTTCACGTTACAAACTGACGCATCAAAACTAGGATTAGGCGCCGTACTGTCTAATAGCAATGGCAAAGTAGTCGCGTACGCAAGCCGTAACTTGAAACCAGCTGAGACGCGATACCCTGTGATTGAGTTAGAATTACTTGCTATTGTTTGGGCAGTTCGACATTTTAGACCTTATTTATATGGGAAAAAGTTTTACATAAAAACAGACCATAAGCCATTGATTTATTTATTTAATATGACCGATCCTTCAAGCCGGTTGACAAAGTTTAGATTATATCTTGAAGAATACGACTTTGAAATCAGCTATGTCCCAGGACGGCACAACGCAGCTGCAGATGCATTGAGCCGGATACCTATTACATCCAACAGTTTAAAGGATTTGAACAAGCATGCGGTATCAGTCATGACAAGGGCACAGACTCGAAGGTTGCGCACTGACTGTGACAACAACGACATTACTGAGGTATCCTCTACTCCAAGGCCTGATCAACCTAAGGTAGTGGAAATCCTCAAACGACCGACTGACAGCATTGAATTGATATTATTTAGTAATAAAAATACTATAAAGCAGATAGAAAAATCAAAACATTTCACTAGTGACAATGGTAACTGCAAATTCGTTCCTGAAAAATCAGCAATTTATGTGATTTCTCGATCGTTATCGACCGTAAGTGTGTTAGCGAGAGAATTACAACGTTTTTGCAAGCAAATCAAAATAAACGAGCTCATAATAATTAAAACGAAGCGCTATGAAATTTTTGTTAACAATTTTATAAAGGAAATGAGTCATTTGAATGACTTCCCTAAGCTACTTGTTATTAAAGATGTGACAAGAATTTCTGACCAAGACACGAAAACAGTGATCTTGAATGACTTCCACTTATTACCCACCAGCGGCCACGCGGGTATAAACAGAATGTTAAATAATATAAGGAAGTACTATTACTGGCCAGGAATGACTAATGATGTAACAGAATTCGTAAAGAAATGTAGAAGTTGTCAGATTCAAAAGCATTCCAATAGACATACAAAGGAACCGATGGTTATAACATCAACAGCATCCACTGCTTTTGAAAGAGTAAGTTTAGATTTAATGGGTCCTTTAGATGTAGATAATTTAAATTATAAGTACGTTCTGACGTTACAGTGCGAGTTAACCAAATACGTTGAAGCCTATCCTTTAGAGAGGAAAGATACTATTTCTGTAGCTAGGTTATTTGTAAACAATTTTATTCTGAGATATGGTATACCTAAAGAAATAATAACAGACCAGGGAACAGAGTTTATGTCATCAGTTTTTACTGAAATTTGCAATTTGTTGCATATAAATAAACTGCATTCAACAGCCTATCATCATGAAACTCTGGGAGGATTGGAAAACACTCATAAGGTTCTAGGAGCTAGGGATTGCAATCCGGATTCTTCGAAATTCGAAAATGACTGAAAAATCCGGATTTTCATGACTTTTTTAAATCCGGTTTTTAAGACGCAAATCCGGTTTATTCGGATTTCAATCAAAATCGATTTTGACGGATAATATTTGTATTTATCCACAAATTTTTAGTGTAAGTAATCGGTAGATCGATATTACCTACTGTAATGTGCAAATGCAAGTGTGGGTAGTGATCATCACCAGTCAACGAGTGAGATCAACGCAACTGATTTGTCTTCAATGATTGAGAAATGGCGTTATTTGGAAACGGTGGAAGTCGTGGAGAAATCCTAAAAAAAGATCTGAACAGGTTGCTTTCCATACTGCCGACCAGTGTTGAGTCCGAAAGAGCTTTTTCTACTGCAATAAAATAAGATCGCGCCTAAACGATGAGACTACCCCCTGCAAAAACCGGACGGGTCGCTCACTCCGCTACCGAGAAGGCAAATTTATTTGCATCTCTGTTTGCGAGCAATTCGCGTCTAGATACTGGGTCAAAACAGCCACCAACGATTCCTCGCTGTGATTCTTCAATGCCCGAGATCACAATACACTTGCAAGAGGTTCATGAAGTACTTCAGTACCTAGACGTGAATAAGGCTAGCGGTCCGGCCGGCATACCAGCAAGGGTCTTAAGGAACTGTGCGCCTGAGTTGTCTCCTGTGCTGACACGCTTTTACCGCCTCTCTCTCAAACCCAGAATAGTGCCGAACTCCTGGAAGGTTGCCAATGTACGACCAGTACCCAAGAAGGGTAGTCGTGCCGACCCCTGTAACTATCGACCGATCGCCATCACCTCCATACTTTGTAAAGTAATGGAAAGGGTACTCAACGGCAAGCTGCTGGCGCACCTTGAAGCGAACGATCTACTCAGCGACCGTCAGTATGGTTTTCGCCGGGGACGGTCAACTGGGGATCTTCTGGTGTTAGCTACGCACTGCTGGGCCGAGGCCATCGAGAAACACGGCGAAGCCCTTGCCGTGTCGCTAGACATCTCGAAGCGTTTTGACGGTATGGCACGCAAGTTTGTTGAGAAAACTTCCGGCATACGGCATTCCCGCTTACTTTTGCTGCTGGATATCTGATTTCCTGAGTGAACGGTTGATCCGAGTGGTAATTGATGGCTGCTCCCCTGACCTTATGGCTATCAATGCCGGAGTTGGGGTCTCAGGGGTCTGTTCTCTCCGCGACACTTTTCCTGCTGCACATCAATGACCTCCTTGTTCCTGGTATTGTTGGGTACGCAGATGACAGCATTGTCATGGAGAGTTATACATCCAGTATTCCAGTGCTAAAACCGGTGGTGATGAAGTACGTTCATTGAGAGAGGCCATGGTAGAGCGAACGAATTCAGCCTTAATACTTGTCTCCGACTAGGGTGCCAAGAATCTGGTTGATTTCAACGCAACCTAATTTTTTTTTTTTTTTTTTTAATAATAAATAATAAATCTTTATTTCCAGTTTACAATTCACAATATCACTATTAATATATAAATGCAAGTGTGTCTGTTCACCGCCAAAAGGAGTCCGTTTATTCTGGCCTCTACTTTCCGGAGTGCGTCTGTACAAGTTACTGACAGTCTCGAGTTTCTTGGCACGAAGTAGAGCGCGAGTCTGAACTTCGGCGCCTACATCGAGTCGAAAGCTCAAACTGCGGCAAAAAGCTGGTCATCCTAAACAAGGTTAAGCTGTACTTCAAGCCTGGACAGCTTTCAGTATTATATAAAGCTCAAGTCCGGTCCGGCATGGAGTACTGCTGTCACATTTGGGATGGCTCAACCAAATATCAACTTGCCACACTCGACTCTGTAGAGCGCAGAGCCAGGAGGCCAATTGGTGACGATAGGCTGGTTGCCAAGCTACATAGCCTGGCCCACCGCCGTAAAATCGCATGTCTGTCGGTCTTCTACAGACTGTGCTTCGGAGAGTGTGCTCAGGAGCTCCATGAGCTGATTCCACCATCTCCCTTATTCGAAGTCGTCGACTAGACGTACTGCAGGTTATCACCCATACCTAGTCGACGTTCCACACATTCGAACGAAGCGCTTTGCTAAGTCCTTTATTATGCGCACAGCCAAGGAGTGGAACTCCCTGCCTGCGTGGGTTTTTCCGAGTTCATATATGAACTCGGAAAAACCCACACTACTCGGGACCCACACTACTCGCGACTTAAATAGATTAGGGCTATAGCCCTAATCTATTTAAGTCGCGAGTAAACAGGCTTCTTCTGGGTAAGCTCGTTCCATCGTCGACCTCATCTCTGCCCTTAGGGCAAGATTGAGGTCAAGAGTAAGCCCATTTATAATAAAAAAAAAGACTACTCGTTCATGTTTGTAAGATCTCGTTTTCTATAGAAGACTGATTAAAATACGTATTACTATTATGATATTATGACTGACTGATTTGATAAAAATGAAATAGAATTACGTTAAACTTTTTTCGTGAGACTACATTTTTATAAAATAGGAGGAGGAGGATACGTCAATTATCTTAAGTTTATGTTATGTTACCTAACTATTTAAATTCAGAGAACAGTTTACGTTAAATGTTACTTATGTTTATATAAATTTATAACGGGAAAAATGACATACACCCTTTTTTTTTTTTTTTTTTTTTTTTTTGTTGGGTGGAAAATCATCGAATGACCCCCCCCGCTCTTGGGCAGAGCGAAGGGGAGTGTCAGACTTCTACTGACTAAAAACCGAACCCATGTTCCTTCTTTGCCCTTGCGCCGAGGCCACGTAATCTAGTACAAATACCGCGGCCCCGACGGGCGTCGGCCCTTGCGGGGGCCCCTCCTTGCTGACATCTCTTTGAGGCGCGCGTGGAACACGAACGCGCCGCCGACACGGTCTGTTGCCGTCATGACGACGGCCGGACGGCGAGCTAGCCCATTACTCACCGTCCACAGACCCGCGTCTACGGTGGCCGGAAGCCATCACGTGGCCCCCGACGCCCGGAGCGCCTTCCGCGCCTTCCGCGGCGGCTGGGACGTTGAGAGGATCGCTCCCTCTCTCGTTCCGCCACCTCCTTCGCTAGCATCACTGCTTCGCAGAAGGAGGCGACGGCGTCCCATTCCTCCTCGCCCCGGACCATGGCTTGCACCAGGGCCGGACGCGAGAGGTCACCGCCGCCGATCGCCGCTACGAGAACACGGCGGGGCTCCGCCCAGGCAGGGCACACCTCCACAGTGTGCTCCACCGTGTCCTCCGGTCGATCCTCGCAGTGGAAGCATCCGGGCGTTTCCTCCCGCCTGATTCGGTGCAGGTACCTCCCGAAACATCCGTGTCCGGTGAGGACCTGCGTCAGACGGAAGGTGAGGGCGCCGTGGCTCCTCTCTAGCCACTCCTCAAAGAGGGGACTTACCGCCACTATCGTGGCGTGCCCTGCACGGGGTTGCGACAGTCGCTGTCTCCATGCCGCCATGAGATCGCACCGGAGGTCTGTCCGCTGCGCAGCAATGTGCCGCGGCAGCAGAGTGACCCCCCGGTGTAGCGCCTCTGCGCGCCACTCGTGTAGGCGCGCGAGGACTATCGCCTCCAGATCCCACGGCGGCAATCCGGCAAGGAGATTCGCCGCCTCGCGGGAGATCGTGCGGTACCCGCGGACTAGTCTTACGGCCATGACCTTTTGGGGCGCGTTCAGGTAGTGGACGGCCCGCTTCTTCACGGCACGCGCCCACACCGGGGCCCCGTAAAGGGCCATGGACCGCACGATCCCCGCATACAGCCTACGGCAGGAGGCGTTTGGCCCCCCCAGATTGGGCAGGAGCCACCTAAAGGCAGCCGCGGCCCGCTCCAGTCTGGGAGCCAAACGTCGGAAGTGCTCCACGAAGTTCCACCGGCTGTCGAGGACGAGTCCGAGGTACTTTAAAGTACACTCGACACCGATGGAAACCCCTCCCACCGATAGCTGGGATCCCGACGGTGGCACATTCCCACGCCCATAGAAGCACATGGCCTCGGACTTGTGAAGTGCCACCTCGAGACCCAGCTGCCGGATCCTCTCCACGACTGTTTCAACCCCGCGTGTCATATTCGCGGCCGCCGCCTCGTGCGATTCCCCCCGTGCCAGCACCAGCGTATCGTCCGCGTAGCAGACGACGCTGACGCCGTCAGGGAGGTCGGCACGCAGCACCCAGTCGTAACCGATATTCCACAGGGGCGGCCCCAGAACCGAACCCTGTGGAACACCGCACGACATCTCTCGCCGGTTCCATTCTCCGTTTTGACCAGGGTAGATTACCGTCCTGTCGGACAGGTAGTCCCCGACTACACGACGAAGGTAGGCCGGCACCCGGTGATACCGGAGTGCCTCCCTGATGCAGCTCCAGGGCATGGTGTTGAAGGCATGACATACACCCTAAGTTTTGTTGATTATTTCAGTTGATTTTATTCTGTCGTGCTGTGATTTGAGCGAATAAATACTGATTTTAAATAATTTATGCTATTTAATTCCAATTTTATCAAATGAACTTAAAACACTCAAAACTTCGAAAAATCCGGATAATCCGGATTTTACTTGTACAAGAATACAGAAATCCGGATTTCAAAAAAATCCGGATTTTGCAATCCCTACTAGGAGCTTATCTTAGGATTCAGTGTGATAATAATAAATCTGATTGGAGCAGTTGGCTTCCATTCTGGTGCTTTTCATTTAACACAGCAGTACACTCTGAGACAAAATACACTCCATTTGAGCTAGTATTTGGAAAGAATTGTAATTTACCATCCAATATTGCACAAAGTTCTTATGTTGATCCATTATATAATCCTGAATCTTACCCTTTGGAACTAAAATACAGACTACAAAGAGCACAAGCTGAAGCTAGAAATAATTTATTATTTAGTAAGGAATTAAGAAAATATAATTTTGATAAAAATGTAAACGGATTACAATATAAGAGTGGAGACTTAGTTCTAATTAAAAATCAAGTAGGAAATAAGTTAGATAACATTTATTTAGGACCATATAGAGTAATTGAAGATGTATCACCCAATGTTAAAATTTTAAAAGGTGAAAAAGAATTTGTAATTCATAAAAACAATACAAAACTGTTTGTTACTTAATATACTTTGGTTTTGTTAAGATGTTATTTTTTTGTATAATGTAATGGTATAAAGTATAATTATTAAAAATAAGTTGTTTTTTTATTGTAAAAAAAAAAGTTTAATGTACTTTGATAATAAAGCCATTTTTTTTTTTTAAAAAAAAGGGGAGGTGTAGTGTGCAGCTCGCCTAACCTTATATATGTAACTGCACACACTAATTATTGACATTATTATACGAATCGTGGAACTAAACAGTTCTCTTTTATTTCGACAACATCATTATAATACAGCAGCATTCTGAATGTAAAATTAACTGACCGCATAAAAAACACCACACTGCGCTCCAGAACTCAAATTGCCGACGTAGCTTATAAAGCTGCGAGACTGAAAAGGGACTGGGCAGGCCATGTCAGCCGGATGCCGCCGCAGCTGTGGGCCCGAATATCGCAGGACTGGAGCCCTGACACAGCTAGACGGGGTCGCGGTAGACCGAGGAGAAGATGGCGGGACGCCCTGGATGTCTTTCTGACCAACTGGCGAGAAGAAGCACACCATCGGAAGAAGTGGAAAGAATGGGGGGAGGCCTTTGCTCAGGAGTGGGACAATAACGGCTAAATAAAAAAATAAAATAAAATGTTATGTTAACTTTTAAGGCTTCATAAAAACTTATAACTAGTTAAGACATCCGGTTGTAGAATATAAAAATTATTATGTAGTTGTGGTAGATATTCTAAAGGAATAATCGCATTCGGATGTCACTTTGAATCTGTAAAAAAAAATTACCCTTATATTCTTATGACCAGATTTTAGAGTTTCATATCTCAGGCCCGTCATAGCACTACGATTGAAATGTTCATTGAATGTGCATTTCTTTTGCCGCTATATAGAAATAACAACAAATAAAAATAAAGGAGTCCCTACTACGACGTGGTACTCAGAGATATTTCATGATTTCTTAAGCCGTCACTTAGTAAAGGTTTTGACAGTTTTGTCATACAAAAAAACTTTTTAACAAAAAATTAAACCGACTTCAAAAAAAAAAAGTAAAATATAAATCAGTTTCTGAAGTCGGTGACTTTTATTTGTTTGATTTCATTTTTTTGCCACCGACTTCAGAAACGGATTTATTTTTTACTTTTTTGTTTTTTTTTTGAAGTCGGTTTAATTTTTTGTTAAAAAGTTTTTATTTTTCACTTTTTAGGGGTTCACCATAATGTGGACAATGTAGTTTTTTTTTTAGTTTTGTTGATTTTCAAAAATCGCTTGTCCGATTTCGATAAGATTAAAAATTATGGGACCATTTGGGAAGTATACCCTTTCCAACAAAAAAAGAATTTTTCAAATCGGTTGGCAAGTGACGGAGTTATGCCCAAACAAACATAAAAAAAAACAAACATCCGAATTGAGAACCTCCTTCTTTTTTTAGAAGTCGTTTAAAAACTGTCAAAACTAAGTGATGGCCTAAGCAATCATTAAAGCTCTTTGAGTGCGGCAGTTAGTGTCTTCTTTTTAATTGTTCGTTTTGTTTGTAATCGTACTGACGTATTTATATCTAAATTCATCACGTCATAAGACTATGATCCACACAATAATTACCACCTATCAGGTCACGTCCAAGATAAATTAACCGACATTCAAAAACCTCAATAACAAATGACTACCGAAATAAATGAACCACAGAAAAGCAAATTCGACACCGAATACTAATACCGGTATCATGATGATTGCTTAACCCTCCCCTCGCTCATGTTACGTGTATAGAACTGCAATTTGTCGGAACCACGCAGCACGACGGGTTGCTAACAAAGGGACTAACGAATCTGGCGCCATCTATTGAGTGTTTCACAAATTGTACGTGGTTACAGATTTATCTATGTATTTTTTTTGTTGCTTTCTTTTTTAGTCTGTAATAAATCTCTATTGGAGGGTAGATTATACCCTGCTTGAGATTGGAGCTTTCTTTTGGGTTTAGGAATAAGCGCGCTCTCTATTAGACTGAACTTAAACGAATCTCGCGAAATGTGGGTATAAGATAAGATGGTGGGACGATCTGGATAAGACCAGTGACCAGTTGTTCACATTTGCCTTAGATCGAAACAACTGGCAGTCATGGGGAGAGGCCTTTGCGCAGCAGTGGATGATATAGGCTAATAGTATCAGTATAAATTAAATTCCTTCTCTCAATAAACGGTCCCGATCCTCAGTCAGTTCCTAGTTCTAACGTATGCAGCGCGTCCTGCCCAATCGAGATAATCAACAGTCACTGGGATACTTCATTAACGGTTCGGCAAACTTCGGTTAACTTTCGAATTCAATACAAGACCACTTCAAAGAGTTGCAAGTTGCTGAACTTGCAACTCTTTGAAGTGGTCTTGTATTGAATTCGTCCAATACGGAGGTTTGTTTTTGGTTAGAGAAAGTACATGCCATTGTGTTATGTTTTGGAAATTGTTTAATTGATGTACTTGATCAAATAATGGAATACATCCCGTCTGGTAACTTTCCCGATTTGTGAACTAAAGAAAAGATGTGCAAAATAAGTGAAAAAGATGCCTTTTTGTAACAAATTTAATCTTCCTACATTGAGCCCTGTTTCTAGGTACTCATGACTAGATTATAACAGCTGCTCCGAGCAATCTTCAGCTTAAACCACGCTTGCCTAGGTAGATATGTGGCTGGATGACCACTCATTACATACCATGTTGCCTCCGTGTGCCTCGAAGAGCACGTTAAGCCGTTGGACCTTGCTGCGTACCTATATAAATCTTTGGCAATCGTTACAGGTAGTGGCCTGGAGGTCTGAAAAGCAGTCTTACCAAAGGGAATTGTAATACCCAGTACTAACATAGTTTTGGAGGTCAGATAGGCAGTCGCTCTATGTAAAATACTCGTATTCGTGCACCCGGTAAGACTGCCGGTTTGGGAAAACCTAGGCAAATGATGAATCACCTCAGGCAAGTCAAGACAATTAAAACCATATAACACTTCTCTTGCTCCAACTAATCTTTTACACAGTACACTTTCTAAAGTCAATGTACAGTCTTCACCACATTGAGTTATCCGAGACTTAAAGACTATATCACTATTTATAATAAGAGTCAAAGAACACTATCTTTCCTCTCCAGTATGATTCATTATATACATATGTATTTTATTTGTTTATGTATCTTAGCATTAGGTAGGTATTTATTTAAGTATATATCTATATTTATTTATTTATATTAGTGTATTTTATTATTTTAGGTTAAGTTAGTTAGGTACATATACACATTATTCTTTTCCTATTCTCACACACTATCGTCTACATTTCTTCATCATTTCTCCTTTAGTAGGGCTGCTGGCAGAAATTTCTAAAGAAATAAGCAGTACCTTTGTACTCAATTATTATTTTATGTTAATTTCCTGTGATGTCTTCTGTGTGTACATAAATTGTTAAATAAATAAAGTATCAAACTTTCCCAATCAACCTTGAATCTAATACCTTAGCGATAAAATTGAAAATCTATTAAACGTATTGTAGTAGCTTGATATACTGGCGACTGTTACAGTCTTCACCACAACACGTAGGGCGTTTGTCGCCAAACTTTGTTCAAAACTTGTTACTCTTTGACGTGGCCTTATATTGAATTTGTCAGACTTCAGTTTGATGAGAGCATTGATTACATAACCTTTGATAGGATGAAAAAAGTTTTGGGTAACTTTTAAAAGTCATGATGTTTTTGGAGTTGGAATATGTTTGATGATCATCATCCACGAAGTAGATGACGGGACGAACTGGGACACCTTCCTTGAGAATTAGAATGAAATTGCGCAAAATCGTGACCGTTGGAAGGAATGCAAAGAGGCCTTTTTTTTTTTTTTGGTGGGTGGAAAATCATGAAATAACCCCCCCCCCTGCTCTTGTGCATAGCGAAGGGGAGTGTCAGACTTCTACTGACTAAAAACCAACCCATGTTCCTTCTTCGCCCATGTGCCGAGGCCACGACATCTCTTTCGATAATTCGCAGCCCCGACGTGCAGAGAGGCCTTTGCCCAGCTTTGGAACCATTTGCTATTATCATCATCATCATCAGCCTATAATGTTCTCACTGTAGGGACTCAGGCCTTTTCTCTAGGAGAGGGATGGGCTATAATCCACCACGCGGGCCTAGTGCGGGTTAGTAGATGTCACATGTCTTCGAATATTTTCGTTCTAAGCCGTGCTGGTTTCCTGATGATGTTTTCCTTCACCGTTTTGAGAGCAGTGGTGATGAAGTAAATTACACAAAGAAATGCGCCTGTCTGCGTTCGCATTCGAACCCACGACGTACTGTTTGTAAGTCCGGGCCGCCGCAACTGGGCCACCACTGCTCTATCATGCTATAATAATATAAAAAAAATGTTGTATCATCATCATCTGTCGAACCTTTTCCCAACCATGTTGGGGTCGGCTTCCAATAAAACAGAATGCAGCTAAATACCAGTATTTTACATGGAGCGACTGCCAATCTGACCTCCACAACCCATTTAGTACTGAGTAATACAAACCCCTTGGTAAGACCGTTTCATAATTAATTTAGACTACACTAAGACTTAACCTTTTCTTAATATCTCTGCTCATTTTATTTCTTACTGTTTGTTATGCGTTGTTTTGCTTTTTTTCTCTTTGTGTCTCCTTGTATGTTCTTGTTTCTGCGACAAATAAATATTTTCGTTTCTTTCTTTCTTTACTAACTAGTTATAAAACTAGGTACAAATACAAAGGACCACAAAATTTGGTTATATTTTGATGAAACTTTCGGCACATGTAACATACATTATATTATGGAGCTATATCAATATTATTATACTCTATTCGATTTGTAATGATTTTTTTGAAACATTCAAAAAATTACGTATGTTATTTTAGTTACTATTTTACTTTTAGTACTCAACAATATATGCGTCGAAACACATTAATAAAAATGTCTGTTTGTAATGTCAAAATAACAGCAGCAGCTTTTTACTAAGCGGATACCTAATTATAAAAAAATACGGCACTTATAACAAAAAAACATTTAACATTTTATATTATACTCGTGGTCAGCAGCTGAAAATCAGCGTCTGGTGGTGCACTTTGTGCTGCCATCTGGCATTATGCTGAGCTGAGGCCCTTTTGGCATTAGTAGGTTTAATTGTTTTGAATTTGTTTTGTTCTTTTTATGGTGTTTTTTTGCCAAATAAACACAATTTTCTTTCTTTCTTTCTTTCTTTATATTCCATTCGTTTAGGCGCTACGATGCCACAGACAGACACACCGAAATGGCAAACTTAAAACACCCCACTTTTTTGATCGAGGTTTAAAACAAGCAAGTAAGGCTTCTAAAAACTTTTTAAATCCAACTAAGAACTAAAGACATTCAGTTGTTTCGAACAAAACATTTTGAATATAGAAATCCCAGTCCCCGGAGAAAAATGTAAATATAGTCCATTACAGATCTTTCTTTTCTTGAACCAGACATATTCATGCATAATTTCCAAATAACTTGCCCCTGAATTTCAATATGACATCAGGCCTTACATTACCAAGGAAAAACAATAATAACAAGACATTATAATAATGTACTATTGTAATATTTGTAATATACAGTGTGTTTTATTAAATTGGAAGAGTGAGCGGGATATTCAGAATTATAATAAAATTTCGGATCTAACGTTGAATATTTATTTGTTTCAATGAAAATAAAATGATATGGAAATATTTATTTCAAACACAGTGAATGATACAGATTCATATGATTTTGTTAGTAGGGAGATACGATACTATTAAAGCATTTTTATATTACAACATTAATAACAAAAAAAAACATACAATTATACCTATATATAATTCGTAGTTACTGTTTTTCATTGTATTTTTTATGTAACGTTTTCGTATATTTCTTTAATTTTACTTGTTTTGAAAAAAAAAACAGTAGATAAAATCAAACCTTTAGGTTTGCGTGGTTTTTAATTGCCAAAGCGCAAAAAAAAGCCTGTTGGATTTTAAAAAACGTTTAAGGTAAAACTCCATAATAATTATGCATTGAATAGCAAACGGGTTATGGAGGTATTTAAAGTAAAGTAAATATAACCTTTTAAACTACATATAAAAAAAACCCTGTGGAAAAATTAGAACTTTGACACCCAATATCTCCTTATTAGAAGGTTTCCAGGTATGCTCCAGAACAAGGCTCTATTTGCACCCTTTATAACCGAAGGAAGCAGGGTTGGGTTGCTAATAATTACCACTATAATATACAAATTATACTGCTTAATGCAGAGTAACTAAATACCACAGCACCACAAGTCAAATCCCGATCACCCCTTACCTACAACCCCTTCACCCCATTACCCCTTTACATTGACATCGCAACCCGTACATTCAGAATATAACGTATATTATAAAAAGTAGCATGTTCCATATCGGGTACACCCCTCAGGCGAAACACGGGATTCCATTCTACTCGTACTGCCTTAATAATGTAAGTTTTGTGAGTTGTGGCTGTGTTTGAAATGGTTATTATAGTTACTGTGTTTTGCCTTTGGTCGGGATAAAGACACACCCTGTGTTGCTTTGTTAAATTAGAGGTATTTCAGGTTGTGGATATTAAAGAGGTAAAAAAAAAAATTGCAAAAAACAAAACGGCTTCTAAAATAAATACCCCAAACTGACTTTGCTTTCGTAAATCGGTAACTTTTTGGGTTACAGTGACTTTATCCACAATTATTATCATAGATGTAATCAAAAACAGAAAATCAAAATTTCTTTGCACATTGAAAACCATTTTTTTATTGCAGTGCAGAACATTTGTAGAACATTTATTTATAAGTCGTCCGACTTTGATAAAAATGGTGGTATTCAGTTTTTAATTTTTAGACACAATCGCGGTTTAATTGAATATTAATTGAACTATTTAGTGCTCAATTAGTTCTCCTTCAATATAGAAATTATCAACTTGTTTTTAATTTTTCTTAGTTCACATTTTGAAGAAAAACGCACCTGGCGTTTTTCTTCTACTCGTACTGCCTTAACGATGTAAGTTTTGTGAGTTGTGGCTTTTTGTTTGATGTGGGAATTCTAATAGTTTCTGCGTTTTGCTTTTGGCCGGGATGAAGACTCACCCTTTGATCCTGAGTTAAATGATAGGCAGTAAGACTTTCAGGCGTGTTAATGAATTTTATACATAAAGACAAAAACATTTTGCAAAAAACACGACTCTAAAAAAAAACACACTAACCTGTGTTAGGTTAGTGTGTCTTTTTTGGAAGTGACTTTTTTTGGGGGTGAAGTCGGAAACAAACAAAAGTCACCGACTTCAGAAGCTGCTTTTCCTTTTGAAGTTTATTTTTCACTTTTTTTGTGTTTTTGAAGTCAGTATTTATTTTTTGTTAAAAACTTTATTTTTTGTGTTAGAGTAATAATTATTGAAATTCGATTGCTATTCACAAATAAATTGAAACCATAACTCTATGGGATATGGAGTAATGCGTATTTTAATATGAAATGCTTGTACGAAAACAGAACAAAAGGGATCCTTTAAAAGTTCTTAAACAATTAGAACTGTAACAAAGTCTGATTAATATAACACGTCAACTGAATCAGTCTCGGAGTCTAGATCTCGGTGTTAATCAAAAATTAACAGTGAAAATGCTTTAACAAACCTTTCTATTTAAAAACTAGCTTATGCCTTTGAGTTCGTCAATTTATTGTCCCATTCGACAATTGACGATCTCAAAGGTAAGGTAGATTTGGCGTGAAAGAGTAACAAATATCCAGACATTCATATACCCTTATTCCTCACGGACTCTGGCATATTATATATAATAATATTATTACTAGCTAAGCCCTGCGACCATCACCTTCCTGAAATTATTATAAAAACACTACTAAAGTATCTAAAGTTTATAATTCACTAGCGACCAGCCCGCGCCCCCGCTTCGCACGGGTAGAATGTGCTACATATAAGCCTGCCTCTTGAATCACTCTATCTATTAATAAAAACCCGCATCAAAATCCGTTGCGTAGTTTTAAAGATCTAAGCATACATAGGGACAGACAGCGGGAAGCGACTTTGTTTTATATTATGTAGTGATAGTGATAGTGATGTTCATAATTCAATCCTGATTGAAAAGTCACGTAGCACCATTTATTATAATAAAACGTTATTGCTATTTTACATACAATTTTTCACAGTGACAGCACTTTTTTTGGGATGAAAGGCACCTTGTGTCCGTTTTTGTAGACCTGACAACATACAACCCTAATCTATTTAAGTCGCGAGTAAATAGGCTTCTTCTGGGTAAGCTCGTTCCATCGTCGACCTCATCTCTGCCCTTAGGGCAAGATTGAGGTCAAGAGTAAGCCCATATTAAATAAAAAATTAAAAAATACATGCAAAATTTCAGGATGATCGGTTTAGTGGTTTAGTCGTGAAAAGGTTACAAACAAACTTACATTCGCATTTATAATATTAGTCAGATTTGACTGGCCTGTTGGTCTAGTGGTTAGTGACTTGTTCTGTGTCTGGGTGTAATTTATCTATAATATGTATGTATTTAGAAATATATAAGTATGTTTATCAGTTGTCTAGTACCCATAACACAAGCTCTGCTTAGCTTGGGACTAGATGGCGTTGTGTGATAGTTGTGGAATATTATTATTATTATTATATTATTATTATTATTTAGTAGGATTACTAACTGTCTTACATCCGTATCTATAGTCAAGTTAAAGTAATTACTTGAACTTAAGCATACATTTTTACGCAATTGACAAGAGTTCAAACGAAGTTGGAACCGTTAGTGAAATCAAACCCTTCTTGGGTTTGATTTCACTAACGGTTCTAACCTTTGATAGTTCTAACATCAAGGAATTAATTAACTACAGAGACAAAATCGTATCTTAAACAATGACTTTTACTCAAGTAATCACTATGACTTGTTTACGTAATAGATACCGGTGTTAGTAAATGCCTTAATGTTGGTCTGTATAATATATGCGGTTACAGAACATGGGTATTGAGTATTTAATGTATACGTACATGTACGTACATACATTCATATGTACACATTCGCAAATGTGGTTGATTCTGAAACGTGTGTACCGAATCTGTCCCAAACCCCAATACGATAATATATCTGTTAGTTGGTTAATATTAATGGCTGAGGAGCTCGTGGCCTAATAATAACTGCCACTCGGGTCAATCTTTAGGTTAAGCCGCACTTGCCTAGGTTCATCTGTGGATGGGTGACCGCCCATTACATACCGAGTCTCCTACGTGCCTCGGAAAGCACGTTAAGCTGTTGGTCCCGGCAAATATAAATCTTTGGCAGTCGTTACAGGTAGTCGGTGACCTGTAAGTCTGACAACCAGTCAGCCTTACTCAGTATGAACTGGGTTGTGGAGGTCTGATAGGCAGTCGCTCCATGTAAAATACCAGTGGTCTAGTCGTCTCAAGCGTGAATGCTGATCATGTGGGGTCCTGTAGTAGGACTGTGCAGTAGAACTAGTGAGAATGATCCTAAATTCCAATGGGTCGATTTAACTATAACGATACTTTTTTCCCATGGTATTCTGGCCCACGCATTCGGCCGACTTTTCCACAGCTGCAGTTCCCACTCTGTGTAATCTGGGCCGCGGACCAGAGGCCAGTTGCCCCCTAACCCTATTCGTTTCCCGGGTGAGCAAAAGTGTTATTGTGTTTATCCATCAGGAATAGTGAGCTATTCCATTGATTCATTCTGTGATTGCTCTGTGATTGCTACTGAGGTAGCAATCACAGAGCCTGAATTTGTGTCCGGATGGCAATAGCCTGACCCGCTATTACATAGGACGTCAACATTACTGGCGTTTGTGTGTACTATAAGGTACGCCTCTGCCTATCCCTTCAGGCGTGTCGATATGTTAATGTTGATTCTAGGAACCAAACAGCAAATCTAAGGGCTCGTTTACGGAGACGCGGGGCGTCGCGCGGCGCGTGCAAAAGGCTCGTCTCGTGCTTTTTTATTAATATTATTTACTGAGAGACGGGTCCACCGCAACAAACGCTGCATTTTAAAGTAACGAGGGGAAAATCACTTCTCGTAAAATCAACGTTTGAAATCGTTAACTTTTTCATACATCGCCATGTGTTTGAATTAAAAAACGCAGCACGCGCCGTAATAATAATTTTTATGAGAAATCTGAAGAAATTCCTGTACAAATCAATTGACAAGTTTCCATTATCCAGTACAATAATTTCACATTCAATTCCAAAGAAAAACTGGAACAAGAATTTCTCTAATACAGTCTGAAAAAAGGAAAGAAAATAAAAAAAAGCGATATTAATTAAAAACGGCTGCATAGACAATATTAGCTATAGCTACACTAAATTAACTCGGAAAGAACGAATGACTGAATGTAAGAATGGAAGAACGAATAGAATTAATGAGTCTTGCAATCAATGTAAGAGTTCAATTCTTATTTTAAATTCAAAAGTAATTTGTTCGAGAATTGACATTTCAATTCCTAGGTTGTGGACATAGAGGTAGCGATTAAATTCATGGAATAATTTTTTAGTATTTATTTAACAGAAAATTACTTTGTCCTTAGAATTTATTCTGAAGTTAGTTAAAAAATGTTATACTGAATATTATTATTCAGCGATTTATCAAAATACGTGTTACGAAGGTAACGAAACTTATTATGTAGGGTATGTAGGGTACACCTTTACGATATTCGCACAGTGTGTGCAATAACCGGGGCAGGTCTAACATATTATCCCTGATATGACTTACCGGAGAAATAGAAGAGAAAAGAAAATTTAAAAGGTATGAAGTTTCTTTCCCAGTAAAAGGAAAAAACAGGGTAATGAAAAGTTACCATAATTTTAACCTTGCTGACGACGTGTGTCGTGTTGCGACCATTAGACCATCGAGGCAGTCAGTACCATTTTCACTAAACAACTTTTAATCATAGGTACAGTCACCTTAAAAAATGCATGGACAGTTCTGAACTCTATTCACAAGTAATAAAGACTAAAAGTATCAGTATCAATATCCATGCAATTTTGCAGGTGACTGTACAAACCATACATTTACAAAGTACTAGCTGATGCCCGTAGCTTCACCTATGTGGATGTCGGTTATCGCGACCAAATGTAAGCATGAAATTTTGATCCCGTTCCCGCAACCCATGGGAACATATTCTAGGGATAAATTATATACTAAAACCTTCGAAAACTACTCTATCCATTGGTGAAAACAGTATGAAAATCAATGAAGAAGTTTTTGAGGTGATCGCAAACAGACAGACAAACGCGGCGGAGGACTTTGTTTTATAATATGTAGTAATACAACAGGATGTTGTATTGAGTTCTACTTCAATCGTCAATCGAGTTTAAATCTAACTCTCTCCGCTGTTTTCATGGAGCTATTCAGAATTGTTTGTATCCTGTCGAGCCGAACTCAATTATCTCGTGCGTATCACTTCATAACTGAATCAATTCGGTGCGACAAGCTACCTACTTGTTTTGAAATATTTGTGTTCTTACAATTATATTAAAGATAAAGATAAAGATCATTTTATTTGTAAATTAAACTGGTTGTTTTAATTTTATGAACATAACGTCACGCATGTAATCCTCGAAGGGTAGCAGAGGTGTACAGTCACCTGCAAAATTGCATGGATACTTTAGTGTGTATTTTCCTGTGAGTGAACGTTTATAGTCGATAACTAGTTTACGTAAGGTGGCGTCATTTCTCGCTTCACGCGATTTTAATCTGAATGTTCCATCTATTTTTGCAGACTGTACATAATAGTTCGACCACATTTCGCCAGTTATGTTTAAGTCCCATGTCTTAGGGGTGAGCCTATTGCCATCAACCGGGCACAGATTGGGGTTCCGTGGCTGCTACTGACTGAGAACATGGGAATCAAACATGACTTAGCATTGCCATCGAGAAATATCTCTTAGGCATGCTGGTTTCCTCACGATGCTTTCCTTCACCGAAGCAAATGAATAGGTAGGGGATCGGACTGACTCAAAAAAAAATGATTCTGTTTAGTCCGTCAGTTAGATTATCGAAAAATATTGGATACGTGTTTTTTGTTTTATAAAATCAATAAAAATTGACGAAGCTATAGCGCGTCAAAGATCATGGAGTGGGGCTTGAAACGTCACTTGAAGGTACAAAATGTACTAGCATATTATGACGTCACACGAGTTTTCGAAGCACTGTATCGTTTTCATTTCTTGTTTACGTGAAAAAAGAAAAATATGTGGTCAATATTGTTTGGAAATCTATCTGATGGACTAATTAGTTTATTCACAATCAAAGTTCTAGGATCCGAACTCGAGACCTATATGATTTGGCAGTCTGACGGTCACACCACTAGACTAGCACTGATATACCCACTAAATTAACTTCTTCTTCTTCTTCTTATCGTGTGGGCAGTAAGGTCTAACGACCCCACACACCCTAGTGTCAGAGTTTCTAAACCGCCGCAAGGGCCTCTGACATGGTTTGACGACCGCCATTTGGCGGCCGGGACCACCGGCTTATACGTGCCTTCCGAAGCACGGAACCATCTTTTTGTCAGACAATCAGGTGATTCAAGCCTGCAATGTCCTAACCAAACTGGAAACAACATCATCGAATCGAACCCACGACCACTCGACCACGGCGGCAGTATACTAAATTAACTTATATCACTGTTCCATTAATTCCGTCCACTATCTTCATCATTCACTCCATAAAACATTAATCTCCAAAAAGAAAATTGGTCCTAGATGTTTTTATCAAAGGACTAAATTAAAATATCAAATAAACTAGCCAGTACGATACATTTTTTTCCCAAAATAAAAACCATTTTCTCTTAATTGGATGTCCATCCCAGGCGATCAGTATAAGGACCGGAATTTCTTTGCTAGTTTCAATTTCTTACCGAATTTACTGTTGGAATTAGGGTTGGCCAGTTAGTAACAACAATAAAAACATATTTACTTTTGTAATGACGTTAAAAACCACTTAACAAACTACATAAATCATCCTCATCATCATTAATTTGCTTAACCTTTTCCCAACTATTATGAGGTCAGCTGTGTCGGCGGCGCGTTCGTGTGTCGGCGGCGCGTTCGTGTGTCGGCGGCGCGTTCGTGTGTCGGCGGCGCGTTCGTGTGTCGGCGGCGCGTTCGTGTGTCGGCGGCGCGTTCGTGTGTCGGCGGCGCGTTCGTGATCCACGCGCGCCTCAAAGAGATGCCAGCAAGGAGGGGCCCGCAAGGGCCGACGCCCTTCGGGGCCGCGGATTTTAGTAGTAGATGACGTTGCCTCGGCACAAGGGCAAAGAAGGAACATGGGTTCAGTTTTTAGTCAGTAGAAGTCTGACACTCCCATTCGCTCTGCCCAAGAGCGCGGGGGGGGGGGTCATTTGAAGATTTTCCAACCACCAAAAATAAACTAACCGGCAGTATTTTACGTGGAGCGACTGCCTATCTGACCTCCACAACCCAGTTTGTATCGGGTAATACGATTGTCGTTTAGTAAGTCTGGTTGTCAGACTTTCGAGCCACTGACTACCTATAATGACTGTCAAAGATTTATAAATGGCAGAAAGGACTAATGGCTTAACGTGCTTTCCGAGGCACAGAGGAAACACTGTATGTAATGGGTGTTCACCCATCCATGGACCAATCTAGGGATGCGTGGCTTGACCTAAAGATAAACCCGAGTATACCACGCAGCATATTATAAGTTAAACCTGCGCAGTAGTCGTTTTTTCGACGTCCCATACAAATCAAGCAGAGAACCTGCGCAGAACGACGCCATTTTGTGTCAAGTTATTTGCCTAGGAGTATAGCTGTTCGTATTTAGTCCCAAGCTCAGACATTCAGCAACATAATCTAAAATTCTTCCATCATTATCATCATCATCCCTTATCCCAATTTATTTGGAGTCGGCGCAACATGTCTTCTTCTTCCATACTTCCCTATTTCTCGTCATCTCGGCAGTCACCTCCTTTCTAGCCATATCATCCTTCACACAGTCCATCCATCGTTTCTTTGGTCTTCCTCTACTCTTATAGCCAACTACATTCATACTCAACATTTTCCTCACAACATTTTCTTGATTCCTCCATCATTAATTATAAATAATCGTTATGTAACTTTGTACTACACAATCAGGTTCATCGACCAATATTTATCACTATATAAATCACAGGTACTTGTGAATCAAAATACCAGAACCCTATAAAATATGTACGTAACAACCCTACCCTTTTGGGGTCACCCCAAATCCCAAACATAGCACAAATTCTTAACCCCGGCGCTATGTTACAAAAATTTCGTTCTCATTACAACAATTTTATGCGAGCTGAACTCAAAGAGTGAATGGAAGACCGAGTGAATGAGTGAACGAATGAATGGGAGTAACGGAGCGTGACTCGGTGATTATTTCGCGAGGTTTGTGTGTAGAAAAAATTAAAACTGGCCAAGTGCGAGTAGGACTCGTGCACGGGTTCCGTACTAGTACGTATACGAAAAGCTGCGATGAATAGCAAGAAAATCACGATTGTTGTATGATTGTTGGTTATTTTATTTTAATTGATTTATTTATTTTTGAAATAAAAATAAAATATACAGCTTTACATTTTGTGAATATTTTAAGCGTCTACCTATTACCGTTATTAATATCGAGCAAAACACCGCAAAAAAACATTTTTATGTATGGGAGCCAGATTTATATATTTACTCTATTCTGTTTTTAGTATCTGTAGTTATAGCGGCAACAGCTATCACGGTTCATGAGACAGAGGAGTCTTAGTAATAAAAAGCTGTTTATACCCTTTGTGCACGGAACCCTAAAAAAACGATTGCAATGCTTTGTTTTTGTGTGCGGAAATTCTGTTTTCGTTGGGTTTGATGACGTGTGTCGGGTGCAGTGTGAATTGTTTTAAAGTGATTGTAAACGAGTGAATGTTTGTAAACGAGTTTAACGTAAAACCGTGCCACTGTTTTATTGACAGTGATCAACTTATTATAGGTAGTTTTTTGTGCTATAAAATAATTGTATGAGAATCAATTTTTTTTTGTAGCCTACATTGTGTCCCACTGCTGAGCAAAGGCCTCCCCTTTCTCTTTCCACACCTCTCTATCATGTGCGATCTCTGGCCATTTTAATCCCGCAAACATGATCAGATCGTCACGCCACCTTCGCCGCGGTCGACCCCGACGGCGCCGTCCTTCTTCAGGCGTCCAGTGAGTGAGGATCCTTGCCCATCTCTCCGGGTGCATCCGTGCTACGTGGCCTGCCCACTACCATTTCAGCCTGGCTGTTTTTTAATATATTTTTTTTTTAGAATCAATAACAACTTTTATTATTTTTATTCCTTTATTTATTTTTGATAAATTTTTTCACATTTTTAAATACCTATTTCTTACAAAAAAAAAACCTTCAAAAATATAAAAAATCCAAGCTAACTCGTCATTGCTTTGATAAAACCATCAACATTTAATAACTATTATCAAATACTCAATAAAAATATCAGTTATTAATCATCAAAGGAAAGGACCAACCCTTAGTAAACATAGAACGATCTGAAACCTATTCAAACAGAAATAAGAACACAAATGAGTAAACAAGTCTATTTGACGATAGGAAACAATAATGATCAAAGCTAAAGTACTTACAGAAATTAATAGAGACTGCAGAAGCGAAGAAAATCCATGGAAGGTACATTTTTAGTGGGGACCTGAAACAAACAAAAAATGTTTTAGAAAAACTGTAGTAGTTAAAACTAACTAATGTCCGCGACCTATTTTTGCGTGAAATTATATTAAAAAATTCTTTATTTGAATTGGATTTTATTAACAATTTCAAGGGTTTTAACTTTTTTGAATGGAACCATAAAATAAAAGTAGTTTTTGTTACGCCGTAGAACATCAGATATTGACCTGTAAAATTCCCGTCAAAATGAGTCCAACCGTTTTGAAGACCAGAAGGACCTTCTAGCTAAGGAGATATTGAGGGTCAAAGCTGCAACTTTATCAAAACATTTTTTTTTAATTCTAAATTTTAATGATAATTTATTATAACTTTTTTTTACCTTCACGACTCTCTATTATTTAATGCATCTGTCAGCACTGCGCCTTATCGTAAAACGTGACTTTTCACCAAAAAAAAAGTCCCCATCTAAATTTTTGAGTGTAAACCAAACTAAGAACCTAACAAACAATTTATTTTCTTCAAAAACTGACTTAAACAGTGAGCATTGTATTTTGTTAAATAAAATAGCTAGTGCAATAGCCTTGTTGCAAGGATTGAATAGCATAGTTTATTTTGAAGAATCCTCTGCAATGCAACGTGGCTTTTTCGAGGATTTTGGGCTGTTCAAAATTACTTACATGGCTTTTCTGTTTTCCGGACTAGAATAAGTAGCATTCTGAATAGAATTAAGAATATTTTATTGTTCGTAAACCAGAAGCTCATGGCTAAATAATTCTAGCCATTCGGGTTAATCTTCAGGTTAAGCCGCGTTTGCTTAGGTAGGTCTGTGGGTGGGAAACCACCCATTACTGGCTGAGTTTTCTCGAGTTTTAAAGACATCAAGCCGTAGTCAATTGTTTCTTCTGCGACATGATGGTTTTGCAGAAGAACATACCAAGGTCGAGTGAAATACTATTGGGTCCTCCCTATGGAACTCCACAGTAATTTATTATTTTAAGTGAGATGGCAACAGGCTCATAGGACCAAAATATAACAGGTCAATTATAACCTGTTACATTTCGGTCAGAGTATGTCCTTCCTAGGGTAGGCCCGTTTCGTTAGTATCATTGAAAGAATCCAATTATGATAATTATATAAATATTTGTTTAGTATTTTATTCATTAATCATTTCATATACCAATATAATATTGTGGTCAATCTTCTATTTCGAAACTGAATATTGATTGCTTTTATTTCTATTTTAATTTTTTTTTTATTGAAACGATGGACAGCACTACCTGTTTTTTGTAAAAAACCCAAAACTTGTTTTTATTGGGAACTAACAATAATTAATAAACACTTTTTGCGTGGAAGAAGAATCCTTACCCCAAAATGCCCACCCTCTCCTCGGACTCTTCCTAGTGCTTTAGGTAGGAAAAAGTGACGGAACAGACTTCCTAGAAAACATGGATAACAAAGTCCTGTACTTCAAAAAAATATGTTCTTGTTGTTGTAGGTATATGTTGTTGTTGTTCTTTCTTTAAATATTTAAAACAAAATTGACGAAGCCTTTTTACTCCAAACCTTTTTCCTCTAAAAGGCGACATTAAAAATTATAATTAAATATCCCTTGTTCAAAAGAGTAGCTAAATCTAGCATCAAATATCCGTTCAGTTCAGTGATCAAAGAGGTACCTACCGTTACGAACAATTAACTTATATTTTTAAAAGCATTCTGTTTACCGTAATAATAGGGTCAAATTAGTCGAGAAGGCAAGGTTGCTGATGATGATAATATTAAAGAACATCATAGTATTACGCTTGTAATATCTGAAGGGATCAGCAGAGGTCCCGTCCGGGCTGCGGATTGTTCAAACTCAAACTCAAAATTCAAATAATTTATTTCAATTATGCCATTACAGGCACTTTTGAATGCCAGAAGGACGGAAGAAGAACGAAACTACGATTGCAATACGTCATTCCGAAAGCCACCACGCCGAACCACACGCCACCGAATGCCCGCAACAACGAACACTGCGAGCACGAAAGCACGCAGCGACGCAAACCGCAACAACGAATGCTCGAGACCCCGAATCACGGAACATTGAATGCTCGAAATAGCTACCGCGGTCCCGGACACAAAGAGCAAAGAAGGAACATGGGTGATTTAGTCAGTAGAAGTCTAACACTCCCCAACGTTTCGCCCACAACGGGAGAGTCATTTGATGATTTCCCACCCCAAAAAGAAGAAGTTAGAGATGTATGCTATACAGTACAGCCATATTTTCATTATTTTTTTTTTTGACTGGCCTGTTGGTCTAGTGGTTAGTGACCCTAACTGCTATGCCGGAGGTCGTGGGTTCGATTCCCACCCAGGACAAATGTTTGTGTGATGAGCACGATCATTTGTTCTGTGTCTGGGTGTAATTTATCTATAATATGTATGTATTTAGAAATATATAAGTATGTTTATCAGTTGTCTAGTACCCATAACACAAGCTCTGCTTAGCTTGGGACTAGATGGCGTTGTGTGATAGTTGTGGAATATTATTATTATTATTATTTTGTTAGTTATGTTTTGGTCCCATGTTATAGGAAGCGAATCTATTGTCACAATACAATTGGCTGCTTCTGAGAAATGTCTGATGGAAATTTCAAATAATGAAGAAAGAAAGAAAATCGCGAAGAAAAATATAAAGCATTGAATATAAACAAGTGTACCGTCCATAAAAGACTTTTCATTATATCCATATTGTCTCTTTTATCGAAGCAAAAACATAATCATTCTATCAATACCGTTCTGATAAAAGTTATAAAGATTTGAGCTACAATACTGCTTCAATGAGTTTGCATGGCTTTGTTGCGTCTCAACACAAAATAACAACGACTTGTTAGGGTTCTCGTTCACCACGAAACCTTAAAATGCCTCAATATTTAACCTTGAGGTCCTCGCAAAACCCCGTCGGGGCTGCGGGTTGTTTGAAAGAAATACCGCGGCCTCGACACAAAGGGCTAAGAAGGAATATCATCATCATCATCATTTCAGTCGATAGACGTCCACTGCTGGACATAGGCCTCCCCTAAGAGTCGCCACATTGACCGGTCCCGTGCGCCTCGTATCCAACGTTTCCCCGCTACCTTCAACAGGTCATCGGTACACCTAGTGGAAGGCCTTCCAACGAAACGTCTTCCAGTTCACGGTCGCCACACCAGAATTTTTCGGCCCCATCGGCCATCCGTTCTGCGAGCAATGTGCCCTGCACCTTGCCACTTAAGTCTGGCAATTCTTCGGCTGCAACTCAATTACTATTGGGTAATATGATACCCCTTGGTAAGACGGTAAGACTGGTTGTAAGACAGATTCTTTGCAGCGAGGCATCGATGCAAACACAAAATGGATAGGTACTGTCCCTATGTTGTTGCTGGCTATGTAGTGTACCTTCGACACAGATAACTTCCTCTATATTTCATATAGAAGGCCACTTATGCGCACTACACGTTCATGAGTCATAACATAATAGCATGCCTGTAATTCCCGATGGGTTAGGCAGATGTGTACCATAATAGTACACAATAGGGGCGAGCCTGTTGCCTCCAACTGGACGCAAAACCAGACTCCATGGCTGCTTCCGTCGGAGTTATGAAGTAACAAACTGAATAAAAACTGCAACTAATTGAGAACCTCCTCTTTTTTTGAAGTCGGTTAAAAAGTCGCCATGGGCGAAGAGCCTTATGCAGGAATCAATTTGAATTGAAACTCCGAATTCTGTAGAGTTTTCAATCAAAATGCTTTGGTCGAGGAGATTTTTTTTGAACGTACACAATGTTTTGTTTTTACGTGAATGGTTCAAGCTGTTTGCTAGATTATTTCAAAACTGGTTTATGGAAAAATATACAGGTATATTTCGTGGAATTCTTGCTTTTGCAGTTATTCATTTTTAGGGTTTCGTACCTCAAAAGGAAAAAACGGAACCCTTATAAGATCACTCGTGTGTCTGTCTGTCCAACCATTCCCCCCCCCCCCACCCTTTTCTCCGAGTTTAACACTTATAGATTAGGTACATCTACTACATAGTACGGAACCCTTCATGGGCAAATTATCAGGTTAAATTATCCGTAGTCACACTGGTGTGACTACGGATCAGGTTAAATTATCCGTAGTCACACTGGTGTGGTAGTTTAGTGTGACTATGGGTCGGTCACTAAAAATTCGAAGACATGTGACATCTACCAATCCGAACTGGGCCCGCGTGGCGGATTATCGTCCATCCTTCTCCTAGAGAGGAGGCCTGAGTCCCTGCAGTGGGAACAATATAGGCTGATGATGATGATGATGATACGTTTTTTAACTGACATCATCGTACGCCAAACCTTTTTTCAACTACATATGTTATGGTCGGCTTCCCGTCTAACCGGATGCAGCTGAATACTGGTATTGTAAGTACATTAAGCGAAGAAGTTTTTAAACTAACATAGTCACTAATATTATCATAGACACTAAAAGTTTAGAAGCCCATTTGCACTGACTTACGTGAATATTTAGTAATTCCAAGAACGCTACATTCATGCATATCTAATTGGAAACCTCCTATTTTAAGTCCGGTAAAATGACTGTATAATTTCATGTGATTTGGACATACGTCACGATAAAAAAATCTATTAAAGACATGACGTATAAATGCCAAGTATACGTAAACGTGCCCACTGGGAGGGCCCCGTATGCACGAAATCTCGTTACGAGACCTTGATTCGAGAGTCTATTTTGATCTCGCTTGTTTGCGTCATGGCAAAAAAGATAGACATAGAATTTCGAAATCGTAACTGACCGGCCCCCGTATTCACAAGAGCTAGGTACCGACCAAGGTTACCGACGTAGCCCGAAGAATCGCCAGACTTAAGTGGCAATGGGCAGGGCACATTGCTCGTAGAACGGATGGCCGTTGGGGCCGAAAAGTTCTGGAGTGGCGACCACAAACCGGAAGACGTTGCGTTGGAAGGCCTCCCACTAGGTGGACCGATGACCTGGTGAAGGTTGCGGGGATCCGCTGGATGCGAGACACACGGGACCGGTCAATGTGGCGACACCTGGAAGAGGCCTATGTCCAGCAGTGGACGTCTTTTGGCTAAAATTATGATGATGATGAGGTACGGTCAGTGCCCAACATAATCTGATCCCTCTTCTGATTTATATGAGGGGTCAAGTAATGCTAGGCACTAACTGTACTCTTGTGAATATGGAGGCCGGTCAGTTCAGTTCAACAAGTTTTTGTTGGATCAAAAATCCAAAGAAATTCTGCATTTTGGGATTTTCGTATGTAAATGCGACAAGACTCACGTGATCTTGAAAAACAAAAAACCACCTTTACTACTAAGATAATAAGGTGCTTTATATCGTTATCAAATACTTGTATGTGTGACGTACACAACCGTAACATCGTATTTAGATTTTTTGTAGTCTAGCTAACGTAAGAAATGAAAAGTTGAATGAATCATGATCCGGATCTCTCTAGAGGAAAATATCAACAACCGTATGGTACATTAGCGATCTAATGGATTTTTGACCTTCAACGCTGAGCATAATGTTCAAATTCAGGCGGGCTCAATGCCTCTTACAGCTTTTTAACTTTCCCCGGTCGATTTTGTATCAAAATGAACAGGAAGACAAGTTTTGAATCCAGTGAAAATATTGTTCTCTTCGTTTTTCGACCTTAAATACGTATAATATAAGCGTTGTCTATTTATATACTATTGATTATTGTTTCTAAACCTCTGGACAGGAAAGCACATCAATGCATCAGTTTAAGTCAGGCCGTTCAAGAGGACGCATCTATGGAACATCTTGTGGTATAAAGGATAGTTGATGGCACAAGAGCCTGCGGCAGATCATCTAACAGAAGGACCAGAAGTGCATATACCGGTCACCTACACAAATGGACTAGGAATACAGAATTGTGAGACCGCAGCAGATCATCTAAGGATCAAAACCAAAAGTGCATTGAATGGGTCACTACACGAATGTACTAGGAATACATAATTGTGGAAGAGTTGTTGACACAAGTGACCACGGCGGATCATCTAAGGACCAAAACCAAAAGTGCCTTTAACGAACCCTGCACGAATCTACTAGGAAGACAGATTTGTGAGGATAGTGGATGGTACAAGAGCCAGTCGCAGATCACCTACTGCAAGGACCAAAGCCAAAAGTGCATTTAACGGACCCCTACTCAAATGTACTAGGAAGACTGATTAGTGAGGATAGTTGATAGCACAAGAGCCCACAGCAGATCATATAACAGAAGAACCAAAACCATAAAGTGCATTTTAACGGACCCCTACACAAATGTACTAGGGCAAGAGAATCGTGAGGAGACGATTGTGACTCATGCAACCACCACCTGAGAAAATTAAAGCAACTAAGAAGAATTACCTGAACCAAAGTGAAAATGAGTTGCAACACTCCTAACAACGACTCAGGAATGCACCTTTCCTTTAACCATAGTCGTATTACTGATGAGACTGAGAATTTTTTACAAATCTTCGCTTTTAGCATAATAGTGCACACTTCGTTCGCAATGACAACAGTTGCGTTGTTATATGGAGTGATATCTTGGTGTACCATCAAAAAATTCCGAAACTGTCGGAACTGTGTGTTTTTGAACGCAATTTTAGCGAATTTCCTACTGTTTTTAATGTTAATGTGCTTAAGGTATATCACCCAAAACAGTTTGCCAAGTGAAAATTTGCCATATCAACTGTTTGTAATACTAACTCTTTTTCTAACTTTGTACTTGGGAACTGTTAAACTCTATTGGTTGATAGTTATAAGTTATATGTTTTATGTGGACTGTGTGAAAGTTTTTAATGGGCATGCCCAAAGGAGGTATTTGAAATGCAGCCTCTTCGGTTGGGGCGTACCTTTATTAGGCAATCTGATTTATCCTTTTGCCATCGCTGCGGCTCCAAAATTAAGTGCCACAGATGTGATATTTTATTCATTTGTTGCACCGATGGTACTAAATAGTTTACTTTACATTGTGATTGTATGTACACTCATCCGTAGTCCCAACGCGAGTGCAAACACTGGTATCTGCAAATGGCGCCGTCTGTACATCGCCACTTTAATATTTATATTGAGCGATGGTTTAATATTCACTTCACACATTTCGTGGTTTATCAAAACCACTACACTAACAATATTTGTCGCAGCTTTATTAAATCTATTTATAAACCCAATAATACTGATCTGTCATTTGATTTTCACAAAGACCAATCTGGAAATCTGGCATGAATTTTATGTGCAGAAATTAAATGAATGGAAAACGAAACGTGATATAGAAATGAGACTTAAACCTAATGCCTTTAAAGGTTATGTTATTGATATACAGGAAGTCTGATGATTCTGAGGTTATAAGTTTTGAATTATCAATTCTTATTCTTCTTATCGTCACACTTGTATGACTTTTTACTAAACATGAGACAGGGTGTTTCTACCCTTATGCTATAAGTAATAAAGTTGAAAATTGCTCTACCGTCATTGTCACGGGTGTACTGAAGTCGCGATTTGTCAAAACATTGTGTTTTCTCTGCCATATCGGAGTCTAATACGTGCATCAAACTTTTAGAAATAAAATCTCTAAATAATGGTAAAAATTATTATGTTAAAGTCCTGTCTATACCTACACGAAACTCGAATTTTTATTTTTGTCATGTTAGACATTGAATTTATTTTATAAGAAAATTATTTACCATTATTGTAATTAGTACGTCATATTGACGCAAAAAAAAACAATGTCTTGATTTAAAAAATAAATAAAAGTAATATTAATTTTATTTTTGAACTTTTATTTCGTTTGTTTTCAAACGCTTTCTGCTAAGCTAAAGCTCTGGGTTAAATTCTAACGTCACGCGACGTGCAATTTCTCGATAGATGCTTGGTCACAGTATAAATATGTACAGTAGTGTGACTCGGCCGTGTCCTTGAAATAAATGCCTACAGCCGCGCGGTACGTAAACATGCGTAAGGGCTGCCCGCCTCCAGTATTTTAATTACATGTGCCTACTTTGTGTTTCCATTTAGTTTTGTGATCGTAAATATACTTTTTAAAACAAATAAAATACTTTGTGAATTGAATAGAAAGTGTTCAATAAACATGCGTGTTGTTTTTTGATTGATAGATTTAATTAAAAAAACATGTTTTTTTTCGGGACATTTAAAGAAATACTTATCCATTAAAAATACACACATTATAAGCCTACCTACTAGTAAGTGAAATTATTTTATAGTCTTATCTTTCAAGGTTTCCAGGTAATTAAAAAAAGTTATCTCTGGATATGTTATTAACGAATTCATAAAACCAAAAACAACACAAAAAATGTAAATTAAATGTACTTGTCTTATTTTTAGAGAAAACATCGCGCATTTATTGTTAAAAATCAACACACCGTCCGTTCGTCACTGCGGCACAGTCGCGACTGTCTGCATCCCAGGCGCATCCCATAATCGAGGCGCGTAGGTATAGCTCGCGCTTCGTCCGTTTGTATGAAGTCGAACTACTGTATGATAATATTACCGTGGCTTGGTTAACCAAGAACAGGACAGAAAAACAGGCATTATAACATTGTAACACAGTGCATGCTGCTTTTTATTTTAAGCTATTGCATAGCTTCTATCGCGGGCCTTAAGCGTGGAGAGCGAATCCAGAAATTCCGTAACGAAAATTTTCAACCAGGATGCTATGGTTACGGAAAATAACAAGGTTGTCAACTGAGGTTGTCAAATTAAATAATTGATAAAAAATCCTCAGAAAAAATCGTAAAAAATGCTATGCAATAGCTTTACCGCGGCAGTCTCCGAGTGCCACAGTCTCTTTTCTTTCATTCTCTTCTGTCAACCGTCTTTTACTCATTGTTCTTTTAAATCTTTCTTAATTTAATCCATGCATCGTTTCCTTCTTTTTCCAGGTTATTCCAGGTTATTAAACATCTGCTGGGACTGTGGGACTGTTCGAAAGCGATACCGTGACTCTGTAACACAAAACGCCAACTGCCTCGGGTCGGCCAAAAAGTGCTATTGTGTTTTTCATTAGAAATTTCCCAGTAATAGCCCGGAGTTTGGAAGTTGGTGGTAATACCCCCGTGCCTCGGAAAGCACGTTAAGCCGTTGGTCCTGCGCCTGATCTCTCTCCGGTCGTGCTCTTGCTTAATAGAAGTGTAATAAGTCAAAATTGTATACGTGTATGTTACTTGTTTAAAATTGGTTGTGGATTTTAAAGTAACTGTTGAGCTTGAGGCCCTGACCTGGTCCTGAGGTTTCGAGTCCCGGGAAAATCGAAACCACGCTAATCGAAACTTTGCGATTCAACATCAAATTATGTTCAGTAACAGCCACAGAGATTTGATTTGTCTGGCTGATGGTAATAGGCTCACCGACATGTTACTTCTAAAACTTCCAAAAACAACTGATGAAATTAATGTGGGTGTGATATTTAGTATACCTCTGCCTAATCCTTCTGGGCTAATAATTATCCTAAATCCTGCCTCGATAAATGACTACACAAAAATGTTTTCACAATTGAAACCAGTAGTTCTTAGCGAGTAGCACGTTAAACCGAACAAACAAACTCATAAGCTTTGTAATATTAGTATAGATTTATAAATATATAATTGACGCAAGCCCAGCCGCGGGTACTCAAAAGGTTGATAAGGATAACGAAAAGATTATGACGAAACTTACTTATACGGGTAATAAAAAAAAACTAAGTTATGCATAAATTGATATAAACAATCGGAAACTTACTTAATAAACTAGTTTCGCTTCGTTGACCTTCAAATTAAAAAAAAAACATGAATAAAATATCTATTAATAATAAAAGAAGATTTTGTGTTGTTTTCCAACAAGTTTTTCAAGTAACGTGTGATGCCCCTCTATCTAGTTCGACCGTTGACCTTACGAAGGTGTCTGAGTCAGACTGGATTTGGCGAACAGGGTTTTGAGGAGCAGTTTGGGAGAGGCATGGACTCATCATCATCATTCGCAGCCTCAATTCACCTAATTGCCCTTCCTTTTTTGACTACTTCAGAAGTCCATTTACAAATAAATAAAATTGAAGTGTCTGTATTTTTTTAAATACCAGATTTTTGCTTAGTCCGGTCCTTATAATGTATATTATGAAATGTGAGACGCACGGGACCGGTCAAAGTAGCGAACTTTGGGGAGGCGTATGTCCAGCAGTGAACGTCTTTCGGCTGAAATGATGTCGATGATACCCTATCTAGCTAAATTAGATCGGCAACAGCCTACTTAAATCGGTTAAACTTGAGTCCCTAACGATGAGAACATAGTGATTAGTGTGATTAGTCACGTAAAAGTTAGTTTTGGAGGTCATTGACTTTTAATTGACTTTTAGTCACCAACTTCTGAAGCTAAAGTTATTTTCCACTTTTTACCCGACTACGGCAAAGCCAAAGGAGGGTTATGATTTTGACTGGCTATGTATGTATGTATGTTTGTATGTATGTATGTGAGTATCTTCATCTGTTCCCTCATAGCTTCTAATCTACTTATCGGAACTCGACATATGAGGTATCGTTAGAACCGTCTTAATTTTCCGCTGAACATAGGCTACGTGACGTGTCACAAAAAGCGATTTGGCGCCCTCTAGCGGACAAAAAGTAACCTATGTATGTTTGTATGTATGTATGTGAGTATCTTCATCTGTTCCCTCATAGCTTCTAATCTACTTATCGGAACTCGACATATGAGGTATCGTTAGAACCGTCTTAATTTTCCGCTGAACATAGGCTACGTGACGTGTCACAAAAAGCGATTTGGCGCCCTCTAGCGGACAAAAAGTAAGGCTTAAAAATAAAAATGGAGGTAAATACGCCGTGTTTGGTATCATTTGAAAGGGCCTCACTTGTACATTTCCAAAATATTGCTCAAATTTAAAATCACGCCATCTAGCGGACAAAAAGTCAAAAGTAAAAAAAAAAAAAATAACACCAAAATTGTTTAAAAAAAAAAAGTATAAAACAATAGGGTAGACGACTAAAAAAATCTAATTAGTCCGTCAGATAGATTTCCAAAAAATATTGAACACGTATTTTTTCTTTTTTCACGTAAACAAAAAATGAAGACGATACAGCGCTTTGAAAAGTCGTGCAACGTCACAGCTTGGTCCAATTTTACGAGACTATGACGTCAAAAGCCCCCTCTCCATGATCTTTGACAAGCTTTATTTTCGTCAATTTTTATTATTTTGATAAAACAAAAAACACGTATCCAATATTTTCCGATAATCTAACTGACGGACTAAACAGAATCATATTTTTTTTAGTCAGTCGTCTACCCTATTATATTTTTAATAAAAAAAAGTAAAAAACTAAAACCCGACTACGACAAAAAACGACGCTGAAAAAGTATGAAACAAGATTTTCAGGATAGAACAAAAAGAAAAGCTCACACGTTACAGGTACACACGTTACGACACACGTTATAGGTACCAACCTAAACACTTTAATACCGTGTGACTACGGCTTTTCTTTTTGTTCTATCCTGAAAATCTTGTTTCATACTTTTTCAGCGTCGTTTTTATTGTCGTAGTCGGGTATTTTTAGAAGTTGGATGTTTCTTTTGCAAAAATGTTTATACTACTTACTGCCTCGTTGGTATGGTCTTCGTAAGCGTGACTACTGTGCATGAGATAGTGGGTTCGATTCGGGTCTGGCAAACTGTAATTGATTTTTCCATAAGGAATTTCTTAGTATCAACCACGGAGGCAGGATTTGTGCCCGCTTGATGGCTATAGGCTCACCCCCTATTACATAGGACTTAGACATAACCGGCAAAATGTGGGTGTGCTATTAGGTACACCTCTGCCTAACCCTCCGGGGATAACAGGCGTGATGTTATGTAATGCGGTAACAATACACGCTACCTCAAAATCCACGATGAGTTCACATAATCACGTATCATTCACAAACATTTGCGCAACTTTGTTCGGTATAGGCTTTCCTACTTCGTTGTCAACTTCATACAATATTTAACATACCTACATTAAGGCACATATTTGCAAAACTTTTGAAAAGGACATTCGGATACAAATGGTACTTCGTGTCATAAACTTGTTCCATTGATGGCGAACCTTTTATCGATTTTATTGGTTGAAAAAACATTAAACGAACATTTTATTTGTGGTACACACAACGACTACTCAAACTTGCTAAGCCACTTTATGTGGATCTCTCAGTATACGGAAATGCTGTACAAAGAGAGGTCATGTTATACTGGTAAGGTAGCTTGATGTGTCGTCGTATGTACGATTTTATGGCATAAATGACATTAGCATTGCGTTGAAGTTATAAACAGGCTGTTGGAATGTGACTCGTTTATTTTACATTGTTTAGATTTATTTAGAAATCGTTTTTTTTTTGTATTATGTTTTGTAACCTTTTTTTGGAGTTTCAAAGTTTTTTTCCAAATTTTTAGGCTATCGTTCCCAAAGAGTAACCAACGGGAACCTGTTACTAAGCCTCCGCTGTCCGTGGGTCTGCCAGCGGGCTGTATCTCTCAATCGGTAATAGATAAACAGTTGAAATTTTCATGTGTATTTCTCTGGGACTTCGTCGAGCTTCATTGTCTCGGCGCTTTTCTTGTGGTCGCCACTGTTGATTCTGGCTAACAGGAGTTACAGTGGTTTGGGAATAGTGTGGCGGGCTTGTCCCATAAAAATAAATAAAAAATAATGTGTATTTCTGTTGCCGCTTTAACAAGAAATAATACAAATTAAAGGGGGCTTCCCTACTACGATGGTACGGAACCCTTCATGTGCAAGTTCGACTTGCACTTGGCCAGTTTTTTTAATTTTGTTATTTTTATAAACTTTCAAGACATAATTATATTTTTTCTCATCTCTGAGATGGAATCAGAAGGTGCATGTGGATTGAGTGATCCTCTCTTCAATCTTAATGAAAATCGAGGTGGATTTTGTTAAAAATTGTAGAAACATTATGACCAAGTTAAAAAATTTGTTAAACCCGAGATAAAAATGGTATGGTCAATAAAGAGGATCACTCACACCGCATGCTTTGAGAAAACGTCATATTGATATCTCAGAATATATTGCCTTTGTAATTCTTATTTCGACATTGAAAAATTGTAAAAAATTGTTAGAAACTATTAACAATTTGAGAATTCAGTTGCAAGTCCCGTTTCGAAGTTATTACGATTAATTTGGATCACTCACACCGCATGCTTTTTCAAAACGTCATAATGTAAATCTCAGAATATATAGCCTTTGCAGTATTTATTTCGTTATTGATAAATTGAGGAAAATTGTTAGAAGCTACTACAATTTAAGAATTCAATTGCAAGTCCCGTTTTAAAGTTATTAACCTTTTTATTTTCCTCCAATATGCCGTCTGAGTGATCCATACTTCGACCTCTATCTACTTTTATATACATCGTAGGCAAACTGTGATTGTATCCAAAATTGTTAATTGTTTTCTTCTAAAACTTTGCATATCTTCTGCTTTTATAAGGGTCATACTTTAAGATATAGCATGATTCGTTCATTCCTAAAGGAACTGACTGAGTAGGGTACATATGATTTTTGATTTTGCGAGACTGTAAAAGTAAGAATTGATGAGGGTAGTTGCTCCACAACAGAACTGTCCTCATGATTTGTTATTTTTAACCGACTTCTAAAAAAGAAGGAGGTTCTCAATTCGGATGTTTGTATTTTTTTTTTTTTTTTTTTATGTTTGTTCGGGCATAACTCCGTCACTTGCTAACCGATTTGAAAAATTCTTTCTTTTTTGGAAAGGGTATACTTCCGAAATGGTCCCATATTTTTTTTTTCAAAATCGGACTAGCGGTTTTTGAAAAATCAACAAAACTAAAAAATAAACTACATTGTCCACATTGACCCATGAATATATATGTGAACCACTAAAAAGTGAAAAATAAAAACTTTGTAACAAAAAATAAAACCGACTTCAAAAAAAAAACACAAAAAAGTGAAAAATAAACTTTAGAAGAAAAACCAGTCTCTGAAGTCGGTGGCAAAAAAATGAAATCAAACAAACAAAAGTCACCGACTTCAGAGACTGGTTTTTCTTCTAAAGTTTATTTTTCACTTTTTTGTGTTTTTTTTTTGAAGTCGGTTTTATTTTTTGTTAAAAAGTTTTTATTAACGTTAGAAACGAACGTAGTGAGGGATTCTTTAGTAGAATCCTGAACGTAGCGAGGGATTCAAAGTACCTACGTCGCCCGAGCCAAAAATATATTTTACGCCCAAGTGATACACTCTACTTTTCATAACTCTCTATGAGAAAATAAAAGACGCCTCATATTATATTGTAATATTAATATTTAATAAAACATGAGTAAGACACTTATAAATCCATCAGACATCCTTTTCAGATACGCTATTAATTACGAATATGTGTCCAGTTTTACGTTGTTATTAGCTGACTGTTGATTTTAGCATTGAGTTGGTACTCCAAAGAGTAAATGGTTGTTTAGTTTTGGCTATATAATGGAAGTAGGCCAAAAACGCAGATTCTGAAAAAAAATTTGGTGCCTCTTACATTTCTCCATTCAATAAAATTAGCATAGGCTTTCATAATTTATATTTCTCCCGCGATTTTGCAGGTCTGTTCACATACTTTCAGGAGTTAATTCTATACTTTCACTGTCACTTGAAGAATTCATTTTTCAAAACAAAACCATGAATTTCTAGAAATCTGTGAAAATCGACAAAAACGTGGGCTGTAGCTCCCGTGTTTCAAATTCGATTTCTTTTTTTATTAATCAGCCGTCGCGGCGGCGGCGGTGTGACTATGGGCCTTCGTACCAAACCAGTCTTTATTCAAACAATATTTGCGTTCGATTTCTTTGGCGCTGAACACTAAGATGTTCCAAATTCAAAAAGTGCAATAAAGATGTCATAGTCGTACTAGAAATAGGGACCAATAAGTTCAGCCAGGCTTCAGATTTGCTGAAGTAGACATCGTCAGTTATCTTGCATGGGGTAGGTACTGTTTGAGACGCTATAATAAAATTTCTCAAAGTATTCTGGATCTGAATGAGACGAAATTTAAAACATGCATTAAACGCACACTGTAAGTGTAAATAAAGTGCATCATTTGAGTTTTGTTTTTTTTTTAATTTTTAAGTCAAGAGATTTTTTACATTAGCGCGTCATTTATTTAAATATCAGTTTCGTATTGTTCAGATTTATTGCAACCTACTGTCACCGCGCTTTCTGTTAGTAAATTAAAAAAAAAAAAAGTATTTAAAATTTTACCGTTAAAAGTAACAATTCATGAGGGCAGTTCTGTTGTGGAGCAACTACCCTCATCAATTCTTACTTTTACAGTCTCGCAAAATCAAAAATCATATGTACCCTACTCAGTCAGTTCCTTTAGGAATGAACGAATCATGCTATATCTTAAAGTATGACCCTTATAAAAGCAGAAGATATGCAAAGTTTTAGAAGAAAACAATTAACAATTTTGGATACAATCACAGTTTGCCTACGATGTATATAAAAGTAGATAGAGGTCGAAGTATGGATCACTCAGACGGCATATTGGAGGAAAATAAAAAGGTTAATAACTTTAAAACGGGACTTGCAATTGAATTCTTAAATTGTTAGTAGCTTCTAACAATTTTCCTCAATTTATCAATAACGAAGTAAATACTGCAAAGGCTATATATTCTGAGATTTACATTATGACGTTTTGAAAACGCATGCGGTGTGAGTGATCCATATTAATCGTAATAACTTCGAAACGGGACTTGCAACTGAATTCTCAAATTGTTAATAGTTTCTAACAATTTTTTACAATTTTTCAATGTCGAAATAAGAATTACAAAGGCAATATATTCTGAGATATCAATATGACGTTTTCTCAAAGCATGCGGTGTGAGTGATCCTCTTTATTGACCATAATTATCATTTTTATCTCGGGTTTAACAAATTTTTTAACTTGGTCATAATGTTTCTACAATTTTTAACAAAATCCACCTCGATTTTCGTTAAGATTGAAGAGAGGATCACTCAATCCACATGCACATGAATCAGACTAACTATTATAATTACTAATTAGGTTCTGACGTATTTATTTTTTTAAACAATAATTATCACCTATCGTTACGTCAATGATGAATCATTCTACAGTCAAAACTTTAATAACAAATGACTGGCGTGAGTCCGACTCGCACTTGGCGGGATTTTTTTAACTTGATTAAGTTACGACTTCGAATGATGCGATTTGCGCAACATGACGTCTAAAAGCTGGATTATTCTAATTCTATTTCAAATTGGGAACGTAACAGAGCTATACAGGGTGTCTAGCGCCATCTCTTTTCCCGATCCTGTTTCCTTTGCGTGTAACAAATAAACGTCTTCGTTGCCCCGTTATCATCTTCCGCTGGTTTTCTTCGAAATCACTGATTCACAGAATACTACCATTACCAGTGACACTGATGTGATAATTCATGGTCAGGGAAAAAGTGGGGGTTTTTCATTTATTTTTTACTGTATCGCCTCGGGGATGTACAGAAATCTGTCAATTCTAGACTAGACTAGAAAAACGAGGTCCTAAATCACCAATCTGTAAATTGTCATAAACAGAGCACAAATGCAGACTCAGTGGCTACAAATAAATTCTAAAATAAAATTGATGTTTCGGTCAATATAACTGCTTTTTACTTAATGCATAATAATTATGTGAAAGTAGTATATACTTTACTACTACTTTACGACTTATAACATTATGTTTATGTCTCTGTGTGTATCCGTTTGTTAGAACAATCTGCAAAACGGCTGAACCGGTTTGACGGGACTTTTACTGGCAGCTAGCTGCAATTGTTCTAAGGAGCAACTAACTTTCACTTAAGAAAGGATACTAAATAAGTAGTGCAAAAAATATAACCTATGTATTTGTTAACAAAATTTGATTCAAATTAGTTTATTTAATTAATGATGGATAAAACATGTGCAGTCCGGAACTGACCAACCTCCACCTGTTTTCATATTTTGTAGACCGTAAACTGTAGTCTCATCTGGAGAACCTGACTTGGCATTTCAGTTTCTTCAGACTTTGCAGGAAAATTTATATCATCAAATACAATTAACTTTAAAAATCACGGTAGTCAAGTGAACGTTTAAATCTAAAGTCGTAAGCACCTGTAGTGGTATGTTTACCCACACATGCACGCACACCACTTGCGAGCTTATAAGTGCCTATGACGTTGCACCGTCAAGTTAAGTTCGAAGTCACGCGTCCCCGCGACAACACATATAGTCGGTTACTACCCGTTACTCGCGTCAATCATTTATTGTAGTATTGTACCGTGTTTAGTTTAGCAAATACTTTATTAAATTCATAGTGCAACATAGAATTGGACATTTCATTTCATTTATATCACGTCCCAACAAAAGTTCTATATTGGTGACCCCGACGTGAATGAAATAATACGGTTCCATACTTTGACCCGCCGCGAGTGCAATTACGTTCAATACAGACGTAGACTTTATTTAGTGTTGTTACTGTGAACTATACCAAACCTTCAAAATGGTCAACCCTAACACTGTTGCTGCCAGTGAATATAAAGTTACCATAAATCCCGAGCACACAGCCACCACGGCTGCCGCCGCACCTGATAGCGTCAACGCACCTCAACAAGCTGGTCCGTGTTACACCACAGACCAGCACCAGCAGCCAGAGACGGGGACGATCACCATCAACTCCCGCATCGCCGACTTCTGGACAGCGCGTCCGCGACTATGGTTCCATCAGTTTGAGGCCATAATCGGTGCACAAAAAGCAGGTGACTTGCATAAATATCAATTAGTTATAGCTAAGTTAGGTCGAGATGAATTGAGTCAAATTAGTGACATTCTTGAGAACCCGCCCGTGAACGGTAAATATATAGCACTGAAGGACAGGTTAATTTCGTCCTATGAAGAGTCCGAGTCCAAGCAATTACATAAGTTGCTTACGAAAGTCGAGCTAGGGGATCAACGACCCACTCAACTTCTTCGTAAAATGCGAGAGCTAGGAAGTAACAAAATTCCCGAGGATACAATCAAAATTTTGTGGTTAGATCGCCTGCCTCAAACAGTCCGTGCAGTAGTTACTGTCTGCGATGTAACGTTGGACAACGTCGCAGCAATTGCTGATAAGATAATGGAAACTTCACGGTCATCTGAAGTCTGTTCGCTAAATCCGGTCGCTATCCCTAGTCATTCAACGGATCAACAATTTAATCATTTAATTAAAGAAATTGCCGCGTTAAACACAAAAATTATTGATCTACAAAACACGCGTCAGAGTACAAGTCGTAGTCGTGGCAATGATCAGTCGCGATCACGGTCACGATCACGCTCTCGGTATCTTGACAATCAAGACAGATACAGGCGTCAAACAGCGCAACCGGGAGACAAAGATTTTAAGTGCTTTTATCATTATATTTATGGAGACAACGCCAAGAAATGCGGCGACGAGCAATGCATCAGAAAGGCGTTAAACTAAACCCGACACCTACCTTGGCGAGAGTAGGTGTCGAAGGAACATCTCGCTTGAGCGTCACCGACTGGAAAAGTGGTACGCATTTTCTTATTGACACCGGCGCTGATATTTCAGTTATTGCCTACAAAAACGTTAATCGTCAACCCGCTGATTTTACTTTATTTGCTGCTAATGGGACCACAATCAAAACATATGGGACTCAGAAAATGACTTTGGACCTTGGCTTACGTCGAGCTTTTACCTGGGAATTTGTCCTGGCTGATGTACAGCGGTGCATTATTGGGGCAGATTTCCTATCCAAACATCAATTGCTTGTTGATCTTCACGCAAAAAAGTTAATTGACAAAGTCACACTACTCTCTAGGTACACTAACGTAGAAGATGCCTCAAATATTCCTACAATTAAAGTCATCGACTCGGATAATAAGTATCATCGTATTTTAACAGAGTTCCCAGACATCACTAAGAGCGAATGTTTCAAGGACCCACCCAAACACAATGTAACGCATCATATATGTACCCATGGCCCACCTGTTTATGAAAAAGCTCGTCCACTTAACGCTGCAAAATACAAAGCGGCAAAGGATGAATTCCAACGAATGGTAGATTTAGGAATATGCAGGCCGTCATCCAGCCCATGGGCAAATGCTTTACACGTTGTTCAAAAGAAAAACGATGAGTTACGCCCGTGCGGTGATTATCGTCGTCACCGCTATCACGCTATCACCGAGCCCGACCGCTACCCGATTCCTCGTTTAACGGATTTCACATACATCCTCAAAAATAAAAAAGTTTTATCTAAAATTGATATTAGACGTGCTTACCATAACATAAGCGTCGCACCTGCGGACATACCGAAAACCGCAATAATAACTCCATTTGGTCTGTTTGAGTTTACAAAAATGAGCTTCGGTCTGAGAAACGCTGCACAGACGTTTCAAAGATTTATCAATGAAGTTTTGAAAAATACTCAAAATACGTTTTGTTACCTGGATGATATACTTATTGCTTCAGAATCAGAAGAATGTCACATTCATGATCTCAAAGAAGTGTTCAAGCGACTTAGTGAATATGGCGTCACAATCAACACGTCTAAATGCGAATTTGGAAAATCCGAAATTACATTTCTCGGTTATCGCGTTAGCTGTGATGGCATAAGGCCGGACGAAGAAAAGGTCAAAGCCATCAATAACTATCCACAACCCGAAACCATCGAAGAACTGAGGCGCTTCCTCGGTCTTATAAATTTTTACCGAATGAGCATTCCTAAAGCCGCCGACACTCAAACTATCTTAGACAAATACTTACACAATGCTAAGAAAAAAGACAAAACAAAAATCGCTTGGACCGAAGAAGCAATCAACGCATTTAATCAATGCAAACATCACATAAGTGAAGCTGTCACTCTCACGCATCCAGACTCATCATCCAAACTTATTTTAATGACCGACGCAGCGAATACCTGCGTTGGCGCAGCACTTCATCAACTAGTCAACAAACGGTTAGAGCCACTAGGATTTTATTCGAAAAAACTAAGTAGCGCCCAGACAAAATACAGTACCTACGACAGGGAATTATTAGCTATTTACATGGCAGTAAAACACTTTCGGTATATGATTGAAGGGCGTGATCTCACAGTGTTAACCGATCACAAGCCGTTAATATTTGCTTTATCGAAGAAAGAATCGAAATCCGATCCACCAAGACGTCTTCGTCAATTAGATTTTATTTCTCAGTTTTGCAACAAAATTGAGTACGTTAAGGGCGAGCTCAATAACGCCGCCGACGCTCTTTCGAGAATAGAAGAGATTTTTCTACATGATATTTTCGACTATGAAGAATTATACAAAAGCCAAGTCGAAGATACGCAATTGTCATTATTAAAACAAAAACCTAACTTGGAATTCAAATTGTTCCGCATGCCATATGCAAATCATGAGCTTACGTTCGAAACATCAACGTCATCAGCGCGACTTTATTTACCGTCGGAGTTTCGAGAAAAAGCGATTTCAAGTGTCCACGCACTTAATCACCCTGGGGTAGCCGCTACGCGTCGCCTTATCGCGCAGCGCTATTTTTGGCCTAACATGAACACTGACGTTGCAAACTTTGTAAGAAGCTGCATTAAATGCCAGAAATGTAAAGTACAAAGGCATACAATTACACCTCTAGGAGAGTTCGAAAGGTCAGACCGTTTCGAGCATGTGCATATAGATATAATTGGACCATTACCACCTTCCGAAGAATACACATACTGTGTCACAATGATTGATCGTCATACAAAATGGCCTGAAGTCGTTCCTGTAAAAGACATAAGCGCTGAAACCGTCGCGAAAGCTCTACTCGAGCATTGGATAGCACGTTTTGGTTGCCCTGCAAGAATAACTTCGGATCAAGGTCGTCAATTCGAATCCAATCTTTTCAAACAGCTGACCAAACTACTTGGAATAGAAAAGATTAGAACAACAGCATACAACCCAAAGGCAAATGGACACGTCGAAAGGATGCATCGAACGTTAAAAGCTTCCATCATGACACGTTGCGATAGTAGCAGTCAATGGTCACAACAATTACCTATCGTGTTATTAGGAATGCGCAATACAGTTAAAGAAGATTCAGGGTACAGCCCTGCTCAGATGACCTACGGTAAATCTATGCGTCTACCGGGAGATTTTTTTGTTCCCACCGAAGCAGACATTAACAACACCGATTACACTTGCAAACTCATGGAAACATTAGCGAACCTTCAACCAACCACAAGAAAACAAGCTGATAACAGAAACATTTTCGTGCACAAAGATTTGACTAAATCGGACTACGTTTTCATTAAAAACGAAGTTAAACGTTCGTTAACACCGCCGTACGAAGGTCCTTATAAAATACTCAAACGAAGCAATAAACATTACGTCGTTCAAGTAGGTTCTCGAGAAGTCACTATTTCTCTCGATCGTCTCAAGCCTGCTTATGTTATAATTAATAGCCCCGCACTTCAGTCGCCACAGGAAGTTTTTGTTTCGCCCAAAACAACTGCGATAACACCGGTTGCAACCAAATCGACCTCACTTGACAAAACTGAGCCATCTGTTACTACAAGATCGGGTCGCGTCGTGAAAAAGACCGTGAGATTTGCCATTTAAAACATTTTTTGTCGCCAGTCCCAAAGTCATAAAAATATCAAGTGAAATTTGAAGTGCGGTGAAGTGTTCTGTGTTTTAAAATAGACCCACAAAATTGTTTGTTTTCACACTAATTATGTCAACTTGTAACGTATTTATTTTTATGTTATCGTTACCACTTAGCTAACTCTTAAGTTTAAAACCTTTTTGTATAAAACCTTTTTGTGTCAAGTTATTACTAAATTTATGACCAATGTATTTTAATATTTTTTTACAAAATGTCTTTAGTTTAGGTAAGTATCCATTTGTGTAGTGTTGTTTTTATATTATAAAAATACCATATGTTACCGTAGTCTTGTTGTTTATTAATTTAGGAGTTATGTATAGTTATACACTTTCACACCAAACCATTTTATTTAATATTTGCAATGTTTTTACACTTTGGTCATTGCTTTTCATGATATTTTTTTTTCACCCTTTTATTAAATTGTCTTCATCTAAGGGGGGAGGACATGTAGTGGTATGTTTACCCACACATGCACGCACACCACTTGCGAGCTTATAAGTGCCTATGACGTTGCACCGTCAAGTTAAGTTCGAAGTCACGCGTCCCCGCGACAACACATATAGTCGGTTACTACCCGTTACTCGCGTCAATCATTTATTGTAGTATTGTACCGTGTTTAGTTTAGCAAATACTTTATTAAATTCATAGTGCAACATAGAATTGGACATTTCATTTCATTTAACTATAGAACCTATATCACGTCCCAACAAAAGTTCTATACACCATTCAACCCAAATGTCGTAAGCGCCATTTAAATTAAATATATCTCATACGACATTTGAAAAAAAGGTTGGTCACCGCAATACATAAATCGTCTAACTCACACCAAAGCACTTGAATCAACGAAAAACGTTCAAGTACCACCACAAAATCTACAATTACACTGGCGGTCCGTTTTAGTGCCCACAGCAACGTCGTCGGCGCGTTCCCGCAGTAAACACGATAATAAAACCACAAGGGACCTATCTGGAACGCGATCAGCGGCTCATGAATAAATTTATGCCACTTTTTTAGGGTTCTGTAGCAAAGGGTGCCAGGGAGACCCTCTCACCTCCTATCCAGTAGGTAATGCTCTGGTGTCCGTTCGTCTCTCACAGGTCGTAGGTAATAGGTATAGAAAACATAAAATAGGTCAAACAAAATGTACTGAACATTTTGTTATGTTGTGAGTTTTGTAACTCATCACAGATATAGATAGATTCAGATAACACAAGTATCACGATCTGTATGAAAATCGGGTAAGGGGGCAACCAACCTGGCCTCTGGTCCGCGGCCCAGATAGGAACAGTAGGAACAGTAGTGGAAAAAGTCGGCCGAATGTGTGGGCCAGAATACCATGGGCAAAAAGTATCGTAGTTAAATCGACCCATTGGGATTTAATTTTATTAAAATAAAAAGGTACCCTGAATCAAGGGTGCCCTTTTTTGACTACCTAATACTATTATTACGTGACAGGCACTGTAAATCGGAAAATGCTCATGCTGTCGTTTTGCATTCTCGTCAGATTCAAGGAGTTAACTAATGATTACTAATGGTTCTCGAATCGAATCAATAAAATAATAATGGGTACGTAATTTTTATTCTTACAATCAGAAATTGGTAAGTGTGATGATTCTAGCCCTATTACCGTAATTTAACACACACACAAACAAATGCAAACGTAGTTTTTGCGTGTAAGAGTGTTAAACAGCCATCCACATTATCCATCCATTCCCACAGACTGACAGACTGGGGAAGTCTGTAGTACTGACTCTACCGCGGTACGGAACCCTTCGACTACGAGTCCGACTCACACTTGCCGGGCCACTTTTTAAGACATACTTTAGTTATAGGTTGCTGGGAGCGCCGTTTTTTATGTCATTATGTGGCGGAGCGTTTTAATGTTGCGATATGCGTGTTTATGATACGGTAAAGGATATAAATTGCTGTTGTTATCTTTTGAAGGTGTTGAAGAGGATAGGTTTAGGAGAGGAGAGGTAGAGGATACGAGAGCAGCGGTGGCCCAGTGGTGGCGGCCCTGACTAACGAGCAGTAAGCCGTGGGTTCGAACAGTCAGGTGCATTGATTTGTGTAATTTATTTCTTCACCACTGCTCTCAAAAAATGTGAAGGAAAACATCTTGAAAACATCTAGATATTTCTCGACGGCGCGCGGTGGCGTGTAAAGTCAAGTTAGAGGCCCTTGTCTGCGTAGGTTAGGGCTCAAAATTCGTGCCAAAAACTTATCTTTTGACGAAAGTCGCAAACTACTATTCAAAACCCAAATACAGCCACTTTATTTCCAAAGTTACGATGACCATTTTTTTTTGGGCTTTGGGAACGCATCAAATGACTCCTCCCACTCTGGGCAGAGCTGTAGGAAGTGTCAGGCTTCTACTGACGAAAACCACCTATGTTCCTTCTTAGCCCTTTGTCTCGAGGCCGCGGTATCTCTTTGAAACAACCCGCATTCGAGAAAAGCTGACCTCATCCCCTTATTAGAACATATAAGACGCCATCATGGTATTCAAATGGACAATAACGAAGTTAATTTGCGCTCTACGGACGGTATATCCAATTACGTGCGTCGAGAATTCGATTTACGACCTTAAAGCATTAATTATAGCTATCCTAATTGCAGGAGGAATAATTGTATTAAGATCATTCAGCGTTTCGTTTGTCGAAGATTTAAGGGGACGGGATTTTTGACTTCATAATAGTCCCTTTCTATTATTCAATTTTGTTGCTCTGGATAAAAGAACCTTCTAGTTACGGAAATCATCATCTGCTTAGCCCTTTTCCAACTAGGTATTATGTTGGGGTCTGCTTCCAGTCTATCTGGATGCAGCTGAATACCAGTATTTTACATGGAGCGACTGCCTATCTGACCTCCACAACCCAGTTTATACTGGGTAATGCGATATCCTTTGGTAAGACTGGTTGTCAGACTTTCAGGTCACTGACTACCTGTAACGACTGCCAAAGATCTATTTGTTATGGCAGCCGGGACCAACAGCTTAACGTGCTTTCCGAGGCACGGAGGAAACTGGGTATGTAATGGCTGGTCACCCATCCATAGACCAACCTAAGCAAGCGCGGCTTAATCAAACGGGCACAAATCCAAACTTCATGGTTGCTACAGTAAAATTCTTGGTGGAAAAACTTAATCACAATTTGCCCACGCCAGGAATCAAATCCAGGACCTCATGCTCAGCAGTTGCGATTGCCACCACTGAACCAACAAAGCAGTCAAGTCATATAAGCTACATAAGACTTGAAAGATAAATAATTCCGTCATCATTCACCAAAATAAAACGTTTCAATAATAAAGTTCTCCAGAGAAAACTCACTTACAACACCTAAATGAATACAAAACTCCACTGAAAGATTGAAACAAGAATAATGCCAGAAACTAGTGTATAGGTCGCTCTTGGGACTCTAACAAATTCACTCCGAAAACGCAATATTCATTCTCTATTCATAACGCAAGAACAAGAAAGCTTTTCGAGACATCGTATAACAACCGAATTTACCCACGTCAAAAATGATGACAACTGACATTCTGCAAAATAATAGTCTGTCACAGTTCCTATATTATGTATCTTGTCAGTGTAAAGATGGCCGGCGCCTGACAAAAAAATCATAGCTACGTGTTTTTCTTAGAAATGTTTTTGCTATGTCTTTTACATAAGGATCGGTGCTTCGTCATTTTAATGATGTTGGGCGGTAAAAAATGATTTATTTTGACTTTATTTCAATATGCGTAATATAACAAAAGGTACAATTTAATTCAAAACTGTTCACAGACCACACCAAAGACATTAAAGTTTTGTTTATGATTGTTTTGCAACCTGATTTTAATTATTGTGAAATAAAATCATTTTAAAAGAGTAAATTGGAGTCTCTTGCCCGTACATCTCCATCGGAAACAACCATCCCGAACCGTGCACCTTTTAGCGATGGTTTATAAGTGCCGATGCAGGTTGTTTTTTTTTCGTTCTGGTAAATACTAAATTGTCAATCATTAATTCAAATCGTTTAATATAAAATGCGTACTATTAAGAATATACGCGTATTTTTAAGAAAATTCGAATTTTAATCTAGATTACAATCTGTCAAAATTCATTGATTGACCCAGAGCATAATAACAAGATTGACATAAAAATCGGCCTTTAGATCCGCACACAACCTAACCCTGACACAAATAAACAAAAGCACAAACACTGGACATTCGTCCACAACAGACTCTAGTGACAGACAGACTGACATGACGAAATGACAAGGGTCCATTGTATACCAGCCAACGTTTAAATACGGAACCCTAAAAAGTTCGGAAGTACTCGCGAATCTCGACGTCTGACAATCCAACGAAATAATTAACTGTCACAAATATAACTTGTGATATTATTCTGAATCTGTCGAGGAAGAAAATGACTTCTGTTTTATTGGTTAGATATAGCTATATTTTTTATGATCTTGTGTCGTGATAAAGTCTAGATAGTAAACAGTATCGTGGTTTATTTCCTAACTAGTGACCCGCCCCGGCTTCGCACGGGTGCAAAAAACATACTAAACCGTTCCTCTTGAATTACTCTATCTATAAAAAAAACCCGCATCAAAATTCGTTGCGTAGTTTTAAATATCTAAGCATACAAATAGAGACAGACAGGCGGGAAGCGACTTTGTTTTACATTAAGTGATTAGTGATAGTGATAGCGGAAGACGTTGCGTTGGAAGGCCTCCCACTAGGTGGACCGATGACCTGGTCAAGGTTGCAGGAACCCGCTGGATGAGAGACGCACGGGACCGGTCAATGTGGCGACGCCTGGGGGAGGCCTATGTTCAGCAGTGGACGTCTTTTGGCTGAAATGATGATGATGATGATAGTGATAGCTATAGTGACAGTGATGTACGGAACATGACATAACGTCTGTAATACCGGAATGGTTAGGCAAAGGTGTACTTGTGTTTCATCAGGAATTTCTCAGTTGAAACCACGGAAGCTGGATCAAACTCAAACTCAAACTCAAATATTTTATTTCAATTAAGCCATTACAGGCACTTTTGAATGTCAGAAGGACGGAAGAAAAACGAAACTACGAGTGCAATACGTCATTCCGAAAGCCACCACGCCGAACCACACGCCACCGAATGCCCGCAACAACGAACACTGCGAGCACGAAAGCACGCAGCGACGCAAACCGCAACAACGAATGCTCGAGACCCCGAAACACGGAACAACGAATGCACGACGCAACGTGCAACCGCCGCCCCGCGACCCGAAGCCCCGCACACCCGCCGCCACGGCACGCGCCGCCGCGCGCCCCCGCACCCACAGCAATCGCCGCCGGTAACATCCGGCGCCGCGCAGCCCGACGCAGCAACTCCCGAAACGACGCATTGCACTCCTACGCTACAGTCACAATCACAAGGCATAATAACTTGTGAAAGTACTGCAGTTGCCAGTTCCCTAACGTAGATCTCATGAAGAAGAACGGGCAAGAAACTCCATGGACACTCTTTTAAATCAGTATTTGTTACAAAATCTTGGTACATTACATCATTCATGTTAAGATGGTATATTATGTGAGAACTATGTAGCAAGACGTGCAAGTTAAGAGCGTCCAGAGTAAAAAGATATAAAAAACCAATCAAAGAAAAATATCTAAACCATGGCAGCTAAGAAATGACCAGTCTCCACTGACAGCGCCCGTTCACGAACATGACGCATGGATCAGCACCATCTAACTCAACCATTTTGAAGGGAATCAAATGATCCGACACACCCGCCACCATCAGCGAGACATTTGAGTGAGCATGACATTCTCCCAGCCACCAGGGCAACGTCACTAAAATATAACTAAATGTAAAATGTAAAAAGTGGCTTTATAGTACATAGTACTCACACATGTGCCATGCAATTATACAATATTAAGACATTGAATCTATACAATGCAAAGATATTTTTACAATCTTCTGCAGCCTCTACAATAACTTCACATGATCGATGTATTTGCCCCTAAGGTTGTGGAGCAGGACCAGCATTGAGCCAAGCATTTTTATCATCAATGTAATCCCCCAACTTATAGTATGCTTGCCTACATAGTGTGCGTTTTACACAAGTTTTAAATTTCGTCTCACTCAGTTGAAGAATGTGAGGGGGTATTTTATTGTAACATTTTAAACAGTACCCCATGAAAGATGAGTCTACTTTAGCTAACCTGAAACCTGGCTGAACTAGTTGGTCCCTATTCCTCGTATTATAGTGGTGTCTATCACCTCTTTTGCTAAACAAATGCAGATTTTTCCTAACGTACATGATGTTTTCATAGATGTATTGACAAGGTACTGTCATGATGTTAATTTCCTTAAACAGCTCTCTCAGAGAATCGCGCCTTCGTAGACCATATATGGCTCTAATGGCTCTTTTCTGCAGAATAAATATAGACTCGATGTCTGCAGCCCGTCCCCATAGTAAAATACCGTATGACATAACACTATGAAAATAGCTAAAATAGACTAGTCTCGCGGTATCTACGTCAGTAAATTGGCGGATTTTCCTAACAGCATATGCTGCTGAACTCAGCCGACCTGCAAGAGATGTTAAATGCGGACCCCACTGTAGCCTCGAGTCAATCGTTATCCCCAAGAAAACAGTTTCATCGACAAATTCTAGTGTCTCTTGATTCAATACTATGTCACAATCAGTACTTTTGACATTTGGTAGAGCAAATCTTATGCACTTAGTTTTGATTTTTGGATTCGTGCCATACAAACATACGTTACACATAACTGGCGAAAAGTTTGTATAATTTTTAACCGACTTCTAAAAAAAGAAGGAGGTCCTCAATTTGGATGTCTAAATATTTTTTTTTAAGTTTGTTAGGGCATAATTCCGTTACTTGCTAACCAATTTGAAATTTGTTTTTGAAAAATCGACAAAACTCAAAAAAAACTACATTGTTCACATTATGACCCATGAACATGTGATCCACTAAAAAGTGCAAAATAAAATCTTTTTAACAAAAAATAAAAAAGATTAAAAAAAACAAAAACAAACAAAAAAGTCAAAAATAAATCAGTTTCTGAAGTCGGTGGCAAAAAAATGAAATCAAACAAACAAGTCACCGACTTCAGAAACTGATTTATTTTTGACTTTTTTGTGTTTTTTTTTTTAAGTCGGTTTTATTTTTTGTTAAAAAGTTTTTATTTGTTCTCAAAATCCACGGTCTTTGGAATTTTATTTTAAGAATAATAATAATGGGTACACAGTAGTGTACCTATTATTATTATTCTAATGCTAAGGGTTGGGCAGTAGCCCAACCCTTAGCAGGCGTGATGTTAAGTAATGTTAGCTGTGTCTAAACCCCAACATATATAGTTGAGCAAAAATCAGGCAGAAGATGTTGGTAAAAAAAAATGTAAATTTAGGTTTATTGCAGAAAAATCGAGGCCTATAAACTGACGATAATCAAGAATCTTGCTTTCCCATTGGTGCACTTACATTCATTATACAGATAAAGCGAGTAACACAAAGGCTCACACTAGACTGGTATTGGAAGCCAACCCTAGGGAAATTATTGGCTGCGCACTAAATATGGCACATGATTTATAGTATGTGCTAGCCTTAATTCTGTTTAAATTTCATTGATGTGAATATTTTGGGGGCCACAATTATGGTTTGGTTACTGAAAACGTGACAAATGGGCTAACGGGTCGCCTCTGCTTTTTTAACGAGCCTTACATTTACCCAAGTATGTTGGAGTCGTTTTCCAGTCTAAGCGGTTGCAGCTGAATACCAGTATGATAATCTGATCTCTGCTACTTCTCTTGGTAAGACTTATTGTCAGACTTTTGAACCGCCAGCCTTGCGGAATTTGTTCTAAGGGTAACCGCGAACGCGGGAACCCATTCGTGTTCCGTTTAAAATCCTGCATGGAACACAAATGGGTTCAAGTACTGACTTGAACCCATTCGTGTTTCTTTCAAAAGGAGTCTCAGAGTCTTACTGAAGCCTCTGACACTCCCTTCTACTGCACAGAGAGCGGGAGGGGATGATTTCCTATCCTAAAAAAACTATCAGGTTAGTGACTGACCTGTACTTGTAACGACTGATCTACAAATGACAGCTGGAACCATTGCTCATAACTTCCAATAGAGATGAATGATGATGAATGCTAAGTTGGAAGTTAACATCATCATCATTTCAGCCAAAAGACATCCACTGCTGGACATTGACGTCCCCCAAGTGTCGCTACATTGACCAGTCCCGTGCGTCTCGCATCCAGCGGATCTCCGCAACCTTCACCAAGTCATTGGTCCACCTAGTGGGTCACTATGACTGGTACCTTTTTCAAATAACGTTAATTAGTTGGTCTTGATTATTAATTACTTTATTTACTAACATTATGTACGTCCCAGACAACTTTATCACAAAAATAATGAAAACAAAGTAGGTAAGTAGCAAATGTTTATTCATTAGTAGAACTAGCTTTTGCCAGCGGCTGCGCCCGCGTGAAAATGACGATTTTCCATACAAACTTTCATCCCCTATTTGACTCCTTTAGGGTTTGAATTTCGGAAAATCCTTCCTTATTCCTTGTCTATATTATAAAGGAAACCTCTGTGCAAAATTTCAGCTTTCTAGTTCCAAGGGTTTGGGCTGGGCGTTGATGAGTCAGTCAGTCAGTCAGGACTTCTCTTTTTATTTATTTAGATTATTTTTCTCCACCTTACTAATTTAAGGTCAGCTTCCAGTCTAACCTAACCTTAATATCTCATTTCTTGTCTGACCTGCAAAATTCAGTTATTGGGTCATGATAAGACTAGGTTAGACTGGTTTACAGACTATAGTGCTTCTGATTAGCCTTAACGGCCGTCAGGATACATTCGAAATACAATGATAATTATATTACTAGCTTTTGCCCACGGCTTCGCTCGCGTGGATGTCGGTTTAACTACAAAAATATCGATTTTCCATACAAACTGACAAATACAAACACACAAACTAATGCGCCTACCACACGCTCACACTTCACTACAGACAGATTACACGGTGCACACAGTACATCGCGCGTGTGGTTGGTAATGGTAATACAGTTTTACCAACCATACGCGCGGTGTACTGTGAAGTGTGAACCAAGAGTGTGGTGAAGCTTGAGCGTGTGGTAGGCCCATTAGGGGTTGAATTTCGAAAAATCCTTCCTTATTCCTTGTCTACATTCTACAGGGAACAAAAGCAAAATTTCAGCTTTCTAGGTCAAAGGGTATGGGCTGGGCGTTGATGAGTCAGTCAGTCAGTCAGGACTTCTCTTTTTATTTATATAGATAAATTCCCACTTTCAAGCACCAAGCTGCCAGAAATTCCTATTGAAAACCACGATGGTACCTCGCTCCATCTTGCAACCGAGCCCAATACGCGCAAAAACGAAACAATACCAAAACGTTCACCTGAGTTGACAGAGAGTTGAGAAGAATGAAGAAAAAAACGTGGTGTGCCAACCCCAAGTAACAAAGGACAAGGATAGGAATATGATGATAAATTAGGGGCCAAATTGCCTTTAAAATAAACGAATGATTTAATTATGAAGATTAGTAAGCCACGAGCCGAGCTACTCAAAATGAGCAGAGGAAACATAAGACTAGTAGTAGGGATCGCAACAGGACACTGTGGACTCAATAGACACCTGACGATTATGAAAGTAAATGAAGATCCCTTATGCCCAGCATGTGGAGAAGCAGAAGAAACAAGCTTCCACCTTGTGGCGGAATGCACAATGTATGAGCTACTCAGATGGGAAATCCTAGGAACAGATGAGATTAATGAAGAGAAGCTTGCAGAAATCTCTACCGAACAACTGGTGAGCTTCTGCAAGGCAACAGGAAGATTCGCGATGCCGACCACCAGTAACCCATGAAGAGGATCCACTAAAATGGGGAACTGGGCGAAATAATCCACAACGAATGGACTGATCGCCCGTCTGGTGTCTGCCGGCGTCCCCGAAGATAAATAGAAATAGAAGCAACGAGCCATCGTACACAAAAGTTTACTATTACAAGTTAATTCGTTCGTGTAAAGCGAGCTTCTACTTGATGATAGATATCTGTTTACTGTCTGCTGTAAAATTATATCGCTCTTTTGGGAGTAATTCGCAGTAAAGGTTATTCCAAGGTTGGAATAACAGATACTGATTTGGTATTATAATTGTCGGTAAAGATAAGGTTCGAAGTTATCTCGTGGGTGTCGTGGTGGCTAATTTTGCTTTTTAGATGTCTGGAATAGTTCAAAACTTTTTGGATTATTTTTATTTTAATAATATAATGTAGTGGAGCTTGTGGCTATATAATAATACCTTTTATTTACAGTTGCGTAATCATCAAATGACTCCTCCCGCTCTTGGTGGAGAGAAAGGGAGTGTCAGATTTCTACTGACTATAAACCACCCATGTTCCTTCCTAGCCCTTTGTGTCTGGAGCCGCGGTATCTCTTTCAAACAACCCGCAACCTCGGCAGGAAATAATAATACCTGTCGGATCAATCTTCGCTTATGTTTGTCGCTCCATGTATTCAATATTGGCAATACTGGCATACAATTGGTTCCGTTTAAATTTTTCGCTAACAGTCACTATTTTCAAACTACTATTTATACTTCGTCTAATAAACCCATTGCTTATTTTATGAAGTCCACCTCAAAATTATCATCTTCGCTATAATAATGTCTATTCATCTTCTTCACAGCCAGCATTTCGACCCATACAGTACGACAGCTCTAATCACGGACAAATATTTTTCCCTTTAACTTGACCCCATCATCATAATATTATACTGTTGGCTCAAAGTCACGCCATCAGCCAGTAGCCGTGCGGTTTGCACCCGGTCGACGTGCGGCAACGGACAGAAGTTCATAAAACGAGGCGAGCAGCGGTGCAGCGGTCACCTTTTGCTTGGACGGCGCTCGGAAAGGACTTGCTACCCGACTATTATCGTGTGCTTCGCTAATTTTGGTTTATGTTTTTGCTCGTGTACTGATTATTCCATTTGCTAGTGCTATTTCTATTTGATTATTGTTTAAAGCGTTTGTCTTGATATTTTTGTAAAAGTGTAATTCAAAAGATATTAAACATTGTTTATTTTGTTCACGTATTTCACTTCTGATTCCTAATATCAGAAGTGGGATAGTGGATTCTTTTCGCCCACAAGTTAAAAACTAGTTTTCAGGCTTTTAATTTTAGATAAAAGCGGGTAGTAGTTAGCAATGGATAGATCGAGTTGTTCGCGTTCAAAAACTAGTGCCGTGCGTTCTAAGCGATCTCGTAGCCACCATAAGTGGAGTGGAAGGTCACGTATAGCAAGTTTCGGGATCCGATCGCCGTTCCAAGCGCGAACGAGATCGTCGTCGTAGGAGCCGCGTGAGGACGCGAAGTCCTGTGTAACCGCTCTCGCGGTTGAGGCGACGCTCCGGACAGGATTGGTTTACTTTCGTTCCTGATACAAGTAAGATCGAACCATTTTAATATTTCGTTGGTTTAGTAGTCGTTAGCGCGACTATGAGCATGAAGGTTCTGGGTTCGATTCCCGGGTCGGGCAAAGTGTTATTTTCTGGATTTGTGCCCTGTTGGTGACAATGGGCTCACCCCTATTACATGGTTAAGCTTATGTCTTAACATAACTGGCGAAATGTGGGTATACTGGGTACCTCTGCCTAACCCTTCGGGGATTGCAGGCGTGATGTTATGTGTGTGTTTATAAGGTCACTGGGGTGATTGGCAATGCCTCGGACGCATTGGTGGTTATTTACATGGTGGTGCTAATACGTCGCTTAACGATTGGTTGACCAATAACAGCACGTGGACTCATTTTAAACACGAATTTCGGTCATTGTGTCCGCGTGAAGTCGATATGGTCACTGTTCTTTAATGACGTTATGAATACAAGTATCTGTATGACCTACAGATAGTTTTTTTTAAAGTCGGGTACTTGTGTATGTTAGTTTAAATATTTGTGAAGGTACCCACGATACAGGAGAAATTCCTTGTGAGGGGCAACGTTGTGATTTGTGATATCTGATGCTCAAATAAAAGCCGCAATTATGAACAAAACAAAATACAGTCAAAAGTCGTTTTCCGTATATTTGAAACCTAAAAGTGCAGTTGTTGGCACATCAAACTCGAATAATCATGGTCTGCGTAAATGCAAACCCCTACGCAATATGATCAGTTGACTTGTTTTCGTGTGAAGACGTAGGCCGTATACAGGTGCACTGTAAAGTCTGATAAGTTTTGCTTTATTATAGAAGTTGCTTTTTATTACACATGATAGGCTAAGAAAGATGCCAATGAGTTACGTATCAGTTGATGTTTATAAGGATTTTGATGAAGTAAAGTTGTGGTTGCAAGCCAAGAGATTCTATCGGCTGTATTGTGTTAGACAGTACCAGTAATTATTGTGTAGTCGTAGTCCGATTAAAATTGAAGGTTTTTGAGGAAACTCGAGTAGACAGTCATGGGTGTGTTTGTTGTATGTTGTGCGTTTAACTCTGGTTGAGGTCAGGGTCTGGAAAGACCGTAGTGTTAAGTCAAATAGTGATACACACGGGAGATAGACTTGTTTACTAGTCAGTTAGTGATCTGTGGTTTTACTCGATGATTTTTGTGAACCTGGCATTTTTTTGACGCAATAATGTTTTTAAGATTGATTTAAACGACAATGGTAGGTACATGACCCAGGGTGGTTGATTGTTGTATTTTCGATAATTTCCAGTTTAGCCGCGTTTGATTTTATCAACGAGAGTGGGACCTAATGGATGTTTGGTCAGGTTCTGTCGTAGATTTGTCTCTTTGCATAGTAACCATTACTTATGAACGTGTGGTTTGGTCAAGCGCGTGGCCTCAGCTGCGTGTGTGAAAGTCTGTGTGATACGCTAACAATGTGTCTATGTCAACAGCCACTGAGGGGTATGCAAACTTGGAGCCTATGCCTACAGTGTGTGTGGAAGTCGACATCTGAGGGGTATGCAAACTTGGAGCCTATGCCTACAGTGTGTGTGGAAGTCGACATCTGAGGGGTATGCAAACTTGGAGCCTATGCCTACAGTGTGTGTGGAAGTCGACATCTGAGGGGTATGCAAACTTGGAGCCTATGCCTACAGTGATGTGGAAGAAGTCTGTGTGATATGCTAACAATGTGCTTATACATCCCTATGTTCCTATTGGTATTCTTGTCTGACAAGTTTTGTTTGGTGAATGTTTCTTTGAATTTGATTCTCGACTTGAATGTTCCTTAATGAATGAGATTACTCTTTTGTTGTACTACTCGGTTAGAGAGCCTTGGTGTTAAAGGTTTTACTCGATGATTTCAGCAGTTTTTGTTGCAATAGAATTTTTAAGGTTGGTGTGAAGGACTATGGTATATGACTCAAGGTAGTTGAGTCAAAGTAGTGTTGTATTTTCGATAATTTCCAGTACATTTGATTTAATTAATGAGAGTCGAATTTGGTGCCACCCAATGGAACTAAAGTTTGGTCAGGACTGATCGAGCGGAACAAAATTCTGTTGTAAACTTGTTTGTTTTTGTTTGCAGAGTAACCATTACACAAGGATGGACGCAACGCAACGCTGCTTGGCCTTAGCAGTGGTTGCCAGGGCTTTGCCACAATGACGCCGTGAACGTGCACGTCACTGCAGGGTGCCAGCGCGCCTTACTGGCGTTGCTGAGCGCGTCGCTGCAAGGCGACTGCGCGCCCTTCTGGCGTTGCTGAGCGCGTCGCTGCAAGGCGACTGCGCGCCTTCTGACGTTGCTGAGCGCGTCGCTGCAAGGCGACTGCGCGCCCTTCTGGCGTTGCTGAGCGCGTCGCTGCAAGGCGACTGCGCGCCTTCTGACGTTGCTGAGCGCCTCGCTGCAGGCCGAGCGCCTCGCTGCAGGCCGATCGCCTCGCTGAAGCCCAGCGCCTCGCTGCAGGCCGAGCGCGTCGCTGCAAGCCGACTGCGCGCCCTACTGGCGTGTACAGCGCGTGGCTCCGGGCTGCCAGCGCGCTACTGCCGTGTTAAGCGCGTAGCTCCAGGCTGCCAGCGCGCTACTGACGTGTTAAGCGCGTCACTCCACGGTGCCAGCGCGCCCTACAGGCGCAGTTGTGTGCGGCACTCCACGGTGCTAGCGCGCCCTACAGGCTAGAGATGGGCTTAAGCGTTAAAAAATAATAACACTGCTAAATGCTAATGCTAAAAATAATTAACACTTAAAATTAGCAGTTATTTTTAGCAACTGTTAAATTTAGTCACAGACAGATTTTTAACATAATTAATTCTCATTTCCTTCATATTTTTCACAGGCTTAGGACTGTTAACTTTTTCTGTTGGCGTATTTGTAATGAGAATCAATTTATTTACAACGATTTCTTTTTTTCATGTCTGTTATTTTTGTATTTGTAATTTTCTTCTAATCCTTTTTATCTTATCCCGCGTAAACCTTCGTAACGAAGATCAGTCTTTATTTAACTCTCTTTAAATGTAATATTTCCGAATTCAGCAGTTAGCACTTAGCGGTGAGTTAAATCAACCCGCTCGCTAGTTGCTAAATAACTCGTGTTGAAACCAATTCAATAGAAACGGAACTTGTCACTGTCAGTTGTGACTGCTAGATTTAACAGCTATATCAGAACTTATTTAACAGGTGTTGACACTAAAAAAAAAATTAGCTTTGTTAATTTAGCAGCTTATTAATTTAAGACCCATCCCTACTACAGGCGCAGTTGTGTGCGGCACTCCACAGTGCCAGCGCGCCCCACAGGCGCAGTTGTGTGCGGCACTCCACTGTGCCAGCGCGCCCCACAGGCGCAGTTGTGTGCGGCACTCCACGGTGCCAGCGCGCCCCACAGGCGCAGTTGTGCGTGGCACTCCCCCGTGCCAGCACGCCCCACTGGCGTTGTGAGACACGCTATCAAGGAGACAGCGAAGACTCAGCCGCCTTGTTGGAAGCTGACGAGGACGTCAGAGCGTCAGGAGAGGCCGTGTTGGCTCAAAGTCACGCCATCAGCCAGTAGCCGTGCGGTTTGCACCCGGTCGACGTGCGGCAACGGACAGAAGTTCATAAAACGAGGCGAGCAGCGGTGCAGCGGTCACTTTTTGCTTGGACGGCGCTCGGAAAGGACTTGCTACCCGACTATTATCGTGTGCTTCGCTAATTTTGGTTTATGTTTTTGCTCGTGTACTGATTATTCCATTTGCTAGTGCTATTTCTATTTGATTATTGTTTAAAGCGTTTGTCTTGATATTTTTGTAAAAGTGTAATTCAAAAGATATTAAACATTGTTTATTTTGTTCACGTATTTCACTTCTGATTCCTAATAATACCCTTTTATAAGTAGGTACGTATGAAAATAATTACCCAAATACTCAAACCAAAATTAACCACGCACAACCCTACAAATTCCGCACCTAACCCTAAAAACGTAATGATAGAAAGAAAAAAATCCAAAAATTTCTATTTGCCCCTTCGTATTTTATTCAGCACTTTTATAGGCCCTACCGGAAGGGTCGGTCCAGGGGTCCGAGTTCTATAATTACATCCTAAAGGTCCAAGCCATAGGCTGCTCTCTTTACATATTTATAGGGGAAATTGACTTCCGTTTTAGGGCAAAAAGAAGTCGGTCAACAAATTCGGTAAAAAGTTTTTTAGCCTTTTGTGTTTTAAGAGTAGGTAGTGTTTGATCTTTTTATTTGTTACTTTATCTTGGAGTTTCTTGTGGGATGTGTTGAGTAGATTCATTTATTATTAACAAGCTTTTTATATAATATACTAGCGGACTTCCCGCGGTTTCACCCGCGTAGATCCCGTTCCCGTAGGAATACAGGGATAAAAAAGTAGCCTATGACACTCAGCAATAATGTGGCTTTCTATTGGTGAAAGAATTTTTAAAATCGGTTCAGTAGATCCCGAGATTATTCTTCACCTCTTTATAATATTAGTATAGATAGTATAGACTATCTGTTGCCTGCGGCTTCCCCCGCTGCAACTCGAAAATAATCCCACAGGAAGATAAAATCGGAATAAAAACTCCTATGTGTTAATCCAGGTTATAAACTATCTGTGTACCAAATTGTATTCAAATCTGTTCAGTAGTTTTTGCGTGAAGAAGTAAGAAACATAGGTACACACTCACATACTCACAAACTTTCGCCTATAAAATATTAGTGTGATTTCGCTTTATCATTTGTATCATTATCACCATTCTCTTGCCCTTATTCCACTTACTTCTTCTTCTATACTTCTCTATTCCTCGGTGGTTCTCATCAGAAGCCTCCTTTCTTGCCATATCATCCTTTCTTTACACAATTCACCTCCCGACCATCATCTCATCTCATCATTCATCATTTATCTGTCCGTCCCTGTGTGCCTGTTGGCCTTGTTCTGTTTAGTCTCCTGCTGACATGGAAGGAAGTGGAAATTATGTTTTTTCTACTCCTCTCGTATTCTCTTTTAATTAATTTTATTGCGGGATCCAAGACAGTTAAATCGTTTCTCTGGGACTTCGTCGAGCTTCATTATCTCGGCGCTCTTCTGGTAGTCTCCACTGTTGATTCTGGCTTTCAGGAGTTACAGTTGTTTGGGAATAGTGTGGCGGACTTGTCCCATTAAAAATCCACCTAATAGTTAGTAGTCGCTATTGCATCCACAAAACCAACATGTCATGTAAGATTACTAGTGTTGTTACCAATGACGAAGGCTTATTCTATTTATTCTATTTGAGGAACTGGGCGAAATAATCCACAACGAAAGGACTGATCGCCCGTCTGGTGTCTGCCGGCGTCTCCGAAGATAAATAGAATAATGACGAAGGCTTACAAACAAATCCAAAACGGCCATCACATCTATTTTCAGCTTTAATAAATCACTCACATTGCTATCAAAGTCAAATCTTCAAGCTACCGTACTCTAGTACATTCGGATCAAATCTTATGTCCGTCTACTGTCAAAATAAGTGACAGCGGTACAATCTCTTGAGAGGTACTAAATCAATGTTGTCATATTATTACAGGATTTGATAGTGTGATGTAACGTACTTACTGCGTTGTGGAGGTCAGATAGGCAGTCGCTCCATGTAAAATACTGTTAGTCAGCTGCATCTGCTTAGTTTTATTTAAACAAATAAATGGCTGTCATTAGTTTTACATAGTGAACTGTTCTAATTGATTGACAAAAATAAATAAAAACTAATTACTCACATGAAGTGTTTACATGAGATTTATAAGTAGATAAAATTAAATTAATGTTATTTTATCTTAAGCAAAAATCTCAGAATATTTTTTTCTGCACACAGCAATTAACTCTTGTCAACGACATAAAGAATCTATTTATTTATTAAAGAACATAAAATAAAGTAATTCAAAACCGTAAAATAAATTATCGAATCGTTTTGATTGCTTTATTGGCCTTAGTGTTCGCAGGCGTTAGTTGAGCATGGGACACTGGGTTCGCATCCCACGTCGGGCAAAATGTTATTCAGCTAGAGTTGAGGAGGCTACGGAATGTACGAAAGACATACCGTGGCCTCGACACAAAGGAACATGGGTGGTTTTAGTCAGTAGAATACTGACACTCCCTACCGCTCTACCCAAAGCGGGAGAAGTTATTTCACCACCCTCCATAAAAAAGGTAGTTTGACGAGGTTTTTATTGTTTTTTAAACGAATATTAATATGGTTTCATTACACGTTCTAGAAAGTAAAAGTAAAGGAACATGCACTTTGCCCTCGAAAAAAGTATTTACCGATGTAATTAAAACTTTGTAGATAAAAATGAAATGTCACAATGTTCCTAGTATTTTACGCCAAATAGCTACAAACCAAGTTCACACCCGGAAAGCAGTTAAAGTTTATTATTGCATTGGCAGGGTTTTCTTAGAAATTACTGCCTTTATGATCAGTATTTCCTTAATCTTAATGCAACTCTTAGTTTTATGCATTGTTACTTCTATTGCTTTTTTTTCATGAATATTTAAGTTTGTTAAACATTTTAATAGTTTTTTTTTACGATTGTCAGTGGTGGCATTAAATGATTTTTATAGCCATTTTTTTTATAAGGTACAGTCGAACAAGATGATAAGTATATTAATATACAGGCAGAAATCTTTATAATTCTAGTACTCTGAAAATATTGATTGAAATTGTGTTTAATAAAGCGTTTTTTAAGAAGCGTTTGTGATGAATTGGACGGAGAATACCACACAGAGGGAAGAGTGGAAGGCTTTGGGGGAGACTTTTGCTCCGTAGTTAGACAATATATATTAAGTACCTATAATATTAAGCCACTGATGTATCTAAATGTATCTGTATAATCTTAAAAGTAAATGCAAGTTAGCTGACTGTATATTTAGTATATTTTACGACTGTACTATTAATTACTGTTGTACTATTAATTTTATTTGGTTATTGTGAAAACCAAAAGAGGAAAACAGGGTCCTTTTACCCTTTTTAACGATTTTGTAGCAGTTTGTGTACTATAAGCGACCTACACAAATGTTCTTTCTATAAATGAGTCTGAAAAATGCTTACACTGGAGGAACAGGTCTTTAGGCTTCCAGTCTAACTAGATGCAGCTGACGACCAGCATTTAAAATGGAGCAATCTATACTATAATATAATCTTCTTCTTCTTCTATGTGTTTGAATATTTGTTAATTGTAAGGGGTAATATCGGGATCTACTGAACCGATTTTAAAAATGCTTTCACCAATAGAAAGCCACATTATTGCTGAGTGTCATAGGCTACTTTTTATCCCTGTATTCCCACGGGAACGGGATCTACGCGGGAGAAACCGCGAGACGTCCGCTAGTTTCATAAGAGCAGCGGTGGCCCAGTGGTTGCGGCCCCGACTTACAAGCAGTAAGTTTGAACTCAGGCAGGCGCATTACTCTGTGTAATTTATTTCATCACTGCTGCTCTCAAAACGGTCAAGAAATATCGTGAGGAAACTGGCATGTCTTAGAACTAATAACAAAAAATAAAACCGACTTCAAAAAAAAAACACTAAAAAGTCAAAAATAAACTTTAGAAGAAAAAAACAACACAAAAAAGTGAAAAATAAACTTAAGAAGAAAAATCAGCTTCTGAAGTCGGTGACATTTGTTTGTTTGATTTGGCTTTTTTTGCCACCGACTTCCGAAGCTGATTTTTCTTCTTAAGTTTATTTTTCACTTTTTTGTGTTGTTTTTTTCTTCTAAAGTTTATTTTTGACTTTTTAGTGTTTTTTTTTTGAAGTCGGTTTTATTTTTTGTTAAAAAGTTTTTATTTTTCACTTTTTAGTGGTTCACATGTGCTTACCCCTTCACAACGTACCGGCGTGATGTTATGTTATGAACTGGTGTAAGCAATAGACAGACATGAGATTTCAGCAATCCCAGTCCATTTGCTATCGTTTGTTGAGGAGTTCCGTTGCCTATCTCCGAAGTTCTTCATCAGATCTTCACTAAATTGAAATGGAACCACTCCGAGAAAGTACTCTTCCAAAAACTACTCAAATCACTGCAAGTGTGCCTATAAAATTTGAAGAGTTCTCTCTATTTCTCCAGGATCCCATCATCAGATCCTGACTTGGTGATCATGGGACCACTTGGGAAGTATATCCTTTCCAACAAAAAAAGAAATTTTCAAATCGGTTAGCAAGCGACGGAGTTATGAGGTAACAAACATAAAAAAAAAAAAAAAAAAAAAAAAACAAAAAAAAAAAAAAAAAAAAAAAAAAAATACAGTCGAATTGATAACCTCCTCCTTTTTTTGAAGTCGGTTAAAAAAACCGAAGACATGTGACATCTACCAACCCGCACTGGGCTCGCGTGATGGATTATAGGCCATCCCTCTCCTAGGAGGCCTGTGTCACTACATTCGGGCCATTATAGGCTGATGATGCTGATGATGAAGTCTGGTTGTCAGATTTAAGCGCCATTGACTACTCATAATGACTAACGGAGCTCGGCAAGGACCAACGGCTTACACGTGCTTCCTCGCGATGTTTTCCTTCACAGTTTTGACAGCAGCGGCTTTCCGAGGCAAAAAGGTACCTACCGATTTTGTACCTATGCAATAGGTGGCCCCTTTTTCACGTAGCAACCTAGGCAAGCGCCGCTTAACGTGAAGATCAACCCGTGTGGCTGTTATTATTTTGCCACAAGCTCCTGTTCTTACCAATTTAGTAAATAGGCTACCAGTATTACCAAATGCACTGATTAACAATATAAAGTCCCTACGGCCAGGGTTTGGGGTTGCGTGTTCAATTCCCACATGGATTGTTATGGGCCTGTTCTACAATTTCCGGAACTAAATGCATATATTATGAACCACATCAATATAATAGAGAAACAGATTATATTAAATGAACTTCTGCTAGAAAAGTCAACTTTTAAGGAGATGATAATCTTTGTCCTAGAAGTGAGCCAATTGGGTAGTTTCCTGGCTAAAAAAATTGTGATTCTGTTCGTTCAGTTAGATTAACGAAAAATGTTATCTTCGTCCATTGTCTAACATGTATTATTCTATTTAGAGAACCTACAATATCGTTGTTGCTTGTGCGGGATACATAAACATATTCTCGATAAAAATAATTATGCTTTTCATCATAGGGTAAAAGTTTTTATAAGGAAATCCGGTTCAAAATACATTACATATAAACTCACGGCTCATTCCCTAGGGGGTAGGTAGAAATCACGGAACGCCACGTGCTACGACCCTCCTTTGATTACACCTTTTGCTGCGTCAACATTCATACATCTTGTCATACACGCTTGATGGTTGTGAGAAGGTAGCCTACGGCTATAGATTAACACTGAATAACATGACACGATACAAAGTGGATGGGAGACCGACGCATAAAATGGATACCATGTATTCAATACCTGGTCTACATTATTCTGAAACAAACATTTCTATTTTATGTCGCTACATTGAAATATTTCATAGTTAATTATATAAAAAATCTGCTGTTACCTACTAAAATGAAATACCTACACGGTCAAGTTGATTCTTATTGATCCTATCCATCACGTGGCCCCCGACGCCCGGAGCGCCTTCTGCGGCGGCTGGGGCCTCCTTCGCTAGCATCACTGCTTCGCAGATGGAGACGACGGCGTCCCATTCCTCCTCGCCTCGGACCATGGCTTACACCAGGGCCGGACGCGAGAGGTCGCTGCCGACGACATGCTTCCCTGACCATAAATCAATTGAGATAAGGGTTTAGAAAATGATGATTGAAAGTTGTTGAAGAAATGTGAAACGCTATGGAAACTGACACACCCTGGCTCTTTAGTAAACTGATTCCATTCATTTAAGACCCGCGGGATGAATTTACTAATTAATTATTTTTACATAATAATATCTCTTGCTCTGTAAGTAAAACTTACACCCCTGAATGCCGGGGTGTATGACTATCATTACAGCATAGGTTTTGGAATTTGAAAAAAGAACTGTCATACTCATACTGCACGAAGAATATTTTTAAAAAGTTATTTTTTTTTCTCGGTATCGATTAATTACTCGAATCGGAATCTAGACAATTTATTTTATAAAGATTTTATTTTAAATATGGAACTATTTGTTTCCACATCGTATGTTAGATGGAATCGATTTAAAAATCAAACTGGCCAGCAAGATTTGACGCGCTTGCGTGCGTGAAAAAAAAAAGGCAGTCTACTAGTACAAACTATAAATATACCTAAAAAGAACGTGACCATATCTCTTACAAATTGTAATAATTTTACTATTAATTTTAATTAAATACACATTTTTTTCTTCTTAATAAATGTTCATTGAAACCTGCTGTCTTGTTGTTTACTTACCTCACAATCGATATGTAAAGCAGAGTATTTATCTCGGGCGTAAGCATCAATTGCATACTCGGGTTAAGTAAAACTTACACCCCTGAATGCCGGGGTGTATGACTATCATTACAGCATAGGTTTTGGAATTTGAAAAAAGAACTGTCATACTCATACTGCACGAAGAATATTTTTAAAAAGTTATTTTTTTTTTTTCTCGGTATCGATTAATTACTCGAATCGGAATCTAGACAATTTATTTTATAAAGATTTTATACAAACTATAAATATACCTAAAAAGAACGTGACCATATCTCTTACAAATTGTAATAATTTTACTATTAATTTTAATTAAATACACATTTTTTTCTTCTTAATAAATGTTCATTGAAACCTGCTGTCTTGTTGTTTACTTACCTCACAATCGATATGTAAAGCAGAGTATTTATCTCGGGCGTAAGCATCAATTGCATACTCGGGTTAATTAGCGCCTTCGCTTCGCTCAGGCGCCAAAAACCTCGCATGCAATTGATGTCATACAGCCCTTGGTTAATAATCTACTATTATTACTTTTTCTTTAGTTAATTGGACCCGCTGATAATGATGAATAGACGCGTAAGATTTCAAACAAACGACAGTCGCGAAAGCGCTTGCACTCACTGTACGTGAACCGTTTTTATGTGTGCGTGAGTTTTCACTTGTTATAATGTAGTTAACCTTCTGTACTATAGGCATACTGTGGGATACACCTGACCTTTTTAAAGGATATTTCAAACAAAATTGCTTCGAGTAAACGTCTTTTAAGGAAGTCGCCCCCAGCGTTTCCGGTTTTTAAATTGTTTGCGAAAATTCTCGTAGAAATTTTAATTAAGTCTTTTAGACGTGTTCGATGGTTTCGTGGTCGTAAGTGCGGGTACTGAACGTGGGATCCTGGGTTTGATGATAAGGTAAAATGGAGTTTAATATGAAATGTCTAATATGAATTTCTCGGGAGCTTGGCATAACAATGTTATTGAAAGGCCTACAGGTGGATCAAAGTCTGTCAAAATGTTGGCTGATACGATATTTCGGCCGTAGGACTCTACTGGATGCGAATTGCAATGGGGACGAGGCAACTATTGGGAAGTCCGTAAATCCAGTAGGTAGTGAACTTTTTTGACTACTATCATTTTAACTCGTCTAAAGTGAAGCAATAATTTGGCATTTCGCTTTAACTATGAATAGATCCAGATAATAAAGAACAGAGAATAGAAAAATACCACCAGTGAATTCCACAGGCAGATGTCACAATCATATCTTCGAATTTTTTGGTTCTAAGATATTTGCCTCGATACTTGCCTTCACCGTTTTGAGAGCATTGGTGATGAAATAAATTACACAAAGTAATACGCCTGCCTGGATTCGAACCCACGACTTACATCATCGTCATCTTTGGTAATTCTTTACTAAAATCTTTACCAAATAATTAAAATTACACTCCCCAGTCAACCACAAATGACAAGCCATCGGTCAGCCATTATTTATCATTATAATTAATAAATTATTCATATGATTCACAGATGACCTACCGATTTAATAAATGAAACGTACTCTGATCGCGTAAGAAGCATTAATATGCAGCCACGGGCAGATGAATCAATTTAAAATTATTTATTACAGGCATATTGATGTTAAGCCTTATTTTGTGTTCTGAATAATTTATTTGCGGTTTGTACAGTCACAAGCAATAATATGTGTATATTTGACAAAAGAAGGCAAAGAAAAGAGAGAAAGAAAAAAAAAACGAAACAAAAGAGAAGAAAGAAAGAAATGAAAAAAACAACAGCAAAAAAAAAGGACAAGATTCCTCTTGAGGGCAAGCGAATGATGATTTGACCAAGCTAAACCTGAATTTCTTCTGAAAATAAAGGTCATAATAACATACATACATACATGAACTCAATCTCTTTTGCCATGGAGTAGACAGAAATCACAGAATGCCATCTGCTTCGATCCTTACATACTCCTTTTACCTTGACTACTGTAGAGCAGTGGTGGCCCAGTGGTGGCGGCCCCGACTTACGAACAGTTGGTCGTGGGTTCGAACCCAGGCAGGCGCATTACTTTGTGTAATTTATTTCATCACCACTGCTCTCAAAACGGTGAAGGAAAATATCGTGAGGAAACCGGCATGTCTTAGAACCAATAATTCGAAGATATGCGACATCTACCAATCCGCACTGGGCCTGCGTGGTGGATTATAGCCCATCCCTCTCCTAGAGAGGAGGCCTGAGTCCCTGCAGTGGGAACAATTATAGGCTGATGATGACTGTAGTCTAGAGCCTGAGAAAGGATAGGGGAAAGAAAAAGGAAAGGACTACTTAATGCGAAAATATGGTAGAAAGGGGATGAAAAGATTACTTTCGCTCGCGATAACCGACACCTAACTGCCTCCGTGGTCGAGTGGTTTAGGCGTTTGCCTTGTGACCCGGTGGGTCGTGGGTTCGATTCCCACGGGAAGCATACTTTGTAAGTTATTTCCAGTTTGGTTAGGACATTGCAGGCTTGAATCACCTGATTGTCTGATAAAAAGATGGTTCCGTGCTTCGGAAGGCACGTTTATGCCGGTGGTCCCGGCCGCCAAATTGGCGGTCGTCAAACCATGTCAGAGGCCCTTGCGGCGGTTTAGAAACTCTGACACTAGGGTGTGTAGGGTCGTTAGACCTTACTGCCCACACGATAAGAAGAAGAAGACCGACATCTACGCGGGCGAAGCCGCGAGCATCAGTTAGTAAACAAATAAAGAGAAAAAAAGGTGAAACTGAATCGTTTACGAAGTCGTCAACCAAGCATTCTGCATATCAAACTAAGTTATACCACGCGGCATATAAGTTGAACATGCGCAGTTGTCGTTTTTGCGACGTCCCATACAAATCAAGCAGAGAACCTGCGCAGAACGACGCCATTTTGTGTCAAGTTATTTGCCTAGGAGCAAAAATAATATAAGCAAAAATTTTGCTGAGAAACAACTTTCTTGGTGGGGCGTTAAATCACGTTTCACGGTATAACGCAATTTAATATTATTATATTAAAAAAAATGTAGTGATAAATGCATTGAATAGTAAACGGGCAATTCATCATCATCATCGTTCTTCTGCCCTTATCCCAATTAATTTGGGGTCGGCGCAACATGTCTTCTTCTTCCATATTTCTCGTCATCTCAGCAGTCACCTCCTTTCTAGCCATATCATCCTTCATACAGTCAATCCATCGTTTCTTTTTTTAATATTAAACGGGCAATTGAGGTATTTAAAGTAAAGATAAAACCTCACAAAGTAGTGTTTCTTAAATTGACCTCCAATATCTCCGTAACTAGAATGTTCGCAGAGAAACCGCGGGAAAAAACTGTTAAAAAACCGGCCAAGTGCATGTCGGACTTGCACATGGAGGGTTCCGTACCATTGAAGTAGATAAGAGAGATATATATATATATAGATATATAATAATATATATAGATATATAATAATATATATATATATACATATTGAGAGATTTATAAATCTCTTGGCACGAAGTTGAGTGCAAATTTGAACTTCGGCGCCTACATCGAGTCGAAAGCTCAAACTGCGGCAAAAAAGCTGGGTATCCTAAACAAGGTCAAGCGGTACTTCAAGCCTGGACAGCTTTCAATATTGTATAAAGCTCAAGTCCGGTCCGGCATGGAGTACTGCTGTCACCTTTGGGATGGCTCAGCCAAATACCAACTTGCCACACTCGACTCAGTAGAGCGTAGAGCCAGGAGGCTAATTGGTGACGCTAAGCTGGTTGCCAAGCTACATAGCCTGGCCCACCGCCGCAAAGTTGCATGTCTGTCGGTCTTCTACAGACTGTACTTCGGAGAGTGTGCGCAAGAGCTCCACGAGCTTATTCCACCATCGCCCTTCTTCCATCGAGAGACTAGACGTACTGCGGGTTATCACCCATACCTTATCGATGTTCCACACATTCGTACGAAGCGTTTTGCTAAATCTTTCATTATTCGTACAGCCAAGGAGTGGAACACCCTGCCTGCGTCGGTATTCCCGAGTTCATATAACCCCAATCTATTTAAGTCGCGAGTAAATAGGCTTCTTCTGGGTAAACTCGTTCCATCGTCGACCTCATCTCTGCCCTTAGGGTAAGATTGAGGTCAAGGGTATAAAGCCCATATAAGATAAAAAATATATATATATATATTGAGAGATTTTCCATGTTATTTTTGCACCATAGACTTCTTATAGGTTTTCCGGTAACCTATAAGTATTGAACTAATTTCTGTATTTTTTTTTAAATTTTAGTCTCAGTAAGTAGTTTCGAAGATACGCCCCCCCCCCCTATATCTCCGAAACTACTGACACTAAAATGGTATGATAGACAGACAGACAGACACACGAGTGATCTAACAAGGGTTCCGTTTTTTCCTTTTGAGGTACAGAACCCTAAAAAAAACAATGTTCAGAACTTTTGTTAATAAAACTTGACCTAAAGTGACGTGTGTGACGTATTTGTTAGGTTTTTTCGAGAACTTAACTTTATTCGTGAACAAGATTTATTATACCTAAAACATTGGATTCTATTGAAATGTTTGTTTTGGATTTTCTCACATTATAATTTATTTGCAACTAGCTGTTGCCAGCGGCTTCACCCGCTACAACTCGAAAATTATGCCGCGAGAAGATAACATTGGAATAAAAACTATCTTATGTGTTAATCCAGGGTGTCAGCTAACTCCATACTAAATTTTATTAAAATCGCTCCAGCCGTTTAGACGTGAAGAAGTAACAAACATACACACTCACAAACTTCCACCTTTATAATATTAGTGGGATAATTTATTTATACAGAAGTATAAATACTGTTATATAAATAGAATAAGTACCTAATTCATGTTTAATTCAGTTCTGTATATGTAATCATTCAGGTAGTTACCTATTAAGTACCTACCGGTTATCGTTTTTAGTTGAACCCCTGACGATCCATTCGAAAGAAGTGGGTAAGTTGGATTATTAATGCATAACACCCCTTGGTACAAACAAAATTTCTACTCAACAGGAGACAGAACAAAACAAGGTCAATAGGCACAAATAGACGTTTACAACTTGGATAAGCCCAATTCCCACGCATCACGGAATAAAAATTATAATAATTATGGTTTTCTTTCTCCTCCGTAATTTTTTTCTGATTAATTTCGTTGCGTGATCCGCGCTATTATATTGTTTCTCTGGGATTTCATCGACCTTTAATGAAGCTCGACGCCTCTGTTGATTCTGGCTCTTAGGAGTAGCAATGGTTTGGGAATAGTGTGGCGGGCTTGCCCCTTTACCCCCTGACAGACCTTCGGGCTATTATGGTCAGTGGCCTGAAACTCCTTAAAAGTCAATGTCAACTGGCGATTCTGACCGTTTTTACAGGTCAATTTTGACGGCAAGATTGGCGCAGTGGCGGAGCGATTCGACTGCTGCGCTACGTGTCAATTTATCGATGTAATAACAGAAACCACCAAATAAGGATCAAAGTAAATGTTTAATAGTTTTGACTAGTCAAAAGTAGTTTTAACTGAGTGACATCTACAATTATTAATTGAATAATTATCGCCTTTTTTTAAATAATATAGTATAGGTATATCTAATTTTAGTCGAACTATTGTCAGTGTCTGCCGTATAATACTCGTATGCCTATGTTATTACATCTGCAAGTAATTACTAGAGTTAGTGTTAAGTATCGTAATTAATGGTACAATACTCTCATTAAGAAGGATCTCAATAATAATAATGTTCTGTTTAAATGACTTCCTCGTTAATCTAGTCTTCGCAAACGCAACTGCTGAGAACGATGTCCTAGGTTCAATTTTCGGGTCGGGCCATGTGTTATTGGAGTTTTTCCGTCAGGATGGGTAAAACGGGATCAAGGGTCACAAGTTTCCCGTCGGGGCTACGGGTTGTTCACAAGAGAAACCGCGGCCTCGACACAAAGGGTTAAGAAGGATCACGGGTGGTTTTTAGTCAGTAGAAGTCTGACACTCCCTCGCTCTGCCCGGGGGGGTTATTTGACGATTCCCCAAACCCCCAAAAAAAATTGTCACATGTTTAGTTTTTAAGAGTTACAAATCACAGAATATACCAAACAAAAAACTGACTTAGGTAATATCTACTGGCCTAAATCTCCCGCGTCGCGTCGTGGCCTCAACTCGTTCAGGAGAATTATAAGGATAACATTGAGTGATTAAAGATCGGATACAAACTGGTTCAGATTCTACCGTTATCCTGTCAATTGTTACGCAGGTAATTATTGATATTGACCGCGACATGCAAGACTCTTGTGCGTCAGTCATTCTTAGTGTACGCTCGATGAAAGTGATTGGTGTACAGGCACCCAGACTTCGTACCCAGGAGTCACAATCCGAATGCCTTCGTTCTACTAACAAATATGGACGTAATCTTAGGATGAATCTGAAATAAATTATTTATTATTATTATTATTCGGTTTCTTCTGTCTTACTTCCCAGTAGCCCCGTGTGACTGAGTATGGATAATTTTTAATAAAACTTGGGCGTAAAACTAACAGAATTGAAAGCTTCATTGGATAACCCCAAGACTATCAAAAACAATTAATGACGAGAAGTTACGCCCATTTTAACTGAAGTTGTTTTACCTTGACCCAATGAAAACTCAAGTCTTTTAAATCAGAAAAAAAATTATAAATGTTACGGACACAATAAAAATAAATTCTTAAGGTGTAGAGGTTAAATATTTTGCCCGTATATTTAACACTTTATTCGAGTGTGCATAATAAAAAATAAAAGAAATTGCGACCATAACGAGTCCGCTCAATTATAAAAGCTTGGTAACAGTTTCTTTATCGCAGTATTAATATTGGACATGATACGAATTGGTTTTCAAGATTTAAATATTTTTATTACACATATTTAATAAAATTATAAAATAGTAGGTAAGTACTTGTTTTTTTGTTGTTGAGTAATTGACGCATTATTGTTTTAATAACTACTCATTAATTACTCATTTATTTACTGAATATTTTTGTTAATGTAATTTAACAAAGTATTGTTCGTAAGTTTATATAAACAGGTGTTTTTGCGATTTTCAGACTAGAGGTCGTACGGTAAGACAGCGGCATACGGCAAAAGTTTTAAAAGTAATTTGTGAATGTTGAGTGTTATTTAATTTTAGGAGCTCCTAGTTATGTGAAGTTTATTTATAGTAATGCATCTGGCTAGACTGGAAGCCGAAACTAACTTATTTAAGAAAAGGATAGGCAGATAGTGAGTACAAAACTAAAACTTTATATTAGTCGTGTAACTTTAATTTTAACCTTATCATAAAGTTAAATGAATGAAAATTTACCATATAAAATAAAGCGACATCATGCTTTTTTTTAGTTCACTACAGTTTAGTCCGTGGATCCACGTTCCACCAAAGGTCATTTATAAATTCAATTTAAAGTGTCGCATCCATCTTAATCTTAACAAATAAAAGAACCTCTAACTCCGCCACCAAAAGCCCAAACTTACCTAATTTAAATAACTTAAACACAAAATCAAAGGAGAATATAACAATATCAAGTTCCAAGATTTAATTAATCATCAATAGATCTCGCAGCGGCCTTGTTTCAAATTAACAACAAAGGAGACACCCGGACGCCTTTTGATTCGGAATTAGGGCGAGCCCGGGACGACCCAAACCCCACTCTATTATGAAAACAATAACGTGATAATTTACCTACAGGTATACTTTGCAATAACGAAAAAATTCGAAGATATGTGACATCTACCAATCCGCGCTGGGCCCGCGTGGTAGATTATAGCCTATCCCTCTCCTAGAGAGGAGGCCTGAGTCCCTGCAGTGGGAACATTATAGGCTGATGATGATGATGATACTTTGCAATAGCGGTGGAAACAGCAGAGAAACTGCGGTTTGTAGTGAAGACAATGTATCATTTCATCATGACCACTATCATTTCACTATCACTATCACTAGGTACATAGTATAAAACAAAGTCACTTCCCGCTGTCTGTCCCTATGTATGCTTAAATCATTTAATAGATAGAGTGATTCAAGAGGAAGGTTTTATTACCTTTTTTACACCCGTGCGAAGCCGGGGCAGGTCACTAGTGCTTCTATAACTATGAATCAGTGCAGCACATCTATTTCTTGCATGACTCTTTATTAGAAGTCAAAGTCATCACGCCTGTTGTCCCCGAAGGTTAAGACAGAGGTGTACCCATTAATACATCCACATTTTGATAGTTACGTTAAAGTTCCACGTAGGGGGCGAATCTATGATCATCAACCCCAATCATTATAATACTTTGCCCGCCTGGGAATCGAACCTTTTGCACAGGTCGCGCTTTCAACCACTAGCGAACGAGGCAGTTAATATGAAAAAAATAACGTGATAATTTACCTACAGATATACTTTGTAATACAGACGGAAACAGCAAAGAAACTGCGGTTTGTAGTGTAGACAATATTCGGAAAATAATCATTATACTCCTGCCTTCATCCAAATTATGGAAGTCAGTGTAGCACGTCTGCTTCTCCCAATACTGTTTCAAGCTTTCACGGTTTATAATTAAACTTATACTGTATGTCACTTACGAGTCAAGGCACGTATAAGCCGGTGGTCCGGGCCGCCAAATTGTGGTCGTTAAACCATGTCAGAGGCCCTTGAGGTGGTTTAGAAACTCTGACACTAAGGTGTGTGGGGTCGTTAGACCTTACTGCCCACACGATAAGGACAAGACTTACGAGATATCTTCCGTGATTAACCATTATTCTGAGCTTCCAATATGTGGACGCTGTTAATTTCGATGCGGGATCTAAGACAGTTAAATCGTTTCACTGGGACTTCATCGAGCTCCATTGATTGTCTCGGTGCTTTTCTTGTGGTCGCCACTGTTGATTCTGGCTTACAGGAGTTACAGTGGTTTGGGAATAGTGTGGCGGGCTTGTCCCAAATAAAAAAAAAATGTGGTCGCTGTTACTAGGGTTGTGGCCGCCGGCTTGGTTTCTTTAGTCGAACCTTTGCCACCTTTTGGTGAAAACTTTAATCCATCGTTCATCTCCACGCCTAGCCAGATATTACACAGGAATTACATGTTTGTTTATTATTGTTCACAGGCAATTTCTACAGTGATGATGCATACAGCATAGAAACAAGATTGTGACAAGCCACCACAAAGAATAATGAAAACGATTGATTTGTTATAACTGAAGGTATAAACAGTCATCATGAATCTATCACCGTTAGCTAGACAAGTAAGTACTGATCAATTATTTTAAGTAACACAAAAATATGGTAATATTGTCAAGCGATGAAAAATGCCTAACGCATACCGCACCAAGTATCTTATCGTAGTGGGCAAGATCGAAGGAAAGAGACCCCGCGGCCGATCACCTAACCGTTGGTGTGACCAAGTTACTGCACTTACTGGACTCTCTATTACAACTGCTCTAAGGAAAGCCGAACATCGAGAGAAATGGAGACATATTGTACGAACTATGAAGGACTTTCATCAGGGATACGACCTTCAGTAATGAAGAACACGACTACAAAGAAGACCGCACCATCCGGGGTTGACCGCACCAGACGAGTTGGTTAGGTGGGGCTCGCACCCACTAAAAACATCGTCGTGAGCCTACTGCCACTTTGTTGAATGGGCCACGAGAACTGCTTGCATGTCAGAGTCAGAGTAGTCAGGTACGAAAAACCGGCACCATCTAGTTTTAAAAACAGACGTGTAAAAGAGTTTGTATGAACTTATTTGCAAAAAATACATCATTTATCGGCTTATTCCACTTTTCCCCCCTGAGAAAATCCCCCTCAAGGGGGAAAACTGGACTCGGATGTAAAACATGTCCAGAAAGTCCCCTTGGCAATTTTAGTTATTCCACAAATCCCCCCTGAGAGAATACTTTGGGGTGGAAAACTGAGCTCGAATGTAAAATCATTCCGAAAATCCCCCTTATCATTTTGAGTTATTCCACTTTTCCCCCCTAAGGTTACATTTTCAAACGGCATTGGCGAGGACAAGTAGGAGATGAGAAAAAAAGGATAGTAAAGTCCCACAAACTACCAGGACATCAGAAGTAGGCAGGAGGTATTAAAAACTGGAATGAAAGTTAAAAAAAAAAGCATAGATGGTAAAGTCCCACCACAAACTACCAGGAGATCAGAAGTAGGAAAGTGGTATTCAAAACTGGAATGAAAGTCATCTGATAATGTATGTGACTGCTCTAAAAAACGGTGAAGGAAAACATGGTGAGGAAATCGGCATGTCTTTGAACCAAAAAATTCCAAGACATGTGACATTTACCAATCCGCACTGGGCCCGCGTGGTAGATTATAGCCCATCCCTCTCCTAGAGAGGAGGCCTGAGTCCCTGAGTGGGAACATTATAGGCTGATGATGATGAATGTATGTGAGTTTAAATGTTTCTTAACGCACCAACAATACAAGAGAAATTCCTAGTGGTGGCAACGTTAAAAAAAAACTCCGTAAAAAAATAGATTGGCTCTGGTCGCGGCCGTTTGGTGTTTTTTCCAACTCTGATTTTATTTTCTTAATAAAAGTCTCACTCTAACTTGATTAAATTCCTTTATTTTTATTTTAAAACTAGACAAAAAGGTCTTTCTCTATTACTCTCTAAATAGGTCCACTGTTTCTTATATCCGTCGTAATAGATCCTATCTGGAATCAGGGATATTTCCACTTAGATTAACAACAATTCTATTGCGATCAAGATAACTGTGCCTTACCAAGGACATTTGTTTTTATTGTATCACCTCTCTTTTATGTGCATTTCAACGGAAAGTGTTGTTCTTACCCCTACTGGAAACCTTTTCGATTAAATGTTTTTGTAGGTTACGTTAGGTAAGTTTAGTTTGGTTTTTGTTGTTTTGGATCAACTTATTCCTTCAGGTACGAGTATCATATATTGTGCTTAATGGCTATTAATCCTTCATGAAGCCGACAACAACAAAGCAAAAATTATGAAGGCTGGGAAACAACTTTTACGACGATTGGATTTAAAATACGCACGCCAACTTAAAGCATGGTGCGGATTGGTGCATTGCATACTCGTACTACAGCATTACTTTAAATACGACCATGGGATCATGGAAAATTATCCTTGTAAAAGGATAAAAAACTTTGGTACCAGAACAAAAAAAGATATCACAATGACGGTGAGATTAAGATGCCTTTCGGCTTCGTCAAAAGTATTTCTGTTATTTTATTTAAATTTTCAGTTTTTGGTGGCCGGTTCAACGCACTTGGCCGCACTGTCAGCTGGTGGGGTAATAGCTTACCCCAGCGTGTTACTAGAGCAACTCAAGTCAGACGACTCGATTATACAAATTGACTTACATAAAGGATCATGGATTGGTATGTTACAGTCTGAATAACAATAAAGAAAAAGCTATTGAAAAAACTTTTTTGAGTGCGTACCCCTAATGATTGTACTATGTAATAAATCTAAAAACGTCGAGCTTCATTGTCTCGGCGCTTTTCTTGTGGTCGTCATTGTTGATTCTGGCTAACAGGAGTTACATTGGTTTGAGAATAGTGTGGCGGGCTTGTCCCAAATAAAAAATAAAAATCTTAAAACAAAGTATAATTATTAAAATCATCAATAAAACCCTTTTAGTTCATTTTAATTCTGTTAAATGACAATTTCATAAAAAAGTCAATAAATCGCATTTAATTTTGTAAAATAAATATGGTATTACGGTCGCGAGTCGTAGTTTGTTCAACAAGCGGCTGAACTGCACTGACCTGTAAACAACCAAAAAAAGTAACAACATTTGAATTTCGCGAGTTACCCTAACGCTTCCACATAATTGTACAAGAACTGGAATTATAAAAACGTATAAAAACAAACCTCTAAAAATCTTGGTGTTCTAAAAATGAAATAAAACTTTCATAAGACAATTTCTTATCATTTAAATAAAACAATTTCTGATGATTTTAAAAATAAAATAAACCTCTAGATTGAAGCTTTATTTATTTTCCTAAGAGAGGATAAACATTCGAATACTATAAAAGACCCTTGAGAAATAACCATGACCTTTACTGTACAGTTTTACGAACTATTCTCAAGGGGGAATTTAAATCTGCGGTAAATAACAGCTGTAGTAGAAAATGTTAAAGATTACCTAGCAATTTAAGTAAACTCCTCTCTTTTTCCCAACTATTTTGTCAAGTGAAGTAAGTGGCTCGAAAGTCTGACAACCAGTTTTACCAAGGGGTATCGTATTATTCAATACAAAATGTGTTGCAGGGGTCATAATTATAGGCAGTCGCTCTTTGTAAAATACTGGTGTTCAGGTACATCCAGTTAGACTGTAAACCAAGCCAAACATAGTTGCGAGACTAGACAGAAGATGAGTTTTCAAAATTCAAACCCCTTTTTCTCTTTTCAGGTTCCGTTCATGGCATAGCTGGTATACCAAGTATTCTTCTACCCTTCCTCATGCAGTACCAAGGCAGAAGATTTGCCTTCATCCTCAGCTGTATGTTCCTAATCACTGGTTGGATGTTAACGTACTTAGCACAAAATATCATGACGCTTATAATCGGGGAGTGCTTCCACGGACTCGGTACCAACAGTCTTCTGACCGTCAGTTTTTTAAGCGTATCCGAAATGGTTCGACCTAAGTACCGAAATACTTGCTTACTGCTATATGGAACAGTACAAGCATTAGGCATTTCTTCAGTGGGGATTATAGGGGGGTATCTGCACTGGAAGACAGTTGGCTTGATCATGTGTTCACCAGTTTTTATAGCATTGCCTTTAGGATTTGCTTGGCCAGAGTCGCCTTCTTGGTTAGCCTATAAAGGCAGATACAGAGAGTGCGAACAAAGTTTTGTTCGACTAAGAGGAACTGATCAAGAATCAAAGAAGGAATTAAAAGCGATTGTCAATTCACAGAAAGATAATGTGAAACTCAAATCATCCTCAACGTTTCAAGATTTACGGGAGACAGTCATGAGTAGAGACTTCTATTTGCCCACGTTACATACTTTCGTTTTAATCAATGTTTTATATTGGGGTGGAGGTATGCCCGTGATAATATACTCTACAGATATGATTTTTAAAATCTCTGGCAGGTTTAATGCACATGCAAAACTAGCTATGGATGTTTTGCTTTTCAGTGGTTATAACATAGCAACAGTTTTAGTCCGATTCTGCAGTAGCAAAAAAGTTATGCTCTTTAGTATGTCCGGGTCTGCGGTTTTCATGACAGCTACAACAATTATGTCATATTTACAAAGTGTAGGGACCGTGGAAAAGGACTTAGGGGTGTATTGTTTAGTAGGTTTCGTGGCGTTCTTGAGTTTGGGTTCGAGTTGTATAGGGTTTTCTATATCGAGCGAGATAATGCCTGTGAAACACAGAGGCGTCGGTGGTTGCCTCTATGTTATTTACACATGTGTACTCCATTCATCGTCTTTGAAAGCGTACCCTTATTTGAGTGTGTATATGAATGTGTGGGGTGTGTTTTTGCTTTACGCTGTCTATGCAACGTTGTCTATTTTATTTATTTGGAAGTATGTGCCGGAGACTAGGAATAGGACACTGCAAGAAATTGAGGAGTATTATAAGTATGGTAGTTTTAAGAAAGGAGATTTAGATGAGGCTGTTGATGTACCTTTTATTAAGTCTGACATTAGTCAGGATACGACAAGTTGCAAGCGCGACAGCTGTGCTTGAGGTCCTGGTCCTGGCTTCGATTCTCGGAACGCACAAAGTTTTGTTGGACTTTTCCATTAGGAATTTCTCAGTAGCAGCCACTGGGTGTGAGCCAGGTTGATGGCAATAGTCTCGGCCCTCCATTAAATGGGGCTTCACTACATAGTATAAAACAAAGTCGCTTTCTCTGTCCCTATGTCCCTTTGTATGCTTAAATCTTTAAAACTACGCAACGGATTTTGATGCGGGTTGTTTTAATATATAGAGTGATTCAAGAGGAAGGTTTTAATACCTTTTTTGCACCCGTGCAAAGCCGGGGCGGGTCACTAGTAAATAATTTTTTTTTTTTGAAAATTTGGTGTATTATGGGGTACACCGCTGCATAACCCTTCGGGTGTTACAGGCCTGATGTTATGTTATAGTAGACAAAATAAGGTCTATGTTTAGGCCAAAGGTAACAACTCAACGAGGCAATATTTCCTGCCTTTTGGGTTTTTTTTCGTTGACATGCGATTCCGACGATTTCTTGTTCTTTCGATACACTTTTACAATTTTATTATTATTGTAATAATTTTAAAGTCTAGAAATAATGCTTGTATTTCATTAAGATCATTTAGTCAGTATTATACATGTCTTCGTTTTAAATTCACCTTTTGTTTTTTTTATTGTTAATTTATATCATTTTGTTTTGTCCTGCGTGAGACTAATACATGCCATTCCTTCCTTATTTTTTTCTTATTTAATAAATCAATAATAGTTTTATGTTTAATAATGCTGCTTTATTTTTATTTTTTTAATTCGTCCTTGGTAGTGATCCCAACTATGATGTTTAGGTCTTTAGTTCACTGATATGTGGGATGATGTTTTAGTCACCGTTTAAATTTTTTCTAGGCATTAGGTCTAGGCAGTAGGCCAATAACACCACTTTTGAAAAAAAAAAAACGATACGTATTTTCGTAATGTATCATTTTCTCGAAAGAATTATCCGCTCTCCGTGAAACATTAAAACTTTGTGATGTCATATCTCAATATTTTTGTATTGAGTGATACTAAAAGAAAAACGTATTCAATGATTTTCTGAGAATTTGGACGGTGACTAAAATAATTATCATTTTGTATAAAGAGGTATTCGCCACTTAAGCTATCTATTCGGCCCATTACTTCACCAGACACTCATTCTTGCGTAACGTAGCCATGGGTCAGTGATCGTAGGTAGAGCTATTTTTATCCAACTGCAAAGAAAGGGTGATAGATGGCTTACTTAATCGATAAATGTCTAATTCTTAAAATGCTTAACAGCTTGAAAACGGACTAATTCTTAAAATACCCAATTCTTAAAACGACTAATTCTGGAAATGCCTTATTCTCAAATGGACTAATTCTGGAAATGCCTTATTCTTAAATGAACTAGGTCCTAAAATGGCTTAAATAAAACTAACTTGCAAGATTTGATTCACAACATACAGTTTTAATATAAACAGTGAACGCTCTCGGAACCCCGGGATTTGAAATATACAGGGTGTACCTAAACGAACACTTAACGAAGTCGACAGGCACTACTTTTTGCCGTCATTGCGATGTTTTTGTTTGAGACCATACCTGGGAACCACGGTATTTTAATAATTGGCCCGTTTAATAATTGGTCCGTTTTCAAGCTGTTAAGCATTTTAAGAATTAGACATTTATCGATTAAGTAAGGGTAAAAATAGTTCTACCTACTGCGATCACTGACCCATGGCTACGTTACGCAGCAATGAGTGTCTGGTGAAGTAATGAACCGAATAGCTTACTAGGCGAACCTCTTTATATTATCATTAACAGCCTATTAATGTTCCCACTGCTGGGACACAGGCCTCCTCTCTTTGAGAGGGAATGTGCTATAATCTACCACGCGGGCCCAGTGCGGATTGGTAGATGTCACATGTCTTCGAATTTTTAGTTCTAGGACATGCCGGTTTCCTCACGATGTTTTCCTTCACCGTTTTGAGAGCAGTGGTGATGAAATAAATGACACAAATTTGGAGGTCAAAGTTCCAATTTTTTTACAAGTTTTGTTTAAATACAAGTTTTTAAGGTTATAATTTAACTTTAATTACCACGATCACCCGTTTACTATTCAAAGTATCCATCAATAAACAGTTTTAAGTGTGCTAAATTCTGTTATACTGCAATACGTGGTTTTTCACCCCTGAAAAAAAGTCGTTAGCAATTGAATTTTAATTGTAACGTAGGTTTATTTAGTTTAGTGTACAGAAAGCGACGTTGACGAAAGTGACGGTTTTATGAAGAGTCCGTTTACACCCTCTTGTCATCATCATTTCAGCCATAAGACGTCCACTGCTGGATATAGGCCTCCCCCAGATGTCGCCACATTGACCGGTCCCGTACGTCTCGCATTCAGCGGGTCCCTGCAAACTTTACACCCAATATTTATTATTAAATAAGTTGGGAAATACTTTGTAAAAGTTATTCACATCTCAAGGAATTATGAACACATATCCCTCCGCCCTTCGACAGGTAAGTATAAGACGATACGTTAAAGGTTACCAATACATAAGACAAGTTTTCTTTTATTCTTGTTAATAAAAAAATGTATATTGATGACTATTTAACGGATTTTCTAGCTGATTTTAGTTGTATATAATATTTGTATGGTTGATGATGATATGCATCAATATTTTAATGTTAGAATGTGTAAGGATTTTCTTTAATATTGTTGTAAATAGGTACCTAAATAAAAAATACCTAAGCAAATAAATGAACACTCTATTCTATTTTATTTTTACGAATCCTCGGAGTTTCAGTTAAAATCCCGGGGAATATCTATAATTATCATAAACGTTTGCGGTCATTAAACCAACCTAACAGACAGATGTGTTGCCGGGAAGTTTGTTCCGCCACTTCTTCTTTCCAGCTAAACACTAGGAAGTGTCGATGAGTGGGCGTTTTGGGGGACTGTCTTATAAAAATGTGAATAGTAAAGTAAAGTAATTTTTTCACGTTCGAAAAGTGCTGATTACCAGCCTAATTTGAATAAATGACTTTTGATTTTGTAACCAAAATGGCTTTACCTACTCTGATCACTGGTCATACTAGTCAAACAAAGCATTGTCTTGATTGGCTTACTTACTAAGGTCATCCAAAAGGTCCGGGGCTGCGGGTTGTTCGAAAGAGATACCGCGGCCCCGGACACAAAGGGCTAAGAAGGAAAATGGGTGGTTTTTAGTCAGTAGAAGTCTGACACTCTCTTCCGCTCCGCCCGGAGCGGGAGGAGAAGCTCTAAAAAAAATGTCATCTAAAATGTCGTATCAATCATGTTAGCACATCTATACCTACAGATGACCAGCACATCAAATCTACCCAAAACTTTCAAGTTTTCCAATCGACATTGAATCTAATGTTTTTGCTATAAAGATTTAAATCCATTAAAGTTTGACACATTATAGCAAAATTCACCCAAAGAGCAATGGAGAGGGCTATGCTCGGAGTTTCCATGCGTGATCGAATCAGAAATGAGGACATCCGCATGAGAACCAAGGTTACCGACGTAGCCCGAAGAATCGCCAGACTTAAGTGGCAATGGGCAGGGCACATAATATTGCTCGCAGAACGGATGGCCAATGGGGCTGAAAAGTTCTGGAATGGCGACCGCGAACCGGAAGACGTTGCGTTGGAAGGCCTCCCACTAGGTGGACCGATGACCTGGTCAAGGTAGCGGGGACCCGCTGGATGAGAGACGCACGGGACCGGTCAATGTGGCGACTCCTGGGGTAGGCCAATGTCCAGCAGTGGACGTCTTTTGGCTGAAATGATGATGATGATGACATTATAGTAGCTTGATATGTAGGCGTCTGTACTTTGCATACATATCAACATGTTTGGTCTAGTGATAGTAAGTTAACTGAAAAGGAGGTTTTAGGTTTGACTCCTAGTTTGACAATGTTATTGGGTATTTCTATCAGGGATTTGCTACGCTACAAAACTCTTTGTGAGAGAGACTCTGAAAGAAAAGAAATAAAGAAAAAGTTTTTATTTGTATCGCATAGAACATAACATAAAAGACAGGGCCATGGCAGGTTTTTTATAGTTTCATATTATTGGGTGTACCTACTGTAGTTGGAAAACCAATTAAACAAATAAATCTAGTTGTCCGTAATTAATTAAATATTCCAGGAATCCAGGCTTGGGTAAAAAATATGAATTACTTGGAAAATAAAAGCCGGCTTTGAGTCCTTGTTAAAACTTTTGCATGGAAAATACATTATTTAAAAAAAAATGCGAATAGGTATGTAACGCGATTTTTAGCTGAATGTTATTTTCCTTGGTGTGCATGCTTTTAAAAATATTTACTTTAGGAATGTATTTTAACGTGATTATTTTACTAGTTTGGAAATTTGGAAGAAGTTTGTCATTTTCTATTAAATTAGCTCCTTTATGATTAGCTTTTGCCTGCGGCTTCGCCTGTGTTTTGCTGGGATACTTTTACACAAAAATGTCGTAAGACACTTGGGGATACTGTAACTTCTCATGAGTGACGTAATCATTTTCGGAATCAAACCAGTGGTTCCGAAGATTATCTTCTACATCCAAACTTGTAAACGAAGGTTTTAGGTTTTCCATACCTTGCGCCGTTCCATATTCCTAGCTCGACGGGCATCGCCAGAGCGGCTGTTGCTTGTGCTAAAAACATCAAACGGTGCAAATACAATTACATAATTGCGAGTTATGTGTTTAAACCGTTCAGGGTTAAACACTAGTTGCATGAGAAATGGGCAACGCCGCCAGCCTTCTGGCAGGGTAACCCTTCCTTTTTTTGGGGTTGAGAAATCATCAAATGACCCCTCCCGCTCTGGGCAGAGCGGTAGAAAGTGTCAGACTTCTACTGACAAAAAACCACCCATGTTCCTTATTAGCCCTTTTCTTTTTTTTTGGTGGGTGGAAAATCATCGAATAACCCCCCCCGCTCTTGGGCAGAGCGAAGGGGAGTGTCAGACTTCTACTGACTAAAAACCAAACCCATGTTCCTTCTTCGCCCTTGTGTCGGAGCCGCGTTATCCTTTCGACAAGCCACAGCCCCGACGGGTCCTTATTAGCCCTTTGTGTCGAGGCCACGGTATCTCTTTCGAACAACCCGTAACCCCTACGGGGATGGGTAACCCTTCCTTACATACCGAGTTTATCCGTGACTTGGATAGCACGTTCAACCATTTGGTCCAAAGTTGTCATTTGTAGATCTATAACCACTGTCGCTACACCTGTGTGCCTATTGGCCTTGTAGTCTAGGCAACAAACGCCTTTTTGATGAACTTTTTTCAGCAGTCTCCGAAAATTATGATTGAGGTGTCATTCGATTCGGAATGGCATCCAGATGATTTTCGAAGAAAAATGAAGTTCCGCTTGCAAAAATTGCAAAAGTTATTAACAATTAACTAAAAAATTTAAAATGAGTTTAGTGTTTTGCAAATATCTCAAAACCTAATTAAAATTTTTCAAATTTGAAATAAGATTAAAAAAGGGGAGGAAATTTCCTAAAGAATGTTCTAACTTTCGGAATTGTAGGACCAATATTAATAACTTTCCGATCGGGTTGAAAATACGCCCGAAAACTGGTACTCCGTCTTGCGCAAGCTACGCTCCATTCGGACCTCTAATGAATAAATGTTATTTAAACTTATTAAATATGAAAATTAAAAATTGAGTTTTTTTATTAACAATTTACTGAAATGAAAAATTTCAAACCTTCAATAGACATTAAAAAATTCTTTTTTTTTATTATATTATTATTGAACCGTTTTTGTATGATCAGAAGCTACTTAAAAATGATTTTTTATATTTTTATATCCTGTTTTTTAAAATATTTTTATAAACAAATCCGTTGTTTATGAGATAATTTAATGTTTTTTTTTAAATATCGTAATCTTTGATAATAATCATGATTTAAAAAAAAAAAACCGTTTCTTAAAAAAAATGTTTATTTGCTTAAAAACGCATTTGTTGATTAACAATTATTTTCTCCCACTTCTAATTAATATTAAGGTATCATTATTTTTTAATCACCATTATTTGTTTTTTCTTTCTGATATATAATAAAAAAATATTGTTTTATTAAAACTTTCATTGTTTATGTAATAAACAATTTGTTAAAAACAAAATAAATTTTTACTTTATATTTTTTTTCTTGTTTTACTTATTGTCACAAAAACAGATATGATTTTGTTTTTTCAAATTAAAAAAAAAATTGTAAAAAAATAAAACGAGAAAAAAAATATAAAGTGAAAATTTATTTGTTTTTAACAAATTGTTTATTACATAAACAATGAAAGTTTTAATAAAACAATATTTTTTTTTTATATATCGAAAAGAAAAAACAAATAATGGTGATTTAAAAAAAATGATACCTTAATATTAATTAGAAGTGGGAGAAAATAATTGTTAATCAACAAATGTGTTTTTGAGCAAATAAAAATTTTTTTTAAGAAACGGTTTTTTTTTTAAATCTTGATTATTATCAAAGATTACGATATTAAAAAAAAACATTAAGTTATCTCATAAACAACGCATTTGTTTATAAAAATAATTAAAAAACAGGATATAAAAAATATAAAAAAATCATTTTTAAGTAGCTTCTGATCATACAAAAACGGTTCAATAATAATATAATAAAAAAAAAGAATTTTTTAATGTCTAATGAAGGTTTGAAATTTTTCATTTCAGTAAATTGTTAATAAAAAAACGAAAATTATTTTTTTTTTAATTTTTCCAACGAGAGCCTATTCTTAGACCTTTGAAAAATAGCTTCACGAAAGGAAAAAAATCTCAGATGAATAGTGTAATAATTATCGCACTTGCAATGCAGCAATGTCAGTGTTCGTGCTACAAAAAATTGTTAATTAATTAATGGATAACTTATTGATAATTCGCGATAAAAATTTTTAGATCACAGATTATTGTGTATTGATCTATCCTGCAGGCGCCTGAATTTTTTCAATTTTTAATTTTCATATTTAATAAGTTTAAATAACATTTATTCATTAAAGGTCCGAATGGAGCGTAGCTTGCGCAAGACGGAGTACCAGTTTTCGGGCGTATTTTCAACCCGATCGGAAAGTTATTAATATTGGTCCTACAATTCCGAAAGTTAGAACATTATTTAGGAAATTTCCTCCCCTTTTTGAATCTTATTTCAAATTCGAAAAATTTTAAGTAGGTTTTGAGATATTTGCAAAACACTAAACCCATTTTAAATTTTTTAGTTAATTGTTAATAACTTTTGCAATTTTTGCAAGCGGAACTTCATTTTTCTTCGAAAATCATCTGGATGCCATTCCGAGTCGAATGACACCTCAATCATAATTTTCGGAGACTGCTGAAAAAAGTTCATCAAAAAGGCGTTTGTTGCCTAGACTATAATATTGTTCTGTTCTGACTCCTGCTGATATGGAGGGAAGTGGAAACACTGATGAAAAAAAAAAAAGTTGATGTGGCACTCGGAGACTGCCGCGCTTTACCGCGGCAGTCTCCGAGTGCCACATCAACTTTTTAATAATTGCTTAGCAATTTTTATCAACTTATGCAAATAATTATTTATTTATTTTATATATGCAGTATTTTTTTAAAAAGAATTTAAATTATATAAGTAAATCAAAAGTAACCTTCATAGACTAAGCTAGTAAGAAACTCTATGACAAAAAAAAAAAAAAAAAGTATTGACAGCTTGTCAGCCTGACATAACATTGAAAAATATGAAAATGATTTATTTTATTTTAGATATTTTATAAGAAAACGAATCGTTTTCTAAGACCGATTAGCAGAATAGTAATGCAAAAACCAATAAAACTTATGATAGATGCGTAATAATAATAAAATGAATGTATATATAGAGTACTCACTCATTATCTTTCACTATTTTTTCGTGACTTTCTTCATTAATAAATTAAATGCACTTTGTTTATTCATATTTAAAACACTTTGTACACAAATTATACGAGTAACAATATTTAAGAAGGAGAAAGCAGAGAGACAAAACAGAAAAACTTTACACCTTTACACGTGAGGTTATAAATTATTTAATTTGACAACCTCAGTTGACAACCTTGTTATTTTCCGTAACCATAGCAACCTGGTTGATCCCTTATTATTTTCGTTACGGAATCTCTGGATTCGCTCTCCACGCTCAAGGACCGCGATAAAGCTATGCAATAGCTTAAAAGCACGTGATAAATAAAAATGTTTTCTTCTTCTCCTTCTATAATGATAATTCTAGTATGAATCTAACTAGTTAGAAGATCGTGCATGTTTACGACAACTTTGAACATAAGTTCAATAAGTTGTTCATAGCAAACTCCCAACTATGTTATCGACAAGTTTTATACTCTGGAAGACAAGAGCATAAGTTATTTTGTGTGCTCTAAGTATACTACGTATTTTTTTAATATCCCTAACTCCAGGTTTATAGTCTATAGTAAAAGTATTGCAAAAAGTCCTAAAATATTTGGTCCAAAAATGCATAGTTTTGAAGATTTATCATAGTGTCCATTTTCATTGATAAATACGAGTAATTTATTTATATTCATTACAATAATCCATACAATAATTATAATTTCACAGCTAAAAAATGCTACGTTGTCATATTTCACGTAAGAGTGTTAAACATTAATAATCTTGACTTCGTAGAATTATTTTGTGTGTGTGTAACTTCGTGCAAATTCACAATTTAATTAATTTTGTAGTTTTATTAATCCGTATCCATATTAAGTTGCTCAAGAAATAAGCAGTACACAAAACTTATATAAATAATAATTTATAAGTTTTGTAGATGTTAAATGTTTTATTGTTAGGTCATAAATAATTTATAATGAATAATCCGTAGAATTTCCTGGATCAGAATGATTAATGTATTTCTTGTCACTTACCCAGATCAAACTTTACTTAAGTTTACTCAACACTTCCCTTAATAAATAATTCAAACCTAAAACGACCCCAAAATCAGCTTCCCCTTTAAAATTCAAGACAGATAGTTATAAAGTAATTAATACCGCACAAACAAAAGTTGTCAACAAACATCTAGAACTCCAGAAACCGTCAAGAACTTAGATTGCTACTCAACAAACTTAAATTACCCTTTCAATACTCACCAAAAAGGTTTTATCACTCAGCGTAGCATCACCAACAAGGAGGCCGAAACACAAAAAGTTCGATACAGAAAAAAAACACTCCGGAAATAAAAGTACTTTTTTCGGGCGATCGAAAAAAGAACTGTCACAATTTTCCCGCGAAAATGAAGGGAAGGACGCGACCTTCCCCTTCCGTCGTTTGAGAGCTACTGGCGGTTGGGAGCTGCAAATGATGTTCGGAGTTTGAAAAGTTAGGGTAGGTCCTCTGTGTCGAGGGGTTGAGGGCTGGCTGGCAAAATTGCGGGTATGTTTTTCACTTATCGAGATCAAAGTGTTCTTTACAATGCTGTTTAGAGGGCGCCTCGTGAAAAGTCAGACGGAAAACAAAAGACATGATTTTTAAAAAGTTTTTTTTATATTCTATAAGATTTCGCTACCCTTCTGTTTGTATTGGTTTCTATTTGTATTTGATGCTAACTTGTAGCTGTGGTTTGAATAAATTATTCTGTGATGGGGAGTGGGGAGACGAAAATTGCCATTTTCTTAGAGAGACTAATAAAAATCTTGTTTAAAACTAATGAAAATTCCTGTTTCTTGTTTAAATGAACACTACCTAAACTAGTCAATCTTACCGTTGTCTTTATAATACAGGGTGACAACAAATCACCCAAAATAATAAAACATAAAAAATTAAAATAATAAAAATAAAAATAATAATGGTAATGGTAATTAAAAATTTGTAATCTGTAAATTCGCCATGGAACTCACTATTATTCATAAAAAATAATAATACTCATGATTAATGAAATGTCAATCTACTGATAATGACAATAAATAGATGTTTTCTTTACGAATTGGATTTCAAGTTCACAGCAAAAGAGCATTATTATGACAAGTGATGCGGAGGCTTTATCAACGCCTTATCACAACCCATTATAGGGTTATTTACAATAATGTCAGCACATCATCATGATTATCTTGCCCTTATCCCAACTCATTTGGGGTATAGCAAGTCCTCTTCTACACCTGCTCTTTCACAATAATGTTAGCATACTAAACTTTAAATAAAAGGGATATTTCATCCCGCTGCTCTCCCTCACAGTGGCACATTCCTTATACCACGTGACCGCATTTTCGCGCGCCCGATCGCTCATTGAGTTACGAATTTTGGACACAATTTATTTGCGATCCTGTTCATTATTGGACAACAAATATACATACTAAAATTTCTGAATTCTTAAGCGAATCCATCTGAAAAAACTGAAGTTATTCGTCGTGTTTTTCTGTATAATATTATAAGGTCCCATTAAAATAGGTGGACAAATTTTAACACAGTGTTCAGTAGGTCTAACCAAAGATATCTAAACAAAAAAAACATTAAATAAAGAGATTTTTTTATACTTATAATAACAAATTGCCGGCGCTCTAGAACAAACTCATCCTTTATGAGTAGGTACTTAAATGCGTTTTTCTTAATTTTGAATTATTTGTTTTCCCTCAATAAATAAATATGTCGGACTAACAGGATTTTTCCGATAAGACTTAATGTAACAAACTCAAAATATTGTGCGTAATTAAATTAAATAATAGTTTCACCGGATTCAAAAGAAGAGGAAGACTATAGAAACGATGAAAGGATTAAGTGAAGGATCGTATGGTTATAAAGGGAAAAAATACATGTATATCTTGAACATATTACGACAATTTGTACACAATGTGTGTTACTGATCGTAGCTACTGAAGAAAACGCGCTGGTATAAGAAACCACAGTTTATTTTTACAAACATTCCCAAAATCAAGTAAAACCAAAAGTCACAAGTCTATCTACCTGTCAGTCATATTAGAATTTAGAAAACAATTAAATGTTCCGAAAAGGTGATGTTAAATAAGTTCGGTTCGTAACATACTCCACATTTTTATTAAAGTCTAGCCTAGAGCTCCTGGGGCACTAACTTCTTAAGCGGTCTCCTGAGAGGGCCAGCACCTGTTAGTATGTCCGCCACTCTTGCTACTCCGTCTGGGCCTGTGTATATCTTAGTCACTCTACCTCTCGGCCAAGTTCCTCTGGGTAACTGTCCATCTGCCACAATAACCAAGTCACCCTCTTTTATATTTGGGGATGATCCACCGCCGCGTCGAGGTACCAAAGTCGGAAGATATTCCCGAATCCATCGAGACCAGAAATGATCCGTGAGTCTTACGGCTCTGCGCCAACCGTCTCGTCCGATGATATCCCGATCTGTCAACGTAGCTGGGATAGGTTTCCCTGAAGACGATCCTAGTATAAAATGCATTGGTGTCAAGGCTTCCTCACAGTCTGGATCAACTGGAACGTGTGTCAGAGGACGTGTATTCACTAAATTCTCTGACTCTAGTAGAAAGGTCTGCAGAACTTCATCTGAGGGGGAGCGTTCTCTTAGGGTGGTCTTGAGTGCTGTTTTGATTGATCTTACCATCCGCTCCCACGCTCCACCCATGAATGGGGCTGAAGGGGGAATGAATCGCCATGAGATCTTCTCGTCTGCTACAAATCGGTTAATTTCCGCTCCGTACAGCTCTCTTAGCGTTCTGTTGGCACCCACAAAAGCTGTTCCGTTATCGGACCATATCTCACTCGGCGTTCCACGGCGCGCAATAAAACGGCGCAAACTCATGATCGCCGCGTCGGTTGACAAACTATGTACAACCTCCAGATGAACTGCTCGTATAACAAGGCAGGTATACAGTGCTACATAGCGTTTCTCTTTCCTTCTCCCAACTGTGACCTGAACTGGGCCGAAGTAGTCCAAGCCAACGAAAGTGAACGGTCTACGATGATGCGCTAGGCGGGCTGGTGGGAGGTCTCCGGTGGACGGTGCGAAGGGTTGAGCGCGCTTCAGCCGGCACAGTTGACAACCATGGGCGACTTTTCGAACAGCACTTCGCAAATTGATTATCCAATAGGTTTGCCGCATTTCGTTAACTACTGTCTCGGAATTAGCATGGGCAGACTTCACGTGATGATGGGCAATCAAAAGCTGGACAGCAGGGTGTTTGGGATCTAAAATTATAGGATTTTTCACGCCATCGCCAATATCTTGCATTCGGTTGATTCTTCCGCCCAATCTCAGTAAATTATCTTTATCTATGTAGGGGGATAGATTGAATAATCGACTTTTTCGATGTAATGGCCTTTTCTCAGAGAGGTAGACGATTTCATCTGGGAAGGAGTCGAGTTGGCTTTTCTTCAGAATATGTGATTCAGCCACGCGCAGATCTTCGGCGGTTATTTCTTTAGGACTGCCTTTGTTTTTTAATAGGTGCAAAAATTTATGGGCTCTCGCCGTAGCTCTCAATAGCCTTCCCCATGAGCTCAGTCTTTCTGGGTCAACAGTCAATGGTGTCGGGAAATTATGAGAGGAAATGAGATGACAATGATTCATACCGGATGGTTTTTTTTCTAAACTACTGGCCGTGTCTATGTATGGTGATGTTGGCCATTGTTGTTCTGATTCGAGTAAAAATGTTGGACCTGTAATCCAGCGAGATTCTTGATTGAATACTGCGCGCTTATGGCGTGTCGCATCGTCTGCCACATTTTCCGCGGTCGGAATCCATCTCCATTCCGTTACAGCTGTAGTTTCGAGAATCTCGCCGATTCGATGTGCTACAAATGGTTTGAATGATCGCGCATCGCTACGCAACCAACTCAAAACGTTAAGCGAATCGCACCAAAATATACGCTTACTTGGTTTATGCTGATGCGATTCATGAATGAATGATGCAAACCGAGCGGCTACTAAAGCTGCCTGCAACTCGAGGCGTGGGATGGAGGCGGGTTTCAATGGTGTGACTCTACTTTTGCTACCGATAAGAGCGAGCTTCACTGTTCCATCTGCATAGATATATCGCCAGTACGCCACTGCAGTGTACGCTAACTCACTGGCATCGCAAAACAGATGAAGTTCGCGGTGAATGATATTAGATGATGATCTAAGACCATAATATCGCGGCAGGTGCAATTGAGAAGCAAGTTGTACATCTCGAAGCCATTCAATCCAAAATTTTTGATCTCCTTGATCAAGTTCATCGTCCCAAGTTAGACCTTTTCGCCAAATTGACTGGAACATGATGCGTCCTCTAGAAACAAGTGGGCCTAGAATACCCAAGGGATCATAAATTCGCATTAAGGTGGACAACGCATCACGTTTACTTAGCCTAGCTGGCGGTTTAGAATCCAAGTTGAGACTGAAACCTATGACGTCGTTCCTAGGTTGCCAATTCAGACCGAGCACCCTAGAAACGTTGTCATCGTTACCTAGCACTACATCGTTAAATTTCTGAGATATCGATTCAGGTACTAATAAAGAAAGAGCTCTTGGGTCGTTCGAGACCCAGTCGCGCATCTCAAAACCCGCCTGACGGTTGAGATGTACAATGTCACGGGCCAGGCGCGCAGCTTGGTCTACACTCTGTAGTGAGCCAATATAGTCGTCCATGTATACATCATGTATAGTTGCATGCGCAGCATCAGGGTACTCAAGTTTGCATTCTTTCGCATTAAGGTTCTTTATATATAGGGCGGTACACGGACTCGAGCACGCACCAAACATCATTGATGACATACGATACAGCTTTAAATTGTGTGCGGGGTCATCGCGCCACAGAAAGCGCTGCGCATCGCGATCTGCTGGACGGATTCGAACCTGTGGGAACATTTCGCGTATGTCCGCCGTAAGTGCTATAGCGTTTTCCCTAAACCTCATCAAGATCGCAAGTAATGGCTGTAATAAGTCAGGACCTGGCAAGAGGAGAGAATTAAGACTGATTCCTTTAAACTTCGCGGCTGCGTCGTGTACGACTCTCAACTTACCAGGTTTATGGGCATGAGTAACGCCAAAATGTGGGAGATACCAAGTGATACCAATTGGGGGGGCCATGCATTCTTCAGCGTATTTCTTATCTAACATTGCTTTAATGTTTTGCCTATACATGTTGGCATATTGCACATCTGACTGCATTTTCTTTTCGAGAGATAAAAATCTAGAAAGGGCTAATTTAAAATTGTTCGGTACATCTTTAATATCGGGTCGCCAGAGAAGACCGGCTTCAAAATGACCATCAGATAGTCTATGTACAGTCTCGTGCAAAGTTTTTAATGCGTGTTGATCAGAAATGCCGCGGTGGTCTTTCTTTATTATGCCAATAGCGTCTAATTTGTAGTAGTCTTTGATTGCGGTTTCAATAGAAAAATTACTGTCTGGCGTTTCGGATATGTTGGCATGATGAAGAAAGTTAACCTTGGATGTTCTACTTGACACGAAGCCATATAAAACCCAACCAAGAGCAGTGTGGATTGCAACTGGTTGGTGGTCCTTGCCTGCACGAATAGAATCTGCCACGGTCAACTTCCAGTTATCTACACCAATAATTAGCATAGGTTGTACTTCATCACAACATAAAATATCTCCTAAATCAGATAAATACGAATATTCACAAATATCTTCCCTATTTACAGAAGCTCGATAATTTATACCTAAATTTTTGACCGAGCGAGCATTATGTATCTGGTAAGAGTCGGTACAGTTACGCCCTTTAATTGTAAAATCAACGTACTGAATATCGCAATCACGTGACAAGCCTCCTACACAATCTATTCGTACTCGTTTACTCGGGCCTTCGATACCTACATGCTTTGTAATCTCAGAGTCTATGAAAGTAGTTGTACAGCCATCATCTAAAAGTGCGTGAGTCTCCACAGTCCCCCGGGGACCAGTTACTTGAACTGCGACAACTTTAAGAAGTGGTCGAGATTTAGGTCTACTTACGCTCGACGAAGGGCGAATAGCCGTAACATGAGCCGATACTTCGATATCACAGTTGTCTGGTTCAGATTTCCCTTCTTCGATATCAATAAATGGCTTTGGCGCTGCCTCAAGTTCAGAGTCTGAGGTGTCCTCTAGATCGGCGTGAGCTAGCACATTCTGATCATTATCTAAGTTATGTAGTAGGCTATGATGTTTGTAAGTACAGCCCCCAACACTGCATGGAGATTTTACTTTACAAAGGTTAAACCTATGCGACCTATTTTCCAAACATCTATGACATACTTTATTCTTTTTTATAAATTGCCATCTTTCATTCACTGACAATGCCAAAAATTTGTCACATTTGTTGACGTTATGCAATTTCGAACAAAAAATACATTTATTTCCAGTTTTATTTATAACAGAATTGGAAGGTTTTTCGTCGGGTAGGCTTTGATCAGAATGCGTGCCCCTTTCGATAGGTAGTTGAACTGAAGCCATCGAGGAATAGAAATCTTGAATTCCAAACTTAGTTTGAAGTTCACTCTCACGAGATAGGAAATCAGAAAGCATCTCCAACTTGCTCATGCGTTCGCCAGTATGACTAGCCGCAAACTCGTACCACTTTACGCGAGTGATTGGGGATAGTTTGGTCATTAATGAATTGAAAATTTCGGGAGAATGCAGATAGTCAAACTGATCCAATAGTTTTATTATGCCAATGCAGTTTTTGACACGACAAGTAAAATTAACTAAATCTTTACCTTCTGCGCCAACTTTAGATAAAGCACGCACAGCGTTGATTTCCTGCATCACAATTTTTTCTGGACGACCAAAACGCAACTCGAGGGCGTCTATGACCTCCATAGGGTCGTTCGCAGATACCAGTAGAATGTAAACGGCTTCACGAGCGGCGCCACGTAAGGATGAACTGATGCGGGCTAAGTTTTCTACTGTAGTAAATGATGCCTGTGTATCGATAAAAATACGCTTGAAACCAAGCCAATCCGTAGCAGATTTTCCGTCAAACACTGGCAGTTTGATGTCCGACTTCTTGAGTTTATTAGATAGTGCATTAAAAATGCAGATACGATCGTTATGTCCGCAGCTGACGGCAGCTCCATCGGGTGGCTGTAAATTATTATGAATTTTAGTTGAGAAAACGTTACTTGGATTTTGGTTAGGCGCGTAGGTCTGACGGTGTGTAGAATTCAATATTGCTGAGTGTACATTTCGACCTGGGCCTGAACCAGAAGGAACATTGAGCATTTCGTTGTATGCCGTTGTGTGTACTGTTGCAGCGAGAGGTATTTTACCTCCTGGGATGATGTTTGGTTGTACATCGTTAAGCCATCGATTGATGTTGTCTGCTTTCGCACTAGTGCAATGGCTACCATGATCATTGTCTCTTAAACTGCCTCTTACGCTTTCTACGTCGATAGCGGCCAGTTCGGCCTCAAGATGTAGGTCAGCCGCTTTACGTTCGAGTTCGGTTTGTTGGGCTGTGATGTCACAGAGCCGTTTGGTTTGTCGGGCTGTGATTTCACAGAGCTGACGTGCATGTAATGCTTCAGCGGCGAGTTTTTTTGCTTTTATAGTGTTCGAGGATCGGGTAGACCCTAGCGATCGTGTGGTGACCGACTTAGGTGTGTTGTGTGTGTGTTGTGGAGGGGAGTCACGGCTACCTGAGGGCACACTGCTGTCGTCATGGACATGCGGTGCTTGGTGGGCCTTTAATAGGTGGGGAAAGTATACAGACTTTGAGTTTGGTTCATCAGCTATCGGCGGCGCGCTGCTATTAATATTGACGGGCGGCGCTTGGTGGGCCTCCGACGGGTGGGCTGTGATTCCATTGTCATTTCCGCTAGGGGTGGCGACTCCGTTTGAAGCTCCTTGTGGTGGTTCACTATTTTGATGTTTAGATCGGGTATTATAAACCATGGCTCCTTTTCACGTGGGAGAAGGACCAAAATGTTACTGATCGTAGCTACTGAAGAAAACGCGCTGGTATAAGAAACCACAGTTTATTTTTACAAACATTCCCAAAATCAAGTAAAACCAAAAGTCACAAGTCTATCTACCTGTCAGTCATATTAGAATTTAGAAAACAATTAAATGTTCCGAAAAGGTGATGTTAAATAAGTTCGGTTCGTAACAATGTGTGTACACAGCTACAATTTGTTAGATTTTACTCTCACCTCTTTTTTATTTTTGTTTTGTTTTATTTTCTCTTAAATGATTAAATCTCAATGTAATAATTAAAACCAAATTGAACTTTAAGATTTTTTATGTTTAACATTTCTAAGGAAGAGCGCTGTTGTCTGAGTTACAGATATTTTTACACGACTGCCCCAAAAAAAAGAGTGTTATGTTTTTAGCGTTCATGTATGTATGTATGTATGTATGTATGTATGTTTGTTTGTGAGTTTCTTTATTCCACCGTAACTTCTAAAAGCCTGAACCGATTTTGATGTGTGAGGTATCATTAGATTCTTTGCGTTATCCCGGGTGACATAGGCTATAGAAAAATTCAAAAAACATAATAGGGTGGCCATGGTTTAGAAATAAAACGAACTTTTAATTTGTTTTTATTGAAATATTAATGAAAAATATAATCATCGTCTAGAACTTGTTAAGTGGATTACAAAAATATACCACAGTAGTATTCAATATCTATTGTGTACTAGTATTACTACTCAACAAATGATATATTAACATTTTAAACCCGGGATTCGATACGAATAAGATATATAGGTATCAATAGATTCCTTGTAATGACAGAAATAAAACTGGCTAGGTTACAACTTCCAAATCCGTCCACGACGGCTGTTGAATGGTTTTAAAGTTTGTATGAAAAGTCAATATGCGTGAATCAATTTACTTGCAACATGGTAAGAATATCCACTTAACGAAATAATAATGTTTGCATTCATCTCTCTCTTCACAGAATTAATAGTCCACTTTTATTATGTACAACAAAATCAGTACCTGAACTCTGTGAACAAACTAGGTACATACCGAATATAATCTTTGTAATGCAATTACTAAGAATAATTCCGGCTAGGTTTGACCCCCCCCCCCCCCCCTATTATATAAAACAAAACAAAAAAATTCGCGCTCGCTTCGCTCGCGCATCCACCCATTTCGTACTTTCGCCATTCCTACTCATTTCACAGACTTATCTACATGCTTCTATTCTCAATTCTGCTGGCCTGAACAAAAAAACTCAAGTCCCTCTGGACTCATAACTTTTCTGCATTACATAATTAATAAAATGAGTTCGTCGACAATCATAACATTAAGCTTCGTGGAGCTCAAATGTTGAAATTTTACTACTTTTGAGCTCCATTCAGGCATGGTTATCCACCGCTTTATCCCCCTAGATAAGTCCAACTATGTTGGAGTCGGCTTCCAGTCTAACTAGATGCAGCTGAAAACTGGTATTTTACATGGAACCGCTGCCTTTTTGTCCTCTTCTCTCCTGATAGCAATATTTTTGCCCCTCCCCCGCCCCCTTAACCCAAAACCAACCAAAATCATACAAAAAATTTCGCGCTCGCTACGCTCGCGCATCCATCCTCTTCTTTCCCCGATCTGTCCTGCTTAATACGTTCATCTACTTCTATTTTCATTTCTGTTTCTAAATCGTTAATCCAGGGAAAATTGACCAACGCTTTAAATTCCTTTATCCCCCTACGTAAGTCTCATTGGGTAGCACTTCATAAAACATTTTAATGAAATCAAACGACGCAAACAATGATTATGTTGGCCCGTGATAGTGCACAAGCTGCAAACGGTAACATTGAACAGAAGCATAGTAAATCTAGACGCTTGAAACAGTTACGTTTTAGATTAGATCCACGTTAGCTAATCCCTTGATAAACAGTCTCTCCAAGAACTAAACCACCTAAGATCTCAAAGTTAGTATCCACGAAAAATAAACGATTTACATACATAGATAAACTCATGCCCTTTTCCCATAGGGGTAGGCAGAAACTACAGAACGCTACACGCTACGATCCTTACATATTCCTTTTGCCTCGTCCACATTATTATTCATACATATCTGTCCATACACGCACGCCGGTTACGAGTACTACGCACCTGTCCTTTCTGAAGAACGGCATCAATAAGATTAGTGTATGTCTTTCTTGGGCGTCCCGGCGTTGCCATTTACATCTGCCTTGTAAATACCTTTTGTTAATCGACTTTCACTCATCCTCTCCACATGACCGAACCACGATCCATTTGAAATGATTTAGTTTTGCATTATCTTTACCGCGACATTACTTTCCTGAAAAATAAAGCAGTATAATGAAGGCCGGTATATCACTAAAAAGTAAAATACCGGTAGGTATATCACTAAAAAGTATTAAATAAAAAACAAATAATTTAAAAAATTAAAAACACGCCTGCCATGTTAAAAAGTGAACTAAAAAGTCAAAAATAAGTCGAACGATTTCAGTGATGAAATGAGAACAAGGTCTCGTAATTGTATCCGAAAATGGAAAACTGAAAACTAAAATTTTAATTGCAGTCGGGGGACAGTTCGGTGGAACATTTCTTTACAGGTCCCCCGACTGCAATTAAAATTTTAGTTTTCAGTTTTCCATTTTCGGATACAATTACGAGACCTTGTTCTCATTTCATCACTGAAATCGTTCGACTTATTTTTGACTTTTTAGTTCACTTTTTAACATGGCAGGCGTGTTTTTAATTTTTTAATTATCTAGTTCAGACACAGATGTCCTATTGAATTTATATTTGTATAAGCTCATTTAAGCTAGTTTTTAGTTATTTAACGAATGTATCTACTTGAATTAAATAAATAAATTATAAAAATTATATTACTTATCACTTTACAGTTTAAAATGACGACTAATAAATAAGTTGGAACACAAACACTACCCCGCAAGGTGACGCAGAGTTGTACCTTAATAATATACCCACATTCCACCAGTTATGTTAAGTCCCATATAATAATTTCAAGTCGATTGAAATCAACCGGGTACAAAGACTCCGTGGCTGCTTCTGAGAATTTCCTAATGGAAAAACCACGACAATGTGGCAGTCACAAAAAAAATAATAAAGATTTATGAAAAGAAAGTCATGCAGCACCAACCCCAAACATTTTACGGATAGATGAAGTTACTTAATATTCACTAACAACTTATGATATGTTTGAAATAATAGAACTTCCAACAGATTCCAAACCTAACAAGATCTTAAGCAACACCTTCCCTTATTGAGAATATAACTAAACACGAACAGAATATAACTTAGTTATCAAAGCAGTGATAATTCTATCAGTGAAGTTAGAAATGCAAGTTTCATGCGGGCAAACTTGAAGCAGGAGTTAGAAGTTATGTAGGTAGGATGGTGTTGTGTTTTGTTGAGATTTTAATAGATACGGAAGGGTTTTTGTTTTGTAAAGGACCTACATAAAATATTCTTTGAAGTAGGAAAGCCAAGCTTTAATACTTGATTTGTACCTGAATGATCCCAATTTCTGGAACAATTAGTATGTCCGAGGCCAAACGAGGTTTACTGGTAAATTTTGTCAGGATACACTAATACAATCAAAGTAATTACACTAATTTTATTCTACTAGTGGTGCTGCCGCGGCCTCGCTTGCTGCGCTCGCTCGCCTCGCGCGTGTTTGGTGACTTGACTTACTTGATTTAGACGGGGCGCTTTATGATTTTCTGGTGAACCCTAGTTTGTCTTAGGAGAAGCTAGTTAGCCCTAATATTGGGTTTGACAGGCAACATCTATAATATTCTTTGCAACAAATTTTTCAGTGAAGTTACAAATGCAAGTTTCATGCGGGCAAACTTGAAGCAGGAGTTAGAGACTGTGTGGGTAGTACCACCGTGATATCATGGTATGGAAATAAAATGGGATAAGGTCAGTAGATTGATGATGATGAGGTACAATGAAGCAAACAATGAAATGGAAAATCTAGATATAATACTGGGTTTTTGTTGAAGTAGGTAAGTAGGTTACCAACATGGTTTATTCTAGACAAAACCAGTAAACTGGTTTATCGTGGAGAATACACTAACCCAACTCGAACAAAGCAATAACACTGCACCGCGGCACCGCTCGCCATGCTTGGTCGGTTTGCGCGTGGTCATAGATCTGGCCTTTTTTTTTAAGTGGTGTAAAATACCTAAAAGTGAAAGATACAAACATAGATAGATAGATAAAATACTCTTTATTATGTACACCAAATTACAAAAAAAAACAGTAGTAAAACACTTCCTCCACTTCAGTAGTAAGGCCTCCCACTAGGTGGACCGATGACCTGGTCAAGGTTGCAGGAACCCGCTGGATGAGAGACGCACGGGACCGGTCAATGTGGCGACGCCTGGGGGAGGCCTATGTTCAGCAGTGGACGTCTTTTGGCTGAAATGATGATGATGATGATGAAAACACTTCATACTTATCCGATATTGCTTGAAAAAAGACACTAAATAACCGTAACCATGGTATGTGGATGACCAGATGTATGAAATTATGTATTTGGATGAGGTAAAATAAGTTTGAAAGGATCGTAGCAGGTGGCGTTCTCTGGTAAACACATAGAAAATTAGAGAACCAGAAACTGTTGTCTATTTGTCCCCACCACAGGGGGTCAGTTACGTTACTCTGCAATGTTGACAGTCATGCTCAAGATCTAAAGAAAAATAACCTCTAAAAGATGAAGGTTCCGAAGCAGAATATTATCAGGATCATTGAAACGCTGAAGACTTTTCGTCTTACGAAGCGGATCTCCTTGGCGTATTACCACAAGATGCATATGTATGAAGTGACGCGCTCAGGGCTCCGGGCTATACTTCGACACAAAACAGATAGGTTAGCACAGAAGTTCAGCTCCGTACACCGTCTGCCTTCCTTACTATGTAATGGTTGGTATCTAGTCTAATAATATGCAGCTGATTACCAAGTTTTTCACATGGAGCGACTGCCTATTTAACAACCACAAACAACAACAAAACAATAACAACAACAACGACAAACAACCAACAACAACAAGAAAACAAAACAACAATCCAGTTATGAGACGATACGATGCCCCTTGGTACGACTGGATGTCAAGCGTTTGAGCTTTTGCCTACTCGAAAACGTTGCTAAAGATGGCAGTCCAGATCAACAGTTTACCGTGCTTTTCGATTTGCCGAAGAATTTCGATCAGTATTGGATGGCATTTCATTTTCGGACGGACCTCGATAAACGTAGTAGCAGCTTCTATTGCAGTGATAAAGTAACCGTAACCGTCGTACTGACAAGTCATAAGTCTTTTTTTTTGGTGGGTGGAAAATCATCAAATTGCTCTTGGACAGAGCGAAGGGGAGTGTCAGACTTCTACTGACTAAAAACCAACCCACGTTACTTCTTCGCCCTTGTGCCGAGGCCACGTCATCTGTTTCGATAATCCGCAGCCCCGACAGGAAGTCGTAAGTCTTGAGTTTAAACACATGACAATTGAGCGTATTGTATAATCATGGAAAATATCTTGAGGAAACTAGCATGAAAATCTGACAACAGGTTAGACACTAACCACACGGTAAGGAAGAAGACCTTCAATCTACTTGTACGGTTGTTTTCATTAGTCACGAAGTCTCTTTAACATTTTGAGCGCCACATTCACGTATAGACGACAATCCGAACAAGCAAAAAATTACCTTAAGTTTGTCGACTTAAGGTACTTTTTGGCTTGTCGTCTGTGGCGGTCTCTACGTACAGAGAATGCAAGTGCACTCACGACTGTCATTTGTCTGAGATCACCGTAAATGTACGCCGGTTTTCACTCGTTATTATGGAACTGATCTTCTGTATATATCTTCTTTGCGACTTCAAGATAACGTGGATGGTGCTACAATAACAATTCTGTATAATATTGACGGGTTGCTAGTTTATCTTCTAATATGCTTCATGCATTATGTTCTGTTTCTCGACGTTAATATTTATGTTACGGTAATTGAGTAGCTTGGAATGGAGTTATTAATGCTCTATTTTTCGATTAGAGGATTGGCCCCATTTATAAATACTTTTTATGTGAAACCTTGTCATATTTATTTATTTACCAGCTTTTGCCAGCGGCTTAGCCCGCGTGAAAATGATGATTTTCCATACAAACTTTCATCCCCTATTTAACTCCCTTAGGGGTTAAATTTCGAAAAATCCTTCCTTATTCCTTGTCTACATTATAAAAGGAACTCTGTGCAAAATTTCAGCTTCCAAGGTCCAAGGGTTTGGGCTGGGCGTTGATGAGTCAGTCAGTCAGGACTTCTCTGTTTATTTATATAGATTTATTAAAGTTTATGCACAACAAGCCAAGCCATGGCATTAAGTCCGCCTTTGGACGCTCCAAAGGCGGACTTAATGCCATGGCTTGGCTTGGCTTGCTTGCCTTGCCTTGCCTTGCGTTTAAAAACAAATGTACCAGTATTAAACCAAAAACTGTAGAATACAGGATCAACATCAACAAACAGCTACCTATCTGACCTCCACAACCCAGTGACTGTGACAACTCGATACCCCTTGGTAAGACTGGTTTTTTTATTTTTATTATTTAATATGGGCTTACTCTTGACCTCAATCTTGCCAGGGCAGAGATGAGGTCGACGATGGAACGAGCTTACCCAGAAGAAGCCTATTTACTCGCGACTTAAATAGATTGGGGTTATATGAACTCGGGAAAACCGACGCAGGCAGGGTGTTCCACTCCTTGGCTGGTTGTCAAACATTCCGTTCTCTGACTACCCTTAACGGCTATTAAATATCTATAGATAACAGCCGGAACCAATGGTTTAATGTGCTATCCAAACCACGGGTTTTGGTATAAAATGTTGCTGATCACCTATCAACAGACTCACCACAGCAAGCGTTGATGAACCTGAAATACCGGCCCGTGCGTCTGTTATTATTTAAACACGAACCTTCAAACTCCAGGATTGAAGTTATTCATTAATTATAAGCATAACCTCTTAACTGTGACAGCTGTCAGCCGCGCAATACGCTTGGGCGTGGCAGGCGTAGGCGTGCCACGCGCGGTTTTTTACGCCTCTGATAGAAACGACGATATCTCCAAAACTACAGTAGTTACCTCGCTTTCAGTTCTATCATTGGAATTGTTATTAAATTAGCTAACCTAATATGTATAGTTTAGTATAGTTTTGCCTTGTAATGTATTAGTAATTATAATTTATGTTCAGTGTGAGAGAAAAATAAATCTTTGACTTTGAATAAAGTTAAAATTACATAAGTGCCTAGGTACATTCATGATTTTTTTCATGGGCGTAAACTATGATCCTCATGGTGAGATTACAATAAAAATTGTGCTTGAACATATCCCATAGCTTATTGTCGCCTAGGTTTTATATAGCTGGAGGTATTACTATCAGGGCTCCTACAGGGTAACCCGCGGTTAAGTAGCCGACAACTTAATAAAATTTCATTGGTTGTTCTACGAGATGCCATTTCATCATTATCGGTTGCTCTCTTGTCATAAATCATTTGGGGTCTTCTTCTTCCAAACTGAGAAGTATAATTATAACTCGTCATTTTACCAGACACCTTATTTCTTCTCTTAGGTTTTCCTCCACTTTTATACTTCATGCTCAAAACTTTTCTACCACGACAAACGATTACCACACAACTTTTTAGTCACCGGTGCCACTTTCAGAGTTACTCTTAAAACAAAACACGCTGGTTCCCAGACCTCTATGAAGAACTTCGTCAATAAGATAATAATCCAAAAAGTTTTCCGAAAAAAAATCACCTGATAGACTTTTAAGTAAGTAACCTTTAAAAAGAAAAAAAAGCATTTTCTTTCCGCGTTGTGGCCAATAAATATTCTCACTTAAAAACAGACAAAAAAATAACTTAAAAGACGTTTAACAAATTGTCATTGGGCCCAAACTTGGTAGATGTCAGATAACAAACAAAATTACCAATGCACTTAATTATGCGTCAATTATAAATGACTTAGACTCTATTTGCGAAGCCGTAGAACTCAAATTCGAGCGAGCAAATATTTGTTGAGCTGTAGATGGAAGTTTGTGGGAAACTACAAGGGAAGTCGATTTAAGTTTGGCGGCAAGTTCATAATGATTTCATGAATTACAAATCAAAGTTGAGGGCACAACGTTTCAGTGACATGTCTCCTGCTAGCTTTATATTGAGTTTCTTTTGCTTGTAAAGTTTGACGTTGGCGTATTTTTGTTATCTTTGAGATCAATACACGTGGATGGTAGGTATGTCGTAAAGGACTAAAGGAATATCAGTCATAATATTAGTAATTTGGCATTTTTATGTGAATCTATAAAGTTAGAAGGATCCAATTGTCGAGTATGGAGGTTCCTACAGGACACCGCTAGTCCGCACTACGGCTTGCGTTCGGGCAATTCTTTTCTTCTTTCCATCGTCATCATCATTTCAGCCGAAAGACGTTCATTGCCGCTTAGAGCCTTAAAGCCTTAAGCTTCGTAAGACATACAATCTCGGATCCTTATAAGACGATGAGTCAGATGAAAGATGCGAACTGTGGCGAAAGAAACATCGTATCCCTCCACATTTCATCAACCCAGAAGAACATCTGCCACCAAGAAACGAATCGCTGTGGCCAATCTGGAAATCTCCTAACTGATTGCGAGCCCAGGTTGGCCGCTGTAGATATAATCTGGCTTAATGTGGTATCCTCGATTCATCGCAAACGAATTGCCAGTGTGGAGCCCCTCTGCAGGATATACGCCACCTCGTATCCTGCCGATCCTGCACAACCTCTTGCACCTTTCAGGATTTTCTCGAAGCAAATGATAGAGCTGTGCAAGTGGCTACATATACTGGTCTAACACAATTTGAGATCATCGACACGTAAAGAAGAAATATTCATGTATTTTTGGCAACTAAACCCTACATATTACTCCCAAAATACACCACTAACATTCGTCATGTATTTACAAACTTCACGTCTTCATATTTCACCCACCTACATCTGTTTGTGTGTTTGTATGTCTGTCTGTACGTCGAGATCCGTCTTAGCTAAATATTTGATTTGCGTCGAGATGAGATTTAACTCGCTCTCGAATTATTAGAGTCTGGTACACACCATGTGGGTGAGGGTAAAGAGGTGTGTAGGTTTGGTGGAAATCATTTAGTTAAAAACTACATTTAAATTTTCAGTGCTTTTAGGAAAATGGCACCTAATGATCTAAGCTACACTAAGTTTAACTCCCCACAAAGAATAGCCCAAAAAACAGTGATAACCATTTGTTTATCACTTAGGCACCTGTGTCTTGATCAAGTATTTAGTCTTGAGTTAGAATAGGTTCTAAGTAGACACCTCATATTTTTCGGATTCATCTGCATATTTTATAATTATCACTTACTTCAGTAAAGGAAGCAAAAAGGAAGGAGGAGCTCGTGGCTTAATAAGAACTGCAACTCAGGTCGATCTTTAGGTAAAGCTGTGCTTACCTAGGTCGGTCTGTGGATGGGTGACCGCCCGACATACCGAGTTTCCTCGGTGCCTCGGAAAGAACGTTAAGCTGTTGGTCCCGGCTGCCATATAATTATAGATCTTTGGCAGTCGTTACACCTGTAAAACTGCGACTGCGACTGCCAAAGACGGTCAGGTCACTGATTAACTAGTCAGTGACCTGAAATTCTGACATCCAGTCTTACTAAAGGGTATTACCTAGTATTAACTGGGTTGTGGAGGTCAGATAGGCAGTCACTCCATGTAAAATACTGGTATTCAGCTGCATCCGGTTAGACTGGAAGCCAACCCCAATATAGTTGGGAAAAGGCTAGGCAGATGATGATGACTTGCTTCAGTAAAGGAAAACATCGCAAGGAAACCAGTATGTCTGAGAAATATTACTCGAAGGCATGGAAAGCCAAGTCAGAGTGTTCACGTGACGTGCCCTTTCTTTGGCCAAAGTATTAGCATTGCCATTCAACGTGGCAACGCTGCCGGCTATTTGGACCCCGAGTCTGCTATTCAATAGTGTTAGAATGGTCAATCATTGATCTCATAATTGTTGATTTTGACAAGTTTGGTGTTGTCAAAATCAACAATTATGAGATCAATGATTGACCATTCTGACACAACAGCAAACTTGTCAAAATCAACAATTATGAGATCAATGATTGAGCGATGTGGAGGAGTACTTAAGACACATATGTGCCCTTTTGTTACCTACTCATTAACTTCGTTCATTAAACAACAATAAACAAAACAATTTCTTACAGATTTCCATTCGGAAATGGAAAGCTACGTATGATTAAAAACCGCAGTCCTTAGTCATCCAAAACGTAATTTGCTGCGTTGATTTCAATCGTCATACAAGTCTGCAAGCTCCCTAACCAGCGAGCGTCACCGTAATATTATTACATTTCCAATTTTAGCAGATCGGGACACGACAGATTTTAGTTTGATTCGCTTACGACCGGTTAATTTACACGATATACGTTATTAAATACAATGTAATATGTAATATCTGCAATTTGAGTACGGGAATATTGCAATATTTGGTGGCAAATATTGTGGGGAAATCGGGGAATATTATTAATTTTGATGGAAATTTACTGTCTAGATGGATCCTGAAAATTTTGGTGTTTAGCGCTAATGATGGTGGTTAGAGGTGTACCTACCTTATTATACACCCTTAATGCGCCAGTTAGGTTTAAACCCATAAAAAAGGGGTCGAGCATAATATTGCCATCAAAAGGGTAAAATCGGACCTTCTCAATTACTAAAGAGAAATACCTGATGGTAAACACACGACCCAGGAATCGAACCCATCGTCACGTTTGCGACCACTAGTAACGAGGCAGTCTAAAGTCCATTTCACGAAAGAAGTCCCGCGGACAATTGTGGAACTAAATTTGACAGATGGGGAGATATGGTGAGAGAGCAGAGAGATAGAAACATTATGTAGCGCGAATACAGCGCTGCGTCTGCGGGTCTTCTTTCGTGAAATGGACTCTAACATAAAATTACGCCTAAATTTCTTGGAAGCGGTAGTTTGAGAAAGTATTGCTTTCATGAATACCTACAATATTTTGATTGCGCCACATCAAGTCCTATCGTTAAAAGTAATATTTCAACCCAAAAAAAAAGCGTTTTCCAACAATATTTTTGTTACATAGATTTTCTTAATTTGATGTACAAAATGCTTGATTGACGGCTTCGTAAAGCATCCGTTTACACACAGTATTTTCATCAAATATCTCTTACTTACTACAAAGTTTTCTGTAAAACATACCTAATATTTTAATTAAAAATATCAAAGTAAATTTCTTAATTAGTAAGAGCAGAAAGTCTGCACATCTTTTTCTTTCCTTTCCGCAGAAAAAAAACAGGCAGAGCCGGACTCAGGGAAGCGGCACAAATGCAAAAGATTTCATACCGGACATCTAGTAATAAGCCACGAGAAAACTCAATTTAACTTTGCCTTGATCTTGTTAATAAAATTCACGAATTACAAATCAAAGTTTGTTTCGTTGGGGAGATAAAACTTAAGTGCCTACTTGGACTTTAGACGCGGTTTTGGAATCTCGTCTCATTTCGTCATTTGATTCGATTTTTGTCATCGTCCATTTGTGCCTTCATCATCATCATTTCAGCCAAAAGACGTCCACTGCTGGACATAGGCCTCCCCCAGGTGTCACCACATTGACCGATCCCGTGCGTCTCGCATCCCCGCAACCTTCACCAGGCTTTTGTGTCTTAGAACCAAAAAAAGTCAAAGACATTTTGTGACATCTACTAACCCGCACTAGACCCGCGTGGCGGATTATAGCCCATCCCTCTCCTAGAGAAGAGGCCTGAGTCCCTGCAGTGGGAACATTATAGGCTGATAAAGATGATGTTCGTCTTATGTTGTTCAACTTCAAATAGCTCTGCCTACCATGATCACAGGAGTTGATGGAGGCTACTGAAAGTGCCGAACTCGTCGCCAAATTTTGGGCTGACTCAATTTAGATGTCATCGACACGCTAAGAAGAAGAAGACCACTTTGTTGGTGTAGTGGTCACAAGTGCGTCTGGTGAACATGAGGTTCTGAGTTCGATTTCCGGGTCGTGCAAAGTGTTATTTGATTTTTCAGTTAGCTTTATGTCCCACTGGCTGATGCCCGCGACTTCGCCTGGGTAGATGTGAAAAACTTGACTAATTATACTAAAACCTGCCTCGAGAACCACTCTATCTATTTGTAAAAAAAGCATGAAAATTGGTGCGATTGTTTTGGAGTTTATCGCAAACTGACAGAGAAACCGACGACGCGGCGGAGGACTTTGTTTTATAATATGTAGTGATGTTATAAGGGAACGGGCCTATTGCTATCACGCGGGTACAAATCAAGGTTCCGTGGCAGCTACTGAGAAACTTTTGAAGGAACAAAACCTAATAACATTTTGTCCAACCCGGGAATCGAACCCAGGACCTCATGTTGAGCAGTCGCGTTTGTGACCACTAGACCAACGAGACAGGTTCATTAATGCAGTAAAATTCAGATATGAAAATGTATCTACCTTTAAAACAAAAATAAAAGGAAATGGTACGATACGGGTCGTATGTAACGTGAATATTATGAACATGGCTTCTACGAACACTTTGCATTTCCTCATTCGCAATGTAGGAAATATTTTTAAATTGGAAATTTTATATCGTAGTTTATGAGGTAAGTATTTTTATAAAGTGCAAGCAAATTATATCCATTCATATATCACTACATAAGTACATAGTATAAAACAAAGTCGCTTCCCGCTGTCTGTCCCTATGTATGCTTAGATCTTTAAAACTACGCAACGGATTTTGATACGGGTTTTTTTTTAAAGATAGAGTGATTCAAGAGGAAGGTTTATAAGTAGCACATTACACCCGTACGAAGCAGGGGCGGGTCGCTAGTTATGTACGAGTATAATTCGGTATGAAACTTGTGGCTAAATAGTAACGGTCTTCAGGGTTAAGCTGTGCTAGCTAAGGCTGGTCGTAGATGGGTGGACTATCCATTACATACCTAGCTTCCTCCGTGCCTTTTTTTGGAGTGTGGGAAATCATCAAATGACTCCTCCCGGGCGAGATGGGGCGAAAGGGAGTGTCAAACTTCTACTGACTAAAAACCACCCATGTTCCTTATTAGCCCTTTGTGTTCGGGGCTGCGGTATCTCTTTCGGACTACCCGAAGCGCCGGCAGGCGTCGGTCCTTGTCCTTCCCTGCATTGTTGCTGACATCTCTTTGAGGCCCGCGTGGAACACGAACGCGCCGTCGATACTGTCTGTCGTCGTAAGACGGACGGACGGTGAGCTAGCCCATTACACACCATCCACAGTTTTCTTCGTGCCTCGGAGAGATTGACGATTCAAGGTGCGGAGAAAGCTGTCGGTCCCAGCTGCCAATTGAAGATTTTTGACAGTCGTGATAAAACATTAACAGTAAGGAAACCATCATCATCTGCCGAGCCTGTTCCTAACACGTTAGGATTGGCTTCCAGTCTAACCAGATGAAGGTGAATACCAGTATTTTACACAGAGTGACTGCCTATCTGACCTCCACAACCCAAATAGTATTGTAAGAAAACCGACATGTCCTAGAGCTAAAAAGTAGAAGACAATACGTGACATCTTTCGAATGGCACTAGGCCAGCGTGGTAGCTTATAGCCCATTACCTCGCATAGAGAGGAGGCCTGTGTTCCAGCAGTGGGAATGGGAACATTATAGGCCGAAATATGAGCTTCTGCTTGGAATAAAGTTCTTGTATTTTAATATTGTGAAATTAATAATATTGTCGAACAAAGAAAACAGAGAAGTTATTTACTGCAAGAACCATCGCACGATTTCTTATAATCTTTTAATTAATGCCAATTCAAGCTAATGGACAATCTGAAAGCTTTCTGTGACAAAATAACTTTTATAATTTCCTTTTATTGTAGTAGGTATTATTATATTACTGCTGTCATTATTTTCTTCTAAAGATTAAGAAAATAAGTTAATTGATTTTGTTTCAGAAAGTCCGTGATGTTTTAATGGATTTACCTTTGTCGTAGTATTATTTCTCCATCAGATTGTCAGTAGCAGCTACGTAGTCCGGATTTGTGTCCGGTCGATGTATTTTTTTTTTTTTGGATATGGCATCTCGCAGTTCAGTCTAGGAGACTGGCTTCTGCTTAACCGGACAATTCCCTGTGGATGCCTTGAGTCTAAGGCCTCCAGCCAGGGGCAAATAACGCAAAAGGTTTGCTATTTATTACATCGTCATCATCATTTCAGCCAAACGACGTCCGCTGCTGGACATAGGCCTCCCCCAGGTGTCGCCACATTGACCGGTCCCGTGCGTCTCTCATCCAGCGGGTCCCCGCAACCTTGACCAGGTCATCGGTCCACCTTGTGGGAGGCCTTCCAACGCAACGTCTTCCGGTTCGCGGTCGCCATTCCAGAACTTTTCGGCCACTTATTACATGGGACACAAATATAGCTAGCGAAATTTGGGTAGGGTTGATACACCTCTGCCCTACAGGGATTGACTGTAATGTTATATTTACATACCATGTACCTATAAGGGCTCGTTTACGGAGACGCGGGGCATCGCGCAGCGCGTGCAAAAGGCTCGTCTCGTGCTTTTTTACTGAGAGACGGGTCCACCGCAACTAACGCTGCATTTTAAAGTAACGAGCAAAAATCGATTCTCGAAAATCGACGTTTGAAATCGTTACCTTTTTCATACATCGCCATGTGTTTGAAATAAAAACGCAGCACGCGCCGCGCGACGCCCCGCCTGTACCTATACGTAAACATGCACTAAGGTGAAGTGAAAACAAAATGTATTATTGTTATTATATTCAACCCCGATAAAACCCCAACTTCGGCTATTAATTAAAAATTAATCTTATTGCCATATCGGAAGCCACATTATGCAACCAATGGGCCAATGAGGCGCATTTTCAACCCGTAATGATTCCTCTTTATGTGCGGTTGTGGTGAAGTATCTACATACTTTTATTTTGTTCAATATTTCATCATTTTTCTTTAGTTTAATTGTTATTCTTTTGTTAAATTTCTCGTTTTGTATAGAGTTAGTTTTGAATGAAATACGATATTATTATTAGCCATTTTTGTCCCACTGCAAGGCAAAAGCCTTCCTCCCCTCTTTCCACTTATCCCTATCCAATGATGTTAATTGCCAATTCCTGCGAAAAGAGTCGAACTCGTCCCGCCATCTTCTTCTGGGCCTACCACGTTGCCGTTTGGGACCCATTGTGTGGTTAGTTTAGCCCATAGCTCCTCCGGCATGCGGCAAATGTGGCCAGCCCGTTCCATTTAAGCTTGGCAGCCGTGTGCACGAAATACGAAATATTATTTACATTATGCTACTTTTCATGTCATCATTTGCCTCGCCTTTTTTAAACTACGTTGGGGTCAGCTTCCAATCCAACTGGATGATACCAGTATTTTCTATGATGCGATTGCCTACATAACTTCACAACCCAGTAAGAACTGGGTAATTTTCCGGCTAACTGGTCCGCTATGATTTATGACAATTTAAAAGTCCGGCAGAATGGTTTTTATTGAAATAAGTGCCATGACTTAGACTTTGACTTTGATAGTGACTCGGTATCTTTGTCACGCGTTAACGCCTGAACGGGGTGTCTATGATTGGTTTACCTAATGACCACAACCTAGCTTTGGACATAGAATACACACATACATATATATTACATAGACACACATACAAAACAGGACATATAGAATATAATATTATCTCAGAAACACGTTTCTAGGGGGTTCCTTGCCGAATTCCACACGGGTAAACCGGCGAACTAAACCTAAACGCTCAAACCTACTGAAATTTTATTTATTACCTACCTACAAATATATTTTACAATTCAAACAATATTTACTTAAGCCAACATAAACACGACAAAATCTTGATATAAACTCCTCTCCAAGAGAAAGATAGACATATCGATAATGCTATAACAGCTTGGGAGCAAATCTTAGAATAATTCGGATTTCTCGAACGTTATCTGAAGGTATTAAGCAAACGCTTTTAGATTATCTCGCCAATCGGCCGACGGATCCTACTTATACTAAGATGTTAGAAGTCAAAGAGATGTGGTATCTTGAAGTAACAAAGGAGTCTTATGCTTTTATAGTGTACTAACTTTTCCCCCGCGGCTTCGCTCGCGTTTTGGTCGGAAATTATAATAATAATACTTTATTTATTCAGATAACGTATTGATACTTAGTTATCTATCTTATATCTTATCTTAATTAATGTATTTCTAAATACCAGGATGCAATAATAGCGATTTTGAAAAAAATATCACTCAGTACCTAACTAGACTTGGTAGCTAAATGGGGATACGAAAACTTGCATTTAAAAGATCATTTCTGTGAGGTTTTGCAATAAAAAGGGGATGTCCGAAAATCGGGCTTCATAAAACACTGTGCGGCCGTGACTTCCGAATTGAAATAGTATGTTCAAACCTCAGCAATAATAATTAATATTGTCGCCAGAGAAACTTCATGACAATTTATGTACTGACTAAATTAAATTAATGCCTTCTCTTTTGACAAACTCCAAACTAAGATCAAAGATGAATGTTGCCTAGATAACGCTTTCCAAGTTCTACATGGAAATATCAAAGCTTATAATAATATTGGGGACCACAAAAGAGGATTTTTTCAGCCAAATGTTTTGAGTTTGTTGATAAAAACCGTAACTTTATTTCGTCTTAGATTTTCTATTGGTTTTTAATTTAAATTTCATGCTGAATAATAATTGCAAATTCGAAAATTAAAAATGTCGATCGTGTTGATGAAGCTAAGTTTTCGGAGGACGATGCGTGGATGGCTGATCCAATACACACCAAGATTCGGAACCAGTAACTAGAGGTCGACCCCAATATAGTTGATAAACCGGACATAATTGTGATGGACGCAATCAGAATAAAATTGGTCCGTGAGATCGCAGAAAGACCACTCTTATAATAATTATTGAGTCACCGACTTCTTTTCAATAACTTACAAATTAAACGGAAATGTGTAACATCCACAGTTATGTCATTATCTTTGAAATTAATCTTTAAAATAAAACAACATAATAATTTCGTAGTAGGCTTGTATTATTATCAGAAATTACCTTTCTGACATCGAACAAAAAACAGTAACTTATCAACATAATATGATTTGTTATACATTAAATATCTTTATTATATTGTAAGCTAACATTGTCATTAACACATTTTTTGCTTATTCATTCTACACTCTTAACGATTGGGATACTAACTTCAGCGTCTTCCAAATCTCTAACCCTAACAAAAGTGCCATAATTATGAAAATCTTCAATTTCTTGCAATGTCCTGTTTTTAGTCTCCGGCACAAATATCCAAATTAATATAGTACAAATCAAGCAAGAGACACCTAACAAAAAGAACGTCCATGAAATGTTTATACATAGAATTATATACGGTAAAGATTTAACTGTAACCACATAAAATAAACATGTAAATATATTGAATAATGCTCCACCTATCCCCCTGTTCTTTACTGGCATTAAATCAATAGCTAATGCAAACGTTATAGGATTGAATCCGGAATTACAAAACACCATATATCCTAAGAAACAGTAAAGGAATAGAATAGAATCTTTTGCTATTACACCAGAACTTTGCAAGTATGAAACTAATGAACAACCTAGAAAAGACACAATACATCCCAATGATGTAGACAATACAGTTTAAGTTTTAAAATACCTTATTAATACTAAGAAATCAAAGATCCAGTTAGTAACGTACAAACAGTTACTACGTAACCGATAACAGCTACTTTAGGGTCTCCAATAGCTGTTTCTAAAATATCTTTGCTGTATATGAACAAAGGCAAAGCTCCACTGATGTAGAAGTTCACTAGTATTAGTAACATGTACAGGCTTGGCAGATAAAAGTCCTTCCTCTTCATTCTCTGCCAAGTTTCTTGAATTTTCGTCTTCTTAGAAATACTTCTTCTTGTCTCCTTCTGTGCTGCTATCAATGCCTTTAACTCTTTCGTTGCTTCATCATCATCTGTTCCTCTGAGCCATACAAAAGCTTTTTCACTAGCTTCAAACTTTCCTTTATAAGCCAACCAAGAAGGCGATTCAGGCCAAACGATTACCATCAATAAGGCTATGATTACAGGACCACATAAGACGATAGCAACCGTTTGCCAGTTAAGAACAGTCCCTAACGTAGTGACCAGTACCTGACCAACAGTTTGGTTGATGATGAGGAGTACCATTGATGCGGATCTATACTTTGGTGCTAACATTTCACTGACTGTCACAAGGTTGATTATTGTTATACAATTGCTGGATAAACCATGGAATATTGCTGAGAGTAGGACCATAAGGTCATTCTTCGCTGCAAATGCTAAGATCCACCCGATTAGAAGAAGAACAGAACTGCCAATGAATCTGGGGGCACGGCAGTGCCCCCGCCAAGTCGAGCAATAAAGCGGCACGGCCGTACCATCCTTTTCTCGAAACAGTTCAGGCCATTTTCGACCCCCTATAACTTCGTTGTCGATGAAACTAGAAACCTGAATTTTTAGTAATTTTTAGTAATCATCAAAAGTCTAAGGCACTTCTAGCAGATCTAGAAGCTTCAAATTTAGAATACAATTAGTGTTTAGTGTATAAACCAAGGAAAAATTAAAAAAATATACAATTTCAGTCTAGTTTTCTAGTTACACTAACTGCATAAATAACTTTGTAATCCCATATAAATGTATAGGATTACAAAGTTAAACTTACATTTTCAGTGAATGAATTTCACCGATTGGTCTGAAATTTTGCACGTATAATATGTAAATATCGCCTAACAATGCAATATTATGATGACATGGAGCTGATCTGAAGATGGAGCTGGAAGGTGGCCATAGGAACTCCGTTATTAAACGACGCAAACCCATCGAATTTGGACTCGTTTGATTTGTCTTGAACATTAGTTTGTTTTTAGATTATGTCCTGGGGCTGATGATGGAGCTGGAAATTGGCCACAGGAACTCTATTCTTGAATGTGACAACCCCATCGAGTTTGGACTCGTTTGATTCGTCTTGACAAGTACTTTGTCTAAGATTGCTTCCAGGGTCTGATGATGGAACTGGAAGGTGGCCATAGGAACCCCCTTATAAAACGACGCAACTCCATCGAGTTTGGACTCGTTTGATTCGTTTTGTCGAGTATTTTAGCAGTTCTTTAAATTGATGACTATGACTGTCCAAGTTCGAATAAAACTAGTGTTGTTGATTTATTAAACGTGTCTCCAAAAAGAAATGAGATCCCACTAAAAACAAAACTTGTAAAAAAAAGCCAAGTCGTACAACTGTTTTCTTCTACCGTAAAAAGTAGTGAGATCCTTGTAATACCAAGTCAATTTATTTATTCAGTCTAATAAAAGATTGACTTGGCCATCGTATCATATTGGCCAATGCAATGGCGAATAGCCATAAGAATGGCCTGTTTATCATTGGCGAATGCGATGCGATGGCCAAGTCAATCTTTTATTAGACTGAATAAATAAATTGACTTGGTATTACAAGGATCTCACTACTTTTTACGGTAGAAGAAAACAGTTGTACGACTTGGCTTTTTTTTACAAGTTTTGTTTTTAGTGGTGTGTATTTTCGTCCTTTCCATTGCGTTATTGTTGGCATTAGCGTTGCTCCTATGCCGGCGACTCCATGCATTGATGCTGAAATGAAAAAAAATCTCAGTTAGTACGGGGAACAACAATTTACAAGTTAAGGTTACCGTAGGAGGAGTTATACCATTGACGGACTTTCTCGGAATGGGGGGTAGCAATTGTTCTATCTTATTTCTTATCTTAATAGCAGCCTCGGATTTAGAAGTAGGTGATTTAATACCCCGTGACTTGGTGGGTAGCTTTTTTTATGCGCCTGATCACTCTCTTGTCTTGTCCGGACATTCGTCGCATGGGTCTATGAAAGTGAAGGAATGTACACACTCGTGAACATAAATATTTCGAATGGCAATGGTTAGGAAATTCGGAAGACTATTGCTATCTGAAATTGTACAGTTACTGTAAAAAAATACATGAAAACATAGTCATCTGTTTGCTATAAGTTTTCTCTAAAAAAGCCCTAAGATTAAAACAAAAGTCGCTTGTCCCAATTACTTACCTATCCAAGTAAGTGTATCCAGATCGGTATGTATTGAGGTATCATTGGATTGGAACTGCTGTAGTAAAACGCATGGGTATCCTAAAGAGCCACCCATGGATATTGCTGCCAGTTTTGGTGCTGTTGCCACGAACATCTAAAGATATAGAAATTGGTTTGTGATTATTTGGGGTTTAACGACACGGTTGGCGCAGTGGCGGAGCGATTCGACTGCTCCGCTCGTCCCGGGTTAAATCTCCGCACGGGAAAAATATTTGTATGGCCTACAGATAGTTGTCTCGGGTCTCGGTGCTTGTGAATGTGAGTTTTAATATTTGTAAACGCACCCACGTTACAGGAGAAATTCCTAGTGAGGCAAAGTTTTTTTTAAAAAAAAGAAAGATTTTAATACTTTCTTTTGGTGGCTCGTTGGAATAGTAACCGCATGCTGAGCACAAGATCCCGGGTTAGACTCCTGAGTCAAGCAAAGTGTTGTTGAGGTTTTCCATCAGTATCAGCAACAGTCAAAAAGTCTGTCTTTCTTACAAAACAATACAAATGTTGCAAAACTAAACTAGGATAACCTTTTTTTTGGTGGGTGGAAAATCATCAAATAACCCGCTCCTCCCGCTCTTGGGCAGAGCGGAAGCGAGTGTCAGACTTCTACTGACTAAAACCCAACCCATGTTCCTTCTTCGCCCTTGTGTCGAGGCCGCGTTATCCTTTCGATAATCCGCAGCCCCGACAGGCAAACTAGGATAACCGGGATACCTACTTCAGTGCGACAAACGTATCATCGAATATCGTTTCTTCGAAAACCTTTCATCGATATCACTATACTGCGACGCTTTGTTAAATCGACGCATTGTTACTGCGATGTTTCATTACATCGAAAAACTGTACTGCGAACGATTTTACTTCGTGAATATCATACTGCGAAGCCTTATATAATCGAGATCTTTACTGAGTCTTTACTTAGGATGAAAAGTTTTCGAAAAAACGATATTCGATGATACGTTTGTCGCACTGAAGTAGGTATCCCAGGATAACCTGTATTTTAAGATATATTTAACCCTTTGATCTATTGTCGGCTTTTTCTCATGCCCTTTTACATGATACTTAAACCAAACTGGCACAATGTGGGAGTACTTTATATTAACCTCTGCGTAACCCTTTTGGGATAACAGGCTTGATGTCATGTTATGAATAACAAGATATTTGCAATGCCATTATCGTTGTTATTTTTTATTTTTTATTATTATTGATAGGTTCGCGTTTGACCACTATCTCACCTGATGGAAAGTGATGATGCGGTCGACGATGGAGCACGCTTACCTAGAAGTAACCTATTCACTCTTGACTTAAAGACCCCTAGGTTATAGCTATCAGGAAATACAGACTCTGGCAGGGAATTCCACTCCTTAGCTGTACGCACAATGAAAGTATTCCCAAACCGTTTAGTGCGTATGGGTGGGATGTCCACCATATAACGGTGGCGCATCGCCGTACGTCTTGTAGTCCGATGATGGAACGGGCTTGGCGGAATTAGATCGTGCAATTCCCTCGCACACTCTCCGAAATGTAACCGATAGAAAACCGAAAGGCTAGCTACTCGTCGACGATGTTCAAGGCTCTGGAGCTTTGACTTGACAAGCGCGTCATTGCCGATGAGCCTCTTGGCTCGTTTCTCAATTGACTCTAGCGCATCAAGCTGGTATTTAGCGGATCCATCCCATAGATGAGAGCAGTACTCCACACACGATCGGACTTGCGCTTGATATAAGTTGAGCAGCTGTTTCGGTGTGAAATACTGTCTCACCTTTGCTAGGATTCCCAGCTTCTTGGCAGCCAGTTTAGCCTTAGCCTCGATGAACGGACCGAAATTGAGGGTTGACGTAAACGTAACGCCAAGAAGCTCAATGTGATCGGTTAACGGCACGGTCACACCACGGAAAGTAGGAGACTGTTGGAAATCGCTCCTTTTTGCGGAAAAGAGACACGCCTGGGTTTTAGCAGCATTGAACTTGACCAGGTTGGCGTCGCCCCATTCGGAGACAGCCTTCAAGGACAAGTTCAACCGCTCCACCATGGCCTCACGTAGAGACCGGATCTGAGACCCACTAGCCCGCGCGTTGGACGTGTACCTCTCAGCAACAGTGCTGTCGTCTGCATACCCAAAGGTGCCGGGCACTAGCAGACTATTAATATGCAGCAAGAATAAAGTTGCTGAGAGAACCGACCCCTGAGGCACCCCGGCATTGATAGCCAATTGGTCAGACGAGCAGCCATCAATGACCACTCGAATAGACCGATCCCTCAGGAAGTCTGCAATCCAAGCACAAAGTCCTGCAGGTAGACCGAAAGAAGGAAGCTTTGCAATAAGGCTTTCATGCCACACCCTGTCGAAAGCCTTTGAGATATCGAGGGAAACGGCAAGCGCTTCTCCGTGTTTCTCAATGGCCTCACTCCAGATGTGAATGGCATACGCTAGAAGATCCCCAGTAGACCTGTTTTGGCGAAAGCCATACTGTCGGTCACTGAGGATATCATTGGCTTCTAGGTATGCCAGGAGCTTTCTATTCAGTACACGCTCCATAGTCTTACAGAGTACGGACGTGACTGAAATAGGCCTGTAGTTGGCCGGATCAGCTCGACTGCCCTTTTTGGGCACGGGTTGCACGTTAGCCTGCTTCCAAGCTTTCGGTACTTTACCAGTCTCAAACGAGAGGCGAAACAGGCGCGTCAAGATCGGAGACAATTCAGGCGCACACGTCTTCAGTACAATTGCCGGTATTCCGTCAGGGCCACTAGCTTTGTTCACGTCAAGATTACGCAGCACCCTACAGACGTCCTTCTGATGGATGCGAATGTCCGACATACTCGTATCGCATCCAGCAGGAGAGGCCGAGGGGCTGGCGTCGCCGCTGTCAAGACGTGAAGATTCCGCAAAAAGAGTGGCAAATAAATTTGCCTTATCTTCAGCGGAGTGGGCCAGTGACCCGTCGGGTTTAAGCAGTGGTGGAAGTGAGGGACGACAGAAGTTCGATTCGACCGACTTAGCCAGGGACCAAAATGCTTTACTACCAGCAGGGTACGAAGCAAGTTTTGCCCCTATTCGGCTAACGTGGTCGAACCGAGCTTTCCGCAACACCTTCTTGCAGGACTTGGCAGCCCTATTAAAGGCTCTCTTCTTCTGACCTACGTTATTTGCCTTACAGATTCGAGCATCGGCCCATGCTAGGTACGCTTCATGCTTGAGCGCTTCAGCGCGATTACACTCGGTGCCAAACCATGGTCGAGCTTCGCCGGACATTGTTAAGTCAGAGAACGGAATGTAGTACTCCATCCCCTGCCTCAAAACATCTGTCACAGCATCTGCGCACTCCGAAGGATCATCTGAAGAGAAGCAAGAAGACTGCCAAGGATAACATGCGAAGAAAGATCGCATCTCATCCCAATCTGCTGACTTGTATCGCCAGACCCGCCGAGTGCCTTTAAGGCTGGGATCGGGCGGGGAGTAGACAGATACAGATTTCACCAGACAGTGGTCGGAACTACCTAAAGGTGAAGAAATCTCAACCGAGTAGCGGTCTGGATCTGTAGTCAGCAGAAGGTCCAAGCAATTGGCTGTGTGCGATTCAACATCAGGCACCCTCGTTGCTCCCTGGACCAGCTGGGTGAGATTTAGCGCTAGCGCTAGCCTATGCGTCTCTCGTCCAGCATGATCTGTGCACTGGTATGGGAAGAGCCACTCCTGGTGGTGGGCATTAAAATCCCCCAGTAGCACAAACTGGGCAGAAGGGTACCTCTGCTGAGCCACATCCGCCGCCTCACTAAGGTACTGTGTAAGCCTGGTTGTCTCCTGATCGCCGCTATGCGAGCGGTAGACACAGGCATAAATAATTTTATCTATGCCAGTGTCCACCAGAGCCCAAAGTGCAGAAAACCTTGAGTCTTCAAGGTTGCGGAGACGCCGATAACAGATGTCGTCCCGGGCGTACATGCATACACCCGCACGTGGTTTGAAATTGTGCTCCAGGGTAAACCCTGGGTATGAAAGGTACGACACGTCTGACGGACATCCGATCTGCGTCTCCGACAAAAACAAAAGAGCTGGTTTTTCAGTCTCGAGGTGGTGATGGACTGCGACGAGATTGGAGTGCAGACCTCGGATGTTACTGAGGTGCACTTTAAGAGAGAGGGAGTGCAGCCGCTGTTTAACTTTGCTCTTTTTTCTTTTTGCCATTTTTATAAGGAGTGAAGGAAGGAGAGGAGAAGGAAGTGAAATGAGGCTCCACGCTGCTAACCTTCAGACACGCACTGGAAGGATGGTATCGACTGGGGGACTAGTCTGGAGACTGCGGGGACGCCCGAGCCCCCCCGGAAAGTCCATCGGGCCCTCTCATCTGGTCGCCAACCAGCACGATGGTGCATTCCGGGATTTTTCGACAGTTGGTAGGGCAGCCTTTCGTGTGTGGCTAGCACACTACTTGGGCCCCCAACTACCTGCGGTCGGCCAGCGGTGCACCGTGCCTCGGATCCCGCTACCCTCCGCGACTAGCCTCCCGATACGCCCATACTAGCGAGAGCCAGATTGGTCTGCGTGCAGTGGAGCAACTATTTCGACCCAACTCCTCAATAGGCTACACCGGGCATCGTACCGGAACACGGCTAGGCCGTTTGGCGGCACGTCTTTGCCCGGTGGGTGGTCGCAAGCCTGCGTTCGAAACCTACCACCAGTTATGTCACCTGATTAGCACCACCCAGGGGCCACGTGTAGGGATTCACTAAAGGGTACTTTCCTACGGACGCGGGTGACTCGGCCCCCCCCCCGCGGGTTAATTAAAGATCATAAAATCGTCAATACAGATATTGTCCTAGGCGATTAGAATAAAAATGATTCAATTATTTTTATGGGAATTTTCCTTATTGTAGCTACTTCGCAACAAAGTATGTTATAAGAAAAAAAAATATATAAATAAATAAATACCAATGAAAAAAGACGTCATCCTACTTTATTTATTATAAATGCAAAAGTTTGTGAGTATGTATGGATGTTTGTTACTCTTTCACGCAAAAACTACTAAACGGATTTGGGTTAAATTTGGTACACAGATAGTTTATAACCTGCATTAATACATAGTATAGCTTTTATTCCGATTTTATCTTCCCGTGAGATAATTTTCGAGTCGTAGCGGGCGAAGCCGCTGGCAGCACATGTACATAATATAGCGTCGACGAGCATATTGAGATGGATCTTGGAGTGACCTATCATCTGTCTAGCCTTTTCCCAACTATGTTGGCGTTGGCTTTCAGTCTAACTAGATTCAGCCGAATTCCAGTACTTTTTACGATACACCTTGATAAGACTGGTTATCAGTTTTTCGATTCACTGACTACCTCTAACGACGTTCAAAGATCTACAAAATACTGCCTGGGACCAACAGCTTAAAGTGCTATCCGAGACACGGAAGAAACTCGTAACGTAATAGATGGTCACCCTTCCACAGAACGACCTAAGCAAGAGTAGCTTAACCTTGCGGATTAACCCTGGCTATTATGCATCCACAAAACCCTCAAAAACCGAACCAAACATTTTTACCTACCCCCTAAATGAGATATCTTGAAGATACAAAACAAATACTCTCGTTAATTGATCATTGTTCTATATCAGGAAACAGTTGTGTACACACCGTTGTAATTACTGCAGAACACTTGATTACGAGATAATTGTTTACCAACAAATGCTCTGAGTATATGTTATTGTTCGACAAGAGATGGGGTGACTCATCTGTATAATTGTCCCACTGCTGGGACTCAGACCTCCTCTGTATGAGAGGGAATGGACTTATAATACACAACGCGGGCCTAGTGCTGGTTCCTAGATGTCACGTGTCTTCGAATTTTTGGTTCTAAGACATGCCGGTTTCCTTACGAGGTTTTAATTCACCGATTTTGAGAGTAATGATGATGAAATAAATTACACAAAGTAGTATAACAAACCATAAGGCTGATTATTTCATAAAGCATTATTGACAGCTGTACATTTTTTTACAATTTGATTTCAATCACTGCATTTAAAGTCTAAAGTCGGTGCTTTCTACCGACAAATCGCCGACTTCAATGAAAGGGCGTGTGTGGGCGGTGAAAATTCGATGACGGCTTTCTCGACTTGTCGATACGAGTACATCACTATTTGGCACCTTTAGTTAAGTAAATGAGTATGTACATAACTTATACCTACGATACAAGTATGTTAATGCCTAATGAGAATGTATAGGTAAATAATTATTTAGAGCTAGTTAAATTGTCAACAAGCGAGTTCTGACCAAGTAAAAACAGTTGTAGCCCTGGGTGGATCTTCCGCTACGGGTTGTTCGAAAGAGAAAATAATTCAATTCAATTCAAATTCAATGATTTACCACAAACCAAAAAAAATGGAGTAACTAGATCTTCTAAGTTAGGTAGCATGTTTTAGGGGTATTCCTTGACGGCATGTAAAACCAAATCAGACGCCCATGGCCCTATAAAAACTCTGACACTAACTGCCGCACTCAGAGACGTATTATGATTACTTAAGCCATACTCCTACACACACACACACACACACAAACACACACACGCTGTACTCTAAGAAATGTTTTGTATAGTAAATCCGTAATTGGCTGTAAGTTAAGTTTATATTCTTAGGATAAAACTTAAAGGGCTGTGGATTTTGTGATCAATAAATAATTAAATCACTTAGTAAAGATTTGGACACTTTAGTCAAGGTTTTGTATGTCAATTCTTTACTAAGTGACGGCTTAAGTGATCATTAAATATGTATCTCTGAATACGGCAGTAAGCACGCGATAAACGAGATCTGAATTTATAACGACACTGTATGACTGTTTATTTTCAAGAATTTGTAGCTACAGTATAATAGTTGTAGCCTTTTAATCGATACCACGATTCAAATTCTCTATTTTATTATGTTCAAATACCAGTTAATTCAATTCACAGCTCTCCTTTCAAATGCAATGAATGAATTCATGAATCTCTAATAGTTCCGGTCAAAGCTTTGCAATATTCAAGGGAAACATTAAATACTATGGATTACGATCACAGGAAAATCCTACCAAACATCTGTCAGGCTTTGAATCTGGTTATAATTATTCTCTTTGATTTTCAATCTGATACTGCAATTGGTGGAGACAAACCCTTTTTTTGTTTTATTTTTTTTGGGTGTTTGGAAGGTCATCAATTGACTCCTCCCGCTCTGGGCAGAGCGGTAGGGAGTGTCAGACTTCTACTGACTAAAAACCACTCGCGTTCCTTCTTAGCCTTTGTGCCGAGGCCGCAGTATCTCTTGCGAACAACCCGCAGTCCTGACGGGGAGAGACATGCCCTTAAGTATCTAATGAATTGTGAACAAGCTTTAGTCACAATTTTGTTTGTAATAACACAAAAAAAAAACAAACAAAATAATATAACATCACGCCAGAAACCTCTGAAGGGTTAGGTAGATGTGTACTAGAACCGATAAGAACACAATGTGACACACACAATGTTTTTATCCTATGTATCTATTATATCTATTGCTATCAATTAGGTGAGAATTCGGACTCTGACACCCAATCGCTTTGAAATTCCCGAAGAAAAATCACTTCATTCCACCTGGTAATCGAACCAAGGTTTTGAAGACTAATATTCTTAGTTTGCACACTATAGTCTTCCTGACCGGTTTCCGTCACGGCGGCCAATCTTAGCGGAGATTAGCCCGATGTCTAATCTCCGTTAAAATTGCGAGAGATACAACCAGCAATCGGATAGTTTAACATAAGGCCTTGAATCCTCAAAGGGTGAGGCAGTGGTGTCTCTAATAGATCAACCACATTTTTAACCGACTTCTAAAAAAAGAAGGAGGTTCTCAATTCGGATGTTTATATATTTTTTTTTTAATGTTTGTTCGGGCATAACTCCGTCACTTGTAAACCGATTTGAAAAATTATTTTTTTGTTTGAAAGGGTACCTATACTTTCCAAATGGTCCCATATTTTTTTATCGAAATCGGACAAGCGGTTTTTGAAAAATCAACAAAACTCAAAAAAAACTTCATTGTCCACATTATGACTCATGAACATGTGAACTTGCATAATTATGAACCACTAAAAAGTGAAAAATAAAAACTTTTTAACAAAAAATAAAACCGCCTTAAAAAAAACACGAAAAAGTGAAAAATATATAAACTAGAAGAAAAATCAGTTTCTGAAGTCGGTGGCAAAAAAATGAAATCAAACAAACAATAGTCACCGACTTCAGAAACTGATTTTTCTTCTAGTTTATTTTTCACTTCTTCGTGTTTTACCAGTTATGTTTAGGTCCCATGTAATAAGGAATACGAGTCTATTGTTACCCACTGGGCACACATCCAGGCTCGGTTGCTGCTAATGAGAAATTTCTGATGGAAAAATCTAATAAGACTTTGCCTGACTGGGGAATCAAACGTAGGACCTCATGCACAGCAGTCACGCATAGTGATGTGCCTGGTGGCAATATTGCCACTGCCGGTAAAATACTAAAATTGCCAGCAGCATTGGAAATATTACCAAAGTTGCCGGTCAATGTAGATTAGGGCCTATAAATGCTAATTATAAGTGTATTACATAGTTTCCGTACTAAATTTGACTTATAATTAAGAAAATTAAATATTTCCCGAATATTTCCACTCCCGGAAATATTCCCGGCAATTTTGCCACCAAAATTCCCACTTCGGGCAATATTGTCGGCAACGGCACATCTCTCACGCATGTAACCACTACACCAACAAGGCAAGGCTTTTTAAACATTTTAACACAAGACTTACCTGCCGGACAAAAGGTGAAAAGTTCATGTTTGAAACTCCGATAAATTAAATTCACATGTTTTTTTTTTTTTTTAACGAAACTGTACAAATGTTTACTTTCAATATTCTGTGCCCACACCATTTACGTAGGTATTGCTTTTAACTTTACTTTTCACATTTTTTCAAAGAATAAAAACCTAGTTTGTTTAATTAAAAAAATAAATGTGTAAAAAAAAATAATTATAAGAAAATGTAAGAATATTATGAATGGATATTTAACGTTTTACTGTGCCATTGCCATGCAACCAGCATAGTAATAAAATGTTAAATACAATCACAATATAAAAAAATTGAACGAAATTATTGTTAATGAAATTTTTATAATTTTTACGATATACCAAGAGTATGTCCTGGACCTTAAAAGAGACTATGACCTCTGAATTTGTTTCAGATGTCTCTTCTCAGAGTAGTCCGGTACGAAAAACCGGCTCTATCTAGTTTTAAAAAGTGACTTGTAAAAGTGTTTGTAAAAAATAAACATCATTTTTATTGACACTAGTTGTGCAGTGTAATTATAATTATTATTATTTTTGTCCTATAAGTCGTAGGTCGATTTATTTTATGTCTTGCCAGACATACATTGTTGGTTCATCGTCATCTGCCTAAACTTTTCCCAACTATGTTGACCTCTACAACCCAGTTAGTACTGGGTAATACGATTGCCTTTGGTAAGACTGATAGTCAGACTTTTTTTTTTTTGGAGGGCGGGAAATCATCAAATGACTCCTCCTGCTCCGGGCAGAGCTCTGGGTATGGAGTGTCAGACTTCTACTGACTAAAAACCACCCGTGTTCTTTCTTGTGCGAAGCAGCGGTATTCACGGATCAACCTAGGCCTAGAGTTAAAAAGGGTATGAAAGATTGTATCGACATTTTCATGAGGGCGGAAACTTGAGTAAAAGCTAGTTTTATAAATAGGTTTAATGCAGTGTTGTTTGTTGTGTGCACTTGTGGCATGTACCAAATAAATATGTTTTCTTTCTTTCTTTCTTTCTTCAGTGTAGAGTGGTGTACTAATACCTATAATAATTAGATAGATGACGAACCTAAAACCGCACACACCACAGTACACGATGACGGAATAAATCAGCAATTTTCGATACGAACCTAATAGGAATTGCGATAAATTGTCACGATTTACCATTGAATTACTGGATGTTGTGCACTCGCCTATTTACCCGAAATTCCGATTCGCGACGCAAATTATGACGATTACAGTTATTTCGATTGTACAGGGAGACGGGATTACTGGAAGTGACAGATCAAATTAGACTGATATTTTTTTCATCATTCGTTTTAATAATTCAGTTTTTTATTTTATTAATTTAACTTAGGTACAATGTCTGCTCTTCAATAACAATAAAGGAAAACATCGTAAGGAAACCGGCATGTCCTAGAACCAAAACATCGAAGCCATGTGTCATCAGCTACCAACCTACACTGGGCCCTGGTGGTGAATTATACCCTCTGTTCGACCGCGAGCTTCCACATTGAGCGCGATAGATGGCGTTGTACGATTTGTGTCGTTTGCTGAATCGCGGTGTTAAGATTCTCCGCCGAGACTTTATAAGGTTTTAAGAATTAAATTTTTTTGGTACATTCTTTGAACAGATTTGTTTTATTTAAAACATTATCCCTCGGGCAGTTGACGAGTGCCGAACAGTGAACACCCGCTCTTAGAGAGGAGGGAGACTGTCTCTGCAGTGGGAACATTATAGGTTGATGATATGATAATTATATGATATGATTTTTTATTATAGCGTCAATAAATACACATTCTGTGGAAATTTCAACTATCGTTTACGGATCATGAAATAGAGTCAGATAACAAAAAAACGGACAGACGGAAATAGGAATATACCAGAAGCAACTATCTTCTGGCATACTCCTATTCTCCACCGATCCATCATAAATTGATATTAATCAAGGAAACTACAACATTTATTAACTTTCCCTTTAAGTTTTAATTTCGACTTCTGATTCAGTTGAACACAAAAAAAAACTAGCAACTCCTCACACACTTATTCCACTATCCACAATCTTAGACACACTACCTTAAAGTTGAATTTCCCCTGCCTCTTCAAACAGGGGAAACTATCTACGGTAACAAAAAAATTACCTCGTGCAAGTAAGGGTTGTTCGAAAGAAGTAATGGTAAGCTGCATCTGATTAGACTTGAAGCCAACCCCAAGGGCTACGGGTTGTTAGAAAGAGATACCACGGCCTCGGCACAAAGGGCTAAGAAGGAACATGGGTGGAATTTAGTCACTAGAAGACACTCCCTACCGCTCTTCCCAGAGAGGGAGGAGTCATTTGATGATTTACCAGCCTCAAAAAAAAAAAAAAGAGGTTCAATTTCCTCTGCGTCTTTATACAGGGGAAACTATCTACTGTCTTACAGTAGGGTAACTAAAAATTCACCTCATACAAGTCGTTTATCACTAGTGTACCTAGTAGCTTGTGGTTTAAGCTCTAAGTTTACCTTGCTTGCGAGAAGTTGGAGAGAAAACTGATTCGCGTGAAGCATAATAATTACCTCGTCGTACGAAATATAAATTGCTTGGTTACGACGACTTGGTGCTAACTTATGGTTAGGAATGGCACCAGTATTTTGTTCGTTTATTTTGTGTGTAAATGGCTTATTGTTTTAAATCTGATAAAACGATTTCTGCTGACTTACCATGATGACGTATTAAAGTAGCATTATTAAAAAAAAGACGGGTTGCACTCCGGGAGTGCCGGCAGAAGTGAAAACTTGATTATTAACGTTGAGCATGTTTGATATTTTGGAATGGTTAGGGAATAATTTTGCACCAATTGCTTTAACAGTATAAAAGTACTATCATTTATGTGGTAGAATACAATATTGATTTATTGCGCTATCGTACACAAACATGACAATTTATATTACATTAAAAATTTAACACTTTAAAACTATTACAATTATTTTACATTAAAAAGTTTATCTCTCCGAAAAATCAACTTTCATCCATAATTTCAACGACTTTTTCACCATCATCATTACCAGAACTATCATCGCCAATCTCTAAAACTGATACGATAGGTTTATGGTAGCTGAAGTAAGAAACGAACAGTTTTGATTTGAACCTATTTAAATGTCTAATAAAGACCGCATCAATAGTAGTTTTGTATTTCGTTGTGCTAAGATTGCGATCATTCGACATAGTTAAACCAAATTCATTATTTAAAAATTCAATTATTCCGCCATAACTATGCTAACCCATTTATTTTGTCTTTCCCTGTCCTCCGATCGGAACTCCGATTGGTAGGAGGAGCGGGAATATTTTTTCCCATGCCTCCGATTAAGCATCATAAAAACATTGTACAGTCTAGTTCAAAATAAATTATTTTTGTATTTTATTGACTGTACAGTCGACATCGTTAACGTTCAGGGTCAAAATGTCCAACTCCCACACGACTAGTCTAAGATCGATAGTTTCCGAGATATAGCCGTTTCAATTTTGACAGCTGTCATCCGAAATGTAGATCTCATTGAGATCTATCACTTGTCCCTACACACAACTAGTCTAAGGTCGATAGTTTCCGAGATATAGCCGTTTCAATTTTGACAGCTGTCATCTGAAATGTAGATCTCATTGAGACCTATCACTTGTCCCTACACACAACTAGTCTAAGGTCGATAGTTTCCGAGATATAGCCGTTTCAATTTTGACAGCTGTCATCCGAAATGTAGATCTCATTGAGACCTATCACTTGTCCCTACACACAACTAGTCTTAGGTCGATAGTTTCCGAGATATAGCCGTTTCAATTTTGAAAGCTGTCATCCGAAATGTAGATCTCATTGATACCTATCACTTGTCCCTACACACAACTAGTCTAAGGTCGATAGTTTCCGAGATATTAGCTGTTTCAATTTTGACAGCTGTCATCCGAAATGTAGATCTCATTGAGACCTATCACTTGTCCCTACACACAACTAGTCTAAGGTCGATAGTTTCCGAGATATAGCCGTTTCAATTTTGACAGCTGTCATCTGAAATGTAGATCTCATTGAGACCTATCACTTGTCCCTACACACAACTAGTCTAAGGTCGATAGTTTCCGAGATATAGCCGTTTCAATTTTGACAGCTGTCATCCGAAATGTAGATCTCATTGAGACCTATCAATTGTCCCTACACACAACTAGTCTAAGGTCGATAGTTTCCGAGATATAGCTGTTTCAATTTTGACAGCTGTCATCATTATTATTATTATTATTATTAATTATTATTATTATTAAGCGCCCTGCGCTGCCTAAACGAAACAGTAGGCCCAGGCATACATTTTCGCCGCGCCGTAGAGAGGGGATAGCTGTCTACTCTCCATCCGTCTTACGCTTTTTCGATCAGGGTCACGTGGTCACGTGTCCTGACGCGAGTTTAAGATTTTATACCCATCACAGAACAATTTCCCAAAGTGCTCAACGCCGCTAAAGAAGTTTTCACTTCAAAAATCCAGTGCTGTAAACAGATGTCGCTAGACTTGTAGGAGCTCTGTGACTTTCCCACTTTTGAAAACTTGATTTATCGATCAACTGGTGTTGCCAGCAGCTTCGCCCGCTACAACTCGTAAATTATCCCACGGGAAGATAGAATCGGGATAAAAACTAACCTATGTGTTAATCCAGGTTATAAACTATCTTTGTACCAAAGTTTACCCGAATCCGTTTAGTAGTTTTTGCGTGAAAGAGTAACAAACATCTACACATACATTCAAACTTTCACGTTTATAATATTAGTAGGATAAACATACGCATTACGTTACATTACTCCTGTAATAGCAGATGGGCTAGACAAAAGTGTACCTAATGGTACACCCACATTTCGCCAGATATGTTTAAGTCGCATGTAACAGGGGGCGGACCAGCGAACAAACCTTGAATCTGAGGCTGCTACTGAAAAATTCATGATTTGAAAACCCAATAACACTTTACCCGATCTGGAAATCGAAACCAAAACCCGATGTCGTGATTGCAAACACTATCCCTCAAACTCAAACTTAAAGCATTTATTTCAATTAAGCCATTACAGGCACTTTCGAATGTCAGAAGAACAATTCATAAAACAATACTAAACTACGAGTGCAATACGTCATTCCGAAAGCCACCACGCCGAACCACACTCGCTGCCTTATGCACGCAACAACGAATGCACGTCGCAACGCGCAACCGCCGCCCCGCGACCCGGAGCCAGACCAACGTGGTATCGTCGCAAAAAAGAATATCTACTTTAAATCCAGTCAAAGGCAAAGTAATCTTGAATCAATTAACGATAAACTGAAAACTCCAATGCAACAATGGACAGTTGTCCAAACAAGAGCTGCAAATTTGCGAAAATAAATCACTTCCGATGACAATACATCTGTGTACCACTGAAGTGCAAATTGAAAATTAATGGTTCGCCATTTTGTAGGTTCTGGGTGCAACAATTTCAATTGTTCCGTGTTCAAATATTATGTGTTTGAATAAAACTGAATTTAATGTTTTGGCTATAATTGGGGCGTGCGATAATTTGATACTAACATAATAAAACGAAAGTGCACACAAATAATATACTTATATACCTAGGTTTAGCTTATATCATAACAACCGGACACAAATCCAGACTCCGTTGTTGTTACTGCGAAATTACTTGCTTAATGTGGACATACATGATTCAACCCCGCGTTACAAAAATAGACTTTATAAACTCATACAGCTGTTGATACAAGTAGTCATTGGTCTGGACTGAAAGTGACAACCGTAACTCCATGACAAATACTGGTAAGTTGCATCCGATTAGACTGGAAGCCTACCCCAACATAGTCCGAAAAGACTAAGCAGATGATGATGATCCACATCGCTACATTACATGCTACATGCTACTGCAAAATTCTTCATAGAAACACACTTTGGTCGACCCGGTAATCGAAATCAAAACCAAGACCTCATACTCGTAAGAGACCATTCAGGCAAGCAATCATCTGAATAATGATTGAATTTTCAGTAAGCTATCGTCAACAGATCCACAGTATAATAGTAAGATAAAGCCTAGTTTGAAGCCTGTCGTTCGACTTATCTGTACGGTTTCAACTGTCCAAAGTTAGTCTGCGTCCAGTACCATTGATAGGATTGGAAAATGTTCAGCGGCTAGTTTTGTTTGATCAACTTCATTTGTGTGAAAGTTTCTGTTTTGTTCATTATTGAAGCGTTCTGTAGTGAGGAGATGAAAGGATAATGAAATGAACCGAATGAATTCCAATTCACATTTTTGTATTTTTGAAGTCGGTTTTATTTTGTTGCAAACGAAAAAAGTTTTTTTTTAATAATATACAATTCTTAAAGTGTCTTCATTGTTCCATTGTACCTATCAGTTAAAAATGCGTATTAATGCGTAGTTCTCACACGATAGTTAATTGCGTGACGTTCGCAATGTTTTTTGTCAATTTATCAAAGTTTATTGCGTTTTTAAAGTTGTGAAGCGGAACAATTTTATTTATGAGTCCACTTAAACTTATGGGGAAAATTTATAAAACAACGGTATGATAAGAATGCTAAAAGGGATGTGTGGAGTTATGAAAATGGATTAAATAAGAAATGAGTACATAAGAGGAAGTCTGAAAGTGGCACATTGAAAACTTTACTGGTGTGGTAATCAGTCATACTGGAATTTTGAATGTTGAAATGTGAGGTATAAGAGGTAATGGGTTTATGAGTAGAGGAAGACCAAAGAAACTATGGATGGACTGTGTTAACTGTGTAAAGAAAAATATGGCTAGTAAAAATAAAAAAAAATAAAAAATATAATAAAATATAGCCCGAAATGAAATAGGACAAGGGCAAGAGAATTCTAAAAATGTTGTGAAGAGGTAGATTTTTTGAATTAAATGAAGCAATCATTTTGATAATAATAAAGTGAGTTGCGGAGCTTATCCGTATTTTTCATTCAAATCGTTTTTACCAGCTCTCACAACAAAGATTTTTTGTCAATTATCCTTCCACAAAACCTTGTAAATACCACTTTAACAATAAATTCGAATTAGAAGTACTAAATCGCTCAGTGACTGTCGACCGCTTTTGAACCTTACTACACAGGGGTTAAGGGTGAAAAGTGGTTGACCGTCAGAAAGCGCGGTAGTACCTACCAAGGCCAGCCAAAGAGCCATAAACCAACAATTTAAAGAAAAGGACCAAAGACAAAAGCGTAGATCCTTTTTACGTAAATTGCGTGCGATTTGCACTAAGTAGGACGAACTGGACGCATTCACAGGCCGAATGTAACCGCTTATGTTGGCATGGCAACATTCCAGAAGAATTCGAACCTTGTATTACAAGTTTCAGGGTGTATTTTTAACTGAGTTCTGAGAGAAGATACTGTGGTTTTCACATTATGGTTGCGTGACAACACTCCAAGAGAAATTCAACTCTGTTTATAATGATTTAGGGTTGTAATTTCGATGGGTGAAAGATAAGATAGTGTGGTTTTCCTACTTCCGATAGCATGAAAACACTTTGGAGGAATTGCAGCCGTATTCACGAAGTGTTAGGGAATGTTTTTGATTGGTTTTGAAAACAAGATGGTGTGGCTTCCCGTAGTCTAACTGAGTCTTTGCTTTTGAGAGGAATATCGTGTCGTTTGAGTCGGATATAATGTTTTCTAATGTTTGAGGCGTTTGTTAGATGTTTTGGTTCTGTTTTTGTTTGGTTACAAAATATTATGGAAATTATTGTATTGAGTTATTGTTTGACTTCCTGTATTAGTGTGAAACAACATACACCATATCTCATGCAGCTTAAATCAGGATTCATGGCCCGTTAATGGCAATAAAGGCTCGTTCCTAAATAACCGGTTCATCTTCGAGGTTAAACCACGCTTGCCTAGGTTGACCTGTGTATGGGTGACGACCCATTACATACCGAGTTTTCCGTGCATCGGAAACCACGTTAAGCCATTAATTCCGTCATTTGTAGACTTTTAACAGTTTCGGGAAGTCACTGACCCAAAATTGTGTCAACCCAGTATGCATAGTCGCAATCCCGACTCCTGAGCGGTCCCCCGAGTCTGCTATTCAATAGTGTCAGAATGGTCGATCATTGATCTCATAATGGTTGATTGACGACAAGCCAAAAAGTACCTTATGCGATTCAATTCCCGAGTCGCAAAATTGTAAGTAATTGGTTTTTTTTCTGTCAGGAATTTCTCAGTAGCAGCCACGGAGTCTTAATTAAATGTGCCGGTTGATGACAATAGACACACACACATACGCACATATTAAGACTGCGTAATAACGCAGGATTTAAACATAACTAGTGAAATTTTTTGTGAACCTACTATTAGGTAAACGTCTGCCTAACCCTTCGGAGATTATGGGCATGTTGTTATATTCTCCCTTTATCTTATTTATTTAAGTACGTAATCACCATAAAAGGCCGAAAAATCTCTCAGTATCCTTAAATATTTCTGGTAACACATTAATTTGAAAGGTTTGATTTCTCTTGCAAATTCACTTGGGACCGGTGCAGCATGTCATTGACTTGACTTCTTCTTCCAAACTTCTCTATTACTAACTTTAATCATTTACAAGGTATTATTACCAACAAAACCTCATTAACAAAAACACTCAAAAACTAAAACCATTCATCACAAACTTTTGCACTCCACAGTACACTGTAAAAAAACAAAAGAGAAAACCCCTCAAACGGCTGCATTCCTTTTTAATCAAAGTTCATAAAACCTTATTTTTTAAACGCGGTCATTTTCAAACTATTTTCCTTAGCACTCTACTATTAGCCGCACAAGGGGTGAAAACAATAGTTAATTGTTTGCAAGCCCAAGTTTCATTCCTTACACAATATAGCTCTTACAGCGTTCGTTCGTTCGTTCACTCATTCATTCAACCCCCTTAGCGGTAAGCTTTATTGTTCGTTCGCGAAATGAGAGTGAATTGTTTTTCATTTTTGTTTCTCATTCATAATTATGTTGTTGGAGAACCGTTTCGTAATTAAGATTTATTTTATGAGTACGTTCGTCATTTATGGAAGTTTGACAAATTAAAATAAAATAGAAAACTGAAGGAGCTCGTCGGGTTGATCTTTAAGTTAGACTATGCTTACCTAGGTCGGTACGTGGTTAGGTGACCACCCAAAACACACCGGAGTTTCTAATCGTATTCAGCTGCAATCGGTTAGACTGGAAGCCGACCCCAGTGTAATTGGGAAAAACTACGCACATGACGATCGTTTATAAAAAGAAATCATTTCACATAGTGTGACACAATGAGCGGTCTTATCGCTGGGAGAGATAAGACAACCTATATGTGTTAGTTATTACCGGAGGAAGCAAAAGACTTTGCTGCAGGTATTTTGTTAATTATTTATGTTCTATTAATACACTACGCAAAACAACAGCAAATACACATACAAACTCAAGACAGTACCTACGTGTAAAGTTGAATAAAATTTACTTTTCAAAAAAGTAATTTTTTGACACAACTTGTGCCACTTGGCAAAAATCAAGGTGGAGGTATAGTTTCAAAAGATATCATGTGTAACAAACAGACATACATACAACGGAATTAAAACTTCAATAGTGTAAAAACAGTGCATCTCCCACAGTCGCACGCACTATCACTGTAGATACATTAAGAGGTATCAGAGATGAGACAATAGCCGCTGTTGTTGCCGGCAGGTAAGCAGGACTCGTGGTGAGCGTGAGACGACACGATTTGGAGTGATTATGTTGGAAAACAGGACTTACCTTGTTATTAACAGACTTTTAAAAGGAGGTTCTCAATAGGGTAGTTGGCAAAAAAAAACTTTTTTTTTTTTTTTTTAATAATATTCCACAACTATCACACAACGCCATCTAGTCCCAAGCTAAGCAGAGCTTGTGTTATGGGTACTAGACAACTGATAAACATACTTATATATTTCTAAATACATACATATTATAGATAAATTACACCCAGACACAGAACAAATGATCGTGCTCATCACACAAACATTTGTCCTGGGTGGGAATCGAACCCACGACCTCCGGCATAGCAGTTAGGGTCACTAACCACTAGACCAACAGGCCAGTCAAATTAGTCCGTCAGATAGATTTCCAAAAAATATTGAACACGTATTTTTTTCTTTTTTCACGTAAACAAAAAATGAAGACGATGCAGTGCTTCGAAAAGTCGTGCAAAAGCCCCCATGATCTTTGACAAGCTTTATGGTACAAGTTGGTAGCCGACTGCATGCAGCAGCAACAGACGACATGTCGTCGCTTTATGTCGTCACGACACGTCGTCGCGTCATGACGTTTTACTAAAGAGCATAATATATCTCCTGTTGTTTCTGTTAACTATGGGCACTACTAATCTGCGGTCAGACGACACTGCCATCTGCCGCTCGACGACGCGTCGCTAGCTTCATGTCGCTAACTACGGAGGGAATTTCATAAAAATACGTAGAAACCAGTAGTGTCGCTGCGACAGGTCGTCTGCTGCTGCTGCGTGCAGTCGGCTACCAACTTGTACCTTTATTTTCGTCAAATTATATTTATTTGATAAAACACAAAACACATATCCAATTTTTTTCGATAATCTAACTGACAGACTAAACAGAATCATTTTTTTTAGACCGTCCATTACCCTATTCTTCGAAACATTATTTTTATACTATGTCTCCCAATTATATTTTAGCATGAACATTTAGAACCCATTTGGGAAGCCCGTGGCTAAATAATTGCAGCCACTCAGATCAATCTTCAGGTTAAGCCGCGCTTTCCTAAGTTGGTCTGTGGATAGGTTTGCCACCATTACAAACCGAATTTACTCCGTGTCTTAAAATGACTAACGTACATGTTTTGTTTCTATAAATACCGATACAACATAATAAATCGGTGAGTGCAATTACTGCTACGCGGTGACTAACATTAGAGAAAGGAATCGTCAACAGTTTTTATTGTAACACAATTAAACGTTATAAACCTAACGAAAACGAAGTGAATCTTTCTCTACGCGCTCCAACCTGAACAACAACCTCAACAACAATCTCTGCAAGTGTAGGCACTGTACACTTCGTGTCTCGGAAAGCAATAAGTTGGTCCCGGCTTTTGTTTGTAGATCTTTGACTGTCGTGACAGGCAGTCAGTGGTCCGAAAGTCTGACAACCAGTCTTAGCAAGGCAAGGGTATCGTATTACCCAGTAGGTACTAACTGTATTGTTGAGGTCAGATAAGCAGTCGCTCCATGTAAAATACTGGTATTCAGCTGCACCCAGTAAGACTGAAAACCGATCTCTAACATAGTTGAAAAAAGGGCTAGGCAGATAATGATGAAAGCAAATAATTTTTCCGGACATAAAAAAATATATTAATCTTACCAACCAAGTAATTTAAAATATTAAAGTAGGTAAAGCTACTAACAGATTTTGTCGACAAACTTAAGCTTTACCAAAATTGACACTTATAAAGTTTGGCTCATCCCAAACTTGTGTTGCACTAACTTTGTGTACCGTAAGTTTTGCAAATGATGTTGACAGCCTTAATTAAGCTTTTCTTCATTAAGATTTACATAGAATAACTTAAGTGGACTTAGATTTAACAAGTTCTTGTAATGGACTTATTTCTGGGAGGTACCTACAATCCTGATCTAAGGTACACGGTGAGTTCCCGTCGGGGCTGCGGATTATCGTAAGGCATAACGCGGCCTCGGCACAAGGGCGAAGAAGGAACATGGTTTTGGTTTTTAGTCAGTAGAAGTCTGACACTCCCCTTCGCTCTGCCCAAGAGCGGGGGAGGGTATTTCGATGATTTTCCACTCACCAATAAAAAAAAAGACACGGTGAGTTCAGTATTTCTAAACATAAACTCACACCAGCCTTTTCCTTGCTATTGTAGATAGAAACCACAGACCGCTGCTACAATCCTTACATACTCCTATTGTCTCGACCACGTTCATACATTATCTGGTCATACACGCACGTCTGTTGTGAGTACTACGCATCTGAACTTTCTGTAGAACCACACCAATAAAGTTGGTGTATTAATCCTTTCTTTCTTTCTTTCTTATACTTTATTGCACACATAAAATAACAAATATAAACATAAATTACAAAGCATATGTACAAATGCGAGCTTAACCCAGAATTGGATTTTCTTACAGCAAATCTAATCTCGAAAGTGACAATCCTTCTATGGCATCCCATCCTAACGTTGTTACTCACCTCTGCACATTTACGTTGTTAGTCGCTTTTCACACATCCTTTCCATATGACGATTTGGTCTAACCTGAATACTGGAAATAGTAGGTATGTTTAGATGATTTCACAATATTTTATTCAATTTGAAAACATATTTAGTTTCAAAACGCATTACATTGGTACCTACAATATGGATAGGTGAAGCATATTGTATTCATAAGTCGTTATCACAGTACAATCACCCCCTTTCTAGCAATATCATCATTCACACAATATTCATTCAATTTCCAGCCGTTTACATGCATACCAAAAACCTTCCTTACGGTATTTTCCTCATTCCTCCACATAATATGCCAATACCATGAAAACTCCTTTAAGCACAACTTTCAGCCCAAGTTTGGCAAAGTTTGGTGCCAGCGACACGAAGAAAATGCCGCATTCAGACTTCCTTTACTATCTGTAAAACACATAGTCAAGCTTTCTAGTAGCATCACCTGTAACTATATAAAAACATCTTAGAAGTTTTGGTTTTAGTGTACATAGAGTTTCGTGCCCTTTATTTTTCATAGAGATCTACGCTTCGGGATGGACAAATACACATACACACATCATCATCAGTTTATAATGTTCCCACTGCACGGAGGTAGGCCTCCTCCGAGTGGGATGGGCTATAATCCATCATGCGTGTCCAGTGCGGGTTGGTAGATGTCACATGTCTTCGATACTTTTTTGGTTTTAAGACATCCGGTTTCCTCATCTTCACCGTTTTGAGAGCAGCAGTAATGTAATAAATTACACAAAGTAATGCGCCTGCCTGGGTTCGAACCTACGACTTACTGTTCGTAAGTCGGGGCCACTACCACTGGGCCACCACTGTTCCCCTGTATATTATACACATTCACAAGTTATTATTCCTTGTGACTGTGATTGTTAGTAGCTTCGGTTTCTTTGTTTTTCTGACAATGAACAAGTTCCTGTAATGGTCTAGTAGAAAATAAATGCTTTGAGTTTCAGTTTAAGCCCCTTCCTGGTTTGCGATTGAGCTGAAATTTTAAATAGATGATGAGTTTGGATGACAATGTATGGTTAGATAAGTGACGTCATTCTAAATCCAATAAAGTGGACGAGTTAATTTTTATGCATTCCTACAATAATTATATTATGGGTTCAAATTAAAGGATTTGCTGAAAAAAAGCGAGACATAGCGTCGACACTGTAAAGTGTGTAAACATAATATTTTAATCATCAAATAGAAAGTTGTAGCCTGTTTAAATTAATAAATACACAAACTTTTCCCAACCAAAATCCCGCCAACATAACACACAAACATTTTACAAACTGTTAACAATTTACTCCACGAAAAGAAGAAAAAATGCAAAAATCAACACGACCCTCCCGAAGTACCTTTAACAAAACTAGTTGTGAATCAGTACATTTGAGGCAAAAGTCACGTGGGGCAAACGAAACGTGAGATGAGACAGATATATAAAAGCTGCGTAAGCGAAAAAAGGATGGGAGATCACGCCGTCACCATACAAATGTTGCCATTGAATGCTGAAGTTTGGAAGATGAAAGAACATTTATTTGTGTGGAGTCTACACTTTTTCCCTTTGAGATATTTCTATGTGATTAAGATTTTTGTAAAGGTGCGATGGTATCTTTGTTTTCTGTGAGCCTGGTAGCATGCATTGTTTTTTTTTTCATTTTCACTGCTGCAATAGATTTTTCAAAAGACTAAGAAAATGAAACGTTTGATCCGAATAACAATTTAAAATAAATGACTTTTCTTCATCTCGGATCCATCGCAGATTATGAAAAAAGTTCCTGTTCGGCGATCCCCAATGCCTGTTAAGAGTATGATGACGGTAGCAATTTGCCCTTTAATACAAAAAAAAGTTAGAGAAGGGACGTTACGGAGTCTCCTTGCTTATCCATCCAGAAGTGTAATCCCCAAAGTGTTAGCCAAAGGTGTATCCTTAACAAAACTGGTTGTGTCAGCCACTGTTGGGTCACTGACTCATCATCATCATCAGCCTATAATGTTCCCACTGCAGGGACTCAGGCCTCCTCTCTAGGAGAGAGATGGGCTATAATCTACCACGCGGGCCCAGTGCGGATTGGTAGATGTCACATGTCTTCGAATTTTTGGTTCTAAGACATGCCGGTTTCCTCACGATGTTTTCCTTCACCGTTCTGAGGGTCACTGACTACCTGTAACGATTGTCAAAGATCTACAGAAGACAGCCGAGTCCAACGGTTTATACGCGCTCTCCGAGACACGGAGAAAACGCAGTATGGAATGTGTAGTCTAATCCATGGTATAACTTAGGCAAACACGGTTTAATTTAAACATCGACCCGAGTAACTGTTATTATTTGGCCACGAGCTTCTAAGTTCCGAGCCCTTTTTTTTTGACTGTGGTATAACATAAATGACTCCTTTTGCTCTGGGTGGAGCTGCAGGGAGTGTCAGACTTCTAATAACCACCCCTGTTCTAACCACCCCTGTTCCTTCTTATCCCTTTGTGTCCGAGGCCACAGTATCTCTTTCGAACAACCCGTAGCCCCGACAGGCATCGGCCCTTGTGGAACCCTGCAATGTTGCTGCCAACTCATTGACGCGCGCGTGGAACACGAACGCGCCGTCTACACGGCCTGTCATCATCATACGATGGACGGACGGCGAGCTAGCCCATTACTCACCGTCCACAGGCCCGCAGCTACGGTGGCCGGAAGCCATCACGTGGCCAGCTCCGAACTATCTAATGGCATTTATTAGGTGAAGGGTTAGACTTATAACTCGGCATTTCCCCATTTAAATGTTGAAAACTCAAGTAGATGCATAGAATGTCGGATGTCCATTAGGGTTAAGACCATTAGAAGCAAGCACGACACTCGAGGGACCAAAGTTTTAGGCGTATGGGAACACATCATAATGCCATAAAAGAGTTTGTTTGTAGGAACTAATGTCAAAAGCCATGAGTGGAATTTCCATGGTGTGTTGTTAAATTTTTCCTGTAACTATACAGGAAAAATTTCGTTCGTTTACACCCTCTAGGGTGTAAACGAACCCTTCACGAAACCTTTAACCAAGACATAAACTAGGGGTACTTAGTTTACGCAAACATTATTGCTGGGAACTTACTTTTTTTTTGGGGTGAAGAATCACAAATTACGGTGTACTCTTAAAACATTGTACTACTGCATGCTTTAAATGGAGGTAATTTAACCAAAGTAAAAAAGAAAAGAAGAAACCTGTAATAGGGGACGAGCCTATTGACATTAATTGGGCACAAATCAAGACTCCGTCCGAAATCGGTTGTTGTTGCTGATTATTGCATTATTTTTATTGGCGAAGAAGACTTTAGGAAAACTAATGATTATATAGAATTAGTAACTTATATTCGTGATATGTTAATAACACTAACTCATACTAACTTTGTAATATGTCTGCCTACATTCAAGTATATGTACAATACCAATATTATGTTTAACAGTCGAGTTGATACTTTTAATAATTTACTGTATATGAATGTTGAAATGTACAATTACGCGATCATCTTGGACTCAAATTTAAACCTTCCATTCACATGGGATACATATAATCAGCGACATGGCCACCTGAATAACGAGGGTTTTAAGCAGATTATTTCAGATTTGCAAGACCTCATCCTAGAGCTAGAGGCAGTAAATACGTCTAACTTAAGTCTTTTAAGACATGAAATTTCTTACTGTAGTGATTCAAATTCTAATCAATCAAAAAGTTCGCCGAGTAATATTAATGAGACAAATGAGTCGTCAAACTGTTTTTTTCGCCTATTATAGCATAAATATCTTGCATCAAAACATTGCTGGTCTGTTAAATAAGGTTGACCTGCTCACAGTCCATCTCCAAGAATTATCTAAGCAACAAAAAGACATGGATGTGGTCTGCATAACTGAACACTTTATTATGCAGGGCTATGAAAAGGCATTAAATATTCCAAATTATAAATTAGCTGCATGTTATGCAAGGCGAACCAAGAAACGAGGGGGATCTTGTGTTCTAGTTAAAATAGGCCTAGAGTATAAGGAACTAACAGAGATATCACGCCACTCAATAACAAACATTTTTGAATGCTCCGGAATAGAACTAGTCCGGCAAAAATTAATCGTTATTTGTATATACAGGCCACCTAAAATTAATAACCTTAATATGTTCTATGAAAAACTCGAAACTGTTATGAAAATTTATTGTATAAACTCGAGTAAAACAGTTGTTTTGTGCGGGGACTTCAACATTGATATCTTAAAAAAGAATAGAATGTCCCTAGACTTTGAATGTTTTCTTTTGGGCTGCAACCTTAAACTGGAACTTAAGCAACCAACTAGATTGTGCAGTAATAGCTGCATTGATAACTTTGCTCACAACTCTCGCCAAAAATGTAAATGTGAAGTAATCGATTTAGCTCTTTCAGATCACACGGCACAAACTCTGCAAATTAAAGTAAATAAAACATATAGGTTAAAATCTTGGCGAATCAAGAAACGAGATTTGTCGTTAGAAAATCTGGTTAAATTTAATAGTCATCTGAGTTGCATTTCGTTCTCCGAAATATACAATACGGAGAATGTAAATGTAGCATATGACAGTTTCTTGGAAGAATTCCGTTTGTTGTATGACCTTTGCTTTCCCTTTAAGTTTGTTACTATACAACCATATAAAAAAGTTAAATGGGTCTCTCGAGGAATACGTGTGTGCAGTAAAAAGCAACGTCACTTATTATGGCAATACAGACTTAGGTCTACTAATGAAAATAAAAATAAATTTAAAGACTACTCAAAAAAATTTCGAAAAATTATTAAATTGACTCAAAAATCGCAGAATAACTATTTTATACGAACTTCAAATAATAAATCGAAAGCATCGTGGCAAGTCATACATGACAAAACACACTCTTACGACACAATTTCCCAAATTAGACTTGATGATAAAACAATTACAAATCCCCAAAAAATTGTTAATGTCTTTAATAACCATTTCATTGATCAGATTCAGCAGTCACCCCAAGTTTCATATGAAACTAATAATATTCCGAAAAACCTAAAATCAATGTTTATGGCACCAGTTATACCCCAAGATGTAATTAGAGCAGTCAAATCTTTAAAAAATAAAAACAGCGTTGGATATGACGGCATAGCAACGAGAGTTGTTAAAGGGAATTGCCCATCAGCCACACAAAAAAATGCTTGAAATGGACAACAATGAAATATACGCCAAATTGCACTATAAATCGTAGGGAATCCATTACAAATTCAATCATTATCAAAAAACTAGGTAGAAGCCAGTTCCAATATTTTTTTCTAAAATATAGGTTAAGTCAAGGTTAAGGATTAATATGCAATAATTATACAACAAAACAGCATTCAATCTAAGTCCGTGTTCAAAAATGGGTAACGTGTACAGAAGTAAAATCAAAATCCTTAAAAGGCCAAAGTCGTCGTTAAATATCCTAAAAAGCAATATACTAGTAACTCAAGTCGCAAACGCAAAACCATGAATCGATCAAATCAACAATCGAAAAAATTAAATGCAGTAATGTCAAAGTGTCAGTAAGGCAAAGGACATTATGATGCATACAGCCTACGATACGTTTTCTATTTTGAAAATAATTTGATTTTAATTAATTGACATGCATATATTATTTTAATTAGATTTACGGTATAAATAGGACGAATTATATTAAATGAATGATAACTGTGCAATAATTCTTTAAAATAGTTCGATAAAGATCATTTGACGATTCCTGTTTGGCTGAATGTCGATTACTCATGTCAAATAAACACTGACCTCCATGATAAAATAAGAAGGAATGGGACGGATATCAAGTTAAATATTTTAAAGATCGTTATATTTTCTCCCTAGGTATACAAACTTGGGAATTATTTCATTATACCTAATTTATTCTAAATAGAATTAAGGACTGTTAGTAGTTTCTGTCTATTTCAAGCATTTTTCAGGCATTCCCCTTTGTGGCGAACAATATCGCTGTACATCTTAGCCATATTATTAATCTCGGCATTAACTCTGGGGTATTCCCAAATAGCTTAAAAACTGTTATAGTTAAACCACTTTACAAAAAGAATAAAAAAGATGAAATAACTAATTACAGACCAGTAGCCTTAATTCCGGTACTGTCTAAAGTAGTAGAGAAGTTAATTTCCGAATCGCTTAACAATTTCTTAGCTAAATATGACATTTTGTGTAATGAGCAAAAAGGTTTTAGAAAAAACAAAAGTATTAATACAGCTATTTTCGATTTGCTCAATATAATCATAAGAAGTGTTGATGGCAAAGTACCTATTTGCGCAATTTTCACGGATATGTCAAAGGCTTTTGATTGTGTCGACCACGCTATTCTACTTAATAAGTTAAGCGCTTATGGAATAAGGGGAAATGTACACAAACTTATTAAAACATACCTTAGTGATCGTAAACAGTACACGGAAATATCTAAAATTTGCCCTAAGTTGAAAAGTGAAATAAAATACCGGTCCGAAGGAAGAACTATAAAATATGGCGTGCCACAGGGTAGCGTCCTTGGGCCACCCCTTTTCTTAACATATATCAACGATTTACCACGCCATGTTGAAAATCCAATGGTATTATTTGCCGATGACAGCACCGCGGTAGTAAAATGTAAACATCCAGATAGTTATGAACAGGATATAAATAAGACTTTGGAAGATATCGTACAGTGGCTGGACAAAAACAACTTGGTGATAAATATACAAAAAACTAACATAATGCACTTCCATCAACGCACGATTTTAAAAGAAGTATCAGTTAATTACAATAAACAAAAAATTAACCAAGTTGAAGTTGCCAAATTTTTAGGAATTTATATTGACAGACAACTAAATTGGCAAACACAAGCAGAGGCTATTTGCAAAAGGTTGAACACAGCGGCATATGTCCTTTCAAAGTTGTCCAAGAAAGTAGACATTCAAACTATATTAGTAGCTTACCATGGTCTGGTTGCATCAGTTTTAAGGTTCGGCATTATTTTCTGGGGCAATTGCAGCTCAAGGGAGTACATATTCAAGGCGCAAAAGCGTTGCATTAGATCAATGTGTGGTTTAAAGACCACAGACAGTTGTGAACCAAAGTTTAAGTCCTTAAAAGTGCTTACATTTCCATCATTGTATATTCTGGAAATGGCCATGTTTGTAAAGACCAATAAAAACCTATTTCCCACGATGACAGAAACTAGAAAACGACCTGTCAGAAATCAGTACAAAAATTTATTGCATATTGATTCTTGTAACACAGCACTAATGCAGAAAAGTGTTATTTGTATGGCTCCTACTATATTTAATAAATTGCCAGACATAATGAAAAATGATACAATTAAAAACTTTAAAAAGAAACTTATGGCCTTCCTAATCGAAAAATGCTATTATTCAATTAATGATTTTTTAATGGACAAAACGTTTTAAATAGCAATGTGTACCTATAATTAATATAATTTTGAACACAAGTACCTTTATATATTTTCTTATGTGACATTCTAATTTTACTCTTTAATTTGACATTTTATTTTGACATTCTAATTTTAATTTTAATTAATTTGACATTTTAATTTGACATCTTAATTTTAATTATTTTCATGGTTGTAAGGCATGCTGTATGTATGCAATTGTAATAATTCTAACTGTGACATTTTAATTTCAAGTAGCTTTCTTTTAGACAAATTGTTAACATTTTTTATAAAATTTTGCGTGCCTATTTCCAGGCAGAATGTACATGGCTCACTTCTTTTTACAACACCTGTATTTTAATTTAACCTACATTCATTGCAAATAAATGATTATGATTATGATATGATTGTTTTTTTGCTTTTTTGATTTTATTTAGGTATTGTATTTTGTGTAAACATAAAAAATGTGTGGTACTACGAAAATAATCAATGATTGTACATTGATGAAGATTCCAAGTCGCTAAAAACAATAATTCTTTCCACATTTAACACACCCATGATTAAACACTCACTACATTACTGACTTCATAATTTACTACCAAACCATCTAAAACACCGCTCCAACTTTAAAGTTTAAACAGTTTCGGAACTAAATCGAACACGTTAACCTGCTTCGGTAACTTTCATGCGATTCACTGTTTACTTGTTTACTTTTATATTTAGCGTTGTTTTATATTGTATTTTAAACGAGTTGTTTTGTATATTGCTTTGGAATAAGTGTTGCAGCTAATGAATTTTCTATGTAGGACAGAGAAAGTATGGGAACTCAAAGGATGATGAAGTCGATGTTGTTCAATTTACTGGGGTACATACAAACTCATGCCCTTTTCTCATAAACGGCAGTTACCACACGCGGGGTAGGCAGAAACCACAGAATGCCACCTGCTACAATCCTTACATACTCCTTTTACGTACATACAACTGGTCATGTACACACACGCCAGTTGCGACTACTCCGCACCTGTCCTTTCTGAAGAACCTCACCAATGAGATCAGTGTATGTCTTTCTAGGACGTCTCCTCCAGGAGTTGCCACCCACATCGCCTTTGATTTGAACTTTATATCAAGGAACTCAATAACCAAAAGTGTTTTCAAATGAATCGATCCTCTAACTAATTTTAAATCAGGATACGACATTTTACGGCCGTAAATAAAGAACTTTCAATAGCTACTGAGAAATCCTCTAGATAAAGGCACTCCATAATACTTTGCCCGAACTGGGAAGACAGCATTCTCAGTAAAAGTGCTTGCGACCACTAGACCTATAAAAGCTCTTTTTAGCGTATCCCAAAATAAACTAAAATTGATTTTAATTATCAAGGATACAAAAATATATGAACGTGTACGAAGTAATCGTACACATTTTTGACATAGGTATTCCTGTATTATAATTAGATCTTTATACTGCTTCACACAAGCGCGACTGCTGAGCGCGAGCTGGGTTTGATTTCCGGGTCGAGCAAAGTGTTATTGGGTTTTTCCAACACAAATTCTCAGTAGCAACCACGGAGTCTGGATTTGTGTCCGGTTGATGGCAATAGAGTCGCCCCCTATTACTTAGGGGACTTAAACATAACTAACGAAATAAGCCAGCACTATAGGCACACCTCTGCCTATAACCAACGTAAACATCACACTTGTAGTCCCCGTATATACCTGTATATATTCCACAACTATCACACAACGCCATCTAGTCCCAAGCTAAGCAGAGCTTGTGTTATGGGTACTAGACAACTGATAAACATACTTATATATTTCTAAATACATACATATTATAGATAAATTACACCCAGACACAGAACAAATGATCGTGCTCATCACACAAACATTTGTCCTGGGTGGGAATCGAACCCACGACCTCCGGCATAGCAGTTAGGGTCACTAACCACTAGACCAATAGGCCAGTCCATAGGTACGGGACTACAAGTGTGATGTTTTATTATGTTTATGCAAATATCCTAGTAGGTGTCCTGTAGTTTCCGCCAATCTATGGGGAAAAATAATGAAAGTTTTATTTTATGACACACATAATTGCGCAAAACTAACTACTCAAAAATTCCCATAAAAAGTACTATAGGTAGTAACAGTAACGTAAGACATAATCGCTATACTACTATAGCGCCATTTATGATAAAAATAAAAACTAACAGTAAAATTCTATAGAAGAACTCGACAGGAACTGTCGGATAGTAGGCCATCACAGACACAACACCCGTCTGGTCCTGGGATTCTCTCTTCTCTGTAGGGGATGAAGGGCTTTACGCACTGTTCTTCACACCCCTAAAAACTCCACCCACTCCTTTACAAACTCATATGCATAAAACAGAACTTAGTCCTTATTAACCACAAAGCTTACCAATAAAAGCTAGAAACTGGATAGTTCGCTTTTAAATCGGAATTGAATTCGCATTGGAGCGTCTCTCTGTATTCGGGTGAGGCGTCTGCCGCTTATTCGATTTGTTGCTAGGACGAGATTTGAGTTTGTAAGACTCGGGAGATTAGAGGAGTGGATGTGGCAATAGTTTTCTCATAATAAAGACTCGGATAAGAGTCAGATAAATCAAAGAAAGTTCGAACGCGTTGCGGACGTAACGGTTAGACAAAGTGCCATTCTGTCAGTAATAATGGCGATGGAATACTCAAAATTGTAGGACGTTATATTTTTTTCTATACTACTCCTAGGCAAAGCCTTGGCCTTCCTCGACTCTCTCCATTTCTCGCAGAACAACGTCCTCCTTCCGATTCTAACGGATTCTGTTTAGTTCATTCAGCCATCTTTGTCGTAGCCTGATGCGATCCGGCCTCACTGTGCTAGGGCACCGGTTTCATGCTATTTTGTTAGCCTCATAGTTTGTCGCGGAAGACATTTCCTCTTGAAATTAGTATTGGACAGATTCTGTTTTGTTTGAAATAAATCAAAAATCTTAATTTTATAAGTCATCTGACATTACATTTACCTTTTATACTGGTGAAAAATTGAATAAAATTAAAAACTGTTTAACGCATTACTTACTAACAGTTTGTGGCATTGGCTTAATACACCTATGCTTATTTATTGAAAAAAGTCAAAGAATGCCGCATCAAAATCAAAATTCCGAACTATAATTTTCATAACTGAAGGGTCTTGAACAAAATCCTCTCTCGGGAGAACTATTGAATAGAAGCGACTTTCAACTAACGAACGAAAGTGAACTTCGAAACACCTGTATTAATTGATTTATTATAATTTATGTATCGATGCACTTGGTTGCGATTCTGATAGTGTAAGAGATAATTTGATTACGAACATTAAAAAAAATTATGTACCTGGAAAAAAAGTTGTCAATAAAAGTTTGTAAAGACACAACGAGGTACTAAAAAGATGTTTCTCGAGCAGTCACATTTGCGACCTGCTTTACTGAAGTTGCCAGCAGATTCAGAATATATAGGGTGTAAACGAACCCTTCATGAAGCCATCAACCAAGCTATAAACAGTACATCAAACTACGCCAAAATTACTCCTGGGAAACTATTTTTTTTTTGGGGTGAAAAATCACGGTTATTACGGTAGGTAAAGCTCATTGTAGCACTCTTTTCGGCTTCGCTGAGGGTACTTTTACACCCTTTATTTTTAAGCCGTAAGGTCGCTAGACCTTTCTGCCCATACGATAAGCAGAAGCCTTTCAAAGACAGATTGAATATGGCCCTACCCTGTGATGATTTATATAAGATGTTTATTTTGGCGTATGTTTTACGCTCTTAAAGAGATTCTTACTTACCTATTATTTCTTCACCTTTGGGCACCAAATGCCAAGTGTAGTTATCATAATAAGGCATATTCAGTATCGGTCTAAAAGGTTTTAAACGAATTATACCTACCGTTGCAAAAAAGTAAATTTCATATCCTTCCACTTTACGAAAGGCGAAAAATATCAGATCTTGTGTTACTTTTCAAGATCGCCAACGGAACAACTGGTGTTACCGAGTTGCTGCACAAAATCGGTTTGCGAGTCCCATCTGTGTTCCTGCGTAGACCTCAGTTATTGCACACCTCAGTGGTAGCCACTACGTACAGAAGTAACTCGTACATGGTGAGAGCGAGTCGTATGTATAACGCTACCTGCCGGGAAGCTGAGATCGACATTTTCAATACTAGTCTAGCTAAATTGAAGAAAACTCTATCAAATAGCTTCTTCGAGCGTATTTAGTCATTTTTCTGTTTGGTGTTTTAAGTTTCTTTTTTGGTTTTATTATAGACATACTTAAATGTGGAAACTTGTAATTGGCCATATTTTGTTTAAATTATTACTCACTGTCTGTTTAGCTGTAAGTTTTCCTTAAAGTGAAATAAATAATTAATAAATCTTCCAAATCTCTCCAGTTTTGGCGCTTTTGTGTCATATCTAGATGGCGGCATTTTAAGCTATATTTTATGACAAAAAAAAAAGGTTTACGTAGCACAAAAAACACAGTTTATTTTGTAAAGCATAATCAAAAGAAAACTCCTCTAATTTCATACCGCATGAGTTGGGAAATGTATAGACATGCAATGACGCATCCTTTAACAATACTTCTGTCTCCTTCTAACGTATGGACTGACGATAGGAGTGAATGAGACGAAGCATGTTCATAATCTGTCAACAAGTACACACTAATTGCACACTCGGGTTGTTTCGTAGGGTGGCAATGAAATCAGAATAAATATGGACGGTTTTTGGGTTATTTTTTGTTGTTGTAAAAATCTGATGTGATGTAAAGGAATAACAAACAATGTCGTGACGAAGGATTTGAACATAAATGTGGCTGTTTAAGGTACCAAAGTAACGTTGGCTAAACAGTATTCAAGATTATATGGCTGGAAAGGACTGATGGAAGAATTGCTACAATGACCACAAAAAAAAAGCTAAAATAAATGCATCAGGAATTAAGCAGCTTGGATAATACGAGCCGAACGGGTCGGATACATGGGTAAACAGAGCGTTTGTCTAGGTCATTTCATGAACGGGAGATCATCCATTACACACCAAGTATCATTCGTGCCTCAGAAAACTCGATAACCCATTGGTCACGGTTTCAAAATCAAAATCAAAGCATTTATTTCAAGTAGGCCAGTTAAAGACACTTTTGAATACTCAAATTAAACTAACTGCGGCACTCAGAGATATCCAACGATCACTCAAGCCGCCACCCAGTAAAGGCCTGACATACTTTTGTATGACAAAACTTCCAAAAACCTTTACCAAGCGACGGCCCAAGCAACCACTGAAGCTCTCCGAGTGCGGCAGTAAACTACTAAACTAATGAAGCTAAATAAACTAAGCTACAGTCCCAGTCACATGGCATAATAACTCGTGAGTGTACTGTAGTTGCCCATTCCAAAGCGTTGGTCTCATGAGAAGAATGGCAAGAAAAGTCATGGACACTCTTTTAAAATCGTTTGGGTTTACAATAATATGTTCAAGGTACAGTTTCATTTGTAGATCTTTGATGCAGAGCAGTTTTACCAAGGGGTACCAGACTACCTATACTAAATGGGCTGCAGTCACTCCATCTGAAATTCTGACTGCAACCAGTTAGACTGGAAGACTGACCACAACATGATGTGAGGAAAATAAAGAAAACATAAACTCTCTTCTCTTTGCATATTAATAACTTTGGCGGAGCGTCGGAATCAAAGTTTTTCTAGAATAATAAAAGTTAGAATGCTTGTTGCAAGTTCGTTCTAAGTCAGGTTGGAAACTATATAGCTTCGTTTAAGAACAAACTGCTTTTTAATTCAGAAAAATAAACTTACAACGACTTAATTGTAGTTTTTGCACCTGATCCAATGGCAATTTTAGTGTTCACAAGTTATTCAATGGAGAAGTTTCTATACTTTATTTTTGGATTAAGTTTAATCTGTACATCTGTACAAATAATTTTCATATAAGTGTCTGTTTGTGATATCACAATAACGTTCAATAAATAAAAAGTTTACGGTATTTAAAACAAAAACAAACATATTAAAATTAAAATATTGTTTGTCTGTTTATTCCCACTAATATCTGAAACGGTGGCACTGATTTTGACGATTTTAGATGAAGAGAAATAGCTGATGTTCAACTGTTTTTTATTTCAAGTAGGTATTTACCTACAAAATGAACTTTAATAATTTTATTTTGAATCCCGTCCCCACCCTCCAACAATCTCAGAACTAAATACATCTCAAGATTTATCCCAACTTTACCGTCAACATGGCCACCCTAACCCGGCAGTATGAATGCACCTCGTTAATTAGACGGTTTATTAGAGATTCAAGTGTTTTGCGCTACAAATATACAAGGACGGGTTTTATACCTATCTCCTTTGTCACTGTATGAAGATTACCAGTAAATCAATGCCGTTTGTATCTTTTTCGCATTACGGACATGACTTGACTGACAGCGTTGAAGAGCTTTTCGGTGGCATTTCATACGTTATTATTAGTTTAGTTACTTGAGTATTTTTTTATATCAGCCCACGCTGTCCCACTGCTTCGCAAAGGCCTCTCTTTACTTGTACTAATTTCCACGTTCCTGTACCATACAGGTTTTTCCCCGATGGCAAGTAGGTCGTCTGTCCATCTCTTAGAATCATCATCATCATTTCAGCCAAACGACGTCCACTGCTGGACATAGGCCTCCCCCAGGTGTCGCCACATTGACCGGTTGACGGTCCCGTGCGTCTTGCATCCAGCGGTCCCCGCAACCTTCACTAGGTCATCGGCCCGCCTAGTGGGAGACCTTCCAACGCAACGTCTACCGATTGGTAGTTGTAATACTGTTTGTAAATTATTAAATGTGTACTGTGGTACCCTACAAACATACGCGGTTTCAAACCTACCCCTTTACGTAGTTACCCTTCTAACCGTTCTGTTATTTTTTATTCTTTGAACCTTTTTTTGTTATTATTTAATAAGCGTTGTGCAAGTGTGGCGTGGTGATGTTCTTTTGTTTTTTTTTTATCTGACTGGTTTTTATTTTAAAATGTGTGCCACTGTGCTGCATAGTTTTTTTAGTTAGTACTTTTAGGTAGTATAATAAGTCATCATCATCATTTCAGCCAAAAGACGTCCACTGCTGGACATAGGCCTCCCCCAGGTGTCGCCACAATGGCCGGTCCCGTGCGTCTCTCATCCAGCGGGTCCCCGCAACCTTGACCAGGTCGTCGGTCCACCTAGTGGGAGGCCTTCCAACGCAACGTCTTCCGGGTCGCGGTCGCCATTCCAGAACTTTTCGGCCCCATCGGCCTTCCGTTCTGCGAGCAATGTGCAATGCCCATTGCCACTTAAGTCTGGAGATTCTTCGGGTTTTTCGGTAACCTTGGTTCTCAAGCACTAACTAATATAATATCCTAAGTACTAACTAAAAAAAGCCTTGGTAAGACTGGTTGTCAGACTTTTGGGTCACTGACTATTTGTAACAACGGTCAAAGATCTTCAAATGAGAACCGGAAACAAGGGCTTCTCGTGCTTTTCGAGGTAGTGAGGAAACTTGATATGAAATGGGTGGTCTCCCTGTCCACAGACCAACCTTAGAGAGCGCGGCTTAACCTTAAGATAAACCAAAACAATTGTATTTATTTAGCCACAAGCCAAAAGTACTCTACAGTGCAACTATTTCGTTGGTCTAGTAGTAGCTTGTAGTGTGCTAGCTGAGCACGAAATCCTAGGTTCGATATTAGACTGTTTAGTCGAATTACCAATTCCTCAGTCATTGCACGGGGACTGAATCTGTGCTGGCATATTATGCGATTATGGCATTATAGGTTTATCTTCCATTATATAAAAGTCCTCCTGACCGGTTTCCTACCCTTAATCTTAAAGGAGATTAGCTATCAGCGTGATAGACACGAAACTTTTAGTCTCAAAGTCCGGCGGAGTCCCACTGCATACCGACATGACCGGAGAGAGATCAGGCGCTTTAACGACCTAAATTGCTTTACAAGGCATGGGGCATAATACCGCCACCTTCCAAAATCCCTACTGTGAATTTTTTAAATAGACATACCCATTTTCACTTTTTGTTTGACCCACAAATCGAAACCAGAACCACAAGTTCAGTTGTCGTGCTGGCGACCACGAGACCAAAGAGGTAGTTATCATAATAATTATGTTTGTATCATAATATTTGTAAAATTAATAAATGTTACAACAGCCTACTGACAGTCATCTGACAGCCACCTGACAGCGAGACACGCCAACGACAGCCATGCCAACCTCTGAGCCAAGCCATAACTACCGGACGCCTCCGGTGGGGATAAAGCTTTATAATGCCCTGCAAGCTCATTTTTAGCGGTCTTGTCGCACTCGATTGTAATAGTTGTAAGGGGAAGCTCTGCCCGAATAAAGTTATAAATCAGTTCCTGTTTATTTTTTACCACTGTCGTTACACTCAGAAGTGGTATCGAAAACAATAAACCTACGATTAAACGACGCTCTGATACATTTAAAAGTCAACGGTCACCAAGTACAAAGGACGAGGTCTGAAAATTCAAACGAAGAACGTTGATGCACACCGCCTACAAGGAAAATATTGAAGAGTCGCCCATCCCAGAATCACAAGGCACAAATTGAAAAAGCAGTCTACGATCTGGATGGAACACGAAGCGCCTGCCCTCAGTACCGCATCATTGATTCCATAATTTGACCCTGAAAACGAAGACTGCGGCCAGTAACCACCTGTGAGACACTTCGAGTTACAAGAAGTATCCATTTCTCTGCCAGTAACGCTGCTACGGTAAATGAAGGCTACCTCAAGGTCGTCAACAGCGAGCCCAAGGACATGGAAGGGAGGAACCGTCCTACTTCACGCTGAGAGCTGCCAGGAACCATGCATAAATAACAAGGTCAGTTAACATGCCAGCTAACAGATATTTGCAAAATATTAGCCAAATGCCATTAGCCAAATATATTAGCCAAATGTGTTTTACAATGAAGTGCCCTATGTGTTGATAATAATTATGCCAATCGTAGACAAAATTAGGTAATTTGGTAGGCCCGATAAGTAAATCTAATCATAGTCAGTTAATCAGTATATTATCTCGGTACAAAAATGGTTTTACTAGTTGTGTACTAAGGAATTGAGAACTTAAGATGTACATATTAAATTTTATTTAGTTCAAGTGCGCATTAGATTATCCAACAACTCCAAAGTAAATCTTTAGATATAAATAGCTACAATAATTTCATCAAACTATTGTCAGTGGTTTATAGCATTCCTAGGCAATCTCTTGCTACCGTCAGTCGATATTCAAACAGGTATAAACTTATTGCATAAAGTTCTTGACAAATTGCAAACGAGGATCTTAAAATTAAATATGAGAAACCGTTAATTTTTACATATTTCATAGGTAAAATAAGCATGTGATGGCATTCAACCGGTTGAATTTAAGTTGATACATGTGTCTTAATTTCCCGTCTCGAGTAAGGTAAACGAAGTGCGTCAATTTATTCCATCTAGTTCTATGTAGTTATTTATGAGGCCAACAGGAGTAAAACGCGAGTTTTATAATGCGTAAAAGTATATGATTCACTGCAGTAAACAAAATCAGTGTTTTACTTTTTTTTAGTCCAATCAATAGTTTTGTTGTAAATCGCAAAATACCACTAATTTCGCACTATTCGGCCGCAGCGAAAGACGTAACAACCGCTTTGTAGTGCAAGCTGATTAGAACTTTATTTTAACAGTATTTCAATCGAAGTTTGAACCACCACAAATAGTGTTGCTAATTTGAGGTAGTATAGGCTCCTACGACAGTTCAATAGTAACTTTGCAATAATAGCTCGATTGTTTATCAAACTAACAAAAAATAATACGATGTGGGTATGACTTATGCGGCAAGTCACATAAATCTTGTTAAGGAAGTAAAAAAATTAATAAAATGTGATTATTATAATAAACGATCCTAGTTTCCCAACAGAAATTCACACGTATGCAGCAAGGTATCTTTTATAAAAGCAGATTGACGGTAGTTTGCGCCCAGTCCTTTAGTTTAGTCGCGTTACTAGTCGGAAAGAGTGTTAATCATGATTTTGGGCTTTAATCCCTTGCAGTAATGAAGTTGTTGCGAAGATATTATCGTATAAATGTGTTATGTAAAAATGTCCATGTAATTTCGGACTGTACTGCAGTGCGCGATATAATGACTAAACGTGATCTTATGCTATGCATTGCTCGATATTACAAACAAAAGCCAAGCAAAATCCAGCAAGCCAAAACCGAAGCTAAAGTTAAATTCTATCCTGCCTTTGCTTCAGCCTTATGTAAGTAGATCGTTTGATGAATGCCGTTTAATGTGTACCATTTAGAGGTTAACGATTAGTTCAGTACAGTGCAATGACAAGATGAAAAGCCAAAAAGTTGTATTGTTTTGCTATAGTGAATAATTGTAGTATAACTATAGTGAATAATTGTAGTATTGATAGTAGCCTGTAACGTAAACAAACCTTTACGGTACCCGATTAGTTGTGTCAAACTTCGCGCGATGGAAAATATTACAAAATGCATCATGACGATGTTGGCCAAGGCGTAAAGTGCGTAAAGAACGAAGTTCTGAACTTATAAATAAGAGCAACATTTCTGGTTTCCATATATAAATTACCCGATTTATACTTAAACATTATTATGTGACGTCATGTTTACATTGTGCTTACGGGAAAGCGGTACGGTAGGAAGGAGGGCCAATGACATTCAATTTCTAAATCTACTGAACCAATGAAAATGGTAGGTAAATATCGATAGTTTGAGCCCTTCTGGCTAAACAAAAAAAGGAGTACCAGTGGGTACATATTGTTTAAATTGATACATGCTTTCACTAAATTCGTTGTTTCTGAACCAACGCGTACTGTCAATAATTCTGTGGTGACAATTAGTTTAGATCGCAATTATTTATTCAGATCACAATATTGTTTCCGACCATGGCAAGGTCTTTACGAGTAGATATTTCAAGAAGTTTGTAACGGAACAGCAGTTTAAAAATACGTTAACTGTTAACAGCTATTGCGTGTCCTACCTAGGTTTGCTAAGAAGAATAATATTAATTAAGTCTATTTACAATCATTTTTGTTAATCTAACTTAGCGCTAATAATACATGTAGCAAGTTTAATAAAATTTTAATTTGAAAATGGTGATAAAACCGAGGTCTCGAAACTAGGCTACGCCTGTAGGTATCTTGGGGGCCAGAGTAGCATTATCTTAGCGTTGATGAGTTGAGCAATATCTAGTGTTGATGGGGTTAAATGGTGTTGTGTGTAAAAGTAATGAAGTTTTGCCATCGACACGCTAAGAAGCATGTGTGTTAGTACCTACATGTGTGTGTGCGTGTGTCATATTGGTATGGTTTATAGTTAACTTAAATTGTTTCTTCAGTTTCTTTATACGATAGGTTGGCAAACTTAGTTTTTTTAGTTATCTTTTCATAGATGAAAAGTGTTTCATGTTTTTAATGTCTCTGATTCTACGTTTAATGAGTAGGTCGAAGTGTGGGAGGCACTAATCGCACAATTCACGGAACTTAAGGAAGCAACTCAATATGGGGACAATAGGTTACTAAACATAATTTGGAGTTTTAATAATACTGTTAATAATACAACAGGGTACCTATAAGCCTTACGATTTATCCTAGACCGGGTTTCTGTACCAGTGCAATTTAGAAGCGATAGAGTTATCTACTACTGGAATTTGAATAGCTGGAAAGAAAATGGGACGTAGCTTAGATACAAGGCGAAAAATAATAATAGCTGATAATAGTGTGATTTACAAATTACAAAAAACGGTGATTACGCACATTTACGCCAGGCGCTGACTACTAGCGGCAACAAGGTCAATGCTAATAACATCACGCTTGTAATGCCCGAAGGGTTAGGTAGAGGTGTACCCATGAGTACACACACATAGTAGTATACAGTAAAGTTTAAGTCCCATGCAATAGGGGGCGAGCCTGTTGCCAAGTTAATTCTTGTATGTTAGAGGATTTATATTCTGGCCCACATTAAGTGATATTGAGGAGTTAGGTAATGATTGACATAAACTAAGAAGTACAAAAGGTCATAAAATAATTATGATACAACGGGTTTACAGGCTTATAGTATCCGTTGAATCCTTATGACTATATCGTAGCGATGATGCTTATATGTCTGATAGCACCAGTAGTGTGGATGAACAATTGAACACCGAAGATTTCATAAATCTTCTTGAGAGATCAAAGTTTATTGTCCCATTTTAACTTGGTTTTTTTTGAGCTGACTTGTAATCGTTGTTTTCTGGTTCCCATTGCGGGAGCAATTGTTTCAGGACGGCCGAATGTTACAACAGCCTACTGACAGTCATCTGACAGCCACCTGACAGCGAGCCACGCCAACGACAGCCATGCCAACCTCTGAGCCAAGCCATAACTACCGGACGCCTCCGGTGGGGATAAAGCTTTATAATGCCCTGCAAGCTCATTTTTAGCGGTCTTGTCGCACTCGATTGTAATAGTTGTAAGGGGAAGCTCTGCCCGAATAAAGTTATAAATCAGTTCCTGTTTATTTTTTACCACTGTCGTTACATAAAACATTTTTTTAAACCGTCATGGTTTAAAAAAAAGGTTTTTATATTAATTTTGCAAATTACTCTTCTATTACTTGAGACATAGCTGCTGCGATGCAGGTATTCTAAACACAACTCTGTCTAACCCTTTTGGGAATACAAGCTTGATATTACATCACAACGTTTACCGGAGTATTTGTTTAAAACCACTGTATCTATGTACTATGCAAGCAAGTACAGTTAAACTCCAAAATCCTGGATCAGCTTGCGAACTTCTCCTTGCACCGGTACCCTCCCGAACACAAGTATCAATATTACAGTTCACCGAGTGGAATAGTTAGGAGGGAAACTTGTGTGGAGCACTGCTCACCGTTCGCTCTTTGCGATCCAGCGGAGCCAATCAGTCGGTTTCAAAACTTAGAACTTCTAATTATTTTGAAGGGTTGTTTGAAAGGATTTTGAGCTTTTGTTCTCTAGATCTTTGATTAACCAGAGATTCTAGTTCTTGGTGAGTAGATACGTGTCTGAGAATTTATCAGTTGTCTGGGTTGAAATTATGAGACAGACTTGATTCCAGAGGTAAGTGTAAGATGATGTATAGTAACTTATCACAGTGAAATACTTCTAATAATCTAGTCAACAAGTTCCAAAATGTGATAAAGCTCCTAAAAATATGAGCGATAGTTCATTCGATGCGGAATGACGATCTCGAGGATATAATAATAACTATTAGCACATAAAAATACAATTATTATTAAAAAAATAAAGATAAACTTTGAACTGGTTAACTAGACTATAACCTAAGTTTTAATAAGGTTGAGTTACAATTCATCAGTTCATTATTTCTCCTTAAAAGTACACATAATTTTTAAATGCAAATAAATAATAATTAAGCACAAAGAATACATAAGATATGAGCAACTACGCCTGAACTGCGCTGAGTATTTCAGGTCACAGTTCTTCCCCCAAAACCTCGGGTATAAAGGTATATTAAAGAACAGTGGCTATATTATAGCTGATGGAATTAATAAGCGTCTACTTAAGTTACCGTGATAGATACCGACGAAATAATTTACTTAGTTTTATCAAATCAAGCTTAGGGCCAATCAAAGGCTGGAAAAAAAATCATCATAATTATGAGCTCAATTGACTAGATTACAGGTGATAATGAATAATCATAGCTTAATTTATTTTTTCTATCTGACTTGACTTTACAACTTTTGACTTAGCTATGCTTTTAATATTGGCATGTAATAAACCTTTGTAAGTTAAAAGACATTTCAATTGTCAACTGTACTGAACTGACAGCTTGTCATAGTCTGCACGACTATCTCATTATATTATTTTCCATAGTTTTCCATCGATTCACCGTGATTTTCTAATTCATCGACTAATTCTGCTTATGAACTCTGATATTTACTGTTCCCTGTGTGACTTGCCTAAGGATTTTGATTGTTTGCCTATACGACGGCATTTTCTTGTGACTCTGAATTCCGATTCTGCCTTATTATGGAGGACTTCATTGTGTGTACATCGAATGGAATATCACGATGGGTAGCCGTGTAAGGCCTACAAGCATTATACAACGTGTTTGCCATGCGTGCTGGTTACGCACAAGAAGAGAAGTCCTACGTATGAATAGTCAAGATGAAAGATGAAAGTAGTCCTCAGCTAGACACAACTGACGATGTGTAACCACAAGAAAATGTAATCCAGCCTGATGCTGATGCATCAACCCAACCTGAGCCAACACAAGTTGTGGAGTTTGCCAATTATAGACGAATAGCAAAGATGTTTAGTTTTCTAATACACATTTTATTTCTATAACTTTACGATGATATAGCTTTATTGTACTTAAGAGAGTTATGCAATTGATACCTTAACATCCCTAGCCTGCATATTGTCATTATTTGTCACGAATGATTGTGAAATGTGCATACTATTGGTGTACCTATTTTAAATAAATAAATTGTGTTAAACGTGTTTTTCTGTATCTACCAAAATGGTAAGGGTAGGTAAACCTTTTGTTTTGGGGTGGTTGGGAAATCAACAAATAACCCCTCCCGCTCTTGGACAGCGAAAAGGAGTGTCAGACTTCTACTGACTCAAAACCACCCATGTTCCTTCTTAGCCCTTTATGTCGAGAACGCGGTATCTTGCATCGGTTGGACTTAGTATTCTGAATACGGTAGTCCGTAGTTTATAATGTGTAAATGCATTTCTATCAATGATATTTAAAGGGTAAGTAGGGTGATTAGTCCGTTGTTTGTACGACATAACCTCTAAAACTTTAAACAGGAATATCTTTAATTCTGGCGTACCTATAAAAGTATAACTGAAGACAAAACTGTTCAGGAATTCAAACTCTATACAAATATATTTTTTGGTTCTCTATTGTGTCACCTAACTTTTTTATCCATAATTTAAAATGCCATAACTTTTTTTGTCCTAATCATCATTTGTCCGAATGATAACTTACCCGAACTAAATATCACATAATATCACATGCTATAAAATTGAAATCCCTAAATATAATATGTCCTAAATCCATTTGTCATAAATATTACAATCAATAATATACGAAAGACATAAAATCGTTTTCCATAAAAGTTTTAAGTCCTAAATTAAAATAACATAATGTTTATTTATCATAATAATATTATTAGAACAACAAAGCTTTTGGTCACGTCACTCATACATGCAACGCATGTTGTACTCCATGACGCGCGCTCGCTTCGCTCGCATATTACATAACACTATTGTCTTCTGTCCCCGAAGTGCCGGGCCTCCGCCGGCCTCCTTCGTCGGCCTACGGCCCGGTGCCCATGCCGCCCATAAAGGATACTGTCGCGAGACGGTGATTCATCCACTTAGCGGACGACTAGCAACAGCCTATAATTTTGGTTATTCATCCGGCTAATCGGACGACTAATTAATTTTATTCATCCGCTAATCGGACGACTAGACACTTCGAATTTTTTTTAGGACTATAAAATTTATTATAAACGAACATTCGGAATAATACACATTAGGTAAAGCAATAGTTAGGACATATTAATTTAGGTCATGTAAAATTAGGAGATTCAATTATTATAGTAATCGATATTATGACAGAATACTTTTAGAACTAAAGATAATTATGTTAAACAAAATTTCGGCAATTTGAACATTATGGTTAATGAAGTTTATGGCAAACGTGTTATGGATAATGATTTTCGGACAAACAATTTTAGGAGAAGTAAGGGAGTACCATATTTTTTCCATAGGCTGACGCAAAAAAAAAATGTCAACAAAAAATTGTTCGAGCGTTCGCCACTATTCTTTATCTCAAAAAAGTTCTCTCTCACTCTGGTCGGTCCTTCATGTCTGAGGATCGTGGTCAGCATGTAAGTTGCATCTGGAGCTGATGATCTACCTCCACTGGTTTCTGTCCAGCGCGTCTTTCACAGTCTCAAGGAAATTGGGAGACGTCGTTTCTTTTTTTTGGCTGGTCCATCTAGTTGGCGAACGACTGCGCGATCTTTTGCATTTGGTGTTCTCAACCATAATCAATTTTTCAAACTGTCGACGCTCCTGCGCAATAAAGTTACCTATCTTTAAATTCTATCTTCAAAAATATACGTTAGAAAATTCCAGACATTCATAGTATTGAGAATGAATGCAGACATCTGGATCGCAAACCTTTTATCTGGATTGAATAGCCTACTCTTTATTTGATAACTCTTTTTACTGTCCCCGCTTCAATCCTAGTTGATACCCTCTACTTAGATAGATTTGTTTGTGTTTTTCTTCGCTCTACCTTATTGTAAAATGGGGAAGATTTAAAATTGTTTGGTGGAATTGGGTAAACGGATGATTTGAGTGAATTTGGTGCACAGAAAGGTTCTGGATTATAATTTAATTGATTAACTACCTCTTTTTTTTTGGGGGGTGGTGGGAAATCATCATATTATTATGACTCCGTATGGTGTCGGACGTAAAGAATAGCACCATCCCATATCTTCCCGTGGGTGTCGTAAGAGGCGACTAAGGGACTTACCAGAGAATGGGCAGCAGCGTTCTCTGTGCCTTTGTAACAACCATACTGCGATCGCCAACCCGCCTGCCAAGCGTGGCGATTATGGCAAACCCCCCCAAAAATGATGAGCGCAATGCAGAAAAGGCCCCTAGTACCCGGCAGCCCGTCTACCCTCGGCTACGGTAGCGGTCGAGGCAACGGCGTGGCAAGGGGTGCTAAGAATCCCCGGACGGGATCCGGCTACCAAACATACCGACGACTGGACCTGGCAACATTCAACACGCGCACACTCCGGGCCGACGAGAAGCTAGCGGAACTCGAGGAAGAATTAAGCAGGCTGCGATGGAGTATTGTCGGATTATCTGAAGTCCGAAGAGAGGGGGAGGACACGATAATCCTGAAATCCGGCAACCTGCTCTACTTCCGAGAGGGAGACCGGCAGTCACAGGGTGGTGTTGGGTTTATCGTCCACAAGTCTCTCGTGAATAACGTGGTGAAGATCGAGAGTGTGTCGAACAGGGTGGCGTACCTTATACTCAGAATATCCGCAAGATATTCGCTGAAGGTCATACAGGTCTACGCCCCGACCTCGGCATACCCCGACGATGAAGTAGAAACCTTGTATGAGGATATTTCTAAAGCCATGCATGGTTTCAGAACTAACTTCACCGTTGTCATGGGGGACTTCAACGCGAAACTGGGCAAACGAAGCGATGATGAACTTCAGGTGGGGCAATTTGGAATTGGACAGCGGAATCGCCGGGGTCACCAACTGGCCAGTTTTATGGAGAAGGAGGGCCTCTTTATGATGAACTCCTTCTTCAAAAAACGTGAGCACAGGAAGTGGACCTGGCAGAGCCCCGATGGTGCGACTAAAAATGAGATTGACTTCATCATGTCTACCAACAAGCAAATGTTCAATGATGTCTCTGTGATCAATTCGGTGAAAACCGGAAGCGATCACCGAATGGTAAGAGGCACATTGAACATCAATATAAAGCTGGAAAGGTCACGACTGATGAAGTCTACGCTCCGTCCAGCACAGATCCAAATCCATAACTCCGAGAGCTTTCAGCTTGAACTTCAGAATCGCTTCGAATGCCTAGGAAGCTCAGTGGACGATTACAACGACGGGTTCGTGGAAACTGTCCATACGACTGGGTCTAAATTTTTTTTTTTTTTTTTTTTTTAAGATACGTCGTGCAAATAAGATCAAGAAACTCTCAGATCACACTCTCCAGCTCATGAAGGAGCGGCGTGAGATGATCCTGCAGTCTTCGGACGAGGCTCGGCAATGCCGGCAGCTCAATAGACGGATCTCCAAATCCTTGAAGAGCGACCTCCGCCGCTTTAATACCGAGCGTATTAAAGACGCAATTGAACGGAACAAAGGCTCCAAGGTATTTGCAAGAGATCTGGCTATTGGGCAGAGCCAGCTCACGAAACTGAAAACCGACGATGGCAGGATCGTGTCCGCCAAACCGGAGCTTCTGAGAGAGATCGAGAGTTTTTATGGGCAGCTGTACACGTCAACTAGTCAACCCGTCGAAAATCTAGCGAAAGACCCCAGAGCTAGACTGACCCGACACTATACCGAAGACATCCCGGATGTCAGCCTGTACGAGATTAGGATGGCTCTGAAACAGCTTAAGAACAACAAGGCGCCGGGTGATGACGGAATTACGGCCGAACTGCTGAAGGCGGGTGGCAAACCGGTCCTTAAGGCCCTTCAGAAGTTGTTTGATTCCGTCATACTCGAGGGGAAAACGCCGCAGGCTTGGTGCAGGGGTGTGGTGGTGCTCTTCTTCAAAAAGGGTGACAATGCCCGGTTGAAGAACTATAGGCCCATCTCACTTCTAAGCCATGTCTACAAGTTGTTTTCAAGAGTCATCACGAATCGTCTCGCACGCAGGTTCGACGATTTCCAGCCTCCCGAACAAGCCGGATTCCGAAAAGGCTTCAGTACCGTAGACCACATACATACGCTGCGGCAAGTTATACAGAAGACCGAAGAGTATAACCTGCCTCTCTGTTTAGCGTTTGTGGACTACGAGAAAGCCTTCGATTCGATCGAGACTTGGGCTGTACTGCAGTCTCTCCAACGGTGCCAAATTGACTACCGGTACATCGAGGTGTTGAAGTGTTTGTACAAAAACGCCACCATGTCAGTCCGACTTCAGGACCAGACCACGGAACCTATCCTTTTGCAGCGCGGTGTGAGACAGGGAGACGTCATATCTCCGAAACTGTTCACCGCTGCATTGGAGGATGTCTTCAAGGTTCTGGATTGGAAAGGACTTGGCATCAATGTCAACGGCGAGTACATCACTCACCTTCGGTTTGCCGACGATATAGTGGTCATGGCTGAGACCATGGAAGACCTCAGTAAAATGCTCGATGACCTCAGTAGAGCTTCTGAAAGAGTGGGTCTTAAAATGAACATGGACAAAACCAAGGTTATGTCGAATGTTCATGTAACACCCACTCCTATCAAGATCGGAGACTCTACGCTCGAAGTTGTGGACGATTATGTCTACCTGGGACAAACGGTCCAGTTGGGTAGATCTAACTTCGAGAAAGAGGTCAATCGTCGAATCCGACTCGGCTGGGCAGCGTTCGGGAAGCTGCGCGGTATCTTCTCGTCCAACTTACCCCAGTGTCTCAAGACGAAAGTCTATGACCAGTGTGTGTTGCCAGTGATTACATACGGGACCGAAACGTGGTCGCTCACAATGGGCCTTATCAGAAAGCTCAAAGTCACCCAAAGAGCAATGGAGAGGGCTATGCTCGGAGTTTCCTTGCGTGATCGAATCAGAAATGAGGACATCCGCATGAGAACCAAGGTTACCGACGTAGCCCGAAGAATCGCCAGACTTAAGTGGCAATGGGCAGGGCACATTGCTCGCAGAACGGATGGCCGATGGGGCCGAAAAGTTCTCGAATGGCGACCGCGAACCGGAAGACGTTGCGTTGGAAGGCCTCCCACTAGGTGGACCGATGACCTGGTCAAGGTTGCAGGAACCCGCTGGATGAGAGACGCACGGGACCGGTCAATGTGGCGACGCCTGGGGGAGGCCTATGTTCAGCAGTGGACGTCTTTTGGCTGAAATGATGATGATGATGATTATGACTCCTCCCGCTCTGGGCAGAGCTTTAGTCAGTAGTCAGTATAAGTCTGACACTCGTAGGTAGTGTCAGACTTATACTGACTACTGACTAAAAACCACCTGTGTTCCTTCTTAGCCCTTTGTGTCGAGGCCGTGGTATCTCTTTCGAACAACCAGCAGCCTCGACGAGGAGCATGAGGTCCTGGATTCGATTTGCGGGTCAGGCTAACTGTAATTGGGATTTTCCGTCAGGAATTTCTCAGTAACAGCCACGGAGATTGGATTTGTGCCCCGTTGATGGTAACAGGCTCGTGCCCTAATAAGTTGAACTTAATCATAACTGGCTAGACGCGGAGATCGCCGATGGAGCAAGGCTTTCACCGAGTGATGGCTAAGGTTAGGCCAAAGAAACCAGGGTCGTCCTAAAGCTCGTTGTGTTGACGATATCGTCAAAGTCGCCGGAAACACGTGGATGAGGTACGCACAGAACCGGGAAGTGTGGCAGAAAAAAGGGGAGGCCTATACTTAGCAGTGGGTGATTCCGGGCTGATATGATGATGATGATGATGAAACATAACTGGAAAAATGTAGGCGCACTATTACGTGCACCTCTGCTTAACCCTTTGAGGATTACAGACGTTATGATATGTGTAATTTTTATTAGTTTTTAAGTGAGACCATAAAATATGTATAGCTTTATTTGTTGTTGACAGAAAATATTACAGACAGCATTTTACACGGCTGTATTTATTTTTATTCAGGTGATTCGATTTCAACGCAGTGATCTTTACGAGTCGAATGGAATAATAAAAGTCGTACGTGTGAATATTTTCGTTTCGATACCGATTAAATCGATGCAGACAGAGGTTCTTCAATAATAATGTAGATACTTAATGGTATTTTTTTTTTGTCCTATTGCAATTTCACACGTGTCTTTTTCATGTGTCAAACGCGCTTATAAGAATAAGTTTTTTGTTAGTTGTTGCTTCTCGCACATAATCATCGTATGCCTATTTCCAAACTATGTTGGGGTCGACTTTCAGTTTAACTGGATGCAGCTGAATAGCAGAATTTTATAAGAAGCGACTTGCAATCAATCTGACCTCTATAACTCATTTAGGACTAGGTAATAATTATGTTACCCTTTGCTTTTTTGTTTTAATAGCCTGTACTGTCCCACTGCTGGGCAAAGGCCTCCTCCAATTCCTTCCAAGTGCTCCTTTCCTGAGCCACCTCGAACCAGCCCTCATGGTGTGCGTCCATATCGTCTCGCCATCTCTTTCTGGGCCGGCCTCGGCGGCGCCGTCCGTCTTCCGGCAACGTTGCGGATTTTGCCCAGCGGTCATCGTGCATGCGGCTGACGTGACCCGCCCAATCCCATTTTAGCCTAGCCTAGTCCACTATGCCCGTTTTGGAGCGCAGCGTGGAGTTTCGAATTCGGTCTTGTCTTTTGACACCCAAAATGCTACGTTCTATTGCCCTTTGGCATACTCTTTTGATTCTCGGTGAGAGACCACGTCTGAGCACCGTAGGTTAGGTTAGATTGCTCAAACTGGTTGTAAGACTTACCCGTAATGTTACCCGTAATGTTACCCGTAATGTTACCCGTAATTACTGTCAAAAATCTACAAACGACAGTCGCGAACAAAGGTTTCTAGGTAGCTTGTCATCTCCCTACAGACCAACTTAATAACCGTAAATATCTCGAAAATTGTTAGAATAATCTTATATATTATAATAATATATGTAATGTGTGTGTTTTGTGGGTGTGTTACAGTGAGTCCTACCCGAAAACCAGATTTTTCATCCAAAATAGAAGTAATTTCGCAATAATATTTTTACGTAGAGTAACTTAGTTTGATACAAAATAATTATACTTGGTTGCAGACTTCATGAAGGGTCTATGTAGAATAGAAAAGAAGAATAGAAAAACATTTATTCGAAACAGACACAACACAACAGCAACAATTACAAAGGTAAAAAAAAAAAGGTACATAGAACGGAAAAACATGGACAAGGTTGCGCTGAGCGTGCCCATACCGAAAAGGTTACCAACTCAGCATATGCTGGGCGTCAGACACCCAACGCTGGTTTTCAGTTGGCACCCGCAGTGACACACGGACGATGGCAACAAGTACAAATAAATAAGGTAGTTAGTGATAAAATAATAATAATATAAATGTGAAATAGGTAACGACATAATTATGATGTAAATAAGTAATAATAATAAAGGATAAATAGAATAGTGTGAGTTTGAAAACTCACACAAAAAATAATATTTGTTTATGAAGTGAGCCTAAAATAAATAAACAAGTTTAGTGCAAGTGTAACACGGTTTATGGCGACACAGACGTAGCCGGAGTCCGGACCACCACATTTTACGAGCCTACCTACCCACTAATTACCTAGAATTAGGAACATAACTCTAAGGTGAGTGGCTGATACTAAATTACTATTACTAATACTAATTAATAAAACTACATTGAAGAATAGAAATGCATAATTATTTAAAATTGGAGTTTGGATTCGATTACACCTTGGGCGTGTATAGCGGGGTGGCGGCGGCGGCGGCGCGTTTTGTATGGAGTGCACCGCTCGTTGCCCGCCCCCGCGCCGCTGTTTTCCGAGAACTGGTCCATTTGATTGTACGCATAAGATCCTGCCGCTCCCGCGCCGCCGCCGCCGCCGCCCCGCTGCCCGCAAAATTCGAGGCTGAGGCCTTACGAGTTGCAACATCACCCTATAAACACCGAAACGCACACAGCTTTTTTTCCTGAATAATTTAAAAGCTGATCCCGGCATTGTAAGTCAGTTCAGCTTACAGTACACATTGTAATATCCGTTTATCAATCAATTTGCATATTGAAGCATTGGCATTAATATTGAACGACATCGAATATGTAATGCGTTGGTGTCATGACTAGCGGTGACTTCGAGTTCGGGTGGCTGCGTTTGATGCACTATAGTTGTAAATGGAGATAAAGTTTTTGGAGTTTCCTTGGAGTTTTAGCTGAAGCGTTTGGTGCAGTTGTATGGTGTATTGAAAATGCCTATTTGTGCCGTACAGCTAAACCATTGTTTTGAAGTAAGTCCAGCAAATCACAATTTAAATTGTTTTTTTTTATAGTATAGTTTTATAGTGGGTCCAGTTGACCAAAGACTCTTTCTGGTGCACGTATTCCACATTGGTCTCTACCATAGTGGCTTACAACACTACTATATATACCAGTATAGCGCAGGAGATGTCCACCAGAGGGTTCAGCTTTGCCCCGTCGGGGCTGCGGGTTGTTCGAAAGAGATACCGCGGCCTCGGCACAAAGGGCTAAGAAGGAACATGGGTGGTTTTTAGTCAGTAGAAGTCTGACACTCCCTAAAAAGCGGGTGGAGTCATTTGATGATTTCATCAAAATTTTCAATCATCAATTTTCAATTGTGGCCGCAGGGAGTGGTGTTTAGTTGCTTCCACGGCCAAGTGCTACGTGAACGCACAGTAATATAGTGCTCAAGTGAAGTGTTACTAAATATAGTTTGAAGGATAATTATTATATATTTAACAAAAATTGTATCTTATTGTTTGTTTGAAATCTACCCTTAGGTTGTTATCTATGGACCAAAGTTGCCTTAAAATAAATATGTTATGAGTTATTCTTATGTTATTGCGCCAGAAATTACAGCCACCATCGATGCTTCGCGCTTTAAACGTAAAGCAAGCTCATAAAACATAACCCTCCTTTTGGACTCCGCCGCAGTCGGGCAAAAACCCAGGAGCACCAAACAAGACATCCCTACCGTAACTACACGCCGACTATATCTCGGTGAATTACGGCGCGGCTCGTCATTAAGCGATGAGAATTATACGGATTATTCATGAGCCCGCTCTGAGCGAGACTTAAGTGTTGTTTTGACTACACCTTCATTAATATCTAGTAAACTACACGACGTTTAGTTTGACGTTAACCTGGAACAACTCAAACTGCTAATGTATCTAGAAAGATAAGATTGAGTTTTGTACACTGGCATCAAAGAAAATCATCTGCCTAGCCTTTTCCCAAATATATAGGTGTAGGCTTCGAGTCTTAGCAGATGCCGCTGAATACCAGGAATTTTACATGAGTGATTAATTACTTATCTGACCTGTATAATCCAGCAAGTACTGGGCAAAACGATAAACCTTGGTAAGACTACGACTTTCAAGTCGCTAGACTAACACTGCTTTTCAGGACCATGCTACTAGATTTTTCCATTTGAAATTTCTTAACAACAGCCGTGGAGTCTGGCTTGTGCCCGGTTGATGGCAATAGGCTTGCCCCCTATTGTTGCCTCCCGACCAGCTGATTTCTTTAAGAAGGGCATCAATAAACTGCCACTGCGTTGGAAAATATGCATTGATTGCATGGGTGATTACTTCGATTAATACAAATAAAAAATACATGAAATAAATTCGTTTAAATTTTTTCAAACAAAACGGCAATTTCATAGGTAAAGACCTATTATTTCTTTTTGTGTAATAATTTAGATTATAAGATAACTTCACGTATATTTCTTTTGCTGTGCCCGACAGGGTCCATGATTGTCACTTTTTTCAAAAATGTTTACCACCTAAGCCTACATTGTGGAATGCAATAAAGAATTGAGTATTGAGTACATGGGACGTAAACAATACAGGCGAAATGTGGGATAACGAGTACACCTCTGCCTAAACCTTCGAGGATTAGAGGCATGATGTTATGTTATACATAATCTACATTAATCTATCCTGACCCACATAATATTCAATTCACCTCTTCACGCTCATAATTACACATGAAATTCTTAATCCCAAAATTCTTAACCCACTTCAAGCGCCCGAAATTTTCACCACAACACAGAGGGTGACAACAACAAAAGCGCCCAATCACCCTACTTGTGTATAAATAGACCCCCCTCTCCTATTTAGATGGAGTATAAAACCCCCAAATCTCCCAAAAAGTGGGGGACTGTTAAAGAATTTTAATTTTCCCGAATTAATTCTTATTCATTTTTCAACGAGGGATCCGGCGAAGGAAGACTTATCGTGGAACATGGAGAAACAGGATAAGGCATGACCGTTATGACTTATGTGTTGAATAACAAGAAATTGGATTCGCTGTTATTATGTAAAATAAAAATATCATTGAAGAGTGTTGATATTTATAGTAGGACGTACCAGGGCTTTATCATTAAACTCACTTCTTGTCTTATTTTAGAATGACATATTAGTATTCGACTTTATTTATTATTATTATCAGCCATTTGTGTCCCACTGCAGGGCAAAGACCTCCCTTCCCTCTTTCCACTTATCCTTAACCAGTGCTCCGGTTTTCCAATCTCTGCAAAAAGAATCCAGTTCGTCCCGCCATCGCCTTCTGGGCCTGCCGCGTTGTCGTTTGCTGCTGATTGGGACCCATTGCGTGGTTGCTTTGGCCCACAGCTCCTCCGGCATGCAGCAGATGTGGCCTTTAATCCCTAAAAGTTACGCAGAGATTTAAATACCGTACCTACACCCACATTTCGGCACTTATCTTATATTTTCCTATTTACAAAGGGGCAAGCATATTGTGCAACCAATTCAAACTCCGGGTTGCTATAGACTCAAAAAACCTTTAAATTAAGAAGGACAGTCATGAACATTGTGAGATAAAGTCATTCTAGGACAGCAATTTTCTACAAAAAGGACGTTCAGAAACCAAACCAGAAGGCATTGCTTCTTAATTTATTTCATCATGCCTTTATCTCCGAAGTTTTACGCAGATGTGTGTTAATTAGTAGGTACACGCACATTTCACAAGTAATGTTTTAAATCCCATGGAGTCGAGCATGAGTCAAGGCAATGGCTATCTATGAACCGGGCACAAACACAGACACTTTAGCTGATATATAAGGTCCCATTAAAATAGGTGAACAAATTTTAACACAGCGTTCAGTAGGTCTAACCAAACATATCTAAACAAAAAAACCTTAAATAAAATGATTTTTTTTTACTTAAAATAATAAATTGCCGGCACTCTAGAACAAATTCATCCTTTATGAGTAGGTACTTCAATGCGATTTTCTTAAAAAAAAAATTAACCACCGTCCTTATTTTGGTGGTCTGAATGTTTTCTGAAATTTTGTCCACCTATTTTAATGGGACCTTATATTATTGAGAAGTTCCTGATGGAAAAACACAACATCACTTTGTGCGACCGGGAAATCGGACCCTACCCTCATTCTCAGAAGTCACACTTGCGACCACTAGATTTTTTTTTTTTGATATTCATATAATGATCCCTGTCGCTCTGGGCGGAGAGTAAGGGAGTGTCAGACTTGTACTTACTGAAACGCACCCATTTTCCCTTTAGCCATAGCCAAAGGGCTATAAAGGGAAAATGGGTGCGTTTCAGTGTGTGGGTGTGTTTCGTGGCACAGGAACACAAAGGTGTTCCTGCTGCCTGACGACCAATGAGACAGCTACTCCATTTCATATCCAGTCAACAAAATCCAAGTAAAATTATAACCGCTACAAAACTCCGCTCAGACGGATTACAGTACCATTTTTATACAGAGAGCAAGTTTTTAGGTTTGTTTTAAATTTAAGTACTCATAGCTGCCAGCGTATTTGAAACCGAACCCTGTTTCTATGTGTACCTTGAATTATATTCCATTGATTGCTGTGTACTTTCCTTTCTTCCGTCTTCGAGACAGTGTCGAAGTAGAATAGATATTTGAATTTTAAATTGAGAACTTTTTATTCATCAATGTTTTATTTTGCTGTCTCGGTGGTCTAGTGGTCGTAATTGCGACTAGGTACTGAGCAAAAGGTTCTGGGTTCAATTCCTGGGGTTAATTTTGTGTTGGGTTTTTTTTTTGTGTGGCTTACAGCTAACAATACAAAAATAAATAGTGAGTTGTTCAACGACAAGCCATTTACAAGCCTCCACAGTTGGCAGTAAAGTAATGTTGCAAAAACTATAACATAAGCATAATACACTCATAAATTTTATATAGAATTTAAAAAAACACAATATAAACAATAGTATTATTGTGTTTTTTTTAATTAAGCTTAGTTAATAAACTAAGCTTAATTTAAACAGCTAACCTTAGTATACTTAGGAATTATATCAGGAATGTCTTAGTTGTAGCGTTGGAGTCTGTATTAGTGTCCAGTTAATGGCAACAGGCTCGCCCCCTATTACACGGGACTTAAACATAGCCTAACAGAACTGAAGTGTGAGTTTACTGTATTATATACCTACACCTTTAAGTCTACCAAATCTCTGATTAATTTTATAGCGGGATTCAAGACAAGAAGTTTAATTGTTTCTCTGGGACTTCGTCGAGCTTCAATAACTTGGCACTTTTTACAGGACTGCCCCAAAAAAAAGAGTGTTATGTTTTTAGCGTTCATGTATGTATGTTTGTCTGTGAGTTTTTTGGAAATCTATCTGACGGACTTATTAGATTTTTTTTAACAAGTACCCTATTATTTTCATATTTACTAACGAATCAACCAACCACAACTAGACCGATAGATGTAAGTAAAAAAAACATGCTGACGAATTGAGAACCTCCTCCTTTTTGGAAGTCGGTTGAAAAAGACAATCGCCACATGTATACCTGCAAGTGACAACTAGTTTCAACTAAACACAAGTAGCACGTATCAACTAGGTAACTATATCTAATTAGTTCACCTCAGAAGTGCGAACCGTCCCTGATTACTGAAACTTGCATGTCAACATTACACGACATGAGTTGGGTTCAGGTTGTGCTGTTAATCATCACGCTGTTTCGCTTTGGTGGGTAAGACAGGGTGCTATTGGTGCAGACGTCACTTTTATATAGTAGTATTTTTTTGCATTTTGGTTAGGTTTTGGTCTTTTGCATTCAGAACAATGAACGGAGAATTAGTGTTGCTGGTTTTTCATACCTTTTTCTAACCAGGACCTTATGATGTGCCAACGATCCTCCTTTGGGTCTGTATTGCTAACAACAAAAACTGAAAACAGTGAGTGAGAGCCTGGCTACGGGAATTTTGCTGCAGTAAAAACAAAAATGTATGGAAAATCTTTCTGATCTCTTCGTCGCGTGGTTAGTGGTCAGACTTTTTATGCCACCCATCCAACAGATGGGGTTCTTACTGACTTAGCTTTACATGTCGTCAAGTAATTATATTTTAACCAAACCACCAAGTTTCTACGCGAATTTTTCCATTCCAAGTGATAATCAAAGAAATGAAATATATTGATATAAGGGTCTAGTCTACTCATAATATTATAAGGAGGTAAAGTTTGTTAGGTTGTAGGGTGTAATCTCTGAATCTATTTTGTTACAACAAAGCTCAATTATGTAAATATTTTTTTTCTAATTGAAATAAAAATATGTATAATTTCTATGAAACTGATTTTGCAAATTCTTTCACTCACGTAAAGCTTTATTACCCCCAAGTGTCAAACAAAGGCTATATTTGAAACGTTCCCGTGAGATAATTTCTGACCAAAACGCGAGTGAGGCCGCGAGGAAAAGATATTCCTCGATAAAATACTTCAAATAGTAACTCATAGTCACCAATCTTATTGTAACCACAACCCGTAGACCGATCTAAAAAAAATGCAAACTCAAAAAGATGAAAAGAAGGAATCTACAAGCGATCAATCGGCAAAAAAAAACTTCTTGTTATTTCAACAAGAACCGTAGCAAGTCTTGTCCCGGAGTATTTGTTAAACAAATGAGGTGTCCTTAGGGCTGTCTCGTTCGGCCGGCTTCCAGTCTAATCGAATGCAGCTGAATACCAGTATTTTACATGGAACGACTGCTTATCTGAACTCCACAACCCAATAAATATAATTATCTGGTAATTCAATATCTTATAGTAAGACTGGTTCTCAGACTATCGGACACAGGTAGTCAGGGACTACCTGTGACGACTGTCAAAGACACAAACACATAAATGACAGTCAGGAACTACGTCTTAACGTGCTTCCCAAAGCACGGAGGAAACTTGGTATGTAATAATGAGTGGTTACCCATTTAAAGACTAACTTATGCAAGCGTGGTTCAACCTGAAGATGATAGATTTGATTTAAAGATTCCAATACCTCGTTCCTACTTCTGTTCTCCTGGTAGTTTGTGGGATGATCGTACGATTGTAAGTTACAGAAAAAAAAACTGATTATTTTTTCATTAACAACTGTTTTTCGATTGACTGTACTTTACTTGTACTTAATATGTCCATTAAAAAAATAAAGGGGATCAGAATGGAATGATAAATTTCAGAGGATCAGAAAGGAATAAACAAAAGAAAAATATTGGCAGTGGATCGGTTTGGGGGATCAGATCGGAATAACTCCTGAAGATTGATTCCCTTCATTTGTTATTTTGAAACCATGAGCTCCTCACAATCCTAAAATAGTAACATTTGTAACCCATGTAAATCCCACTTCTAGTATCAACAATATTAATCACGATGCACAGGCCATTATAACCTCAAAACTGCACAGCATACACATTAATTCTCTTTGTGGCAACCCTGCGTGTATTGTTTCACATCCACAGAGGTACGGGAGGGGGCTACTTTTGAATTGTAAATGCGTTTCTGCATAGTCCACGGTGTAATCATTGTTTGTGATGATTCGAGATTGATGTTTGTAGGTTTAGGGGTAAGCAGAAATGGTAGCTTGTGTTGTTGGTGGGTAAATAATGACAGAGCATGTCATTGACGGTCTTCGGGTCAGAAATGAACTCACAGAATAAGGCCCGGATTTCACCAAAGCGAAGACGAGCAAAGAACTGCAAAACAGAGACCAGAGGACGTGTGAAAGAGTTGATGTTGCCGAGGTCAGATAGGCAAGGGTGGCTCCATGTAAAATACAGTTAATCAGCTGCATCCAGTTACTGTAGAAACCGGGCCTAACATAGTTGGGTAAGGTTAGGCCAGATGATGATGATGAGAAGATGCGTAAGACGTGGAGAATTTTTTTTTTTTTATTAGCCTATTGTGTCCCACTGCTGGGCAAAGGCCTCCCCCATTTCTTTCCAGCTCTCCCGGTGTTGTGCCTTCTCTGGCCAATCAGTCACGAACGAGTCCAGATCGTCACGCCAACAAGAGGTGGCGTATATCCACCGAAAATGTACGTGAACCGGAGAGGAGAGATGAGATTTGCAGTGCTCATCGCACAATGCTCAGTGCACACCGCTCACCCAAGTGGCACGCTGCCGCTCATAGCACACCGGGCAGCAAGTCGTTCTTGTCTTTTCTCTTCTCCGCACTCATGTGCGCCGAGTGCAGAAACTGACCTTAACAATAGGGTAGTTGACAATAAAAACCTAATTAGTCCGTCAGATAGATTTACTAAAAATATTGAACACATATTTTTTCTTTTTTTACGTAAACAAAAAATGAAGAAGGTACAGTGCTTCGAAAAGTCGTGTGACGTCACAGTTTGGTACGTTTTTTACCAGAGAGTGACGTCAAAAGCCCCCGCTCATGATCTTTGACACGATTTATTTTCGTATTTTTTTATTATTTTGATAAAACAAAAAACACGTAGACTCCTTGTAGGCAAATAACTTGAAACAAAATGGCGTCGTTCTGCGCAGGTTCCCTGCATGATTTGTATGGGACGTCTAAAAAACGACTACTGCGCATGTTCAACTTATATGCCGCGTGGTATACCCAATATTTTTCGATAATCTAACTGACGGACTAAACAGAATCATACTTTTTTTAGTCAGGCAACTACTCTATTGTGAGAAATCTCCTTCGAAAAGTTCATTAACAACATAGGAATCGAAACCAAAACCTCATGCTATGTATCAGCAATAAAATGTTATACCTACAATATTACAGTAGGATAAAAGTACTCAAACAAAAAAACATTTGTACAAAACGTTGGTAAAAAGCAGCATTAGCGACCTATTAATCACTACATTTCCAACAAAAATGAAGACTATTCCAGGACAACGTACGTAAGTAAGAACAAGAAACAAAATACCAACTTCAAAAATAAAATAAAAAGTCTGAAGAATCTAGAACTTTCGAGCAAAAAAAAGAAATTATCCGTCTCCGCAGCGAGTCAGACCGGCGAAATATAGTTTAACGGAGTTTTTGCGGTTCTAACTTTTTCAGCAGCAGGTTCTGATAAATACACGTTTAAGGTAAAATATTGATAGACTTTAATACTAAGATATAAGGTTGGTTTTATATGGCAATTGTTAATTCTGATGTGGTGATGAGTTTACTCGAAGCTTATGCTTCACCATTTATTGTGCAAACTACCAGTTGTGGAATTCACTACCGGCTTCTGTTGTTGGGGTTTTCCTGAAGAAATCTCTGAATAGACTCGAAGAATCTGGGTGGTTGCCCCAATAAATTCAAGACTCCTTTAGCAAAACTGACAAGTGTCCCTTTGGTTGATACCCGCGTGAAGATATTCTTACATTAATCTTGCTTTTTTATTTGAAATGGCCCTACTCTTCATCTCAATCTTGTCCTGAAGACAGAGACGAGGAGATGCTTCAAGACATTATCAAATCAATTCTCAGAAAACGTCAATTTTCAAACACCAAATACAAGCAAAACTGTCTACAACAGGATCAAGAGCTTTACATCAAAACACAACAAAATCTCGTCTTGGAATATAACCTCATTACACTTCAATCATCGAATTCGGTACAACGCAAAACAAAATAATAAACAACTTCAACTCGATGCTGGCTGTAATCGTTTTCAATCGAGTCAGCGTCGCTAAATCGAATTATTCGAGTCCCGCCGGCCGTCCGCAACTTTGCCTGTGCCTGTTTTTAACCGACTTCAAAAAAGGAGGTTACTATGTTCGTGTGTATGTATTTTTTTTTTTTTTTTTTTTTTTTTTTTATGTATGTTACCTGATTTCTCCCCCGTTTGTGGACCGATTCTCAAAAAAAAAATTTTATTTGAAAGAGTATACTCCTGAGGTGGTCCCATTTTTTTTTGGTGAAGATCTGGTGCTGATCTTCGGAGATATACAATGGAACTCTTCAAAAATAGACGGCAAATCTGTCGTAATTGCTGGAATCGCTTGGATGTTTATTGAATATACCTACCATTATCATGACGTAACATCACGCCTGTATGCTCTGAGGGGGTATGCAGATGTGTACAATACACATTTTTTTAGTTGTTATATGAATTTCATAGACACGTATTACATGTTTCGTGCTTTTTCTGGCGCTATTCAAGTATTCGCATCTAGCAGTCATCACTTTTATTCATGTTGATGAGCTGATAATGGAAGGTATACTACTCCTCAACGGTTAAGAGTTGAAAGCAAAAATAGGGGAATTTTGAAGGTTAAGGGTTAGGTTTCTTAGTTGAATGTTAAATGCATAGTAAATATTTGTATAGGATATAATATAGGTACCTATTAAAACTAAAAATGAAAAAATAAAAAAAACTTTTTTGCAAAAAAAACAACCGACTTCAAAAACACCAAAAAGAGAAAAATAACCTTCAGAAGAAAAATCAGCTTCTGAAGTCGGTGGCAAAAAATAAAATCAAACAAACAAATGTCACCGACTTCAGAAGCAGATTTTTCTTCTGAAGGTTATTTTTCTCTTTTTGGTGTTTTTGAAGTCGGTTGTTTTTTTTGCAAAAAAGTTTTTTTTATTCTTTTTTTTTTTTGCATGAAACTTTTTTACTCTGTGCTCCTTTTAGAAAACATGGTGTAGTGAGCGCGCGAATTTTAAATTTCGATTGTCTTACTGGCTGGTTGGTTGGTTTATTTTTTATTGAGTAAAATGCAATTTGATTCTATTTCTTCATATTCTTGTCCCAACTACAGTTAGAATTTGCTCTTTTTGTCTTTGCTGTTTTAAAAAGAGAAGACTTTTAATATTCGGAGAAATTTTATGTGAATATGGGGTGTTTTTTAGATTGTCAACATTCTCTTGAAATTCTTCTATTTAATTTATCGCCCACGTTGTATTTTAGTTGACATTAGGCCTCCCCCAAGTGTCACCACATTGACCAAATTCAAAGCATTTATTTCAATTAACCATTACAGGCACTTTTTAATATCAGAAGAACATTTCATTAAACGACCATTTCCATGTGTCTCGCCCCAGACCGGTCAGGTCATCGGTCCACCTAGTGGTACATGGGTCCCGTATGTAATCACTGGCAACACACACTGGTCATAGTCTTTCGTCTTGAGAATCTGCGGTAAGTAATTTGATACTTTTCGTAATTATACCTTAGTAAGAATAGGCCCTACACTCAGCATTGGGTGGTGAAAGGTTGAAACCGAAGAAGAAGAAAGAAGAACAGGCCCCAAAGCCTGGAAGCCAAAACCTTCGTTAACGAATAAAGAAGGTTCAATGTTCAACTTATTAAAATAAAATACTTCACGTAACATTTATACCCGACCCTAAAAATCTTACCAAAACTAACGAAACCAGCATCAAAGGAACAAAAAAAAACTTTTTCAAACATTCTTTTATTTTCGGAATGCCAAAAACGCCTTCACGGCTTTAAAAACGGTTGTACTAAATTCTTTCGGCCTCTCAAACGCAGCAAAATGTCCGCCTGCCTCATAATTTGAGGTGCCCAGTAAGTTGGGGTACTTCCAGCGGAGGATGAAGTCTGGACTGTGAACTAAATCGTGCTTGAACCGGACACCCCATGTTGGAACTGATGTTGGTATTCTGGAATACAAAAAGAGGTGATTAAAATGGATTATCGTGTGGCTAGTGAAGTCTTCGAGAACAGCTGCTTGAAGCCACTGATAGGCAACATCAGATGTCAAGAGTTATAGAGCTCAAGGAAATACGGATCTTAGAAGAAGGATACATCCGTGCCTCGGAAAGCACGTTATGCAGTTGGGCTGCCATATAAAGATCTTTGGCAGGACAACCAGTCTTACCAAAAGATATCGTATTTACCCAGTATTAACTGGGTTGGCAATGGGCAGGCCACATGTCTCGAAGAACAGACAACCGATGGGGAGGAAAGGTTCTCGAGTGGCGACCACGAACCGGAAGACGCAGCGTTGGTAGGCCTCCCACCAGGTGGACCGACGACATCGTGAGAGTCGCGGGCAACCGGTGGATGCAAACGGCAGGCTGCCGATCTTTATGGCGTTCTATGGGGGAGACCTTTGTCCAGCAGTGGACGTCTAATGGCTGATGATCATCATCATCATCAGCCTATAATGTTCCCACTGCAGGGACTCAGGCCTCCTCTCTAGGAGAGGGATGGGCTATAATCCATCACGCGGGCCCAGTGCGGATTGGCAGATGTCACATGGATTGGCAGATGTCACATGTCTTGACATGCCGGTTTCCTCACGAAGTTTTCCTTCACCGTTTTGAGAGCAGCGGTGATGAAATAAATTACACAAAGTAATGCGCCTGCCTGGGTTCGAACCCACGACCTACTGTTCGTAAGTCGGGGCCGACAGCACTGGGCCACCGCTGCTCCCCTGGCTGGCATGGCTGATGATGATGATGATGAACTGGGTTGTGGAGGTCTGATAGGCAGTCGCTCCATGCAAAATACTGGTATTCAGCTGCATTCGGTTAGACTGGAAGCCAACCCCAACCTTAGGGAAAAGGCTAGACAGATGATGATCGTGTAGTTAGTGCCTAATCTGTTGTCAGAGTTTTATTACCGCCAATAGGCCTAAACGACATTCAAAGATATAGAAATTACAGCCAGGAATAACGGTTTTACTCGGTAATTATTATTGTGTGTAAGTGTTTCATAACGTTGTTATTATTTAGCCCTAAGGTGCTCATTTACTTTTACACCATATTCCGAATTCCGGTAACAACATCTTAACAAACACTCCTTTGATCCCCTCATCTTTTTCAAGTCAAACAGTAGTTAACACTAATCTTCCTACAAACACGGAATTCACAAGACACACGTCACTATACCTTGATCTCGTACAACAATATGACAGTACACGCCACAACATCTGTCTCGCCTACATCACTGTCTCGCGTGGATTCACGTTCTGACACTTCATACAGACGTTACTGAGTGTCATCTAGTGTTCGCACTGATCCTCTTATAATCATGTTAACTCGGAAGCGTAGAGGACGGAAATTTTGTTCCTTTGTTGTTTCAATACGGGTGAGGTTTTGGATTGATTAATAGACACGAGAAAAAAACACAGAACATCACGCCTGTAATCTCCGGAGAGTGACGCAAAGGTAGCTTTTAGGGTACCCACAAGTCTCTGATGTTTAAGTCACATGTAATAGGGTGAGATCCTATTGCCATCAACCGGGCACAAATCTACACTCCGTGACTAAAAATCCCATTGACACTTTGCCCGACCTGTTGATCTAACTCAAGACCACATACACTGTAGTCACACTTGGGACCTCCAAACCAACCCCGCTTGCAGCTTTCTGATTGCCAAAAATTTCCTCGCAAGCATGAACTATCTCGTCATACCTAAACGATAAGTAGCAAAAGGTACTTACAGACCAAAAATCTTCTCCTTTTCCCCATCCTCAAAAGACTCCTTATACATTCTTATAGAAGTAGTAATACTTCCACTGATCCAGTACAGCATTATGTTGTCCAGGAGTTTGTCGTAAGAGTAGTATTTGTCCAGACCACCTTCTGGGTCCAATTTGTTCGCAGGGTCGGTGAAGATCATGAATCTATCCAGAATGTAGTTTGCAAGTCCCACTGGAGAATCCTCGAGAGCAATGCCTGGAAATGAGGTGTAGATGAAAAATTGAAGCAGAAAAATTGGAAACACGGTTGTTAAAAATGTAAGAGATGTAAATCATCATCTACCGAGCCTTTACCCAACTATGTTAGGGTCGCCTTCCAGTTTAACCAGATGCTGCTGAGTACCAGTATTTTACATAAAGCGACTGCCCATCTGACCTCCACAACCCAGTTAAAACTGGCTAATACGATACCCTTTGATAAGACTAGTTGTCAGACTTTCAGGTCACTGACTACCTGTAACGACTGCCAAAGATCTATATATGGCAGCCGGGACCAACAGCTTAATGCGCTTTCCGAGGCACGGGGGAAACTCGGTATGTAACGGGCGGTCACCGGTAGTTTTTAATTTCAAATTCAATTAAGAATTTCGGTACCTATGAGTATAATGTTTCTTAACAGAACTGAAAATTTTCACTAGCATTTTCGAATAAATTCTCTTTAAAATACGCGCTATCAAAACTAGGACGAAGTTTAATGCAGATGTAAAACCGTCATATTCACACAGCAATAATCTTTCTACCTATAAATAACAGGACCTAACATCTGAACAATAATATCCCTGAAAATCCCTCTTCTGATGAATTTATAGCACCCACTTAGAAAGCTGGGAACAATAGACAATTTAATTCTGTTTCATTTGGCATTTTTTGTCTCTTCATTCTTTTCATTTGCCGTCCTCAAAAGTTTATTACGGTTTGTTCTGGATATTTTAGTATTGTGGCGATGGAAATGTGAGTTTGGTAGTATATGAAGAGTTTTTAAATTAGGTGTGAAATATAGTTTTTAATATTATTCGTATTGTTACAAGACGAGATGAGACAGACAAGTCGGTACAGATCTCCGATAGTCAGTGGCCTGAAAGTATGAAAACCAGGCTTAACAGGATATCGTATTGCTAAGTACAACTGGGTTGGATAGGCAATCACTCCATTTAAAATACTAGCCTGCAGCGTGTGTATTCAGCTACATCCAGTAATACTAGAAGCTGACCCCACCATTGGTGGGGTAGATATGTCGCAGGGATATGATAAAATTAGGTTTTTGATCAAAAACCTAAGGGATTTGATCAAACCACGGAGGAAGATAAAATAACAACACGGTTTTATCATTTCCCTAAACAAATCTAGTGATTTGATCAAATCCCAGTAGTACTCCGTGACGCGCGCTCGCTTCGCTCGCATATTATATAACACTAATATCTTCTGTCCCCAAAGTGCCGGGCCTCCGCCGGCCTCCTTCGTCGGCCTACGGCCCGGTGCCCATGCCGCCCATAAAGGATATAAAATGTGTCATCTTCCGGTTTTTGATGAAAAACCTAGGTTTTTGATCAAAAACCTAATTTTATGAAAAACCTGCGACATATGTTTTGACAAGAACTTTATCATAAACCCAAACTAGTTCAGGTTTTTGATCAAAAATCTGAACTAGTCTGGATTGTTACAGGTTTATGATGAAATTGAGTTTAAAATGTGTCATCTTCCGGTGTTTGATGAAAAACCTAGGTTTTTGATCAAAAACCTAATTTTATGAAAAACCTGCGACAGATATACCCCTTGTAATACCCCTTGTATACCTCTTGGTAATTCCGGTTAAACTTTCAGGCCACTAACTACCCGTAGGGTCAAATATCTACAATTGACGACTGGAACCACTATGGCAGTCATCCATCCAAGGACCCACATAAGCAAACGCAACTTAACCTGTAAATAGACCCGAGCTGCTTTTATTATTTAGCCACAAACTCCTCACTTTCTCAGCTCCTTATCAATGAACTTTGAAATGCACAATCACAGCAAAAACGATGATTTGGTCAATAATTTTCATAAGAAACATCAAAAACACACTCACCAATAGAATCCGGCTTAGTCCCTTGCAAATGCATAAACCCGGACTCCTCCAAATAGAACTTTATCTTATCAACAAACGGATACATGCGATCCGCATATCCATTGGCCACAAACGTTGGCCAAACCGACCCCAACAGCCAAGTCCATTGCGCCTGCTTGGACAAGTTAACAGGGAAGTTGGTGTGAAAACCAACGACTTCATTAGGAAATATCGTGGCCATATGTGAGCCAATGATGTGGCCAAAGTTGCCGCCTTGAACATAGTAGTGTTTGTGACCAAGTTTTTGCATCAAGTTCCTCATTATAATTGCTATTTGATGCGGAGACAATCCTGGACGTACTGGGGCCTGAAAATAAAGGTTCTTGTTAGTTCTTTGACTCGGAAATAGGACTGTTTCATCTTATATTTAGTTCCGTGAAACCTGGCAACTTTGCCGAAGGTTGTTAAATTTACCGAGAATTATACCGACTTCCAAGGCAAAATAATTTGTTACAACGAAACTGTATTTTTTTACCGTGTTTATCACCCGTACTCAGATCAAATAATAGCCAGATAGAACATGCGCAAAAAACAATGTGAAGTTACCTAATATTTATGTGTGCGTGACAGCTAGGAGCGACAGTGTAGGGACATGAGCATCTGCGTGTGTGTAATGTTGCTAGGTATTGGTAAAAACTCCCACAATTTTTTCAATTATTGTAGGTACTAATGTATAAAATTGGAATTAATGCACTTTAGCATATAGGTGCTTAAGTAATATCAATTGAACAGAATAATAATTATTAATTAAATAAAGGTGGAATAAAAGTTATAGTTATGACTGGCCTGTTGGTCTAGTGGTTAGTGACCCTAACTGCTATGCCGGAGGTCGTGGGTTCGATTCCCACCCATGACAAATGTTTGTGTGATGAGCACGATCATTTGTTCTGTGTCTGGGTGTAATTTATCTATAATATGTATGTATTTAGAAATATATAAGTATGTTTATCAGTTGTCTAGTACCCATAACACAAGCTCTGCTTAGCTTGGGACTAGATGGCGTTGTGTGATAGTTGTGGAATATTATATTATATTATTATAAGGTTTAAGTTAGCTTGTGCCCGCTGTGCTAAATATTTTTTTATTGAATAGTATTGAATGTTGTGTATGTAATATTACTTTAAGAATGTATTATTATTTCTATTATGAGTCAGTGATACTTGAATTATAATTACTAACACTTCATTGAGTTTTTAACATCAGACAAGAACAATACTTTATAACGCTTTCTGGAAATTGGTCTTTTAACATTTTTATTATGTATAGGTATTATAATTCGAAAACATAAAAAAAGAAAGAAAAAATATTTTCATAATATATATATTATGTAGATCTTTGGCAGTCAGTGACCTGAAAATCTGACAACCAGTCTTACCAAAGGATATCGTATTACCCAGTATTAACTGGGTTGTGGAGGTCCGATAAGCAATCGCTCCATGTAAAATACTGGTATTCAGCTGCATCCAGTTGGACTGGAAGCCGACGCCAACATAGCTGGGAAAAAGGCTAGGTAGATGATGAACAATATTTAGCGGTGGCTAAAAACTCAAAATTGAAAATAAAGCACCTTTTGGTTGGTTAAATAAAGAACAGTTTTATCAAACAAAGATTTATTATATAATATGCTAGCTGTTCCCCGCGGTGTCACCAACAGCTCAGCCCCTAAGAGTCGTAGCATGATATTGTATAGTTTATAGTCTTCCACGATAAATGTGCTATCGAACACAAAAGTATTTTTCGAACCAGTAGTTCCTGAGATTAGCACATTCAACCAAACAAACAAACTCTTCAGCTTTATACTATTATTAGTATAGATTATACAAAATTATTTCTGCATAAACATGTATAAATTCATCCTTCCTACACACAATGCAAATTCCCCTAATTCAAGGAGACCTATTTCGATGTAAACTGGCAACACAGACGAATAATAATTGTCAATATTTTTCGTTCTGAGTGTGTTGAAAATATTATACGGAAAATAAATAACAAAACAATAAAATAAACAATAGTAACCTATGGAAAGATATTCCATCTTCTTTTCTTTGTTTTTGGGAACAACTTTTTACAATGTTTAAAGACACAGGACGGCATGATTTGACATAAAATAATAAGTCACTTGTGACGTCTAATCAGTACGACGCGTAGCTTAGTACTGGACGCGTGGTTGTATTCACTTTTGAATTTGTATTTGCCTTGGTGACAGCAATCTCGTGTTCTACGCGCTCTATCTGGCTATTATTTGATCTGAGCACCCGTAAATCAAATTTGAATATTTGATTGGCAACATTATATTTAACATGACAACCCAGCTTTCACAAAACTGTCATTTTTGGCGGTTTATTTTTTTCCTGTGTCAACTGTGGGTGACTTTGTGCTCCGAAACTTTAATAAAAATTAGTGGCATAAACGTCGCTTATGTAAGTCAAATTTTAATGCCACATTCTTAACAGTGTTCTTTAATTAAAATCATGATAATTTACGTCTCTCTATGCAATTTAACCTTAGAAATCACCGTTGGCAAAACCATCCCAATGCACAGTTTTAGTGATGTTAACTTTGCCATGTTTTGTTAGAGGCTAGGGCTGTCACAAAAATATTCTGTTTTGTTTGCTACTTACCTACTTACTTTTTAATTACTATACTTTTTAATTTTTCGACAACCCTGACAGATATGTCTATTTTGTTTGAAAAAAAAACGAAAAAAGGCGGGTAAATTTGCCACATTGGCAAATTTGTATTGCCAATGCAAAATATTACTCAATTTTAACTGTAAATATGTAAATATGCAAAGATGACTATCATAATTTTTGATAATTTGATTTATTTTATCCAACAATTTGGTATGGCAATCTTACCTTAAGTGATGGTTAACTTTGCCATATTCGTTTTTTTGGACTAAATTATCTTAATGTATGAGAAAATAATAGATATTATACTTTATTTCAATGATGCATAAAATTTACTATTTGGCTGATTGGTTGTTTTGTGTAACCTCATAGAGATTGTTTAAGAAAAATGTTTGCAAACTTTTTTAGCCAGCAAAAAATGGCAAAGTAGCCAGGTTTCACGGTTTATGAAATGGGAAAGTTATAAGGGTTGGTTGTTAAAGAAAAGAAAGTAATGGGCGTTATTGTTTGGTAAAATCTAGTGATAAAGAAAATAAAAATCTAAATGCAAAAACCGACTTCCAAAAAGCACTAAACTGTATAAAAATTTTTGGAAGTCGGAGACTTCTTTTGTTACATGATGCGATTTTATTGATTGCCACCGATTCACGAGTTAAAAGGAATTTGATGAATTTGTTATGGGAACAATTGGAGAGTACATCATTTCACATTTTAAAAAATCTATTAGGTTTATTACACTTACGTCTGAAAATCCAAAGCCAGGTAAGCTTGGTACAATAACTTCAAACACGAAGTTGTATCCAGGTCTTTCTGTAGTTAGTAAAGGTAAAGTTTCATAGAACTCTCTGATGGAACCTGGCCAGCCATGAAGGAGGATTATTGGAAGAACCTGTTAGGAAAAAAAAAGCTAATGAAAACCTCCTTAGTGATTCAAAACAAACTTACTTCCTTCCTTTTAGTATTCCGAGTACTTCATCATTACCATCAGCTTATAATGTTCCCACTGCATTACCCTCCTTGAGCACCCTCCTTTACGGGTTGGTATGTATTTCATCGTATCAGTAACGCTGAACTTGATGTATTCGTAAGTATATGAAGGACCTAAAGTTCAAGCTGTCAAAATTAGTTCCTTGTAGATACGATAGAGGCGCTTTTTTTAATGCCAGCACAAAAATAAACTTTTGTGTTGAAATAATATTATGTACTGTGGAGCAATATTAATAGACTGACATGATTATGACAGATTAGAAGGAAAACATCATGAGGAAACCGGTATGTCTTTGAACCAAAAAATTCGAAGAAATGTTGTGATTACCAACCCGCACTGGGCACGCGTGGTAGATTATAGCCCATCCCTCTCCTAGAGAAGAAGCCTGAGTTCCTGCAGTAGGAAGATTATAGGCTGATGATGATGATAAAGACATAACGTAAACTGCAGCGAAATTACCCACAGTGATTGCCATGACAGACTTAGAAAAAAGTTCAAATTCCAAAACGCACTCAGTGGAATGCAATGAACTGTGAGGACAGATAAAAGGCACGTCGAAACGCGGCGTGGATACATAAAATATGTCTATTTTGAGAATTGTCTCTTTTTTATTTAATTATGTAATCATTTGAAAACGGTTCCGTACAAGTCAACATTTCGCTTGTTGCCATTTTCTTGAAATCAGTTTTATAAGTGTGGGCAGAAAAATATATATACGCAAATGTACGCAACATTTGCGTATATATATTTTTCAGCCGTGATGGTAAGTTTATAAACATAACATTACGTCTGTAATTCCCGCAGAATTTCGCACAATCGAGCCCAGGGCCCCATGCTCAGCAATCGCACTTGCAACCACTGCACATACGAGGCAGTTCAGTCAAATGAACGCCTTACGTTATATAGGGGATCGGACAAAAAAAAACTAATTAGTCCGTCAGCTAAATTTCCAAAAATTATTGGACACGTATTTTTTCTTTTTTCACGTAAACTTAAAATGAAGACGATACAGTGCTTCGAAAACTCGTGTGACGTCATATGATAGTACATTTTGACGACACAAGTGACGTTTCAAGCCCCACTCCAAGATCTTTGACGCGTTTTATCTTCGTTATTTTTTATTGATTTGATAAAACAAAAAACACGTATTCAATATTTTTCGATAATCTAACTTACGGACTAAACAGAATCATATTATTTTGACCCAGTCCGATCCCCTATTGTGATAGCTGAGCTTATTACTCTTTATAATACTACTATAGATGTCACTGTTTCGTCCTTCAACAATCGCTCCCAAGCTTCTATTGAAAAATATTTGTAGATTCGCATCCGGAGTGCAATCTCAAAAACGCCAATATTTTTCAGTTACTGAGCGACACATGTAATCAGTTTTAGCTGGTTCCAATCCAACTGGATTTCGGTATGGAGCTTGGAATTGCAGCGACTAAAATCGTTAGCTACTCGTATCTGGCGCTCATTGAACGAAGGTACGTGGAAACTTTATCTTTAAAAGTTCTGAACGAGAACCCGGATCAAAACGTAATCCTAGGTTTGAAATTGAATTGGAAGTTTCTGAAAGTGGAAGATGTGATGATTTTATTATTGGATGGCGATTGGAAATTAAGTGTTATTGTTCGTTGTAATGTAATCTTTACGGGTACTTAAGGTGGATTTAGACTATAACTGACGAACCTACAACCAGAACAAGGACAAACGTTTTTAGCCGAATTAAAAAGAGGATGAGTTTTTCTGTTCGGTTGCTATTTTTTTAAAGTTTGTTCATTGATATTTCCAACCGATGTACCGTTTTTAATTAGATGCAAAAAAAAAATCCTATAAAATTGTTTACAAAATCCGACTAAAACTACTAATCACCGAAAGGGTGGACCGATTTCGAAGAAATGTTTGCTGGCAGACAGCTGATTCTATAAGTTATCATTAAGCGTAACTTAGAATTTATCTTACTTTTATTGTGGAACAAAATCTAGGGCTCAGTGCAAAAAAATAAAACCCTTCTTTTAATTGGTAGGTAAGTAATATTTTTATAATAACTTCACTCGAACGAAGATCGAAGGAAACAGCTAGTTGTTCAAATAAAACTTACCATCACATTGACGTCAACTTTCGGCTTCACATGAATGTAATGGATATCCAATCCTTGAATATTAGTCCTATATTGATCAAACTGGTTGAAGAAACGCTCTCTTTCTGGAAATTTGTACTTAAAGATCCAGTAGTTGAATATCTTGGCAAAGGCATCTGAATGTACTCCATAAGTCCATGCTGTGTCTTCGAAACTCTTCTTCTTGTTGGGAGTCCGTCTATACATCTCGAAGAGCCAACGGATTTCTGTATTCATCTGAAATGCGAATGACAATAAATTCAAAGTTACAGTCTGTTTTTTTTTTTAATTAGAACCAGCTTGCTTCACTATTCCCAAACAACTGCCAATCTAGAAAGTCAGAATCAAAAGTGGCGAGCACCGGAGAAAACGCTGATACTCGTACAATGAAGCCGTTTAGTCCACTCTCGGCCCCTCGACCCCTAAAAAAAGATTTGTCTATTTGTTTCCTCTCAACCCCTAAACGTAGTTCACACTCGACCCCCAGGGGGTGAGTCTGAATTTTCATACAAAGGACAACATACCTCGTCCACTTTCAACCCCTAGTTCGCTAAGTACCTAAAATTAATATTTTGGTACAGTGAGGTACAAACTAAAGGCAACATTCAGAAATTGTTTTTTCTTAATCTTAGTCAGAAGGAGGTTAATGTTTTTCGAGCGTGTGTGTCCATTTCTTTGGCACGCCCTGCACCCCAAACGGCTAGACGGTTTTTAATATATTAGGTGTCGTTGAATTCGTCAGAATTGTAGTGACATAGGCTTTATAAATTTTGAAAACGCAGTTTGATGAACAAGTCCCACATCTCAAAAAGTAAACATCAAATCTTATTCAAACCAATTTCCGTTGAAAGATTTTTTTTACGTTCTCATACTAATTTCAACTTGCATTAAAAAAAATTTGGGCTAGAGCCAAATAAATTAGGGCTGAGTAAGTAGCAGATGACCCCACCTATGCACCATTTTCGTATTCGCTTTGTCAGTTAGAAATGATTTGAGTTGGTTTTTCAATTGTACTTAAGCTCTCTCCAACTTTTAGGTAACTTATTATAAATAATGGGAGCCATGCAGAAAACACTTGCGCATGTGTGAAGTCCTACTTGCATGCAGACACAGCTGATTTTGATCACGCGAAAATAAGTTACAGTTATTCCTAATAAACACTGTTTCCAGAATATAAAGGGAGGAATTTTGTTAAAATCGTCACAGGAGATCTACTCTCTAAGTCCGTCAACGTAAATACGGGCCCGTCCGAACGTAGTCATGACATAACGATCTGTATTAAACAATGTAAAATTCCACTTTTCGGACGGGCAAAAACACATCGGTAGTAGGGACATACTGTAAAATCTAGTTGTAATTCATTCATAGTTCGGGCTTCGAACTAATCTGACGTCCGTTGTTAGGGAGTAGGAAACGCCCGTAACTTCGACCGAAATTACGGGTTTCGTGCTTAGAGAGTAGACCCCCTGAACACAGATACATACCAAGCTAATAAAAGCGTATAAAAAAAACGATCAATATTAGACAATACTTAAAGTCTTTATTTAAGATCCAATAACAATATGATAATATATTAATATGTGTGTGTGTGTGTGTGTAGAAAAAAAAATAGTGGTAAAATTATTACTTATAACTCTTCACCATACAAGTAATAGTATGTTACAATCTTAATAAATAAACGGACTTAATTTTTCTAAACAAAGACTTACTGGTATTGGTTTTGGGTTTTGTTTTGTTTTTTTTTTGGTTTTTTTTAATAAAAACTTTGTGGTTGTTTTTTTTTTTTAATGAACATTCTTTTGACAGTTTTATTTTATTTTATTTTATTTTATTTTATTCTCTTCGGGAAACTTACAGCAGCAACTTGCAGCAGTTGGGAATGAACGCACGAGTTCGGAAATGGTAAAGAAAAATCACGAGTACGTAATAGTAATAGCCCACATCCCGAACGCTATACGTCCCTGCAATACGCCACTTTTTGAGCAACTGTATTAAAAAAATATATTAAAAATCCACGCGTGTGAGATACATTGCATGTTGAACCTAATCGTAGTGTGATAAGAACCAGTTTTCGAGAAAGTGTATTGAAAAATTATATTGAGGGTATTTTAGCTTTACGGGGCCCCGGTGTGGGCACGTGCCGTGAGGAAGCGGGCCGTCCACTACCTGAACGCGCCCCAAAAGGTCATGGCCGTAAGGCTAGTCCGCGGGTACCGCACGATCTCCCGCGAGGCGGCGAATCTCCTTGCCGGATTGCCGCCGTGGGATCTGGAGGCAATAGTCCTCGCGCGCCTACACGAGTGGCGCGCGGAGGCGCTACACCGGGGGGTCACTCTGCTGCCGCGGCACATTGCTGCGCGGCGGACAGACCTCCGGTGCGATCTCATGGCGGCATGGAGACAGCGACTGTCGCAACCCCGTGCAGGGCACGCCACGATAGCGGCGGTAAGTCCCCTCTTTGAGGAGTGGCTAGAGAGGAGCCACGGCGCCCTCACCTTCCGTCTGACGCAGGTCCTCACCGGGCACGGGTGTTTCGGGAGGTACCTGCACCGAATCAGGCGGGAGGAAACGCCCGGATGCTTCCACTGCGAGGATCGACCGGAGGACACGGTGGAGCACACTGTGGAGGTGTGCCCTGCTTGGGCGGAGCCCCGCCGTGTTCTCGTAGCGGCGATCGGCGGCGGCGACCTCTCGCGTCCGGCCCTGGTGCAAGCCATGGTCCGGGGCGAGGAGGAATGGGACGCCGTCGCCTCCTTCTGCGAAGCAGTGATGCTAGCGAAGGAGGTGGCGGAACGAGAGAGGGAGTGAACCTCTCAACGTCCCAGCCGCCGCGGAAGGCGCGGAAGGCGCTCCGGGCGTCGGGGGCCACGTGACGGCTTCCGGCCACCGTAGACGCGGGCCTGTGGACGGTGAGTAATGGGCTAGCTCGCCGTCCGGCCGTCGTCATGACGGCAACAGACCGTGTCGGCGGCGCGTTCGTGTTCCACGCGCGCCTCAAAGAGATGTCAGCAAGGAGGGGCCCGCAAGGGCCGACGCCCGTCGGGGCCGCGGATTTTTGTACTAGATTACGTGGTCTCGGCGCAAGGGCAAAGAAGGAACATGGGTTCGGTTTTTAGTCAGTAGAAGTCTGACACTCCCCTTCGCTCTGCCCAAGAGCGAGGGGGGTCATTCGATGATTTACCAACCACCAAAAAAAAAAAAGGGTATTTTAGCTAAATAGTATGCAACTATAGGGTATACTGATGATTTATCATCGTAACTGTACTTTGGGGGTTGAGCGCAAACTCAAACTTGGCTGGAAAATAAAATCCACTTTTGACCCCCAGGGGTCGAGTATGAACTATAGTTAGGGGTCCAGTGGACACATTATTTATTGGGGGTCGAGGGGTCGAGAGTGGACTAAACGCAATGAAGCTCATTGAATCCCCAAAGAAACAATTGAACCGTGGTCGATCTAAGGTTCATCAAAAAAATAATAGCGGAGGAGTAGGAACAACATAATTTCCACTTCCCTCCATATCAGCAGGAGACAGAACAGAACAAGGCCAGTTGGCACAGAGGGACGTACATAACTGTGATAAGCCCATTTGCCTAGCACCATGGATAAATAATTATTAATATTAATGGGTCCTTATTTAGTTGCCAATAAACCTCGTAAAGAGACATTCATTCTATAATCCATTGACACGGTACAAACAAAAGTCAACCTTATCACCCAGAACAGATGCTATGAAGATTGAACAGTACTCACCGATTCTGAGAACACAATCCGATAAGGTCTAATAGACGTATCTTGAGGTTCCGTAGTATTTGGACCCCACCATTTATTCAAGTCTAGTTCAGGCATTTCTGGCACAGTCATGATGTCTTTGTAGACATTGTATGCAAATATGGATATGCCTGCCAATGCTAAAATTGATATGAAGGAAAATAGCTGAAAAAAAATGTGGCAGATAGTAAATTGTTTTTTTAAACATTGCCCTACACTGAGAATTTCTCCTGTATCGTGTGTGCATTTACAAATATTTTGACTCACTTACACAAACAGTCAGATTCGGAACTTGTAAGTCATACAAATATTTGTTCCGCACGGGAATCGAGCAGCAGCCAATCACCGAGCCACCGCTGCAACCGCGCCATCAAATCGATACATTATCTTAAATTCAGTGCTAACCGATATTTTTTTGCAAAAGTTTTAAAATTCAAGAAAGTTGTCAATCAATGTACTAAAAATGTTGCAATTAAAAATTAAAATACCTCTTCTTTTAAAGCTAAAATGTAACAACAGCAATTGAATTTGGCTACCAATATTTTTTAATTAAATTATGCTCAAAATTAATCTTACTTACATTTAAATTACCACTTTCATTTAATTCCTTCTTTCCGCCATCTTTCTTTTCCTCAACTTTCTTTTCCAAATCTTTCTTTTTGGCTTTTTTACCCATTTTGCGTGTATCACTACTAACTACTTATTTGACACTAAACAACATCGCTACTTTCTTATCACTTTATCAGTCACTGTTATCAATATTAAAGGATGATGTGTTTACTAGTAATCAGTTTACATAACTTTTAATCTTTTGGTAGTGAATATTTAGAACACTGATTGGTTTTTAATTTTCGAATATTTTTTGTAATTTCTACGAATAATTATTATCGTGTATGACGTCAGAGATCCGTGGGGTAGCTACATAATTATTCAAAAATTGACAAAGGTAATTCAACTCTACTTACATAAACATACGATACAATTATCATGTTTTGCAGCCATGAAGCGTTACTGTGTTTCTGTCAGAAACGATTATATTATTTAGCAGTTTAGCTATAGGCACAAAAAACATATGTATTATTATCGGTTGCAGATATTGAGAGAGTCTCCACGGAGTTTCTAACATAATTATACTTCTCCATAGAGATGGGCAAGAACAGTACTTTCAGAAGTTATTATGCTTTGTGACTGTGACTGTAGCCACACCTCGGACACTCCATACAACGCCCGCAAAATAATTACCTATTACTACTACATAAACAAATAACGTTTGTGCACGACGTGCACGTGCAAATGTGTGCGTAAACTCTAGTAGGGTTGTCGTAGCCTAAAAAATGGGGCGGAAAGTGCAACGGTCTGCGTCGCGAAAACCGAACGACGACTAATACGAGCGCGAGCCATTGCTCAAGAGTCGGCGACGACTACCTCGAAGTGCGGGGTGAGGTGCGGTATTTAATATGAGCGCGGGGAAGGGAGTGTCCCTTCTGTACGTAGTACTATTATGTATTCTGTGATGTAGCTTCGGTTTCCTTATTTTTCTGAAATTATTCAAAAGTGTCTAGTTGAAAAAAATTATTTGAGTTTGAGACATGCTGGTGCATATTGGTGGGGCGATCAGAACGATTGACGTTTACTGAAATTCTTATATTATGACGAAGATATTTAGATGCTTCGTATTAGAATGATGCACAATTCGCGAGTTATGTTTAAGTCCCATGAAATATAGGGCGAACGTATTGACAACAACCGGGCACTAAACCGAACTCCGTGACTACAACTGAGAATTTTTTATTGAAAAATCTCAATACCAAACTTGGGCTTGGGCTTGCGTGTCTCAATGACCCTTGGGGCTCTGCCGGTAGATATACTCATGCCGGAAAGGTCCAGGGCGAGAGACCAGACAAAGAGGGACACGCGGGGGGCGCACCGCCCGGAGACGTGAACAGTGTTCCGGTCCTCGGGCGGTGTGCTTGTCGCTGGAGGAAACCTACTTGCTGCTCTCTGGTTCGCGTCTGCTCATCAGACGTGACTGTGAGAGCAGTGAGTAGGCGGAGGGAGAGATGTTGGGAGAGAGAGGGACCGTACCCTTTAAAAGGAACAATATGAATAGAACGATTGAAAAAGTATTACCCCAGGGAGGTACCAGCTGCTCCGCAGTTGGAGAATCCTCCACGTCTCCTTTGGAGGCGTCAAGCCCCTCGTATTCTGGGGGGGGCAACAATAGTTCTACACCGATTGCCAGTGGCAACAAGAGCCGAGGAGGCTCCCGGTCCCGGTCAAGAAGTCCGGTGGCCGGTAAAAGTAGAGAGAGTGGAAGGCGCGGCGCAAAGGCTCCTGCCAAGCTGAGATCGCCTGAGCTGCGGAGAGATGCGGGGTCGGACTCAGACTCTGTGTCTTGCAGCTCGGCGAGCTCGGCGAGCACTGTGCGCGATGGATCTGGGCGCGAAGGCTCAGAGGATAAGGGCAACAAGAGCCGAGAAGGCTCCCGATCCCGATCCGAGAAGGATGCGATCGGTTCTTCTTCTGACAAGGGGTCAGAAAAGCGAGGTGAGAAGACTCGGTCCAAGCTCTGGCAGAGGAGCTCGCCGGAGCGGCGGAAAGACGCGGGGTCGGGGTCCGACTCAGCGTCTAGCAGCTCGGCGAGTTCTGAGCACGAGGGAGCGAGGTCCGCTACGGAGAACGCAGAGCGTTTTCGTAAGCGGGCCAGATCGAAGGATGGCCGGGGGTCATCGTCCGGCGAAAAGCTGGGCTCGGCCCGAAAAATCCCTAAGAGCAGGCGGGGTAAGGGCGAAAGCAAGGGAGGGGTGGCCGCTTCCCAGGTGGCTGACAGGCGAGCCGTGGAACACGCCGAGGACGGGCTCCAAACCGATCAAACTGATCGGAGAGTGGTCTCGGTGTCTTCTGACAGTGAGCCGGAGCTGGTGGCTGGTGGCGTCTCCATTAAGGAGCGCATGGCCGAGTTTGCGGTGGTGGTGGAGGCCGCGATCCGCGACGTGGGCCTGAAGAGGCTACACTCGTCAAAAACCAGGGCCATGAACGCGGCCGCGGCCTCCATCCTGGCGGCAGCGGAGGCGATCCGCTGTGGCCCTCTGCCTCCGACGGACGAGCGGCAGCGGCAGACCGAGCTCACCCGCTTGGCGACTGCCGTGTCTGATCTCCAAACGGAGAATAAGAGGCTCCGAGCGGAGTTGGCCGAGCTTCGAGTCGCCGGCCCAAAGAAGGTGTCTCAGAAGGGGTGCGAGCGAGGGCAATGCCAGCCCCCAGCTGCCGAGGACCGGGACCTGTACCTGGTTCGGCTGGCTGACCTCGAAAGAAGGCACTCCCTCTTGGAGGGCATGGTTCTGCGCCCCTCCCTGGGGGCAAAGACATATGCGGACGCGGCAGCCGGTAACCCTAAGGCAGGGCCACCCAGCCAGCCTGAAGGCGGGGCTCAGCCAGGTGGGAAGCCGGCCCCAGCGCCACCGCCTAAGACGAGTGCCCCTCAGAAGGGCAAGGCGGGAACCCCCCCTCCGAAGGGTAAGGTGCCTGGGCAGGAGAAGGGTAAGGCCGCCCAGGAGAGGGGCAAGCCGCCTGCCCCTCCGAAGGGCAAGGAGCCTGCCCCTCCAAAGAGCAAGGCCCCTGCCCAGAAAAATGGCAAGGCGCCTGCCCAGAAGAAGGGCAAGGCACCCACACCTCCTCCGCCCCCTGAGCCTCCCGAGGGCGAGTCAGGTTGGGAGGTGGCAGGTGAGAGACAGAGGGAGCGAAAGGCGTCCCAAAAGGCCAGGCGGGCTGAGCGGAAGCGCCGGCAGAAGAAGCGGAGCGCCGCGGCGAAGCTTCGTGCCCCGAAGACCGCGGTTGTAGTCATTACGCTACAGCCGGACGCGGTAAAGAGGGGCGCGACGTACAGCGAGACGCTCCGCCAAGCCAAATTGACGTTGGCGCTCGAAGAGTTTGGGATCCTCGGGGGCCTCACAATCCGACCCACCGCTACAGGTGCTCGGAAGATAGAGGTTCCCGGGGAATCGAGGGAATCGAGCGCCTCGACCGCAGACGCTCTAGCCGAAAAGCTCAGAGCGTCCCTAAATGCGGACGAGGTTCGAGTGTCCAGGCCAGTGAAGTGCGCAAGCCTGCGCATCCTGGGCCTGGACGACTCGGTCTCCGAGGAGGAGGTGGTAGCCGCCGTCACTGCTGTCGGGGGGTGCTCTGCCGATCAGATCAAGGCGGGCACCCTACGCTCGGATCGCGAGGGTATGCAGACCGTAACGGTTAGCTGCCCTGTGACGGCGGCGACGAAAATTGCGGAGGGCCGCACCCTCAAGGTGGGCTGGTCCAGGGCGCAGGTGAAGCTTCTGGAGCCCAAACCTTTGAGGTGCTTCCGGTGCCATGTGGGGCACCACGTAGGCTGCCGATGCACCTCGGAGGTGGACCGCAGCGAATTATGTTTCCGCTGCGGTCAGCCCGGTCACAAGGCCGCGGCTTGCCTGGCCACGCCTCACTGCAGTGCATGTGCGGCGGCTGGGAAGCCGGCCGAGCACCGGGCAGGGAGCAAGGCCTGCGCTCCACTCGCCAAAGCCAAGGGGAATCGAAGGCCCTCCGCCACCAACCCCACCGTCGTCGTCAAGAACGCAGCCGCCAAGGCCGCTGCGGAAACCGCCACCACCGCAACTCCCACAGCGGTGGTGCCAAAGGAGGTCCCGGAGGGGGCTGAAATGGAGTGTCATTAATGGCCCCACTAAGCTTCCTCCAGGCGAATATCAACCACTGCGCCTGCGCTCAGGACCTGTTGCTCCAGAGCATGGCGCAGTGGTCGATCAACATCGCCGTGGTCTCCGAGCCGTATTTTGTCCCGCCCAGGCCAGACTGGGTGGAGGACCTAAGCGGCACGGTGGCCATCATTGCGTCGGCCGCCGCCGGCACCCCGGCCCTTGAGATGGTCAGGAAGGGTCAGGGGTGCGTAGCAGCACGGTTCGGGGAGATCGTAGTAGTGGGAGTCTACTTCTCTCCGAGCCGAACTCTCGCCGAGTTCCAAAACTCCCTCAGGGAGTTAAGTGTCGTCATCGGAGGCTATTCCCTCCCCGTACTTGTACTCGGGGACTTCAACGCCAAGAGCTTGGCCTGGGGTTCCCGCTACACGGATGTGCGGGGTGGGATGGTCGAGTGCTGGGCTCTGGAAACAGGCCTGGACATCGTGAACCGGGGTTCTGTGGCCACGTGTGTGCGGATGCGGGGCGAGTCGGTGGTGGACATTTCGTTCGCCAGCCCCGCTCTGTCACAACGCGTCGTCGACTGGCGTGTTATGGAGGGGGAGGAGACCTATTCCGACCACCGATATATCCGGTTTGAGGTCTCTGCCCAGTCCTCGAGTACGCCGGTCCCACAGACCCCAAGTGGTCCGCGTTGGGCGCTGAAGAAGCTGGATCGGGAGCTCCTCCTGGAAGCCGCGATCGTGCAGGCCTGGGTGTCATCACCGGTCAGGCCCGCCGACGTTAACACCGAGGCAGGCTGGTTCCAGGAGGCTATGACCGAGGTCTGTGACACGGCAATGCCCCGAGTCCGGCCAGGAAGCGCCCGGCGTCACGTGTACTGGTGGTCGCAAGAGCTGTCGCACCTGCGGCAGCAGTGTGTGGCGGCGCGGCGCCGGTACGCCAGGCATCGCAGGCGCCGCATTCGTCCTCCGAATGCGGAAGCCATCGAGGCGGAGCTTTATGAAGGGTACAGAGCGGCGAAGAAAGTCCTCTCCGAGGCTCGTCTGCGGGCCAAGGATCAGGCCCGCGAGGAGATGCTGGAGACTCTCAACAGAGACCCGTGGGGGCGCCCTTATAAGATGGTGCGGAATCAACTCCGCACCCGCGGAGCTCCGCGGAGTTGATTCCGCACCCGGGGCCCCCCGCTGACGCAGAGTCTCCGGCCCGAGCTCGTGGAGGACGTAGTGAGTGCTCTGTTCCCTTCGCGAGGGGAGCATCGTCCCCCGCCAATGGCTCCGCCACCAGCGGTGCCGGAAGCGGACGGTTCAGGAACCGATGACGACATTCCGGAGGTGACTGGGGTAGACCTAAGAGTGGCGGTACGGAGGCTTAAAGCCAAAAATACCGCCCCGGGGCCCGATGGCTTGCCTGGCAAAGCCTGGGCCCTGGCCTCAGACCCAGAGGCTCTTGGGCCCCGACTGGAGAGGCTCTTTAGCGCGTGCATGGAAAGAGGCCAGTTCCCGCTTCGTTGGAAGACGGGGAAGCTGGTCCTCATCCAGAAGCCGGGGCGCCCTGCGGACTCGCCGTCTGCATACCGGCCCATTGTGCTGCTCGACGAGGTGGGCAAGCTCTTTGAAAGAGTAATTGCAAACCGCCTCGCCGAGCACCTTGAGGGAATGGGTCCGGATCTTGCGGATCAGCAGTTCGGCTTCCGCAAGAGGCGCTCGACGGTGGACGCCATCATGCGCGTGAGAGCCCTCACGACGGGGGATGCGGTCTCTCGGGGCGGTGTGGTCTTGGCGGTGTCTCTCGACATCGCTAACGCCTTCAACACCATGCCCTGGAGCTGCATCAGGGAGGCACTCCGGTATCACCGGGTGCCGGCCTACCTTCGTCGTGTAGTCGGGGACTACTTGTCTGACAGGACGGTAATCTACCCTGGTCAAAACGGAGAATGGAACCGGCGAGAGATGTCGTGCGGTGTTCCACAGGGTTCGGTTCTGGGGCCGCCCCTGTGGAACATCGGTTACGACTGGGTGCTGCGTGCCGACCTCCCTGACGGCGTCAGCGTCGTCTGCTACGCGGACGACACGCTGGTGCTGGCACGGGGGGAGTCGCACGAGGCGGCGGCCGCGAATATGACACGCGGGGTTGAGATAGTCGTGGAGAGGATCCGGCAGCTGGGTCTCGAGGTGGCGCTTCACAAGTCCGAGGCCATGTGCTTCCATGGGCGTGGGAATGTGCCACCGTCGGGATCCCAGCTAGCGGTGGGAGGGGTTCCCATCGGCGTCGAGTGTACTATAAAGTACCTCGGACTCGTCCTCGACAGCCGGTGGAACTTCGTGGAGCACTTCCGACGTTTGGCTCCCAGACTGGAGCGGGCCGCGGCTGCCTTTAGGTGGCTCTTGCCCAATCTGGGGGGGCCAAACGCCTCCTGCCGTAGGCTGTATGCGGGGATCGTGCGGTCCATGGCCCTTTACGGGGCCCCGGTGTGGGCACGTGCCGTGAGGAAGCGGGCCGTCCACTACCTGAACGCGCCCCAAAAGGTCATGGCCGTAAGGCTAGTCCGCGGGTACCGCACGATCTCCCGCGAGGCGGCGAATCTCCTTGCCGGATTGCCGCCGTGGGATCTGGAGGCGATAGTCCTCGCGCGCCTACATGAGTGGCGCGCGGAGGCGCTACACCGGGGGGTCATTCTACTGCCGCGGCACATTGCTGCGCGGCGGACAGACCTCCGGTGCGATCTCATGGCGGCATGGAGACAGCGACTGTCGCAACCCCGTGCAGAGCACGCCACGATAGTGGCGGTAAGTCCCCTCTTTGAGGAGTGGCTAGAGAGGAGCCACGGCGCCCTCACCTTCCGTCTGACGCAGGTCCTCACCGGACACGGATGTTTCGGGAGGTACCTGCACCGAATCAGGCGGGAGGAAACGCCCGGATGCTTCCACTGCGAGGATCGACCGGAGGACACGGTGGAGCACACTGTGGAGGTGTGCCCTGCTTGGGCGGAGCCCCGCCGTGTTCTCGTAGCGGCGATCGGCGGCGGTGACCTCTCGCGTCCGGCCCTGGTGCAAGCCATGGTCCGGGGCGAGGAGGAATGGGACGCCGTCGCCTCCTTCTGCGAAGCAGTGATGCTAGCGAAGGAGGTGGCGGAACGAGAGAGGGAGCGATCCTCTCAACGTCCCAGCCGCCGCGGAAGGCGCGGAAGGCGCTCCGGGCGTCGGGGGCCACGTGATGGCTTCCGGCCACCGTAGACGCGGGCCTGTGGACGGTGAGTAATGGGCTAGCTCGCCGTCCGGCCGTCGTCATGACGGCAACAGACCGTGTCGGCGGCGCGTTCGTGTTCCACGCGCGCCTCAAAGAGATGTCAGCAAGGAGGGGCCCGCAAGGGCCGACGCCCGTCGGGGCCGCGGTATTATGTACTAGATTACGTGGCCTCGGCGCAAGGGCAAAGAAGGAACATGGGTTCGGTTTTTAGTCAGTAGAAGTCTGACACTCCCCTTCGCTCTGCCCAAGAGCGGAAGGGGGTCACTCGATGATTTTCCACCCACCAAAAAAAAAAAAAAAAAAAAAGGACCACATACTCAGTAGTGGCGCTTGCGACCAATAGACCAAAGCGGGCAGTCTAATGATGGTGTTCCAATGGGGTTTTACTAATTCCTGTTGAAGCTTACGCTGTGCCTAGGTCATCGTCATCAGCCTATAACGTTCCCACTGCAGGGACTCAAGCCTCCTCTCTAGGAGAGGGGGTGGGCTATAATCCATCTAGTTCATCATCATCATCTCAGCCGAAAGACGTCCACTGCTGGACATAGGCCTCCCCTAAGTGTCGCCACATTGACCGGTCCCGTGCGTCTCGCATCCATCTAGTTACTTGACTATAAATAGAGAAGTTAGAAATGTAAAATAATTTAATTTCTATCTTCGATTTACACAGCCCGTTCGAACTCCAAAAACTACCAAATATACCTACACAACATCAAATATTCTTACCAAAATATGAAATCCTCGAACACTTACAAAATTGATATCATTTCTTAGCGGTCCAGTCAACATTACTTTAAAAGTAAGATATATTCGCAACACATTCCACAAGACCAAAGTATCTTAAGACACGGTGGAATCTGGAACTAGTTTGAAACGTACTGAATTGGACAGCTGGATGACGTTTTTCTTAGCTAGCAGCGCCACGGTTAAGTCTCAGGTTATGTTGGTTGAGTAAGACGTGGTTTTATATCGAGAGTGCAGTTTCTGGGTCATTCGCTTCATGTGGCGAAGAGCAGTGCCTTCAAAGGTGTAGGGGCACCATGTTGGGTTGTTTAGAGAGACAACTCGACTGTATACAACTGTAATCTCATTAATTATGAGGTTCTCTTTCAGTGCAGTTTTTCTTGTTATGATGATTTATTTATGTATTTGTATGCATTTTATGTAGAAAGAATGAAATGACTAATATTTTAATATTTTTGCAGTAAAGCTAATAATTGATGAAAAGTCCTCTTAGTGGTTTTGTATGATTTGCAATCAAAAGAGCCGATTCGTACGGTTTATGCAAAATTAAATGGTCAACAAGATGCACCAACAAAACTTTAAAAACAATTTTCTGTAGACTTGTGTACTAAAGACGTTATTGAAATGAATTCGGATATAATGATTTGATCACGTTATTTTGTAGGAAAAATCTTTTCTTAGAAAAGATGCATTTTGATTTCTCAGTAGCAGCCACAAAGTCTGGATTTATGGCCGTTCGATGGCAATTTACGTAGAGTTACTTAGTTTTAGTTTGGTTTACGGCTTCGGGAAGAGTTCATTTACACCTTGTATAATAGGGATGTTTTCTAACTCAAAAAAATATGATTCTAATTAGTCCGTCTGTTAGATTATCGAAAAATATTGGACACGTATTTTTTGTTTTATCAAATCAACAAAAATTGACGAAGATAAAACGCGTCAAAGATTTGAGTGGGAGGTGGTGACGTCACTGCTCGCTAAGAAATGTCATACTAATGTCATCGAATATGACGTCACACGAGTTTCCAAAGCACTCTATCGTCTTTATTGTTTGTTTACGTGAAAAAAGAAAAAATATGTGTCTAATATGTTTTGGAAATCTATCTGACGGACTAATTAGATTTTTTTAGTTTACATCCCTATTATTTCTTCTTTAAAACAGTTTTAATTTTTTGCTGCCCTGTTTCATCCCTACTCCTTTCCCATGGGGGAAGACAAAAACTACAGAACGCCACCTCCTACGATCCTTACATATTTCTTTGGCCTTGTCAATGTTCATGTTCATGCATTTGTTTGTACACCCACGCTGGTTGCGAGTACAGCGCACCTGACCTTTCTGAAGAACAGCACCAATAAAGTCAGTGTATATCTTTTTAGGGCGTTACTACTCACATTACCTTATAATAAAAAAGTGTGCTCACCCTACCCGCATTACGTGTTCACTTACAAGTAATAACGGAATGCTTTCACTTTATTGCTGTTTATGCTCACTCTGTTTTAGCTGTCGAGTAACCTTGAAGGTGATACGCAAATTGTTGCTTCTGTCATTATTACACGAAGATATGTGTGATGGTGGGGTGATGTGTGGAAAATTCCAGAGGAGTTACTTCTATATAAGAAAACAAAAGGAAAAGAAGGAAAGAAAAGATAAATAAAAGTTTAGTTAGATTTTCTTTTTTGATTTGTTGGTGTAAAACCATTTAAGCATACTCTTTTAAATGTTTGTCAATACGTCTTCTTGAAAACCGCAACGTTCTGATACGAAGTGTCACAATAAATATCACAAAGTTTGCTCACCCTACCCGCATTACGTGTTCACTTGTACAAGTAATAACGGAATGCTTTCACTTTATTGCTGTTTATGCTCACTCTGTTTTAGCTGACGAGTAACCATGAAGGTGATACGCAAATTTTTGCTTCTGTCATTATTACACGAAGATATGTGTGATGGTGGGGTGATGTGTGAAAAATTCCAGAGGAGTTACTTCTATGTAAAGAAAACAAAAGGAAAAGAAAGAGAGAAAAGAAAAATAAAAGTTTAGTTAGATTTTCTTTTTTGATTTGTTGGTGTAAAACCATTTAAGCATAGTCTTTTAAATGTTTGTCAATACGTCTTCTTTAAAACCGCAACGTTCTGCCACGTAGTGTCAGAATAAATATCACAAAGTTTGCTCACCCTACACCCGCATTACGTGTTCACTTACAAGTAATAACGGAATGCTTTCACTTTATTGCTGTTTATGCTCACTCTGTTTTTTAGCTGTAGAGTAACCTTGAAGGTGATACGCAAATTGTTGCTTCTATCATTATTACACGAAGAACTGTGTGATAGTGTGGTGATGTGTGGAAAATTCCAGAGGAGGTACTTCTAAGTAAAGAAAAGACAAAAAAGAAAAGGAAAAGAAAGAAAGAAAAGAAAAATAAAAGTTTAGTTTGATTTTCTTTTTTGATTTGTTGGTGTAAAACCATTTAAGCATACTCGCTACTTCGTTCTGCCACGAAGTGTCACAATAAATATCACAAAATTTGCTCACCCTACACGCGTTACGTGTTCACTTACAAGTAATAACGGAATGCTTTCACTTTATTGCTGTTTACGCTCACTCTGTTTTAGCTGTCGAGTAACCTTGAAGGTGATACGCAAATTGTTGCTTCTGTCATTATTACACGAAGATATGTGTGATGGTGGGGTGATGTGTGGAAAATTCCAGAGGAGTTACTTCTATATAAGAAAACAAAAGGAAAAGAAGGAAAGAAAAGATAAATAAAAGTTTAGTTAGATTTTCTTTTTTGATTTGTTGGTGTAAAACCATTTAAGCATACTCTTTTAAATGTTTGTCAATACGTCTTCTTGAAAACCGCAACGTTCTGATACGAAGTGTCACAATAAATATCACAAAGTTTGCTCACCCTACCCGCATTACGTGTTCACTTGTACAAGTAATAACGGAATGCTTTCACTTTATTGCTGTTTATGCTCACTCTGTTTTAGCTGACGAGTAACCATGAAGGTGATACGCAAATTTTTGCTTCTGTCATTATTACACGAAGATATGTGTGATGGTGGGGTGATGTGTGAAAAATTCCAGAGGAGTTACTTCTATGTAAAGAAAACAAAAGGAAAAGAAAGAGAGAAAAGAAAAATAAAAGTTTAGTTAGATTTTCTTTTTTGATTTGTTGGTGTAAAACCATTTAAGCATAGTCTTTTAAATGTTTGTCAATACGTCTTCTTTAAAACCGCTACGTTCTGCCACAACGTGTCACAATAAATATCACAAAGTTTGCTCACCCTACCCGCGTTACGTGTTCCCTTACAAGTAATAACGGAATGCTTTCACTTTATTGCTGTTTATGCTCACTCTGTTTTAGCAGTCGAGTAACCTTGAAGGTGATACCTACGCAAATTGTTGCTTCTGTCATTATTACACGAAGAACTGTGTGATAGTGTGGTGATGTGTGGAAAATTACGGAGTAGTTACTTTAGCCCGCTGGAAATAAACATTAAAATCGCAAAGCATGATTTAATTCTGCATTTGGTCATCAGTCTAATAGCAGTCTAGTAGGGTGACTGCTGTGAGTGTTTGACTGCCAAGTTATAGTTCTTTGGCACGTCGTCTCGAGTTCGAACCCAAGGCACGCACCCCCGATTTTTGGGAATCATATGTGTGTTAAATTATGTTTTGGGTAGTGTAAATTAAAAAGTTTTGTACTAATTAATACACAATCAGATTTTAATTCAAACATTACAATGCTCACATCATGGCTGTCCATAACCAAAAGAGGGCGAGGCTAGCTGTGCTCACCAATTACTAAATCACACAATAGTGATGGATGTGTCCTAATAAATGTCACAATGTGTCACAATGTGTGTTTCAGTGAAGGAAACATGGTGGGGAAACCAGCATGCCTGAGAGATATTTTTCGACGAAAAAGCAGCAATCATCATCATCATCATCCACAGCCCGAACTCACCCACTGCTGGGCATAGGCCTCTCTTTTCTTGTGCCATTCTCCGCGGTCCTGTGCTAGCCTCATCCAGGTTTTGCCCCCGATGGTAATTATGTCGTCTGCCCATCTCGCCGCCGGACGACCCACATTTCTTTTGCCAGTTCTTGGACGCCACTCGGTGACAGCCTTAGTCCACCTGTCATCACTGCGCCTTGCTAGGTGTCCTGCCCAACTCCATTTGAGTTCCGTAACGCGATTCCCAATATCGAAAACCTTTGTACGTCTTCGGATTTCGACGTTAGGAAAAGCAAAGTCCATGCAAATAAACCCATGGGCAGCATAAAAACTGTAACACCAGGCTAGGCACAACCATACGATGAAGAAAGAAGGTATCGTTACTGATAGTCAGAAGCCTGAAAGTCTGACATCCAGTCTGCCTGCGTCGGTTTTTCCGAGTTCATATAACCCTAATCTATTTAAGTCGCGAGTAAACAGGCTTCTGCTGGGTAAGCTCGTTCCATCGTCGACATCATCTCTGCCCTTTTTTTTTTTTGTCGGTGGAAAATCATCGAATAACCCCCCCCCCCCCCCCCCTCTTGGGCAGAGCGAAGGGGAGTGTCAGACTTCTACTGACTAAAAACCAAACCCATGTTCCTTCTTCTTCGCCCTTGTGTCGGAGCCGCGGTAACCTTTCGATATCCACAGCCCCGACGGGCGTCGGCCCTTGCGGGCCCTTCTCTCATCATCTCATCTCTGCCCTTAGGGCAAGATTGAAGTCAAGAGCAAGCCCATTTATAATAAAAAAAAACCAGCCTAACGAAGACGTGTTGTGTAAACTAGTTACTTATTTGGTTGTGGAATTCAGACAGGTAGTCACCTGAATTGAAACAGTGGTATTCTATAATTAGACTGGAAGATGGCTAAATATGTTTCAGGAAAAACCGACTTCCAAAAAAGAATTGTGCCAAAAATAACCTCTTTTGGAATTCGCTGACTTTTGTGAGTTTGATTCATTTTCATCTTCATAACATAGATATTTAGGTAATTTTGTTGAAAACGATTCACGGTGTAAATTATTTCATAAACCAAAATGACATAACCGTCATTCCCGAAATTGCAACCAAATTATGAAATTCACCAAAATTCGTGCAACCACAAATAAACAGTTTTCGCGTTAATTAACAATCATAATTACTAAACTGTTAATGACGTAACTAAATATAGAAATTAAACTACGGCGACATCGCTGAAATGTAAATTATAAGGGCTGGTAGACATACATACGGGCGTGGGTGCTGGCACGATAAATTTTGATTTAAATGAGTGTCCATGGAGTTTCTTGTCCATTCTTCTCCATAGCTTTGGAATGAGCGACTACAGACAGTACTTTCACAAGTAGGTAATTATACCTATCTTGTTTATTATAATCTATGATGCCTATACTGTAATTAGCTTTGCTTCTTCTGACATTCAAAAGTACCTGTAATCTAATGTGTAAGTGGTCCAATTGTTTAAACGTTTTCCGCCTTATTACAAAACGTAGTTAAACGTGGTTTAACTTAGACTTGGTTTATCTCGCATGACGTCTCACTTCAATAATATTCAAAAGAAAGTGACAGCATGCGAGATAAACCAGGTCTAAGTTAAACCAGGTTTAACTACCTTTTGTAATAAGGCGGTTTGAGTTTAAGGGACCGATTTTTCTGCTCCTAACCATTTTTTGGTTTTTTAGTTTTAGGTTCTTTGTTCTAGTATATATTTTGTTATTGTTACTTTAGATAATGTTGCTAACAATAAATACTGTTTGGTGTCGGACCCTGTTCTCACCACATTCAACAGATTTCCATGGTCTTCATCATTCCCGCGTGGTAAGCCTTCCGTTGCGTAGTCGATACTCCAAGTGGCTTTAAAGTCCCATTAAGCGATTTCATCATTGTAAGATAAATAAATTATAAATGCAAAAAATAACACAGAAATGACTCATGAACATGTGAACCACTAAAAAGTGAAAAATAAAAACTTTTTAACAAAAAATAAAACCGACTACAAAAAAAAAAACACAAAAAAGTGCAAAATAAACTTTAGAAGAAAAATCAGTTTCTGAAGTCGGTGACTTTTGTTTGTTTAATTTCTTTTTTTGCCCCCTTTTTTTTACCCTTTCCAACAAAAAAAGAATTTTTCAAATCGGTTAGCAAGTGACGAAGTTATGCCCGAACAAACATAAAAAAAAAAAAAAAAAATACAAACATCGGAATTGAGAACCTCCTTCTTTTTTAGAAGTCGGTTAAAAAGTAATAGCTTTGACGTTTGAGTTTGAGGGTCATAACAACGGCCTCGGCTTTTCTTTTTGGCCGGGTGGAAAATCATCAAATAACCCCTACCGTTCTTGGGCAGAGCGAAAGGGAGTGTAAGACTTCTACTGACTAAAAACCACCAATGTTCCTTTTTAGCCCTATATGTCGAGGCCGCGGTATCTTTGTAACCAACCCGCAGACCCGACGGGAACGGCCTCATCTTGTTCACATTTAAAAAATATTTATTTTGACGTGTAACGTAACAATACGCCTGTAATCCCCAAAGAGTTAGGAAGAGGTGTAAGTACCTAATCGTTCACCCACATTTTTCTAATTATGTTTTAGTCTCATGTTATTACATGAGACTAAAACAAGGTGACAAGCCTATTGCGGTCAACCCAACACAAATCCAGACTCCATTTCTCAATTTTCTTCTTCTTAGCGTGTCGATGGCAATCTAAATTGTGTCGGCCCAGAATTGGGCTACTAGTTCAGCGTCCATCAGTTCCTGCAGTGAACAACCAGCAGGACACGCAGGGCACGATATTAAGTGCCCCATCGTTTGAGGAACAGAACCACATTTACACTCCAGAGCAGAGTCATTTATATATCTCCACCTCAGTAGGTTTTCTTTGCTGCGACCATTCTGGGTCCCGAGTCTGTTTAAAGACTTCCACCACGGCAACTTTTGTCCAGGTGGGAGATGTTCATCAGGTGGAACAAATGGGTAAGTTAAGGATGCATTTCTCAATAGCAGGCCGCTATTGAGATTTTTTTAATGGTAAAACCCAATAACACTTTGCCCGACTATAGAATCGAACCCGGGACCTCATGTTTAAATAGCAGTTGTGGTGGCGCGAAGGGCTAAGTTTAATGGACTGTATTTGCGATACTATATTGAAACGATTGACAAACGCTTTGGCGATAGGTATTTCGAGTTGCGGGGGTGTGGGAAAACAGAATACAACCCGATAATTAGGGAAGGAAAGCACAAACCTTTTACTCCAGCCACGTGCTCGTGTCGTCGCCGGTGCACCGGTTCACTGTCCAGGTTCAGGAGCAGTTGGGCTTCAAGCTATTGTCCTCACACGTTAAGCACAAACACAAACAGTTTTTAATAGTCTTATTACATGCGAAACCGCGGTAATTCCAAAGTTATCAATATTTTTCCACGGAGCGGGCCAACGCCATTGCGTACGCGATGCGGTTCAATCCGGAAGTAATTTTGCGACAAATGGCGGACGAATCTTCTTATTCACTCGCGAGGTATGTGCGGGAAAGGGATGGGGATAGGGGACAGCGGATGTCAATCAAATTTTGAAATGTTAATGTGAATGGCGCAACCATTCCCCCCGGGTTTGAAGGGTTACCTTCAAAAACAATAAGCAAAACTAATCAAATAACTAAATTCTTGTGTAACCTCTAATTGCTAACCTATTCCTAAACTATATATAGAGCGTTACTATGTATAACTACTAAACTAATTTGAAACCTGCTGCTGATTAGGCAGAGGACAGAGGCGAATAACCGGACGTAAATACGAACCGGTTGCGGTTTTAACTCTTACTATACGCGTTACCCCCTTTGCATCAGGGAAAACTTCCTCAACTACACCTAGAGGCCAGTGTAGAGGGGGCGCACTCTCGGTCATTAAAACTACCACAGTACCAACGGTAACTGGATTCGATGGAGTATTCCATTTTTGACGCGACTGCAGCGTGTGCAAATAATCTGTTCTCCAACGCCTCCAAAATGATTGAACTAGTCTATCCAAAAGAGCGTGACGCTGTAGGAGATGCAGTCTGTCTTCATCAACATCCATAGCGGGCAAATACTTAAGAGGAGTCATGGTTAAGAAGTGAGACGGCGTTAAAGCTAAAGACTCCGACGGGTCACTAGATAGAGTTCGACACAGTGGACGAGTATTCATCACTGCCTCTATCTGAGCGAGTACAGTACTCAGCTCCTCATAAGAGAGAATCTGTACGCCTACGACGCGAAACAGATGCGACTTGAGGCTCTTAATATTAGTCTCCCAATTACCACCAAAGTGACTAGCAGCGGGCGTGTTAAAATGCCATTCAATACGATTTTCGGCCAAAACATGAGCGAATTCACTCTGATAATACTTTGACCGCAAGAATGCGTGTAACTCCGAGATACTACGGCGAGCTCCAACATAATTAGTACCGTTGTCCGAATATAAACGTTTGACGGGACCACGGCGCGACAGAAAACGCTTAAACGCGGACATAAAACTTTGCGTACTTAAATCACCGGTTAATTCTATGTGAACCGCACGAGTTGTCATACAAATAAATAGACAAACGTAAGCCTTTGTGGAGCGTATACCACGACCACGGGCAATAGTTACTCTAAACGGGCCGGCGTAGTCTGTACCGGTGTGTACGAAAGGTTTAGCGGACTGAACAACGCGGCAAGAGCGATGATCGGCCATTTCAGGCGCGATAAAACGCGGGCGAAGCTTAAAACAAGGCACACATTTGTGCACTCTAGCACGAATCAAATTGCGAGCGGAAAGTATCCAATACCTTTGTCTAAGGATAGACATCAACAAGTCCGGACCTGCGTGACAATTCACCTTATGATGATAATCTACAATCAAATCTAAAATATGGTCCTTGCGGGGTAAAACTACTGGATGCTTTTGTTCAAATCCTAAATCAGAATTTCTCAAACGACCACCTACTCGAATGAGACCATCCTGCAAAAAAGGTTTCAAATGTTGAAATGCGCGGCTACAAGTTTTGTTGGACTCTAAACTACTAAATTCTGATGCGAAATAAAATCTCTGTAATTCACGAAGTACGACTGACTCAGCTTTATCCAAATCAGCGGCTGTTATATTACAGCGTGTGGGTAACAGTTTTAGAAAACGACAGACATACACCACACAACGCAAAAGTCTCGACCAAGACGAGACGCGATTAGACAAAGATAAAATAATCGAATCTTCACGTGGGACCGAAACTACCAGCGAATGTTTCTTCTCCTCGGGTGGTTCTGAAACGGCAGCTGGGTTAAAGGGTTTAACCGGCCATTCCCCAAGCTCACTATGAATCCAAGACGGAGCGCAGAACCACAGAGGATGATCTAAAATTTGCGAAGGGAGCAATCCGCGGGAGAGGCAATCGGCGGGATTATCTGTGCCAGCGACGTGAAAGAGGTTTTGTGGTGGTAATTCGGACTGAATTTTAGCCACCCTATTAGCGACGAATGTGTCCCAACGATGGGGTGAAGAATGTGCCCAACACAAAGCTACAGTAGAATCAGAAAAAGCCATAATTCTATCAACAAAAATGCGGTGCCTACAGGCATTGACAATAGAGCTGATTAATTGCACTAACAATAGTATAGCGCACAGCTCCAGGCGCGCTAGAGAAACGACCTTGCGAGGGGAGACCTTGGACTTAGCGCTTATAAGACTAACCGAGACCTTATCAGCATTCAAAACGTGAAAATAAACTACTCCCCCGTAAGCCTTTTCACTGGCGTCTGCGAAGCCTACAACAGTAACTATACTGTCTGACAATATACCAACATGGCGAGGAATTTTTATTTGATTGAGCAATGGAAGCTCTTTGCGAAAGCGAGCCCACAATTTAACAATATTGTCGGGCGCGGGGTCGTCCCAATCACTATTGGAAAGCCAAAGTTCCTTTATAAGTAACTTGGCATATAAAACGACGGGAGCTACAAATCCCATAACATCCCATATACGTGCTACACACGACAGGATAATGCGCTTAGTACAAGTTTGCGGAGTCGAACTAACTTTAAGACTGAACATGTCAGACGCGGGTGACCAACTTAAGCCTAGAACCTTGTGCGTATCATCACCATCAAATTCCTTCACCGAAGATAATTGATGTGATAGTGGAATCGAATCTAGAGCGGTTTGCGAGTTACTTGTCCACTTCACAAGATCAAACTGACCGGCTTTCATAAGACTTATTACTTGAGCGGCGGTCTCAACGGCCTCTGCCTCGCTGGCTACGCTATAAACAAAGTCGTCCATGTATAGCCCAGTCTCAATAGTTTCTTTCGCTTTCGGGAATCTTTCACCCTCATCTGCGGCCACTTGCTTGATAGTGCGAAGCGCATGGAAAGGACTCGACTTAAGCCCGAAACAAACACGATTGAACTCGTAAACCTTCAAAGGTTCTTGAGGCGAAAATCTATACAAAAACCGTTGAAATCTGCGGTCGCATTCGCGAATACCAATAGAAAGAAACATTTGCCTTATGTCAGCGGAAAGCGCGACAGCAAACAAGCGGAAATTTACAATAATGTCAAATAAGTTACCTTGAAGGTTTTGACCACAATACAAAATATCATTGAGCGATACAGAAGTGCTAGTCTTAGCACTGCCGTCCAAAACCACGCGAAGCTTAGTAGTAAGCTTGTCTTCTCTAACAACTCCGTGGTGCGGGATGATGTAAGATGGATGATCGCGAGTCTCGTCAGTCTCGGCGGTAGGCGCAGGTGAGATGTATCCTTTATCTAGGTATTCGATAACAACCTCATCATAGGCTTGCTTTAACTTCGAAGATGCTTGCATCTTACGTTCTAAACAAGAAAAGCGTTTTACAGCGGAAGCGTAGGAGTCACCGAGCGAAAAAATATCCCCCTTGAATGGGAGAGCGACAACATAACGACCATCATTACCTCGAGTAGTCGTGCGACAATAAATCTCCTCAGCCACCTTATCATCAGGGCTTAGGATAGGCGGGACATTGACTTCTTCAATTTCCCAGAACCTGCGGATGGTAGACTCCAGGGGCGGCTCAACAGTGCAGCAGTGTGACACAGTCGAGTAACTATCTAAATGTGCGGGTGCGGAACCAACAATAACAAAACCTAGAACTGTTTCTAGGGCGTGCGGTGCGGGGTACGACGAATGACCTTGAACCTTACGCGATAACTGGAGGTGCGGGAGAATCGATGCGCCGATCAACATATCGACGTCTCCAGGGACACCGTAAGATTCATCTGCTAACGGTAGGTCTTTAAATTTAGTCAATAAAGACGTGTCAACCGGGACAGTAGGCAATTGTTCCGTAATTTTATCTACGACAAGCGAATCCATATCAAAACAAATATCGGAATTAAATCGCGATGCAAATTTAATTTTAATCGAACCATGAATGGTTGATTTTAAACCACCGAACCCCTTAACTACTGAGCGGGCTGGCCGGTTATCTATACTATACCCAAGACGTTGACAACAAGTTTGAGTTAAGAAATTACTCTGCGAAGCGCAATCTAACAACGCTCGAACAAGACACGGATTACCCAAAGCATCAACCACAACAACGTGAGCGGTCGCGAGCACCACGGTAGTACACGCACTGCTTGCGGACATCGAACACAAAGTAACGTCGCTCACGGCGTTCGGCGAGCGGGCACCGTCGCGCGCTGGCTGCGGCTGGGAAGCGGCCGCCGCGTTCGCACTGACTGTCTGCGACGATCGCGACGTGTCACCGCTTGATGAGCTAACTGTGCTCACATTGGATGCGGCATTATTATTACCTTTCTCCATGTGAAGTAAAGTGTGGTGCTTCGAAGGGCACTTACGACAACTTTGATTACTATTGCAAGACGTAACCCGATGCTTTTCACTTAGGCAGTTAAAACACAAATTGTTATCTCGAACAAACCTATACCGTTCATAAGGCGTAAATTTTAAAAAACCTGAACACTTGTACAATTGCGAATGTTGACTATTGCATAGAGAACAAATAGATTGTACAGGTGCAGGTGCGGTATTGACATACGTATGTGTCGACTTTTGTGACTTCGAAGGCGCATCCGTTCGACGGTCGGACTTAGTAACTACTTTCTTCGTAGCTTCATGGTTGGACGAAGTGCGTTGTAATATTTTAATATGATCGCGCACAAAACATTCTAAATCATTGAATTTTGGCAGTTTGTTACTGCGATGGTTCATTTCAAATAAACGAACGGTTTCACTATCTAATTTCTTTAAACCCAAATACAAAAACAAAAAGTCGCAGAGGTCATCGACCTTCAGGTTATTTACTGCGCGAACAGATGATGCAAAAGTATCTAAAAACTTCTCTAAATTATGTTCACTACAAACTGTAATATTTTTCAATTCGAATAACTGATCTAAATAAGCGGTAGCTACTAATCTCTTGTCTTCGTATTTGGACTTCAATGTTTTTAAAATTAATGAATAATTATCGGCACTAAAAGTAATGCCGGCACAAACAGTTTTAGCTTTACCAGTTAACTTTTCAACCAGATAGTGTAATTTTTCATGATCTGTCAAAGAGGTGTTCTTATCTATGGTGTTTTCAAAACTATCTATAAACAGATTCCAATTACGAATGTCACCATTAAATTCAGGTATTTGAATGGGCGGTAACTTAGGTCGATCGCGAGAGTAGTTTGCCTGGCTCTGATGGACAGACGGCATCTCCAAGCTTCTCGCGACACGTTTGATGCGACAGAACAAATCATCGAATGACGCCAAAGCTTGATAACTCACAGCGTATTCTGGATTTAATTCCAACTCAAAAACGTTAATATCATGAATTACGGATTCAAATTCCGTGCGCAAACTATCTAAGTTTTCTACAGAACATAAGAACGAATCTCTTATAGCTAGATCAACTGTTTTAAGTGCATTATCACAAATAGATTGCACGCGAGAAAATAGCATGTCTCTTTTAGCATATAAAAGTTTCAATTGAACTTTGTTATCCTTTGGAGGCATCGTGAACAATTTATGACACACTATCAATGCGGTAAACAAACAAACAAAGTTATTTTGTTGAATAAGCGATGAAGAACAGTGACGCGGACAATAATATTTACTTAAAGTGGGTAGGCAGTTTTAACCGAACTGCGAGTGAGAAAAACGAACTGTAGGTACTTTTTTAACAATCCTAATTTACCCACTAGGTTGCGTCTCTGTTTCTGATATACAAATACTATTAGACTTCCGAATGAATAACTAATACTAGCGATCTATAGCTACGTATGTAGGTATTACGTACCGTACTTACGCAGGTAATAGATGAACAATCTGCTTATCGAACAACGAATTGCGTTAGGTACTTATAAGTCTGCGGTGCGGTGCGTTTATTCCCTATGGAATAAATACTAATGCGTTAGCTATACAACAAATAATTAAGTTCTTATTTCAAATACCTAACTGTCCGGCTCGATAGGACCAAAGAAAATGGTGGCGCGAAGGGCTAAGTTTAATGGACTGTATTTGCGATACTATATTGAAACGATTGACAAACGCTTTGGCGATAGGTATTTCGAGTTGCGGGGGTGTGGGAAAACAGAATACAACCCGATAATTAGGGAAGGAAAGCACAAACCTTTTACTCCAGCCACGTGCTCGTGTCGTCGCCGGTGCACCGGTTCACTGTCCAGGTTCAGGAGCAGTTGGGCTTCAAGCTATTGTCCTCACACGTTAAGCACAAACACAAACAGTTTTTAATAGTCTTATTACATGCGAAACCGCGGTAATTCCAAAGTTATCAATATTTTTCCACGGAGCGGGCCAACGCCATTGCGTACGCGATGCGGTTCAATCCGGAAGTAATTTTGCGACAAATGGCGGACGAATCTTCTTATTCACTCGCGAGGTATGTGCGGGAAAGGGATGGGGATAGGGGACAGCGGATGTCAATCAAATTTTGAAATGTTAATGTGAATGGCGCAACCAAGTTGAAAGGTTCATTGTCCAAAAGTTCAGATCAATAATTTCACAACATAAAACCTATCATTTAACTCGAAGAAGAAATTAAAAAAGTAAACAAAGACCAACCACAGTTCGGCCCGAACACAGGTTCGAATCAAGGAGTTGGTATAGGTACCATCGGAAATATTACGACAAAAACTCCAGGCTCATCGATATTCGTGTCCTACTTCTGCGATCGCAACATTCTGAATACCAAAATGGTCGCTACGACATCGGATTTTAAATTCTTATTAAATTTACACGCTGAGTTGGAAATATTAAGGATTTTTATACAGTTGCTTGCTTTTTCGTGCTATTTTTGTATTGAATTGTTTGGTCCGTTGATTGTCATATGATTATATATTTTTGGATATCTACTTCCTGATGTAATACGCGTTGGAAATGGGCCACCGACCACAGTCCGGTGGCTGTCAAAAACTTACCAGTCCACTGCTATACAGTGTCACCAAGTTGACCAACCCTATGTTCTTTGCCATTTCACCGAACCCCATGTTGGAAACCTTTCGTTACGTCGCCACTCCAGAACCTTTCAGTCTCATCCCCATCCGTTCTAAGAATTATAAGCTGATCTGCAAAAAAATTACAAATAAATAGTTTGTAACATGTATCAGCACGTAGGATACCTTTAATCCCAGTAGTATCAACATATCAACACTCTTCTCCCCTTAGCATAATTTATTCCATACTTCTCTATGATCTCAGCTGCAGTCACCACTTTTCCAGCCATTATTATCATCCTTCAAACATTCCACCCATTGTTTCTTTGGTCTTCATGTACTGCTACAGCCATCTACATATTTATACTCATCATTTTCCCACTACATTTACCCCGTACTACGAACCCAAAAGTCAACTACCGAATTCCTTGCGGGAGAAGCTAGTTTTATCTATTACTGAAACGTTTCCTTTACGCCAAATAAAATTAACGTTTCAACTTGAAAATAATTTTAGGAAGGAGAGAAGCCTAAGCAAGGCAGACCCAAATTGAACTACAAACCAGCAACTGCCCTCAATTCGTCTAAACAAAGCATCAGTAATAGCCACCGACCACAATTTCCCCCCAATCAATACACAATTGGATAAAACGTCAATTTTCTCAAAGAAGAAGAAGCAAGGAATGATTGCAAATAGATTGGCACATCTAAAGCCGCGCTGTCAACAAATCAAATCAATTGATAATTTGAACAAAAATCTTTTACAATTTAACTGAAGATGTTCGAATCTTCATCCATTATAAGGATTAGGGGTGTCTGTGTGGATGTGGATGCGGCTCTATTGATGGGAGGAGCGGGTTAAAGTATTAAGGGATTTGAAGGGTGTGAAGACGGAATTGTGAATACGGGATATTGGGAAAAGGGTGGTTGTGTGGGGGTATAATGATGAGCTGTGAAAAGTAAGTAGGTGTTTAGGTACTCACCCGTTTTAGGAATCTTTGTTAGGATTTTATACCTCAAAAGGAAAATATGGAACCCTTATAGGATCACTCGTGTGTCTGTCTGTCTGTCTGTCTGTCCGTCCGACCATCCCCCCCCCCCCCCACCTTATCTCCGAAACTACTAAGCTTAAAATTTTGAAGAAAAAAAACAGAAATTAGTTCAACACATAGATTACAGGAAAACGTATAAGTCTGTGGTGCTAAAATAACATGGAAAATCTCTCAATATCTTCTACAAAGGTAACCCCAAGGTAAGGTCCCTTCATGTGGAAGTCCAACTTACACTTGGCCAGTTTTTTTTTGGGTGTTCATGGAGTGGAATTCATGGAGATAGTAGGTAGTTTACCAGGAGGTGCTCGTGGTTTAATAATAACAGGTGCTCAAGTCGGTCTTTAGGTTGAGACGCGCTTGCCTAGGTTGATCACCGGATAGATGACGGCAACATCTATCCGGCAACATAATATATCGTCGTCAGCCGCGGCTGCTGGTAGAACTAACTTGCTGCGCGAGGCGCCGCTCACTATAGCGCGCTCCGCACTCTCAACCTCATTGCTGAGGACTTGGACTTATTCTGTTGCACTTTGGGTGAATTTACAAGAACAGCTAGGTATGTATAGAATTTGTTATGCTAAAACAGTTAAGTAAATTATTTTAATTTTAAGTCTGCAACAATATCGCATTGGGTCTAGCCTGTAAGGATATTTGTATGTATAGAGAAAATAAATAAATAAACATACCGAGTTTCCTCCATGCCTCGGAAAGCACGTTGAGCCGTTGGTCCTGGCTGTCATTTGTAGACCTTTAATAGTCGTTACAGATAGTCATTGGCATGAAAGTCTAGTATTCAGTCCACGGGGCACGGAACACCGCGGTACCCAGTACGTTTTATTTGTGTAACTTACCATGACTAAATTGATTTGTGGCAATGTCTCAAGAGATTAAATTTGAACATGCAAATGACTATTAAATTGGAGTCAGGAGGAAAAACCACTTGAAGACTAGAGAAAGCCTAATCATCGTATCTTCCAAGCAACAACATTTTCAGAAGGCTTAATCATCATATCTTCCAAGCAACAACATTTTCAGAAAGCTTAATCATCGTATCTTCCAAGCAACAACATTTCCGAAAGCTTAATCATCGTATCTTCCAAGCAACAACATTTTCAAAAAGCTCAATCATCGTATCTTTGAAGCAACGATCACCTTCTTACCGCTCCGCTCGCCACACTGTCCACCACCGATTCTCCAACGTCGGCATTATGTAGATTAGACGTCTGCTTGTCTTGTCGGATCGAACGAACGAATGAACGATTCCCGTCCCAGTTGCTGAACGATTCGTTCTGATACTCCACAAACTATATTTGCGGAGTATAGGTATTTGAATGTTATGATATAACCGAACCGTATTTTTAGATTTGAAAGGGTGATTTTAGTCGGAGATAAAAGATGTTATTATAGGAATCTATCAGATAAAATAGGGGATCGGACAAAAAAAAAAACTAATTAGTCCGTCAGATAGATTTCCAAAAATTATTGGACACGTATTTTTTCTTTTTTCACGTAAACTTAAAATGAAGACGATACAGTGCTTCGAAAACTCGTGTGACGTCATATGATAGTACATTTTGACGACACAAAGTGACGTTTCAAGCCCCACTCCAAGATCTTTGACGCGTTTTATCTTCGTCATTTTTTATTGATTTGATAAAACAAAAAAACACGTGTTCAATATTTTTCGATAATCTAACTTACGGACTAAACAGAATTATATTACCTATTTTGACCCAGTTCGATCCCCTATTGTTAAACGAAAATAAGATCTAAATATAATCGTGGCTAAATAAAGACAGCCGGTCGATCTTCAGATTTAGCCGCGTTTGCCTCGTTTGGTTCGTAGATGGTGACTTGACTACCCATTGATAAGACAGTTTCCTCCGTGCCTCCGAGAGCACCTTAAACTTTTGGTCTGGTGTCATTTGTAGATCTTTAACAGTCGTCACAGATAGTCAGTGACTGGAAAGTCTGACAACCAATCTTACCAAAGGGTATCGTATCATCTAGTACTAACTGGATTGTGGAAGTAACTCCATGTAAAATACTGGTATTCAACCGTATGCGGCGAAACCGACAGCCGTCCCCAACATAGTTGGGGAAAGGGCTAGACAGAAGAGAACCAATCTGGATTTCGCTGCGTCCCCGCAATGGGACATGTCTCGGGGCTACGCCCCCTGGCCGCGGTGGCAATACCTCGGCCCGTAAAGACGGGCCCGTCATTTTGTTGCCATTTAGGCTGGGCCTAGTGGGCACGCGACAACAATGCGTGCCCATGTGAGTGGTTGCTGTGAGAGTTTCTGTAAGCGCGCCACAGCACCATCCCCACCAGGTGAGATCCGCGGTTTCCCGGAGGAGGCCCAGCGGAGGACGACCAGCGACAGAGATACGGCTCTTACGACGCACCTGCAGTGGATGATGATGATGAATCGAACACGAAAAAATCTATCCATCCAGTTATTATTTTACCCCGAAACTACTCTAAATAGTCAAACAAACATGCCCCACACAGTTTAACTCAAGTTGTACACTGAAATGTCACAGGAAAATAGTGTTCCTCCCTTATCTAGCGTCCGACGGCCCGGTATGACGTATTGTGTTTTATAACCGAATACAAAACGGTTGGCGCGGGAAAATGGCCGCTGCGCTGCGATGGCGGGAAGTTTTTTGAAAATGTGTTATAGTGGGAATAAAATAGTTATCATTTTTATATGTCGGTCGATGGTAGTTTTAGTATGCTTTGGTTGTCCTTTTTCGGTGTTTAGTAGAATATTTGTTTAGTTTATTTTAGCGCTGTTATACTGCCTCGTAGGTCGAGTGGAAGCAAGTGCGACGGCTGGGCATGAGGTCATGGTGTTTGATTCCCATTATTGGGTATTCGTATTTGGGTGAGTCTGGAGTTGTGCCCGGTGACATTAATAAAGTTGCCCCCTTTATGCAAGTATTGTGTCTTATAGCATCGTATTGGATGTATTGTCTGTGATGTTGCTATAAGTAGTGGTAAATAAATAAATAAATAATAAATAAATAAAATAAATAACTCTACTGCAAAGAGAATAAAGATCATTTTCTTCTTCTCAAGCCTAAAACTCATACTCAAAGTATTTGTTTTAGTAAGAATATTACAGGCACTTTGATTGTCAGAAAAACAAAGAAACCGAAGCTACTATCCTAACAGTCACAATAACTTGTGAAAGTACTGAAGTTTCCCATTCTAAAGCGTAGATTATGAAGCATGGTCAAGAAACTCCATGGTCATTCTTATAAATCAAAATGTCGCTACTAAAACAAATCAACACCAACCTTATAGTCAAGATCATTGTGATTTTGAACGTGATCCCAAGTTAATGGTAAAAGGATACCCGTTGGGGCTGCGGGTACTGTCGGGGATACGGGCCCCGTCGGGGCTGCGGGTTGTTTGTAAGAGATACCGCAACCTCGACACAAAGGACTAAGAAGGAACATGGGTGGTTTTTAGTCAGTAGAAGTCAGACACTCCCTACCGCTCTGCCCAGAGCGGGAGGAGTCATTTGATGATTTCACCCCTTCCAAAAAAAAGATTAAAAGGACCCTGTTATTTGATTTGAGAAAAGGACAGTAGGAGCACGTTTCTGTAATATGAGCTCATACGCCTTATTATAGACACAATTAAAAAGCCATTGTTATAAATCTCCTGGAGATTTATTAGCGGACGGAAGGATATCTTTCAACTGTCAAAAAAAAACGTGTGTCACTCGGAGACTGCCGCGGTAAAGCTATTGCATTGCATTTTTTATCAATTATTTAATTTGACAACCTCAGTTGACAACCTTGTTATTTTCCGTAACCATAGCAACCTGGTTGAAAATTTTCGTTACGGAATTTCTGGATTCGCTCTCCACGCTCAAGGCCCGCGATAGAAGCTATGCAATAGCTTAAAACTGTTACACCGAATGATCAACTGTATTCTATTCGAAATACAAAACTGAATCCAAAATGGCTGCCAAACTGTAACAGCAAATAGCGGCCAGCTCTTATCTAATATCGGATCATGGAGTTTGACGTATTGAGTTTTATAGTCGGCTACTTGAAAACGGTTCGTTGTGAGAAAGTGTCCGTGTTTCGGTAGGAAAAATAGGAATTTATGGGCCATTGGTACTAAAGTGAGTATCGAAATGTACTTATATGTTACATAACTACTTTCTGGGTTTCATACCTAACAAGTTTTACTGTTCATTGTATCTACCTATATGAGAACATCTGGAACCTAACTTAAGAGGGAACAGGGTGCCCGTCGGGACTGCAGGTTGGTCACAAAGATACCGCGGCCTCGGCATAAAGGCTAAGAAGGAACATGGGTGGTTTTAGTCAGTAGAAGACTGACACTCCCTTTCACTCTACCCAAGAGCGGGAGGGGTTATTTGATGATTTCAACACTCCAAAAAAAAAGGGACATTAGGGCATTTTCGGAGAGATATATTTTTTTTACTTGTAAGTTGTTGAAAAAAATAAATCACAGGGTCGTATCTATAGTTAGGTAAGATCTTGATTTTATGAAAAAAAAGATGCTCAAGAGGCATCATTCAGGAAGTAAAAATCGAACACATTTGTATGGATAATCGCATTTCCAGTTCCCTCTTAAGCAGCGACAAGATTAAGATCTGAAATCACCCAAGTGCATTGAGGAAACGAGTGATCAATGTTCGACAGACAGTTTCTCACACTACACCAGTCGTACGCGCGGTCGGGCAGAGGCGGCGAAGCAAATGTAATTAAGGTCTATTTAGATCCTGTATTTACATAAAGGGTATACAAGAGTAATTAAATTAAAAATTTAAAAAACGCCCAACTCAATAAAGTTAAACTATTGGTTCTCCACTTTTACTCCCTTTAAATCAAATTTTGACCAAGTTTAAAGGGAGTAAAAGTTAAAAAACAATTTTTAAGCTTTTTGTTTTAATTTCATTAAAGAAAGAAAGAAAGAAAGAAAGAAAAATATTTATCTGGGACAAGCACAGGAACTACAAAAAATAATAATAACAAAAAAGAATATAAAGCTAAATAATAAAAGAGAAAACCTGTGCGAGGCGAAAAAGGCTCCTATCTCAGCATGACATTAGACACACATACATACATAAATTATCATTAGTTTATATTCCTCATTTCCTTTCGGGAGCTACGATGCCACAGACAGATACACACATAGACAGATACACAAACAGACAGACACGTCAAACTTATAACACCCCGATGTTTTTGCGTCGGGGGTTAAAAAGTACCCTTCACGAAGCCAGAAGGCACTTGTTCTAATCATCACTGCGATCATTTTTTTGTTCTGACCTGGGAACCCCCTAGTTACAGATATAATTATACAGATATTGGGGGTCAAAGTTCCAAAACTTAAGCAATTTTCAGGCTGTAATTTTACTTACATTACCTCCATGACCCGTTTATTATTCAAAGCATCCACTAGCACAATGTTTTAACACTCTCACCGCCACCCATATAAAGAATTTTTCAGTGCAGCAGGCCATGCGGTCTGCCGGCGGCCGCAACTTTGCCTACCCGTGCAGGCCGCGCTGAAAAATCTGTAACGAGTGAGGCAGGCCGTACGGGCCGCCGGCGGGCTCACTGTTTGTTTTTACTAGCAAGCCATGCGGTCCGCCACGACCTCGCAATTTCATATTCAATTTGTAGTGCGTGGCCTGCTGCTACAGAAAAACGAAGCTGCCAGATGCAAAGTTTATTTCTTTACCTACAACTTAAAAAAAAAAATATTGCTGTATCTTTAAATTTACAGGATTTCTAGGGGGTTAATTACAGAAATGAAAAAGTAATTTTAAATGAAAGAAACTTAGTTTTATTAATAAAATAAATAGTAAGTATAATAATAATAAAATAATTAAATAATATTAATATTAATTATTAAATAATTCTCGATACGGCTCGTATTATGAGGAGGTTCCTGTCTCTGGAGCCCAAACCACCAGTGGCTTGGACCCTGCTCCCGTCACCGGTGGACGACTATTTTTTATATTTTTAAATGTTTTTTTATTATTTTATGAAATATTTAAAAATGTAAATATTATGTTAGTAAATAAATAAAGGACATAATGATAATTATTATTATTAATAATAAATAGTCTGAGTCATCCTCTGAGTCCGACATAATGATGGAAACTTCGCACAAGTAACGAAATGCACAAGAAAGCAACGAAATTCCTCAAAAAGCGCGCGAAAATGCGACTGTTGCAAGCCGTGCGGGCGGCCGGCGGGCTACTGATTGATTATTATATGTGGCGTGACAGACTCGGTTATGATTTTAAGTAATAACGTAAATTTTGTTCGATTTTGGCGCGCAGGATACGGTGCGCCGGCGGCCCGTACGGCCTGCTGATCTCGCTCAGTGCAATATGTAGGTGGGGTACCTTACTCGAAAAGATACGTCCCGCTGGCGGACCGTATTAATAATAATATAATAATATAATAATATTCCACAACTATCACACAACGCCATCTAGTCCCAAGCTAAGTAGAGCTTGTGTTATGGGTACTAGACAACTGATAAACATACTTATATATTTCTAAATACATACATATTATAGATAAATTACACCCAGACACAGAACAAATGATCGTGCTCATCACACAAACATTTGTCCTGGGTGGGAATCGAACCCACGACCTCCGGCATAGCAGTTAGGGTCACTAACCACTAGACCAACAGGCCAGTCGTATGGCGGTGAGAGTGTTAAGAATCTTCTTCTTCTTATCGTGTGGGCAGTTATAAGGTCTAAAGACCCCACACACCCTAGTGTCTGAGTTCCTAAACCGCCGCAAGGGCCTCTGACATGGTTTGACGACCGCCATTTGGCGGCCGGGACCACCGGCTTATACGTGCCTTCCGAAGCACGGAACCATCTTTTATCAGACAATCAGGTGATTCAAGATTGCAATGTCCTAACCGAACTCGAGATCTACGCTAGAGAATGCAGCAGCTACAATACTTTCACCATTATAATGCCTTATGACTTTGACTGTGGCTTCGTTTTGTTTGTTTTTCTGACACTCAAAAGTGCATTGTAATGGTTTAATTGAAATAAATGCTTTTAGTTTGAGTTTATTACATACTTAACTGAAACTCCGCTAGCTTATTAAAATTTGATCCCGTATTTCTACTACATAACTTATCCCAGAATACCTCACTCCGATACGAGAAACCACTTTCCGTAACCTCAAAATCAGCTCCTATCGAATAAATTTACACGCCAGTACAGTACGGATGAAAATTTTTCTGAAAATTAGTTCGGCATGCGTCGACGCCTGTAATCTCCAAACTGAATAGGGGACAATTTGTGATGTCACATGCAGACATTTTCGTTACATGGAGCCCGGAGTATTTGGCTGCGGTATTATGCAATATAAATGGAGCGAGGTGAGTTTTTGGCATCTGCCTAGATTGTTTTCTAAGTTTGGTGGCGTTGTCTTTAAACATGCAAGCAAGCAGTAAGCTTGCAGACAAGCGTGCAAGCAAGTGTGTAAGTAAGCATACAAGCAAGCAAGCAAGAGTGCAAGCAATCATATAAGCAAGCAATACATTCACACACCAGTCATCTTACGTATGAAAATTAGTTCGGCATGCGTCGACGCCTGTAATCTCCAAACTGAATAGGGGACAATTTGTGATGTCACATGCAGACATTTTCGTTACATGGAGCCCGGAGTATTTGGCTGCGGTATTATGCAATATAAATGGAGCGAGGTGAGTTTTTGGCATCTGCCTAGATTGTTTTCTAAGTTTGGTGGCGTTGTCTTTAAACATGCAAGCAAGCAGTAAGCTTGCAGACAAGCGTGCAAGCAAGTGTGTAAGTAAGCATACAAGCAAGCAAGCAAGAGTGCAAGCAATCATATAAGCAAGCAATACATTCACACACCAGTCATCTTACGTATGAAAATTAGTTCGGCATGCGTCGACGCCTGTAATCTCCAAACTGAATAGGGGACAATTTGTGATGTCACATGCAGACATTTTCGTTACATGGAGCTTGGAGTGTGTGGTTGCGGTACTACACGGTGAGCGATGTAAGTAGAGCAGAGTGAGTTTTTGACATCTGCCTAGCCTTTTTTCTAAGTTTCGTGGCGTTGTCTTCAAACATGCAAGCAAGCAGTAAGCTTACAGACAAGCGTGAAAGCAAGCATGCAAGTAAGCATACAAGCAAGCGTGCAAGCAAATAAGCAAGCAATACATTTACATGCCAGTCCTCGTACGGATGAAAATTTTGCTGAAAATTAGTTCGGCATGCGTCGACGCCTGTAATCTCCAAACTGAATAGGGGACAATTTGTGATGTCACATGCAGACATTTTCGATACATGGAGCTTGGAGTGTGTGGTTGTGGTACTATACGGTGAGCGATGTAAGTAGAGCAAGGGGAATCGAACCCCGGACCTCGTGCACAGAAGTTGCGCTTGTAACTACTAGACCAACGGCAGACCCAGGCCACGTATTTCTTACATATTCTATGTGTGACTTTTCCTTTTCAAATTCGATTTACTTATTCTGGTTGGAACCAGTTTATTCAGTTCACAAAAACCCTATTTTTTGTAAGGTGGGAAATCATCAAATGACTCCTCCCGTTTGGCCGGAGCGGGAGTGTCAGACTTCTAATGACTAAAAAGCAGCCATGTTCCTTCTTAGCCCTTTGTGTCGCGGCCGCGGTATCACTTTCGAACCATCCGCAGCCCCGGTAGGCTCACAAGAATCCCTAAAATCTTAATTGTGTTAATTACTTCTACGTAGAATTTTAAAGCTTGGTCTGAGTTTAGAATTCTTGTAAAATTTAACGATGATACCTTGTTTCGAATTTTCCATCAATTCCTGTAACCTGCGAGTTTACGATTCTTAGAGACCACTTTAAGTTCAACATAATTCTGTATTGGAAATATTCTAAGGAAAGGGTATTTTTAGAATAGTCTAGATTATTATGATATCTTTTATTAAACCTTGGTAACTTTTAATTTTCTATTTTCTCCAGTAGTATATTTTTATTTCAACAACTGTTAATTAGGTATACTCTGAACTTAATTAACAGTTTACTTTCTTTTTACTCTGGACGCTCTTAATTTAAAAATCTTTCAACATCGTTCTCACAATATTATAATTATTATCAACATGAATGATGTTACCAAGATTTTTTAACAATATTTTTGATTTAATTGGAGTTTCGCGTCGATTTTTCTCCATGGAAATCAACGCTTTGGAATGTGCAACTTTCAAGTTGTGACTGTGACTGTAGCTTCGCTTTTTTTTATTTGTTTTTTTTTTTTACATTCAATCAACGGTGCCTACTTCAATTGAATTGAATTTTTGAGTTCAAGTCAACTTATGCCCACAGCTTCGCCCACTCACATCCAACACAAATCTAGACTCCGTGACTGATATTGGAAAATTCTTAAAGAAAAAACTCAATAACACTTTGCCCAAACCGGGAAATGAACTCAGAATCTGTTGCTCAGCAGTCGCGCTTACAACCACTAGACCAACGAGGCAGTCAATAGTATATGTTGGGTACCTGTATGTTTGTTTATGGTCTTTGAACAAACCTGTAGCATTCTTCGTCTGCCTAGCCTTCCAGTCTAACCGGATGCAGCTGAATACCAGTACCATGGAGCGACTGCCTATCTAACCAACGCAGCCCAGTTATAGTCCCCGACACGTAACTTGGCAAGATTCGTTAGTTGCGCAGAAGTCATTTTTTAGGTCTCTTTGTTTGTGGCGCGGGGCGCGGGGTATGAGGTAACGTGATCCGCGCGTGTGATTGATGCATTCCAATGCATGTGCAGTGTACGATGCGCGAACTTTGAATTCGAATTTCGAAACCTTGCCAAGTTACGTGTCGGGAGCTATAATACTGGGTAATATGATACGGATACTCTCAAAACGGTGAAGGAAAACATCGTGAGGAAACCGGCATGTCAGAACCAAAAATTTCGAAGACATGTGACAGCTACCAACCCGCACTGGGCCCGTGTAGTGGATTTTATCCCATCCCTCTCCTCGAGGAGGCCTGAGTCCCTGCAGTGGGAACATTACAGGCTGATGATGATGATGATCAAATATGATACCCCTTGTTAGGACTGATTGTTAGACTTTCAGCCCACAGACTTCCTGTTACGACTGTCAAAATAATATCTAATGACGGCCGAGATCAAAGGCTTAACGTGGCATACGAAGCACGGAGAAAATTTGGTATATAACGGATTCACAGACTAACTAAGACGAGCGCAGCTTAACACAAATATTGGTCCAAGCGGCAGTTATTATTTAGCCAATGGTTACAGACCCAGTTACTATTATGAATAGTCAATTTTACGAATTTTAACGCAATTCACGTTATGATCTGCTAAATGGCCATTTTAGAGCCCACTCCTCTCAAAAAAGTACCGCATCCATTTCTCTCTTAGTATTGTACATATTGTGTCTGGTTGAATTCCACACATAATTATTTCTGGCCACAACGCGATACGTCCGGGCTGTAGATGACAATTAATGCCGGGAAATAGGTCATGAAGATCCTCTGTGCGACTGACAGTGTTTCCATACTTTGTATTGGTGGGACAATGTTCTTTTGTGTTGGGTTTCGAAACTTTGTTCAAACAAAATAGTATTTTAATCATGTGTAGTTTATTACATTTATTGCCAACTTGCAATAGAGCGCAGTATCTTAGGTTTTAAATGAACAGAACGTGTTCAAAACACTACACTGCGCTCCAAAATGCAACTCATTTACATGGTTTACAAGGCTACCCAACTTCAATAGGACTGGGCAGGACATGTTTGTCGCATGCCGAACGAGCTGTGGGCCCGCCAAGCTGAGCAATGAGCATTAATGCCCTGAAACTGGTCGTAACAGACGGTGAGGGAGATGGTGGGACGAACTAGATGGCTTTCTTTAGCATGAAAAGAAGTTGCATAGGATCGTGACCATTTAAAGGAAAGGGGGTGAACCCATTGCCATCAAAAGGGCTCATAATTATTTCTGGCAACAACGCGATACGTCCTGCGTGAAGATCCTACGTGCGAGTGACACTGTGTTCATACTTTGTATTGGTGGGACAATGCTCTTTTGTGTTGGTTTCTGAGAAATATTTGTAAACGGCATGTAATGCCAAGTCAGAAGTTCATGGGCAACATAAAAACTCAAGATGTAGAAGAGCCTCGCTAAAACCAGGTCATTTATAAACGAATTAATGTTACCTTCCGTTCCGTTACACTATCGAGGTGCATCGTCGTCGGTTGGCGAACGTAAGCAAATTCAGTGTGGTTGAAAGTGTGAACATGTCAAACACGGGCCGGTGGTGATTAGACTCGCTTTTGTAATGTTGAGCGTCGTCGTACGTTAACGTAAACTATTTGTAGCTTGTGTTTTATAAAGTGCTTTTAAGAGCATAGACGGGCTGCATTTTTCCATACAAATGTATTCCCCTATTCTCTTCCTGGATAATGCCTCTAGAGTAATCGTTTTTATTTATAAAAATCCAGGTCTATTGCCCCTGTCATTTTTTTTTTCAAAAAAATTATTACAAAAATAAATATGACTTACCAAAAACCTAAAAAAATACCCCGTTTTTACCTACGTAATCAGATGACCACCAAAGAAAATTGAAAAGTTTTTAAAATAAAAACAAGAGGGGCATAGATCTATTCTTCCTTTAAATTTTGATACCAAATATAATTTAATTGGCTTAGGTTTCGAAAAGAAAACAGGAGAATACGAAACGTCGATCGGTCAAGGTTTTTTATAGGTACAATCGTTCTGAGCTGCAGTTGTCTCTATCGCACTCACATATTGATACCGCCCGGTTGCTAGAGCGCAGCGCGACGGCAATAGTTATATATACGTATATTATACGCAGCCCGTCTATGCTCTTAAGCCAGCTGTTCTGTTAAGAGCCTGAAGTGGACTACGACTAAAATTAGATTTACACTAACTTTTGCCAGCAGCTTCGCCCTCGTGAAAATGACGATTTTCCATACAAACTTTCATCCCCTAATTTAACTCCCTTAGGGGATGAATTTCAAAAATCCTTAGTTATTCCTTGTCTACATTATAAAGGGAACCTCTGTGCAAATTTTCAGCTTTATAGGTCTAAAGGTTTGGGCTAAGCGTTGATGAGTCAGTCAGTCAGTCAGGACTTCTCTTTTTATTTAGATAAAGATAGATATAGAATATTCTTTATTGTACACAAAAAAAAGTAAACAGTAATCATTATCATTCTATTCCCATAAAAAGGAAAAAGGATAAAGGGAATAGAATGATGGGCACAGGATGACTTATTAATAATGAGGTATACACACAAACTGTAATGCTTAATACTATGGCAAGCTACACATACAAGGCACTGTACATTATGGACATTGGTTTAAATTAAGCCGTGGTGCCTAGGTTGGTCAATGGATGGATGACCACCCATTACAAACCGAGCTCCTTCCTTACCTCGTTGGCTTTGTGCGCAAATTAAAAGCTAAGGAAAACTTAATAATTAATTCTATAATTTGATTACAAAGTCTTTCTTAATCATCACTTCAATTAATTTCAAGATAAATCTTCATTTTGTAATTATTTTCTTAATTGTCTCTTCAATTAATTCAAAATCAATCATTATCAATTTGAAGTCATGATTCCAAAACATGAGATAGGTATAGCTAAGCACACTCATTGAACAGTCTTTGATAAAAATTTGAGCAAGTTGTTATTGTGCTTCATTTAAGAAGGTTCCGTATCAATAAGGACGATATAGCGGATCTCACTTTGCATTGACTTGTATAAAACTGTTGAGGCCTCATGCGCAGGCCACACAGAAAATACGTAAGACTGATGAGGACGAGGCACGGACAGAGCACAGATGGGGAGCCGTTGCGAGTTTTTTAAACATATAGTAAAGGCGAGGCACGGACGTGACGCTGGGCGCAGAAATGACATTCATTTGATGATTTCTGTCCCCCAATAAAAGAAAAGGGTAGGCTTTTTAGGGGCGTCTTCTCAGACTAACTGAATAAATACTTTTTTACTTTGAGTGGCTTTCTAAAGAAGTAAACTTAAATGAGGTCAATAAAGGTCACCAATAAAATAATTTGTATATTTAACTAGCTTTTGCCAGCGACTTCGCCCGCGTGGATGTCGGAAAATATCAAAAATGACGATTTTTCATACAAACTTTCATCCCCTATTTAACTCCCTTAGGGGTTGAATTTCAAAACATCCTTCCTTATTCCTTGTCTACATTATAAAAGGAACCTCTGTGCAAAATTTCAGCTTTCTAGGTCCAAGGGTTTGGGCTGGGCGTTGATGAGTCAGTCAGTCAGGACTTCTGTCTTTATTTATTAGATTTTTAATTGAGCAAGTAGCTAGCTTTTCCAAAGCTATAAATATTTTATTTTAACCTCCAACAATAAAATTCTAAGAAGCCTTTTCAATCCCTACGTAGATTGGAATCTACTGCTGCTAACGTAGACACAAATTGGCTAAGCAGAATTCCTTGAAATTATACCGCGAAAATATTCTAGGTTTTTCTTCAAAGCAACTATAGTAATTATGTTGTTTTTAGAAAAAACTATGTTTGTCATTATTTGTTTCACTGAACACTGCTCAAAAGGCTAAGAAATGCTAACTAATTGCCAGAAATAATGTCAGCAGAGAAATTTATTAGTTCTCAAACACGGAACCCTAAAATCCTTCCCATTGATGACAGACAGGTTAATTGGAGAGCTGTATCGGTGTTACTAATGACGTCTAACCCCGCCTCCCCCTCCACGACTCTTTGCTTCAGCCATGGCGCCAATCCTTTCAGCTATAGTGCGCGCGGAACTAGTTGGCCGCTCCTTAGGCAAGTTTTTGTTTTTTATTTAAGTATTCTTTTCATTATATTGAACAATTATTGTTTACGATATCTCGGGATTGGTCATCACTGTCTAATTATAGTCTCCTGTGCATTGCAAGCTGTAGGCAACCCGCCCCCTCACCCCTGTCGCAACCTAAGGAGCGGCCAACTAGTTCCGCGCGCACTATAGTATCGAGTTTTTTTTGTAAAGGAGCCATAATGACATCTGCTTTCTAAAGGGATCACTAAGAGAGTAATCTACGGCGGTTTTGAAGATAATAATGAAGGGTCTTGTTGAGGTAATCAGTCATTGAAATTGGTCATAATTTAATGGTAACTAGCTGTTCCCTAATAAAAATGTTTTATCTGTATTTGACGGTTCAAATACGATTATGGTTACAATTTGCAGGGTTTTAATTTTTTGCACGGAACCCTTATCTTTTTTCAAAAATCAAAATAGCCGCGTTTGCCTATGTTGATGTATTGATGTTGTTGGCACGGTGGAAACGCGGTATGTCATCACATACCGCGTTTCCACCGTGCCCCGGAAAGCACGTTAAGCCAGACATTTGAAAGTCGTAACAGTTAGTCAGTGGCCTGAATGACTTACAACCAGTCTTACGAAAGGGTATCGAATTACATAATACTAACCGTGTAGGTCAGATAGACGGTTCATCATCATCAGCCTATAACGTTGCCACTGCAGGGACTCAGGCCTCCTCTCTAGGAGAGGGATAGGCTATAATACACAACGCGGGGCCAGTGCGGGTTGGCAGATGTCACATGTCTTCGAATTTGTTAGTTCTAAGACATGCCGGTTTCCTCACGATGTTTTCCTTCACCGTTTTGAGAACAGTGGTGATGAAATAAATTACACAAAGTAATGCGCCTGCCTAGGTACGAACTCACGACTTACTCTGTTCTTAAGTCAGGACCGCCACCTTTGGGCCACCGCTATTCAAACGGTTGCCCCATGTAAAATACACACTGAAAAAAAAAAGTAGTTGCCACAATCAAAATTTGGTTTAGATTGACTAAGTAACTTGTTTGCATCTGAGCCTATCAAGCACAATGATCACAGCAACTACTTTTATTTGATTGAGAGATCTTGGTTAGAGTTATCACAAAACCTATTTGCAGCAATCAAGTCAAAACATAGTTCCTCCAACCAAGTTTATTCAGTGTACCATATACACGCACACATACACAATAAGTTGATTGCCTTAAACAAGAGTAACTTGTTTATACTAACCAAGTAGCTTGTTCACCCTAATAAAGTGGCTGGTTTATACTAACCAAGTAGCTTGTTCACCCTAATAAAGTGGCTGGTTTATACTAACCAAGTAGCTTGTTCACCCTAATAAAGTGGCTGGTTTATACTAACCAAGTAGCTTGTTCACCCTAATAAAGTGGCTGGTTTATACTAACCAAGTAGCTTGTTCACCCTAATAAAGTGGCTGGTTTATACTAACCAAGTAGCTTGTTCACCCTAATAAAGTGGCTGGTTTATACTAACCAAGTAGCTTGTTCACCCTAATAAAGTGGCTGGTTTATACTAACCAAGTAGCTTGTTCACCCTAATAAAGTGGCTGGTTTATACTAACCAAGTAGTTTGTTCACCCTAATAAAGTGGCTGGTTTATACTAACCAAGTAGCTTGTTCACCCTAATAAAGTGGCTGGTTTATACTAACCAAGTAGCTTGTTCACCCTAATAAAGTGGCTTGTTTATGCTAACCAAGTAGCTTGTTCACCCTAATAAAGTGGCTTGTTTATACTTGCCAAGTAGCTTGTTCACCCTAATAAAGTGGCTTGTTTATACTTGCCAAGTAGCTTGTTCACCCTAATAAAGTAGCTTGTTAATACTTAGCAAGTAGCTTGTTCACCCTAATAAAGTGGCTTGTTTATACTTGCCAAGTAGCTTGTTCACCCTAATAAAGTGGTTTGTTTATACTAACCAAGTAGCTTGTTCAGCCTAATAAAGCAGCTTGTTTATACTAACCAAGTAGCTTGTTCACCCTAATAAATTCGCTTGTTTATACTTACCAAGTAGCTTGTTCACCCTAATAAATTCGCTTGTTTATAGTAATCAAGTAGCTTGTTCACCCTAATAAAGTGGCTTGTTTATACTTACCAAGTAACTTGTTTACCCTAAACAAGACTCTTGATACATTTAATCATGTTTCTTTTTCGGGGTTATAAAGATAATCTTGGCTGCTCCAAACAAATTAGATTAATGTACCAATCAAGTGGAACTTGATATATAATGTCACATAATGTTCGGTATTATTGTTTTGTAATACCGAATGTTGATTTAGTATTGTGTGACATTAGAAAACAAGTTTCACGGCATTGGTACATTAATCTAACTTGTTCGGAGCACACAAGATTATCTATAAAAACCCAAAGAAAAATATATGTCAAAAATTGTTAGGTAACCTACCTATCTCCTAAAAAAGTTTGTTATCCTACAGTAGGGAAAATTAAATTAAACGATATAATTATTATACAATCATAATATATTGTTAGGTTACAGACAGCGTCGCAGTTTTTTAAAGTAAGCCAATAAAGTGGCGGTGCCAAAATCTTCAAAACACTTACGATACCGTAAGTGTTTTGCAGATTTTTGCACCGCCACTGCGCAATGTTATTTAAACAGTGAGTTACCTACAGACAAAATCTTACATTTATTAAACTTAAATTAAATTTTAATTGTAACTCCTAAATTATATTTAGAACGATAAACCTAAGTTACATAAATTGTGTATGTACTCTCATAAGAGAATAACGCAATTAAGATTAATTAGACACACAGATAGTCTGACTTAATAATACTAAACACACATTATTATGGTATTAAAGTTTTTGTACTTAAAACTTTGGTACCTACTTGTATATATAACATTGCGCAGTGGCGGTGCCAAAATCTTCAAAACACTTACAATACCGTAAGTGTTTTGAAGATTTTGGCACCGCCACTGCGCAATGTTATTTAAACAGTGAGTTACCTACAGACAAAATCTTACATTTATTAAACTTAAATTAAATTTTAATTGTAACTCCTAAATTATATTTAGAACGATAAACCTAAGTTACATAAATTGTGTATGTACTCTCATAAGAGAATAACGCAATTAAGATTAATTAGACACACAGATAGTCTGACTTAATAATACTAAACACACATTATTATGGTGTTAAAGTTTTTGTACTTAAAACTTTGGTACCTACTTGTATATATAACATTGCGCAGTGGCGGTGCCAAAATCTTCAAAACACTTACGATACCGTAAGTGTTTTGAAGATTTTGGCACCGCCACTGCGCAATGTTATTTAAACAGTGAGTTACCTACAGACAAAATCTTACATTTATTAAACTTAAATTAAATTTTAATTGTAACTCCTAAATTATATTTAGAACGATAAACCTAAGTTACATAAATTGTGTATGTACTCTCATAAGAGAATAACGCAATTAAGATTAATTAGACACACAGATAGTCTGACTTAATAATACTAAACACACATTATTATGGTATTAAAGTTTTTGTACTTAAAACTTTGGTACCTACTTGTATATATAACATTGCGCAGTGGCGGTGCCAAAATCTTCAAAACACTTACGATACCGTAAGTGTTTTGAAGATTTTGGCACCGCCACTGCGCAATGTTATTTAAACAGTGAGTTACCTACAGACAAAATCTTACATTTATTAAACTTAAATTAAATTTTAATTGTAACTCCTAAATTATATTTAGAACGATATACCTAAGTTACATAAATTGTGTATGTACTCTCATAAGAGAATAACGCAATTAAGATTAATTAGGCACACAGATAGTCTGACTTAATAATACTAAACACACATTATTATGGTATTAAAGTTTTTGTACTTAAAACTTTGGTACCTACTTGTATATATAACATTGCGCAGTGGCGGTGCCAAAATCTTCAAAACACTTACGATACCGTAAGTGTTTTGAAGATTTTGGCACCGCCACTGCGCAATGTTATTTAAACAGTGAGTTACCTACAGACAAAATCTTACATTTATTAAACATAAATTAAATTTTAATTGTAACTCCTAAATTATATTTAGAACGATAAACCTAAGTTACATAAATTGTGTATGTACTCTCATAAGAGAATAACGCAATTAAGATTAATTAGACACACAGATAGTCTGACTTAATAATACTAAACACACATTATTATGGTATTAAAGTTTTTGTACTTAAAACTTTGGTACCTACTTGTATATATAACATTGCGCAGTGGCGGTGCCAAAATCTTCAAAACACTTACGATACCGTAAGTGTTTTGAAGATTTTGGCACCGCCACTGCGCAATGTTATTTAAACAGTGAGTTACCTACAGACAAAATCTTACATTTATTAAACTTAAATTAAATTTTAATTGTAACTCCTAAATTATATTTAGAACGATAAACCTAAGTTATATAAATTGTGTATGTACTCTCATAAGAGAATAACGCAATTAAGATTAATTAGACACACAGATAGTCTGACTTAATAATACTAAACACACATTATTATGGTATTAAAGTTTTTGTACTTAAAACTTTGGTACCTACTTGTATATATAACATTGCGCAGTGGCGGTGCCAAAATCTTCAAAACACTTACGATACCGTAAGTGTTTTGAAGATTTTGGCACCGCCACTGCGCAATGTTATTTAAACAGTGAGTTACCTACAGACAAAATCTTACATTTATTAAACTTAAATTAAATTTTAATTGTAACTCCTAAATTATATTTAGAACGATAAACCTAAGTTATATAAATTGTGTGTGTACTCTCATAAGAGAATAACGCAATTAAGATTAATTAGACACACAGATAGTCTGACTTAATAATACTAAACACACATTATTATGGTATTAAAGTTTTTGATTAAACTTACTGATAACAAATAAAAAACTGAAAAATAATACATATTTACTGTTTCTGCGCATTAAAATCAAGTATTAGTTAACGAAAAAAACCCTGTCTAAAGAGTGGACAAAACAGTGACTTCGAGAAATGATATGTTCCGACGCCATTAGCGCGCGTTCCGACGCCATTAGCGCGCATTGAAGTTAGGGTAGTTAACAGGTCACCATATCGCACCCCCGGTGCGACACTGGCACTTATGCAAAAATGTAGTTTTTCAGGAGAAGCATTTGAAACTTTGACACCTCACAAAACAATGACTTAAGAATATATAGATGAGATGAACAGCTTATACCTACTACAACGTCAACTTTTAACTTTACTTTTGGATAAATATGAATTACTTTATATTGTAAACTATTGCTCCAGAATAAAAAAAAAATATGTCACAATTACCTTAGTAACAGTGTCACTATTGCTCCAGAACAAAAAACAAATATTATGTCACAATTGACCTTAGTAACAGTGTAGCTCCAAGACGCACTTGCACTGGCGGGCACTACTGACCAATAAAACGATGTTGCTCCCAGCGACGCGTGATTCGCGCCAAAACGACAATGACACTCGCGCCCTCATACGGAAACTATGCGTACTACAAAAGTAACGTTTTCGCACCAAGTAAAGGGGTGCTTTAGGATCATTTTTAGATATTTAACTCATTTTTGCATTTTTTGCATAAGTGCCAGTGTCGCACCGGGGGTGCGATATGTGAGTTACTGACTCTCTCTATTCCTATCTCTACTCTCAGTTCAAATCGTGGTTCAAATACTCTGTGCTCAACCTCAAGCAAGTTCTTTCTCGACCCGTATTGTACGCCGTCCCATAACTAGAAGATGCCATAGATTAATATCATAATTCATAAAACAAAAGTACTCTGTGACTTAATGGGCTCTCATTTAGTTTAACAATATTTAGTTTTTAAGTACCAAAGTTCCTACGCCTGATTAGTTTTAAACTAACAGGAGATGAAATCGAAAATCAAGCGTGATTCCCTAGCTTATTTCATCAGCCGAGGGTTGACTGGTAGTCTCCCTGCACCTGCTTTTATCCCTTGCCATCCCTGCTGGATCAGAATGACCAACAGGACACCTTATGTGAGCTACGGGACTAACACATCAATCAATAATTCTAATGAAATCTCCTCCAAAAACACCGTGTAGGTATATGATTACTTATTTTAGACGTTACAGGTAATTCAAATTTAATCCTACCTAAGGTCGAAAATTTCAATTGTTGAATTCTTTTATACGAAGACGTATAAAAACCCCTTCGTGGTATCCATACAAAACTGTACAAAACATACAACCCCTGAGAATCCGTACAAACCAAGGAAAGAACAAAAGGAAAAGAAGAACAAGCTAAACCACATACCTACTATACTAAAATAGATTGTTTTATTTTAAAGCGGACTACGAATTGTTATATATGTTTTCCCAGACATAAGGACATTAATATTACAAGGTATCGGAGAAACTAGCGTATTGTAGAACAGTACAACCATTTCTGTTGCATCAGGTTCTTTAACCTCATAGGCAAACAAATGATCGTCAAAACTCACAGTCTGAAATAAAGTTCCCTCAAAAATCAGACTAGTGGAATCATATAAATATATGCTTTTTACTTTTAAAAAAGTAACCAACACATCATTGTTTGCAGAGTTCACTAGTATAGTGCCCTCAGTGTAGCGTGTCGAAGATACAGTCGCCCAAGTTACTTTGGTGATACTTTTGTTGGGACACAATTGCAAGAGAGTTTGTAAGTATCTGACTTTGAAAGATAACACACGTTTAACCGGTCCAGTTTTAAGAATATCACTCAATTTTCCACATATAAAAATTGCATTTAGATTAAGTTGATGTTTCATACATAATGACCATGTAATATTTCTGCGATTGCACGAAGCTCTAGCGGCTATTTTAGAAATTCTATGCTTTGCTTCGAATCTCATTGACCATAAAGACACTAGAGGACCAAACTTTTTAAGAGCAGAATGGTAGTGAATCATATGATGAAACTTTGGTTTTAAATGAACATGGGTAACTGACATGTACATCTGATTAAGCTCAGCAATTGTGGACTGCAATAATTCGTCAGTACCTTTAGCAAATGCTGTACATAAAACTATTTCAAGTACCTTTCTTAATTGTAGATATAAAGCCCAAGTGTCGTCTCCTCTAGGAACTAACTCTCCGACTAGTAACCCAAAGTATCTTAGGAAAGTCAGCATCTCTGAAGCGGAGAAACGAACGTTTCCTTGAATTAAGTGTTCCATGCTCAAAGAACATGGTTGATTTTTACTATCAGGGCCATACGCAAAAGCATGTAATCGTTCATTGAGAAAAAATAATGAAAAAAGTTTGAAATGTCGAATGTACTGAAGAAGAACAAAGTTCATCACATACTTGGCAACCCCTTCTAATACATCATGCATGCAGTCGACACCGACCTGATTAAACAAATCGAAACCTTTAACGTCAAGCCAAATACATCTTTCCTTGATACCAGTTTCTGCAACATTGTTGGTAAGTAAATCCGATTCATAATTTGCCGACGTACGGAGCAATGTTACATCTTCCCAACATTGACTTTTCATGACCTCTTTTCTGGTTTTACATATTCTGCACGCGAAATTGGCTGAAAAACTTTCTACGAAACCTGTCATCGAGTGGATGCCTAGATTATCCCCAATAATTAGCCCAAGCTCAAAATAGATGGTACCTTTGTATCCAGGTATGTCAAAATGTATACCGGCTTCGCTAAGATAATTACATTCATCTATGATACATCGAAAAATTACCTTATTACCAAATAATGCTCTGTCTGACGAATGAAATAACAAGGTGAGAAATATGTTGTTTAGAATAGAAGAACGGGTAGGTGGAAGACAAGGAATGGACGCGTATACAGCCCCTAATTTATGTTGACCTGAACGACTCCCCAATACATTACCAGTCTCATAATCGTCGAAAAAAATGAAAAACGGAATAACAGTTTTATTTGAGCGCTCTCTTATTCTACTCTGCCAAAATGAGCCCTGGATAAAATTTTCAACAGCAGCACCTGACTGATTATTTATGAGACAAGTCATGTAGTTCAAGGTTTCCGATAGAATATTTTCCAAACTGAAAAATTTTTTTAGGACATGGCGAAGGGGAATAAAATGTTGCTTGCATGCAACAGGTACCATACGCGTTACACCGGCTCGTTTTACACTGTCAAACCTCTGACCAATTATGACTTCTTGTGGTTTAATGTAAGTATCTATGTTATTAAAGTATTGTAAGCGTTTATGTTCAGTATTAAATTGGTTCCAGGGTGAAGTAATAAGTGGCAAAAGATTGTTTGTCAATGTATTGATACTGGTAGAAGAAATCGAATTTTCTGCGGACAATAATTCAAGGCGCTCCGTAATAGCCGGTACAACAGAATTTGACAAAAACTCTTCAAATCCATTTATTATCGCCTGTACAGCATTTCTAGGTAAAAGTGGATTGGCATATAGACTTGCTATAAATATTGACAATGATTTTTCAACTGTAGTTTCAACACTAGAAGCATCAGCTACAACTGAAGTAGAATTTTCAAAATAATCTTTATTTGCAACTGCATCAGTAACGGCAACATCCACCTGAACATCTAACTCAGGTATTGACTCTCTGGGCAAATAAGTAGCATTCTGCTGTGGCATTTGAATTGGCACTATATCGACTTCCGAATCAGAGTTATGCTCCCGAAAAAAATGACGTCTAAAAGAGTTCAACAATTGAAATTTTCTACCACAGTCATTTTCTATGCATACATATATTTTGAGGTCTTTCTTGCTATGAATACTGTTAAAATGGAATTTAAGTGCAGCAAAATTTAATAATTCTGATCTACATACGAAACATTTAACCATTTTAAGTAGGTACGACCTAGTTAATTACAACGCTATTTTACAATCGCTGAGCAATGACTCAGCAGCAGTCGATCCTTTATCAAACTGTGATGTGATTTTATACAGTCCTCGTTGGATGAAGTACCATGTTGCATACGAGTCAAACGAATATTCAGCATTCAAAGCCCATATAGCTTTGAAACAGGTATCAACTGCCGCTAATATATTTGTTCTTTCGTATACAGCGCAATCATTTACAACAATCAAGAATGTGGTTATTTCCGCTAAAGAAGGGCCTACAATCATGCAAAATGGCTGTGGCGAAAAACCTTTATCCATGAGTTTCTGTTTCCTCCTGTGTATTGTTTCTTTTATTTCATTATTCCTTATATGGGTTATGAAAGCGTCACGTGCCTCCACTTTCGTTGGCTTCCAAGCTTTATTTGTCTTTCTTTTGCCAGAAAAACACACAGATGAGCGAAGAAGGAGCGGTATGGCCATAAATGCCACTAAATTTGTTACTTCTTCATCGGGATCTAAAATAGAGAAAACAAATTGTCATATCTGTCACTACTTAATCAACTAGATTTTAAACCTTTTGAAGAACCGTGAGAAACTCTTCCTTTTTGTAATAAAAAAAATACACTTACGATCGGCAAGCTCAGCAATTTCCGTATAAAAATTATCTTTGGTTTTTCTCTGGTTTAGCAATCTGATGATGCTTGTCTTCAACAGTGGGAAATTTAATAGCAACTTTTTGGTGTGGTTTGGATGAGCAACTTCAAAATCATGCTCCAACTAGAAATAAAAAAGCACATAAATATTGGTGGACATTAAGGCACAAAGGTCCGCTTTAAGGACTAAGTGCGGAAACCTAAACCCCACAACTAGAAGTGTCCGAAAAATCGTACTGCGGACTTTAAAGACAATCCATTGAAAATAAATATTTAAAAAATCTTTGAAAATTTTAACCGTCTGCCTGGTGACAGGCGTACAGACAGACAGACAGCGGAGTTTTAGTAATAGGGTCCCGTTTTACCCTTCTTTGGGTCAGAACCCTAAAAAGTTTTTGATATAAAACACATTTCATCCAAAATAACAGGTAGGTAATGTGAGTAAATAATTAAAAACACTTACCAAACAATAACCTAATGGCATTTTCAGCGCTGGAAAATCATCAACATATTTCTCGATGGTCGGCCCTGTTTCACCCGCATGTAAATTTCGGATTCTATGTTCACAAGTTCGTTTCCATTTTTCCTCAACTATGTACCATGGATCAGATGAGTGTTTAAGCCACGTTATATCCTCCTCAACAGAAGTAGAAGTGATAATTTCATCAGGCTCGTTAGAAAACGTTGAAGGTAGCGGTCTTGGTGATGGGCAAGAAGTTGAATTTAATGGACTTGACTCCCTGCTTTTTTTTGCCTTTACAGCTAACACTCCATGCCTTTGAAAGCGTTTCCGGGTGTTAAGGATCTGGTTTACTAGCTTGCCTCTCGCCTGTAGAGTGGTACCATTTGCTGTTTTGCAGGCTGGAATATAATATGTGGTTGACCTCTCCCCAGGGAAGAGTTTTTTTATTTCGGAGCACCACTTGTAGTATAAATCACCCCGAATTGATATGTTTTGAAATTTTTGTAGAATTTCTTTTGCTATAACAGAAGCTAATAGATTTCGAGCACTGTCTCCAGGAAGACTGTCACCTGCATGAACCAGCAGACCTGCTGTCTCTAAGTTTTCTGCGAGTAGATTCTGCAATATCTATTAACATAAAATTCAGTTGCTATAAATTTCAGTTAAAACAAAACACATTGGTGTTAATTCCTTAACATAAGAGTCGGCTCACACCGAGACGCGATGCGACGCGACACTGCGCGCACATTTTAATAAAGCGACTCAAAATATAACATTATTTACTACACAAAAAGAAACACATTTCATTGTGAGCCGCAGCCTGAGGCCGCCGTGGCGACTTGTCTCTACTATTGCAAGTGGTAAACTGCGCTGCGTGGCGTTACTAATAGTACTTTTATAAATAGATAATTATGTACATAAATGAATACTTACACCACTGTCCTGTGTAGTTTGGGATTGTGTTGATGGACTACATGGCAGTGGAAATGCAGGTGTTAAGTCATACACAACCCCTGTACCAATGCTTTGCTTTTCATTAAACACTTCCAAGGCTGTGGCTGAGATATCAAGGCTCTGAAACAACAAAACAAATTAGACTTCATTAAGGTTTACTTAATTCAAATATTAATGAATAATAATAATAATAATAATATTCCACAACTATCACACAACGCCATCTAGTCCCAAGCTAAGCAGAGCTTGTGTTATGGGTACTAGACAACTGATAAACATACTTATATATTTCTAAATACATACATATTATAGATAAATTACACCCAGACACAGAACAAATGATCGTGCTCATCACACAAACATTTGTCCTGGGTGGGAATCGAACCCACGACCTCCGGCATAGCAGTTAGGGTCACTAACCACTAGACCAACAGGCCAGTCAACAATACAATGTTATTGTCACTTACTACAAGACTCGCATCATCTGAAGGCTCTTTGCCTACATATTCCGCGAACCACACCCTCCAGCAACGTAGAAACAGCACTCGTTGGCCTACTTTGGGAACGAGTTCTTTAATGGTGTCTGGCGTAAGGGCAGCTAATGCCTCCAGAGTAATTTGATTATCTGAAAGTGTACAATATTAACTACTTATTAGTAAAGTTAGTCCGAAAATTATTACCTTTTTTATATATAACATGCTGATCATGCCCACTTCGTTGGGCGGTGACCGTGTCTACCACCGACCACCCACAACCTACCTCCCCTACAACCTGATAAACTCACAAACTTAACAAATGAACGGATACACTGATGTTTTTAGTGTTTTTTATTCATTGACATTAATTTTATTCCACCTATTCCAGGCGAAGATTAACCCAAAAACACAAAAATCATAAAAATTGGTCCAGCCGTTCTTGAGTTTTAGACTAGGGCTCGTACACATAGCGATCCGTTTTACAGGTCCGTTATTTGATGGCGTATGGAGTTGCATGAGCGAGTTCACACACAAAACAGTATTCCGGATTCAGTAATCATGTCGCTCCGGTCCAATTCTGATCCGTTAAAACGGATCCAGTAAAAACGGACCTATATGTGTAGGTACGCGCCCTAACACGACTTTGTTTTTTTAAATATAATATGTTACAGGCAAAACTCATAATCAGTCAAAACCACTTTTGACTGGTGTCAGTCAAAACCTTTAAGTTCAAATGCGTTTTCTGCATTAAAAATTTGTTGAAAAAAAACCTTAACCTAATAAGTTTCTATGGAAATGTTTGTTAAATTCGTTTGACTAGTCAAAAGTAGTTTCGACTAAGAATTTTGACTGTGACATATATTGAAAGATAAAATGGATAACTAACCCATATTACAATCTGTACAAGTTTGGGACTAAATACTAATAGGACTAAATAATGTGTGGAATGTCCAATAATATTCATATTTATTTATTACGAAATCATGAATTTCATTTTACTAGTAGGTTTCGTTCACCTAGAACTAAGATCTCGTGATGCCCACCCCTGATTTTACATTTATGCTGAACATAATGTTTGGACTTGCCTCTGACTTCCCCCTGCTAACTTGGTATGGCAATTCAACTTTAAAGTTTTTGTTGCATCTCTTAAGAATCACATAATATTTAAGTTATTTAATTGTTTCTCTCACTCAATCAAATTTTAAATAAAATTAATTTTTTTCGTGGATATTTCACACATCACTATCAACACCATACTAAGCAAAGCTTGTACAGACAGACACAGTTCAAGTTACACAAGGCAAAGGCAAGGAGTGTATAGTTTGAATGTTTGATGCATATCCCACTGTACTATGGGAAACAGGAAGTTGGTATAATAAATACTTTTTTTTTTTAATAAATATTAGATACATAAAATATTATAATAACACCCAGACAGCGAACAAACATTAATGTTCATCAAACAAAATGTTTGTTCTCGGTAGGTATCGAACCCACCGCCCACAGCGCAGAAGGCAGCGCTGCTGCCAACTAAGCTATGGGGGACTACTAACATGATTAACAAGTTAGTTATGCATAACATGGTCTCTCAACTAGGTTCATGCATACAAACAGGTTAATCCTGTTTTTTTTAATGGGTATAGCTTGCCTACCTATCAAAATGTAAAATTTTCATTTCAGATATTATGTATCTTTAATGTGTTAGTAAGCAAAAAACCTTAAATAAATAATCTAAAACCAAACATAGGCTTTTTTGCCACTAGGGTAGAGTTTGGCCCAAGTACTGCCGGTCTTACACATCATGTCCTCTGCAACAACGGTTAGGTGGCTGTTGATGCCCCTGCGCATGCAGGGATGTGGTCTGATGGAAGTCATCAGTGATCATTTACGAACATCCCTTAGTGCGCTAGTAAAGTACAGTACCTATTCACAGCAACCCGCAATGAAAATACATCATCATAAAACCGTTGTTCGCACACTTCGCTATTCGTGTTCGCGTATTTTCACCAATTACGACGAAGGGTGGAGGCTCTCTTCACCTTTAACTGGCTATCTAAAAGACAATTAAGCTATACGACTAACGAAATGTTAAGAATGCTAAGAAAAAATGAGGTTAGAAATTAAATTAATTATTTGTACCTACCTAAAAACGTGCCTGCAAGCTCAGAGAGGCCCCAAGTTGTTAAAAGCTCTAAAACCTCGTCCATTTTAAACACCGCAAGCGTGCACGCTAGATAAAATAATTTTAGTTATAGGATGCATCACAAACACATACACATAGCAAATTGTTAATAAAATTGAAAGACAAACTTACCCAATACACTTACCAGTCAGGTATCTCACAAATGAACTAGTTTTTCACAGAGAATGTAATGAACAAAAAAAACGGCTGCGGCTGGCGGCTGAGTGACGGCGGCGCGGACGGATATAAGTCACAGAGTACTTTTGTTTTATGAATTATGATATTAATCTATGGCATCTTCTAGGGGGACGGCGTACAATACGGGTCGAGAAAGAACTTGCTTGAGGTTGAGCACAGAGTATTTGAACTGAGAGTAGAGATAGGTTATAGAGAGTCAGAGATGCACCGATCTACAGAGATGGCGGTGCCGCGGTGCAGTGGCGCTGGCGCGTGCCGGCTGGGCTGGAGGCCGGGGTTACCAACTCCTAAAAATATTTACCCCTAAGCTAAAGGCAAAAAAAAACCCCTAAAATTGCCACATTTACTTGAACATCCCCTAAAAATTTTTTATTGGTTTGAGTCATAACAAAAAATTGCTTGATAACGCAGCAGTTCAATACAATATCTAAATGCAAAACTATAGATCAAACTGAACAATAACCAAGCCAAGGTATTTTATAATTTCTAATAAGCGTTAACAAAAGTCTCTAAATACATATGAGTAGATGATTGTATTGACCAAAAAACAGTTGATAGAAGGATTCACCTTAAGGTTGATGTTCACGGTAGCCCGCGAAAATTCAAATTTTCTTACGTTTTTATCGATTTGCAGGCCAGTGCTAGGTTGTATGTTAGTGAAAATATGATTCGCGGGTGTAAGACGTATGCAGTTACAGAATTATAATCATGAAAATCATCATTACAACCCTCCAAGTTCATGTAACTCTCAAGAATGACCTTATAATCATTCTTGGGAGTTACATTATGGAGAAAAAAAAAAAATGTTGCTTTTAAATAATACTAGCTGATGCCCGCAGCTTCACCCGCGTGGATGTCGTTCAAATTATATACTAAAACCTTCCTCTTGAATCCCTCTATCTATTAAAAAAAACCGCATCAAAATCCGTTGCGTAGTTTTAAAGATTTAAGCATACAGACAAACAAACAAACAAACAGACGCGACTTTGTTTTATACTATGTAAGGAAGGATACAGTCAGTATAATGATAAATAATATATTTTCAATTTGACAACCACAATTGTTCCGCTGGTCTGTGTCAGCTAGCCTTCACTTGTCTTATCATAAAGTACAAAAGAAAAGAGTATTTACAACTAAGCAAACTTATTGAAATGCGGTAGTGGGAATCAGGAATTTATGATTCGCCACAGATTGTTTATCTCAGTTTATCTTCTGCTGGTAAATAAAAAAAAAACATGGAAAGTGATGATGGTTTTTGCACGCCACCCAAGTAAAAGCAAAAAAAAGATAAAAAGCTTCAAAAATAAATAAGAGCGAATGCGAGTTCGACTACCAATGGTGCAAAGAAGAATATGTTATTATGAATTATGGAGCAAAGTGTACTGAAGACTGTACCTAAGCGGGATTTCTTTTTCGATTGCATGATGTTTAAAAATAAATGTGTAACTTTTTTTTCTGAATTTATATTTACTATATTTTTGCAGCTTTTTTGGGAAAAATACTAGGTATATTTGTCCAAAATAAAGATGGCAACCCTAGTGGAAACCCGCAGTGACTTGATTAAGACAAACAAGCTTCTTGTTTAGGGCAAACACGCAGCTTTATTAGGGTAAAAACCTTACTTGATAGCTGCGATCAAGTTGTGTTGGAGTATTTTTAATGATGCATTTGATAGATACAACCAAGAAGGTTGATTGGGGCAAACAAGCACCTTTATTAAGGTGAACTATCAAGTATGATAGAATTTATCATTTAAACTTGATTAGGGCAAACAAGCCACTTGTTTTGAGCAAACATTCTACTTTTTAAGGGTGAACATCCTACTTGATAGCCGCAATCAAGTTGTGTTGGAGTATTTTGACCGATGTTTTTGATGGATACAACTATCAGACTTGACTAAGGCAAACAAGCGTCTTGTTCAGGGCAAATACGAATCTTTATTAGGGCGATCACCGTACGTGATAGTTGCAATCATGTTGTCATGTAGTTTGTTTGTATGATGTATTGATAAACACAACCAAGGAACTTATTTAGCGCAAACATTTAGCGCAAGATTAGATCAAGTTGTATGATTAATACAATTAATTGCAATGATAGATGCTATCAAGTCAAACCAACTTAATAAAGTTTCAATAATCTTTATTGAAGTAATCAAAATGCTTGATTGACACAACTAACTTACTTTGTTACAGTTACCATTTTTTGAACTTGTCTCTTTTTTAACTCTTCTACTATGATGTCTTGTTAAGGGTAATCAAGAAACTTGTTTGAGCGTTCAATCAAGTGAACTAGTGTTGCTGCAATCATGTCGTGATGATCAACTTAACTAAGATTTTGATTGATCTAAACAAGATATCGTCAATCAAGCTAAAAAGTCACTTGATTGAATTGCATTTTTTTCAGTGCAGGTATTCAGCTGCATTCAGTTGGACTGGAAGCCGACCTCGACAAAGTTTGGGAATAGGTCATTCAAATGATAATATAATTATAAACCGAATTCAAATCCAGACAGACGGAAACTGATCAATTTAATTCACACAGGTTACACATAACTATTTGAAAGCCTATCCCTTGACACTCTACAAGTTTCTCGTATATGCATTAACAGAATACGTAGCTTCGTCGTCACTTTAAAATAGAAATTAGTTCTCGGTACAACACCCTCAACACAAACTCCTGAGAAATACACATCTTGTTGCTACCTGCTGCCCTGGTACACCTTAGTAAGCGATAGATATGCGAAGATATTTCAATCCTTGTTTTTTGGAAGGCTTCGGGAAATCATCAAATGACTCTTACCGTTTTGGGCAGAGCGGTAGCGAGTGTCAGACTTCTACTGACTAAAAAACACCCATGTTCTTTCTTAGCCCTTTGGGCCGAGGCCGCGGTATCCTGTGGGCATCCCGCAGCCCCAACAGGAAGATCTAGCTAGGTGCCATAAAACATAAAGTACTACAGTGCCATCTATGATACAAACGAAGAGCTAACAACAAAATTCAGTATTTTTTTGCGCTATCAAAGTTACTTAAAAAATAAATAAAACAAATCCATACTAATATTATAAATGCGAAAGTAACTCTGTCTGTCTGTCTGTCTGTTACTCTTTCACGCCTAAACGGCTGAACGGATTTTGATGAAATTTGGTACAGACATAGTTTGGAACTTGAGAAAGGACATAGGATATATATTTTTTTTTTTTCGCGAGATAAACCAAAAATCTGCCGGAAGTCACTATTCCACGCGAACGAAGTCGCGGGCAAAAGCTAGTAGGTACTACATAAAAACCAAAATGGTGACTGCAACCTGTCGACCGACCTCCACAACCCAGTTAGTACTGGGTAATACGAAACCCCTTGGTAAGTCTGTGGTTGTTAGACTTTGGGGCCACTGACTATTTAACGTCTGTCAAAGATTTCCAATTAACTACCGGGACTAGTGATATACCTGGTGGCAATATTGGCAATACCGGTAAAATACCAATATTGCCAAAGTTGCCGGTCAATGTAGATTAGGGCCCTCCACGTACCAACCTTTGCACACGCGTCTTAACCTGAAGATCGTCCCAACTCGTGCTATTATTATTTAGCCACGAGCTCCTTAGATTTTTTATCTTAGAAGATATAACATCGCATCGCATCGCCTAGCATTCGTTACTCACACAGTACACACTACACCGCCGACGCACCATCTCAAACTTATTAGTATTAAGTTATTGTCAAGTGTTAGAGTTTCGTGGTTAAGTTGGAACTTGCCAACAGTTCACCCAGTCAGTTCACAGTGCCATAAATGAAATATGTCTGTTACGTTGTGTTTTGGGTTTTAGGCGCTTTAATTGTAACTTTAGGGTCAAAACAACAAAGAGGAATGATAAATGGCAGAAGTGATATTTAATTTTGTTTTTTCCAACAGGAATTTCTCTGTAGCAGACACGAGATGTAGGTTTGTGACCAGCTGTTGGCAATAGGTCTGCCCGCTGTTCATCATCATTTTATCCCGGAATCTTCCACTGCTGGGAATAGCTTTGCATTCTTCTGCGAGTCTTCTCTGTTTAGTGGGTCCCTTATTTATACATTTCACGTGATTCTGGAGATATCATCGAGCGGGAGGAGTCATTTGATGATTTCTCACCCTCCAAAAAACCAAAAAAATGGACTTAAAACATAACTAGCGACGTGATTTTATACTTACTACTTAAATAAGGTCCTATTAAAATAGGTGGACAGAAATCATTCAGACCACCAATATTTTTTTATTTATTTATTTATTCATTGATTATCACATACATTAAGGACGATGGTAAAAAAAAATAAGAAAAACGCATTAAAGTACCTACTCTTATAGGATGAGTTTGTTCTAGAGTGCCGGCAATTTATTATATTAAGTAAAAAAAAACAGTTTATTTATTGGTGTTTTTGTTTGGATATCTTTGAACGCTGTGTTTTAATTTGTCCACCTATTTTAATGGGACCTATTAATTATAATATCTAACAAATTTCGAAGACCTAAAAGTAGTGAGTTTCAATTTGAAACAATACCGTTACTCTTATTATCCGAATTCTACCTCATCTGAAAAACTTTTAAGATATCTACCTAGTCCTACTAGTGATGCGATGAACGTTCGATTCCAATACGGCTGACTGCGAATTTCAGCTTTCGGTGTTTAAATTTTAATCTAGTTTAGTTCTTATCCATGAACCTTAAAGCATGGAATTTCTTGCCGTTTCTTCTCCATAGGAAACGACCAATCTGATCCATGCGCCTTTTCTCGACGTTTTATAAATGCCCGTGTAGGCCAACGTGAAATAAAATATTTTGATTTTTAATCAGTAGCAGTGATGTTCATTTCTGTACACCGGACAATGTATAAAAGCAAAAATGTCACTTACGGGATATCTTCCGTGATATAGTTAAGAACCGTGAAAGACAGTGGTTATAAAAGCAAAATTTCAGAGTGATCGGTTCAGAGATTTGTGTGTGAAAGATAACAATCAAACTTACTTTCGCATTTATAATGTTATTGTTAGGATTAACATCCGAATCGTTCTCTTGTCCTTATACCAATTCACGTGCGGTCGGCGCAGCATGCCTTCTTTTTCCATACTTCTATATTACTTGTCATCTCGGACGCCTCATTTCTTGCCATAGCATCCTTTACACACTCCATCCATCGTTTCTTTGGTCTTCGTCTAATCTTACAAATTCCTTCTCAAAATGTTGTCCTCATTCCTACGCATCACATCCCCACACCAAGACGAATATCATAGTTAGGATATACAGTGAAACCTGGTTAAATGAGACCTCCAAGGGACCTGAAAATTTGTCTCACTTATAGAGGTATTCCACTTACCCAGTGTCTCAGATATCCAAATCTGTCTCATGGGACCTCAGCATGAGTTCCAGTTATAGAGGTTTCTCACTTATCCAGGTCCCAGTTAACCAAGTTTCACTGTAATATATCAGACAATAAGTATACCAGGATTACAAACTTCAATTTCGGCTTAGCCACATCCCTAGCATCCATTCCCTACTGTAATAAGAAGCTACAAATTGTATCCCAACAAGAGGGAACAAGCTTATTCCACGATATTATTAAGTTTCCACTGTTTCTCGATAAATTACCAAGTTGCTGAGGAACGGAAAGACTTTTTGAATATCATTAATTTTAACGACGCGACGCCTCGAACTCGGTATTAATCAATGTTATAATTATTGTGTTTGTTTTTGTGGGAACCATTTTTCATTGATGTTTTAGTTTGTCATCATAAGCTGGGTTAATTGTGGCTGGGTATTTAAAAACAAATTCGGTCTGCAGTAGGCCTACCAAGACGTCTTAAAACAGTTCTTATTCCAGTGAGAAAAAGAGATGGCGCTAGACACCCTGTGTAGTTCTGTCACGTTTCCACACTGGAATAAGAACTGTTTTAAGACGTCATAGTAGAGCCTCTGGCCAGACGAAATAAAGGCAAGACAATAGTTTCAAAGGGTAGCAGTTGCCGAAATCAGTAAGGAAGACTATACAATACATGCCTGACATGACGCCTGTGATTCCCGAAGGGTTATTCAGAGGTGTACCTTTTAGTACAACCACCACCTCCTTAATGTTTCAGAAGATTATTCGTTAAAATAGTCCTTGCACTCCAATAACATGTAGTTACGAGTAATATCTAACAAGTTTTTATAAAAAAAAACAGCTTCTAAACTTTGAGTAATGTTAATATACCTGATGCTGACCGCACCATCGATTTGGTGTACTGTCGATGTAGCGTACCATCGACTTGGGGTACTGTCGATTCATTAACCCGTCGATGGATCGTTTTCGATACAGCGACCATCGATGTAGTGACTGGTGATGTTATAATATGAACCAGACCCCTAAAAGGCACCCATATGTATATTAGTATGCATCCTTTAAACATGAGCAGTAATAAATAACTAGAACAACTTTCACGGACAAACTCTTTCTAAGCTACTTCAACAAAGAAAGCACTCCAACATTCATCAGGAACAACTAGGTTGTGTGCCAGGGATGTCTAATGATTTCAGCGTAAGCCAATATTAAATAATAATAAAAAACTATCATTTATTGGTATTAAAATCCTAAAATGAGACATTACAATTTTGTTTTCATTTTACAATTATTTTGGCTGACTCATACAGCCAATGATAGCAATTAACTTCTTTTTAGAATACGAATCAATAGATTTTTGTAATTCTTTTAAAGGAGATGGCTAAATGACTGCCTCCAGCAAGTATAGGATTCCCACACTGACTCGTAGTATTTAAACAATCAAACATTAATTATTTAGTGTTTAATAATTTCCTAGAAGTTGCATGAACTAAAGAAAAAGCAAAAATTAAATCTCTTTTCATTGACATAAAATGGTGAATTATACTCGTAATACAGCTGCTAGTTGCTATAGCAACTGCAAGCTATAAGGATGGTCCATATCGCTTTTCAGAATGTTAAATCGAAGTAGTACTTATATCGATTCTTGTTATCAGAACAGTTATCAAAACGATTTATTTACTTGAAACTAAGAAGTGGTAATCACAGTTTTTGGTGGGAATCTATGATGTGCAATTCAGTGTCTTGTTTAGTTCCTTGTGTTTTGAAAATGAGGTTGTTTGGTGACTGTCGATTCTACCCAATTCAACTTAATTAAATCAAAATCAATTAAAACAAGAGATAGCTTCGAATTATGGTTATTCATTTAATCGTGTTACATATTTTGCGAAAAATATGAACTGATGATTATTAAAAAGTAGTTCTATTTTTTTCTTTTAATCGTTTCGATTATTTTATTTCATCTCTAAAAAAAGCACACGTCATTATGTCAACGTCGTTTTAACGCTTTGCCGTTTATTTGTTCGTTGTGCTATTTTGAATTTCCACCCTCGCTTTGACCCTTTTGCTTCTCAACGCGGACTTGACTTGCAGTATATTCATCATGCTATACATGTACTGCGGTAGGTATAACCACGCAAAGACTGCGGCGGCATAATCATCACTTCGTTGCCTGCTGCTCTACTTACTATCCTAACTGTAGATGACTCACCTTTTTTTTTGCGTCTGGGAAATCATCAAATAACTCCTCCCGCTCTTGGGCAGAGCGGAAGCGAGTGTCAGACTTCTACTGACTAAAAACCACCCATGTTCCTTCTTCGCCCTTGTGCCGAGGCCGCGTTATCTCTTTCGATAATCCGCAGCCCCGACGGGCGTCGGCCCTTTCGGGCCCCTCCTTGCTGACATCTCTTTGAGGCGCGCGTGGAACACGAACACGACGTCGACACCACCACCACCACCACCTCCTTCGCTAGCATAACTGCTTCGCAGAAGGAGGCGATGGCGTCCCATTCCTTCTCGCCCCGGACCATGGCTTGCACCAGGACCGGACGTGAGAGGTCGCCGCCGCCGATTGCCACTACGAGAACACGGTGGGGATCCGCCCAAGCAGTGGAAGCATCCGGGCGCGTTCCTCCCGCCTGATTCGGCACAAGTACCTTCCGAAACATTCGTGTCCGGTGAGGACCTGCGTAAGACGGAAGGGGCGCCGTGGCTACTCTCTAGCCACTCCCCAAATAGCCCTAGATGACTTACCTCAATTGTTAACCATCGTGGGTTAACTATTACCTATGTGGGTTATTGAGGTGAGTCATCTACAGTTAGAATTAATAAAATATAAGAAACATCGAACAAATGTGACTTCCATTTAGGGGGATGAAGACCTCAACTTTTAAGTCAAAAAATATACTACGTGGATATTTTATATAAAAGCCAAACTACAAATAATCCTTAGGATGACATACTGTCATATTACTGCAGCTGTAATGTGGGGAACAGAACTCTGGGCTGTTGATGTCATGTAATGACAGTGATCTGGTATCTGGGCATCTGGGATGGGCGAGAGACCAGAACACGCTATCCGCTCCGGCTTCATTTTTAGGTAAGAATAACAGAAAAGAATAAAGTCATTCACATTAATGCTGTTTTATTTTCAATATTTTTTATGTTAAAAACTTTAGATTATTATTGTATCGATTCTGTTACACTTGAATTTCAATCCCATCTCTAGAAAAATCAAACGTCAAACGTCATAATGTCAGATGTCGTTTGAACGCTTTGCCGTTTGCATGTTCGTTTGGATTTTTATTTTGGATTTTCAATGACCCTCGCTCGCCTACTTACGGACCTCTCGCTACTCGACACAGACAGAACACCACCTATGAACATTGTCTGTGAAAACCGTCTTTATTTTACTCATTTGGATGAGTCCGTTAGGTTTTACAAGAGTAAACACGCGGGTGGGAGTAATTTTTGCGCGGATTGCAGAAAGGCCGTTGTATTACATTTTTAGGTGCAATTACCCCTTTGTGTATATTTACTAAAGTACCACGATGCGAATTCGGGGTGGCTCGTTTAGACTTTAATACAATTATATCAATTTCAATGCAGATACATCCAAATGCCTAAGTAAAAGTTCATAGCAATGACATTTGTTTGCAGTTTTATACGTATTGATGTAGGAGCTAAACGATTTTATTTTCAGGATTTTCAACATATGATCAACTTCCGAAAGTGTTTTTTAAATGAAATACTAATATTCAACTATTCAGCGTTGCATTTTGCTAGGTGCCATGTTTATACATGCTTGACTCAGCCGTCCTACCTGAATTTAGCCATCTCCTTTAGTTTACTTCGCTCATGACTGTGGTAAAAATATTAAAATAATTATAAAACTCTACAGATTCATATTCTAAAACCTGGGTCAGGTAACGGTTAAAACTGACTGTACCTTTATATCTAAAGGTACAGTCAGTTATAGAGTAGTACAAGGGTATAGACCAACCGAATGTAAGCTCTTTCTTTTAACAGCACAGTTTTTTTTAAGCTATCATCATTTTTTTTGAAGTCTGTGCAATTCTTCCATACTTCTCTATTGCTCGTCATCTCAGCAGAACATGTTTTACGCTATTTTAAATTGTTCGCCACCCCTGTTGAAGGTATACTATAATACAGCTCAAGTTTAAACAATAGCCCGCATGTACCGCCGTGTTCAGCACATTACCGAACTTGATTCATAATTCACAAGTTAAACGATTTAGCCTCAAACACTGAGGATTAAACTTGCGCTATGTTTAGTATAATAATATTCTTTGTTTACTTGCTATTATGGAGGGACATGGTGGTTTGATCCCCCTCGAAGGTAAGTTAAAACCGTTCTTCATCATTTTGTCCTAAAATCCTTTCTTTAATGAGACATTACTATTTTCATTTGCTATTGGCTCACTCATGTACACACGGCTACACATCAAGCTATACAAAACCAGTATAATCTGATCGTTCATTGTGCGAAAAGATCTAGTACAGTGAGGCCAAGATTAACTGGTTTTGTATAGCTTGATGTGTAGCCGTGTGTACCTACCTATATCTAAAGGTCAACAATAAGTTTGGCGAAGCTCAAAAAATGCTTCGAGACTCATCCCCCTCGCTTGACTATGCTGAACCTGCAGAAAAACTTCTAGCGGGTCACCAACTGACATGGTCCGTCTGGAAGACTCTAAACCGACTTCAAAGGCACGTGGACAACCTGTTTGATTTTAAACCTATCATCATTGCTTTGACCTGCCTTGAATTAACGTGTGACTAGTGATTAACCTGGTATCAGCCTTCACCAAAGAAAGCGATACTTACACACGCTAATGAATCCAGTAAATCAGAGTTGTGTGTCGTTTTTTTTTTTTTTTTTTTGGTGGGCGGAAAAGAGTTGTGTGTCTTGGGTTAGAACTCGAGAACCATCTAAGAACATACAATTTCTATGTTAATTTTAATCTTTCACGTTGATACTGTAGGTATTTTCATTATTTTTGGTTTACAAACCCTCAACCGAGCCTCGACAACAAAGAAATCATTTTCTCCCCATTTGTTTCCACGTCACATACGCCTCGTATACGCCTCGCATACGCCTCACATACGCCTCTATTACGTCACATGTCACAATAATCGTGAGGCGTCAATAATATTCAGATCACGCGTGCACCGCACGGGAATCGAACCGGCGACCCCGGGTTTATTTACCACCGGGTGAGGGGTTCAGCTATAAATCTAATTTGTTATGTATTGTGCTATTGGGTTTGTGTTGATTTACATAATATAACATCACGTTTATTTGTCCAAAAGGTTAAGCAGAGAGATGCCTATAAAACCTACCATGAAATGAGAAATATACAACCAGGAAGGAATATGACATAAAATATCGCACCTTAATTACATGGACGTGTGGAGAAAATGCGTTGTAAAGTCATACATGAATAAGTCACTAAATAAGTAAGATTTTGAAACTTTAGTGAAGGTTTTGTATGTCAAATCTTTACTAAGTGGCGGCCTAAGTACCTAATCATTATATATCTTGAAGTCGGTTGCAAAAATATTAAATCAAACAAACAAAAGTCACCGACTTCAGAAACTGATTTTTCTTCTAAAGTTTATTTTTCACAGTTTTGTGTTTTTTTTTTAAGTCGGTTTTATTTTTTGTTAAAAAGTTTTTTTCAGTAACCAAAAATGCCCCATTTTTACTGTCATGATAAGAGGCCTACCAGGCAAATTCTAGGTAATGTCCAAAACGAATTCTCAATAATTTCCACGTCAATTTTCATCACAATTCCAGCTAGCGGCCATTTTCTTCATATTAGACTTCAATTTCATGCCTATCCTATGAGAAACTTTCCCGACTCCCCACGGAACTCGTAAAAACTAAAAACGAATCAGACTAACTTCTTACGACTACTCACATACTAATATACAGGGTGGGTTTTCAAACTCCAAAGCATTTATTTCAAACCAGCTTATCCCCGCTGTTTCGCCTGCATAAATGATTTTACGTATAAATCTTTAACTCTGGAGTCGATATTTAAATTAAGGTGTGGTTGCCTTGCTGCGGGTTATTCTCAATAGATTCCGCGGCCTCGATATAAAGGGCTAAGAAAGAACACAGGTGGTTTTTAGTCAGTAGAAGTCTGACAGTTCCTACGGCTCTGCCAAGAGCGGGAGGAGTCATTTGATGATTTCTCACCCACAAAAAAAAAGGTCTGGTTGCATAGGTTGGTCCGTGGATGGGTGACCATCCATTACACACCGAGTTTCCTTCGTGCCTCGGAAAACACGTTAAGCCGTTGGTTCGGTTGTCTCTTGAAGATCTTTGTCAGTCGATAAGTAGTCAGAGGCTTGAAAGTCTAACAATCAGTCTTGCCAAAGGTATCTTATTATTTATCTAATATAAGTGGGTTGTGGACGTCAGATAGGTCGTAATTTCATGTAAAATACTGGTATTCAGCTGCATCCAGCTAGAATGGAAGCTGACCTCAACATAGTTGGGAAAAGGCTAGGCAGATGATGTTTATATTATGTTTCATAGTTTCCATTTTACCTCACCACCCTAAAACTCACTCTGTACATTGTAAACATACATACACATAGACCTTTATATAGTATATAATACACGTCGAGTAGGTCACATATAATTTCTCGAGGGAGATCCGTCCGTTGGCTTCAGAGTATAGCACAGATTACCTGGAACTGGGTCAGTGGTACAATGCTGTCTTGTTCTACTAGATGGATATACATAGTTGTTGCGTAGACTGTGGTTGATTAATGTTGTCTTGTCTTGTATTACTGGTCTGTAAGGAACTGGCTGGTAACGCATTGCAAAAAGTACCGAAGATTGAGGCGAGAGAGTTTATTTTTGCTTGATACTCTTTCAACCATCGAGCAATCCTTTTCGAAAAAGCGGTGCTAGTCTAGTAAGTCGGTCGGTCCGCCAAGTCATAGGTTTCGAGTTCAAAGATCCTAAGATATGTGTGTATTGCTTCGATAAACTGAAGCAAATAATAATAACACATGCAATTTTGTTGCGTGCTCATTTAAATTAAAAATAAAATAAAAACAAAAAATACGACGACATTTTAGCTTGTATCTAAATATAGTGGTTCGAATCGCCCCATTCCTAGGAGATTCACACCGCTCGGCGCTCCATGGACCGCCGCGGTGCGAAACAGCCCATTCTTAAGAGCTCTTCTGCGTTTCACACCGCGGTCCGAACCGCTCGTGGTCCGAAACGACGAAAGACCCATTTTCACAGGAAAACATTGTGAGGAAACCAGCGACCTAAGAGCAACCTGAGAGATATTTCTTGACAACATGTAAAGCCAAGCCCGAGACCAATGGGCGGCCAAAATAACTCTGACACCAGCCCCCGTAGCATGGCGATTCTATCTTTATTCTACCAAGAATAGACAAAGATTTGTCCATACAATTTGACATGAAACCTTGCTACAATCTGTCATTTTGTCGATTCTTCCGTCGACAAAACCCGTTTCTTCGGTGGTCATGCTAAGCCCAGGTTAGGCAAAAAGAACCACACACCAGACTATCAAAGCTTCCGTAGGGGCTGCGGGTTGTTTGAACGAGATACCGCAGCGTCGACACAAAGGGTTAAGAAGGAACATGGGTGGTTCTTATTCAGTAGAAGTCTGACACTCTCTACCGTTCTACCCAGAGCGGGAGGAGTTATTTGATGATTTCCCAACCTCCAAAAAAGAAAACTGGCCAAGTGCATGTTGGACTTGCACCTGAAGGGTTCCGTGACATTGTAGTAGACATATTCTTGTAGGTTTTCCTGTAATCTATAAGTGTTTAACTAATTTCTGTATTTTTTTTTAATTTAGTCTCAGGTGTTTCCTGACATAAGCGGGGGGGGGGAATGGTCGATCAGACAGACAGACAGACACACGAGTGATCCTATAAGGGTTCCGTTTTTTTCCTTTTGAGGTACGTAACCCTAAAAAGACTATTTCAGCTATAGGTTTCACTAAAAAGCATCCAGAATATTGTTCAAAATACAGCCAAGGACGAGATAGTTCATTAACTCGGTTTATATTCAGTGGCACGGGCGCATCACCTAATCTTTTTAATACCCAATTTGCGAAGAATTTAATACACTTTCAGCATGCAAGGTTTTATACTGAACTGTTTTATGAAGTGTTAGGTTACGTGGTAAAAGCAAAATTGGGACGCATAAAAAGTAGTCAACATGCTTCCCTATTTTGCTACATCCTTTACATAGAATTCCACGACATAACATAACTCAGGAGTTATGTTATGTCGTGGAATTCTATGTTACAGGTAATTGCAGTAGGTTTAGGCAGAAGTGTATCTATTAGTACAACCTATTTTGCCAGTAAGTCTCATTTAACAGGAGGTGACATTATTACCATATCGGAGTAACGAACATTCTGAATACCGTACTTCGTCATAGCGTACAAGGGGATCGGACTGGGTCAAAATAATATGATTCTGTTTAGTCCGTAAGTTAGATTATCGAAAAATATTGAATACGTGTTTTTTGTTTTATCAAATCAATAAAAAATGACGAAGATAAAACGCGTCAAAGATCTTGGAGTGGGGCTTGAAACGTCACTTGTGTCGTCAAAATGTACTATCATTATGACGTCACACGAGTTTTCGAAGCACTGTATCGTCTTCATTTTAAGATTACGTGAAAAAAGAAAAAATACGTGTCTAATATTTTTTGGAAATCTATCTGACGGACTAATTAGTTTTTTTTGTCCGATCCCCTATTCGGACTCACAAACTTTCTGTATACCGTACATTGGTATTTCGAACTTCGGAGTAACGTAATACAGTCCCCATCAACTGGGTACAAATCCAGACTCCGCGGCTGCCGCTAAGAAATTCCTGAAACCTAGAGATTCCCGAAAAACCCAGAAATACTTTTTTCGAGCAGTGAATCGAACCCAGAACCGCACAGCAGTCGCACTTGTGACCACTAGGTAGACCAACAAAGCGGTACAGATATAATATTTCGGAAGTAAGGGCTCGTTTAGGCAGACGCGGGGCGTCGCGCGGCGCGTGCAGAAGGCTCGTCTCGTGCTTTTTTATTAATTTACTGAGAGACGGGTCCACCGCAATAAACGCTGCATTTTAAACTAACGTGTGAAAATAGCTTCTCGTAAAATCGACGATTGAAATCGTTAACTTTTTCATACATCGCCATGTGTTTGAATTAAAAACGCAGCACGCAGCACGCGCCGCGCGACGCACCGCTTGTACGTAAACATGCACTTAAAGAGTTAAAAAAAGAGATGTTGCTTAAGAGGCAGCACTAACTGACTTGCTGGTCCAGTGGTCGCAAATACGTTTGCTGAGCATGAAAACCTGGGTTCAATTTCCAGATTGGTCAAAAATTTTTTGGGCTTTCCGTCAGGAAACTCTCAGGAGCAGCCATGGAATCTGGATTTGTGTCCGTTGATGGCAATAGGCTTGCCCTGCTTCATGGCATTTAAACATACCTGGTGAAATATGTGTTAATTATTATTTATACCTCTGCCTAACACCTCGGGTTTCACTGGCGTGATGATATTACGTTACTAACAAAATCTCATTAAGTTCTTCTCCATGCAGTGTCACGAGCACTCGATCGCATCTCGAAGTGTGGCTTGAGTCGCAATATCTTTACTTTAAAACCACACAAGCGGTTATGTCGTCTCGTTGCGCAGAACAACCAATTTACACTATTACGTAGGGGTTATGTGAAGTTCTTTTATTTTTGGGATATTCCTTTGTAGTTGGTATAGGATTCAATAGGATCCCATGTAGCTAATAACATGAAAACGTCCTGATTATCTTAAAAACATTTTCTTTTAAATAAATGAATCATCAACTCCTATTGAGCCCACGCGTGATAGTATGAGTGGTGGTGAAGCTCACTCCCACTGCACAGACACGAGTATTGTGTCCCAGCAGAGAGAACGACATGCTGATTAGACTTTTCATTTATTGGGACAAGCCTGCCAGACTATAAATTCTCAGACCACTGCTACTCCTGAAAGCCAGAATCAATAATGATGACCACCAGAAAAGCACCGAGACAATTCTTAGCGTGTCGATGACAATTTAAATTGAGTCGGCCCAAAATTTGGCGACGAGTTTGGCACTTTCAGTAGCCTTCATCAGCTCCTGTGATGTGCAAGTAAAGGGACAGTCTGGACACGATATCAAGTGCCCCATAGTTTGTAGGGCAAGACCACATTTACACTCCGAGACAAATGAAGCTCGACGAAGTTCCAGACAAACAATTATGCTGTCTTGGATTCCGCATCGAAATTAATCAGAAAAGAATAGCGGAGAATAAGGTAGGCTGGTTAGATTACTAATTATATACTATTTGCTTACTAATTATTTCCTGGGCGTAATTATGGTATAAGATTACGTTGAAAATCTTAGAGAAAAACGATTAAAGGGTCTTAACAGACGTAGCGACATTCCATATATTTTTTTAAATATGTTTGAATTTATAGAAATAATTACGTTTAATATGACACAAAATAATGCAATTTTTACAAAAAAAAATCTGGTCTGGATGCAGAATGCAGCGTCGTAAAATATGCACAATCAGGAAAAGCCATAATTATAATGCCATGCACTCAACAACAAATAATGACAATCTATCTTATCTTGCCCTCATATTAATGAAAAAAAAATACAGGATTTTATTCATGAAAGCACTTCACTACAGAACAAAATGTTCGAACAGTATAGTATGAAGGTCTATTTCGGATACTAATACAAAATTTATCAACTTTTCCAATCAGAAATGTGTAGAGGATATTTGTTGGTGGTCACCAACAAATATCGGAGAAAAATATATGAATATTCTAGCTTCTAGAGAAAATATCTTAAATATTTATTCGCAATGCTGGTATGTAAACTAGCTTTATTAAACTTGTTAATGAGACTAGTTTCTTTTCATAATATTCATGACTAACTAAGATATGATAATTATGTATAAAATTATTCTACTAAAGTCTCCTACGATGTTTTTTTTTACTTTATTGACTGAACTCATCTGTCTCAGTTTTACGAGAATTTAGCTAATAAATATGGAATAAAACGTAAAAAGAGAACTAATAATAATATTGGAACTAGTCTACCCTCGCGTCTACTAAAAACATTTATTTTTACAATATTTTAAAAACATACAATATTTTAAAAAAATGTCTTCAAAAGGCCTCCTTAATTCTATTTCATGGTCCCCCTAAATATCTCGAACGTGACTGCGGGACTCGATATTCGAATTTCCTAGTTTGCGATACAACGATAGTATTTTTAAAGTGTTTGTGTTTCGGCGACGTGACGGGTAGGTGGCGTGTTTAGCTTTACTTTGGAAAAAGTTGTTTGCTTTCTGTATCGGTTAAAATGGCATATTGAGGTTGTAATAGATACCCTGGTACTTTGTTTCCCAAGCCGAAACGAAGTTCTTTTTCTTCTTATTCCGGTAACATTAAACATATTCATCATCACCAGCATATAATGTTCCCATTGCAGGGACTCATTAAATAGTTTTACCGAGTTTCGTTTTGACGCCCAACTGGGACTTTTTATTTAAAAACTACCTTCCTGGACTTCCAAACAAACATCATGATTGGTACTTAAGAGTTCTGAAAAAGGTCCCTACTTCAATGTTTTTAACTATCTTTCTGCCATATGAAATCTTTTTGCCAAGTTTTGTTTTGGCGCCCAACTGGGACTTTTTTTATATCAAAACTACCTTCCTGAACTTCCAAGCAAACATCATGATTGGCACTTAAGAGTTCTATAAAGTTCAAGGGTAGTATCTATCTCGTTACCGCTAAGCCTTGTTCCGCAAGATATTATTACTATCTGAACTATTACAAGCAACTACTAGTACAAGCGATCATTTCCCAAAGGTCTTGTGTATCGTTACTCGACTACTTCTCACTGCTTTGAGATAGAAAGGTGTAATCGTAGTTTTTGATTTCTTTTTTTTGTATTATTTTTTTAATTAATTTAAAAGGAGTACTTAAGTATTTACAAAACAAAACTATGTTTTTCATAGAAAAAGGATGGAGTTGTAAGTTTAATTTTAAATGAAAGATATAAGCATAAGCCTCTGATTTTTGGCTTTTTAACTTAGATGTCAAATGTATGTTATGTTTGGCGCTAAATATACGCCTTTATGTTGTTTCGTAAGTGTCCCAGTTTGGGCGCCAAAATCAACCCACCTACCAACCGGTATGCCCAAAAATCAACAATTCTAGTTCTCAAGTCTTGAGTGAATATTGTTTCGTCTGGCTTTGTAGGAGATCTTCCTTGTAATACTAATGGACAGCTGGCTTAAAAGGTGACGCTCCACAACAGTCCTAGCTTCGCTTCGTACTAAAATATTAACAGAATCATTAATTGCAAATCAAGGTCATCTTACGCATGAATGCGGTATACAGATGAACTGAGCAGCTGTTTACGGTTACAATACACTAAACATAATCTGCCGCGATGGCTACCTAATAATATCACACCTGTAATTCCCGATGGGTTAGGCAGACTTGAACCCTAAGTACATCCGCATTTGTTTAGTTCATTTTGAAAGCCGTGTAATGGGGAATGAAGCAATAGCCATAAACCGGGCACATGTCAAGACTTCGTGGCTGCAACTGAGAGAATTCCGATGGCATAACCTAAAAATACTTCGCTCAAACTGGGAACACAACCAAGGATATCATGCTCAGCAGTCGCTCTTGCAAATACTAAACCGATGAGGCATTTACCAAGACCAGTCTCGCGCGAATATTAGCCGTGAACAGCCAGGAGTGCTATAGTGTACTTAGCACTGGTCGGTTGACTTTACCCTTAGTTAAACCACATAGCTCTATCCAAATAGTTAGTATCCCTGGGGTCCTATAATGTAACTAGTAACGAGCCGTCTGGCACTGGCGTGTAATTCTCACAAGATTGACGTTTTCGGGTCGAATGATCGACCTCACTAATTGTGACCCTGATTGTTTCGTTGTGAAATGACGGTGGATTTTGGTTTTATTTGTATCGTAAGCTTTACTGATGTTATTCGGTTTGGCAAGTTAGTAGGGTGTTCAAAAAAAACTGATTCGTGAGTGTATTATTAGGGATCAAGGAAAGATCCTTAAATAATCCTTTTTGGAATAAGTGAAACTAATTATCGCGATGGTTTAATCACATGCGAAAAAATTTAGTAAAATGTTACGTTTACATTGGGATTTGCGTAGCTTGATTGATTGGTCATTGTACGTACTACTAATTCCACTGACACCAATAAAACTGGAAAAGAGTAAAGTACCTTTGTAACAGAAATCGATATCCTAATCGCAAAACTTCCAGTCCAACCCTTCCGGCAAAAAAACAAACTCTAACTCAATACTTTACAAAAGAATCTACGTTTAAAAATGATATTCAAATGAGTTTTAAAAAGGACACCGAAAGCCTGTGAGACTACGCTAGAGTGTGGATGAATGCTCTAATAAGCAAGCACACGCTTCGCTTGCTCGCTAAGCGGTGTTGCTCTGTGAAAAAACGCGGCAACTTTGCATAGAGGTTTGAATTTTTTACCGGGCAACACTAAAAGTTGCGTTAGCATTCATAAGTTTATCCGCTTTTGAAAAAAAGGTTTGGTTTGTTTTTTTTAAACAGCCTGTTTGCGTTTTATGTGTGAGGATTTTGGTTGAATTTGATTCTACTTTATTTTTCTGGACTGTGTACAGGCGATATGACTGGAAAGGAGGTGAACACGAAGAATAGGAGCAATAGAGAAGTATGGAAGAAGAAGGAAGACAATATTATGCTGCGTCGATTCCAAATAAATTGCGGTAAGTATAAGTTTTTAAACTGAAATGTTCACTAACATATCAACACAAGTTAGTATATAAGTATCATCATTATTCATAATTATCATTTCATTTAGTTTTAAGTAAAATTATAATTGTGTATTTAAATTGTATTATTTTATTATTAAGAATTATTTAAATATTTTGTTGTCATTGTGGTGAATGCTGTGTATAACTATTATGGGCTTACATACCAGCACTTTTGTATTGTAATATTTTATATGTAACTTTTTAGTATGTATTGCTGTTGGTGTACCTAATAAATAAATAAACACAAGCTCTAGCAGTAACACCATGATCACTGATATAAACCATGTGTTTGTCCGTGATCATTGTCCTTGGAATAGCGGTGGAATATCGGGAACTCAAAACAAACAGTAAACATGGTAAATATCCCGTTTTCGGTGTGATGATAATGATGAAAGAAATGCAGAAGAATGACGATCCTCTTTTTTAGGGTACCGTAGTCAAACGGTTAATAGGTTTTTCACTAACCTACAATTCAATTTTGCTGTTCAATGAAAAACAAAGTTTACATTAAAAATATTGTTATTATATTGCTTGGTGCTATAGAACCCTATAAGCGAGTCCAACTCCACTTGGACGATTTTTATAAAAATACTTTACAAAACAGAAATAATTGTATTTAAGCAAACAAAGCAAAACAATATACGAAGTAAGTACTTTCACAAAGTCCTCCGTTGTTGTCTCGATAACAAAATTAGATAAAGAGACTTACTTTGGCATAAATTACGTTGCGGATCAAAGTTGACATACTTTATCTTACATAAACCGACAAAAGTAAAGCAAAAGTGTCATGTCACAACATGTTCTTAAAGCGAATAGCGTTATAATCAGCGCGGAGCGTTTTATGCGACATATATCACGCTGGATATACAGTCGTACAATGTATATGTGTGCAGAGTAGGCTGGGATAGAGACTGCGAAGTTTGTGCCGTAGTTCGATGAAATGAAAACACGATAACTGACAAATGTTTGCACTAACTGGACAGGTCTACTCAAATCTGTGTAGTTCTTTCTTTAAACGACCATCTCAGACACTAATTTGCATAGTGAGTTCATCAAAATTATGTCTGGATCTTAAAAGAGACTATAACCTATGAGTTTATTACGCCGGTTTTTTCTCAGAGCAATCAGGAACGAAACACTGGTACCATCTAATTTCCAAAAAGAGACATGTAAAAGTGTTTGTAAAACCTATTTGCAAAATGGACATTATTTATCATGTAGGGCTTGAAAATATAACTGGATATCGTACAAAAACATATCAATTAAAAATATATGATCAATAAATCTAAACAGGTTCGATAAGGGTGGTAAACCTGTGCCCAACTACGAGTGAGCCGAGCTAGTGAAGTGAACGGTGCCCTTGCAGCCAAGTTGGTTTCAGTTACTGCGTTGTACCACTTGTACCCCATTTGGGAATTTAATTTAAAACTTGCCCCAATTAATTGTAGATCACAAAAGATATATAATACAGCAACTAACAAAACTGAATACTTGTACCAGTATTTTACATGGAGCGTTTACCTATGCGACCTCCACAACAATAATACGACACGTCTTAGTAAGACTGGTTGTCAAAATATCACCAAAATATAAATAATATTTCCTGAAGTTTCTGTTCCGGACACTACTCTATATTCCCGCCGGCAGCGATGGCACACAGGAAGAGGCGCGCTTATCTGAACCAGCAACAAATTCGCCGCGTATTTTACATGACGAAATATTAAGAGCAACGGTTACAATGTGCAGCTACCAAACGGGAACACTATTTATTTTTGTTATTTACTTGTACATAAGTTGTTTTATGATATTGTGTGCAGAGGGTCAATACTAAAAATATACACCAATGATTTTAATTAATTAAACATATTGTAGGAGCTCATGGCGCAGGTAATAGCTGTCGCACTGGTCGACCAGTAAGTAACTGTGACCAACTTGGATGCATCCCTCTTTGGTCGCTGCAATGGCACCGCTCACTTCGCTCGCTCGGCTCACTCGTAGTCGGGCACAAGTCTGTCCTTATCGAATCTGTTTTGATTTATTGATAGTATTTTAATTGAAATGTTTTTATATATGGTAGGAGCTCGTGACTTTGATAATAGCTGTCGCACTGGTCAACCTTCAAGGTTAAGTAGAACGTGCTTAGGTTGGTCCGTGGATGGGCACGCTTATATTATCTGAACCAGCAACAAATTCGCCGCGTATTTTACATGACGAAATATTAAGAGCAACGGTTACAATGTGCAGCTACCAAAGTTTCTGTTTAGTCCGTCAGTTAGATTATCGAAAAATATCGGATACTTACGTGTTTTTAGTTTTATCAAATTAATAAAAATAAAACGCTTCAAAGAACATGAGTGGGGGGGCTTGTGACGTCACTTTCTGGTAAAAATGTTATGAAATATGACGTCACACGAGTTTTCGAAGCAATGTATCGTCTTCGTTTTTTAATTACATGAAACAAGAAAAAAAGGGGCAATATTTTTTGGAAATACTCGTATATAGAATTAGATTTTTATGTTGTTTGCCGTATTGCAAGAAAGAGACAAGAACATGTCTAAGCTAAAGCACGTGTTATAAATAAACCGTTTATAAATAAATGCCGAGGCATTTAGGTTTTTTAATTGTTAGTGCAAACGACTACAAGACTTACTGCGGTACTCAGAGAATATTTAATGATTACTGAAGCCGTCACTTAGTAAAGATTTGAGATACTTTTGTACGACAAAATTGTCAATACCTTTACTAAGTGATGGCCTTAGTAATCATTAATGCTCTCTGAGTGCAGCAGTTAGAGACACGACGATTTATAACATAACTAGTTTATCCCAAACACCGTTTCAAGAATTTAATTAGAGTTTTCAGAAACCTTACAATTAGCAAGAAAAGTATTTTTAAAACACAAGTTTTCATTCATTTCAAAGAGTTTTTCCAGTATTTTAATTTAAACTTAGCGGAGTATACTTCAGAAATACGAGAATTTATTTCAAAAGACTTCGTCTTCATGTGCAACTGGTTTTATTTTATATTTATTTTTAGCTTAAAACTTATAATTAATTTCTGAGCTGTTGTGCAAAAATTAAATAACGCCAAAAATATATAAAACGAGTTTGTTCAAGCACTAGTAATTGCTTGAGTTTAATTTGTTAAAATTCCAGAAATCATTATTTGTGTTTATTTTTATCGCCAAAGAGTTAAGCAGAGGTTTACCTATTAGTACACTCAAACATTGCTAGTTATGTTTAAGTCCCATGTAATAGTGGGCGAGACTATTGCCATCATCATTTCAGTCAAAAGACGTCCACTGCTGGACATAAGCCTCCCCCAGGTGTCCGGTGTGACTCCGTGGCTGCTATTCTATTATGATTTTTAGGCCACCAGGTGGGAAAAACATTAAGATCTCTGAAGTGCAGTTAAAATCTTCCAATAAGTAGGTATAAACTATTATAAATTATATATTGAAGCACATTACCCAGACGATGGCACCGGTTGGATGAGTTTGCGGACAAAAGGCGGTAGACTAGTGATGTTCCACAAACTTGGCATCTTTAATATTTTAGACGAATATTAAGACCGAGGCCGAATAGCTATAGAACTATAATAAAGATCGCGGTCCGCCCGGGCGGCAAAAACCCAAGCTTCGCCACTGAAACTATTTCAGGTTCTAATATTGTCAATTTCATTTTTATGATAGTAAAGTAGGTACATATTCATAGATAGGGGAGTAACATTGCCATAGATACCTTTTAAATAATGTAGTTCCAAACACTGAAGATTTATCGAAGTCCATTGTAATAGATGTTGCCGAAACTGGACACAAAAACATACCCGAGGTGTAATTTAGAAACTCAATGATGAAAGAATTGATCAATATATGCTTGCAACAACAGCATTAACAAAGCAATAAAATTATGTTATTTCTAATCTGTCTACTAAATTTTAACGAAAATCTTATTTTTTTTTACTAGGTACTTACCTAATATCATTTAATTTTGCCAAAAAAACAATCGCCAGATTGTTGCTCAATATTCGTCCGACAAAAAATATCCCAGTTTTCGGCCAAACAAACCTCAGCTGCTCTACTAACACCGAACTACTATGCACCTCTTGATATATTGCAACAACGCTAATGTAGCGAATAAAATTCACTGTATCGCATCTACAGACACCTTTGTACTTTAGCGCTGATCTTGTAATCTTGTATTTATAAACGCTTTTTTTCTACTTCTTCTTTATCGTGTGTCAGAGTTTTTTGCCGCTCATGGACTTTGCTTTACCGCCGTCAAGAATCATCACTAATGGGCCTTACATGCCATCAAGAAATATCTCTTAGGCATGCTAATTTCCCCTCGGGGCTGCGGTTGTTCGAAAGAGATACCGCGGCCTCGGCACAAGGGCTAAGAAGGAACCTGGGTGGATTTTAGTCAGCAGAAGTCTGACACTCCTTACAGCTCTGCCCAAAGCGGGAGGAGTCATTTCCCATCCCCAAAAAAAAAGGCTTGCTAGTTTCCTCACTGTGTTTTCCATCACTGAAGCAAGTGACGTTAGTAACGATTTCGGTTCGATACCCAAGTCGTGTCATTGAGTTTTTGCTAACAAAGATTTTTCAGTAGCAGCCACGGATTTTAATTCCTACCTGGCTAATAGCAATAGGCTTGTCCCTCATTGTATGGAAAAAGAAAGAAAGAAAGAAATAACATTTATTGGTACAGACACAGGGCATACATATAATAATAAACATACAAAAATTAAAATGAACAAAAGTTTTTTTTTTTTTAAAATAACTTAAAACTACTATTAATATCATAAACGGGATATTTACCATGTTAAAACGAACTAGAAAGAGGGTAGACCGTTTTGTCTGCTCATAAACATCCACCCGCAATGACTTCAGTTTATCCGTGATCATGGTGCTTGTAACAGCGCCGAAAAATCGGGAACTCGAAACAACAATCAAACATGGTAAATATCCCGTTTATGATATTAATAGTAGTGTCAGTGACCATGTCAGTTTAAAAACTTAACTTAAAACTATTTGGTACAAAAAAAATATTTGCCCCACGGCTGCTCCAAACAGGCCCAGTTCAGCATAAATGTCAGGCAACTAAGTGCCATGACGCTGGTACAAATAACTGGCATATTGTGGGTGTACAATAAGGACACCTCTAGCTAACACTCCTACAGTATTCGAGTAAAAACCGACTAAACAGCAAACAACAACAATCTTCATCATCATCATCAGCCTATAATGTTCCCACTGCAGGGACTCAGGCCTCCTCTTTAGGAGAGGGATAGGCTATAATAATATTCCACCACGCCCAGTGCGGGTTAGTAGTAACAACAACAACAGTGTGTTATAGCATCGTATTGGGCAATTCTGTAATGCTGCTATAATTAGTATTAAATACCTAAATAAATAAACAATAGAACTATGTAAAATGTATCAATAGAACCATGATGAAAATAGCCCAAATATACTCTCAAAATTAACCGAAATTCATATCTTTGCTCCATCCGTTCGCAGCGATTAACTCCGATCCGAAATCCATACAATACCATCTTTCAAGCCTGTTTGGTTTGTACAGTCAACATCAAAAGTTTGTTTGCCTATTATTATTTTCACCCGATTTCCAAAAAGAGAAGGTTATCAATTTGTCACGTTTTTTTGAAGAAATTGAAAAATATCCATTGTTTCAAGTAAAGACTAAACAATAGCCATGTTTAGTTAGTCTAGTTGTTGCAAGCTCTACAACTGAACATGATGTCCTAGGCTCTAAATAAATTGAGTTTTTCTGTAAGAATTTCTCAAGAAGTTTTTCTGAACTCTGGATTTGATAATATCTAATACCCCATGTATTAGATAATATCCTTAAACATTACTAATTAAATGAGGTTGTTCTACAATTATGAATATCTTGTTATTTCTCTTTCAATTTTTCTTTCAATTTGCCTTTAGAAAATTATTTATGCTGTTCTGGTACTCTTAATGATGTTTCCTTAAATATTCTTGTGTGTGTACATAAATGATAGAAAAATAAAATAAAAAGGTCTGCCTAAGCCCTCGGTAAAAATAAGTAAAAAAAACACAAAGGTCGATTTTAAAATTTTTACATTTGAACCTAATCTTTTAGCCATAAATAATAATAATATTAATTTATTTATCAGACTACAAAGTGGTTTAGTAACAATATAACTTAGAACTATGCTAGTACTTAATAACTAGGACAGATCGGGTGCGATTGGTCAGCGCCCCCACTAGTGGGCTGTCTGCCTGGGTGGATACACAAATAAAATAAAAATTATAAAGTAGAAACTCTATTAAATAAATTTGACAGACAGTAGTAGCTCAATATGCCAGCGTCTGTACAAAGTAGGTAGGTAGGTATTGATCTACGGAACCAATGTAGTGAACACAAATCGTATCCTGGACCTCTATGCTTCGGTTCACTTTGAACGTAAGTATCTTCACGCCATTTCCCTTGGATAGGCTGAGCTGTAAGCTGGAAGTAGGTTTGGTTAACAATTGGATAAGAAATAGAGCATAATAATCGGTCATAGCATTGTTGTTTTGTTTGGTTTTCGGTAGTTTTAGTACACTAACATGTACATACAAGTAGCGACTTTTAAAAGTGTTTTTTTTTCTGAAAATCTCTATATTCTAATTTTATTTAGTACATATAATTTTGATACTCATAAAATTGTGAAAGAGATCTTTAACCTCTCCTAGAGAGGAGGCCTGAGTCCCTGCAGAGGGAACATTATAGGCTGATGATGATCTTTATCCAAATTTTCAATTATTATTTGACCTTCGAAAAGTGCTGATTATCAGCCTAGTTTGAATAAATGAATTTTGATTTTGTTTTTTTTTTTATTTATTCCGGGAGAAAATCACTCCTGAATCCCGAGTCTTCCAAAGTTTATACATTAGTCTGTGTGTATATATTATTTATGCTTGTAAGTGTATTGTACAGGGTGTAAACAGACATTTAACGAAGCCGTCAACCAAGCATTCTGTACATCAACAAAAGTAAGTAATTCAATGTGAAAATTATTTCTGCAAAAGGTTTGTTTTTTCACTCAAAACATTTTGGGTGACGAATGCGATGGAAAAGGCTGTGCACTCGGACCCCACGGCCCCAGAGTTTTAACTGCAAACGGCTCAAGTTCCAGCTGATTTGATTAACTGTCTTAATTGCTCTTTTAGTAACGAATAACTTTTACATTCACAAAAATTCTAGCTTCCATTTTAGACATAATATGTAACTTTAACTTAGAGCTATTATTTTAAAATAAATATTTATCACAAACTTTTTGTATAAGTATATCAATGTTTATGATAAATATTTCTTTTTATTATCTTCAGTCTACTATAAAGCAAAAGGGATGAAAAGATAAAAAAGAAAATAGTCAGATGCTCGTGTTCCCACGCTAGTACGAACGGAGTTAGAAATTGTTGTGATACACACTTTTATTTTTGTGACCTCGTGTCTGAGTTTTTAGAGCTTTATTAATGGTACACGTGCGTGAATTGGAATTCACCTAATTTGTAGAAAGGTTTTTTTTTAATGGCATCTCCCGGATCAACCTATGAAGCTGGCTACTGCTTAGGGCGCCTTCAAATATGCCGCGCGGTGGCAGCGTGGCTGCAGCGCTGCAGCCGCGCTGTTTTGTTAATCCATATAAATAAAGCACGCGCGACTGCAGCGCTACATCCGCGCTGCGGGTGTGCGGTTTTAAATCCGCGATTTTTATATGGATTAACAAAGCAGCGCGGCGGCAGCGCTGCAGCCGCGCTGCCACCGCGCGGCTCTTTGCGGCTAATTTGAAGGCGCCCTTAAGGCGACATTAGCTGCCCGCGACCTTGAGCGCGCGTTTAACTCACCGCCTAAACAAATAAGGTTGAAAATGGCGATGCGTTTGATGCTCGTGACTGCCAAAATGAACGATAGTTCGCAGATTTAATTTATTAAAAAAAAAAATACGCTGTAATGTTAAAATATTTTTACATATGTCTTTAGTTGGTTAAATTTCCTTTCTGATAGTAAAAAAAAAAATAACAGTTGTCACTCAAAATATTGAGCATTTCGAGACGAAAAAGTTTTTTCGTGTGATTTTTTTGTGATTTTTTTTTTCGAGGTTCTTGATTACTTTTAGTAAATATTTTTGCATAAGTCTTTTACCTATACATTTGACTATACACTGTATTTTTTTTTGGAATTGTAATAAGTAGCAATACGGCTAACTCTGCGACGAAAAACAGGTCGTTTTTACGGTGCCCCTTTGACTGCGCCTTAACCGGGCTATCCTATGGGTGTTTTTTTTGGTCTTTGGAAAATCATCAAATAATTAGCAGCATCTGACTGGAGAAGACTGGAAGCCGACCGAACATGGCTGAGAAAAGGCTAGGCATATTTTGATGATTTTATTGTACCAAAATTGAAAACAAACTTCCAAAAACAGTATAACGTAACAAAGTACACAAATTATTATAATTCCTATAATACTTTCAGACATTAACAAAGTAGGGAGCATTAAAAGATTCACCGTTTTGTCTTCAGAATTGCGCTTATCATTTTATAGGAAGCAACTCGTTTATACAACCCGCGAGACCCAGTACCATTGGTTACGAGTCCATAACGTGGGTCTCGTGGTTCCAAGCACGACTATAATTGAGCATGGGGTCCACGGTTCGATTTCCTAAGTGCTATTGAGTTTTCTCAGTAGTAGAACAGAGTTAAGAAATTGGCTGTTTGATGGGTCCTGCGCGTGATCTTTCTCCAATCGTGTCGGATTGCTGTCCTATCAGACTATGGGTCTGTAGGAACAAAGTGTGCATCTGTGTCAGTGCTTGCACTTGTGCACTATAATATCTCCCACGCCGATTATAGATATATTGGTGTCTTTAGTAGCGAAAGATAGTAGGTGCCCCGTCGTGAGACCACCGTTCACCCCGAAAGTGAGATCACATTTCACTCACAGCTCACTTGCGACTCACTCACAATTCTCTCATTTCACTCACACGTTTCCAATAGTACGAGCCTCCTTTATCACCCGTGCGAAACTCTCAGGTGTGGTACGAATTAAACTTACAACGACAATGGTGTTATTATATTTTGTAAAGAAAAGCCTTTGAACTTTCCGTAAATGTACCATTATTAATAATTTGTTGACGTTCTAAATCTGTGAGATTTTGACGTCTATTCTGGGAACGATTAATCGGGTAACTGATGAACCGGTTAGACGTATATGATGAACCAGTACATTGACTAAATAGTAGTAGTCTGGTGGTGTGACCGTCAGACTGTTAAGAGGAAACGCGAGTGGTCTTTTCTCCATACAAACGCTCTCGCCTGTTTTCTTTTTGGTTAATGACCCTAGAGCAATGGTTTTTACAGAATAATAACTAACAAAAACTACTAATATTAACTATTTCTATGCCCCTATGTTTTCCTTTTTGGTGATAAATTATTTTTATAAGCACTAGAACCCTCAAAAAATGCTCAAAATTGCTTGTTTAGATCGCTGTTAACAGAGTCCTAGTGTACAAATTTGACAACTATTAACGAAAAAAGAAAAACATAGCGGCGTAGTATATAACCTCCTTATTCATTGTCTAAAATATCTTTTAAATTGGTTCAATATTGGAGGAGGAAATAGGCGAGAGCCAAACCTCGAATTCTAACTTTTTTCTATAGTTGTCCTTATCGCACGAATTTGAGGGCAGGAGGACGGAGAGAGACAGCGATAGTAGAAAGAGACAGCACTCGCATTTCCTCTTAAGCCATAGGTCTCGAGTTCGAACCCAAGACAGAACACCTCACACTTTTTGGTTTAATGTGCGTATTTGTATTTATGACTTGCTTTGATGAAGGAAAATGTCATGAGGAACCAAGCATGACAGAGAGAGATTTCTCGATGACATGTAAAGCCAATTTCGAGTTTGAGGTGGCATAAAAACTCTGACATCAGTTAGGCACTAACCACACAAATCCGCTCCATGTTCCTTACATTTAGACCTTGCCACATCACCACACCACATAGGTGTCCCTTCCACTTCGTATATATGAACCCATTAAATGGTTAACCAAACATATGGGTTACGGGTCTGACGGGTTAACCTTTTAACCCGATTACTCGGTCCCTGATTCAAAAACACTAACATCCGTATCTATAGTCAAGTTAAAGTAATTACTTGAACTTAAGTAATTACTTATGCAAACATTTTTATGCAATGGGCAAGAATTTAAACGAAGTTAGAACCGTCAATGAAAGCAAACCTAAGAATCCTAACCTTTGATAGTTCTAACATCAAGCAATTACTTAACTACGGAGAAAACATCGTATCTTAAACAATGACTTTTACTCAAGTAATGAGTATGACTTGTTTATAGATAGCGGTGTAAGGACCTCTGCTCGTCAATTACTTGCGAAGTTAGACCCGCTAGAATAACAAGGCATCCACAATATTTTATAACATAAATTCACATAAAATAATCGTTACACCATTTTCATAACAAACCATCGCTCTTCAAATAAATAATTGCTCACAATTTTAAAGTGTCAGTGTTACGGGGTTTGCGTTTCAGTTTTAATGAGTCGGGAGTTATTATGGTGTCGGCGAAATTAATAGTACGAGACGCAAACGTTTACGTAACGCAGCATCTGTGTTACAGTACTGACTTGGGTGGCTTTAATGTTGTAAAGCTGGATTGTTTTAGGGTTTGAGAGTAAGCAGTGCTAGCAGAGGTCAGTCCGTGGATGGGTGACCATTACAAACCGAATTTTCTGTGTGCCTCTAAAAGCACGTAAAATCTTTGGTCCCGGCTGCCATTTGTAGATCTTCACGACAGTCGTGCTATCTGTGCTTTATGACGTTGCTTCGGACTAAATTACCAGATTCTGAGTTCACGAGTACGGGAATCCTGTAGGTTTGGATAACCCTTGCAAGTGTCGATGCAGTATAAACGGCACCTTTTGATTGCGTTGGCTTAGAAGATTGATTTTTTCGCAGCTCTAAGAGACGGCAGAACTGAGTATTTTATATGAATTTCAGCTTTATACCTTCACGCGTTCCTGTGACAAAAATGTCTTGACAGACAGACGTACAACAAAATAAGGTTTCTGTTTTTCTTTTTGTGGGCGAATCCTAAAAATGCATAATTATTATTATGTCTAGCAGTGGACTACTGTTGATGATGATAATGACAAAGCACGAATCCAGTCTCTACTCCACAGTAATTAACTTCTTCATAACCCGTGCCCCCGAAATGAGTTATTATCACACTATGCGATCGTGTCACCAGCAGTGTTGTCATTAGGCAGCATGACAGGTTAATTGGGTCGGTTTATTGGTTATTTGCTGTTGTAGGAGCCTTTTCAAACTTTAATGTAGCAATCTCTTTTGTTATTGACTTTAATTGGTCGTAGATGGTTGAGACAAACTTTTCGAACTTGGACTCTCGTACTATACTAACCTGAATATTAAATAAAAGAGAGGGAGAGGAAGAACAAAGAAAATATGGATGGAATGTGTGAGGAATGATATTATGAAAGAAAAAAGAGTAGGCAAATGATCGCGTTATGGTTGACAGAGGAGGTATGTAAGAAAAATTGATTAATCAGACGAACTTACCTTAAGTGAAGTCCGATTACAATTTCATGAAGGATGAACTGAAATATAATTGATTACAGTGTAGTTCCCAATTCGCAAGTATTTGGCATCGCAGTTTTAGAGAAATAAAATAAAACTTTTTCTCTATGGATTGGCAACACAGCTTTGACACTCTTTAGAGATAGCGTTGCTCCATTAGCCCATTCGACAAGGGACTAATCCTAAAAAGGATGGGTTGGGTGGGTAATTATATTTCAGTTCATCCTTCATGAAATTGTAATCGGACTTCACTTAAGGTAAGTTCGTCTGATTAATCAATTTCATTTCATGATGAACTGAAATATAATTGATTACAGTGTAGCTGTTTAGAGTCTAAGTCGACATGGGCCACTCTTTTGGAAATATACAAGACTTACCAAATCAATCTTATTGTTACATGAATCAAATTTTTTTTTTTTTTTTTGAGACCAATATAGTCAAACTACCCTATGCTTGTATATCTTAGGTAGGTATGATTCATAATCATCAATCTTAAGGTATTATAATTATAATAAGTGTGTATGTGTAAAAAGACAAAATACCTAGCCATTGTGTAGCTTACATAACTAGGGCGTCATTAAAGACAAACCAATGATAATTGGCTACTAGTATTTTCATGATAATAAAATACTATCAGTCCTGTCTCATAATCAGATACAATATGAAACAATAAATGCTATAAGTATGTATAGCTAATAATGCCATATTACTAAATTAAAACACTTAAATGACAGTGTACAAATAAAATAAATAATCATTAATAATATGGAATGTTTGAATAAAACTTAAAACTGAATGTTAATGAAACTTATTAAGTTTGTGTAAAGATAAATAAAGGAATGTAAATATTATTTACATCTTCAAGTTGGTATTTAAGACGGTATTAATAAAGCTGTAGGACCTGTAGGACATTTTTTTTTTTTTGTTTAAACGTTGCCCCACACTAGGGATTTCTCCTGTATCGTGGGTGCGTGCAAAAACATATAAAGTCACATACACAAATACCCAGACCCGAAACAACTATCTGCAGGACATACAAATATTTGTTCCGTGCGGGAATCGAACCCGCGACACGCAGCTCAGCAGTCCAACCGCTTGGCCACTGCGCCAACCGTGCCGTCAAACAGACATAAACCATTAACATTCACTGATACATCATGAACCTTGTCAATGTAATATAACTATCTGGCTAGCCAATAGTTTTCCTAATGACATCTAATGACACCCTTGCCTGTTTAGCAAAATATGTGTCTGCATAAAGTGTGTTATGTGTGGTACATAATATATCAGTCAATCCCAATTCCCTTCATTAATAATTTAATTCTTCTACTAATTGTTTGTTTGGATGCCTGATAGAAAAGGAAAGCAGGTTTCAGTTTTTGATGACAGTGATATTTTTATAAGAATAGTAATGTACTTAATGTACCTATTATGTCTTGTGACATGGACATATTGTCTTTTAATAACTGATAGAGTCTGCACTCTTTGAGCAGTAGCAAGAGCTGACAAGCTTTTTACTTAATTTTTTAAATTAAAATTCAGATTATCCCCAATTAGACAGTGAATACTACTACACTACTATTGTAGGATCACAAGTATTCCCATACTTGTATAAAGCGGGTTGAATTCTTTAAAGACCCATGAGAAAACGCTTGGTGTGATCATCCCTGTCAATTCATTCATTTAACAGAGAAGCGAAAGTATTGATCTAGCCTAATGTAACAAGCTGTAGCCAACATTATTTTGGTTTATGTATAATGTATTTCAGTGAGGTATTGTATTAGATCTGGTATTGAATCACACTGTGATTTTGGCAGAATAACTACCAACTCTTTAAGTAGTACTAAATTGTTTTAGCCTACCTGGTGGAGTGGATAGGTTAGTGGCAAACCTTTACATGTACCTTTGCATTTTGCAAAAGATGGTCACTGCCGGAGTAAGCTGGTTGCTTTATGGGTGTTTGGTACTGAAAGGAGATTTTAATAAATTATTATTAGAATAGAAAATGATTGGTTTTATAACCATCATCATTTTTACCAAAGGATATCTGACAAGTCCACACTGGGTACCTACACCTACTTATATTTCCTTGCCCCCCCCCCCTTTTTTAATTTTTGAAGACAATTCGTAATTAATGTCAATGGTATGAATGTGTATAAAAAAAAAGTAGGAGCTCTATTTAATTGAGAAGGCATCTATCTCAAATGCATATGGGTCTCTATATCAAGTTCATGACACATAGGTATCCCTATAAGTATGCTTTACAATTTGAATTAACTCCGGTAGCTAGTAAATCATAATTGATAATTCCCACTCTGTGGCAATGTTATTATGCCTTGATTCATCATATGAAAAGTTATATTTAGATTTTATGTAAGGCTAATAAATCATAAATGATAATTCCAACTCTGTGGCAATGTTAGTATGCCTTGGTTCCTCATCTGACAAGTTATATTTAGATTTTATGTAAGATGCTTGGAGATTAATACGCCTAGCTTCACACCAAACCCATATCATTCTACAACCATCGTTTAGGTTAGACATTGAACACTACCCATCTTGTTCATGCAAGCAATGGCAGTAGTGTTGTAAATCCGAAGAAGAATATCACAATTATTTTTTAAATTTACAAAGCATTTTAAACCAGAAAATATTGCCCTTAACCTGGTTTATGTGATATAATTGCTCTGATTGTGACCACAGGCCTCCAACATTTTCACCATAGCAATGAGTATCCCAACCTGTCAGGTCTGTATAAACTTGTAAATCAAATTTTCTTCACTGCCTTGGTGGAGGAATAATTATATTCCTTCTCCATTGAAAGTCAACGGTCAATTATTGGTCATGGTCAATGTGGCGAGGGGGGCTTAGGCCGCTTAGGGGAGGCCTATGTCCAGCAGTGGACGTCTTTCGGCTGAAATGATGATGCTGATGACCATTGAAAAAGTAACCATAAGTAATGTCATGGATGCATCATAATTAATAAAATAATTGATTGATTGTCTGATAAAAAGATGGTTTGATTTCAGTAATGGTATTCCATTTCCATTTGTTTTGTATGTACTATGCCATATTATGATAAAGCTGGCCATGCTGCTACTAATGTGCCTAAAAACAAGGCAAAATTCTTTTATTTTAAATTTTAGAATGTATCGTACTCTTCATTGTAAGTATTTCTTATTTCAAAAGGTACGGTTGGTAGGTAGGCACAATGATTTGGAGTTAATCATGAATCCCAGTTTACAACATTAACAAGGTACTAGGGTACTTTTGTCATAATTAATAAGGGTTCCTAGTTGACTACGGAACCCTAATAATAGCATATGAACTTTAACACACTAATTGTTGTTTTCATGTATTGTAAACACTCCTTGTAATATGCTTGGTCAATTTACAAAATATCATTAATGTAGATTATGAATAAGTGGCCTAAATTTCTTGCTTACACAACCACAGGTATTAACAATTTGATGAACAAACTAGGTGCAGTACATAGTCCATATGGCAATGCTGTAAATTCATATAAGGTTCCATTGAATTCAAAACAAAGGAACTTTAAATCTAATAATCATAAATATGACTTGTTCAAAGGTTTTAGATTTAAAATTAACCTGTTTGCCATCAGGTTTTGAAACAAGGAAAATCTTTTGAGATGTATTCTCCCTTTGGATGACAACATGGTGTTATAGCTCTTAATTGTAAAAGGTGAACAATTATGAATAGCTTCCTGCATATGTGTAATTTCACAATCAGGTAAATTATTTTTAGGACTGAGACATGAAAGGGACATGAAATCCTTAATCCACTGCAATATAATGGGGTCATTTGTTGATGACAACCAACAAACAAAATATGTAAGTACCTTGTTTATTTCCTGCTGTTGTAGTAGGCATCCCGGGTTCTCTCGGAACGCTGCGGGTTCAAGGATGTTCTGCGGTGTGATGGCTGTGGTCGAGTCTGTGGTCCATTTCATGCCATCTCCTTGGTTGGTTGATGCTTTCAACTGTTGTGGTTGACTCTTCCTTCCCATATATTTGTTACTTATGTTTTAAGCAGAAATTGCTGGCTTGGTGCAGTTTTCTTAATAGAATTTGAACTCTGTTGTATTAGGCATCTTATTTACCGCAATTCTTTGATAAATTGCCACCATTTAAAAATAGTTTTATGAGTAATTTCTATTAAATGCTTGTGCAGAACCACTACAGACCTTGTTTTTAGTTTCTTAATGATAGAGTTCACACACCAACTTGTTGCTTCACCAAGTGATTTTAACATAGTTATTTTATCTAGTAGGTTTTTTATTTTATGAGACATGATTTTGTCTAATATTGTAAGTGCTGTGCCCACCTGTCTTTGCTGGTAAGCGATACACTTATTTCTAGTTATTCCCATTTTAGAGATCACTAGCTTTACTTTGGTGATGATAAGGATTCAATATCTGGGATTGTGTCACATTATTCATCAGGGCCTGATGTTTGACAAATTTCACACCTTTTAATGATTTTTTTCTCAAAAAATGATGAAAAAATACCTTACTTGGTCCCTTAGGGCTTCTCAACAGCATTTGACATGCACTACACAGTATCTCGTACTGTCGCACATGCTCGTTTTGATCAAATCGGCATCACGTGCCGGTAAATAGAAATCTGACATCCAAGTTGATATCTTGTAGTGTTTGTAAACACTGTATATTGTAAGGTTTCTCGACAGCATTAGAATAGCACTGAACAGTATCTCGTACTGTAAGCACATGCTGGTTTAGATCAAATTGGCAGCTCGTGCCGTTTGCCATCAAAGTCGATATCTCGTATCAAAGTTGATCTTCGTGTTTGGTAACTCGTACTAACACGGTAAACAGTTTTTCGTACTGTAAGCATATGTAGTCGGCATCGGCATCGCGTGCCGGTAACAGAAATCTGTTTTACATCAAAGCTGATATCTCGTATCAAAGTTGATCTTCGTGTTTAAGTATCTCGTACCAACACGGTATATTATCCTCGACCATTGCTGTAGCCAGCCACGTTTTTTGATTTAGTTGCACCTAAAACAAAAAGCTTACCTTCTTTATCCGAGGCGAAGTAATGACGAGCAAAAGGGCTCCGGTCCCGGTCGACACTTTGCCGTCGATTTAAACTGAGGTTGCGTTTGCGCAAACCATCGGGACTCCGTATTTTGTTTCGACGTCGACAATCCCACTTATACAACAGTATTTCCACATTTTTCCAATAAGTTTTTCTTCAGAAACCATTTTTTCTTGCGATGCCGTTCAACGCGCGAAAAAGAAGTGTCAAAGCTGTGTTGCCAATCCATAGAGAAAAAGTTTTATTTTATTTCTCTAAAACTGCGATGCCAAATACTTGCGAATTGGGAACTACACTGTAATCAATTATATTTCAGTTCATCATGAAATGAAATAACGTGTTGCAACGACCCCAAGTAACATATTGGAACAAGGGCAGAAAGATGATGACTGTGCGCAAACAAAAGTTACGCACAGCTTTGCCGGTGGAAACGGTTTCCAAAAAGCACCATTACATTATAGGCGAATATTTCCGGTGAAGAAATCCTTTTAGGATAGAATGCAAGTCAAGGAGCTTCTTCTTCAGGTTAAGCTGCGCTTCATCATCATCATCATCATCAGCCTATAATGTTCCCACTGCAGGGACTTAGGCCTCCTCTCTAGGAGAGGGATGGGCTATAATCCACCTCGTGGGCCCAGTGCGGATTGGCAGATGTCACATGTCTTCGAATTTTTGGTTCTAAGACATGCCGGTTTCCTTACGATGTTTTCCTTCACCGTTTTGAGAGCAGCGGTGATGAAATAAATTACACAAAGTAATGCGCCTGTCTGGGTTCGACCCCACGACCTACTGTTCATAAGTCGGGGCCAACACCACTGGGCCACCGCTGCTCACGCTGCTGCGTTTGGCTTGGTTGTTCTGTGAATGAGTGATCACCCACCCACTACATACCGAATTTACTGTCTTGAAAAAACGCATTTAAGGTGAATGCGACAAGGTAGCCCGCGTTTTCTTACGTTTATTGCAATTTGTCGGTCAGTATCAAGTTGTATGTTAAATAAAATGGTATTCGAGGCAGTAACAAATGTGACTTTACTGAGTAATAATGATTAAAATCACCAATACAACCATCTTTTATTTTTTTGGTGTGTGGAAAATCATCAAATGACCCCCCCCCGCTCTTGGGCAGAGCGAAGGGGAGTGCCAGACTTCTACTGACTAAAAACTAAACCCATGTTCCTTCTTCGCCCTTGTGCCGAGGCCACGTCATCTCTTTCGATAATCCGCAGCCCCGACGGGAATACCTACAATCATCTCAGTTCATATAAGTCTCTTGAGTGACTGTTTGATTAATAAAAAGGCATTCAAGGTGATAATATAATCATTATTATTCAGTAAAGTCACATTTGTTACGATCGCGATTCCTATTTTATTTAGTGATAGTCTCGCACATCAAATTATGCGCGGCACACGTTTCTTGTTATCAATGCTTCGTACAATAACACGGGTGGTTAATTAAACCTACTACATGGTAACGACAGCTAGTTACGTAGGGGATACACGGGGGGATGTTTTGGTGAGCTTGTCCATGAACTTTCAGGTGAATAGTACAACGCTTCGTGCTGTAATACACGAAAAATTTGGCGGAGGGGTACCTAATGGGTACTTGAATTTGGTTCCTAGGCAAGGCGTGGTTACAGCGTCAAATAGTATTTCTTGAGACTCATCAAGATTCCTTGAATTTCGTAGCAGCAGCCGCGGAGTCTGAATTTGTAACCGGTTAAGGGTAACCATTTTAGCACTTGTTGGGTCACAGTCGGTTAAAAATGCGAATATACTTTACATACCTACTACCTAAAGTTCTGACAAACTCTTTGAATAATACTAGACAGATGAATGATGTTTGGTATATTCAGAAATATCCATCTAAACCAGTTAATCATACAAAGGATAGCTGCAATAGCTTAGCGTGCTTTCTCAGGCACGAAGGAAACTCGATATGTAAAGAGTCGTCACCCATCCACGGATCAACCTAGGTTAGCGTGGCATAAGCTGAAGATCGATCACAAGCTCAGTTCATGAGCGAGGTGTATTCCACATCAAAACTCCAATATTTACAGTTGCCTCACCCAAAGTCCATATGTATGTCAGTGAGAATACCGACCCGTATATTCCCCACCATATTATATTCATAACATAGATGTATCGACCGCCCGCAGACCGTAGGTATATAGTCGTTAATTAAACCATAACAACGCTGCAAGCACTTAATATGGACGCAGTGTCAATATTGTGGTAATAAGACAATTTCCTTACTTTGGTGGAAGTTTGCAAGATGAAGAAAAAATAAAAGGGAATCTTCGGCCTCGGTGTATTTATGTCTTGAGCAGGAATGTAAGCTGAGATATTGATATAGCTAGATAATGTGAATAACACGACCCGTATGAAAATCAAGCGTGCCAGTGTTTGAGTACTCTATAGGATGTACCTAAAAGTACCCTTAACAAAGCCAACGGGCATTTGTTCTACTAGACCATACATGGGAACCTTCTAGTTTCCGAGATATTGGGGGTCAAAGTTCCAAATTTTTCGCAGATGTATTTTCAAATAGGTATGAGTTTTTCAGGAAATAGCTTTTACTTAAATTACCTCCACCCGTCTACTATTTAATGCAAAAACATTGTGATAATGAATGCACAATGTTTTAAGAGTGCTACATTGAGTTTTGCCGTAAAATGTGATTTAGGACCCCAAAAAAAAATCGTTTTCCAGCAATATTTATTGCGTGGGTTTACTTAGTTTGATCACAGATATTATAATACTTCGTGTTTGATGTAGGTACATAATGCTTAGTTGACGGACTTAATGTAAACGGACCCGTTTACACCCTTTATGCTATAACCTCATGCAGTATAAGTCACAAGTCACACACACAACACACAAGTCACTAGGTATTCCAAATTATACTACGTTTTTGTTCATTAAAGTTTTAAAGGTGCTATGTTGTAGTTTTAAACAAATTAACTTCCTGCGAAAGCAAAGTATTATTTGAATAATAGAGTGATAGATATTATGTATGTTGATAGATGGAGAGGGAGAGGCAAAGAAAAATTGAAGGATGGGGTGAGACATGGTAAGAAAGAGAAAAAGATGCAGTGAGTCAGTGACTGACAGGGGAACATGGAAGTAGTAAAGTGAAACATGCCCAATAAGACCGATTTTCATGCAGTTTTCACCAATGGATAGAGTGGTTCTCGAGGAAGGTCTTAGAATATAATTTGCCAACATTCACGCTGGTGAAGCCGCGGGCATCAGCTAGTAGTGTATAAATGGTTCTTGACTTCACAGATAATGTGTTTGTGTCACGAATCTTCTTTATGGATGAATGGATCAATAATTATGTTCATACAATGATAGCGAGGATTATAGGTAGAGAAAAGGTTAAACTGACATGATCACTAATAAAGAAAAAGAAGTTCCTAATTACTTTGGAAAACTTCATTTTTTACAACAGCGCCATCTATGCAGCACTGATCGTACTATAAAAAGTACAGCCTTCATAATGGTTTAACAGTTAACTGGTTATTTACATAGGTGGCGCTAATTTACTCAAAGTAGGCTGCTGGCCATAAACTCACGCCTTTTTCTCATAGGCAGTGCCGGATTAACCATATAGCAAAAGTAGCAATTGCTACGGGCCCCGCGCAAACTGGGGCCCCGCGTATCCAACCACCACCTGGTTGTAATTTTATTTGAGTGAAACTTACATGACCTTATGTGGTATATTGAATTAACTTGATGCCACAAAACTGAAACATTACTCCTTTTCCGACAAAGACACTCCACGTCAGACAATTAGTACAATTTTCGAGCTCGCTTCGCTCGCTAATACTTCCTTTCTCATATTTGTCTCCTTGGAAGATGGGTAGGTCTTCAGTGTGGGAAGGTTGTTGTCCCTTTGCAACATGGGGGGAAATGAATCTCTCTCTGGCAGATCAAGGGCCCCTGGATAGAATTAGCTACGGGCCCCGCGCTTGCTTAATCCGGCACTGCTCATAGGGGTAAGCAGAAACCATAGAACGCTACCTGCTGCTATACTAAATACTTAAATATCCACAATCTTAATATCTCCTTCGTTTATTGCTTACTGCGTTTATTTTCAGGTCGGTATCTGTCCATAGACTTGCCTTTTTTTTTGTTCTGGGTAGAAAATCTTCATGTCTATGTCCTTCGCACTGGAGCGGGCAGGGGGGTATTTTATTTTGTAACTCCTGAAATCCAGAATCACAGTGGCAACCACGGCAACCAATAGAAAAGCGCCGAGATAATGAAGGTCGACGAAGTCCCAGAGAAACAATTTAACTGTCATGAATCCCGCAACTAAATTAATCAGAAAAGAATAGCGGAGGAAGTACTTAATTACTTTGGGAAGGGGAGAGGGGTTTTTTTTTTTTTTTTTTAATTTTTTTTTTAAAGAAGGCTTTTATCCTTAAAGGCAAGTCAGCTAGAGAGGGGTCTTTAAAACTCTAACTAAAAACCACCACGGTCGTCCCTACCCAATCATCAACCGGGGATTATGGGAACTAGTGCACCTACCACGATCCCCGGCTAATGCCCTCCCGCGTCTGCAGGCCTACTCAAGTCCGAGGGGGAAGTGAGGAGTAAGGCCCGGTATCCACCAAAGCGGAGACGAGCAGAGTGGAGAGATGTACCAAATTCGACCAATGAAGGAAGGGCGAAAGATTATCATCTTCCTGCCCTTATCCCATGTCATTTGGGGTCGGCGCAACACGGTTTTTTCCTTCCACTCTACCCTGTTAGTCGTCACGTTATCATTTATTCCCTTTTCCTTCATATCACCCCTCACACACTCCATCAATTTTTTCTTTGGTCTTCCTCTCCCTCTCCATCCATCCACATTTATATTCATAACTTTTTTAGTCACATGCGATTCATCCCTCCTCATCACATGCGCATACCACGACAGTCGAAGGAAGGGCGAAAGATCAGTTGTAAATTGTAACTAATGTGATTGGTCGATTTACGCATATCTCCTCTCGTCTTCGCTCTTCCCCGCATTGATGGGAAGCAGGCCTAAGACTCCTTGTAGATTATCACCTGCCTAGCCTAGCCTGTTTCCTAACTATGTTGTATTCAGCTACCGCATTGAATTTCATTCCTATTTCACATGGAGGAACTGCATATTTGACCTACAAAGTCCTGGGATACACCATTTTATTTCTTAAGGCTAGTTAAAATCACGGGTTTGACCTCCAAAATCCTGTGTTATTTTTAAGGCTAGTTACAATCACGGGTAACTTTGTAGTTTGCTACCCGAGTATACATAACTTCATGTAAGACCTACGAATGACAGTAAGTATTAACGTGATAACCTGCTTTCCGACTTACTAAGGAGTCTCCGTATTTTATAAATAGTCACCCATCCACCGAGGAACCCCAGCAAGCTGTTGCTTAACCTAAATGATCGACCAGACTAATCTTATCATCACCTAAAATAACACAATGTTTTGGCAAAAAGTTTTAGAATTGACTTATACGGTAGATAACCAGTTGCATCTGCAAATTAACTGCTCGTTGGATCACTAACATTTTTACACATTACCAAAACTCTCAAGAATGCAAACATTCAATTCTGAAATCATCATCATCTGCATAGCGTTTTTCTAGCTATGTCGTGGTCAAAACTAAAAAAACCGGCCAAGTGCGAGTCGGACTCGCGCACCGAGGGTTCCGTAAAAAAAATATATTATGTGATGTAACTAAAAATTTATGGTTTTCGTAATTATTCCTTTATCTATGCTATAAGACGTTGCTTCGTACCAAATTTCAAGATTCTGAGTTCACGGGAAGTACCCTGTAGGTTTTGATTCCCTTGCGAGTGTCGAAAATTTGCGGCATAAACGGGAGTATCTTGATGTAACTAAAAATTTATGGTTTTCGTAATTATTCCTTTATCTATGCTATAAGACGTTGCTTCGTACCAAATTTCAAGATTCTGAGTTCACGGGAAGTACCCTGTAGGTTTTGATTCCCTTGCGAGTGTCGAAAATTTGCGGCATAAACGGGAGTATCTTTTGATCGCGTTGACTTAGAAGTTTGATTTTTTCACAGCTCCAAGAGACAATAGACTTGAGTATTTGATATGAATTTCAGCTTGATACCTCCACGCGTTCCTGAGAAAAAAGGTCTTGACAGACAGACAGACGGACAACAAAGTGATCCTATAAGGGTTCCGTTTTTTCCTTTTGAGGTACGGAACCCTAAAAAAATATGAAGTTTAATGAAATAGACATTTCGATTTATTACCGATGCATGTTTCTTGACAACCAGCGCCCTCTTGAAATTCCCACTTAATCATACTGTAAAAAACCGGCCAAGTGCGAGTCGGACTCGCGCACCGAGGGTTCCGTAAAAAAAATATATTATGTGATGTAACTAAAAATTTATGGTTTTCGTAATTATTCCTTTATCTATGCTATAAGACGTTGCTTCGTACCAAATTTCAAGATTCTGAGTTCACGGGAAGTACCCTGTAGGTTTTGATTCCCTTGCGAGTGTCGAAAATTTGCGGCATAAACGGGAGTATCTTGATGTAACTAAAAATTTATGGTTTTCGTAATTATTCCTTTATCTATGCTATAAGACGTTGCTTCGTACCAAATTTCAAGATTCTGAGTTCACGGGAAGTACCCTGTAGGTTTTGATTCCCTTGCGAGTGTCGAAAATTTGCGGCATAAACGGGAGTATCTTTTGATCGCGTTGACTTAGAAGTTTGATTTTTTCACAGCTCCAAGAGACCATAGACTTGAGTATTTGATATGAATTTCAGCTTGATACCTCCACGCGTTCCTGAGAAAAAAGGTCTTGACAGACAGACAGACAGACAGACAGACGGACAACAAAGTGATCCTATAAGGGTTCCGTTTTTTCTTTTTGAGGTACGGAACCCTAAAAAACTAACCAAAATCTAAAAAAGGTAAGTAATTAAATCCTTATTTTAAATCACTATCATTTTTACACATTACCAAATCACTAAAGAATGCACTACCTATTCAATTCTGACATAATGTTCTAAAAAAATAACCGCAGCCATCTAAAAATTCAGATAATATGTAAATCATTGCATTTTAAAGCTAGGCCCGTATGCAAGAGAAATATTTATGTTAATTATATATTAGAAATCTATTTTTTTCCTGTCACTACGCAATTCTTGATTGTGAGGAATTTAGTACGTTTGTATGGTGATTCGTTAGGCTGGTTGCAAACGTTGATCTATAAAACAGTTTTTTGGGGCTCCTTATCATCACTTCTGTAATTCCCGAGGGGTTAGGCAGAGTTGTACCACACACCCACATTTCGCCAGTTATGTTTAAGGGTGAGGACATAAAGAGGCAGATTCCCGGTGGGACAAACCGGTACGGGTAGGTACCCATACAAAACAGTAACCGTACAGGCATAATATCGCACAGACCCGTACCGGCAAGCCCGTACCAAAAACCTGCTTCTTTATATTATTATCTTCACCCTAAAGTTCCATGAGATAGGGGGGCGAGAATATTGCCATGCATATATGCACCAGTCTTGGTGGCTACATACCTGTAATAGCATTTAAACATGAATGGCATAAAATTGCTAATCAAATAAAACAGGTTTTCTGTGTTTTATTTCTATTTTAAGCTTTAACGCCCATTAAATAATAAAAAAAGACTAGCGTGATCGAGGTGGGTGCAAAAAATTGAAGCTCGCTTCGCTCGCTCAGACAGATTACTCGATAATATGCTATAAGATTGCATAATTGTTACAGTAACATATTTTTGCGTTACTTGACATTCGCCGTTGTTCAACGAACCCGCATTCAGAGTGTTTACAACATGTTTTAGAGGCAAAAGAACATGTTGCGTATCTTTAGTCAGAGATGCGACAGATACAAATTGCTTTGTCGCTTAGGCAACAAAGGTAAATGTTAAGTATTAGGTAAAAGAAATCATTGAAATGATTTACTAAAGGGGCTTATTGCTAAATGATCACTGATTGATGGGGTCTAACGTTAAGCAATGTTAACGCGGTCAAGTATTGAATGGATTTCTGCTCGACAGCTCAATGTTTGAACATCGAGATGACTTTGAGAACATTTAAGTGGAATTTCGTGCTTCTAAGATATATTATTCTTGTGTTAGGAGGAGCATTAGTATTTATTGAGGTAGGCTTTCATTCTTGTAAGCTTAGGTCATCATCATCATTTCCCCTTATTTGTAAACTAGCTTTTGCCCACGACTTGGATGTCGGTTTAACTACAAAAATGTCGATTTTCCATACAAAATTTTCATCCCCTATTTAACTCCCATAGGGGTTGAATTTCGAAAAATCCTTACCTATTCCTTGTCTACATTATAAAGGGAACCTCTGTACAAAATTTCAGCTTTCTAGGTCCAAGGGCTTGGGCTGGGCGTTGATGAGTATTATATAGATAAAGTTTTAAAAAGATTATGAAATTATGCCTATAATCATCGAAAGTTTGGACGGAGGTGTACATACTGAACTGTGTACCTACAATTCAGAAGTAATGATTAAGTTCATATTACCTTACTATAACGGGAGCAAGAATATTGTAAAAACAACTTTAGTTATAGGTACTTTGTCAAACTGCGAATCGAAATACTAAGGAAACTTATGCTCAGCTGTCGACCTGCTACCAACGAGGCCGTCAAAACATTTGTTAAATAAAATGAAGTAACGCGCCCCGTCGGGGCTGCGGGTTGTCCCGTCGGGGCTGTGGGTTGTCCCGTCGAGGCGGCGGCGCGCGGCGGGTTGTTCGGATGAGATTAGAGAGAGAGAGAGAGAGAGATTAGAGAGACTTACATGGTAAAAAACCTGAGATCCTTAACCTGTTCCTTCTGTAACCAGCCTTATTCTATTGTTTAACAACAATATTTAAATTAATTAATGATATGGCTAATGTGGGCAAATCTAGAAATATTTCTATCGCCGAGTCATTTTACCATATCGTATATGGTTATAACTATGTGTCAAGGATCCGATAGTAAGTAACGTAAGCAAAGTTTTTCAAAACAATTTGCATTTTTTGGGATTTGAGAATTTCTTAGTCCTTCGAACTTACATTTATTATCAAAACCTACGTGCACTCAATAGTTCGAAACTCCTGCAAAGAGTCTTACCAAGGGATATCATATTACCTAATCCTGACTGGGTTATGAATGTCAAATAGGCCATCGCCTCATGTATAAAGCCGCCTTTTCACTATGGGATGTAATATTCCTTCAAATGACCTCTAAATATCGCTCGCCTACATTTTGTACGTGACCGTTCACACTGTGCTATAATGTATATTACATCCCAAACTACAAAATGTATGCGAGCGATATTTAGAGGTCATTTGAAGGAATATTACATCCCATAGTGAAAAGGCGGCTTTATACTGGTATTCAGCTGCATCCAGTTAGACTGGATGCCGATCCCAACATAGTTGGGAAAACGCTAGGCCGATAGATGATCGTCTAAAAAAGAACGAAAGTTTGAATAGATAGTGACATCATGTTACGTCATCTTACCTGAAAAAGGTTATAAAATAAAATAAATCAATTAACGGACGAACGAACACATACTGACCTAATTTAGAGTAAAAAAGGTACTTTTGATTCACCCACACAATCACTATGATCATTAATTAGCACTATAATAGGAGCCGATCGATTTTATTTCGGTTATTTAAAAAAATAGAGATTGAATATGCAATCGCGTCGAAAATGGTAGAATGTGTCATTGATTTGAAACCCACACGATACTTAACATTCGGTGTGAATTTTACTAGAGGCTATTTGCGACCTATTGCACGTTTTTATAATCTTTAAGTATCCTTATAGTCATAATTATATTGAGCTCCTGTCTTCTTAAAAATAGGACATAAATAAACGAACATCTGCCTATCCTTGTTCCCATTACGTATCATGTGGTAGACAATAGACACACCTCTGCCAAGATTTTGGAAGCTAATGGCGTCATTTACTCTTGAATACATAGTACTCGGTGACTTATGTGCTCACAGATACGACATAGGCGCCAGTGCGCTACATTGTGACATGTCAATATACTGCAGTTACCCCCTGTATATTAACTTTCAGCATTGCAGTAATCGTTCAATCAGCAGTGTTGAGTTGTTGACCTAGTGGTAATGGCTTACGTGCCCGAGATCATGTTTTGGAGTCAGGGTATGCACCAGTGAGAGGGAGAGAACCTCGCGTCCCAGCCGCGCTTCCGGCCACCGTAGACGCGGAACTGTGGACGGTGAGTAATGGGCTAGCTCGCCGTCCGTCCGTCTTATGACGACAACAGACCGTGTCGACGCGGCGCGTTCGTGTTCCACGCGCGCCTCTAAGAGATGTCAGCAAAGGCCGACGCCCGTCGGGGCTGCGGATTGTCGAAAGAGATACAAGGGCGAAGAAGGAACATGGGTGGTTTTTAGTCAGTAGAAGTCTGACACTCCCTTCCGCTCTGCCCAAGAGCGAGAGGGGTTATTTGATGATTTTCCACACACCAAAAAAAAGGGTTTGCACCAGTTCTACAAATAACTTGAAAGTAGAACCGAGTATTACCCGGTTCTTTCAAAGAATTTGACTCCATAACCATAACTACGGCATGCGGAACTTGAAATCAAAACCCGGAAGTTATACTATGGGAACAAAACACATAAAGGCAAAAATCTAGACTTGTAATCAAAGAAGTCTGAAATCGCTAACCCATCTTGAACAAGAGTGGTCCTCAATGCTCGTGCCTTCTCGGTACAAGTCGAGCTGCACGATAACTTACTGACAAATGCTTGCACTGACTGAAGGGTTCCACTCAAATCTGTGTGGTGCTTTCTTCAAAAGACCATCTCAGACACTAATCTGCATAGTCTTCATGTGTAAATTATACTTATTGTTAACCCAAACGATTTGAAGAGTAACCTTTGGAGGTTTTTGCCGGTTCTTCTCCTTAGGAATCGACCAATTCACCAAACCGTACACCTTTTTTTGTCGACCACTTTGTTGTCCAGTGACTTTGACTTACCCCCAGTAGTGGGACCACAGAGGGCCAGGGATAGGTTGGGATTATTATTTGAGTGACTCAGAGACACTATACGTCAGCATGAGTATATAAAAATCTAGTGTATGTATTCACGTATTCAAAAATCGTAGAACTGCATCGCACTATTGTGTCAATTGAATCCTTACATAGTATAAAATAAAGTAGCTGTTTTTGTCTGTTTGTTTGTTTGTATGCTTAAATCTTTAAAACTACGCAACGGATTTTGATGCGGTTTGCGTTTTTAATAGATAGAGTGATTTAAGAGGAAGGTTTTAGTATATAATTTGAACGACATCCTCGCGGGTGAAGCCGCGGGCATCAGCTAGTATGTAAATAAAGACACAATTTCCAATGACACATTTTTTCGCAATAAATTGCCAATGGAAGGTAACCTTTCAAAATGCAATGTTGCACAGTAAGTTAATTGCAGGACTAAAATAATGTGATGGTTATTTGATATCTTGAGTATGATGGTGATGAAGTGATGATGGAAGATATCAATTTGTATGATTGTTATAGAATAATCAAACGTGTATTCTTTCATTTGAGTTGAAATTAAAACTATTCGTACATATCAAAACGAGGAGCTTAATGTGGCTTGTCCGCTTGGTTTGATCTTCAAGTTAAGCCGCGCTTCCCAAGGTTAGCCCGTGGATGGGTTCACTACAAATCGAGTTCTTTCCGTGCCTCGTAAACCACACTAAGCCGTTAATCCCGGATGCATTTGTGTACTACCTCATCGATATAAGGAAATCCCGTACTGCAGTCTATTCAAATATAGATAATAATAGTCAGACATCAACCAAGACATCCCATCCCTCTCCTAGAGAGGAGGCCTGAGTCCCTGCAGTGGGAACAATATAGGCGGATGATGATGATGATGAGTCTATTATTAGGCGGTACGAATAAGTTTTACACCGCGACCGTCTTACGCATAGTAACCAACGTAAAACCCTAATAGGATAACTAAAAAGTTTGTACTACATTTTAAACCTTCAGAAACGGATGTGTGAACTTGCGACCCTGATTTTAGAAAGTGGGCTTTTCACACTGCGTCATTTGGTTTGTCAAATACTTAAGAAATCAAATACATGATTGTAGTAAACTGTTCCGGATTTTATTTACCATCAAAAACCAATGAAAAGTAGTGTTTATTTCACAATTAGAAAGGATTGTTTTTTTTAGTTTCAAACACACGAGTTAAACACAGACAGGCATTAATAGACTTTTCTCCAATTGAAAGAAAACGTAAGGAGTGGCACGCACCGTCGGGGCTGAGGATCCCGTCGGGGCTGCGGATTATCGTAAGGCATAACGCGGCCTCGGCACAAGGGCGAAGAAGGAACATGGGTTTGGTTTTTAGTTAGTAGAAGTCGGACACTCCCCTTCGCTCATCCCAAGAGCGGGGGGGGGGGGGTCATTTGATGATTTTCCACCCACCAAAATAAAATAAAAAAGGAGTGTCACGCAAGTCCCCAGTTCCCCACTTTAAGAATTTCTCTTATTTTGAGACAGTCAGTTGCCCAAAAGTCTGACAACCAGTCGTACCAAGCAAATACCCAGTACTAACTGGATTGTGGAAGTCAGACAGATAGTCGCTCCATGTAAAATATTTAATATTCAGCAGCATCCGATTGGCCTGGAAGCTGACCCCAACATAGTTGGGAAAAGGCTAGGCAGATGATGATAATTGTATGAACTTAAGTACCCTTCAATAATGACGTCATAGCAATTACAAGTAGGTTCAGTTGCATTGAACTGGAGACCTTCCGGTCGGAAATCAATGTCAGTGATGATGACGGAAAATAAAAGTTTATAATTAAATTAATGTCTTTCAATTAAATAAATACCTTTTCAATTATAAAATGTTTTACAAGTCACACCTTGTAGTGGTGTTTATTTCATTCCGCTACATAATGTTTTCTGTGACTTCTCTCACAAAATAATCAGCTCACTTTGCTTTTTTTCAAATGCATAACGAAATATGGAGTAAAATAAAGAATAAATGTGAGAATGTGACACCTACCAACCCGCACTGGGTCCGCGTGGTGGATTATAGCCCACCCCTCTCCTATAGAGGAGGCTTGAGTCCATGCAGTGGGAACATTATAGGCTGATGTTGGTGATGATGATGATTGATGACTGTGCCCATAATAAAAGATGTAGCAAAGCACTTCGTGCATGCGAGTGTGTGGAACATCGACAAACTACAGTCCACACACACAGTCGGTTTAGTACCTACGTCTGGACCCCAGATGGAAGAAAGGAGGTGGGAAAGAGCTCGTAGACATGATGGAGAGTAGACTAAATGCTAATGATAGATGAATATTGATCATAAGTATGGTACCTACTGGCAACAGCTCGGACCGGTAAAAAAAAACTTACGGCAGATGAAAATCTAGTTTTACGATCCGAACACTACAGCACATTTTCCAATTTTGTCTGTAAATACCAACAAACAGTAAACGTGCAGTTGATTGTATTAACATTATAATCGCATGATTACATACTTAATAATGAATCACTATGTCAGCTTCCACTTAACGACATGTTTGGAATAATTTATTTTATCAGCAGGAAAATGATGAGAGGAAAATTATGAGTGCAGGAAGGGACCTTGCTTGCGGCATTGGCAGGAAAAATAATTATATTATGACAAGTTGCCAAGCATACTGGCAGCTTAGATAAAGGGGTCAATGATGCAAACGAGATTTTGGGAATTACCAAAATATTCACCAGCTTATTGTTTCTCTCGAAAATGTTTTCATGAAGAATTTCTTGATCAGGGCATCTAGAAGGCGTGCCATATGCGTCTGACAGAATAGAAAAATAATGAAACGAGTTGCGACGACCCCAAAAACAATGAGATAAGGGCAGATAGATGGCAAGTTCTATAAGCTGGTCATAATGATTTACAGCCCTAGACTGCAACAGATAAAGAATGATTAATGATGTTAAAGATTGTAATGTACTTAAATGTTTCCATGGTTACATTTGGCAAATATTGCATCAAACTTTCAATGAAGACCAATGAAAGCGACGTGTTGACAAACATGCGAATTCAATAAAAAATAATCTTCAGTGATTAAAATGTCATGTTTGATTGATTGCGTTGAATTCAACACTGACGTTACGATTATGCCAATTAATATAGTAAAAGCGAAAATCTCCCTGACTGTCGATCTGTCTACCTTAACAGCTTTAAAAGCCGAACGGATTTCTGTCCAATAATAGGATTAAGTACCTAAGTATTTAAATTTTATATGAATAGAATATCTTTTTTTCTACAAGCTTATTTATTTTTAATTATCATCACCATTCATCAGTCTTACCAATGGGTAAGTATCTGTTAAATAAAACTATGTATTTAATTAATGCAACCAGTCTTGTGCAATGTCTTTATTCGCCATCTTGATATTCTCTTCTCCCATAGATTATACAGCTCACTAGTGCTGTCCTTCAAGTAGTGATGTACTACTTCTTACATCTCCCTTTCTTTATTAACAAAATTATTTTACTTATATTTCTTATTACATACTTACTTCAAAATCCTCAAGGTATTTTGGTTTGTTCACTACCCTACCAGATCTAGTAGTGTACTCCAACCTTTCATTTACATCGTCATTAACTCTAATACTATTGTCTAATACACTCAATCTATTAGTGTTATCTGTCCTGTCATTTACATCATCATTAACTTTAAAACTATTGTCCATAACATTATTTTCATTTGTATTTCTATTTTGCGTTTGCATACTATCTTCATTTCTTAAATTATTACTGACTTCAAACTTTGTATGTGGAGAACCTCTATAAATATTGTATCTGTTTCTAATCACCACTTCTCCATTTTCTAATTTAATTTTGTAAGCTCTTGGATTTTCGGCTTTGTTTATAATCTGACCTTTAACATTATTATTTTTACTGTCTCTAACAAATACATTTTGATTGATCGAGTATTCTTCTCCCTTTCCTTTATTTTTTCTATCATGATACAGTTTATACTTATTTCTCTTAACTAATAAATGTTTTCTTACATTTTCACAGCTTGTTTCATTATTAGATACAATTGTAGGTATTAGTGAATTTACTTGTCTACCTAATAATAACTGATTAGGTGATGGAGTTTTATCATCTATTGGTGTGTTGCGATATTCCAACAATGCTATATAAGGATCTTTGTTATCATGTAAACATTTTTTAAAAAAATTCTTAATTGTTTGTACATATCTTTCCACCATCCCATTTGATCTCGGATAGTATGGACTTGATGTGATATGTTCAAATTTCCAATACTTAATAAAGTTTTTGAAAATTATACTGTTGTATTGTGATCCTTCATCTGTATATAATTTTTGTGGAATACCCCAACGAGAGAAAACAGTTTTTAGAGCTTGTGTAGGACTTTCAGCAGTCTGATCTTTTAATTCAATAACTTCTACATATTTGGTAAAATAATCAACTATCAATAAAAATATCTTTTGTTGAAAGAAAAACATATCAGCTGCAATACTTTGCCATGGTTTATCAGGAAATTCTCTTAGCTTCAAAGTTTCATGTGTGTGTGAGTTTTGAAATCTCAGACACGTTTCACAATTAGAAATCACATCTTTTAACTCTCTAAAAATAAATGGCCAATATAAAATATTTTTTACTCTATTTTTGCATTTTTCATAGCCTATAATGATTGTAGTGAATTAAATTGATCATTTGTTTTCTAAGTGACTTTGGAACTAATAGTGCTGTACTTTTAAAAATTAAATTGTCCTGAACATACAGATCATCTTTAATGGAATGATAAAATTTTAGATCTAATGGTATCTCAGAACTAGTTGGCCAACCATTTTGTACATACTGCAACAATAAACTAAGTTGATTGTCGCTTTCAGTTTCTTTTCTAAAGATACTCAACATTTCTTTGCTAATATTCATGTTATTTATAATCATACAAACATGTAAGTCTACTTTCTTATCAATCTCACTATTACATATACTATCATTAACATAAGTTCTTGATAGTGCGTCTGCTACTAATAGTTCTTTACCCGGTTTGTATCTTATATCTAGATCATATGATTGCAATCTTAATCTTAACCTTTGCAGCCTTAAAGGAGTTTCATTCATATTTTTTTGAAATATGTGTTCCAAGGGTTTATGATCCGACTCAACTACAATCTTCTTGCCATAAATATATTGATGAAATTTTTCACATGCATATACTATAGCCAACATTTCTTTTTCAATTTGAGCCCATTTGGTCTGAGTTTCAGTTAGTGCCTTTGATGCATAGACTACAGGCATATTTTCTTGTAAAAGGACCGCCCCTAGGCCTGTACTGCTACTATCTACCGACAATGTTATAGGTATGTTCGGATTGAAAAATTTCAATACCTTTGGTGAGGTCAGAAATTCTTTAAGTTTTTGATAGTCTTGTTTTTGTTTATCACCCCATATAAATGCTGAATCTTTTTTAAGCAAGTCACGAAAAGAGTGTGTTATGTTAGAAGCATTGGGTATGAATTTGGTTATGTAAGTTATCATTCCCAATATATTTTGTAACTGTTTCTTATCTTTTGGTTCTCCCATATCTAAAATAGCCCTAATTTTCTCTGGATCTGGTTTTAACCCCTCGTTAGTTAGTATGTGTCCAACATATTTCACTTCTTGGACTCCAAAATGACATTTTTCTTTATTAAATTTAACTCCTGCTTTTTGTGCTGTTTTTAAAACTGTTTCTAATCTCCTATTATGTTCATCTAAGTTTTCTCCCCATACTATAATTTCATCAACATATAATTGAACCCCTTCAACCTCTTTAAATATGTCTGAAAAGCATTTCCCAAAAACTTCCGGTGCTGAACTAAGACCAAAAGGTAATCTCAAATAACAATAACGTCCCAGGTGACCTGCATTAAAAGTAGTGAGTAGTTGACTTTCTGGAGACAAAGATATCTGATAAAATCCTTTATGAGCGTCCAGAACAGAAAAATACTTTGCTTTCGGCATTTTAGAAACTAGCTCCTCAAATGTTGGCATCATATGTCTTTCTCTAATTATGGCCTTATTCAAATTCTGAGGGTCTAAACATACTCGTACTTTATTTTCATTTTGGCTTACCACTACCATAGATGATACCCATTGAGTCGGCTCACACACCCTCCGCACCACACCTAGACTTTCAAGTCGGTCTAGTTCCTGTTTAATTTTGTCTTGTAGGCTGAATGGTAATTTTCTTGGTCTTTCTGCAACAGGTATAGAGTTTTCTACTAATTTAATGTTATATGTATGTCGGAGTTGGTTGTCGATTACAATGTGGGTAATTTGAAATTTTGCTGCCAGTTGATTTTTTTATTATTAATTTAAGTGATTTTTTTTACTGTTAATTAGTGTCTGATAAATCATAACATAATTTATTAAGTACCTAGTGTACATTCTAATGATTTTTGGCTACTTATTTCGATAAGTGTGACTAATAGTTTTGTTCAAAACAAATGTTGACCTTGCTTTTATTTTAAATGATTTACCTTGTGTAATTCACAGTTATTTATTTACAATAATTATTCTTGTAATATTTGATTATTGTATAACGTAAAATCTTATTAGATTTAGCACATTTTATGTGTCTTGTAAACACGTGACGTACTTCCGTGCGTCAATGGACAGAGTTGTTGTTGGCGGGAACTTTTTAGAAAGCTAGCGGCGTCGTCTTATAAAAGGTCGAGCGCTCGGTAAGCTAGTCAGTCGGTCTTCGGATTCGACTCATTATAGAGCTCCTCGCTCCCGACAAAACTGTCGGTTTACCTGCACATGTGCATTAGGGTGGCTAGACCACTGTACGAACTTTGACCTTAAAAAGTCTGTTCGCCTTATTGTCTTTATTTTCTATTGTGTTTCATTGTGTATTGTGTACCAGTGTGTTTTAAGTGACTTTTAAGTATCGTGTTGTGTGCCCACTGTGAATAAAACTCTGTAAATTCATATACAGACTTGTTTTTCCCAAAATGGGGACTCCAAACCCTGACGAAATACCGCTCGGCAATCCTGATCCTACATCAGAAGTGGGATTAGGTTTAGCCCGGGAATCGGAAGGTGTTGGTGATCCATGGCGAGCTATGTTAGAGCTTCAGAATCAAAATATGATTCAACTGATTGAAGCAATTAAGACGCAGTCTTCCTCGTCTGCTGTCATTTCTTTGCCCGTTTTTGACCCAGACCTACCCGATTCCGATGATCAAGCTTGGAGTGCAACGGTGGATATTTGCCTATCGGAAAAACCTCTTTAGGGTGGCACTCTTTATATTGCCCTCACTTAAGCCTTAAAGGGCAGTGCAAATGTATGGCTTTCCCAAGTCTCACGCAGACTTTAAGAGTCTCTTCCTCTCTCGCTATGCCGTTTCGGAAACTGTGGCTGCTACCCTCATTAATCTCCATAGTAGTCAGCCAAAAGAAGGAGAATCTCTAGCCGCATATGCCAGTCGACAAGTCACTTCACTGATCTCCAAATGGAATAGCCTGGATGTCGAACACATTGCTGATTCCACTGTACTGGCCGATGTCTCCAAATTTGATTCTCGTGCTCATCGAGATTCTTCTGAACTTAAGAGGTCCAAACCAGGTGCAATAGTTTGTCACTTTTGTGGTTTAGAGGGACATAAATCCACAAAAATACAAACGAGCTTTCTGGATCAACTAGCTCGTCTCATTAGGCGACTTATAAGAAGATAGTCCGTTACCGCTGTGGGGAAGCGGGACATGTCGCTCCTCGTTGCCCTAAAGCGACTGCAATGGAAGACAGCCGGGAGGTTCGAGTGAAGATACTGGGAGACAGCCTACGAGCAGCCAACCAGCTGTGAAGCGAGTTGAAGCTTGTGATGTTCGACCTATCACCGCTGTTTTATAGCAATCTGGTGAGTCGCTTTCATTTTGTTATGACTCTGGGGGTGAATGTTCTCTTAATATCTTTGCACACAGTGCATGTAGATGTTACAGGGAAACTTAGTGGATATGTGATCTCAAGGAGTACCTACATCATTGTTTTAATTGATTCTTTTACAAAGTATTCTTTATTGTACCATACCACCCAGATTGGCGCATCAAATTGCGGGTTACTGAATCTAGTCCTTTAGACTTATTGATTGGTCGAGTTGCTAGACCTTTGGGTTTGATGTCTGTTGCCAGTGATGAGATAGAAGTAAATCTGCCAGTTTCAAGTTGGGGACTTTGTTATTAGATCCTAAATTTAAAGGTCCTTAAAGAATTTTGGAAGTATTATATGGTGACAGATATTTGTTAAAAGCTTTGAATAGCAAAAGAAATTACAAATATGCCCATGATCGTGTACGAAAAATGCCTGAATGTCCTGTTACTGTTAGTGATGATGTCAATACTGACACTGATGATGATTCATCTGCTGCTGACATAGTATAGCTGAATTTACAAGATGTTCTATGTTGACTCTTGTTCGGATGTCTATGTTGACTCCTGGATTTGGTTGTTGAACTTGACGCTTATGCGGGTTGTCTATGTTGACGCCTATGCGGGTTGTCTATTCTACTCCAGATTACTTGTCGAATCCCATGGTGTGATTTCGACTGGGAGACTATGTCTCTACTTTAGTTGAGCTATGTATTGTCAGTAACAGTTTGATGATTTTAATGGTTGCGATGCAACTACTTTTGATAGGTAATAGTTTTATTTCACTAATTCAGGATTTTTCATTTCAATATCCATTTTTTTCGGGCTCTCTGTTTGTCAGAAAGGCCGATCGATACTCACATGAGATTTTCTTTTTTTCAGAATCACACGAGGTCGTGTAGAACGTCAGTTCTGGCCGTGTCGGAGTTGGTTGTCGATTACAATGTGGGTAATTTGAAATTTTGCTGCCAGTTGATTTTTTTATTATTAATTTAAGTGATTTTTTTTACTGTTAATTAGTGTCTGATAAATCATAACATAATTTATTAAGTACCTAGTGTACATTCTAATGATTTTTGGCTACTTATTTCGATAAGTGTGACTAATAGTTTTGTTCAAAACAAATGTTGACCTTGCTTTTATTTTAAATGATTTACCTTGTGTAATTCACAGTTATTTATTTACAATAATTATTCTTGTAATATTTGATTATTGTATAACGTAAAATCTTATTAGATTTAGCACATTTTATGTGTCTTGTAAACACGTGACGTACTTCCGTGCGTCAATGGACAGAGTTGTTGTTGGCGGGAACTTTTTAGAAAGCTAGCGGCGTCGTCTTATAAAAGGTCGAGCGCTCGGTAAGCTAGTCAGTCGGTCTTCGGATTCGACTCATTATAGAGCTCCTCGCTCCCGACAAAACTGTCGGTTTACCTGCACATGTGCATTAGGGTGGCTAGACCACTGTACGAACTTTGACCTTAAAAAGTCTGTTCGCCTTATTGTCTTTATTTTCTATTGTGTTTCATTGTGTATTGTGTACCAGTGTGTTTTAAGTGACTTTTAAGTATCGTGTTGTGTGCCCACTGTGAATAAAACTCTGTAAATTCATATACAGACTTGTTTTTCCCAAAATGGGGACTCCAAACCCTGACGAAATACCGCTCGGCAATCCTGATCCTACATGTATAATCAATTTTTCCTAATCCACCAAATAAGGATTCATGTTTCTGAACAATTATATCTACTTCTGATTTCTTCTCAATGACATTGACTTTGTTTATTAGTCCTAGTTTTATTGCTGACTCTAATCCAATGATACATGTTGTCTTAAAATTCACTACATGAAATTGACAATTAATAGTTTTATCACTATTTGATAGTTTTCCTGCACAAATACCTTCATATTGAATTTCTGAACCATCAAAATTTTTTAGTTTTGTTTTGCATTTCTGTAAGGTTAATTGTAACCTTTTTACAATATCTAAAGTTAAAATGTTAGCTTGTGAACCTGTATCTATTTTAAATTTAATATTTGATGTGCTATTTAATTTTAGTGTCACATACCATTCTCTGTCTGGTCTCATTGTTAGCGTCCCCACAAAAAGCTCATCTTCGTCTTCTTCATCACGCTCTAAAACTGACACTTTCTTGTTTTTGTTTCTGCGACACATTGATGCATAATGTCCGTAGACGCCACAGACAGCACATTTTCTACCATATGCTGGGCAAAACTTCCCATGCTGCTCACCACATTTGTAACATTTTCTTGTATTCACATCTTTGTTTCCTGTTTGTTCCTTCTTAATATTCCTGTTGTATTCTTCCCTTCCTTTTGTTTGCTTTACCACCTGTACTTGTTTCTCTGTTAAATCTATCGCACTAATTTCTTGAACCATTTCCTTTACTTGGTTTGCAGCCGCCTCACTCGCTTTGCATGATGATATACATTTATCCAATGTCAGTTCGCTTTCTTTGAGCAACCTCTCCTTAAGACTTTTATCCCTGATGCCCGTGATTATCTGATCTTTAATTAGTCCATCTCTCAAGTCTTTGAAATTGCATTGCTTGGCAATTGTCTTTAGGTCGGTTATAAAATTATCGTAGGTCTCGCCTTCCTTCATTTTTCTGTTAAGGAACTGATGTCGCAAATAAGTTTCGTTGGTCATGGGAACACAGTGAGCTTCAATTTTGTCCATTACTTGTTGAAATGTCAGATCCTCTTTATTATCAAAATTGTTGTAAATGACCAGAGCTTCCTCTCCCAAGCAGTGCAGGAGCAATGACTTCTTTTGGGCTTTAGTTAGTTTTTCGGGTGTTGATGCCCCGCTCGCTTCATAATAGAACTCAAATTTTTGTTTCCATAACTTAAAATTCTCACTAACGTTGCCCGCCATTACAAGCGGTGATGGTGGCGTCAGATTTTCCATTTTTGCACAAAGATTTATTTTCTTTCACTGAGTTATTACGTATGTTTATGATTATATCACTGAGTTATTATTTCGACCACCTAGTTATTCGAACTCGGCCGCAGCGCCATGTTAAATAAAACTATGTATTTAATTAATGCAACCAGTCTTGTGCAATGTCTTTATTCGCCATCTTGATATTCTCTTCTCCCATAGATTATACAGCTCACTAGTGCTGTCCTTCAAGTAGTGATGTACTACTTCTTACAGTATCGTATTACCCAGTACTAATATTGGGTTATGGAGGTCAGATAGACAGTCAATAAATAATCAGGGTAAATACAACGCCAATAAAGTCTAGGCCGATTTTTCAAAAATACCTTACAGCATATCTTTAACACTAGCCGTCTGATTTAAATACAAAAGTAAGTAGATCTAAAAATAGCTCTTTAATATCATCTTCTACCAGTGAATGCAGTGTTTCGACCAAGGTCGCACGTAGAAAGGAACGCTAATGTCATCAAATCCGAAGTTTGTATGTCACGGACTACCTTATTTAAGTAAACGGAACTTCCTTACTAGGTGTAAAGGTATTTTTGATTTCACTCGGAAGTTCTTAGTTCCAATATTATTTTGAGCATTTTTGGTCTATATTGTTTGGCCGTTTGCTTCGTATGTCAGTATAAAAACAAAGTTTGCACTTAGAGTTCTTATTTAACTTATTTTTCATTGATGTTTTGCCACTAAGATTTAGATACAGAGTTGGTTTCGCCACTTCTTCTTCCAAGCTAAAACAATAGGGTGTCGAAGGGTGGGCGTTTTGGGGGACTGTCTCTAGTAAATAAATTTTGACCTTCGAAAAGTGCTGATTATAATCCGCACTTTTCGAAGATCAATTAATTATCAGCCTAGTTTGAATAAATGATTTTGAAGGCTGGAAGCCACTGAAAGCAGTCACTGAGGCCGAAAACCGCTTCATCTGGACAGATCGACTATCGTCTGTAACTTTACTTGAGACGTCATCATCTCTGTTTAAACTACTTTATAAAGGTTTGTTTCTTGCAGATAAAACGATACATACTTATTTGTTTTGTAATAATAAACACACGTGTTTTGAAGTGTGACCTAACGCAATTAGTGCTGATTCACTAAATTGGCATCTTTTTGCAAAAAAACGTTCTTCTCAGTTCCGTAACTATTTGGGTACCGTAGAACATTAAACAATAAGTAGTTTGCCAGTTTTGTAATGTCGTACTTGCCTGTGGTTGTCCGTGGATGCACCTGAATAGGTACCTACTATTCGGTATTTTTACATGGAGCGACTGCCTATATGACCTCCTAAACCTAGTTAATTCTGGGTAATACGATACGCCTTAGTAAGAGTCTTACTAAGGCGTATCGTATTACCCAGTAAGACTGGTTGTCGGACTTTTCAGCCAATGACTATTTGTAGCAACTGCCAAAGATCAACAAACCACAGCCGAGACAGGGGTACCATCTATCTGGCAGAAACTTGATGCTCCGAAATTTATTTGGCATAACACACTTGGCATATTCTTCTTTGAACGAATGTGTTTATGGCAGAACAAATATTTAATAGAATACTCATTTCGCAGAATGTTTAAATAGTCGAATTTTCAATAGCATACTTTTAAGATGGCAGAATTTTATTTTTTAGATTTTTATAAGGTATATAACGACCGTCTCGCGAAAGTATCCTTTATGGGCGGCATGGGCACCGGGCCGCAGGCCGACGAAGGAGGCCGGCGGAGGCCCGGCACTTCGGGGACAGAAGATATTAGTGTTATTTAATATGCGAGCGAAGCGAGCGCACGTCATGGAGTACATGCGTTGCATGTATATGTGACGTTATTATTATTATTAATAATAATAATAATAATTATTATTATTTTAGACATACCAACATTTAATGTTCTCAGCTAGAAATTTTAGCCGGGGTGAATAATTATTATTATTATTGCATGTTACACGTATGTATGAAATGAAATGCGTGCCAAAAGACGATTCTGATTATGAGTTTTCGGCGAAATGATGGTTCTGGAAATGAAGTTTATGCTCAAAGATGATTCTGACTTACAAAATTATGCGTTTTGTATTTATGGTAAATGAGTGTATGCCAAATGATTTTCTGCGAAATGAAGTTTCTGCCATCCACTGTAATTATGCAAAACAAAATTCGGGTATTTAAAAAATCTGCTAAAAAAGGTAGACCCCCGAGACAGACTAACAACGGTTTAACGTACTGTCCGAGGCACGGGGGATACTCGGTATGTTATGGGTGGTACCCAAAATTGATCCTGCGCTTGTTACTATATTTTAGCAACGAGAAAAGGTATTGAAATATTAAGTTATCTTTTAAATTAGGTATACGGAACACTCAACAATGATGCTATATGGACACGCCACATTTTTTTCACCGATTGGCTCCAATTATAGGCGCACGATTCACCCATATATTTTGCTATACCAATATGATTAACTTCACAAAAACTGATCATCGATACTTTGTAAGATATTTTTTAATCGTTTTTGTTATAAAAAAAACTTTAATTAAGCAATTGTGTATAATAGGATCCGCGTTGACGCTATTACGTGTAATAAAATGATTTTTGTTTGGTTTAGAGGTTATTTATTTATTTATTTATTTAAGGTTCACCAACAGTTGCTACAGACATTTTAAACATAGGAATATTTACATAATTGTGTCTTAAATCTAACTGCACAACCAATTACAGGCAAACACCACATGCACGATGCTCCTTGTAATCGTAGATTGAATCTAAAGACTTAATATTATTATTATTAACACTTGTAAGGGATACCTACAATTGAAAAAAAAACAAAACCAAAGAGAATAGAGACTAAAGACTTAATGTAAATGTAAGTACTTAAAATCTACTTTTATATTATATACTAAATACGTTTGACAAACGTCAATATTGAGTCTGCGTGGACGTCAACCAGGTCGCTGCGTTCGTTTACGAGTTTGCACATGCGAGGTATAGGTGAATTAGCACCAAACACTGTACGGCGAAGAGGTGGAGCTAAGGGTGTTATAGGTCTGCGAGGTGGTCTACGGGGTACTCTGAAATTGAACTTTTTTAGCAATTGTGGGCAGTCAATGTTGTTGTTGAGCAGTTTATATGCAAATCTTAAATCCAAGAGTTCCCTTCGTGCTTGCAGGGAACTCATTTTGTAGCAGCTCAGCTTGTCAAGGTAGGAGAGATATTTGAATTGCCTTCCCTTTGAGTACCCTAGGTATCGGACAAACCTTTTTTGGACTCGTTCTATCCGCATCGAGTGGGTTGCGTAGTGGGGCCTCCATATTACACTGCAGTATTCCAGGATACTTCTTATGAGGCTATTGTAGAGAAGTATTTTGGTATGTGGGCGTTGAAATACCTTTCCATTGCGAATGACAAAACCAAGCGTACGTTGGGATCGACTAATAATGTTCTCAATATGTGGAATAAATGTAAGTTTAGAGTCCAAGATAACTCCCAAATCTCGTACCACATCCACCTCGCCTAAGTTCACTCCGTTTACTTGGTACGTCGAATTCACTGTATTTACTTTCCTGGTAAACTTTATGTGGCTACATTTTCGCTTAGAAATGTCAAGGCTTTTCAGTTTATTCTCAACATTCTCATATGTGATGTCCACGTTAGATATACTGTCTGACTGTGTTGCTATTTCTTCCAGGTATTCGGAGGCTACATAGTTGTGACCTGAGGATGATGTTGTATCTTCTTTATAAATGCTGCTATAATTTAAAGCAAATAACTCACATATTCCTTCTCCATTCGAAGATGTTATCGGTCCGTTAGTCATTGACGCTGGGTATGAACTTTCTCCACCACGTTTATTCTTGATGTATGACCAAAAGATTTTAGGACACCTGGCAATAGAGTCTTCAGTACCTTTAATGTATCTATTGTAGCACTCCTTAGCGTACTTATCACATCTTTTAGTGATTAATGTGAGTGATAGCTTGTCAAGAGGATTCTTGTACTTTTTATATCTACTGCGCAGTTTATTTTTTTCTTTCAATAAATCAAGGAGTTTCTTATCAAACCATATGGGAACACTACTACTTTGCTGTCGGATGATGGGTACAAAAGTATTGACAGCTGATCTAATGACGCTGTAGAAAACTTCCACCATATCGTCAACACTACTGCAACATCTCAGACACTCTTCCCAGTCCTTATCCTTTAAATGCTTGTTTATTACTTCATAGTCAGCCTTATGGAAGTTTCTTTTTACTATGCTATTAGATTTTAGTTTTAACGACTCCGTCAATGTTACCTGTATATCTAATGGAGGATGGTGAAGGTCTATCACACTTAAAGGATCCGCTTCACTAACGCAACAACCTGGAACGTCCACCAATACAACATCCAGTAGTCTACTGTTTTTGTTAGTAACATTATAAAATGTACCTACCTAATTACTTCGGAAATAAATGAGACGTTGAACCGGCATTGCTTTAATTGCACCTAATAAGTACCCCAGGACCAATAGCTTTTTTAAATTTAGTTTTCTATAAATCTATATCTATAGATAAAAAGAGAAGTCCTGACTGACTGACTGACTGACTCATCAACGCCCAGCCCAAACCCTTGGACCTAGAATGCTGATGTACAGAGGTTCCCTTTATAATGTAGACAAGTAAAAAGGAAGGATTTTTCAAAATTCAACCCCAAAGGGAGTTAAATAGGGGAAAGTTTGTGTGGAAAATCGTCACGGGCGAAGCCGTGGGCAAAAGCTGGTTTTCTATAAATTGGCTGAAGTGAAAACTCTTGTGGCTAAGCTGAAAATCTCAGGACCTACGTAACACCACGCTTGTAACCCCAAAGGGTTAGCGAGAGGTGTACCCATTAATATAACCACTTTTCCTCGGTTATATTTAATTTTGAGTCCCATGTAATATGGCGCGAGCCTTTTACCATCAACCAGGCACAAATCCAGACTCCGTGGCTGCTAATGAGATTTTCCTGATGGAAAAACCCAATAACACTATGTCCGACCTGGGAATCGAACTAAGGACCTCATGTACAGCAGTCGCGCTTATGACCACTAAACCAACGATGCACCAATAATATTCATTCAACATATTTGTCATAATAATTATCAATGAAATGCGAGGTCACGCCAGCTTTATTATGCACACAGTTTGTTTAGCAAAAAATTAAAGTCAACATATTTGACCTAGTTTGTCACTCAAATCACTAATTGGTATTTGCATGCAGTTGGAAAATAAATAAACACTAAACGACCAGAATAAGTGGACCTTTTTTTGGGACAAGCCTGTCACACTATTCCAAAACCACTGTAGCTCCTAAAAGCCAGAACGAGACAGTGAAGCTCGACGAAGTCCTTGAGAAGCAATTTAACTGTCTTGAATCCCGGAACGAAATTATTCAGAAAGGAAAGAAAACTGACCTATTAATATGGTACTGTTCGTAAACCAAGCATAATAACATAGAACCTCCTAATTTCGCCATAATCGTTCAATGGGCTGAGTTGTTGATCATTTTATTGCAAGAGGATTCATTGCTTCAGGGTATACAATTGAGCCTGAAGGATTCTCAAATATTTATATTGAAGGTTTTATTAAATCGAAATCAAAATACGAGGACACCAGCCCGTTATAAAATAAATCAGATTCCGAGAAATAAAAATCAAATCCTCTGCAGGCACCTTACTATAGAAATATAAAAAACAGGGCACTGGGAACCAAATCAGGCTCTTACAGTATATCAAATTGCTTTTATATCACAGATCAAGATAAATTATTGTCCTTACATTGCACGAGGATTCCTTGCATAAACAAATCATTAGCACACTCATCCGGATTTAAAGAAGAGTTCGAAGGACCCACAAATATTTGTACTAAGGCTTTAATTAAATCGATATCAAATCTTAATGCATTCAAAACAGATTAACAAATATTGACCCATTTCATCATGATCTTAATGATTTATAGATTTTAATCGCATTATAAAGGCCACCTTTGTATATCTAAACAATTTAAGCGGCCTACCGGTATAATTACTAGCACTGTTTTCAAATAAATATGATCAAAATTTAGTATGGCACTAAAACACTCCAGGAAATTAAATGGTAGGATAAGTTAATTGGTTGATGTATTTGAACCGTTTGGAGTTGAACCACTAGGGCCGAGTGCCCATCTAAAATTACGGGAAATCGCGGTCGACGATAGGTCGAGTCTTCACGTGACCCGAGGGCTAGCCTATGTTTTGGCCAAGCCAGCATTTAGGGCACATTTCCTGTTGACAGTAATTTGGAGGATTTTTTGACGTCGTTTTTCTTCCCTTTTGGATTCTTCAAATTCAAATTCATTTATTTGCTAATATAGGTAATTACATAAAGTTGTTAAAATTTAAAAATAGTTCAACCATATTACGCCTTAAGGCATGCAAATTTAAAGCTTGGTCAGAGCTATCACAACATTATTATTTCTTTAATATTCTTGTACAAGTACATATTTAATTATAATTATAATTAAAGATCTGTAAATTGTATAGACAGACCAAAAAAAAAGATGGATGGAGAGTGTGAGGAGTTAAATGAAGGAAAAAGGAATAAATTATAGCGTGACGACTGACAGGGCAGAATGGAAGAAAACAACAAGATGATCTGTAAATTGTAGTTTAGTACATAAGTCAGGAAATCAAATTGCAAATCTGCTGACTAGTTCTTTAATAGTCCTTGAGCTCTTGATAAGAATACACATCTATACTATCTATACTTGTAATAATCCTAACTTTCCTAACTAATATTATAAATGCGAAAGTAACTCTGTCTGTCTGTCTTTCTGTCTGTCTGTCTGTCTGTCTTTGCTTCACGCCTAAACTACTGAACCGATTTGTGTGAAATTTGGTACAGACATAGTTTGGAACTTGAGAAAGGACATAGGACAGTTTTTTTTTATTTTTTTCGCGAGATAAACCAAAAATCTGCCGGAAGTCACTATTCCACGCGAACGAAGTCGCGGCAAAAGCTAGTATATATAATAATAATATTATAAAGAAGTAAAGTTTGTGTGTTTGTTTATTTGTTAAATTGTAAGGGGTAATCTCGGGATCTACTGAACCGATTTTAAAAATTCTTTCACCATTACAAAGCCACATTATTGCTGAGTGTCATAGGCTATATAAAAAAACCGAAAATTAAAAAGTCTTTTACGTGGTAGTCCGTTTTGCAAAGTGAACCGGAGAAAAAACGGTAGAATGAAAGCGTTTCTTACGAACGCTGCCTTAACTATGAAAAAAAAGGATTATTAACATTATGCCCAAGTGGGCACGGGTTAGCTAGTTAGGTATAATGTCGAAGGGAACATTTAATTTGCGTAATTGAAGTTACCTATCCGAACGTAATAAACAGTTTAATTGGACATAACTACAAGGAAAACATCTTATTCGAAAATAGATTACTATCCACATTTCAAATTAAATGCATCAATTTATATACACGAAGTATAATTGCGAGTAATTACAGTCACATTTAAGAAACATATCAAAATTGAGAGACATAAATAATTCACTAGAAGGAATAACTAAAGGCCAATAAACTAAAACCGCCAAAATTTTAAGACGTTCATTGACCATAAATCTTTTCAAGGTCCCTCCTCCATTTGAAACCACGTAACACCGCAAGCGTCACTAGTCTGCGAAACCATCCCTCTACCGAACATCTCATAAAGGTACAAACAAACGTTACCTAACCAGTTAAATTATATTCATTGTGCAGACCGCACGTGAGAACGATCAGTGTGAGCCAAAGATCGCGGAACGATGATTGTACCGTGGACGCTCTTAGCCTTCATAGGCGCCGCAACCGCGCGGTCCGCGTCTCCAATAGATTTCACACCTGTAAACGAATTTACCTTACAACTACTAGAAAACACTTACTCGTTTCAAGAGAATTTCGGTATTCAAAATATTGCATTATCACCACTATCCGTCTGGAGTATATTCTCGCTATTAGCTGAAGGATCTACGGAAGAAACGTTTGCTGAACTAGTGAGTGCATTGAGATTACCGAAGGATTTGAGGAAAACTCAGTGTTTGCATTCAGCGGCGAGTGATGTGTTGAAATCGCAGTACCAGGATATCATAGTGAAAGGGCAGTCGGCGATGTTTACGGAATGTGCGACTAAAGTGCATGATGAATTCTGTGAGTCGGCTTTGCGGTATGATATGTCCATTTATTCGTCTGAAACTCAGAATTCGACTGAGCTAGCTCATGATATTAATTTATTCATTTGCTATGCTACTGATGGAAGAATCTTGAATGCAGTGAAGGCACAAGATTTGGAAAACTTACGATTGGTGTTGGTCGACGCATTATACTTTAAAGCAAACTGGACGCATCCTTTCGATCCAACCCAAACGAAGGAAGAAACCTTTTATAACTTCCAAGGGAAGTCCATTGGATCAGTCAATATGATGTACCACAAAGCTCCTCATTTCGTAGGAGATTCCGACGAAATCAGTGCTCAAGTACTAGAAATGACGTACGGGAAAAATGAAGATTTCGCAATGATGATAATTCTACCATACGATGGCATTTCAGTGAAGACTGTGCTTAATAACCTGGCTACTAAGTCTCAGAATTGGATGACAGAGTTTAGAATAGAAGGCAGTTCACCAGCTATAGACACTTATATTCCAAGGTTCAGACTTTCTTCAAGATTGGACTTGATCCCACCTCTGATGTATTCCGGAATTACGTCTATATTTGACAGGACAAAGGCAAAGTTGCCAGGTATTGCTGACAATCCTCTATATGTTACTTCTTCTATCCAAAATGTTGATATTGAAGTGACTGAAGAAGGTACTGTAGCAGCAGCTGCAACAGTCGTTGGATTAGAGGACAGGATACTAGGACAACGGTTTGAAGCAAATAAGGAGTTCATATTTTTAATCATGCAGAGAAGATGTAATGTGATTTTGTTCGCTGGAGTCTATGGACAACCGTCACTGGTGTGATAATTTTTTGAGTGATTTTTAAAATTGTGATATTTATTTGCAGTAAAAAAACGTGTTAACAAAAACAGACATTTCTTAAATAGTGAAAAAAATCATAGAGACACTAAGTAATAATATTGAAAATATTCAGTCTTTTTAATGAAAAATGCGGAATTCGCCGAACAATGCAGTGTAGTAATTGTATGTAAAATATATAAACAATGGGAAATGTGACCTTCACGAAACAGCGCCAAGACTGAATAAGTGATACCTAAACATCGTCATTTTCTGTTTTTATTCAGTCAAAATTATATACATAGCATTTTGAACCTAATGATGCACGTTTAAATAATATTATTAAATAATTATTTTTAATATGCAGTCGCTCCATGTAAAATACTGGTATTCAGCTCCGATTAGACTGGAAGCCAACCCAAACAAAATTGGGAAAAGGTTACACAGATGATGATTTTTTTGACCGCCACAGTCAAGTAAGACGACAAGCCAAAAAGTACCTTAAGTCGTCACATTTAAGGCACTTTTTTGCTTGTTCGGCCTGTCGTCTATACGTGACTGTGGCGCTCAAAAGGCATGCAATACGGTGGTCCAGTGGTACGATCGTGACGTCACTTGTTTCCACTTTTGATACACAGGTCTCCTCCCTATTTCAGGGAGCGAACACACAATGCAGGTCAAACCATTACCTGCGAACAGTTTATCAGTACCGAATATTTATTCTCTAGGCAAAGTAATTTTCTTTTTAATCGTCTACATCAAAAATTAAGTAAGTAGGTATAATTATTATACTCAACACCTAAACAGCTGTGTAGACAAAAACAACCATGTTCATAATGTTGGTCTTTCGGTACAATAAGGTTTAGTTTTATGGTCGCTCCGTTTCATTCTGAATTAAAACTCAAAATGTGTTAGTCATTGCGTTACCAAACTATTGTATTTGTATCCTCATCCAAAACAGTATAAAACTTATCTTAGGCATCTGTAGTCATGCAAAAGTTGCCAAATCTGCCAATTGCCAATCAATTTTTGGTTCAAAGACTTGTAGGTTTCCTCACGATGTCTTTCTTTACTGTTTTAAGAGACCTGATGATGTTAAATGTGCAAGAAAATTTGTATCATTTGATACCTTTTTTTTTTACAAATTGCACGGGTTTTTTATTTAACTAAACATAAAATTACTGTCTGACCGTATAGATCTAACGGGGAGGGTGGCATATAAAAGTGGCCTAAAAACCGTGGATTAAAGAATGGCCTCTTAACTACGCGAAGTTACCAATAAGCCACCGAATTGCGTTATAAAAATCATAATTTCACAATTTATTATCATATTAATAATTAAAATCTAATTTGTAATGTTTTCGAAAACTGTTTTATAATGACTATGGTTCAATAATTTCGCAAAGTTGAATCTTAAACTTGTTAATGTCAAAGTCACTATGAAACATAATTATAATTTCAATGCTACTGATGTTTGTAAATAATTATTTGTGTGAATAAAGAACGGATTAATTGCGAGTCACCACGCCACGCCACGCAAGGTTCCGTAGTCGGAATTAACGCTTACAAGCCTTATTATTGCAAAGACTCCATTTTAACATTTAGCTACAGAACCCCAAAAGATGATACTCCTAATGAGATGAATCGCGTTTTTAGAAAGATAAAGATCTTTTTCGCAATTCTATGCAAATAAGAGCCGTGACTTATTAGATCACCATAAATTAAAATTTGCCATGTTGCACAGTTTTAACGATAGGCATAATTACTGTGAATAATAATTTTAGCTAGTTATAATTGTATGTCATTAAGTTATTAAATGTTTTATTATTTAAATACTTGTGTTTTTTGAGGTTCCTTGTTAATTTTTATCTAGGAGTACCTAATTGGTCCTATAAGTCGGACTTTGGTAAATTGTGGATAATGATGATTCATCTTTTTCTGGTGGTGCTTAAATTTAAAGTCAAGAACCCGGACACGAACTCGAAAGTCCCGAAAATTCCCGGAAGTTTCGATTCTTTTGTCGAGCAAATTTAATGTTGGAGTTTAAAAATAAGAGAGCAGTGGTAGCGGCCCCGACTTACGAGCAGTCGTGGGTTCGAACCCAGTCAGGCGCATTACTTTGTGTAATTTATTTCATCATCACTGCTCTCAAAACGGTAAAGGAAAACATCGTAAGGAAACCGGCATGTCTTAGAACTAAAAAAAAATCGAAGATATGTGACATATCTACCAATCCGCACTGAGCCCGCATGGTGGATCATAGCCCATCACTCTCCTAGAGAGGAGGCCTGACTCCCTGCAGTGGGAAAATTATAGACTGAATAATAATATCATCATCATCTGCCTAGCCTTTTCCCAACTATATTGGGGTCGGCTTCCAGTCTAACCGGATGCAGCTGAATACCAGTATTTTACATGGAGCGACTGCCTATCTGACCCCCACAACCCAGTTAATACTAGGTAATACTATTCCCTTTGGTAAGACTGGATGTCAGAATTTCAGGTCACTGACTACCTGTAACGACTGCCAAAGATCTATATACAAGGTCCAAGGTAGTTTTACAACTCTTACAATCGACCACACACACACACACACACACATTTACACAACACACACACACGACACATTTTATAACTACGAGACGACATTTGCAAATATAATTACAACATCCGTTTTAACACTTTATTTCAGAGCCTAGCACTTCACCTGCGACTTCGTCCATAAAAATTGTAGTAGCTCGGTTAATATGCACAGTATACCTACAAACAATAGGGTAGCTGACCAAAAAAATCTAATTAGTCAGATAGATTTCCAAAAAATATTAAGTAAACAAGTTACGTTAGTTAGACGATACAGTGCTTCGAAACGTCGTGTGACGTCATAGTTTGGTACGTTTTTTATCAGAAAGTGTCGTCAAACCCCCCCCCCCCCCCCCCCCCCCACTCATGATCTTTGACACATTCTAGCTTCGTCAATTTTTATTAATTTGATGAAACAAAAAACACCAATATTTTACGATAATCTAACTCACGGACTAAACAGAATCACATTTTTTTTGTCAGTCAACTACCCTATTAGCCTATAGCAATCAAGAATAATGTATAGTCGACCAAGAAATTGGTTTACCACTCTAAGGTTGAATATCATTTGCACGTACAAAACATCAAGTGCTATTTTCACGTCAGAATCTGTCAATCTGTCATCCTTAGCGAATAATTATGTTACTGGGAGATGTCATCAAAAGTGGTAAACCAATTTCTTGGTCGACTATACCTATCTCTCTATGAGTGAAAACAAAATTACAATCAGATAATTTATCGTTCCAATGACCCCTCTATATTATCATCATCATAATTTGAGCCGAAACACGTCCACTCCTGGACATAGGCCTCCCCCAGGGGTGACCACATTGACCGGTCCCGTGCGTTTCGCATCCAGTCACTCACGTACTGACTTACAATTACTAGGACTAGGACGTCACGCGGTTTCACCCCCGTAGTTCCCGTTCCCGTGGGAACTCAGGAACAAAAAGTACCCTATGTCATCTAGGGATAGTGTACATTTTCAACGGTGAAAGAATTTTGCAAATCAGTGCCGGCAGTCTCGACAGAGAAAACTACAAAATCGCTAACTTTCAATCCTTAATTACTAACGAATAAATGCGGTTGCGATAATGATGCTTGCACGTAAAGCAAGTCTCTACATCCAAGATGCGTTTCTCGCAAGCATCGTTATTGCAACCGAATTTATTCGTTGGTAATTAGCAATCGAAAGTTAGCGATTTTTTTCGTTATCCCTGTAGAGACTCGACGAGACGGCCCAGTAGTTTTTAAGTTTTTTCGTTACATACAAAAATAAAAAAAAATCTCTTTATTATAGTATTAGTTTAGACTACAGGTTTTTCTCCACGACATTGAATGAGAACAACAAAGCAAGTTGCATAATATTTTACTGACCTCTGCAAGGGCAGTTAAAAAGTCATTAGTAGACTTTAGACTTCATCATAATATATTAGTCACAAAAACTATATTTGTTACGTAGCTTGTTTACAATTAAAGTATAATTATGAAGTATAATGCATATTTTTTTAATGATACAAGTTTAGTTTACTTCGGGCAAAGATTTATTTGGGTTTTACCAATTGGATTAAATTTGGAATTGCGTCCTGTTGATGACAAGATTAGGAGGGAAAAGAGGCCATGATTATTATATGCCATAAAAATCTATTCCTCTTTTACCTGACTGAATAATGCCTCCAGAATAATTTTTTTTTTTTAAAGGTTCCACTAACGGTAGTGTTGAGAAAACTACCAAACAACATCGAAAAGTTAATAACGTAAAAGAAAATGATAGGAACCTAGACATAATATTTTAAACCCGTCGGGGCTACGAGTTGTTCGAAAGAGATATCGCGGCCTCGGCACAAAGGGCTAAGAAGGAACATGCGTGGTTTTTAGTCAGTGGAAGTCTGACACTCCCTACGCTCTGCTCAGATTGGGTGGAGTCATTTGATGATTTCCCATCACCCTCTTAAAAAAAGGCATATTGATCTCGTCAAAATATTTGTGATATTATGTATTAATCATAAACACTGTTTAGCTAACTTTACTTTCGGTAGTTTTTGTTAGTATTTATTGACTTGTTTGCCATCGACTCCGAAGATCTCAAAGTTAACCAAAACAGTAAACTCAATAAGGCTACATTTATTATTTCATTATAGACCTGACTTATATCCAAACACTTCAATTTCGATAATTTTAATCGGTTCGTCCTAGACTCAATACTCAATTCTTTATTGCATTCCACAATGTAGGCTTAGGTGGTAAACATTTTTGAAAAAAGTGACAATCATGGACCCTGTCGGGCACAGCAAAAGAAGTACACGTGAAGTTATCTTATAATCTAAATTATTACACAAAAAGAAATATTAAAACTAACATCGCTACCATTAAAATTTGTGTAAAATTAAAATTCAAAAATTTATATCTAACACAAAAACTCTAAACTAAAACAAAACAAAGAATTAAAATCAAATTCGTTAGAAAAAGGAACACTTTTTGTACCTATTTATAAAATTGAAATCTAATCTCTATTCAATAAAGAAATTTTAAAAATACTTAATAATAATATAATTATAGATATACATAGATATCTATATTATCTATATAATGTCAAAATTAAAATTGGACACAAAAACAAGAATTAAAATTGTAAACACATGGAGTAATTGGAATAATAGAATTTTAAATAATTGACACTTTGATGCAAAGCATTTTTTTTTTTGTACTAGGTACTTATTATGATTATTTTATCAGTTTCAAAGATTTATCATTAAGATATTCGTTTACACTGTAGTAACATTTACTTAATAATAGCTTTTTTTAATTTGTTCATGAATAGATGGAGTTTTTTTTCTTCTCTTATTGATTCCGGTAACATATTGTATATTTTTGTTGACATAACCAGAGGGCTAGTTGAGTGTATGTTTAAGCGGGATGATGGTAGGTTGAGTTGTGCTTTGTTTCGCAGTGTATATCTAGTTTGTATGTCTTCTCGTTTAGTGTAAAAGTCTTGGTGTTTGACTCATTTTATTTATGGCCTAACATTTGAAATTAATTATAATTCCTATATTTCAAAATTGAAATCCTAACTGTCGTCATTATTTCAAAATATTATCGTTGTTGTGATCAGATAGGTAATAAGTATGCAAAATGTATGCTGAATAATTAAATATATAATTGGCATAAAGATCATGAGGTCGTTAGTTCAAATCCTATTTATACCTTTAAGTCACCTGCACCCTGAGCACCTGTTGAGGGAATGGCCCTTCACGAAACAGGAAGGCACTTATTCTCCCTGCCATTGCGACATTCTTTTTGAACGGAGTGTCAGACTTCTACTGAATAAAACCCACCCATGTTCCTTCTTAGCCCTTTGTGTTTCAGGGCTGCGGAATATCATAAGAATAATCCCGCAGCCTTGGTCTGGACCATACCTGGGAACGTTTTAGTAAAGGAAATATTGATTAAAGTAGTAAGTTTTTTTGTTTAATTTTTAATTAAACAAAAAAAGAGGAAGAGGAAGGAAGAGGTTCCCTTTATAATGAAGACAAGGAATAAGGAAGAATTTTTCGAAATCAACCCCTAAGGGAGTTAAATAGGGGATGAAAGTTTATATGGAAAATCGTCATTTTCACGCTGGCGAAGCCGCTGGCAAAAGCTAGTTAGTCATACATCGGCCGAACGCTTTCTTGATTGTCGTGTGAGTTTCCTCTAGAAGCATTATCAAGAAAGGAAACGGGAAATATATTTGTATGGAGAATCGTAACCCCTGTTCGAAGTATTATTACTAAGCAACCATCTACCTACTTCAAATTATCTACAAAATGATTGACTGAACTTCACGTTCGAAGATTCAATGCCGAAACGATTACGTATGTATCCTAAGTATTTACGACTGTCTCATTTAGGCGTCAACGTCGTGACTTAAACGGTGGACTGACAGTCAGATGTCAGACTAAATCGTGAGTTATTTACATTTCAAGATGTTTTAAAGTAAATGTGAAACAACAGCATACGTGATCGTGATCACATCGCAAAACTGCATGTTTGTAAAAAGTCACGTTGTGATTGTAATGAAGGATCAAAATACTCTAAGTTATATAAGGAAAATTGCAAGGGTTATTAGCTCTAACTCGTTGCATTTATTTCATTTAAAACATTTACAGGTATTTTTGAACTTTCAGGGAGTTGGTCAGTATGAACGATTAAGCTATCACATAAAACATCTCATTCCAAACCATCATCATAAAATTGATTTGAGGTCGACGCAGAATGTTTTCTTCTTATCCATCACCATGATCATCAGCCTATAATATTCCCACTACAGGGACTCAGTCTTAGAACCAAAAAGTTCGACAACAAGACAGTGACATCTCCCAATCCGCACTAGTGGATTATACCACATTCCGCTCTTAAAGAGGAGGCCTGAGTCCCTGCAGTGGGAACATTATAGGCTGATGATGATGTAGTGACATTCCCCGGTTCATCATCAGCCTATATTGTTCCCACTGCAGGGACTCAGGCCTTTTCTCTAGGAGAGGGATGGGCTATAATCCACCACGCGGGCCCAGTGCGGATTGGTAGATGTCACAATATCTTCTAATTTTTAGGGTTCCGTACCTCAAAAGGAAAAAACGGAACCCTTATAGGATCACTTTGTTGTCCGTCTGTCTGTCTGTCAAGACCTTTTTTCTCAGGAACGCGTGGAGGTATCAAGCTGAAATTCATATCAAATACTCAAGTCTATGGTCTCTTGGAGCTGTGAAAAAATCAAACTTCTAAGTCAACGCGATCAAAAGATACTCCCGTTTATGCCGCAAATTTTCGACACTCGCAAGGGAATCAAAACCTACAGGGTACTTCCCGTGAACTCAGAATCTTGAAATTTGGTACGAAGCAACGTCTTATAGCATAGATAAAGGAATAATTACGAAAACCATAAATTTTTAGTTACATCAAGATACTCCCGTTTATGCCGCAAATTTTCGACACTCGCAAGGGAATCAAAACCTACAGGGTACTTCCCGTGAACTCAGAATCTTGAAATTTGGTACGAAGCAACGTCTTATAGCATAGATAAAGGAATAATTACGAAAACCATAAATTTTTAGTTACATCACATAATATATTTTTTTTACGGAACCCTCGGTGCGCGAGTCCGACTCGCACTTGGCCGGTTTTTTGGTTCTAAGATATGCCGGTTTCCTGACGATGTTTTCCTTCACCGTTTTGATTCCCCGGTTATGTAGGCACAAGTCAAGTCAATTTAACTAGGTGTGGTTCACAGCTTTATTATGTGGTTAGCATTCAACTAAATGTCGCAAGTACTCCACAGACAAGTTTATAAAAAAATAAACAGAATTGAAAAAGATCAAGATCACAGCTTTTGTAGACATACTGTTATTGTGAAGGTAACGTTTCGAGTTTAATATTATTATCTTGTAATGCTTGTTTTGTTTGTAAGTAAACGATGACAATATTTCTGACGTATAACAATTACGGCTTCGTTGGTCCAGTGATAACAATCGCAACTGCTGTGCATGAGGTCCAAGATTCGATTGCCGGGTCAGGCTAATTGTTATTGGGTTTTTCCATCAGCAATTAGGAGCTCGTGGCTTAATAAGAACTGCCACTCAGGTCGAGCTTTAGGTAAAGCTGTGCTTGCCTAGGTCGGTCTGAGGATGGGTGACCGCCCGACATACCGAGTTTCCTCCGTGCCTCGGAAAGCACGTTGAGCTGTTGGTCCCGGCTTCCATATGTATAGATCTTTGGCAGTCGTTACAGGTAGTCAGTGACCTGAAATTCTGACATCCAGTCTTACCAAAGGGTATCTTATTACCTAGTATAAACTGGGTAGTGGAGGTCAGATAGGCAGTCGCTCCATGTAAAATACTGGTATTCAGCTGCATCCGGTTAGACTGGAAGCCGACCCCAATATATAGTTGGGAAAAGGTCAGGCAAATGATGAATTACTCAGTAGCAGTCACTTTTGTACCTAACCTAACCCATCGTTGCGTTTTTGACTAGGCCAACTAAGCTATGTTGTCGATCCACCTGGTGGGAGAACTACCATTGCTGCGTCTTCCGGTTCGTGGTCGCCTGTCCCCCTTTTTTTTTTTTGGTGGGTGGAAAATCATCGAATGACCCCCCCCCCCCCCCGCTCTTGGGCAGAGCGAAGGGGAGTGTCAGACTTCTACTGACTAAAAACTGAACCCATGTTCCTTCTTTGCCCTTGCGCCGAGGCCACGTAATCTAGTACAAAATACCGCGGCCCCGACGGGTCGCCTGTCCCCCTTGTCTTGTCATTTGAACTCAACATCCGGAAAGTATGAACAAAAATCGGTTATAAAATTATAATAAATACTTCAGCCACATAATGAGATTGTCTTATTTTTTACTTCACACGCCAATTATATTATGACATCATTTTACAAAAACGAATCCGCCTGTTTCAAGTTTTTAACGAATTTCAGTGCACTTTGAATGCCGGATTTTAGATGTTATGGAACTTCAAGATTATTTGCGATTATGACCTTTGACAGTGACCCTCATTACGACTTAAAACTCTGTTCGATTTTCAACGGTCTGTTCACCATCCAGGTGCAAAGATGTGACGCGCAGTGGTTCCTCCCCCTTTCTAGAGAACGTGCGGTCGGAAAGGACCCGCCAGGAATGGCGGGCGGCCATACCAGTCGGGGCGCGCGTGTATGTAGGTACTTGTATCTCCCTGGCCCCCGACACATGGTGGTACTAGCAACGGTGGGTTCGGTTAGAGTCCAACATAACCCTCTGTTTGCCCCAGATAGAGGGATTTGACACAAAGGAACTTTAAAAAAATTGATTTAAGTACCTACTTACTTTTTGTTCAAATTTTTACGTTATCACGAACATAGCATTTTGGAAGGCATAGTTTAACGAAATAATTCTTATCTCAAAGTACAAACTTATTTCACAAGAAAATCACCCCATGTGACGGTTCCTAAATTACCAAAGAATGATAAAATATCGTTTATCCCAAATCATAATAAAAGGCTACTAAAAAATAAGTTTTCCAATTATTATTTATTTTTAATTGTCCATTCTGATATTTGCAATAATAATATATTGATGTAATACATCATGGCATTGTAACAAAATGATGTTGAATCAACTTTGATTATAGCATTTATCACGTACGTATTATGAACAACAGGTTTATACATTTCCTGTATTGTATACATGTTGTTTCCGATTGATTTGCTTGTTTTGTGGTGAGACTTTGACGTGATAATTGACGCTATATTAAGACATGGTTGTGGAATTTGAAGTCAAGTGTAATTTGGGCGTTTTTTAAACATTACGTCATTGCGGCATTTTCGTATTGTTTTACTTACTCCTGAGTCTAACTTCAACACCCTTATTTGTGGATGAAAACTCATTTTTTTTATTATAAATGGGCTTGCTCTTGACTTCAATCTTGCCATAAGGGCAGAGATGATGTCGACGATGGAACGAGCTCACCCAGAAGAAGCCTGTTTACTCGCGACTTAAATAGATTAGGGTTATATGAACTCGGAAAAACCGGTGCAGGCAGGGAATTCCACTCCTTGGCTGTGCGCATAATAAAGGACTTAGCAAAGCGCTTCGTTCGAATGTGTGGAACGTCGACTAGGTATCGGTGGTAACCTGCAGTACGTCTAGTCTCCCGATGGAAGAAGGGAGATGGTGGAATCAGCTCGTGGAGCTCCTGCGCACACTCTCCGAAGTACAGTCTGTAGAAGACCGACAGACATGCGACTTTGCGACGGTGGGTCAGGCTATGTAGCTTAACAACCAGATTATCGTCACCAATTAACCTCCTGGCTCTGCGCTCTACAGAGTCAAGTGTGGCAAGTTGGTATAAATTGGCTGAGCCATCCCAAAAGTGACAGCAATACTCCATGTCGGATCGGACTTATTTAATCCTGAAAGCTGTCCAGGCTTGAAGTACCGCTTAACCTTGTTTATGATGCCCAGCTTTTTTCATCAAATGAAGGAGTCATTTCCTATTAGAAAGAGAAACCGCGGGTCCGGAAAAAATAAGGCTAAGAAGGAACATGGGTAGGTTTTAGTCTGTAGAAGTCTGACACTCCCTTCCACTCCGCCCAGAGCGGGACGAGTCATTTAATGACGTCTCTCCCTCCAAAAAAAAGGCATGCTGGTTTCCTCACAATGTTTTCCTTTACCCAAGCAAGTGATAATTATACTCGAGGCTAGTATTATATTATCTGTGACTCGAGTCTTCAATGAAGTGTGCCTTGATAAACACTAACCAGATGTCAACAGTATAAAATAAACAAATGATTTCTTCAATTACGTACACCACACAGCAGGAGCAGCGGTGGCCCAGTGTTGGCGGCCCCGACTTACGAACAGTAGGTCGTGGGTTCGAACCCAGGCAGGCACATTACGGCACGTCTTAAAAGCAAAAATTCGAAGACATGTGACATCTACCAATCCGCATTGGGCCCGCGTGGTGATTATAGCCCATTTCCTCTCAAAGAGAGGAGGCCTGTTTCCCAGCAGTGGGAACAATATTGATGATTAGTGGTAATTTTGACATTGTTTGATTTTGACATTATTTGATTTTGACATTTTCTGATTTTGACATTATTTAATTTTGACATTGTTTGATTTTGACATTATTTAATTTTTACATTTTCTGATTTTGACATTATTAGTAATTATTATCAAAATTTTCCAAATGTGTGTGCTTACTAACATTAGTGTTTAAGATGTGTACGTATTACTAACAAATTGGATTGTATTATCTGTATAATAAATGATTATCATCAACAGCCTATTGAAGGCTGTTGATGATACACCACACAAAGTGTATGAATGTAACTACCGGTTAAGTAGAAAACACAATTTACTATACAGTAACTAGACTATTAAACATGCAAGTAATGTGCTCCATACCTCATCATGCAATTTACATGTTAATAGTGTATTTTAAATTGACAATCATCAACAATTTAATGGCGGGTAAAACCAGCTGATCAATATTGATTGTCATAGTCAATTTGGACGAGCCGGCTGCCTCATGGTCCAGTAGTCGTTAGCGTGGCTTTAAGCAATGTGTCCTTAGTGCGATTTCCAGATCGGGCTAAGTTATTGGGGTTTTCCACCAGGAACTTCTCAGTCGTAGCAACGGAGTTTGGATTTGTGCCTGGTTCAAGACACAAGGATATGTTTAAAAAATTAAATTAGGATTTCTATATCGTGAATGTTTGCACCAAAACACATGGACAAACACTGAAACCCGGAACTTATCTTCTATTTGCTGTTGGCCAGATATTTGCCAGCTGCATCTGAATAAATTTGAATTCTGCTGAAAGGTCATGTTATTCACGGTTTCAAAAATATGGGTCATTTTTGACATAGCCCGAAGAATTTCCATAGTTATAGTGGCAATGGGCAGGCAACATTGCTCGCAGAATGGATGACCGATGGGGACGAAAAGTTCTGGAGTGAAGGCTATTAAGTAGGCCGATGACCTGGTGTAGGTTGCGGGGATCCGTTGTATACGAGACGCACGGGACCTACCAATTTAACTGTCAACTTGAGGGAGGCCTATATCCAACAGTGGACGTCTTTCGGCTGAAATGATGATGATTATTTAGATGACCATAAATGGAGTAGGCATGTTGCGCCGACCACAAACAAATTGGGATAAAAGCAGGAGACTGAAAGAGTTTATTCCGCAGACGTTGTTACAACAAAACTGCTGTTGAACGTATTAGGGTGAGGATATAAAGAGGCAGGTTCCCGGTACGTACAAACCGGTACGGGTAGGTACCCATACAGTACAGTACTCGTACAGGCATAATATCGCATCGGTACAGACCCGTACCGGCAAGCCCGTACCGAAACCCTGCTTCTTTATATCTTCACCCTTGCTCATGAACAAGCAGTTTACTTCATCAAGGTAAAGCATCGTTCCAAATCAATAACCAGCACCAATTCTTTAAACGAACAATAAAACGGATACCACTACTAAATCACTCCTCTGCGTCCAATTTAATCAAAGCCTTAATAAGTACTCTCCAATAGACCCCACTTATTAGCAAGTACTCGGAAAACAAAGCTATCTATACAAACGTATATCTTTTTGAACAAAAGCCATGGGATTTTACGATGGCATTATCTTACGATTGTTCGTCCTTATGGTTCAGGCGCCTGCACCCAAAAAATATTAAGTATTCTAGGTACTTATTTTCTGCAAAAAAGGCGAAGTATGATGTTGAAGATGGTATTACGTAAGTGCTTAAAAGGTATGTTAACGTAAACAATGTTATGTGAATTTTAAGTGAAATAATATTATTATTTTTATGAAGGCATGAAGGGTATGTGTACTTGTAATTTATTTTCACTTGGCATAACATAATGCTGTCGTGTATGGATTAGAATGTTGGGCCACAAAAGGGATAAATGAAAGGCAATTGCATGTGGCTGAGATGAGAATGCTAAGAGGGATGTGTGGTGTGACGCGAAAGGATAAAATAAGGAATGAGTACATAAGAGGAAGTCTGAAAGTGGCGCCAGTGAATGAAAAGTTGATTGGTAATCGATTGTCGTGGTATGGACATGTGATGCGAAGGAATGAATGAAATGTTGTGAGGAAAATGTTGAGTATGAATGTAGATGGTTATAAAAGGAGAGGAAGACCAAAGAAACGATGGATGGACTGTGTGAAGGATGATATGGCTAGAAAGGAGGTGACTGCTGAGATGACGAGAAATAGGGAAGTATGGAAGAAGAAGACATGTTGCGCCGACCCCAAATGAATTGGGATAAGGGCAGGAGAATGATGATGGCATAACATAATGCCTACTTCTTTCCACCGGTGGGATGCGGGTATGCATGTGGCGACTAGCAACATCTATCGCAACACCTGCGTACTAACAACGATCGACAGAAATTCCTACATCGCGCTATCAACATTATCCGCGACATAAGCCTATATAGGTGTTCCCGACTTACATACGTCGGGCAGTTAGCCCACCGGACACAACACACGTCCGGTCGGAGGATCCTCCATTTTCTATGGGGGATGAGGAGCTTTACACCCTGTTCCTCATTACCCCCAAACTGGTGACCCCGACGTGAGAATGTCGGACATTAAATAAATTGAACACCAAGAAAGGTAGGTACCCAGGACGACTCACGCCCTACGACACTAACTTATCAAGAATCGAGGTTGCTACCACTTTTTTATTTTGTTTCTTTGTGGAAAATCTTAATGGATGTCCTCCACCATGGGGTGAGCGGAAGGATCTGTCAGACTCTTACTGACAAAAAATATCCTGACTGATGACACATTCACCAGGGATCATAGGAACTAGTGTACGTTCCACAATCTCCGGAGGCTGAAACCACTGCCTCAATCTGCTATCTTTCCATTTAAGCATACTCTTAATTAAAATTGCCATATTCTGTCTGACTGTATACAATGCAAAACTAAGATTTTAAAATGACATGGTCACTAACACTATTAATACTGAAAACGTGATATTCATAAATATATTATTTTTTGGTATATTTATTATCACGTTTTCAATTTTAATAGTAAATATAAAGCTGCCTGTCTGAAGATCAACGCACAGGCCTAGAACCCTTAGGCCCTTAGGTCTAGAACCTCAAATTTCGCACACGTATTCCTCTTAGACATCCACTAAGAAAGGATTTTTCATATTTCAACCCCCAAGGTTGTGAAACAGGGGATGAAAGTCGTCATTTTTGACATTTCCGACAACCACAAAAAAAACAACAACAGCAAAAGCTAGTTTAACGATAAAACCGATTGCGATAATTCACGAATATCGCCAATATTACCTTTATTTTTGTAAGATCACATATAATATTTCTCCACCACTAGCTCCCAGACCACAACCTACCAGTTACCACTAAGGCCATACAAAAGGGAACGGCTCCAATTTGTTAAATCACGATAAATGCGTGTACTTACACTGTAGGCGTTTGTGAAATATGTTCCTTTCTTGTATGTACACTGCTGGGCGAAAAAGGTAACACAATTGTATAAAAGTTTCGTAAGATATAGTGGGATGTGTGTGTGGACCTTCTTAGTTGTTTTCGCAGGTCTTTTGATGTGAAAGTGGTTCTTCTTCTGCTTAGCCTTTTCCTAAGCCTTTGTCTAAGTAGATGCAGCTGAATACCAGTATTTTACATTGAGCCACTGTATATTTGATCTCCACAACCCAGTTAATACTGAACAGTAAGATACAATACACCTTGGTAAGACTTGGTAAAACTGATGTGAAAACGGTTACTAAGAATCAATTTGATGTGTAACCTTGCTAAATGATTAGGTCAGGCACTATTTTTACATAGACAGTAGACCTCGTTGATGATGGCGGGACGGCCTGGACAAAACCAACGAGCAGTGTCCCACATTTTCCTTGGGTTGGAAAAACTGCTTCGTAGGTCTAGTGATCGCAAGTGCGACTACTGAGCACGAGGCCCTGGGTTTGATTCACGGGTCAAGCAAATTGTATTTGAATTTTCGATCAGAAATATTCAGTGGCAACCACGCAGTCTGGATTTGTGCCCTGTTAATAGCAATGGCAGCAGCAATGGAAGCAGTGGTGGCCCAGTGGTGGCGGCCCCGACTGAACAGTAAGCCGTGGGTTCAAACTCAGGCAGGTGCATTACTTTGTGTAATTTCCGCTACTCTCAAAACGGTATAGGAAAACATCTTGAAGAAACCGGCATGTCTTAGAAGCAAAAATTTCGAAGACATGTGACATCTACCATTCCGCACTAGCCCGCGAAGTGGATTCATCCCTCTCCAAGAGAGGAGGCCTGAGTACCTGCAGTGGGAACATTATAGGCTGATGATGATGATGAATAGCTCGCCCCCTATTACATGGGACTTAAACTTAATGTGGGTGTACTATTACACCTCATCCTAACGTGTTTTAACCCTTCGGGCTTCGGGGAAAGTCACAGTTGTAACAATTTATTTGAACGCCATCTACCTTGCGATAAACAAACTATTTCGCACCTAGCGACTGCTCAGAATATTGAAAAGGTAGCGATGTTTAGTATTGTACACCTCCGCACAATACAAGATAGATGGCGTTGTTCTAGTATCAAAATAATAATGTCTCTTGGAAAAACTGGATGGGCAGAAATCCATAATATCCTTACATAGTATAAAACAAAGTCGCTATTTTTGTCTGTTTGTCTGTATGCTTAAATCTTTAAAACTACGCAACGGATTTTGATGCGGTTTTTTTTTAATAGATAGAGTAATTCAAGAGGAAGGTTTTAGTATATAATTTGAACGACATCCACGCGGGTGAAGCCGCGGGCATCAGCTAGTAATATTATAATACTAGTTTTTGCCCGCGCGCGGCTTCGTCTGCGTAAAAATGACGATTTTCCATACAAACGTTCCCCCTTTGTTCACCCCCTTGAGGGTTGAATTGTGAAAAATCCTTCCATAATGGATGGTTGGTTGTCCCACGAGGAAGTTCTCAGTAGCAGCCACGGAGTTTGTATTTATACTCGATTGACGACAATGATGACAATAGGCTCGCCCCCTATTACATAAGACTTAGTAGACACATCTGGAGAAATGTTGGTGTTCTTCTAGGTACAACTCTGCCTACCCCTTGGGGGATTAAAGATGTGATGTTATGTAACTCTTAAAAGTTTGCTAATAAGTCGAAATTAGGTTCGTGCGCAAACGAGACATAAAAAGTTGAATTTCCAAAACAGTTGTGTTAATCATGAGGCACGATTTTTCTTTTTCCATTTTCGGTTTTTTATAGGAGCTCGTGGCTTAATAATAGTAGCCGTTTGGGTTGATATTTTGGATAAAGCGCGTTTGCCTAGGTTATTCTGTGGGGGTCTGGTTCATAACATCGTCAGTCACTAGTAGTGCTTCGAAACTTTGAGTAATGTTAATATACTTCTGATGCTGACCGTACCATCGATTTGGGGTACTGTCGATGTAGCGTACCATCGATGTAGTGTACTGTCGATGTAGCGTACCATCGATTTGGGGTACCTACTGTCGATTCATTAACCCGTCAATGGATCGTTTTCGATACAGCGACCATCGATGTAGTGACTGGCGATGTTATGAACCAGACCCATTCTGTGGAAGAGAATACTCCATGCCTCGATAAACACGTTGAGCCTTTGGTCACGGCCTGTGATTTGTGGATCTTTGGCAGTCGTTACAGGTAGTCAGTGGCTCGAAAGTCTGACAACCAGTCGTAGCAAAGGGTACCGTATTGTACCAAGTGGAGGTCAGAATATAGGCAGCCGCTCCATGTAAAATACTGGCTTTCAGCTGCATCCGCCTGAACTGGAAACCGACCCCAACTTTTTATTTATTTTTTTAAAGACGTTGCCGCACTCTAGGAATTTCTCCTGTATCGTGGGTGCGTTTACAAAAATTTAAACTCACATACCTAGTACCTACACAAGCACACCCTGACCCGAAACAACTATTTGTAGGCCATACAAATATTTGTTCCGTGCGGGGATTGAACCCGCGACACGCAGCGCAGCAGTCCAATCGCTCAGCCACTGCGCCAACCGTTAGTTGGGAAAAGACGATGACATAATAATTATAATACATTATAGTCTTAAAACTTTAATAAACAAACAGCGGTGGGCAACGGGTTTTTCCAAAGTAATCAATAAGGAAATAACAATCATCATAATTATTATTAGTTTTGATCATTAGCAATGTAGTGTATCAATAAATACCGACACGCCTTACTGGTGGGGCGGGCAGTGGTGGGGTGCGGTCGAGTGAGTCGTTGCACGGACCGCACACTCTCTACTGGTCGGCCGGGCGAGTAAGTCGTGCGCGTTCAAACCAAACTGTGTTGTTTTACTAAATTCCCTACGTACCTAACAACCTAATAGTGACCTGTACAAGTGGCGACCCTGCCAGGTTAATTACAAAATAAATAAGGTACGTGCCCAATTTAAATAACACCGAGTGTTAATAAAGTAACCAAGAGGTGAATCGGTAGCAAATCAGTTTCAATGTATATTCATGTTTTATAAATAATTATTTAGTTTTAAATTTAACCTTAAATTGCATTAAAGCAGTCCTTGGAAAAAAAAAGGATTATAATGTTTGTAGACTGCTATTAATATGTTGAACGTAGTCGTTACTTCAAAACGGAACTGATTTAGTTACATTGATTGGTACCTAAACATTCGTGCACTAATACAACAAACGTCAATGACGAATGCTTTGATTATTGGCAGAAACAAATTGGAGTGTTGTTACTTGTTAGCATTGACTTATATATTACTGCGTAAGGACTGGGCGGACCGCATGATAAAATGACGCCTTGAACTTGGTCCCAAATGGCAAATAGGTCTTGACTAAACCGAAGTCTACAAGAAATAGAAAATTAAAATTTAACATTTTTTTTATTAACATTTTAATGAAAGCTTTATTTAATTTCTTTATACCTCGATAATACCACGCCACGCCGCTTATACAAGGTTACGTTTACGAGCAGCCTGATTAGTTCTTATGGATGGCGTTAGTTTCTCTGTATGGGAATCGCATCGAGCAAAATGTTCGGACGACCGTATCTTTTGTTAGTAATACTAAGTTATGCATTTTGCACATTATAACGATATTTTGGGTTCAAGTTGAAGGCGGTTGTTATTTAATTATGATTGTAACGAAGTTAGACCATGATTATTATTATGCGGTGAGGCTCTTTATGGTTGACAATTATGCGTTCTTGAGTAATCTTGGATACCAGTGATAGACATGCTGTTTGTTGCCAAATTAACACTTTTAATCTGTCAATAATCAAAGTTAACATTGTCGTTAGAGGTAGTTTGCTTATGCAGACGGTACCTAAATGAGCTTGTATAAATACTGGGATAAAATACAATAAGATCAAGAGTTATTTCGATTAACTCGAAACGGTACCTAAAGAAGGAAATTACCCCTTCCATCCAGGTAGACCACAAGTATGTCGCACATACGACCTCAACAGTCCTTGGACTGTGTCGGTGACCTAGTTTCAGTTGGTTTACGTTGGGAAAAAACGTGCACCAGAGTCAGACCTGACGGCTACCAAGTTACCACACTCAGGTGGCCTTAGGGCAATAGAGCTTTACTCTTACTCATGGGTCGGTTAACCCTTCCAGAAATATAATATTCCTGGTGCACATGTAGAAACTACTAAGAGGACCTTGTGGCTTAATAATATCTGCCACTCAGGTCGATCTTTAGGTTAAGCCACGCTTGCCTTGATTGGTCTGTGGATGGGTTGATCACCCATTACATATCGTTTCCTCCGTGCCTCGAAAAGCACGTTAAGCTGTTGGTTCCGGCTGCCATTTAGATCTTTGGCAGTCGTTACGGGTGGTCAGTGACCTGAAAGTCTGACAACCAGTCTTACCGGAGGGCACCTTATTACCTAGTATTAGCTGTCTTGTGGAGATCAAATAAGCAGTCATTCTATGTAAAATACTGGTATTCAGCTGCATCCGGTTAGACTGGAAACCGACCCCAACATAGTTGGGAAAAGGCTAGGCAGATGATGACTGGTAGAAACTACTAGTGGTAACAATTATGTATTTACTGTGCTATCAACAAGCTCGATGAATATTTGCCCCCTAAACAAAGTCGTGTTTATAAGCGTCACTTGTTGAGGCTCATCAAATAATAAAGTATGGGAAAATTTACAAATTTCTGGTCAGACTTGGACATCTGAGCTTAAAAGTAAATTCATGTGTGCGTTGTGGTGGCAGTCATTCAACTGATACTAAAGTTGTCCAGCCCGAGATAAGAATGGTCTCAAGTGTGGGATTTTTGAATATTTTCAAAACAATGTAAGACTAAGGCGCTTTGTTGGAATTGAGATTTAACGTCATTCTCAAAGACAATGGTGTCCTTGTTGAAAATCAAGTAATATCTAAAAAAAAAAAAAGGAGATTTATGGCCTACGTTAGTCTTAATACCTTAACCGTTCTAGGGTCTATTGACTCTAAACAATTGGTAACAGTTTTTGTAGAGCCAAAGCCAAATTTTATATTGTAAAAATGGGACTAGAAATTTGCTAGGGAAAGACACCGCCAAGTGCCAGTGCAGTCTATGGTGTGTTCCCTAAATTTAAAGATGATCAAATTCATATTCTTATAGATAAATTAATTCAACCAGTTGCTCAGCTTTATCGAAGAGTATACCCTAACGGGACAGCGTTAGAGTATAAAATTAATAAAAATAAAAAAGACCAAGAGTTTGTTGAGTTTGACATTATATATACCCAGTGAATAGCCCATCTGACTGGATCCCTCCATTGGTACCTGTTTAAAAAGCAGATTTACCATTAGGAAGGTACAAATAGCAAATGTGAAAAGAGAACAATGTTCTACTAAATGATGCAAAATGTGCATTAGAGTTCATCAAATTGGTTTCTCGGTCATCAGTTCATCACTTATCTTTGTTTAAGGACAATTTACTGTTGCGCGAAAATAAAATAGGATCATAAAGCATGGTCAAATATTTTAGCAGCTGCTCATGAAGGTCACTCGAGCATAGTAGTCATGGAAATAATAATAATAAATTTATTTTTTCTCAATTATACACATTAATCATACAATGTCAAATATCTACATAGAGACTGGTCTGTTTTAGGTAGAACCTGTATTACAGATCACCAGGCTAACCCTCCGTCGGACATTTCTCATAAGACATAATAATTATAATTAAATGAACAAAATTAAATGAGTATAAACAATTCAAATAAGTAAATACAAATGAATTAAATTAAAGATAAATTAAATTACAAATAAATCAAATTACAAAATGTCTAACTGCAAATAAAGTAAATTGCGAATAAATTAAATTAAAAATAGATCAAATTACGAATAAATTAAATTGCAAAATAAATTAAATCAATTACATTTTCAATTAGAGATAGAATAAAAATTTTACAAATCACATAAAACATTATGAAAAAGGTAAAATAAAATAAAATTTATGTATTTAGATAAGAGTAAAATGAGACTACGTTCCAAAGTTTAGTGGCCCAAAATGAACAGAGATGCTGAACATTATGTAAGAGCGTGTAACGGTTGCACTCTGGTTCCAGACTCCAGTTAGAGATAAGCTGGCTTTTATTGTAGCTGGATTTTAATGTCAGGTTGTCTTTGCTTAATACTTTAAAATGTGTTCCCGTGGAGTTTCTTGTCCATTCTTCTCCACGAAGACTAGGGACCTAGCGAATGGAATCGAGTTTGATGTAGTTGACAAGACCAAAAGAAATAAAATGAATAGTCTTGTCTTTTGTGCTTTTACTTCATGAACACAGTAATAACCAGTAATCATCCTGACACTCAAATTTCATTAATTGGTGGATATTGATGCATAATACTCTTACATAGTCTTACATCTAGGTACTTACAGATGGACCTAGAGACAAAGTTAGTAAAATTGGAAGAGCAAAGGAATCTAGTAGAGATATTGGTGGAAAAGTATAATATGTTAAAAATACAATAAACAAGGAAAACAAGTTGTCCACCTCATTCAAGGATACGACACATACAGTGATTAATAAATAAAAGAGAGATGTCGAAATGGTAAATGGTGATAGTGGACAACAGTTACATAAGCAAAGTGGAAAGTTTGCGCAAATGAGGATGATAAATCTTCAGGAAATAATGGCACTTTCGATAACAATGTGTGTGACGAAAATTAATAAGTTAATTGTTTTACAGATCATTATTAAAAATATTTGATGATTGTTCTGTTATAAACTGTTTTGTATTGGATAGTACTTATACGAAATAATGCTATTTTTCCAATTTTGTAAAAGGTAGATGTAGTGTATCAATAAATACCGACACGCCTTACTGGTGGGGCGGGCAGTGGTGGGGTGCGGTCGAGTGAGTCGTTGCACGGACCGCACACTCTCTACTGGTCGGCCGGGCGAGTAAGTCGTGCGCGTTCAAACCAAACTGTGTTGTTTTACTAAATTCCCTACGTACCTAACAACCTAATAGTGACCTGTACAAGCAATTAAATATTATTGCGTATTATATTATATTATTATGTATTATATTATTATGTAATAACATTAATGTATATTTGTGTAATTAATAACACGCAAATTGGTGGCTAAACCGTCTAAACCGTAACCGACTGTAATTCGAAAGGAGTTAGGTAGAGATGAAAAAAAATAAACTGTTTATTTCAACATACATTCATCAAATTAATACATTAAAAAACGCTCAGCCTTTTTGAGGTAGGTAGGTAGGTTGTTAAGGTACACTTAAGGGCCGACGCCCGTCGGGGCTGCAGTTTATCGAAAGGCATAAACAGTTTGTTTCATTTTCCGTCAGGGGAGTGTCCTTCCCGTCGGGGCTGTGGATTGTCGAAAGGTTAATGCGGCTCCGACACAAGGGCGAAGAAGGAACATGGGTTGGGTTATAGTCAGTAGAAGTCTGACACTCCCCTTCGCTCTGCCCAAGAGCGGGGGGGGGGGGGCTATTTGATGATTTTCCACCCACCAAAAAAAAAAAAAGGTACACTTAGATTTCGCCTATTGTCATCAAACGGGTTAAAATCCAAAACTCGTGGCTGCTACTGACAAATTCCTGAAAGAAAATTCCAAAAAAACTAAGTCCGCGTACATCTTATCATCATTGTATCATTTACTCCGATGGCAAGCTGTCACGACTGGGAAAACCAGATGCAGCACCTACGGTCTACGGTGACGTCATGATGTCACGAAGTCGTAGTCGTCACGATGTCGATGTCATGAAGGGGTCAAGTAAACAGTCTCTGAACTATGCAGACCGCAGGAAGGACGCTTCACGCTTGTAGATCTACGTTACGCAACCCACATTTTTTTTTTACTCTAAACCTCTAACCTGTTGCAGCTGAAAACCAGTATTTTACATGGAGTGACCTGCCTATCTGACCTCCACAACTCAGTAACACGATACTGGTTGGTAAGACTGGTTGTCATTCTTTCTGGCCATCATCATGTATCTGCAAATGACAGCCGAGACGTGGTTACCGAGGCACGAAGAAAACTCGATTATTATTTGTATTGGATGGTAACGCATCCACGGGTCAAATTAGGCAAGCTCTGGTTTACCTTGAAGATCGACACGTGCCATTGTTTTTATTTTTAGCGTCGAGCTCCTGAGAAAAGAGACATATTAGGGGATCGGACTTTATATACTTACTATACTCTATGGATCGGACTGACTCAAAAAAATGTGATTCTGTTTAGTCCGTCAGTTAGATTATCGAAAAATATTGGATACCTACGTGTTTTTTGTTATATCAAATTAATAAAAATTTACGAAGATAAAAAAAACGTGGTGACGTCACTTGTAGTTAAAAAATGTACTGACCATTGACGTTTTCGAGGAGTTCACGAGTTTTTGAAGCACTGTATCGTCTTCATTTTTTGTTTACGTGAAAAAATAAAAAATATGTGTTCAATATTTTTTGGAAATCTATCTGACGGACTTATTAGGTAGTTTTTTTTTTTGTCCGATCCCCTATTGCCAGACAAACACGTTACCGGAACTGCCACTGTGTCACTGGTCACTGAAAGACATACCGACGTTATTGATGCGGTTCTTCAGAAAAGTCAGGTGCGTAGTACTCGCAACCAACCTGCGTGCGAAACTAGATGTGTGAACGAGGACGAGGCAAAAGAAGTACCTACTTACCTACCTATGTAAGGATCGTAGCAGGTGACGTTCCGTCCGGGGCTACGGGACTACTCGAAAGATATACTGGGGTCCGGCGGATACTGCGACGGGGGAGGCCTATGTCCAGCAGTGGATGTATTTTGGCTAAAATGATGATGATGATGATGACTGCGGTCCGACACAAAGGGCTAAGAAGCAACATGGGTGGAAACCCATCCATGTTCCTTGTTGTTTTAGTTCAAGGTGGCGTTTCGTGGTTTCGGCCTACGCCCATATGAAAAATGCGTCAGTTTGTAATTATATTTATTGCAATTAAAATCGTTTTCTGCAACCATCGGCACGCTTTTGGTTAAGTACTTACCTTGAAGAGATAATGATAAATATTAATGGACCACAAAATGCCACGAATTTCACACGTTTTGTTTATGTGGGTCAGTTAATTCGGTGCATTTCACTTTGATGTAACTTTCACAAAAGAATGATTACACTGAAAGCGATGCTAAGGAGAAAGGTAATCAAAAGTGAGTGGTAAACGGTTATTTAACAACCAATTAACAATGCAAAAACATTATCCTGTCTCGTTGGTCCAGTGGTCGCAAGCGCCAGGCGGACAGTGGAGACGAGAAAATACGTAAGCGATGTACGCATCGCTTACGCTGTCCGCCTGGCGCTTGCGACCACTCCTAGCCGCTCATCCGCTCATCGTAATGAGCGGTACCTACACATCTCTGCTCTCCTATTTTTGAAATCATCATCATCTGCCTAGCCTTTTCCCAACTATATTGGGGTCGGCTTCCAGTCTAACCGGATGCAGCTGAATACTAGTATTTTACATGGAGCGACTGCCTATCTGACCTCCACAACCCAGTTAATACTAGGTAATACAATACCCTTTGGTAAGACTGGATTTCAGAATTTCAGGTCACTGACTACCTGTAACGACTGCCAAAGATCTATATGGCAGCCGGGACCAACAGCTTAACGTGCTTTCCGAAGCACGGAGGAAACTCGGTAAGTCGGGCGGTCACCCATCCACAGACTGACCTAGGCAAGCACAGCTTTACCTAAAGATCGACCTGAGTGGCAGTTCTTATTAAGCCACGAGCTCCTATTTTTACCCGACTACGGCGAAGCCAAAAGGAAGGGTAATGATTTTGGCAGTCTATGTATGTATGTATGTATGTATGTATGTTCCACCGTAGCGCCTAAACTACTGAACGGATTTTAATAAATTAGGTGTCAATAGATTCGTAAGAATAGCCTGGGTGACATAGGCTATATAAATTTTATAAATTCTTTTTATGACGGAATTTAAATGTCAAAAACTTACCTAAAAAAATATTAAATTGAAATAATCATAGCGAGTTCGGTATCAAATGAAAGGTCTTGGCGAGCACATTTAAAATATGTATTATATTATAGTTTAAGTAGTACACAAAAATAAAATTCAAATAAAAAAATTAAGTTCAAAAATCTAAAACCCGACTACTAACAAAATCGCGGTCTTAAAAGTAGAAAACAAGAAAATAATTCTTGTCTGATATTCTTCGTAGTCGCATGCCACCTTCCTAATGGCAATTAGCAGCTGACTTCTGTATCAATGAGAACGCCATGAAGGAGCATCAGGTATCAATGGCATGCGACTACGAAGAATATCAGACAAGAATTATTTTCTTGTTTTCTACTTTTAAGACCGCGATTTTGTTAGTAGTCGGGTTTTAGATTTTTGAACTTAATTTTTTTATTGAAATCATTCATTCAAAATACGAACTGAAGATTAAAAACTTTTGAACCTCATTGTTACTTAGGTCCTACAAAATGGAGGATACTCGGGTAGTTACCATCATAATCACCATTTCAGCCAACAGACGTCCACTGCTGGACATAGGCCTCCCCCATGTGTTGCCACATTGACCGATCCCGTGCGTCTCGCATTCTGGGTCCCTGCAAACTTTACCAGGTCATCGGTCTACCTAGTAGGAGTTAATAGTGATAGTTATCATGTTTAGTACGATACATCGTAAATATTCAGTAAATATCCCGTGATCAGTGTGCATTCCTCAAGATAGTTTGTAAGTCAGAGCAGTCATCACCAAACTCCCACGAAAAGGATAGACGAAGGGTAAAAACTCAAACAAACCAGCTAAACTAACCTCAAAAATTCCTAACTCAAATGTAAAGCAGGAATTACAAAATCCACACATAATAATACCGAACTAAATACAATCAAATTACTAATAGGAAAATCGCAAAGGACAAACCGCATAGCACATCATTTAGTAAGCCCAGACTTAGAGGTAAAACCCGAGGTGACAACATGATGTTTTAACCAGCAGCCCCTATGTCCCCAATACCTGATTTAATTGAATAACGGGGTTTTCGATAAAGTGGACTGTATATTGAGCAATAATGATAAAGTATTTGAAAAGTTTACTTAGGTGCAAAAGTAACGTACTGTATCAAATCAGGGTGGATGAAAATGGCGACAGGTCACTGGAACAAGTAGTGACCTACTGATGCTCTGAAAGTTAAAGGCAAAAATATACAATTCTACGATACTTGTTAAGTTTACGTCCAATTGAAACACATCATCATCATCTATCAGTCTTCAGGCTTCCAGTCTGACCGGATGCAGTTGAATACCTGTGTTTTACAAGTAGTGCCTATGCAACTCAGTTAGTACTGGGTAACACGATACCACCTTGGTTCTTCTTCTTATCGTGTGGGCTGTAAGGTCTGACGACCCTACCACACCCTAGTGTCAGAGTTTCTAAACCACCGCAAGGGCCTCTGACATGGTTTGACGACCGCCATTTGACAGCCGGGACCACCGGCTTATACGTGCCTTCCGAAGCACGGAACCATCTTTTTATCAGACAACCAGGTGATTCAAGTCTGCATTGTCCTAACCAAACCATAAACAACTTTACAAAGTATGCTTCCCGTGGGAATCGAACCCACGACCACCGGGTCACAAGGCAAAAGCCTTAACCACTCGACCACGGAGGCAGTTCCTCCTTGGTAAGACCACCGTAAGCATAAACACATGTACGTTTTACAGCTGTAATAGGTACTCGTATGTAAAGTGAAATGTCAAAACGACAGTTTGTTTAATTTTGCTTAAAGTTTGTGCCAGGGGAGTGTCCTTTCTCTTGACAATTTACAGTCCTACAAAGGTATTTTATACCTACGTCAAAAAGCATACCAACAACCACTTTATTGTTACGGTAATAAACATCATTATGATTTTGGCACCATCATTATCCTACCCTTCTCTCAATAATTTATTTCGGGATAGCGCAGGATATATTATATGTTTTTCTTCAATATATCTCTATTGCTCGTCATCTCAGCAGTCACCTTCTTACTTACCAATTAGGTACCATATTATCATTCTTCACACAGCCTGACCATTCTTTATTTGGGTTTTTACTCAAAATCTACACGACAGTGTCCTTTAGATTTCCTTTAGACAGTGCTACAAAAGCACAGATAAACAAAGTAATAAAGGTCTGTATGATGTATTTTGCAACAAAACTACTGATACATCAGCTACTACTAACTGTTACGACTGCAACATAGACATCACGTTCTTTCCTTAACAACATGATTTATAAAACATGTCTGACTGTAATGAAATTATCGTGGATATTGTGGATAAGATCATGTTCAAGCACTTTAAATACTGTTAACGGTTGGGTTTTATTGCAACGTTTTCCTTTTGAGGATCAGCTATTAAAGTTCTGTTAAGAAGTCACGAACAGGACACGGTTCTTCCCATGGAACCTTTAATTTATCTTCTATACTAATATTTTAAAGAGGTAAAGTTTGTGTGTTTGTATATTTGTTAAATTGTAAGGGGTAATCTCGGGATCTACTGAACCGATTTTACAAATTCTTTCACCAATAGAAAGCCACATTATTGCTGAGTGTCATAGGCTACTTTTTATCACTGTATTCCCACGGGAACGGGATCTACGCGGGTGAAAGAAACAGTAGTTTCCAATATTCCTTTACAAATTAATAGGTCGACTTGAGTCGACAAGTGACCCACATAAACTAAAACATCTATAGAAAATAAACTAAGGATTTTTGTCAAAATTGTTATTGCTAACTTTAAATTACTGTTCTTACAAAACAAGCAACACGTGTGCGAGAAATCAAATCTGGTTTCTAAAACTTGTTTATAAACATTTTTAAGGTCAAAGTGGCAGAAATCAAAGATCAAAGCGCATAAAACTAATATCAAAACAATTTTGCAGATCCAAAAATCATTGAAACCATCTCTACTGATCAAAGATTCAAAAATGTCGTCTTCAATGACATCCGAGGTCCGAAATTTTCAACTAGGAAGTCAAAGGTAGGAAGTAAATAGAATTGTATACTTATGGCTTTTATAATATTTTAAATATAGCATAGAAGCTCAAACCGACTACCAACCTGGCTAGAAACAATAAAAATTGAGATGATAGCGACCAAAACGACCCGCGACTGTACGGTGTGGGTACTAGGAGTGCTAACGCCCTAATAGGGAAGAGTAAGAAGAAAAGCATAATCTTCTCTTGGTCTGGAGTCTGGAGTTCTGGACTAGAGATGTACCGTTACCGGCAATATTGCCCGAAGTAGGAATTTTGGTGGCAAGATTGCCGGCAATAGACCGGCAACTTTGGCAATATTGCCAATGCTGCTGGCAATTTTGGTATTTTACCGGCAGTGGCAATATTGCCACTAGGCACATCACTAGTCTTGACCGATGGATCAGTTCATTTGAAGACACACTTGGCGCAGTGGCTGGTTAGATTCCCGTAAGGAAAAAATATTTGTGTAACCCAAACGTAGTTGTTACGGGTCTGGCTGTTTGACTATGAGTGTTTAAATGTGTGTGATAACGTCTGTATATAAGGTCCCATTTAAATAGGTGGACAAATTTTAACACAGCGTTCAGTACCTACGTCTAACCAAACATATATCCCATTAAAAAAAACACTGATTAAAGTGAGTTTTTTGTACGTAAAATATTGGGTAACTAACACTTTTAGTGTATTTTCGCTACCTGTTTTATTTTCTTCTAGGTATCTGATGCGTTTCTCTAATTTTCTTTTTTTACCATTGTCCTTATTTTGGTGGTCTGAATGATTCCTAAAATTTTGTCCACCTATTTTAATGGGACCTTATATAACTTAACTATACAAATTTTTCACCAGTTATGTTTTTATTCTAATGTTTAGGAAGCGAGCGTACTGCTATCAACCGGACACGAATGCAGTGCTCTGCTCGGGTTTCTATTCAGAAATTACACCACCTTTAAAAATGTCACAAGGGTGGGAGCCAGGATTTTACACTCCTAACACATGTTAGTGGTAAGTCCGTAGTCCTCCAAAGTAAAAAATCACATAAATACTGGTAACAATAAAATACCGAAACCAGTTTAGGGAAGTATAAAACTAAGAATGAAACACGTCATAGAATTGATTATCTTATTGATAAATCTGTATAAAAATTTAAGACTTATTCTGAGTCACACAGGATAAAAATTGTTTAAAAGAAGTAGGGACTAACCGGCCGCGGCGTACAGTTTTTTTCTCTCAAGGTGACATCAGTAAAAACAATATGGAAAAGTATAAAATCAAAAATGTATGGGACTGACATAAGCTATCGAAAAGTTTAATGTCAATCCTGTTGACAGTCGTAATACCGTCAGATGCTCTTAGTGACTTAACCACGTACTACCTCGCTAACTCACTAAAGCCGAATCCGAGTAAAACGCAGTCTCGTATTCGTCTCGCAGTCAGTTATTCTTCGCAATAGAGAAGCGAGCCGCAAACTCAACATCGTTTGGGATGGGATATCCATCGAGCATAGCAACTGCCCAAAATATCTCGGTGTTATTCTAGACAGGTCGCTTACATTCAGCAAGAACTGCAAAAATATCAAGCAGAAGGTGCACTCCCGCAACAATCTTCTACAGCGACTGGTTTCGTCAAAGTGGGGTGCTTCGCCTGACGTTATGCGGACTACTGGGCTGGCGCTATCTTTCTCTGCCGGTGAATTTGCGTGCCCCGTGTGGAGTCGGTCAGCCCATGCAAAGGTGGTGGATACAGCTCTTAATGAAACGTGCCGGATTATCACTGGTTGCCTTAAACCGACCCCGGTACAGATGCTGTATCCACTAGCAGGCATAGCGCCACCAATAGTTCTTAGAGCGGTGGCAAGTTCTGATGAAAGAGTCAAAATGGTTTCCGACGTTAGACACCCTTTACACAATAACATCCTCGTTCCGCAAAGGCTAAAAAGTCGTAACAGTTTTTTGAAGTGTGTGCCCCCGCTCTCTGGCGAACGCTCTAAGGAAAGACTCAAGCTGTGGCGCGAAAGTGTTTTCCTACCCAACCCATTTGTGCCACTTGCCGAACATCTCCCACCTGGACACGAGTTGCCATGGCTGACCTGGAAGTCCTTAAATATACTCCGGACACAGGTCGGTCGAAGCAAGGAAAACCTGTTCAAGTGGAAATTCATAGATGACTCTGCCCTGGACTGCAAATGTGGTGTTACCCCACAGACGATGATACACTTGACATCGTGTCCTGCCTGTCCAGCTTCTTGCACATCACAGGAGCTAATGATTGGAACTGAAAATGCCAAACTCGTCGCTAAATTTTGGGCAGACTCAATTTAAATTGTCATCGACACGCTAAGAAGAAGTCGTAATACCAATACTGAACGCTTCGAATTGGAATTTTAATTTCCTAGACCATCATTCAGATATAATTGGAAAAATAACTTAAAATCCCTGTCTTTAGTAATTGAAGGCTATGCTTTTGTGGCATGAAAGCCTTGGTGAATGGACCCGTTCCTGAGAAAATCGGTGGTGACACACTGACAGATAACCAGACGGACGGTCGGACAAACGGACTAGAGAGTAATCTTATAAGGGTTCCTTTTTTAACGGTTTTCCCTTTTGAGGTACGGAACCCTAAAAAACGCGCCGCTTACTCTACCTCAAGGTGGTGTGGAAAGTGGAAAAGCGTAATTCAGCGCAAACACAAATGTTAAATTACTTTTTGCGGCGCTCGTACGCCGAAACAGAAAACCATTGTTACAACTTAATTGTAGGAAATTTTCTCTAGTTTTATTTACTACCTACAGTAGAAACGGAGTTATTCTCAAAAAACTGTTTTTGGGCGCTATTCAAAATGGCGACGCGAGCGGCAAAGATACGAGGTGGCAAAGTAAAAATTTGAAAAGAGCACGTCGAAATCTATAAACCAACCAATTTTCAAAACTCCCGGAAAACTTTCCAAGAAACCCACATTTTTCGCCCTAAATGACTATTTAGCCATAGCACTCACGCAAAGCATGGTTAAGTTGCTAGTGAATAATAGGCCTATAATCACTAAATTAATGGCTGTAAATACAAAGATTACCTTGGGTAGAAAATCATCGAATGACCCCCCCCCCCCCCCCCCCCCCCCCCCCCCGCTCTTGGGCAGAGCGAAGGGGAGTGTCAGACTTCTACTGACTAAAAACCGAACCCATGTTCCTTCTTTGCCCTTGCGCCGAGGTCATCTAGTACAAAAATCCGCAGCCCCGACGGGATACAAAGATTACCTAATTAACTAGTAACTAGAAAATTAAACGCAGCGTTGAAAACAATAATGGAAACGGTCATGTATTATTATTCTCGCATATAAAGTGGAAGTCGAGAGGTATGCCAAATATTTAGTTTTTTTTGTTCTTTATTTTTTAACCAGTTCGATTAGTTCACAGTCCTGTTTTAAATGGGAAATACCCAAAATCTGAGGATTGATTATTTGGGTCAATGTTGAAGGTCCATATCAGGTAAGTAAGGGAGAAAAATATTTATTTGTCGCAGATAAACTGGTGCATACAAAATGAAAATAAAAAACAATAAAACATACAACGCATAATATACCTATAAAATACAAAAGGACGGAAAAAGAAGTTAACAGCTTGCACGTCGTGACTGCGACAATCGGGTTACCACTCAGCATTATACAGTGCTATGAGGGGTCCACAGCACAGCGCTTTTTTTTGTGGTACTTAACTTACTGCTGCGACTTCGAGATCCCTTCTCCGCATTAGAGAGTCCGTTATTAATTCGTTGGAGATAGCTTTCATCGATCTTTGACAGTCGTAATGAATGGTCAGAAGCCCAAAATTCAGACTAACGACCTTACCAATGGTTATCAGCAGACGTTCCATGTGTCCAACTGCATCCAGTTAGACAGGAAGTCGATCCCAACTTAGTTGGGAAAAGGTTAGGTCTGTTTAACACTCATTTATATTTCGCAGGACGGATGGCCGATGGGGCCGGAAGGTTCTGGAGTGGCGACCGCGATCCGGAAGACGTTGCGTTGGAAGGCCTCCCACTAGGTGAACCGATGACCTGGTGAAGGTTGCGGGGATCCGCTGGATGCGAGACGCACGGGACCGGTCAATGTGGCGACACTTAGGGGAGGCCTATGTCTAGCAGTGGACGTCTTTCGGCTGAAATGATGATGATGATATTTTGGAGCAGAGTCATTTAGGAAAGTACATCTGATCAGGTTATCCTTGCTTTGGCGAACCTGAAGTAACCTGGAGACTATCCATGGAGTTTCTTATTCATTCTTCTAGATATCTACGGAGAGGTCTTTGGAATGGGCAACTAAAGTCTTTTCAAAGTTATCACGCCTTGTTGTGACTAGACTGATCCTTCTTCTTCTTTTCGTTTACGCAAATTCGAAAGTTACATAACTGGTCTATTTGAAATAAATGCTTGGAGATGTCTATTTATAGACTGCAGGTTAGACTTGGCAACTCATTCTAAGTAACTAGGTATCCGTAACATCAAGATACAATGAAGCAATGACCTGCAATAAATCTGTCCACAGTTTTACAACAGCTGTACTTACGACAACCTATCAAGCTTTACAAAACCAGTTTATGCAGACCTGTCATAGGATAGGAAATCTATACACAGTGAAACTATGTTATACTGGAAATGTATAACATTATGTGTCGCTTGTTGTACTCATTACTACACAATGATGATAATTTTGTAATAATGTTAATGATCAACATTACTATGGGAGAAAAAAGACGGCATTGTGTTCGGAACTTTGGACCTTGTGGCGTTACGACTAGTTTTAACCGTGGCTTGTCTTCGTTTTTTTTTGTTTAGCCCTACTTCCTTCATTTCTTTTCTTATTAAATATCTTCTTTCTTCATTATTTTCTTCTAAGTATTTCTTTCTGCGCTCATTCCGGTTTGCCATAATCGCCACGCTTGGCAGGCGGGTTGGCGATCGCAGTACGGTCGATACAAAAAGCACAGAGAACGCATCTATGGGCATCGCATATATGGGCATCAGCCCATTTGATTCTCTGGTAAGACCCTTAGTCGCCTCTTACCCACGGGAAGATATAGGAGACGCACAGGACCGGTCAATGTGGCGACACTTAGGGGAGGCCTATGTCCAGCAGTGGACGTCTTTCGGCTGAAATGATGATGATGATGATTTCTTTCTGGGTCTGATAAAGTGGAGGGACATAAACAGGCAAAAGCATAACACATCTGTCTGGCTTTTCCCAACTATGTTGGAGTCAGCTTTCCGTCTTTTTGGATTCAGCTGAATACCAGTATTATAGAACATGGTCACTAAAATTATCATTAACCCTGAAACCGTTTTTATTATACCGAGCGCAAACATGAAACAAGAAAGAGGGTAGACCGATTTGTCTCAGAATTTATCCGTGATCATGGTGCTTGTTACGCGCTGAAAATCGGGAACTCAAAACAAATAAAAAAATCCCGAAGCATTTAGTTAGCACTATCACCTAAACTGCTATTATAATATTATTCATATATTTTTGTAGTTAATTTTCGTCTTAGATATTTCCTCATGAAGTCATGACTAAGGGGCGCCGGGGATACGATTCTGGCCACATGAAGTCTAAAAACGTTACAAACACACACACCCATACAAATAGATATAAACAGGTAGTGTATTTATACTACCTAGGATGTTAAATTGTATAAAACAATCAGGTTTGACCTTGAGACATTTGCATAATGCTCTATGCGAAGGTCAAGGTCATATTTCGGAGTTGGAAAAACTCATTTTTTGTACCTGATTCAATCTAAATGGCGTAGCGGTTTGATGTTTTTATTTTATACGATTACACGCTTTTTTTGACTTGAAGCCGATATCTTAGCATGTTGCCTTAAATTATAATTATAATAAAAAGAGATGTGTGCTGTGAAATTCGAACATATCGAAAACATGAGACGTCGCGTCGCGTCGGCCAATCCGCAATGAAGAGATCACCAAACATAATCACTGCTCTCTCTGTCTGACAGTAGTATCAACACTTAACGCTTCTTCTTCTTTTGTATCGATCATTGTCATTCTCTTGCCCGTATCCCAATCCTGTCCTGTCTTCTTCTTCTTCCATACCTCTCTATTACTCCTCATCTCATCAGACTTCTCCTTTCTTGTCATATCATTCTCCACGCAGTCCATCCATCACTTCTTGTTTCTTCTTTCGTGTCGATAGTATGACTTATTAATTTTGGACTCAAGGTTATGTGACGTGCAGGTATTGGGACACCTCGGACGCTCCAGCAAGTGGAACACCATCTGGTCAGGAGCACCGCATTCACACTGTGTCTCGGAGAGATCTACAATACCTTTTTTTTTTGAGAGGGTTGGGAAATCATCAAATAACCCCTACCGCTCTTGGGCAGAGCGAAAGGGAGTGTCAGACTTCTACTGACTAAAAACCAACCATGTTCCTTCTTAGCCCTTAGTGCATGTTTACGTACAGGTGGGGAGTCGCGCGGCGCGTGCTGCGTTTTTAATTCATCAAACACATGGCGATGTATGAAAAAGTTAATGATTTCAATCGTCGATTTCACGAGAAGCTATTTTCGCTCGTTAGTTTAAAATGCAGCGTTTGTTGCGGTGGTCCCGTCTCTCAGTAAATTAATAAAAAAGCACGAGATGAGCCTTCTGCACGCGCCGCGCGACGCCCACCGCGCCTCCGTAAACTAGCACTTAATGTCGAGGCCCCGGTATCTCTTTCTAACAACCCTTAGCCCCGACGGGATCTCTAATACCTCATTTAACCAATTATGTTTACAATGGTACAAAGTGCACCCATCGCACGAAGTAGGAAAACCCACTCATATGAACAAAACATGAAATTAATGATTTACGACCATGGGTCTATGAACGTGGACGAGGCAAAAAGAGTAAGTTTGCAGGTTTCTGTGGTTTGTGTCTCTTTCTATAAGTATCCTAACATTGTTTACCAAATTGTGTATCCAATCGGTGTTGTACACTTATCGCACAAAGTAGGAAAACCCACTCATAAAAAGAAAACATATAATTAATTTCGACTTTTATAATCCTAGCCACGTAAAGTGATCTATTGTTAAGTCAAGTTCATCATTAATTTACATTACTTACTCATTTAAATATTTAATTACATACCGGTAATTAAGTCATTGCAGTTTTAGAATAGTTTTATGTCTATTTTAGATCGTAATGCATGTAAATAGAATTCATTATTGTTGTTAAATTACGTGGTTATCCTCCTACATACACATTGCTAAAGTTATCATCATCATCTTCCAGCCCTTAGCCAATTCTATTTGGGGTCAGCGCAACACGTTTTCTTTTCCCTGTCTTCCCTGTTAGTAGGGCTCCCACACATAAACACGATACGACGTCGCGTCGTACAACGATGCGGCGTCGTTACACGATACGACGTCGCGTCGTGGAAGTCAACGACACGACGTCGTAACGTGTCGATGCACGATACGACGTCGTGATGGACGTTAGAAACTCACGATGCAATCCTGCGCAGTTGTCTGGTTACTTTAATGATCAAATACAAAAACATTTAAATATTTTCAGAATGCGTCTAGAGCGGTCCATTTTTCGGAATGAACTAAAACACCACCCCACTGTATCGACGGCATTGTGCTGTGTATCGTGCGTGGCACATTAAATTACGTTGTCGTGTTTTTATACGATGCTCATCGTAGACTTCCACGACGCGACGTCATAGCGTGTAACGACGCCGCATCGTTGTACGACGTGACGCCGTATCGTGTTTATGTGTGGGAGCCCTTAGACGTCCACACATAGTGACTACTCCTTTCTCTTTCATATCATTTGTCACACAATCCATTCATCTTTCCATTGCTATAGTTATAATCACACACAAAACAAAGTTACTGTCGCATTTACAATACATCATCTTCCTTCACTTGTCTCATTATACTTAGAGTCGTCATTTAAATATTTAATTACCGGTAATTAAGACACTGCAGTTTTAGAATAGTTTTATGTCTATTTTAGATCGTAATGCATGTAAATAGAATTCATTATTGTTGTTAAATTACGTGGTTATCCTCCTACATACACATTGCTAAAGTTATCATCATCATCATCATCTCCCAGCCCTTAGCCCATTCTATTTGGGGTCGGCGCAACACGTTTTCATTTCCCTTTCTTCCCTGTTAGTAGGACTCCCACACATAAACACGATACGACGTCGCGTCGTGGAAATCTACGACACGACGTCGTAACGTGTCGATGCACGATACGACGTCGTGATGGACGTAAGAAACTCACGATGCAATCCTGCGCAGTTGTCTGGTTACTATAATGAACAAATACAAAAACATTTAAATATTATTTTCAGATTGCGTCTAGAGCGGTCCATTTTTCGGAATGAACTAATACACCACCCCACTGTATCGACGGCATCGCGCCGTGTATCGTGCGTGGCACATTACTTTACGTTGTCGTGTGTTTATACGATGCTCATCGTCGATTTCCACGACGCGACGTCGTATCATGTAACGACGCCGCATCGTTGTACGACGCGACGCCGTATCGTGTTTATGTGTGGGAACCGGGTCCATATTGGCTCACCTAAAGTTTTTTACCCGAAATTGTTCTTCCTAACGATTTGTAATCCGAATGATCACTCCTCCTAAAATTTTTCATCCTAAAGTTTGAATTCCTACTATTTGTAATGCTACTGGCGATGTTCCTAACACTCATGTTTCCGAAAATTTTAATTCATAATATCGTTATTGTAAACATATTTCAACTCCTACTGTTTTTTTATCCTAACGTTTTTATCCCTAAACATAATTACCATAATATTTTCACTCATACAACTGTTTAAAATGATTAAAGGTCGTTTCACTGATTTTTGTCTTGAAATGATATAAATGAATGAAATTCAGGTCAGAGTGTCGTCTTGGGGGCACTATGAAAAAAATACTTAGAAAAATTTCGCGACCAATTTCCAGGTAGCGCTCGCCGGCCGCTGCCGCGGCACCGCTCGCTTCGCTCGCTCGGCTCGCGCGTAGTTGGTCACAGTTCTAACCTAACCTAACCTATGGATATCTTTGCATAGTATATAAGGTCCCATTAAAATAGGTGGATAAATTTTAACACAGCGTTTAGTAAGCCTAACTAAAGACACCTAAACAAAAAAAAAAACACTATATAAAGTGATTTTATTTTGACTTAAAATAATAAATTGCCGTCACTCTAGAACAAACTCATCCTATAAAAGTAGGTATTTTAATGTATTTTTCTTATATATTTTTTTACTATTGTCCTTATTATAGCGGTCTAAATGATTTCTACAATTTTGTCCACCTATTTTAATGGGACCTTTTATAATACTGATTATTATGAATAAAAAGTAATATAAACAAAAAACATAGGACTTTGAATAATAATAGTGTAAAAGATGGTTATGTTGAGAAAATATAGGAAAACAAATAATAGTGTAATAGATGTTTATTGCTACTGACATTATGAAGTTGAATGCTTCGGAATTAAAACATTAGAGACAGAGACTTTAGGAATTGCGATCGTTAGGATGAAAAATGTTAGGAAGAACATTTTCGGATTTCCAATTATCGGAGTTGAAATTTTAGGTGAACTTTGGCGCACCCGTGGGAGCCCTTAGACGTCCACACACAGTGACTACTCCTTTCTCTTTCATATCATTTGTCACACAATCCATTCATCTTTCCATTGCTATAGTTATAATCACACACAAAACAAAGTTACTGTCGCATTTACAATACATCATCTTCCTTCACTTGTCTCATTATACTTGGAGTCGACGCAACACGTTTATTCTTCCATTATGATTGCGGCCGCCACACACTCGACGAGTGGCATGGGAAGTAACGAGGAAAGGAGGCAGGGACATAGTGTGGCAACGTTACTCGTCATGCCGCACGTCATGCTCCTCGTCCTGCCCACCGCTCCGCGATGATCGCGCGATGAATACATGTGATCCACCATCTCCGTTGGCGAGGACGATGACGACGATGTATATTTCTTTTTGTGACATTGATATAATTAACTACCTACACTAAAAATGCATAGCGCGTACGCTGCCACAGTTTCATCGTCCACCAAAGGCAAATAACAAGTGAGGAGCGTCGCGATTAATTGCGCGAGTAGAACATCGCAGCAAATAGCGGCAGCGCGAGGAGCATGGCGATGAGCAGCGCGAGGAGCATAGTGTGGCGCCCGCATTAGACGTCACGGCATAATTTACTCCTTACTTTCAATTCATGCATCACACAATCCATCCATGTTTTAGTTTGGCCTTCCTCTTTTTCTCTATTCATCAACATAAATATCCATCACTTTTCCTTATCTCATCCCTTCTCCACTCCATTACATGGCCATACCAAGATACTAAACTACTTGGTATGAACTGCCTTCTTTCTTCTTCGTCTTCTTTTCATATTTCTGTAACAGGCGCCACTTTTACACTTTCTCTAATCTACTCATTCCTTTCTTCATCCATTCGTATTTCCACACATTCATCTCAATATTCTCATCTCTGCTACTTGCAATCGTTTTTCATCTATCTATTATTATACAATACCTACGGAAAATAAAGTAATTAATTAGCATGTACAATATTTAGACTTTTCAACCGTCATAATGCCTCTGACTCACTGATAAGCAGTACAATAACAAAAGACTTATTAGCGTAACCATATAAATTGGTCATCATTTATATTAGTCATGTCATGCATGCTTATTCAGACGTAAGCTAGACCAATTATGTTTGGCATGACTAACTTTTAGGTTTCTTATCTTTGCTTATCTTGTGTCCACATGAGTAACCTGGTGTAGCCTTTTCTTAGCTATACTGGAGTCGGATGCAGCTGAATACCAATATTTTACATGGAGTGACAAAAAGGCAGTTGATTTATGATTTTATAAATAAGTACATACAAAACAACAACGTATAACAACAACTTTTGCAACATAATATATTATGTTGCTTTGGGTTGCGACCATACTAAGATGTGTGTGTGACGGGTCCCTAGGCTATAAGCCTCCCATCGTCATGCTTTTCTCTCTGCGATCCAGGTCTCCCTCGTATTCCTCAGTTTTCATTTATTTTATGTTGAACTGTTGGACCACCATTGCTCCTTCCGTCATCTCTCAGTAATCATTGCGGTTTTGCTAGCTTGTTACCCCGTCAATAGCACGGTGAGTTTTTTTTTATCGGTCTGTTATCAGGTGTATCGGAACTTTCATCTTGAAGGCCATCCTCTTGCCGTAAGGTCCAATTACATGAGGAAGCACAGTGGCGAAAACCTGAACAGTGACTGGTGAGTGGTGACTCGCTTTTCGTCACCACTCTCCTTACCTTCTTCTTCACTCCCTGTTCTCTCGTCAAGTCCCTTGTTCCAATTCCCCACTTTCAAGGCAAAAAACAAGAAAAAGAACGCAGTCGCGCGTGCGGCGATAGCACGTTCATCTAAGCGGGCTATGTCTGCAGTCCTCTCCTTGATGTTTCGGCCTACATGATGCCTGTGGAGGTTCCTACTGTACTCATGTACTTCGCTAAATACTTGACGAATGGAAATCGGGCTTTAGTCACACGGTTTCGGGAACAAAAATCGATTCACAAACTAGTCAACAAATTGTTAGGAGCACGTAATAATGTTGTATATTTGATGCGTAAGTATTTGATTTTCGTTGCAGAAACCGAATGACTAACATTATTTTGACAACCACAATCGCAACATTACTAATGTCTTATTTGCTGGAAACATAACCACACAAAACCTTAGCTAGAACCTTGTTTTGATGAACTCCAAGTGAAATAAACATGAAACCGCTGCTAATATTAATATAATTTTATTATTCACATGATAATTATATTAAGTTCTGTAATAAGAAATATTTACATTCATATGACGTGTACGTTGAGTAAGATCACGATTTTCAATACCTTCTGCGCAAACCCGATGCAATAAGTGACTAGTTCTGCTGTTGGGTAGGTATTGAAGAATAGGGCCTGCACTTGAATGTTGGTCATCGTCTCCCAGTTGTCTGACTTGGGTATAAATGAGGAGGGATTCAACGCATAATGACCAAGCCATTGGTTACGAGTTCGAACCCAAAACGCCCATCTGATTTTTTGGGTTTCATGTGTGAATTGTATAATTTATGACTTCCCTTGGGCGATGGAAAACATCGTAAAAAAATAGTGCCGGACTGAAAACAAGCATGACTTCTTTTTAGTTGGTCATCACTGTGGATCTGATGTGTTTGGGTTGTCACCTCTCATAGATTCGGCTAGTTCACCTCTCTACGCCATTGTTTTAAGTTTAATGTAGTTTTAGCCCATTGACAGGGGAATAAGATCAAGGAAACGAATGGTTGGATTGTGTTAGGAGGGCTAAGAACAAACATGGGTGGGTTTTGTCAGTAGAAGTCTGGCACTCCCTTTTGCTCCGTCTCCTCCGGGACTTTTTTTTTTTAGAGAAGTCATAAAATTAACCCTATTTTTTTTGTAGACTTTTTTTTGGATTCCACTTCTTCCCCTTGGGGAGGATTTTCAGGGGGGATTTATGGAATAAGCCTGATGATGGATTTCTCATACAAAACAAAAGTTTAGGCTATTGACGAAGTTGTTCCACAACACCCCTCTTGGCGGGTCGTGAGGTTTTCGGACCCGCAGTGCAAGTACGAACTTTGCATCGATAAGACATCGAGATCGTTATCGTTGTCAGTTTTATCGTGCTTGTTACCGAATTTGGAAGTACGTAACACGCGTCGACAAGATTTATCGTGGGCGGAATGTCAAACTGTCAAAATGTCGTTTCGTACTTGCATTTTCGATAAAATCGTTTAAATTTTAGAGTTATCTACCGATTGTTAAAATATTATTTACGTACTTGCGACATCGATTCGATTCGATAAAAGCTCATTTTATCGAGAATAACTGTCAGATTTATCGAATCGAAGCGAATCGAGTGCTACGTACTTGCACTGCAGGACCGCAGTCCAGAATCTATAAATTTGTATTTATAGGTGGAATCCTGCGGTCCTGGTCCCGAAAGCTCTACGACCCCTTTTAGCAAGTCTACCGTGGCATAGGCATTCGACATCCCTGGAATAATCTTAATTTCCTAACCACATCATAATTTTATTGCCCTTCGTACACTATCAAAGATCATAAAGCTGTGGTCAATGATCATCCAATCCATCAATATAATGATATCATGACATGATCTATGGACATTCTTAGTATTATTGTGATGTATTTTCCAGTTAGGTTTTACTATACGAAAACGTAGTATCAGGAAATGAGTTTGCATCTTTTTATCGTACGTCATCAGAATCGTCTGCCTAGCCTTTTTATTGCCCAACTGAGGAGGGTAATGTGTTTATCATCCTATACAAGGAGCAAGGAGCACTCGTGTATGGATCGGAATGTTGGGCCACCAAAGACATGAATGAAAGTCATTTGCATGTGGCTGAAATTAGAATGCTTAAGGGGATGTGTGGTGTTACGCCAAAGGATAAAATAAGAAATTAGTATTTCCGGGCTTGTGTCGACCCGTTACGACTTGCAAAGTTCAACAAATGACAACTAGGGTCCAGGCCTAACGAATCATTTCGAAACATAGATAGGTCCAATCCAAGTGCTAGCCTTGGTAAGTGGAGCTTAACCCGATCGTTTGTTCTTTTTAACTTATCTTTTTAATAATACACCATCTGTTTATGCTTAGACGAATAACGTGTTTATTATTCTCTCTTAAGTTTGAATATCAACAAGTTTTTAATCAGATAACTGGTTTTGCTTTACTATGTTGGTTTTCCCTAGTTTTTTGATAACGGATATCAAATTGCAGAAGAAGAGCTCGTGGCTAAATAAAAACAGCCTCGTGGATTTTATTAACTTTTATGTTAAACTCAAACTCAAAGCATTTATTTCAATTAAACATTTAAAGGCACTTTTGGAGAAGAACGGGCAAGAAACTCCAAAGGGTATCGTACCTATCACCTAGTATTAACTGGGTTGTGGAGGTCTGATAGGCAGTCGCTCCATGTAAAATACTGGTATTCAGCTGGTTAGACTGGAAGCCGACCCCAGTATAGTTGGAAAAGGCTAGGTGGATGATGAGGGCACAGCAAAAAGTAAAAAAATACAACTAGAGAATGTATAATCAGTGAACATTTTGCTAATAAATAGTTAAGTACCTACAATATATTTCAATGGACCCTCATTATCCAACAAACAAACATATAACCTCATTTAAAAAAATAACAGTATGAAAACCCAAATGCAATACCATCAGCTAATCTAATCGTGATTTGCATACAATACGTATTGTATGACATTCAGGTCCACCGGTATTACCCATCATGTAGGTACTTATGTTATATTATTCGCCATAGAGAATATAAAAAATGGAGGCATATGATTGTGTAGGTACAATGGGTTTTTGTGTTGTTTAGGTCGCGAATACCTAATTGGTAAATACCGTACTCTGTGATTGCAGACCATGTAAAGCTTCGGGTTGCGGGACAGTTCGAAAGAGTTACCGCGGCCCCGGTACACAAAGGGCTAGAAAAGTTTTATTTAATGCAAGGCTGACACTCCCTTAATTGGTGATGGTTTTCAAGATTTCCCATCCGCAAAAAAGGCCAAGTAGAACTGCTCAAACTCAAAGAAAAACTCGCTTACACAGGCACTATTGATTGTCAAAAAAATGCGATAGAATAATAATAATAATATTCCACAACTATCACATTAAAATTAAGGTTAATAAGTTTAGTCAAATTAAAACATGGAAAACATCAAGACGAGACATATCTGAAGAAAATTTAATTATCTTCAGAAATCATCTCCAAAACTTATCGTTTTCAGATATATATAGCACAGAAGATCCAAATGAAGCCTATGATAACTTTATAGACATATTTCAACTCCTATATGATCTATGTTTCCCATTTAAAACAGTAATATTAAGATCTGAAAAAAAAATCAAATGGGTATCTAGAGGTATTAGAATCTGCAGCAAAAAACAACGCCAATTACTCTGGAAACAAAGACTTAATCCTACTAGTGAAAATAAAACGACATTTAAACTCTACTCGAAAAAATTTAAAAAAATTATCAAACTGACCCAAAAAGCGCAGAACAACTTTCTAATTAAAAATTCCAAAAACAAATCTAAGACATCTTGGCAAATAATAAATAAGACAAAATCTATAAGTGAACCCATAACAAGAATAAAAAACAATAATCAAATATTAACTGACCCTAATGAAATAGCACAATCATTCAACGATTTCTTTATCGATCAGATCTCAGATCCACCCTTGAACACGACTACAAACAATGTAAGAATAACGAATAACCCTCATTCTATTTTCATGGCCCCTGTTGTCCCTCAAGACATTACAAGAGTGATAAAATCTTTAAAAAACAAGAAGAGTTATGGATATGACGGTATTTCGACAAACGTTATAAAATTTGTCAGTTCTGTTATAGCTAACCCCCTAAGCCACATTATTAACACAAGTACATTCGCCGGAACATTTCCAGATAGCCTTAAAACCACAATAGTAAAACCACTCCATAAGAAGAACAACAAAGAAGAAATGGCAAATTATAGACCAATAGCATTAATCCCCGTTTTCTCTAAAATTTTTGAAAAAGTAATTTATGAGTCATTTCTTTCATTTCTGACAAAATTTAATATATTGTGTGATGAACAAAAAGGTTTTCGTAAAAACAAAAATATAAATATGGCCATTTACGATCTAATTAATAAAATCATGGTTAATGTCGATAAAAAAATACCAATCTGTACCATTTTTACCGACATGACCAAAGCTTTTGACCACGTGCACCATCCAACGCTTTTGGTCAAACTTGAAGCTTACGGGATACGAGGGAATGCTCTGCGTCTCATAAAGTCGTATCTGAGTGGTCGTCTCCAATATACAGAAATCTCTAAAATATGTGTCAAATCAAAACGTGAGGTTAAATATTTATCTAGTCCTAGGAAAATTAAATATGGTGTTCCGCAGGGCAGCGTTCTAGGACCATTACTATTCCTGCTATATATTAATGATCTGCCCCGACACATCCCTCACCCTTGTGTGTTATTTGCCGATGACAGCACGATCCTAATAGACTGCCTCAACAAAGAGCTCTATGAAAGGGAAATAAATAATTCTCTAAAATTAATAATAAAGTGGCTCACCGAAAATAACCTTATCATAAACCTAAATAAAACTAATATAATGCATTTCTATCAAAAAATCCTTCCCTTAAACCTACAAATTAATTATATGGGACAAACGATTGATAGAGTTAATGTGGCTAAATTTTTGGGTATTTTGATAGACAGTCAATTAACTTGGAAACCGCAGGCTGAAGAAGTTTGCAAAAGATTAAGCACGTCCGCGTATGCTCTCTTCAATCTGTCCAAGAAAGTTAACGTGGATACTTTAATGGTTGCATATCATGGTTTGGTGGTCTCTATTCTAAGATTTGGTGTAGTATTCTGGGGTAATTGTTCCGAAAGGGAGTCTATATTTAAAGCCCAAAAACGTTGTATAAGGTCTATTTTCAATCTCAAGGTTACAGATAGTTGCATTCCTTTTTTCAAGAAACATAAAATATTAACTTTTCCTAGCATATACATTCTCGAAATAGCTATCTTCGTTAAAACTAACAAGCATCTATTTCCTGCATTAAATGACACAAGGATGCGAACTACTGCCTTGAGATCCAAATATCAAAATCTACTAAGTACTGGTGGATATAACACTGCTTTGCTTAAAAAAAACGTAATTGGTATGGCACCTGTTATATTTAATAAATTGCCAAATTGTATTAAGGATAAGCCCTTAGTAACATTTAAGAAACTCCTGTCGTCATTGCTAACAGAGAAATGTTATTACTCTGTTACTGATTTTTTAAATGATGAATTGTAATATTAATTGTTTTATTTTATGTCATACTTATACTTTTCATGTAAATTTTTGTATGCCAACAGGCAGAATGTACTGGGATTAAACCTAAAACTAACACCACTATTGTAGCACCTGCATTCTATACAAATAAATTATTATTATTATTATTATTATTATTATCACACAAGGCCATCTAGTCCCAAGCTAAGCAGAGCTTGTGTTATGGGTACTAGACAACTGATAAACATACATATATATTTCTAAATACATACATATTATAGATAAATTACACCCAGACACAGAACAAATGATCGTGCTCATCACACAAACATTTGTCCTGGGTGGGAATCGAACCCACGACCTCCGGCATAGCAGTTAGGGTCACTAACCACTAGACCAACAGGCCAGAAGCTAAAGTCACAGACACAAATATGCCGTATGTCTTGTGTTGGGGTTTTCTCGTCGTTGACTGGATACCCCGGTAGTTGTTGTAGGAAGATAGTTAGACACCAAACCACTGTTATGTTCAATAGTTTAATTACGTATTACAAGTTACGTTTGCTTGGTTGTCTGAGCCGCACTTGATGCAATGTTATTATTGATCGACCCGCCTGTGGCTAAGTTTTAGTGACGACTGACTCTATATTAGAATATAATTAATAAAGTACGTTTAGCGTTATTCATTACGTGCGCATAAACGTACTTTTGCTGTGTGAGCATTATTGGCTCGTACATGCTCCCGAGGGAAAATTGTGTACGCACTCAGATTACCAAACTTGAGTTAAAAGTTAAATAGTTACATAATGTTAAAGTTATTAAGCAATCAAAACAATAAGCAAGATACAAGATAATTAATTAATTATAGATTAAATCTAGTTCCGATTGCTGGTTGCGGTGGCCCGTTGTTCTCGGAATGTCCACCTCGTATTCTGGCGTAGGCTGGAATCTCCTGAAGTTCGATATCTTCTGTCCTCTCTTGATTCTTGTTCGCGTTGGCTGCAGTATCGCTCTTACGCGCCTGGAGAAGTGGAGACATCTTCTTAGTCGCCAAACTATTATAGTGGCGACGATTCCTCCCACCAGCAAAGAGCTTAAAGTATAGTTGCCGATGTCGTGGACACTTAGGTCGTTAGGAAGGCTCTCTCTTCCCTTTTGTGCGGTTATCTGCTCATCTAATGATTTGTGGTCATTAGATAAGCTTAGTTTTGGTAACACAATATTTGTGGTTTTCAGTGTATTCCACATATCATTTGGTGAGTCAATAGTAGGTACCTCCAAATTGATTCCAATATTAGCACTACTACTAAAAACGTTGTGTGAATAAATTGTGTTATCTTTGTGCTGAAGTATGCAATCCTGACCTAGGGCAAGGATCCCTGAGTTAGTTAGAATGGTTGTTGTAATTCGATTTTCGCAGACAATGCGAATCGTGCACTCATTGATACAATTATACAACCATATGTTCGGTCTTTGTAGTTTTGTCCATTGGTCAGCACAGTTTTGTGATACCCAATTACATGTAATGTTATTTACATTTTGACTGAGTATTTTAGCTTCGCAGGATGCCGTGACTCCATGTAAGTTGTTGATAGTTGTAGAGGCATGGCAGATATGTTTGTCCGCTGTCATTGTGGTACACTGCTGGAGATCAACCTCTTCCATCTGTATGTAGGTACTCTTTGCGAAGTTGACTCCAATGTATTGTTATAATGTGTTGCTGTCCGTATCACCTGACATTGTTCAGCCGTTTCCCATCTTGGAATAGCTAAATTGCGATAAAGTGTATACTCGTCATCGCTTAGTAACGGGATATGTAATTCGAACATTGTGTACAGTATGTTGTACTCGTTCAGCTGGTTCATTTCGAACTTGAGTTGTTGTGATGTAGAGTGACATGGTTCGTTAGGCATCGTGTCGCATAGTTGGCCTAAATTGTTTACGAACTCCTCTACCTTTGCTGTACTTTGCCAGAAGGTTGTCAGGTTATAGTATACCAGAAGTTTCCATTCATCGTGAATAAGTTGAATGTTTCCGACAGGGTCAAAGTACACTGGTTGGTTTTCAGTTAACCGAGTTGTTTTAAAATGTTGCAGGGGTGCTGCTGAGCCACATGATAGCGTTGTAAATGCTACTAGTAACATCATAAGCAGGCTGTTTACCCCATTTCTACTTTTGTTAGTGCCCTTCCTTGGCACGTCGTGGTCTGTTTCTGGACTCACTTCTTGTGTGTCAGCGCTTCCGCATACCTCAGTTATAGGTAGCGGGGCGAGTTTAGTTATGGGTCTTTTATGTACTCCATTTTGTGTCTTTAGCGTGACTACTCGTACTAAGTCATCGCTGCCTGGGTGCAGTTCTACTACTCGTCCCATAGCCCATCTGCTTGAGGGTAGATTGCCTTCCTTGATGAGAACTAGCTGCCCCTTCTGTATGTTTTCTTTAGTTTGTTGCCATTTGTTTCGGTTTTGTAGTGAATGCAGGTATTCTTTCGACCACCGACCCCAATAGTGTCGACGCATGAGCTCGATGAGTTTCCAGTTGTTTCTTATGGTTTTGTTTTCACCTTTGTTGAGGGACTTTATCTCATTTTCGGAATAATCCCGTTGCACCGATTTAATAATTATAAACAGTGAGTTGTTTTGTTCGTGCAAGTTCAGTTCATGGCACTCAGTTGACCTTCTTTTATTTCGCAATGCATCAGCGAAACGTATCACCAACGTTAGTATTCTTGTAATACGATTTATGTTGCTATGTCGTTCAAGTAATGAATTTATTAATTCATTTTTGTTCGACGTGGGTTCCGTACTATTATTTGTGTAACAGTTTGTTAGGAAGCCCTCGTTTGTGCTATAAGTTTCTTTAGAGTTCAGCGCTTGTGTTTCTTGCTCCTTAAGCCATTTAGGGCCTTCCCACCACAGGGAATAGTTGACCAGCTTGGATGGCGAAAGTCCTCTTGTGGCACAGTCGGCAGGGTTTTCGTTTGTCTTCACGTAACCCCAGTTTATCGCAGGCACGATGTTTAATATTTGTGTTGTTCTGTTAGTTACATACTTTTCGTATTTAGTTTGATTTCCTTGAAGCCATGCTATAACGACCTTAGAGTCCGTCCAGCAGGTAATCTTTAGATGGTAATCTTCAAAGATTTTTGTTATCCTTTGTAGGAGTTTAGCTAGCAATACTGCGGCGCATAATTCCAATCTCGGTATTGTAGTTTTCTTCTTGATTGGTGCCACCTTAGTTTTAGCTGCGAGTAGTGTTGTTTCGTAAGCGCCACTAGGTGACATAGTTCGACTGTAGATAACGCATGCGTAGGCTTTCTCGCTCGCGTCACAGAAGGCTTGCAATTCGATCGTACTATTGTTTTCGTGTTTTATCCACCTTGGTAAACTTATGAGTTTTATGTTTGGCAGGTCCGATTTTATTTGCTTCCATTCCATTTCTATGGAATCCGGTACATTTTTATCCCAGCCAATGTCTTGGTAGTTATCATTCCATAGTTTTTGGAAAAGTAGTTTAGCTTGTAGTGTTATTGGAGCCAGCCAACCAAGTGGATCGTAGATCTTGCTTATTTCCGACAGTAGTCTGCGTTTTGTGTATGATGCATTTTTGTTGTCGTTAGGTGCTTCGCTAATAAAATGGAATGTGTCGCTTGCGTCATTCCATGCGAGCCCTAGTGTTTTGCTGAACTCTTGTTGTTTGAAGTTAAATTCGTTATTGTTACTTTTCTCTTTCTTCTGTAGATTTTTGAGAATAGATGGCTCGTTCGTGGACCATTTCCGTAAAACAAATCCACCTTTCTTCAGTAGTTCGCTTAGCTCTTCTTGGAGTAACTTTGTTGATTCTATGGTATGATGTCCCGTGATGGCGTCATCCATATAAAATTCGTTGAGTAGTGCCTTTTGGGCCAGAGGGAAAGCGTTGCCTTCATCTTTGGCCAGCTGTTGGAGAGTTCGCATCGCTATGAATGGTGCGACTTTGGTCCCGTATGTTAGGGTACACAGTTGCATGGCTCTCAGTGGTTCTCTCTTAGATTCTCTCCAAATAATTCTTTGAAGACATTGTTGATCTTCATGAATAAGTATTTGTCGGTACATTTTCTCAATGTCCGCCGTTAGAACATATCTATAGCTCCGCCATTTTATGATCAGGGATAGTATGTCCTTTTGTAGGTTTGGCCCCTTTTCCATCAAATCGTTTAGGCTGTACCCGGAGTCTGTTTTCATAGATGCGTTAAAAACAGCTCGTAGTTTCGTTGTTGATGAGCACTCCCGTACTACGCCGTGGTGTGGTAGGTAGGCTCGTACTCGACCTTCCAATTCCGTCACCGGTTTCATGTGACCCAAATCGATGTATTCTCGAATGAAGTCTTTGTATAGTTTAGCGAAGTGTTCTTGTTTCGCCATTTTCCTTTCCAAATGAAGAAATTGTGCTGTAGCTTGAGGTTTCGAGTTACCCAGGTTTTGTTCGTAGTTAGCGTGCATTGGCATTTTCACCACATACCGCCCGTTGCTTAATCGTTTAGTTGTTTCTGCGTAATATTTTTCACAGAATTCGTTTTCCGTAGTGTTTTCGGATTCCGAAGGGATGTCTTCTATTTCCCAAAATGTTGTTAGATTGTCTAGCTCTGTTAGCGTTACTAGACAGTTGAACTGCTTTGTAGCACCGCACAATATCCAGCCCAACTGAGTCTGTTGGGCTACTGGCAACCCATTGTTATGCTTAATTATTCCTCCTAAGATCACGTCGGAGTAAACATCTGCTCCCAGCAGTAAATCAATGGGTCCAGAGATGTTGTAGTCTGGGTCAGCCAACTCGATGTTGTGAAGATGTGTCCAGTTGTCTGTGTTGATCGTAGAGTTTGGCAAGTTGTTGATGAGCTTACTCATTACTAACGCTTCTGTTAGGAATGTATAATCAGAGTGGATAGACTTGCATTCCAATTTTATCATCCCTTTACTTTTGCCCATTATAGTGCCAACACCGGTGACCGCAGCATTCATTTTATTTCGGGGTAAGTTCAATCGTTGAGCGGCATTTTCTGTGACCAAGCTTACTTGCGAGCCTTGGTCCAGTAACGCCCGAAGAATGACATAATCGCCTTCCTTGTTCTTGACCCGTAATTGAAGAGTCGTTAAGAGTATCTCTTGTTCACTGTTAATGTGATTCGAAGTTCGCTCAACCACCGTTGATGTGGTTGGCGTTGCTTGTTGCCCTTTCTGATTATCATCATGGAGAAGGGAATGATGCTTGAAGTTACACGTGCGGCATGTTTTCGTTGAGTTGCATTTCTTTCCGCCGTGACTAAACAAACAATTTTTGCATAAGTTTAGATTTCTTGTTGTTTTGTTTCGCGTTGCGACATCCATGTTCAAAAATGTAGAACACTGCATCAGCGCATGTTCGTTTTTGCACAGTGGACATTTCCTCAGCGTTGCATGGAAGGTTTTTGTCCACTTTTCTGTGCCTTTAAAGTTCGTTGACTTGTTGTTGTTAAAACTTTTATGTTGGTTATTTGATGAGTAGTTTTGTTTCTCGCCATTCTTTTTGTTACGGGATGTTTCCAGGGTTATGAACTGCCTTTCCAGGAACTCCATAAACTCCTCTAAGTCTGGGAGCTCTCTTGCATGTTTCATGGTTTTCATGTAGTCTGCGTACGTGACGTCGTCCAGTTTGGAGGCTAGTAAGTAGACGATTAGTGGACCCCATACTGGAATGTTAACGTCTATGTTTTCTAGGCCGTTTAGACACTCTTTAGTTGTGTCATGCAGCTTCTTCATGTTAGTAGAGGTTGGTTTTTCGATGGACGCTTGATTGAGAAGTGTTTCTATGTAGGAGGTGAAAAGTAATCGCTTGTTGTCGTAGCGGTGCCGAATAATATCCAGACACGAGTCGTAGTTCTCAGCACTTACAGGAAGGTGCTTAATTAGCTTTTCCGCTTCACCTTTCAGTTGAGACTTTAGGAACTTCATCTTCTGCGTTTTGTTTAGCGTTGGATTGTTGTGAATCATTTCAAAGAATAAATCCCTGAAGGAGATCCAATTGTTAAAAGTACCGTTGAACTCCGGTAATTCCATTCGCGGTGTTGTTTTTTCATAATGGGATGTTTCAAAGATTTTTCTATTACGCTCTTCCTTTAGGTTGTCGTAGACTTGCTCCCAATGGTCGAATTTTGCTTCATAGTCTCTGTCGTTCCCTTGCAGTAAGTAGCTTAGTTCCCAATGAATCTTGTCGATGGCTTCCCATTTAGATCGTAGAATGTTGACTTGATCTTGGAGTTGCCACTTCTCTTTCATGTTATCCAGATTAATTTTGGAGACCGCTCGCTTCAAAGCGCTGAAGTTACACATTTGATTACGTAACAGCGTTGATAGGTGCTTGTCCGTTTCATCCCCGATGTGTTGGTGTACTCCAGTTGTATCAAATTGCGGTGTTCCGGGAGTTTCTAGTATTTTCGGTTTTGATTTACCCGAAAATCCAGGTTCGTTCGCCAACTTGTTTCGTAGTTGACTCATAGATTGCATTGTTTCGTCAAACATGCTCCTTGCTATAATAAATATGTCCTGCTTAAAGTAGTCATGGTCTCTTTGGGCAGATTCATACTTCTTCAGAATTTCGTGATTCGATCGAAATTCATCCCATAGGGATTGTAAAGCGTCGATGCGCTTGTTTAGGTAGTCTGTGGTTTTTCTACTCACAGCATCCTTCTTGTAGTTAGTTTGTAGAGTTTTGATTCTCTCGTAGCTGTTTTGCTGTTTCGTTATAAGTTCCGCAAATTCAGCGTAGTCTTTTGTGGACATTGTTGCTGCCTTGTGGCTGCGCGTGTTTGGCGTGTTGGTTGTTGGTACTCACGAAGTTTTCGGAGCTGAAGTAACCGCAGTGGACGTGATCCCCGCTGATTCTTCTTAGTTGAGGCAGTAGATGTAATCTCCGCCGATTGTTAAGTTGTAGTTGTAGCAGTAGAACTCTTCTCTGCTGGTTTGTTAGTTATTTGAAGCAGTAGATTTAATCTCCGCCGTAGTTTAGTTGTAGCAGTAGAACTCTTCTCTGCTGGTTTGTTAGTTAGTTGAAGCAGTAGATTTAATCTCCGCCGTAGTTTAGTTGTAGCAGTAGAACTCTTCTCTGCTGGTTCGTTAGTTAGTTGAAGCAGTAGATTTAATCTCCGCCGTAGTTTAGTTGTAGCAGTAGAACTCTTCTCTGCTGGTTCGTTAGTTAGTTGAAGCAGTAGATTTAATCTCCGCCGTAGTTTAGTTGTAGCAGTAGAAATCTTCTCTGCTGGTTTGTTAGTTGAGGCAGTAGATTAAATCTCCGCAGTAGATTTAATCTCCGCCGTAGTTACCGCCGTGGATGTTATCCTTGACGATTGTTTTGCTGTAGCAGTAGACGTGGCCTCTGCTGGTTCGTTAGTTACAAGTACTCAGTGTAGATCACCCTCCTTTACGTTATGTGCAACGTCTCAATGCTACTGGTGAGACCCGCTTGTGGGAGGCCAATAGCACCGATTTGCTAACGTAACTGGGATTTACCACACTAAGCACTCTGCTGATGACACGACGACTCACGAGGTGATATGCCGCGCCAAAGGCTCGAAGGACCAAAAGATGTTGGGGTTATCTCGTCGTTGACTGGATACCCCGGTAGTTGTAGGAAGATAGTTAGACACCAAACCACTGTTATGTTCAATAGTTTAATTACGTATTACAAGTTACGTTTGCTTGGTTGTCTGAGCCGCACTTGATGCAATGTTATTATTGATCGACCCGCCTGTGGCTAAGTTTTAGTGACGACTGATTCTATATTAGAATATAATTAATAAAGTACGTTTAGCGTTATTCATTACGTGCGCATAAACGTACTTTTGCTGTGTGAGCATTATTGGCTCGTACATCTTGTGATAGATACTGTAATTGTACTACTAACTACCTGAGTTTGTGTTGTATGGTTATGGTTCCTATAGTTTTCGTGCTTCACCTTTTATGGATTTACAAGAGGCTTATTATTATTGATAGACAGAGAGGGAGAGGAAGACCAAGGAGTCGATGGATGGAACGTGTAAGGAATGCTATGAAAGTAAAAGGAGTAAATGAAAACTTGATGGGTCACAGATCGGGCCACGTGATGGTTTCCGGCCACCGTAGACGCGGACCTGTGAACGGTGAGTAATGGGCTAGCTCGCCGTTCGTCCGTCTTATGACTTCAACAGGCCGTGTCGACGACGACGCATTCGTGTTCCACGCGCGCCTCAAAGAGATGTCAGCAACATGGAAGGGGCAAGGGCCGACGACGCCCGTCGGGGCTGCGGCATGTTCACAGGATAACGCGGCTTCGACATAAAGGGCTACGAAGGAACATGGGTGGTTTTTAAGCAGCAGAAGTCTGACACTCCCTTTCGCTCTGCCCAAGAGCGGGAGGAGTTATTTGATGATTCCCAACCACGAAAAAAAAAATTGGTCACAGAGAGAGGAGAATGGAAGAAATAAACGTGTTACGCCGACCTCAAGTAACGTGGGCCAAAGGCAAGAAGACGATGACTAGAGGCTACACACTGGCAATGACCAGGGAAATATGGTACAAACGGAAGACGTTGCGTTGGAAGGCCTCCCACTAGGTGGACCGATGACCTGGTGAAGGTTGCGCGGATCCGCTGGATGCAAGACGCACGGGGCCGGTCAATGTGGCGACACTTAGGGGAGGCCTATGCCCAGCAGTCGTCGGCTGTCGGACGTCTTTCGGCTGATCATTTCAGCCGAAAGACGTCCACTGCTGATGATGATGACACAAAACAAATTACAACAAACTATATTAGTAGCATCAGTATTCGCTACCGGCGCGGCGCGGCGTGGGTATAAAAACGTGGATGAGGCAAATGGAGTATGTAAGGACCGTAGTAGGTGGCGTTTTGTAATTTCTGTGTATCCGCATGGGAAAAAGGTGTGACTGTATACAGTGCAGTTTGGTAGATGACATGTATCGGTTTTTGTTCTAGGTCATGTCGGTTTTTTTCACGCTATTGCCTTCCTTATAACAGCTTGAAAAACCTGAATCAAAATAATTTTACCTGCCTACAATTTGCGGTAAAAAAGGTATCATGAACTGACTTGGGAATTACCCCTCATCAATTGAATGCAACGAAAAAAAAACGTTCTATTAGAATCTAAAAATAACCCCACTTTTACCTTGGTTAGTTCGGTCGATGACTGAGCAAGATGGCCTAGGAAAACCCAAGAGTTGAAAACCGGATGACTATCAAAGGAGCTTATACACTTAATGTAAAGGATTCTTGCAAAAAATACTATGATATAATATGGCTTATTTTAAAGCTTAAATACTGCTTCTGAACTGTGTCATAGGAAAGTAGTGGGAACAAAGTAAGGGGCAAGTGTCTGGTGATCAAAATGCAAATACTCATGAAAATAACTCAGACCATGATCAAATGATTGTCTGTCTGCTCTTATCATCATCATCTTCCCGCCCTTGTCCATATTATTTCGGGTCAGTGCTTTTTACGTCCTTTATCCCGTCAGCCGTCACACTACCCCTTTTTCCTTCATTACAATTTCTCACAGAATCCATCTGTTTTTATGTTGAGAGTAAATTGAAACTGAACGGCGAAAAAACCCTGTTATATCCTTACCCTTTTATAAATGCAAAAGTATCTGTCTGTCTGTCACGCTTTCACGCCAAAACTACTGAACCGATTTACATTAAATTCTTGGTACACAGATAGTCTAGAGACTGAGAAAGGACATAGGCTACTTATAATGCGAAAAAAGGGTTGTAAGAGGTTGAAAGGAGGGGATGAAACGATTACTTTTAGTCGCGATAACCGACATACACGCGGGCAAAGCTAGTAGACCATAACAGAAGTTTGACAGTAACTGAATATTGCAGCTCTCATCATCATCATCTGTTTAGCCTTTTCTTAACTATATAATAATATGTAAGGATCGAATTCCAGTCTAACCGGATCCAGGTCACTCCAGCTCCACTTTTTTACATGGAGCGTCTACCTATCTGACCACCACATTCCATTTACAGAGTCATCTATATATTTGTTATTACATTTTCTACAGCAAAAGCCATTAACACTAAATTAACTAATCCTTTTATTTGGTCTTCTCACAAAACCACAAGCATTCTAACATTATCGTCTTCCATTCATCAGCAAACAAATCCAATTCAGGGTTGGTCTCCACGAGCGCGTTGAGCATCGTTAGCATATCGTTAGCATACGCGGTAAAGGGAAGGTGGACCGAGCTAAAAGTGCAACAAAATGGTCATGGTTGAATTTAACATACCTAATTAATCACTTGGTCTACCTAACGATCACACAATCTTCTGCTACAAGTACTAAACTTTATTGATTAGTTATGCAATTAACCTTATTTCGTTATACCACAGTCTATATTTATTTTTAATATTTAGCCGAGACAAGAATTTCTGATACCTAATTTCATTGAATTGTATTATATTCTGTGACGTCACACATTTTATTGGTTTTACAACACCTATGTACCCTATAATATGTACCCTAGTCCATGCTCATAATTATGACTATATAGCATGCAGATTCTGGATCGGGTGGGACTAATCATCTTCGGACACACCAACAAATATAATTAACGTCGAACTTCACTTACAGGTTGTCCTCGATGATTCAGAAAACTAGATCAATAAAGAAAAATCAATGAGGACGGTTATTTACATAGTTGTATCTCCTGTACTCGTGGCGTTTTTTTGCTTTGGCGCTTTTCTGATGGCTACTGTATTGATCCTGACGTTCAGAAGTTTCAGAAGTTATCATTATTTTGCCCTTATCACAATGCATTTGGGGCCGGCGCAGTGTGTTTTCGTTTTCCATACTTCTCCATTACTAATCCTCTCATCAGAAACCTTCCTTACACAGTCCATCCATCGTTTCTGTGGTCTTCCTCTACTCTTATAACCATCCACATTAATAGGTAGGTACTCAAAACTTTCCTCTTTTTTATTTTTTGGTGGGTGGAAAATCATCGAATGACCCCCCCCCCCCCCCCCTCCGCTCTTGGGCAGAGCGAAGGGGAGTGTCAGACTTCTACTGACTGAAAACCGAACCCATGTTCCTTCTTTGCCCTTGCGCCGAGGCCACGTCATCTTGTACAAAAATCCGCGGCCCCGACGGCACCACATGTTTCTCATTTCTCCGCATCACATGCCCGGATTTCGGTTTTCCGGATTCGCAAACCACTTTTAGTCACTGGTGCCACTTTTAGACTTCCTCTTGTGTATCTCATAACTTACTTTATTCGTTCGCGTAAGACAAGACACTTCCATTGATTTCCATAATAAGTTTATGACCTCAAGGTTGGGTATCGTTTGCACATAATAAATCGACTAGGTTTTTACTATGGTTGTTTTTACCTACATTACAATTAGATCATTTCAACCTTAAGAAGTTTCATCATCATCATCTGCCTAGCCTTATTCCAACTATGTTGAGGTCGGCTTCCAGTTTAACGGGACGTGTAACGTTACGGATTATACCAATAGGGTATTTCACCAAAAAATCTAATCAGTCCGTCTGTTAGATTATCGAAAAATATTAGATACGTGTTTTTTGTTTTATCAAATAAATAAAAATTGACAAAAAATAAAACGTGTCAAAGATCATGAGTGGGGGTTTTTAACGTCACTTTGTGGGTAAAAAAATACCTACTAACCTTGTGGTTGTGACGTCACACGACTTGACACGACTTTTCAAAGCACTCTATCATCGTCATCTTTTGTAAAAGAAAAAAAATATATTGTGTCCTTTATTTTTTGAAAATCTATCTGACGGTATCAAAAAAAAACCAAATAGATAAAGGATAGCTGAATAATCTTTTGAATTTACGTTGCGTTTACTAATTAGATTTTTTTTGGTGAAATACTCTATTGCAACTGAATACCCAGTGCCGCGTTGACGACTGAGACGTGCGGACGTCTTACTCATTTTGTCGCGTAACTTCTTTATAAAATTACCTAAATGTTACTGAATCATACAGATAATGGATAGTTTCTTTAGATCTTTGAGTATGGAGTCAAATATACCTGATGAAAGTACTTTAAATGAAGAGATGATGGAGATTACAAGAGAAGAAACAACTATTGAAAGAAGAACGATGAATATTGAACGTGAAAATCAGAGAAATGTTGAGAAAAGGGTAAGAGAAGACAGTGAAGAAATTATCGAAGGGGATGATGGTTTTACAACCGTGACAAGAAAGGCGAAAAAATTAAATCGGAGTAATTCACAAAATCACAATTGTATGGATAGTGTGGGTAGTTGTGAAAATAATACGCAGCAAGAAAAATATTTTGAGGTATGTATCACATCTAAGACGGTACTTCCAAAAATGGTTGGTATGGCCAAATTACTGAAGTCTCAAAATATAAACAACATACTTAAAATCAAATATAAAAGTCCTTACAAAATCATCATCATACTAAAATATATTGAAGATACAAATAAAATACTTAATTGCCAGAAGTTTAAAGAATTAGAATTTAGATGTCAAAGAACGGACCAATTAAGTATTATTTATGGTATTGTGAAAAATATTGACTTGGAAATAGAGGAGAACGAACTTGTTGAAATATTTCAAAGTGAAATAGATATTTTCACGGTTAAGAGACTGAAAAGAATAACTGAAGAGGGGCAGTGGATCAATAGTGAAGCTATTCGCATCGCTTTTAAGGGAGCAACATTACCCTCACACATATATGGATATGGGTGTCGTTTTAAGGTTGAAACATATATGTTCCCTGTTACACAGTGTTCAGGATGTTGGAAATATGGCCACATAAAACGTTTTTGTCCAACCCAGAAAATATTGTGCCCTAAGTGTGGCAAAAAACATGATAATTGCGAAACTGAGGAGTTCTTATGTATCAATTGCAAAGGCCCACACATGGCATTAAATAAAAATTGTCCAGTATATCTCAAAGAGAAAATGATAAGGGAAATAATGAGTAAAGACAAGTGTTCTTACAAGAAAGCGCTAGATTTCTATGTGACACAATTAAAAAAAAGTAAGGAAGTCGCTTCCGTCCACGTTGAAACACTACCTCCTCTTGCCTCTTCTTCAAACACGAGAAGCTACAGGGACGCCCTTACACCCCTAGAACCATCAATTAATCCAGTAAATACCCGCATAGATTCAAGTAGTTCACTGGAAGAAGTCAGTGAAAGCGAAGAAGAAGGTAACAAAAATAGAACTACTTTTAAATCAATTACCAAGAAAAAGAAAAAACAGAACGAGAAGAAAAAAGAACAATCAAAGGGCAATACAAAACAAAATGTAGAAGAAGGTCAAAAAGAGAAAAACCATACAGAAGTAGTAGAAGAAAGTCCCTATAGAAACGAGAACATAATATCTAAATTGAAGAAGTGTATCAACAAGGTTAAAGAAATATGGTTGGCAGATTGCTCATTAGAACAAAAGGTGAAGAAGAGTATAAGATTAGTATTAGAAGAAATTATGATGTATGTTGTTTCGTATTTTAAAGATTGGGATATTGTAAGTAAGCTCCTTGGATTATTCATAAATGGATAATGAAAACATAATTACTAATATCAACATATATCAGTGGAATGCTCAGAGTCTGAAGCCAAAATTAATTGATTTAGAGTTATTACTAAATAGAGATAATGTTCATGTAGCCATTTTAAGCGAAACATGGTTGGAAGCAGACAGTCGCATAAATATAAGTGGGTATAATGTATATAGAAAGGACAGGGATGACTCATACGGAGGAGTATCGATAATCTCACACAGATCGTTAAAAACCTTTATTGTTCCTATAAGTGTGACTAATTCAGGTATAGAAGTAGTACATATTAAAATTCTTAATTGTAAATTAATTCATAATATAATTTCGATATACTGCCCGTCCTCTGTGAGAACCTCTCAATTAGATTGGGAGAATATTTTTTCAGAATTTCCAAAAAATTCTATTATTGCGGGCGATTTTAATGGTCACCACACCTGTTGGTCCAGTAAAAATGATACTAGGGGCAATCAACTTTTTGAAGCTGCAATTGATAACAATTATATCTCATTAAATAATGGTGATCCCACTAGGATGAAGCTCGTGAATGGTTTTTTACAAAAAACTTCCCCTGATGTTTCGTTCTGTACCACAGACATATCTATTAAGGCGCAGTTAACGGGGGAACCGTAAAAACGACCTGTTTTTCGTCGCAGAGTTAGCCGTATTGCTACTTATTACAATTCCAAAAAAAATACAGTGTATAGTCAAATGTATAGGTAAAAGACTTATGCAAAAATATTTTCTAAAAGTAATCAAGAACCTCGAAAAAAAAAATCACAAAATCACAAAAAAATCACACGAAAAAACTTTTTCGTCTCGAAATGCTCAATATTTTGAGGGACAACTGTTATTTATTTTTTTACTATCAGAAAGGAAATTTAACCAACTAAAGACATATGTAAAAATATTTTAACATTACAGCGTATTTTTTTTTTAAATAAATTAAATCTGCGAACTATCGTTCATTTTGGCAGTCACGAGCATCAAACGCATCGCCATTTTCAACCTTATTTGTTTAGGCGATGAGTTAAACGCGCGCTCAAGGTCGCGGGCAGCTAATGTCGCCTTAATGGTTCTTGGAGTGTTAGTAGTGAATGCCTGGGTAGTGACCATTTAATAATAAAAATGTGCTTTAAATATCCCGACGCAACTAATATTACCTTAAAGCGAAATTTAAAAAAAGCAGATTGGGCCAGTTATCGTCAATTTATTTCCAACTATTTTGTAGAGATTCCACCGCCGTTAGAAAATGTACAATACATGTATGACTATCTTACTGCCCAAATTAATAAAGCTGTTGATAAAACGATTCCATTCATAAAATTATGTAATAATCCAATTCGTAAATTTATACCTAAACCATATTGGAACCAAAAACTTTCAAAAGTCGTAGCCGAGCGTCGTTTAGCCTTAACAAACTTTAGGAAAAACCCTACACCTCAAAATTTAGATTTACTTAATATTAAAATTTCTGAAAGTCAAAACATTATTAGGCAATCCAGATCTAAGTCTTTCCATAATTTTTGTGACAGTATTAATGAGACTACAACTTCAGCTACCATGTGGAGAAAAATGCGTTGGATGAAGGGATTCGGAAAGACGAGATCTTACTCATCGGACGAAAAAAAAGAAGAACTATTAAATTCATTGGCGCCAGACTTTGTGATGACTCCAACACCATTATTTCATGACAATGAGTCACCTCTAAATTGTGAATTTTCGAAACAGGAATTAGAATCTTGCTTTAAAACTAAGGATACATCTCCCGGTATCGATAATATAACATATTCAATGATTTTTAATGTACCTATTAATGCAAAAAAATATTTACTTCAATTATATAATTTAATTTTTAAAACATCAACGGTTCCCTCTCATTGGCGCGATATTTACATAATTCCGATTCCAAAAAATAGCAGCAGTGCCGATGGTAAGCTTCGTCCAATCGCATTGATATCTTGTCTGTGTAAAATATTTCACTCTATGATTCTGAAACGGCTAGAATGGTTTATAGAATATAATAAAATACTATCTCCTAGTACTACTGGTTTTAGAAGAGATCACTCATGTCACGATAGTCTGGCACGTCTAGTTACTAAGATACAAATTGGCTTTACTGAAAATACTCCAACTGTAGCTGCTTTTTTGGATGTGGAAGGAGCTTATAATAACGTTCTTATTGACCGGGTAGTACATATTCTAAATGACTTGAAAGTCGGAAAATATATATGTTCTTATATCTGGGAGTTTTTAAAAGAAAGACATCTCACTATAAAAGCGGACGAAAGCAATAGACAATATGTAAGATGGACTGGTAAGGGAATTGCACAGGGGGATCCCTTATCCCCCCTTCTCTTTAATATTATTACGGCCAATATTTGTCAAAATATTAATAACGTTTGTGTCAGTCAATATGCTGATGATTTTGTTTTATACTGTAATACAACTAAAATACAGGACAGTGTTGATAATTTGCAGCAAGCATTAGATTATTTTGTAGAATCAATAGACGTTTTAGGATTAGAATTATCGAACAATAAATCCAAATTATGTATATTTACCAGAGGACGCAGAAGACTCTTAGTTGACATTAAAGTAAACAATAATACTTTAGAAGTTGTCGACTATATAAAATATTTAGGAATGTGGCTGGACAAGTGCTTAAGATGGGGGAAGCATATTAACGAAGTGTATGAAAGTTCGCAAAAAAAAATTCAGCTGCTCAAAGTTCTGGCAGGATCGGCATGGGGTGTTCACCCTATATTTATGCGTAGACTGTATATGGCTCTTATTAGGAGTAGAATTGATTACGGATGTTTTTTGTATGATAACTCTGCAATTAGTCACACTTATAAATTGGAAAAATTACAAAATCAAGCGTTAAGAATAATTGGCGGTTTTATTAAGTCGACACCGATACACGTAATGGAGAGTGAATTAAGTATACCTCCTTTACAAATTAGAAGACAATTCCTTTCTCTAAAATTTTGTTTAAAGCTACAATCTAGGACAAATGATATTTCAACGAGTTTGATTACAGATCTTAGTAGTATGATAGAAAATAGGTACTGGAATAGGAAGAGGAGACCTCTACTCGTTTCTTCACATAGTATGATAGCAGATGAGGAGATTTCATCTTCCTACCCAGTTTTAATGTTTACTTTGGATACATGGGTGTCTAATATAGATATTAAGGATGTTATTAAATGTAGCCTAGATAGTGTCACTGCTCCAAAATCACATTATGATGTTAATTTGTTAAAGAACAATGCCCTTAATGAATTATGTGAGAGATACGCTGGCTGGCATGTTATATACACAGATGGGTCCAAAACATCAGACGGAGTGGGAGCAGCGTTTTGTGATTTAGCAAATGGATATTATAAAACTTATAATTTGAATAAGCACATATCCATTATGACTACCGAACTATTTGCCATTTTTGAGGCCTTGAAATATGTACTAGAGCTTAATGTAATGAAAGTGGTAATATGTAGCGATAGTAAGAGCGCTTTACAGCATATTTCTAAATGTGTTCGTATTGGGTCAAAAGGCTTAGCTATAGCATACAGAATTTTGGAACAAATTCAGTTTTTTAACCAAACAGGTAAAAAAGTAATTATTCAATGGGTGCCATCTCATGTTGGACTTCGGGGTAATGAGGAGGCTGACAGACTTGCCAAATACGCCATTACGTCAGGCACAAGAACACAGGATATAATACCAAGCTATTCGGAAATATTGTGTAAATATAGAAAAATAAATAAACTATCTTGGAATGAACATTTTAATGAAAGATCAAAAGCTAAAGGAATCTGGTATAAAAGTATACAATGTGAGCCTCCTCATATACCTTGGTTCAGCGGGTCGAAACTGAATCGAAGCCAAATTGTTGCTGCGCATCGCTTGCGCTCAGGACATATTCCACTAAACAAATTTGCTTATCTCATGCGAAAGTCTGACTCTCCAAACTGTGAGGTGTGTGGCAAGATAGAGGATGTGTATCATGTGTTGGTGGAATGTGTCCGATATGCTAATAAAAGAAATGCAGTTTTAAACGCAATGAAATTGTCGGTAATGGATGTTGGAATGTTCCATGGTATTTTGGCTAAGCCTACATCCGAAGCAGCAAAAATATTATACTCTTTTATTATTAGATAGATAAGAAATTAGATTAAGGTTTGGGGTATTTTATAAGTTAAAATAAGTCTAGGAAGTAAGTAAATATTTGTAAAAGCACGATGGGATTGACATCGTCACAATTGTGTACAAAAATCCCTTAAATAAAGAAGATTAAAAAAAAAAAAAAAAAACTGAATACCAGTATTTTACATGGAACGACTGCCTGTATGACTTCTACAACCCAGTTAGTACTGGGTAATATGATACTCCTTCGTAAGACTGGTTGTCAGACTTTCAGGCCACTGCAGACTGACTACCTGTTAAGACTGTCAAAGATCTACAAGCGACAGCCGAGACCAACGTGCTTTCTTCTTCTTTCTTAATGTGCTTTCTGAAGCATGGATGAAACTTGGTAGGTATGTAATGGGTGGTCACCCACCCACAGACGAACTTAAGCAAGCACGGCTTAACCAAAGGATTGATCCAGAGGCTGTTATTATCTCCCGTCGGGGCTGTGGTTTGTCGAAAGGTTAACGCGGCTCCGACACAAGGGCGAAGAAGGAACATGGGTTTGGTTTTTAGTCAGTAGAAGTCCGACTGTCATTTGATGATTTTCCATCCACCAAAAAAAAAAAAAAAAAGGCTGTTATTATCTATAGCTACAAGCTCCTTATCCAAGAAGTTTCAAATATTAGTACCTAAGTATTTATTTGTTAAAAGTATGTGGACAATAACTTGAGTGCAAAGAAAAACAAAGCGGTAACGTCTTGACAATGTTACAAAAAATAACAAATCGCTAAAGAGTTCAAAGACCTCACTATTGTATAGAAGTTGACAGTTTTTACGTTTAGAAAGTTCATTTGTCATTATGTCCTTTTATGTGGTGGCCCCGGTCACAGCACTAACGGAAACCAGGGTCAGTCAGTACTATTATTATCGTCGTGTGCTAGATTCACTAGTATTATGCCCGGTTTCCACAAAAGCGGAGACGAGCAGAGCGGAGAGGATATTTTCCAAATTCAACCAATCACAGGAAGGTTGAAAGACCAGGTGTGATGTGACTAATGTGATTGGTCGATTTCCGCACATCTCTCGTCTCCGCTCCTCTCCGCTTTGGAGTCTTTGGTCAACTGGACCCAGTTGTGATAGTCGAAATGGACCCACAAGATCAGTCGAACAAATCACATTTTAAATTGTTATTTCTTCATAGTTTTGGGTCGAGTAGCAAGTAGGTCCAGTTGACCAAAGACTCTTTGGTAAAACCAGGCCTTAGTCGGGTTGTTAATATTGTTTACACACACAAGGGTTGTGGGGGCCCCACAGGTAGTCGTTCCATGTAAAATATTAGTATTCAGTTGCATCTGGTTATACTCGAATCCGACTCCAACATAGTTGCAAAAAGGCTTGGCAGATGATGATGGTTTTACCCGAGTCATAATATTATACCTACCATTGGAAATGCTTATGATTGTGATTGTCGATTTATTAGTCTTTTGGATAGGCAAATGCTGATGATGACGCCCACAGTAACATTTTTAGAACTTCATCATCATAATTGTCAAGGGGGAACGCTGCCAGTATCTTCGGAACCTTGCCTAAAGGGACTCCTTTTAATAATATATTTTAGTTACTATGGTTTTTAGTTTTAGGTTCTTAGTTCTAGTATATATTATTTTGTTGTAAGTTCTATATTAAATATTCTAATATTATTTTTGCATTAATATGCCGTATTGTCACGTATTGTGCGATTTTGGAGCGTAATAATTGTCATGTTCTTATCTCAATTCATTTTTTTTTTTTAAACGTTGCCTCACACTTGGAATTTCTCCTGTATCGATTCGTGGGTGCGTTTACAAACATTTAAACTCACATACATAAATACCCAGACCCGAAACAACAATCTGTAGGTCATATACAAATATTTGTTCCGTGCGGGGATCGAACCCCTCAAATCGCTCAGCCACTGCGCCATGTCGTCAAAGCAAGATTTGGGAGCAGCATGTCTTTTTCTTCCATACGTCTGTTATATGTGTATGTTACTCGTCATCACATCAGCAGACACCTCCTTTCTTGCCATATCATCCTTAAAACAGTTCATCCATCGATCCAATTAATTATCATTCTCTTTGCCCTTATCCCAACCCATTTGGGGTCGGGGCAGCGTGTTTTCGTTTTCCATACTTCTCCATTACTAATCATCTTATCAGAAACCTTCTTCACACAGTCCATCCATCGTTTCTTTCATATTCCTTTAATCTTATACCCATACACATCGATAATCTCTTCATCATATTTTCTTATTTCCGCCGCACTCAGAGAAGTTTAATGATTACTTAAGCCATCACTTAGTAAAGATTTTGACAGTTTATATATATTGTGGGACAAGCCCGCCACACTATTCCCAAACCACTGTAACTCCTGTTAGCCAGAATCAACAGTGGCGACCACAAGAAAAGCGCCGAGACAATGAAGCTCGACGAAGTCCCAGAGAAATGATTTAACTGTCTTGGATCCCGCAACGAAATTAATCAGAAAAGAATAGCGGAGGAGTAGGAAAAAAACATAGTTTCCACTTCCCTCCATATCAGCAGGAGACAGAACAGAACAAGGCCAATAGGCACACAGGGACGTATACAACTGAGATAAGCCCAGTTGCCTAGCACCACGGATATTATTGTCATTAATATTACTGGGTCCTAAGTTGTGAGCTGTTATATTTGATTCCAATAATAGGTATGACAAAATTGCTTGAACGCACGGAAATTTGTTCTAGTTTCTACAAGGTCCGTATAGTAAATAACTCCGGATGTAACCTGTACACTATTTAACATAATATTACGTTCATTCTGCCAAAGACTACACTCCCATAAAATGTGATGTGCAGTTTGTTCAAATTCGCAGTCAGATGTAGAACATTGACAAAAAGGCGACTCAACAAGCTTGAAGGAAAATAATTTACTCTTAAAGTTACCATGACCTGTGAGAAATTGGGCGACACAGTGATCCACCTCCAGCCATGTCCTGGCCAGCCGCTCACGAACGGATGGAAAGAACAGTGACATTTTAGACAACATTTTGACAGTTTAGTGAAGGTTTTGTGTGTCAAATATTTTTACTAAGTGACGCCTTTTTTTTGGTGGGTGTAAAATCATCAATTAAACCCCCCCCCCCCCCCGCTCTTGGGCAGAGCAAAAGGGAGTGTCAGACTTCTACTGACTCAAAACCAACCCATGTTCCTTCTTCGCCCTTGTGCCGAGGCCACGTCATCTCTTTCGATAATCCGCAGGCCTTAAGTAATCAAATCAAGTAATATCTCTCTGAGTACCGCAGGGATATAATAAGTGGGCACACTCCTTTAACCATAAACCTAATAATATACGTAAGCCAATGGCCAGTTAACGTCAATCGTGAGAGGGTTGATCCTGCCAAGCGGCTGGGAAAAACCAATTTCACCCAACAGGATTACCCACTTGGCAGGCTTGAGAGTACGATACACATCTACCTATATACTTAATTTTATAAATGCAAAGATAACTCCGTCTGTCAGTTACCTTTTCGAATACTTTTGCCACATTCGTAGACGATGACTTTGGTGCCTAAAATGGCAACTATGGCAGAATCATTTATGTTACCTATTTGAGGAAAAAACCCAAACTATGGTACAGACAAAATACAGGCTAAAAGAAACAAAGACTAACAAAGTATTTACAATAAGGAATTATGAAATCATAATTATAATAGTAGAGTAGTTTGAACTATATATTACAAGAATATTAAGCAGCCATTTTGGCCCAACCCCTGGCTTATGACCTATTTCTTCAGCAGTTCATTCCAATGAAATAATTTCCGACCTTAACACAGGCAAAGACGAAGTACAAAGATGGTAAAGAATAATCTCAGACACACTTTCTGCGACATTTTGCTCTCATTTTAATCTCCGAAATGCTAAGCCAAGTTTTTTTTTTCAGATTTGAACGAGTGTCAACAAAGGTCAAAGAACTGGTGACAAAAATCGTCTAAGCCATGGACAAAGTGACACAACCTATTGTGTTGTTTAAAGGCTTGCTCTGCCCATTTTTCCTATCTCAATGGCCCACGTTAGAAAAAAAAATCGAAACAAAAAACACCATTAAAGGAGCTATAAATAAAATACAACAGAATTGGAGCCTAGACTCTTGACAACACTGGTTTTAGAAAAAAAACTGGTAAAACCCCGCAAAAACGGAGAAACTTGTTATTTAAACCACTCAATGTTGTATTACGAAATTAATTCTCTTTACGATCAACAGTTTTTATTTTCGTTTCCTATGGAAGGACTACAAGAAGTCTTGCTGATACAAAACATTTTACAACATGGACAAGAATACCGGTTTCGAACTCCTTCACACAGCTACTCAACTCGTTAGTATTACACGCAACATCAACTGGAAAATTGGACTTTAGAATGATAAAGATACAGTTTGATTTTGTTTGTGTACGCTTACTATATAAATGTCTATAAATTAGTCACATTCCCGTTTCGCATTATAATTGTTCAGTGTACTGCGAGACTCTGTCGAGATCACAATGAAGTCGGTCGCGCTAGTGTTGTTATTTGTTGGTGTATGTTATTGTCAGGTCGAATTCAATGAACGACCCCGGAACTTTAGTATAGAACTATTGTATTACACACAAGCGGAAACTAACGGACATGTTGTGATATCACCGTTCGGAATATGGACCTTGATGACCGGTATTGCCCTTGGAGCGACTGGCAACAGCTACAACCAACTTGCGAGGGCATTTATCCTGCCGAAGAACCCAGCTACTCTCGTCGACGGATACAAGCAGTTGACGAGTGCCGTGCTGGCCCAAGGGGACAATGGAGTCAGCATGGCTAGCAGAAACTTTGTGTTTTTGGACAACGATTTTACAGTGCTCCCCGAGTTCAGAGCAACTTTACAAAACGATTTCGGAGCTTCACTTAAAGTCCTCGATTTCGACGACCCCAATTCTGCCCGCATCGCCAACACATACATCGAAAAGTCAGGCGGACGAGTCTCAAATGTTTTACGTTCGGACGACTTCCGTGAATCGAGAATGATTTTAACAAACGTGATTTCTTTCAAAGGATTGTGGGCATCACCTTTCAACAAATCTGATACAGCGTTAGAACCTTTTTACGATGAAGACAAAAATGTGGCCGGTTCTGTGAATATGATGTTCCAAAAAGGGCAGTTTGCCTTCTCAAATATGCAGGCTTTGAAATCCTTCGTTGTTGAACTGCCTTACGGAACAAATGGGAAATACTCTATGATTGTGATCCTGCCTTATCCTTCAGTACGAGTAGCTGAAATGTACAAGAACTTCTCTCACGTCAGTTTGAAGGATATCTTCAAGAGATTGAAAGATGATGTCGACTCGTTCGGAATGGAAGAGGTTGACGTGAAATTGCCAAGGTTCCACATAAGCACGAATCTGGTTTTGAACAAACCTTTGAACGATATGGGTGTGTACGACATTTTCCAACCTGACTTGGCGAGTTTCAAACGTGTTTCAAAGGACAGTATCTTTGTTTCTGCTATCGTACACAAGGCTGATATTGAAGTTACCGAATCAGGAACTGTAGCATCTGCTGTAACAACAGCTACTTTCTCTGATAGAATATCGGCACCTTATTTCCATGCAAATCGCCCATTCGTCTACTTTATTATGGAGAAATCTACGACGACTGTGATATTCAGTGGTATTTATTCTAAGCCCACAGTTTACTAATAAGGAATAGGAATTGAAAGACTTTTTGCACGTAATCTACAACGATGCTTGACCACAAAACTCGATAAAAACGTAATTATTCAAATCGATATTCGTGCTTGAACATCGTTCTAGAATGCTAGCCATATCATAGTGTTTGTGTTTAGTTTTAAGTAAAAAGTTCCGCTAATCATGAACTTTTAAATAGAGAAAGAGCATTTATTATCGTGTAAAGGTTTACATAGTGGCGAACATTAGTTCGATTTTGATGTGCTTTGACTGTTTAGTGTATATTTTGACAAATGTGTTTCATAGAAAAAGAGCATTGGACTTGAAATGTATTTAACATAAATCATTGTGTTTACCTTAACATTTGTATGAGTCGTTTAAGAATTATAAGTGTTAAATTTACAATATTGTTTTTCGTGATATATCCTTCCTTCTATTACAAATAGTTTGAAAATTCATATTTATCAGAAAATATATGGTAGAATAGGTACCGTCAGTAATGTGCGTCAGTGAATAATTACAAATTAATTGCATATCAATTTGGTTTCATTATTAGTCATTTTGTTGCCACAAATATTAATACCTACCTACCTAGCCAGTTTTCTGTTCAAAACACGTATTGGAAACTTTTTAGATGACCACTTATTTTTATGTTGACCGTAGAAGTGTAAACTCAATTCAAATACTTGTTTCGCAATTGGGGGTATTTCCACTTTATAATATCAACTGTAAACAAGTTTAATTCGAGTTGATTTTAGAATAATTATGAGGTACCCATTAAAGGAAAAATAATGATTAAGTACAGCCTACCTACATTATTTTTTACGACACCAAAAGTCCGTTTATTGCCAGTGGTCCACCTGCCTAGTCCACCTGGGTGTACTACGGGCAATTATTTTTGCCCGTGGTCCACCTGAATGTCATGTTAAAAAAATGTTTTTCCAAAAAATAACAAAACAAGTGTTCGGACCCCAAAATGCAAATTGCGAACAATTTTGGGTATTAGATAATATTTTCAAGAAACAGCAAAGGTCAAATATTAAAATAATTATCACAATAAGTGTAAAAACATTATCTATGACTTCTAAGTTATTATTATGTACATGATTAGATCATTCTTGTTAATATAAGATTCTGTTTATAAAACCATAATAATAGCTCTTGTATTCTGAGAATAATAGATAGACAGCCTTCATGAGAACAAAGATAATGCCTGTTTTATAATAGGCTAAATTAACTTTTTACGATCAATTAATGGGTAAATTTTCTTGGGCCATGCTGTCATCATCATTTTTTTTTTTGCTAGCCTACACAGTGTCCCACTGCTGAGCAAAGGCCTCCCCTTTCTCCTTCCATACCTTTCTATCACGTGCGATCTCTGGCCAAGTTAGCCCCGCAAACATGATCAGATCGTCATGCCACCTTCGCCGCAGTCGACCTCGACGGTGCTGTCCTGCCTCAGGCGTCCAGTGTGTGATGATCTTTGCCCATCTCTCCGGATGCATCCGTGCCACGTGGCCTGCCCACTCCCACTTCAGCCTGGATGTTTTTCTCCAACATCATCATAAGCCGAAGTTTTTCCCTATGTAGAGGTAGGCTTCCTGTTTTAGTATTTCTTGAAATTCGAATAGACAGAAGTCATATGGATTTATAATTTCAAACCGTACAGGGTGGGAGGAGCTCGTGGCGTAATAATAACTGCCACTCGGGTCAATCTTTAGGTTAAGCGGCGCTTGCCTAGGTTGGTCTGTGGATGGGTGACCGCCCATTTCATACCGAGTTTTCTCCGTGCCTCGGAAAGCACGTTAAGCTGTTGGTCCCGGCTGTCATATATAGATCTTTGGCAGTCGTTACAGGTAGTCATCAGTGACCTGGAAATCTGACAACCAGTCTTACCAAAGAGTATCGTATTACCCAGTATAAACTGGGTTGTGGAGGTCAGATAGGCAGTCGCTCCATGTAAAATACTGGTATTCAGCTGCATCCGGTTAGACTGGAAGCCGACCCCAACATAGTTGGGAAAAGGCTAGGCAGATGATGACAGGGTATAAGGCTGACTGTCCACTGAAACGGAGTGAGGCTGCGGAGCGGAGAAACAGAGCAATATTGACCAAAGGATTGCATATAATCTGCCCTCTGTTCCAGTGTGCAATCCTATTGGTTAATATTTCTCTGTTTCTCCGCTGCGCAGCCTCGCTCCGCTTCAGTGGACAGGTAGCCTTAGGGACAGCCCGCCGCAGTCCGCACACTGATGGGGTGCATTCGGAATATCTCTTACATAAAAAGAGAATTCCTGACTGACTGACTGACTCATCAACGCCCAGCCCAAACCCTAGTCCCATAAATAAAAAACCGACTTCAAAAAAAAAAAACACAACAAAGTGAAAAATAAACGTTTGAAGAAAAATCAGTTTCTGAAGTCGGTGACTTTTGTTTCTTTGATTTCATTTTTATGCCACCGACTTCAGAAACGGATTTTTCTTCTAAAGTTTATTTTTCACATTTTTGTGTTTTTTTTTGAAGTCGGTTTTAGTTTTTGTTAAAGTTTTATTTTTCACTTTTTAGTGGTTCACATTGTAAGTTCACATGTTCATGGGTCATAATGTGGACAATGTAGCTTTTTTTTTTGAGTTTTGTTGATTTTTCAAAAACCGCTTTCGATAAAAAAAAATATGGGACCATTAAAAGAAAGTATTTCCTTTCCAACAAAAAAAGAATTTTTCAAATCGGTTAGCAAGCGACGGTCCTCCTTCTTTTTTAAGAAGTCGGTTAAAAAGAGAATTCCTGACTGACTGACTGACTGACTCATCAACGCCCAGCCCCAACCCTTGTACCTAGAAAGCTGAAATTTTGCACAGAGGTTTCCTTTATAATGTAGACAAGGAATAAGGAAGGATTTTTCGAAATTCAACCCCAAAGGGATTTACATAGGGGATGAAAGTTTGTATGGAAAATCGACATTTTCACGCGGGCGAACGCGCTGGCAAAAGCTAGTCATAGATAATTACCGATGATGACCGGTCATCATCATCTGCCAAGCCTCTTCCCAACTATAATATTGGGGTCGGCTTCCAGATGCAGCTGAAAAGGTACCAGTATTTTACATGGAACGAATACTTGGCGAAAATCGAGTTAAGTGGGCAAGATTAAAGAGGCCTATATCCAGCAGTGGATTGCAATAGACTGTTGATGATGATGATTGCTTGGCTGGCCTCCACATCCAGAAGTATCGGGTACTACGAAACCCAATAATAGGACTGGTTGTCAGACTTTTAGGCCACTGACTACCTGTAATGACTGTCAAAGATCTACACTCTACAGGGTAGCCCACGAATTACGTTTTTTTTTTACCTTTTTTGCAATTTGCCGATCAGTGTCCGTTGTATTACATTTAATAAAAAAAATTAAAATGTAACGGATCAATGTCTGTACATACATGGAAGATTGTGAAAATATAATATAGGGACCTTTATCAACGCAAAAAAAAAATCAAACAATCATTGTTTTGGGTGCTATTACCCAAAACAATGATTGTTAGAATTTTTGTCTGTTTGTCTGTGCGATTCTGCACGCTAACCTCAGAAACGGCTTAACCGATTTAGATCTGGTTTGGAATTTCGCGGGCTACCCTGTAGCATCAACCTTATATTTTTTTTGGGGGTGGGAAATCATCAAATTAATGACTCCTCCTGCTCTGCCTCTGGGCAGAGCAATTATAATTGTAATGGTTCAAACTTAAATCGCACGGGGTCCGTTGAACCCCAGACACTTCTGTATGGCACGTGGCATTGTCGCTGCGGCTAATAAAACACCGAGGAGGATGATGGAGGGGTGCTTGGGCTCGACAGCTACTTGGACGCAAAGTCGCGTACGGTCTACAATAATTGCCAAATTATGATGAAATTTAAGTTACTTGGGGGTCCCCTGAATCCCACACGACTAATTAAGGGTTAAATGAAAAGCCAGTCACACCAGTAAAAAAAACTTAAAGAGAACTAAACTTAAAGATTAGAACAAGGATAGGTAAGATAGGAACAAAATACCTTCTACTTTCGCTTTCTCGCATTCACATGCTCCATAACACAAGGAAGGTCATGCATCCCAAGAGTGAAAACATTATAATTATGCTATATAAAATTAAATAATGTCTACATTCGAGACACACAGATATTTATACACCATGGTGGAGTTCCGAACGCACCCAATGGCATTCAGATTTGACACTTGATTGACAGTGACAATGACATTGACGTTTCAGTAACCTAAAAATATTTTGCTGTGGTCGGGAAATTACCGCAAAGTATTTTCGAGTGTATTTATGACATTTTAAATGAAGTTAGCTTGCTTTTGTCGTTAATTTACTCTTCAAAGCTTCAAAATTATATAACCTACTAGCTCTATGTTGGAAAACTGTCATGTGCAAAGTTATTGCTAAAATACAAGTTCAAAACATAACCTCAAAGCAGTGAATGTTTACATTTTGTTTTCAAAATATTTTTGTGTAAAAACTTCCTGGCGAAGACAAATATGTGGAGAAGATTATTGGTGAATAATGCTGCATCAAATATATTTTCATCACATGCCAATTACAGCGGTAAGTTGGAAAATATACATGTTTTTCTAATGGGTATGAGATGCAATGTGTGAGAACATGACGCAATCTTATAATGTAGGTAGGCCTTTACGTCCTTAAAAATAATATACTTTGAAGCCTGTATAATCTACAGGCTTCAAAGTATATTATTTGATTCAGTGCTTTGCTTAGCCTGGGTTTTTTCTGTGAAGACCTGTGTAAAAGACAAAGTATTAATATTCAGATAAGTATTGCAAGTTATAAAAGGAATAAGAAATATTTCAAACTTGTAAATTGTTCTGCATGCAGTGAGGACTCTGATAAAACTGAAACATTGTTAATTAATTTAGCCAACCATGCACCCATATATTTTTGAAACAGTTTCAACTCAAAGTTGCAATGAGATGATTATTCATATTCAAATAGTAGCAATTGCTATAAAGAAGGAAAAGAAGAAAGAATTAAGTAGAATACTGCTGTTGAATTTAACTGAGTATAATATTAGTAGTTATGATTGTACCTAACTCATAACAATTTCTTTATTTTTCCAGGATTGGCAGCGTGTTTACAAAATAAGTATCTATTCAATCATGGATGCAACAAGAATAGATGTAGCTTCACAAATATATTACCTTTACACAGAAGATGGTGTTCCAAAAGCATATTAGATGGTGATGTTGGTAATTTGACTGTTCAGCATGAAAGAGGTAATACTTACAATATTGTGTTGTACTTTATTCTTTTCCCAAATTGTTACTAACTACCATCTGCCTAGACCTTACCCAACTGTATCGGGTTGGCTCCAATCTAGCTGAATGCAACTGAATACCAGAATTTTACATATTCTGGAGAATACTGCACTACCATTAATACTGAAAATGTGATATCATGTTAACCGATGTTTTGTGTTGACAATAATTATATTATTATCAGTGATTGTTTAGATTTATATTGGTTCACTGCGCCATCTATTGTGTAATTTGTGCGAAAGTAGTTTAAGAGTTCAGTCGATGACTCGATAGATGGCGTTGTTAGTTGAGCGGCGTTTTCTGAATCGCGCTATCAAGATTCTCCGCCGCTTGACTAGGTCAGAATGATAATATTTTTTTTGTGTGAGCAGCAAGCACTGTGAATTGAGTATTATACGCGCTTAGTACAAGTCCAGTGTTTAATTTAGCCACCCTCTCCTAGTCGACCTTTGTTCATGGTCCTTCGAGCCGGATGTGGTACGGGAGTGTTTTGGTGGTTCCGGTGGTGGTTTTATACCATCCTTCGCGTCATTACTGGGCAGTGGATCGCTGTCCAGAGCATCCCCTTGATTGGGGTACCAGGTGAGAGGTTCTTGGACCTGTACCTGGAGGTGGAGCCGGGAGCAGTTAGTATTTCAAGCGGCGAAGCATCACTGGTGGGCGGAAGGCGCAAGGAAGGAAGAGGGTCAACAGTTCGTGGTCAAGCAAGCAGAGGGCGCCACTTGTGTGGTGCAGTACATCGCGACGTGACGTCATAAGTGTCAGTGAGTGTGTCTGGTGTAAACGTGAGTACTTTCATGTTATTAAATTAAAAGTGGTGTCATACGGGGAACCTATGCCCGATGTGACACAGAAATTAAACATTAAAAAACTTGTGCAATTTTCGCTGGAAATTTAACTTTGAGTTCAGAACATCTGCAAGATTGAATAAGTGAAGCATAAGTAATTATAATAATTCTCTGTATTTGGAATTGTTTATTGTGTTCGAAATTGTTTGTTTATTGTGCTGTAGTTAGAAATTTTATTCTTTGTGTTATTTTTTATTGTGTGTTTGTGTATAAATAAGTCGTGTTTCCAAAATGGATTCATTGATCGGTATCCAAGAAGATATAAAAATTAAAGTTGAAAAGTCTTGGATTAACTTTAAAAAATGCCCAAAAGATAGGTTAACAGTTTCGTATATTGAAACACGTTTAGAAAGTTTAGAAAAGCAATGGCAACTTTTCTATAATACGCATATTAAAATAATTTGTGAAGTTAAAAAATCCGAATTACATAGTTCGAATTATCATAAAGATTGTTTTTATGACGAGGTTGAAGAATTATATATATTCAAATAAAAAGTGCTTTGAAAGAGTTACTTAGGGCAGATAAATGTATAACTAGTGGCGAGAATAGTAGTAGCCTGGGACTTAGCGGTAACAAAGAATTCCATAACTTTCGGTTACCAGAAGTGAAAATACCAATGTTTTCTGGTAAATATCACGAATGGGTTACCTTTAGAGATTTGTTCATGGGGTTAATACACAAAAATAGTAGACTAGATGATGCACAAAAATTGTATTATCTAAAAGGGTACTTATCTGGGGAAGCGGAACTGTTATTAAAAAATGTAAAAGTGACATCTGAAAATTATAGTTCAAGTTGGGAAAAATTAGAGTCCATGTACAATAATAAAAGATTTTTAGCGAATGGTATAGTAAAATGTTTATTTAATCAATGAACATTAACAGGAGAATCCGCACCTGAAATTAAAAAACTTTTAAGTACAACTACCGATTGTTTAGAGTCAATAAAAAATTTAGATATAGATCTTGCATCATTTTTAATTGTTCATATTGTAACTGAAAAATTGGACAAGGCTACTAGAAGGGCTTGGGAATTAAAGGTAGCATCAGATCCAAGCGATGATCTTCCTACCTTTGATCAATTAAAAGAATTTTTGATTTATCGATTTAGGGGGTTAGAGAATTTAGATACTAAGGTAGATAGGGTCCAAAGGACTACACAGGCACTACACGTAATGAAAGATAAAAAGGGATCCTGTGCATTTTGTGCAGGTGAGCATAAAATAAATGTCTGTAAAAAATTTATAAATGAAAGTATTGAAAACCGGAGAGACTTTGTTCTCAAGAAAAAATTATGTTTCGTTTGCTTGCTTGACAACCACCATGTTAAAATTTGCAAAAACACTCTCAAGTGCCAGGTGTGCAAACGACGCCACCATTCATTATTACACCAGCCGGGTGGTGTAGGGTCGGAAATTGGTGAGGGTAGTAGTGCTGCTCGAGCGGAAACCTCAACAAATGAAAATAATATAGCTGCTAATCAAGCAGAGGGGTCCAATACGCCACCGGTAGTCTCATGTCTTGCGAAAGGGAATAGCAAAACGGTCTTACTAACGACGGCGTTAGTAAAGGCAGAGTCGAAGAATGGGACGTACCACGTGGTTAGGGCACTACTGGATCAGGGATCACAAGGGTCCTTTGTTACGGAATCCATGGTTCAGTATCTGGGTTTAAAGAAAATACCGTCTAAAAATACGGTGCTCGGTGTGGGAGACAAAGGTACAACGTCGACGGCTAAAGTTGTAATAAATCTTCGGTCAAGAGTAAATTCTTCTATTAAAATAAAGGTGAATGCTTACGTTTTAAAATCGGTAACGTCTCTTCTTCCGTCCTCTAAAGTCGCTAGAGTAGAATGGGTAGAATTGAACGAAAATGATTTGGCTGATCCGGGTTACTTCAGACCCAATAGAATCGATATTTTATTGGGCGCTGAAATATACAGTCAGGTTATTCAGCACGGGGTTAAGAAGAATACAAACGGGACTCTATTAGCGCAAGAAACTACTTTAGGATGGGTATTGTCGGGTGCGTTTGAAGTTGACCAAGGTATAAGTTCTCCCTCAAAAATAACTGTAATGCATACCAGCGTCCAAGATGATAATTTATTGAGAAAATTCTGGGAACTGGAAGAAACATCTGGAACAAAAAGGATGCTTACAGAGGATGAAACAAAATGTGAAGAATTGTTTAAAACTACAACGGCAAGAAATAAAGACGGCAGATATGTGGTAAGATTGCCGTTACGGGATACAAAACTGGTTGAAATTGGCGGCGAATCCAAAGGGATAGCTGAAAAAAGACTTAAAGGGTTAGAAACAAGGTTAGCAAAAGATGATAAATTAAAAACGGACTACGCTAAAGTCATACAGGAATATTTAACTCTTGATCACATGGTAGAAGTAGAAGAAAAGGATAAAGATAATAAAAGGGGCGTCTACTTACCGCATCACGCTGTCGTCCGGGAGGATAAGGACACAACCAAGGTGCGTGTTGTGTTCGATGCGTCCTGCAAGCGCAGCAACGGGAGGTCACTTAACGATGACCTAATGGTGGGTCCGTCTTTGCAAGACGAACTTCGTCATATTATTATGCGCTGGAGGGTGCACAAGATTTGTATAGTGGCTGATATTATAAAAATGTACCGGCAAGTTCTAGTAAATAGGCAAGATACTCCCATGCAAAGAATCCTTTGGCGGGATAGTCCTGAAAAGGAAATAAAGGAGTACGAATTGATAACCGTTACATTCGGGACAGCCTCGGCACCATACTTAGCAGTAAGGGCTCTTCAACAGCTTGCAGTTGACGAATGCGGGGATAATGCAGATATCGCTAAAATAATCGTAAGTGATTTTTATATGGACGATTTGATGTCAGGAGCTGAAACAAAAGAAGATGCGTTAAAGATTTATACGGAGTTAACAAAGGTGCTAGCTAAAGGCGGATTTCAACTCCAAAAATGGAAAAGCAATAGCGAAGAATTATTAAATAGTATTAGAGGTGGAAATAATGAAGCATTACAGATAAAAGTCGATGAAATAACAAAAATATTAGGACTTACCTGGAATTCGCGCGACGATTGCTTCCAATACTCTCTGGTACTTAAGCCGGTAACTGGTCCTGTAACGAAAAGAAAAATTATATCTGATATTGCAAGGTTATTCGATCCATTAGGGTGGCTAGCACCAAGCATAATCATAGCAAAGGTGTTAATACAAAGGCTGTGGTTAGCCGGGTTGCAATGGGATGAAGAAGTTCCAAACCATTTAGTAAAGGAATGGGTAACTTACCGTGAAAATTTAGCGTCTTTAGTTGACCTAAAAATACCGCGCTGGTTAAATACGAGTAAGAAAACAAAACAAGAGTTATACGGGTTTTCGGACGCCTCGAAGGTCGCATATGCAGCAGTTGTGTACCATAGAGCAGTAGACGAAATGGGGAATATTCACATTTCCTTAGTGGCTGCCAAAACGAAGGTGTCGCCTATAAAGCAAGTCTCCATTCCAAGACTTGAACTTTGCGGGGCAGTTCTTTTGACCAAGCTTATTTTGGAGGTAGCCGAAGTTATGATTATACAAAAGGAGAATATTCATGCTTTCACAGATAGCGAAGTGGTATTAGCGTGGTTGAATAGTCATCCGAGTCGTTGGAAGACGTTTGTTGGTAATAGAGTTTCTGAAATTTTGACCAATTTGGATACCCATCATTGGGCCCATGTAGCATCGAAACAAAATCCTGCTGATTGTGCTTCACGCGGGATATCTCCGGCGGAACTGGCCAGTGTTTCTCTCTGGTGGGAAGGTCCAACCTTTTTAAAGGAACCGGTAATTGAATATAAAAGACCCAAACATCTTGCCACACATTTAGAAGAAATCAAGGCGCATACGAGCACGGTAGATGTTTCACTTTGGAACAGATTTTCTTCGTTATCAAGACTGATTCGAGTAATTGCATATTGTCGTAGGTTTTTAAACTTGAGGAATAGGGTAGCATCGGGTAATGGTACAAGGTCGTTACAGTTATCTACACTGGAAATAGAATGCGCAACAGAAATATGTGTCAAAAAATGTCAGGAAGGTGGATTCGAAAACGAATTGAAAGATTTAAAAACCGGAAAATTAGTACAGAAAAACGCAAATTTAAATTCATTAAATATATTTTTAGATCCGAAGGGAATAATCAGAGTAGGAGGTAGGCTTGAGATGTCGCAGTTGGGTTATGAAAGAGCGCATCCCATCCTAATATCAAAGGAATCATTTTTAACTACGCTATTAATTGCCGACGCACATGATAAAACTATGCACGGGGGTCCACAATTAATGATAACATACTTACGGTCAAAGTATTGGATCGTGGGAATAAAGACTTTGGCTAAGGGATATGTAAGGAGCTGTGTTAAGTGTATTCGGTATACAGCTAAAGTGAGGACACAGCTTATGGGTCAGCTACCATCCTCTCGGGTAACCCCTGGCAAACCTTTTCTACGGAGCGGGGTAGATTACGCAGGCCCTATAAGTATTAGAACGTCAAAGGGTCGTGGTAATAAGTCCTACAAGGGCTACATAGCCTTGTTTATATGTATGGCAACAAGGGCGGTGCATCTGGAAGCAGTAAGCGAGTTAAGCACTAGGGGTTTTTTGGCGGCTTTGAAGCGATTTGTAGCTAGACGTGGTCGATGTGCGGAACTACACAGCGACAATGGGACTAATTTTGTAGGGGCAGCGCGAGAGTTACTTCATTTATTCAATGAGGAAAAGTCAGGAATTGATCCTAAATTAGCAGATGAGTTAGGGAACAATGGCACGGAATGGCATTTTATTCCTCCTCAGTCTCCAAATTTTGGAGGTCTTTGGGAAGCAGGGATAAAATCCACAAAGCATCACCTAAAGAGGGTTATTGGCAATTCAACGCTGACCTTTGAGGAAATTGCCACGGTGTTGGCTCAAATTGAGGCGTGCCTTAATTCGAGACCATTGTCATATGTTGAGGATCAGGATAAATTAACAATTTTGACCCCAGGTCACTTTCTGGTGGGGGAACCACTTGTTTTGCCACCTGATTCTAATTATGAAAGGGCAAATATTGGTAGCTTAAGACGATGGCAGCTGCAACAACGGATGATGCAGGACTTTTGGCGACGATGGTCGCACGACTATCTTCACCAATTTTTACAACGGCATAAATGGCAACATAAAATTCCGGAGCCATCTGTTGGTGACGTAGTATTAGTCAAGGAGGACAATTTGCCTCCTGGCAGGTGGTTGTTAGGTAAGGTAGAACAGAAACATCCCGGATCTGATGGTATTACACGGGTGGTGACATTACGAACGTCATCGTCTACTATGAAAAGACCTACGTCTAAATTATGTGTATTGCCTGTTACAAATTAATATAAGGTTTTGTTTATTTTTAAAAACTGGGGCTATTATTTAAGTTTATACAATTTTTGTGATGTGTTTATATGTTGTACCTAGTAATAATATTACTAGAAATTGCAAGTGTTAGTTATAAGTTCATTGTCTTTAAAATTGTTTGTTTTAAGTTCATTGTTTTTAAAATTGTTAGTAATACGTTCATTGCATCAAGGCTGTACGAAATTTAACATTGTAACAATTATTATTCACGGTAGTCAGTCTTGAAAGACATTCGCCATAATGTCTTTGGTGGGCGGAATGTTTAGATTTATATTGGTTCACTGCGCCATCTATTGTGTAATTTGTGCGAAAGTAGTTTAAGAGTTCAGTCGATGACTCGATAGATGGCGTTGTTAGTTGAGCGGCGTTTTCTGAATCGCGCTATCAAGATTCTCCGCCGCTTGACTAGGTCAGAATGATAATATTTTTTTTGTGTGAGCAGCAAGCACTGTGAATTGAGTATTATACGCGCTTAGTACAAGTCCAGTGTTTAATTTAGCCACCCTCTCCTAGTCGACCTTTGTTCAGTGATATATTGTCGTAACGATTGCCTGGCAGTTTAAGTACTATAAACAACCTACCCAGATTTCGTTTCTTTGGTATTGTTTGTCGTGTCATTGAGCTCATTGAGTTATAAGTCGAGCTACATGATAACTGACGAATGCTTGTACTAACTGGGCAGGTTCAAATCTGTATGGTGCTTTCTTCAAAGGACCATCTTATCCTTGCAAAATGCGAAAACTGTAACTGTCTGTCTGTCGCGCTTTCACGCCAAAACTACTGAACCGATTTTAATGAAATTTGGTTCACAGATAGTTTAGAGCCTGAGAAAGGACATAGGCTTCTTTTAATGCAATAATAGGGTTGTAAGGTGTTGAAAGGGATGGATGTAAAGATTACTTTTGGTCGCGAAAACCGACATCCACACGGACGATGTTGCAGGTATCAGCTAGTAATATTAATTTTGATATAATTCCAGTACAAAAGAACATAACAGATCTATTCCCGCTACCAAGATCAACATTGAACGAGCTATTAACTAAGACACCAAGCAAGATATTTGAGATTCACTACAAACAACACACCGTTGCTCCTAAAGGCAGGAAGAAGTCCACACTGAATAATGATTGGACTTGTACTTATGCGTTTGTTTGGCCGGAGAAGGCGAAGTTTGAAAGGTAAATGCAGTTTAATAAATACATAACGTATTAGCAGTCTTCTGGCAACCATCATGGAGACTTTTGCCCAGTGATCATCGTGTATGCGGCTGACTTCTGCTTATTTTCGAATCAATGACTAAATGTTGCCCGACTAGTGCGTTGCAACCAGGATAGCGCTGTTGTTTGCTTCATTCAAGTCTTTGAGCTTGGTGTGGCATATCATGTACTGCTCCACACTTGCATTCTATACTAAATGGGTAGATTATTCGCTATCTAGCTAAATTGCAACGGCAGCGGCCAACTTTCTTGAAAAAAGAGATACCCATTATTTCAATCCAAGATATCCATATAGGCCACTGCAGTTTGTAGCCAGGGAGTAGTTTCTCTACCGCTACAATGAAGTGTGAACATGACCCCTAAACCCCATTTTAAGCAGCAGTAAGTTATAAGCGCAAAAAAAATACCCATTATTTCAATCCAAGATATCCATATTTTATAACCCACTGCAGTTTGTAGCCAGGGAGTAGTTTTTCTATCGCTACAATGAACTGTGAACCTGACCCCTCAACCCCATTTTAACTTATTAAATTTCTTTAATCCACAGCACAGCAATATCAAAACGGAAAGCCGCAGAAAAAGCAGCGACACAAGCCATCCATTGGCTCTTCATAAAGAACAAAATTGACACCAAAGGGAACCCTGTATACGAAAAGACAGTTCTACAGGATATTAAGAAAACATTGATTGAGCCGATACATGCCTCTATTAGTGAGAAGTCTGTGGAACGTGTGCAGAAGATTTGGAATGAATATGAGAGTGGGATAAGTAGGTTTGTCTTTATGTTATGCCTTAGTTATTTTGGTAGCGGTTTGATTGTAAATAGGTGACCATACATTCCATATCTACTGTTATTCCGTAGTTATTCCTAATTCGAATTGTTAATTTAGATATTTTTATGAATGTTGGGAAATCATCAAATGACTCTTCCCACTCTGGGCAGAGTGGTAAGGGAGTGTCAGACTTCTACTGATTAAAAACCACCACCTCTTTGTGCCGAGGCCGAAGTATTTTTTTCGAACAATCCGCAGCCCCTAGGGGACCCACAGCCACAACGGGACCCGCAGCCCCGACGGGGCCCCCCACCTCCTAGAGGCTTAGTTTTTTTAAGTAAAACTTTTCCTTCATAAGTCCGTACTACTGTTTGTTTTCCCAAATGAAATAAATAAATAAATAAAGGCAGTGGTCCGACCGCCGCCGCCGGCGAGAAAACGACTAACTATCGGTGATTTTCTCTCTCAAGAAACGCAGCACAATAAATGTACATTCCGTGTAAACGAAAGAGATGCCTTTAAAAGGTGCTCTCTGACTGTTTACACTGCCGGCGACAACTCGCTTTACTCGTTTTGTTGCTAAGCCTGAGCGGCGAGCTTTCAAAAATAGAGTCGCTCAGCGATACGTATATGTATTACAGGTTTGCACAGGACTGAGCTACCGCCGGTGAGCGGCGCGAGTAATCGCTCGTCGCACTGGCACACTCGCTTACAGCCCAGCGACAAAACTATCGAAACTACACACTCGTTTCCCGCTCATCGCCAACTCGTTTATAATTTCTAGTTCTACTCGTTTCTCGTTCATCGCCGGCGGTCGGACCACTAAAAAAACCCACGGCCTGCGAAAAAACTTGAGTTAGCTGGTAACGCAGATGAAACAAATCTAAAGACGTTTTAAAAAAAAAAAAACAGGCAAAAATACCTCTGCCACCTTATATTTGTTTGTTTTCTATCATCTATTTCTATTTGTTTCAGAGGATATTTATGAAGCCACACTCAAAGAAGCCAGACAGAAAGTATTTCAAACACCTGCAGTTTTGACCAAAGATTCTACTATTGATGAAGGTAAACTATCAAAATTACATTATTAACAGACACCAACACATCAAACTACTACAATCTGCCAAATTTATTTAATCGATTTTGAACACTAAAGCATTAGGTTCAAGGTTCATTGGAAAAATGTGATGTACTGGCTAAAATCACGTATATGTTACTGGACAGTACGCTACTACTAGTGGTGTCGGTACACTTGTGCCTAACTATTATGGAAAAACTAGCGAGATATTATGTTATTACTATATGGAGTCCAAAAAAAAATCTAACAGCCTGAACGGCAAATGTGACAAATTATTCTTTGAAAACAAATACAGTGAAACCTGGTTAAGTGAGACCTCAAGGGACCTGAAAAGTCTCACTTATAGAGGTATTCCACGTACCCATTGCCTCAGATATCCAATATCTTTCTCATGGGACCTCAGCATGAGTTCCAGCTATGGAGGTTTCTCACTTATCCAGGTCCCACTTAACCAAGTTTCACTGGAGTAAGTATCTAGTAGTACCTATTTCATAAAAAAAAAACATTTTTGTTACAGATGATTTTTCTGAAGATGATCTTGAGCCGACAAATCTGGGGGAAAGTTCAGGCAAGTATTAACTGTAGTATGTTTAATAAATAAATGCTCTCGAAACGTACATGAAGAAAAAGACCTTGAGAAGTCCCACACAACCAAAAATTTTGAAACATTTGACACCTAACAGAGAGGAGGCCGAATCCCACAGTGGGAACGATATAGGCGGGTTACTTTAAAAAATAATTTAGCTACTATTGAGAAAGATTGAAGTACTTATTAATGTTACATGCGTGCTTTCGTGCTCGCAGTGTTCGTTGTTGCGGGCTTTTGGTGGCGTGTGGTTCGGCGTGGTGGCTTTCGGAATGACGTATTGCACTCGTAGTTTCGTTTTTTTTTGTGAAATGTTTTTTTTTTTATTCAAAATGGGCTTACTCTTGCCCTAAGGGCAGAGATGAGGTCGACGATGGAACGAGTTTACCCAGAAGAAGCCTATTTACTCGCGACTTAAATAGATTGGGGTTATATGAACTCGGGAAAACCGACGCAGGCAGGGTGTTCCACTCCTTGGCTGTACGAATAATGAAAGACTTAGCAAAACAAGCTGTTCTTCTGACATTCAAAAGTGCCAGTAATGGCTTAATTGAAATTAATGATTTGAGTTTAAATTTGATTCATTTGATGCAATATTAAAATAAAATATGAGTTTTATAAATTTTTAGCCCGGAATCACCCACTGCTAGGTATAGGCTTTCTTCCGCCATACTTCCCGGTTCTGTTCGTCCCTTATCGAGGTGTTTCCCGCAATTTTGAACTTTAGGACGACCCTGGTTTCTTTGACCTAACCTTGGCCACTACTTGGTCAAAACCTGGCTCCATCGGCCATTTCTGCGTCTAGCCAAATGTCCTGCCCAGCATAGCTATTCACAAATAATAGAATCGAACGAGACCGAATCAAATATGTCGTATGTCTATCTGGCTCGATCGCTCTCGTAATGCCAAAAAAGATAGATATACGACATATTCTGCAAATAAACTGCTTACACACTGTTTCTATCTGTAGTTTATACGAATATAAGTTGTAATTTTAGTATTTAGCTATACACTAAATGTTAACTTTTTTATTTTAAGTTATACACCTTGTAGCCCGAAACCCAGGTTCAACCTAGTTCAGGCAAGAAAGCAACTGTGGTCTATTTTAACTGTTATTATTTTATTGTAAATGTGCCTTTTCTTATAAATAAACGATTATTATTATTTATTATTATTATTCGATTCGGTTCCGATACAATTGTTTTAATAGCCATGCAGGTTCACTTTAATCAATCAAACTACAATAATCTACTTCGCGAACTCACTGCTAGTTTTCAATATGTTCAAATTATAACTAAAATCCTCTACCACACAGAATTGAAGTACCACGTCCACCCAGTGTACGGTAAAACAGTATATCCACCATCACCCAGCGTACTGCAGCGAAGAAACCGTGCTTTAGAACGGCAGTTTCAACAGTACGATGAAGAGTTATCACCGCTACCTATTGATGAATATCGGTAAGTTTATTTAAGGCGGGGTTGCAGTAATTTTAAGATTTTTGAACCTATAAAAATCGAACTAAATACTAGTTCTTTAATAAATAAAAATCATTACATAAAAATTGAACATACTCTCTAGTAAATCGTAAAGATAGAAACGCGATTTAGAATGATCGGCTCGATACTTTTTTTTATCAAACATGACTCTAAATCACAATTTCAAACGTGTACTGCTAAGACATTTCATCATGAATTTATATGAAAGTTATATCAGTAGATAGAACTTTTTATTTTGAAGTAAATGGTGAAAACAGATTGTATAATTTCTTTATAGTTTTTCTCCAAGAAGCAAAAAACAGTCAAAATTTAGGCATTATATCGCTCGCGCGGCAGGGCGGGGGGCGAGGTCGTGCGTACATAAAAACAAAGTACTGCAACCTCGCCTTAACAACATTACGCCTGTAATCTGCAAAAGGTTATTCAGACTTGTACAGTGCAATCAAATTATATTGGCAGGTCCGAACTTCGTGCAGGTTATTTTGTTACAACGTAATGTCTAAAAGTGTTTTGATATTTATTTTATTTGTATTTCTCACTGTATATATTAGATACTTTCTGATCGTATAGGTATTGGTTTATCTGGCAATAACAGTTTTCTTCACAAGTTTACATGCGTAAAAGTTCGCAGAGCCTATGTTCAGACCTGTCAAAATAATTTGATCGTACTGTACCTAATAGTAAACACACATTTTGCCAGTTATGTTTAGGGTGCTTTTCCACCAGAGATGTGCTACGCTACGTTGCTATGGATGCGTTTAATATCCACCAATCATATTCATTGGTGCACATAGCTTAGCACTGGTGGAAACGGATTCAACTGAGATATGTTTTTTATATAGAAGGATGCGTGCTATGGATGTGTGCTATGGATGCGTACTATGGATGTGTGCTATGGATGCCTGCTATGGGTCGTCGCGAGTGGTGTGTGTCGCCGCTTCCCTACTATCGATACATTGCATAGCTCGAGCTTCGCATTTTCCTAGCGCAGCTAGTTTGTGGCGGCACATCTTCATAGCACATCTTACTCGCACCGCTGCATAGCTTAGTATCAGAGTGGAAATGGTCACATAGTTTCACAGCTTAACTATTACATCCTCGCAGCATGGCTGGATAGCACTTCTCTGGTGGAAAATCAGCCTTAAGTCCCATGTTATAAGGCTCTATTATAGCTGGGGCAAAATCCAGACTCTAAAAAAAATCTCTTCAAAATTCAGGCTACTAGTGACAAATTCGTGATAGAAAAACCCATTAATGCTTGAGCCGACTTGGGAATCGAACCCAAGACCTCATGCTCAGCAGTCGACCAGTCAGCACTAGACCAATAAGGCCTACCATCGTTAGATATATTTTCAGAGTCATCTGAACAATCTTGACCAAAATATTTCCGCGATTAATAAGCAAACTATAATGGTAACTCATTACAGCGACATCTATTGACGCGTCTAAACATTGCTGTAAAGCATCACCTAGTTTATTGTGTTGATCATAGATGGCGTTGTTACCTAAAAATAATTTTGAACATGTCGTCAATTTGCTTCCAAAAATATCATAAACAGATTAATGCATGCATAAGTCACCTTAACTTGCTGATGAGACGTTTTACACATAACAAGACACCTGTACCTATTCTCCAAAAAGCGTAGGCAGGAGTTTGACTCACGTCACTCACGATTTAACCCAAAACTGTCAATTTTTTCCAATCAAACTTGAACTTAATGTGTTAGAGATTAAGTTGAAAATCTATTCAAGACATTTGACAGATAGTAGTAGCTTGGTATGCTGCCTTAAATATTTCCAAGTATTTTGATTGTGCACCTATTCATGTAGCTGCAAGTATTCAACTTTTCTGTGAAACAGCTGCTCTTGGGATCCACCGCAGACGTGTAAAAACACATCAAAAGTTCAAAAAAATTTCAAAACCAGACTTACAAACAAGATAAAACCCAAGTATAAATTCATAGGAATTTTAAAACAAAACACTTCCTCCTTTATTAAAAAAAAACATTAAATTTATCCTTATCGAATACAACCTTCATACTACATGACGTCAAACTCACACACACATAGACACATCTATCCCGAAAGCGTTCCAATTTCAAAAACCTTGTACCAGTTCCCTCTCAAAGTAACCTCATTGTCCCGTAACCTACAATATATGACCTTGAGACCTCGATTCGCGGCCGCGACCTCAAACTGTGCCCCCGAAACCCGGGATATGACCTTGACATTCTGCTAGCTGACCTTTGAAGACGTATTTGGTACAGATTAGTTTATTTAGGTTAGAGTTGAAAATGGGTCGGTTTGGAGTGGGAAGTGTGTCGCAAAATTGGTAGGTAATGGTGCTACATAAGGTTCAAGTTGACATGGTTTGGAACAGCTGGGCGGTAAAATCGAATATTATGTTTCGTAAAAAGATGTGATGTGGAGGAATGAGGGAATTTAAATGTTGAGTATGAATGTAGATGACTATAAGATTAGAGGAAGGCCAAAGATACGATGAATAGACTGTGTGAAGGATGATATGGCTAGAAACGAGGTGACTGATGAGATGACGAGAAAAAAAGAGAAGTATGGAGAAGATGACATCATGATCATGACAAGGGCAAGAAAGTGATGTAAGTATTCGGGAGAATGCTGAACATGATCAGCGGTAGTACCGTAGCTCTGGTTTCAAGAATCTCGTTCTGATTTAATTGATCAGGAAAACGTTCCGTTTTTATGTAGGTTGCTCAAAACTACTGAGAACGAGAATCGAATATTTGGGGAAGTAAATAACATTTAATGTAAGTAAGTACCTAAGTAATAAAGTGTACAAATGCACCCTTTGCGACCTGAACAGCGCCTCTGCCGCCGCAATAAACATGGCTACCTACTGGGCCCAAACCGTATAATATGGAAGTTTATTACAATCGACACGAAAAGAAGAAAAAGAAGAATTAATAAAGTTACCAAAAGTCGTTAAAAGAGTCATCACTAGGTCAAATCAATTAAAGATGAGCTGTAAAACGTAATTTGTGACAGGTTAATGAAGCACGCACAGTAGTGTTATTTTTATGGAGCAAACCTATAAAATTGACAGTTGTTTTTTTTTTGAGTTTGTTCTCTTTCCTTAGTATATTTGGCCTAGAATTAGTCTTTTTATTTATTTATTTAGTACATGGAAGACTTACAATTAATAAAAACAAACAAAGTGGGAAACCATACATCTTATTGTTTGTCTCTATAAACAAAACCAGATTTCTTAAATAGGTAATTTTAATCTTTTGCATATGTAGTACTACTTTTTCTAATAAATAATCTATTAGGTTCCTTATTGGTGATGTTCTTCAGAAAGGACAGGTGCGTAGTACTCGCAACCGGCGCGCGTGTATGACCAGATGTATGAATGTGGACGAGGCAAAAGGGGTATGTGGATCGTAGCAGGTGGCGTTCTGTGGTTTCTGCCTACCCCCATTGGAAAAGGGCATGAGTTTATGTATGTATGTGTGTAGGTACTTACATAGTTTCCCAGTATAAATAAACAAACATATTCCCTCAAACTGCCATTACTATCCACAGCTCGATTTCACCCATAGGCCTATATAACAGTGGGTAATGTAATGTGGGTAATGTAACATTATTAACATTATAGGCCTCCCTTTGTGCCAAGCTCCACGCTCTTGCGCCAGCATCATCCAAGGTATACCCGCGATCCCGTCGGGGCTGCGGGTTGTTTACAAGAGATACCGCGGCCTCAACATAAAGGGCTAAGAAGGAACATGGGTGGTTTTTAGTCAGTAGAAGTCTGGCACTCCCTTTCGCTCTGCCCAAGAGCGGGAGGGGTTATTTGATGATATTACACCCGCCAAAAAAAGAAAAAGCTATTCCCGCGATGGCAACTTTGTAGTCTGCCCATCACGCTGCTGGACGAGCAGCACCAAACTGCCACACAATCAGAATTAATTAATGAATCCGTCTCTGTCTACATCTTCAACTGTCTTTTTCTAATATCCATCTAAAGAGAGAGGGAATGGTTTTGTTGGAATCAAAAAGCAAAAACATTTTGCCGTCGCAGTATCTGTCATTAAAACTATATGAAACTTCGTAACGTAGCACGGTTCGTCCCATCTCTAGACCCCACGACAAAATTCTGTCTTGCCCTCAAGTCAAAACCCACCAGGAAAGCGACTACTAACTTTCCACTCCTCAAGGCTATTGAAAGCCGAAGTGAGCGGCAATATAACCTCAATACAACATTAGGAAGACATCGCGATCGCGACCTCCTTTTGACAGTAACTGGAGCAACCACAGAGTTTCTCTATCACTTTCGAATTGAGAACGAATGCATTTGGCGCGAAAGTGAGGCGGTGCATTCGAATCTGGGTCTCTTTTTATGTGCCGTGATGGTTTTTTAGAACAATTTGGAGATCATTTGTTTTAAATATGTTCCAATATCGACGTCGTAGAAAATATGGTGTTTGTCGTTGAGAATATGATGTTCGTCGTTCATAAGTTTTGCCCAGGATTATTTGGTTAAGTCTTACTTAGTAGTCGTTGTCGTCTGATAAGCGATATATCTTCAGACTTTTTTATAATGAAAGCGATATAGAACCTCATTTGAAAATGAAACCTTAGTCTCCTTTTACAAAATAGACACACTATAACTGTGTCCTATTGGCGAAACATTGCCGTAAAACATGTTAGAATCTGCATTTATCTCTTCTCTTAGTTATAAAATCTTTTATCTTATCAGACAACATGTTTTACGTCAATATTTATACTCCAATGGGACGCTTACTGCGCAGACACAACGTTATTTCTACAATGAATGCAACAATGATCTTGACGTCATCTGCGTCACGCAAACGAAATCGAAAGTGAAATGACATCGAAAGTTTCACTCTCGATTTTCAGCTGTTACTACTGTTACTACGTCACTCTGACGTACGCTTATAATACGACTAGCTCACTAGCGGCTTCGCCAGCGTTGAGTTTAGTAATCGTCCCACAGAATCGTAATACCAGGCTAACTTTACCCTATCTGTTAATCCATGTTATAAACTATTTATGAGCCAAATTTCATCCAAATCCGTTCTGTACTTTTGGCGTCAAAGAGTAACGTGGAGTAACAAACATCCATCCATCCTTCCATCTATCCTCACTAACTATCCTATGTTGTTTTAAAAGAACAGTTTAGTAGGTAGATATAACAACTAGTTCAATACCAGTGGGTATTGGTAAAAGAAGAAGAAGAGAATTAATATTGAACTAAAATATTAATTCTCTACTGAAAAAGTAGAACACTGAACCACAATACGTGCAAACAACGTCACATCTTTAACTAATGCACTATTCATCGTGACGTCATCTGCGTCACGCGAACGAAATCGAAAGTGAAATGAAATCGAAAGTTTCACTCTCGATTGTCAGCTGTTACTACGCGCTACGTTATTCTGACGTATTCTGATTTTTTAATCCATGTTATAAACTATCTGTATGACAATTTTCACCCAAATCCGTTCTGTACTTTTGGCGTGAAAGAGAAACATTCATCCATCCTCACTAACTTTTCTATAATGTTTTAGAAGAACGAAAGGAAGAAAATTGCGTTTAATGGCATAAGAACAAGATTATGCTCATTTTAGATACCCTTATTAGACACTTTTCTCTAGGTATATAACCAGGAATTAGAACATTTAAACGTGCTATCATAGTAGGTAGATCAGATAACAACTACTTACAGTACCCACTAAATTGACATAAAAACCTCATTCTCTACTGAAAAAGTGGTCAGTGGGTCGTCTTAGGGGCGGATTTGAAAAAGTAGAACACTAAACCACACAACGTCGGTACAACGTCACATCTTTAACTGATGCACCAATCAACCTGACGTCATCTACGTCACGCGAACAAAACTAAAAGTGAAATGAAATCGAAAGTTTCACTCTCGATTGTCAGCTGTCTCTACGTCAATTAGACGTTTACTACGTCTGCGCGTCGCATACTACGTCAGCCCGACGTAGATCGCGTCATACGCTTTCGACTACTCTCCTTTCACAGTTGGCTTACGTCTGACAGCTGCAAGTCATTAACACCTTTCTGGCTATAGGAATAAAGATCACTGTCATTTGCAGACTGTTCGATGACAGCAAGCGAGCGAAAAGCAACCTTATTGAAAGGTCAATAAAGCCCATTGGCATTTTGACAGTGATGCTCAGTCAGAAGTACTGTGAGAGAACAGGTGGCCTACCATCCATGACGTCTTGTTTTAATCTTACTCCAGTGTGGAAAAGAGTCTGATGACACTAGACACCGTGCATAGCGCTTTCGCTTTCTTCTCAAACTATAATGCTACAACACATACTGCTATAAGTCGTCATAGTAACCTCATACTACGTAAATCGCGTCATCAGAGACACTTTCGGGATCACTCTTGATTTCGTCTGACACCGGCTTCCCAAACCTTATCACAACTCGTAATAAGATCACTTATTTGACATACTGGTCCATGACTGCAAGCGAATAGCAACCTTATTAAAACCGACTTAAAGGCCATTGCCATTTTTACAGTGATGCTTAATCAGAAATAGAGACGGCAGCACGTCAAGCTACCCGAAACTGGAAAATTATCCCAATCAATTTTGAGCCTTATGTTTCACATATTTTAGTACAGTTTGTAATAGCTTGTTGTGCTGGCCTGGTACTGTGAAAGAACAGTACCTACGTAAATCGCGTCATCATAGACACTTTCGCGATCACTCTTCATTTCGGTCGCGCCAAAACTTTCGTTGTATACGTCAAAGTGACGTTTGGTAGTAGTAAAAGTGTTGGAGAGATTTTTGGCTGTCGAAAGTGGGTTTTCACTTTTGCTTTTTAAATACTTGCACTTTCGTTAGGTGGAGCTTGTTGGAAAGGATGGACGTGTTACGTTTATACTTCATCATCATCATCAACCTATAATGTTCCCACTGCAGGGACTCGGGCCTCCTCTCTAGGAGAGGGATGGGCTTGGGATGATGGACCACCACGCGGGCCCAGTGCGGGTTGATAGATGTCACGTCTTCGAAATTTTTGGTTCTCGGGCATGTCCGAAAACCAAAAAAATTCCTCACGATGTTTTCCTTTACCATTTTAACACTTATTGTCTGATCAATCCAAAATGGCTAGTTTAGTTTCTGAAACGATTTTGAGGACAAAAATTCATTGATGGTCGCTGGGATGGAATTGCAACTAGATTTTGAACGTTTGAAATCAGAGGTCAGATAGGGAGTCGCTCCATGTAAAATACTACAGTTAGGGACCACCCATAAATTACGCACCTTGAGGGGGGGGGGGGGGGGGGCAGAGGTATGCCTTAGACGACACACTCGTTGGTCTAGTGGTCGCAAGCGCGACTGCAGAGCGTGAGGTCCTGGGTTCGATTCCGGGGTCGGCAAAAAGTGCTATTGGGTTTTTCATTAGAAAATTCCCAGTAGTAGCCCGGAGTTTGGAAGTTGGTGGTATAATACCCCCGTGCCTCGGAAAGCACGTTAAGCCGTTGGTCCTGCGCCTGATCTCTCTCCGGTCGTGTCGGATTCCCGTCCCATCGGACTATGAGAGGAAAGGAACAGAGAGTGCACTTGTGTCGCGCACACACTTGCGCACTATAATATCTCCCGCGCAGTTGGCTAATCTCCGCTGGGATTGGCCGCCGTGGCCGAAAAACGGTCAGGAGGACTATTAAAGAGGGGGAGTCCTCTCTATGCCCTTGGGGGAAGTCGTGGTTTGTTATTTATGAATGACTCCTTAGAGTGGAAGCCAACCCAAACATAGTTGGAAAAAAGAGCGGCCTAAATAAAAATTTTCCTATAGTAAATACCCTCGACATTTTTAAAACATTACGTGTGTACCACCTTCAAAAATGCATGGACAGTTCTGAACTCTATTCACAAGTAATAAAGACTAAAAGTATCCATGCAATTTTGCAGGTGACTGTACCTATTTATCATTATCCAAGAGTCTTCTTCTTATCAATTGAGAGAAGCACTGAGAAGTTTTATGATTTGTTCTGTTTTCATAAATGCGTTTAGAAATTGTGTCTTCAGTACTATAGACTAATCCGCTTTGTCGTACCGGCAAATGTCTTTGATTATTTCCTAATTACCGTCATCTCCATTCCAGAGACCAAATAACATCAACCATACAAGAAAACCGCGTGACAGTCATAGTAGGCGCGGCGGGCTGCGGCAAATCAACGCGTGCGCCGGCCGCCATATTGCGTGACTGCGGGGCTAACATGTCGGCCATAGTGTCGGAGCCCCGCCGTGTTGCCGCCATGGGACTGGCCGAGAGAGTGGCCAGTGAGTTGGGGGAAGAGGTCAGTAGTAATGATCCGAACTCTATTATAGTTTCAAATAAGATCCCATGTCACTTGCACGTCTAAATGGCCACCATACTGCGTGATTTTGGGACTAACACGTCAGCCATAGTGTCGGAGCCGCGCCGTGTAGCTGACATGGGGCTGGCTGAGAGAGTGGCCAGTGGGCTGGGGGAAGAGGTCAGTACTAATGAACCCTATTGTAAGTACATACAAGGTTCAATAGGGGTGATCTCGTTAAAACACTTAGTTCAGACAATGCAGATGTTTTTTTGTTTAAGAGCTTATTAAAAAGAGACGCCATTGAGTTGCGAGAAGAGGTGGGTCTTCTTTATTTTCAATCTTCCCTTTTCAAAGTAGAGACCTTATTAGTAAAGGATTGCGACAGGGGCATTACTCTCGGTTTGGTACTTGCTTTATGAACCTAAGGTTCAATTTCACGTGCCCGTCTAAATTAATTGACATGACTTCTTTTCTTTCTTTCTTTTTTCATTCGTTATTTTTTGGCCCACTGCTGGGCAAAGGCCTCCCCATTACTTTCAAACTCTCCCAGTGTTTTAGTTATCTCGCCAATGAGTCAGGAACGAGTCCAAATCATCTCGCCTTGAATTTCTTGGGCCTGCCTCGAAAACGACGACTTCGTAGACTTATCGCCAACATCGTTGATTTCCCAACCTATAACAATACTTATTTTAAACTCTATTACGATATATTAAGAACTTGTTTTCGATTTCAGGTCGGAGAATCAATAGGCTATCAAGTAAGGTTACACTCTAAACCACCGAAACCGCCTGGAGGATCTATACTATACTGTACTTCAGGAGTTTTATTGAGAAGACTACAGACCAATCCAGGTAATTATAAGCCTTAACTGCGCAGCATAGATAACAGTTTCCTTTGCAACTCAACTAAGTCATAATTCTTCCCAGGTTTCAGGCTGAGATCTATTGGAGCAAACTTAGACTTTACTGAAGGTTAAGTTCAGTAGTGTTTTATATAAAAATAATATCTCTAACGTAAAAGAATAAGGTTCATTTTCGTATGAAAAGCTACCGTACTTGAATAAAGTATAATTTAGCTCTATAGATTTTCTGTCATTGTAAAATCAACTTTCTATCCACAAACATAACATTCAAACTCAACTAACAAATGTTCCAGGTCTCGAAGGCTGTACTCACGTCATAATAGACGAAGCTCACGAACGTGACGTCAACACTGACGTGACGTTGTTGTTACTCAAGAGGGCGCTGGATATCAATCCTGAACTCAAAGTTGTTGTCATGAGTGCTACGCTAGATATTGGAGTGTTTACTAAGTAAGTTTATTTGGAAATTTTAAGATTAAAGGACGGGAAGAGTGAGATAGAGCCACATAAAGTAACCCTTCAATGCAGTAATCTAATTAAAAACAACATAACATCACACCTGTAATCTTCTAAGGGTAGACAGAGATGTCATGTCACCGCATACACGCCTTGTGGCGACCAAAAGATAAGAGATGACCGTAAGAACATAAGAATACGTAGTTTAGCAGAATTCCTACAAGTTTATACGGAACCCTCGGTGCACGAGACCGTCTCCCACTTAGCCGGTTTTTTTACACTTGTTGTTGTTGCAAAGTTCAAACGCGAAAAAATAAACATAGGGATTCCAGAATATTAGTTTCGTTTGAATAAATATTGCTACTAAACGCTGCTAAGTGTATCCATATGGGGGCTGCTGGCTGTCCACATATCGGTATTCTTTTATTGTGATAATCTGTTCAAAATAACATCAGTCATACTTAATTATAAATTTTCCAAAACGTTTTATTTTTATCCACAGCTATTTCGACCAATGTCCTGTAATAGAGGTTCCCGGTAGAACATTCCCAGTAGAAATCTCATACTTAGACGATATACAGAAGAAATTCAGACTGCGCATGTCATACACTGCAGAAGCTTGTAACAAAATAGATGGGAGACCTCAACTCAAATGTCTAGAGGTAAGCGATATGATTCACAACCTCACAACTTGTGAGGAATTTGAAGTTTTGAATACAAGGAAGGGATACCGTCGCTAAAACCATGTGTTTAGTACATCATTCTGAACATCTCACATAGAAATCTTACGCCAGTTGTTAAAAAAACCTGTGTCCTGTTCTGTCAAATCGAAAGTAATTTATAGACATATATATATCTGTTTTTTGTTTTTATTATTATAAATGGGCTTGCTCTTGACCTCAATCTTGCCCTAAGGGCAGAGATGATGTCGGCGATGGAACGAGCTTACCCAGTAGAAGCCTGTTTACTCGCGACTTAAACAGATTAGGGTTATATGAACTCGGAAAAACCGACGCAGGCAGGGAATTCCACTCCTTGGCTGTGCGCATAATAAAGGACCCAGCAAAGCGCTTCGTTCGAATGTGTGGAATGTCGACTAGGTATCGGTGATAACCTGCAGTACGTCTAGTCTCCCGGTGGAAGAAGGGAGATGGTGGGATCAGCTCGTGGAGCTCTTGCGCACACTCTCCGAAGTACAGTCTGTAGAAGACCGACAGACATGCGACTTTGCGACGGTGGGCCAGGCTATGTAGCTTGACAACCAGCTTATCGTCACCAATTAGCCTCCTGGCCCTGCGCTCTACTGATTCAAGTGTGGCAAGCTGGTATTTGGCTGTTAATAAATTATAATAGAGAGCAGCGGTGGCCCAGTGGTGTCGGCCCCGACTTACGAACAGTAGGTCGTGGGACTCGTGGGTTCGAACCCAGGCAGGCGCATTACTTTGTTTGTAATTTATTTCATCACCGCTGCTCTCAAAACGGTGAAGGAAAACATCGTGAGGAAACCGGCATGTCTTAGAACCAAAAAATTCGAAGACATGTGACATCTGCCAATCCGCACTGGGCCCGCGTGGTGGATTATAGCCCATCCCTCTCCTAGAGAGGAGGCCTGAGTCCCTGCAGTGGGAACATTATAGGCTGATGATGATGATGAAATTATAATATGCACTTTTTGAACGTAAACTTTTCTCCATATTTCAGGTAGCGGATCTAATAAAAGCAATAGACAGAACCGAGGACGAAGGCGCCATACTAGTATTCCTCCCGGGTTGGTCTGACATCAAGCTAACTAAACAACTACTAGACGAACACTACGGACAGTCCACTATGCATATGATATTACCTGTACATTCTAGGTACGTGACGAATAGAGATATTTCCTTTTTTTTTTGTTTGGTGGAAAATTATTTAATTACCAGTTAGCCAAATTTCACTGTAGTAAAGTAAAGTAAAGTAAATTTTAACCTTCGAAAAGTGCTGATTATCAGCCTAGTTTGAATAAATGAATTTTGACTTTGACTTATCAAAGAAACCCGCTCTTGAGCAGAGCGAAAGGGAGTGTCAGACTTCTACTGACTAAAAACCACCCATGTTCCTTCTTAGCCCTTAATGTTGAGGCCGCGGTTTCTCTTGTGAACAACCCACAGCCCCGATGTTTCCTGACTATAAAAAATATGATTCTGTTTAGTCCGTCTGTTAGATTATCGAAAAATATTGGATACGCGTTTTTTTTTTTACCAAATTAATAAATATTGACGAAAATAAAACGTGTCAAAGATCATGTGTAGGGGCTTAATTGTGACGTCACACTACTTTTCGAAACACTGTACCTGCCCGGACAGCAGCGCCACCTACCGGGTCCAATTGTGAATCTAAACTATCCAAAAACCCTTTGAAATATCCCCAGAAAGTTTCTTCCAAATCGGTTCAGCCGTTTAAGAGGAGTTCAGTGACAAACACACGTACAGTAGAAAAATAGATGTAAAGATAGTGCAAATCCAACAATATTACTTAAGTACGGATCGAATTTTGTCTGTCTGTCTGTCTGTTTGTACTAACAACTTTCCACACAACATTTTCCTCATTCCGCATCACATAATCGATTCCCTAGCATAATGCACATTCTAATTTGTCCCTATTTTATTTTTTCAGACTTTCCACAACAGACCAAGCCAAAATGTTCTCAACTCCGTCCAGAGGTATCCGCAAAATAGTACTAGCAACAAATGTAGCAGAAACATCTATTACTATACCAGATGTGGTCTATGTAGTAGATAGTGGAGCTCATAAGGAGAACCGCATCAGAGAAGGCACTGGTATGTACGCTTTTATGACTAGACTATATGGTTTCCCACTGCTGGGCAAAGGCCTAACCTTGCTCCTTCCACACCTCTGTATTTTGTGCGATCTCTGTCCATGTTAGCCCCGAATAGTTCAACCTAGGAATCGATCCCAAGACCTCATTGGGTTAGGCAGAGGTGTACCTAACAGTATATCTATATATATCTATATCTGTATATATAAAAGGCAAAGCTGACTGACTGAGGATCAACGCACAGGCCAAACCCGCGAGTCTACAAACTTAAAATTTCGTACTCCTATGACGTAGGCATCCACTAAGAAACTATTTTAAAAATTTAACCCCAAAGGGGGTGAAACAGGGGGATAAAAACTTTGTATGGAAAATCAACAATTTCCGCCGCGGTCAAAACGCTTGTCCACAATATTTCACAATGTTTCTCATGATTACAGGTACAGCAAGTTTAGAAACTGTATGGGTGTCGCAGGCTAGTGCTAAGCAGAGAACGGGCCGAGCGGGGAGAGTACAACCAGGTATATTTATCATCAACAGCCTATTAATGTTCCCACTGCAGGGACTCAGGCCTCCTCTCCTTGAGAGGGAATGGGCTATAATCTACCACGCGGGCCCAGTGCGGATTGTTAGATGTCACATGTCTTCGAATTTTCTTCGTATATTCATATTTTTGTTTAATTAAGCAGGACGAGCCTTTAAGAATATAAAGGCAGGCTTTATTATAATAATACTTATTTATTTATTTACTATGGAAGACTTACAGCTAAGACAAATAGATTAATAAATAGTATGTGAGACTGACAGCCAATTAAAAGTCCTCACATCTAAATACAGATTATATAAGAAAGAGTGTGAACAACACAATACAGCTACAGGAAAAAATACTGGTACCTACAATAATAAAAACCTGAACAAACAAATTTTTAAATAAAAAAGCCACGGCTCATGCACTTTCTGGCCGAGGACACACTCGTTATGAAAGTGTCAACCAGAAAGAAAAGAAAAATGAAAGTGTCAGTATCGTTTATTTTTCTATTTACGATTTTGTTTTCTGTTTTCAGGCCACTGTTATAGAATGTATACCAGAGAAAAGGAAGCTGAATTCGTCCCACATACAACGCCTGAAATATTGAGGTAAAGACGAATGATTTAAGTAGTCATCATCATTGCTAGTCGGGGCAGCATGTCATCTTCTTCCATACTTCTCTATTTAATAAAAAAAAAATATTATAAAATATTTATATATTTAATATATTCCTCGTCTTCTCATCAGACACCTCATTTCTAGCCATATCATCCTTCACATAGCCCATCCATCGTTTCTTTGGTCTTCCTTTACTCTTATACCCATCTACATGCATACTCACAACTTTCTTTACGACATTTTCTTAATTTCTCCACATCACATTATTTTTTTTTTAAACGTTGCCCCACACTAGGAATTTCTCCTGTATCGTGGGTGCGTTTACAAATATTTAAACTCACATACACAAACACACCCAGACCCGAAACAACTATCTGTAGGTCATACAACTAATTGTTCCGTGCGGGGATCGAACCCGCGACACGCGGCGCAGCAGTCCAATCGCTCAGCCACTGCGCCAACCGTGTCGTCGAACATGTCCATACGATATCAGATTACTACACAACTTTACAGTCACCGTAGCCACTTTCAGACTTCCTCTTATGTACTTATTTCTTATTTACCTTTTCGCGTATCACGTATTAAGTGGCAATGGGCAGGCCACATCGCTCGAAGAACAGACAACCGATGGGGAAGGAAGGATCTCTCATGGCGACCACGAACTGGTAGACGCAGCGTTGGTAGGCTTCCCACCAGCCGGCTTAGCATGACCACCGAAGAAAGGGTTTTATACTACACCTGCTTGGAAAGTACCTTGATACTTTATCAAATTTACGGTAGAAAGTACGTCATTGCATATCGAACAAATATGCGGGGAGAAAACGCATCTGAGCGGGAGAGAATGGATTTTCATACACTTTTCTCTCCCGCTCAGATTACAATTTGAAAAAAGAACATGTGACAATTGCAGACGCCATTGGCGCCATTTTGAATTTGAATTAGAATTTTAATTTAGTTTTTTATTTTCTTCGTAGGTGTAGTATAAAGCACTATGTATCACTCGAGAGAAAGTGCGATTCCCGATCTCGGGTGTTTTAAAGCCCTTGCCTACGGCTTCGGGCTTTAAACGACACCCTCGACGGTAATCGGTCACTTTCTTCTCTCGGTGAACAATGTACTATTCACTGCAACAATTTGAAAAAAGAACATGTGAAAATTGCAGACGCCATTGGCGCCATTTTCAATTTGAATTAGAATTTAAATTTAGTTTTTTATTTTCCTCGTAGGTGTAGTATAAAGCACTATGTATCACTCGAGAGAAAGTGCGATTCCCGATCTCGGGTGTTTTAAAGCCCTCGCCTACGGCTCCGGGCTTTAAACGACACCCTCGACGGTAATCGGTCACTTTCTCCTCTCGGTGAACAATGTACTATTGTCCACGGAAGTATCGACAAAATGACAGATTGTAGCAAGGTTTCATGTCAAAAAGTATGGAAAAATCTTTGTCTATTCTTGGTAGAATAGAGATAGAATTGCCATGCTACGGGGCCTGGTGGACCGACGACACCGTGAGAGTCGCGGGCAACCGGTGGATGCAAACGGCAGGCTGCCGATCTTTATGGCGTTCTATGGGGGAGGCCTTTGTCCAGCAGTGGACGTCTTATGGCTGATGATGATGATGTATAACCAAATATCCCCCACGTATTTTAAAAACTAGTCTAGTGGTCTAAAGCGCGACTGACTGACAACCGGGCATTAATATGGGATCGGACAAAAAAAAACGAATTAGTCCGTCAGATAGATTTCCAAAAATTATTGGACACGTATATTTTCTTTTTTCACGTAAACTTAAAATTAAGACGATACAGTGCTTCGAAAACTCGTGTGACGTCATGTGATAGTACATTTTGACGACACAAGTGACGTTTCAAGCCCCACTCCAAGATCTTTGACGCGTTTTATCTTCGTCATTTTATATTGATTTGATAAAACAAAAAACACGTATTCAATATTTTTCGATAATCTAACTTACGGACTAAACAGAATCCTAATATTTTGACCCAGTCCGATCCCCTATTGTATGCAGACTTCGTGGCTGCTCCTGAGAAATACCTGGGAGACAAACCCAATAGCCACTGCTCTCAAAACGTTGAAGGAAAACACCGTGAGAAAACCGACATGTCCTAGAATCAAAAATTCGAAAACATGTGACATTCTACCAATCCGCACTGGGCCCGCGTGGTGGATCATAGCCCATTCCCTCTCATAGAGAGGAGACCTGTCCCAGCAGTGGGAACATTACAGGCTGATGATGAAACCCAATAGTACTGGACAGTCCGGGGAACCGATCCCCGGACATCATGCTCAGCAGTCGGGCTATTTTTGTGAGTAGTAATATTTATGTTCTTTTTCAGAATACCCCTCGTCCAAACAGTTTTAGAATGCAAGTCGTACGCTCCTAACGAGAAGATAGCAAACTTCCTCTCCGAACTACCGGAACCACCTAGTGAAAAATCAATCGATTTTGCCATCAACGATCTTATTGAATTAGGTAAGTTTACCGATAATAGTTCTTATTTTGAATAGCACTAAGATGCACTTAGATTTTTAAGCTATTGCATAGCTTCTATCGCGGGCCTTGAACGTGGAGAGCGAATCCAGAAATTCCCTAACGAAAATATTCAAGATTCAGTATTCAACCAGGTTGCTATGGTTACGGAAAATAACAAGGTTGTCAACTGAGGTTGTCAAATTAAATAATTAATTATTTGCTGTTGATAAAAATGCTATGCAATAGCTTTACCGCGGCAGTCTCCGAGTGCCACATTTAGTTTTTTTTTTTTAAAACATCGCCCCACACTAGGAATTTCTCCTGTGTCGTGGGTGCGTTCACAAACATTTAAACTCACATACACAAATACCCAGACCCGGAACAACTATCTGTAGGCCATACAAATATTTGTTCCATGTGGGGATCGAACCCACGACACTTACTTACTTAGATGTAATGATTAGCAGTTACCTCTATAACAGTTATGCTCTAGAGCTTATCAACTCTAGGCCCGATGGCCACATTGTGGCCTACGCATAATAATAAATATGCCGCCAACAGCGATCATCTGACGAAAGTTTTTTTAAAACAGTTTCATGAATACATTTTTGAAGTGAAAACTTCTTTAGCGGCGTTGTGCACTATTTTTGGGTCTGTCTCCACCGATCCCGGGATCCGATTTGTCGTAACACGGATCCCGGCGATATGTCTCCACGGATCCCGGGATCCGTTTCTACAAAAAAAAAAAAATTGTCTCCACGGATCCCGGGATCCGTGGCTACAAGAAATAAAAAATAAAAATGTAGAAACGGATCCCGCGTACAGAGTTAAGAAGTTAAGCATAATATTTTTCGAAACTGTTTGGGATGGGTAAAAAGTCAAATGTCAAAAAAAAAAATTAAATGTAAAAATTAAAGTTGATCTTTCTGAGACGTAAACTTTTTAATGTAAAATAATTGTAATAGTTCTGAAGCGTTAATTTTTTATGTAATATAGAGTGTCATGTTTGTGTTCTAGAGCGCAATAAATGATTATTGTATTAACCACATAAATGATTACATGAGTCCTTTTATGTTGATAAATAAAGCAATTCGTGCGAAATTATTCCCTAAACATTCCAAAATATTCAAAAATGCACAAGGTTAGTATTCTCACATCTGCCAGCACTCCCGGAGTGCAATCCGTTGTTTTTTTTTCTAAAAATCTATAATTATGTGCCAGTGGCGTATGTAGCCTGGCTCTCTTTTAGCTTGCCGCCCTGATGCTTATTAATGGTCAAAACGCAAATCTAAAAAAACCACTCGAGCTCGCTTGGCTTGCTCATGCAAGCCAAGCGAGAGTCAAGTCTAGGAATGTCTCTTAGTTATTCTAGAGTTTTACGCAAAATTCGAACAGGCCATTATAATCTGAGACGGAATCAAAATGTTGGCCAATAAATTAACTGTCAATTGGTTATGGTTTGGTACATTTTTTTTTAAACTCACCATTTGACAGTTATTTGATGGACACTATATGATAGCCACTGACATTAAAAGATACGCAATAGAAAAGAAGAAGAAAAGAAAGAAAAGAAAAAATATTTATTTTCGCAGAAATAAAAAAAATAACAGGTAAACACACAACTGCCAACTGCAATAGCCCTGCTGGTCGAAATACCCAGAGTCAAAGCCTAAACTAACTTCTTTTTCTTTTCTTCCCCAGGAGCCCTAACCCCCCTTGAGCAGTTAACCCGCCTGGGCACACTGCTGTCCACGTTAACCCTGCACCCGCGCGTGGCGTGCAGCGTACTGCGCTCTGCGGTGGTGGGTAACGTGCTAGCGGTCAGCAATATGGCCGCGCATTGCACAAGCAACACTGAACTCTTTGCTAATGCCGCTGAGAGGAGAGATGGTATGTAACTATATGAGAAGTAACAGTTAACCCGCCTGGGCACACTGCTGTCCACGTTAACCCTGCACCCGCGCGTGGCGTGCAGCGTACTGCGCTCTGCGGTGGTGGGTAACGTGCTAGCGGTCAGCAATATGGCCGCGCATTGCACAAGCAACACTGAACTCTTTGCTAATGCCGCTGAGAGGAGAGATGGTATGTAACTATATGAGAAGTAACAGTTAACCCGCCTGGGCACACTGCTGTCCACGTTAACCCTGCACCCGCGCGTGGCGTGCAGCGTACTGCGCTCTGCGGTGGTGGGTAACGTGCTAGCGGTCAGCAATATGGCCGCGCATTGCACAAGCAACACTGAACTCTTTGCTAATGCCGCTGAGAGGAGAGATGGTATGTAACTATATGAGAAGTAACAGTTAACCCGCCTGGGCACACTGCTGTCCACGTTAACCCTGCACCCGCGCGTGGCGTGCAGCGTACTGCGCTCTGCGGTGGTGGGTAACGTGCTAGCGGTCAGCAATATGGCCGCGCATTGCACAAGCAACACTGAACTCTTTGCTAATGCCGCTGAGAGGAGAGATGGTATGTAACTATATGAGAAGTAACAGTTAACCCGCCTGGGCACACTGCTGTCCACGTTAACCCTGCACCCGCGCGTGGCGTGCAGCGTACTGCGCTCTGCGGTGGTGGGTAACGTGCTAGCGGTCAGCAATATGGCCGCGCATTGCACAAGCAACACTGAACTCTTTGCTAATGCCGCTGAGAGGAGAGATGGTATGTAACTATATGAGAAGTAACAGTTAACCCGCCTGGGCACACTGCTGTCCACGTTAACCCTGCACCCGCGCGTGGCGTGCAGCGTACTGCGCTCTGCGGTGGTGGGTAACGTGCTAGCGGTCAGCAATATGGCCGCGCATTGCACAAGCAACACTGAACTCTTTGCTAATGCCGCTGAGAGGAGAGATGGTATGTAACTATATGAGAAGTAACAGTTAACCCGCCTGGGCACACTGCTGTCCACGTTAACCCTGCACCCGCGCGTGGCGTGCAGCGTACTGCGCTCTGCGGTGGTGGGTAACGTGCTAGCGGTCAGCAATATGGCCGCGCATTGCACAAGCAACACTGAACTCTTTGCTAATGCCGCTGAGAGGAGAGATGGTATGTAACTATATGAGAAGTAACAGTTAACCCGCCTGGGCACACTGCTGTCCACGTTAACCCTGCACCCGCGCGTGGCGTGCAGCGTACTGCGCTCTGCGGTGGTGGGTAACGTGCTAGCGGTCAGCAATATGGCCGCGCATTGCACAAGCAACACTGAACTCTTTGCTAATGCCGCTGAGAGGAGAGATGGTATGTAACTATATGAGAAGTAACAGTTAACCCGCCTGGGCACACTGCTGTCCACGTTAACCCTGCACCCGCGCGTGGCGTGCAGCGTACTGCGCTCTGCGGTGGTGGGTAACGTGCTAGCGGTCAGCAATATGGCCGCGCATTGCACAAGCAACACTGAACTCTTTGCTAATGCCGCTGAGAGGAGAGATGGTACGTAATGAGGTAGTTAACAAAAACAAATCTAATTAGTCCGTCAGATGGATTTCCAAAAAATATTGGACACATATTTTTTCTTTTTTCACGTAAACAAACAATGACGACGATACAGTGCTTCGAAAACTTGTGTGACGTCATATTCTAAGACAATAGTATGACATTTCTTAGCGAGCAATGACGTCACCACTTCCCACTCAAATCTTTGACGCGTTTTATCTTAGTCATTTTTTATTGATTTGATAAAACAAAAAATACGTATCCAATATTTTTCGATAATCTAACAGACGGACTAATTAGAATCATATTTTTTTAGTCAGTAAACATCCCTATTGTAGCAGAAGTGACAGAAAAATGGAGCTTTAAAGCATTCTTTAGGTCTAGGATCCACACGAGAGAACTGTCAAGAAAAGGTGACAAAAATGAAGCTTTGTTACAATACTGTATTTTCAACAACTGCGTTCACACCATTTGAACGCAGCGTATACGCGATGTCCACGCAAGGATCGCGTTACTCTATTCAGGCGTATATGCATCTATGACAAAACTTCTGTCCATAAAGTTTCTTGCCTATTCTTCTCCATACAGATCTATGTTTTGGGATGGGTGACTGCAGTACTTCCACAAGTTATTAAGGCTCGTGACTGCGACAAACAGGTTACCCTCTCAACATGGTGCTGAACAGAAAGCTTCGTTGACAGTTTCGTGAAGTTTTTCGTTTTACACCTTGTATGTGCATCTGAATCTAATGTAATTTATGATTGTTACAGAAATCCGTGAAATCAAACGCAAGTACAGTCCCACATCAGACTACGCAGCTCTGTACTGGATACAGGACGAGTTCGACAGGCTGTTACAGGAAGGTGGCAGGATCGCTTCTGATAGATACTGCGACAAACATGGCATGAGGGGGGATCGACTTGGATTTGTTCGATGTAAGTATATATATAGCAATATCTAAGGCTAAGTACAGTCCCACATCAGACTACGCAGCTCTGTACTGGATACAGGACGAGTTCGACAGGCTGTTACAGGAAGGTGGCAGGATCGCTTCTGATAGATACTGCGAGAAACATGGCATGAGGGGGGATCGACTTGGATTTGTTCGATGTAAGTATATAATATATAGCAATATCTAAGGCTAAGTACAGTCCCACATCAGACTACGCAGCTCTGTACTGGATACAGGACGAGTTCGACAGGCTGTTACAGGAAGGTGGCAGGATCGCTTCTGATAGATACTGCGAGAAACATGGCATGAGGGGGGATCGACTTGGATTTGTTCGATGTAAGTATATAATATATAGCAATATCTAAGGCTAAGTACAGTCCCACATCAGACTACGCAGCTCTGTACTGGATACAGGACGAGTTCGACAGGCTGTTACAGGAAGGTGGCAGGATCGCTTCTGATAGATACTGCGAGAAACATGGCATGAGAGGGGATCGACTTGGATTTGTTCGATGTAAGTATATATATAGCAATATCTAAGGCTAAGTACAGTCCCACATCAGACTACGCAGCTCTGTACTGGATACAGGACGAGTTCGACAGGCTGTTACAGGAAGGTGGCAGGATCGCTTCTGATAGATACTGCGAGAAACATGGCATGAGGGGGGATCGACTTGGATTTGTTCGATGTAAGTATATATATAGCAATATCTAAGGCTAAGTACAGTCCCACATCAGACTACGCAGCTCTGTACTGGATACAGGACGAGTTCGACAGGCTGTTACAGGAAGGTGGCAGGATCGCTTCTGATAGATACTGCGAGAAACATGGCATGAGGGGGGATCGACTTGGATTTGTTCGATGTAAGTATATATATAGCAATATCTAAGGCTAAGTACAGTCCCACATCAGACTACGCAGCTCTGTACTGGATACAGGACGAGTTCGACAGGCTGTTACAGGAAGGTGGCAGGATCGCTTCTGATAGATACTGCGAGAAACATGGCATGAGGGGGGATCGACTTGGATTTGTTCGATGTAAGTATATATATAGCAATATCTAAGGCTAAGTACAGTCCCACATCAGACTACGCAGCTCTGTACTGGATACAGGACGAGTTCGACAGGCTGTTACAGGAAGGTGGCAGGATCGCTTCTGATAGATACTGCGAGAAACATGGCATGAGGGGGGATCGACTTGGATTTGTTCGATGTAAGTATATATATAGCAATATCTAAGGCTAAGTACAGTCCCACATCAGACTACGCAGCTCTGTACTGGATACAGGACGAGTTCGACAGGCTGTTACAGGAAGGTGGCAGGATCGCTTCTGATAGATACTGCGACAAACATGGCATGAGGGGGGATCGACTTGGATATGTTCGATGTAAGTATATTGCCGAGCTAAGTGTAAAATCGGTATCTTGAAGAAAGCCAGTCTTGAGAATATACGGTAAGGTATACACCTATCGGGGCTGCGGGTTGTTCGAAAGAGATACCGCGGCCTCCACAAAAAGACTAAGAAGGAACATGGGTAGTTTTTAGTCAGTAGAAATCTGACACTTTGATGGTTTCCCACCCTCAAAAAACCAAAAAAAAAGTTCTGGGCAAAACCCCTTCCTTTCTCCCTAAAGACCTCTCTGGTTTGTGCAATTTCTGGCCACGCTTGCTTCATGAGCACGATCAGATCGTCACACCACCTTCGCCGCAGTCTACGTCGACAGCGATTTCCTCCGACAGGCGTCCAGTGTGTTATCTTTACCCACCTCTCTGGTCGTGCTACATGGCCAGCCCACTCCCAATTTAGCTTGACTGATAATAATTGACGGAACGATTGGCGCAGTAGCTCAAGCAATGGACTGCTGCGCTTCGTGTCTCGGGTTCGATCTCCGCACGGAACAAGTATTTGTTTGAGCTACAGATAGTTGTTCCGGGTATGTCTGGGTATTTGTGTATGTGAGTTTAAATACCACGGTACAGGAGAAATTCCTAGTGTGGGGCAAAGTTTATTCAAAAAAAAAACTCCGCTTTCTCCACTCGTGCTGATTCATTTTTCTATCCACCAGCTCTCTCCACACTCCACTTGGAACAGCTCCTCAAATCCAGCATGATATCTCGCACAACTGAAGCCGAAGAACTGAACCGGTTCTCTGACATCGAGGAGTTGATGTGTGGAGTCTTGATATCTGGTGCTGATGCGTTACTGGTGACGAGGAAGCAGGTCAAGACTAAGGGGAAGTTGAAGACTGTTGTTGATGTTGTTACTAGGTAAGGATTCGCCCTTCTCCCATGGCTGGCGGTAGGCATAAACCACAGAACGCCACCTACACAAATGCTTCAATTGGGTATTTGAATATTTTTTTTTACTTGTGATTCGGAAACAGTAAATAAAAAGATAGACAAAAGTAAAAAAAAATAGTGTGATATCTTAAAAAATGCCTTAGACAATGCAGTAACCGATCCTAATGTGACATCATAAGAAAATAATACTAATAAAAAGTCATCTTCAACAGTTAAAACGAGTTCTGATTTTTTTTCACAATAGCGGGAAAAAATAATCGGTTTTCCTATGCGCGCGCATCTACAGTTCTACCAACTTATCTGTGCATGCGGGAAAACACGGAACTAAAATAAATTTAATAAGTTTGACGTAGCGATGCATTTTTTCTTGACCATTGGCGCCACCATGAAATTCACACTTAAAATGGTCATACTCCATAGACTAAAATTTAGTCTATTAATGATGAGCGCGATAGAGTTTTAGCCACGTATAAAATGAGGAAATAGTTTTCTTTATTACAGAAAAAATAAAAGTTATATTTTTTGAGTGAAAGTTTCATTTAATAAAATCGTTGAAATTATCCATTTAAATTCAAATTGCATGAAATGAGCAAGCACTAAGTACATTAATTTATTTTTACTATTGAACACGATCTTTTTTGTACTTATCGAAACGTTTTTATGAACGTAGCAACTCAACCAATAAAATTTAAAAAAATACCCTTTATCTCACTAGTGAATAATAGCAATGAAAAAGTCACAGTTTGATTATAGGTGTCATTATGTACCTAATTGCGGTGAAATTATAGCCACTTTATGAGCAAGTGTGTTGAAAAAGTATAATTATGATTCACTGCAGTAATCAAAATCAGAAAAATATATGATATTCTTCAGGATATTTGCTAGTGACATTTGTGAAAACATAATAGAACAAACTTTGCTCGATAGAATAAAATCGTGAAGATACCTCTAAAAATTTAAAATACATGTCATCGTTCTGATTTTTTTTTGCCAAATAATTCTACAAGCAACATACTAAAATCATACCGCCTTATTAATAAAAATAGTTAAACCTGGTTTAACTTACGCTTGGTTTATCTCGCATGCCGTCTCACTTCAAACATATTCAAAAGAAAGTGACGGCGTGCGAGATAAACCTGATAAACCAGGTTTAACTATTTTTATTAATAAGACGGATAGTGTTTTACTTTTTTAGTCCAATCAATAGTTTTTTTTGTAAATCGCAAAATACCACTAATTTCGCACTATTCGGCTGCAGCGAAAGACTTAACAACCGCTTTGTAGTGCAAGCTGATTAGAACTTTATTCTAACAATATTTCAAGCGAAGTTTGAACCACCACAAATAGGGTTGCTAATCTCAGGTAGCATAGGCTCTTAAGACTAATTTGAATAAATTCACCACTGATTAATTTGCCTTATGTACCTATATTTATTACTTGCTTCGGTGAAGATAATATGGTTAGAAAACCTGCATGCCCGAGACATATTTCTCGACGGCATATAAAGCAAAGTCAGGCCCATGGGCTGCTTAAAAACTCTGAATATAAAGAAGAATTAGTATTTTATTTTATCTTATTATTTTGTCCGCAGCACCGGCGACCGCGCCCACATAGGCACAGAAAGTGTGAACAAAGACATCACGAAACATCACAAAAAACCTTCGCTTCTATGTTACTTCGGCGGCCATCAGTCCAGCGAGCGCCGCGCTCTGGTCGTGTACAAGACTTGTGAAGTGCCGCCGCATACACCGCTGTGCTTCTCTATAGGAGACCTGACAAAGGTATACACACTACAATAGTTACTATAGTTATTTCAATAAGGTCACATTTCGATTGTTGCTGTGAGCTTCTATGTTACTTCGGCGGCCATCAGTCCAGCGAGCGCCGCGCTCTGGTCGTGTACAAGACTTGTGAAGTGCCGCCGCATACACCGCTGTGCTTCTCTATAGGAGACCTGACAAAGGTATACACTACAATAGTTACTATAGTTATTTCAATAAGGTCACATTTCGATTGTTGCTGTGAGCTTCTATGTTACTTCGGCGGCCATCAGTCCAGCGAGCGCCGCGCTCTGGTCGTGTACAAGACTTGTGAAGTGCCGCCGCATACACCGCTGTGCTTCTCTATAGGAGACCTGACAAAGGTATACACTACAATAGTTACTATAGTTATTTCAATAAGGTCACATTTCGATTGTTGCTGTGAGCTTTTATGTTACTTCGGCGGCCATCAGTCCAGCGAGCGCCGCGCTCTGGTCGTGTACAAGACTTGTGAAGTGCCGCCGCATACACCGCTGTGCTTCTCTATAGGAGACCTGACAAAGGTATACACTACAATAGTTACTATAGTTATTTCAATAAGGTCACATTTCGATTGTTGCTGTGAGCTTCTATGTTACTTCGGCGGCCATCAGTCCAGCGAGCGCCGCGCTCTGGTCGTGTACAAGACTTGTGAAGTGCCGCCGCATACACCGCTGTGCTTCTCTATAGGAGACCTGACAAAGGTATACACACTACAATAGTTACTATAGTTATTTCAATAAGGTCACATTTCGATTGTTGCTGTGAGCTTTTATGTTACTTCGGCGGCCATCAGTCCAGCGAGCGCCGCGCTCTGGTCGTGTACAAGACTTGTGAAGTGCCGCCGCATACACCGCTGTGCTTCTCTATAGGAGACCTGACAAAGGTATACACTACAATAGTTACTATAGTTATTTCAATAAGGTCACATTTCGATTGTTGCTGTGAGCTTCTATGTTACTTCGGCGGCCATCAGTCCAGCGAGCGCCGCGCTCTGGTCGTGTACAAGACTTGTGAAGTGCCGCCGCATACACCGCTGTGCTTCTCTATAGGAGACCTGACAAAGGTATACACACTACAATAGTTACTATAGTTATTTCAATAAGGTCACATTTCGATTGTTGCTGTGAGCTTTTATGTTACTTCGGCGGCCATCAGTCCAGCGAGCGCCGCGCTCTGGTCGTGTACAAGACTTGTGAAGTGCCGCCGCATACACCGCTGTGCTTCTCTATAGGAGACCTGACAAAGGTATACACTACAATAGTTACTATAGTTATTTCAATAAGGTCACATTTCGATTGTTGCTGTGAGCTTCTATGTTACTTCGGCGGCCATCAGTCCAGCGAGCGCCGCGCTCTGGTCGTGTACAAGACTTGTGAAGTGCCGCCGCATACACCGCTGTGCTTCTCTATAGGAGACCTGACAAAGGTATACACTACAATAGTTACTATAGTTATTTCAATAAGGTCACATTTCGATTGTTGCTGTGAGCTTCTATGTTACTTCGGCGGCCATCAGTCCAGCGAGCGCCGCGCTCTGGTCGTGTACAAGACTTGTGAAGTGCCGCCGCATACACCGCTGTGCTTCTCTATAGGAGACCTGACAAAGGTATACACTACAATAGTTACTATAGTTATTTCAATAAGGTCACATTTCGATTGTTGCTGTGAGCTTCTATGTTACTTCGGCGGCCATCAGTCCAGCGAGCGCCGCGCTCTGGTCGTGTACAAGACTTGTGAAGTGCCGCCGCATACACCGCTGTGCTTCTCTATACTGCCGTGGTATAACTATAATGCCGTTATCTGCTAAAGTCATTTTTTTCAATAACACAGAAAAACCGCGGCAAATTTTTAAACCGATGTCATTTTTCGATGACAACACCTATCAGAGATTTGGAAGTACCAAAATATAGATGAAATGGCATACTTTTGAACTACTTACCCTATCATGTCGTAAAGATAATTTAATTTTATGAAAAAGCTTCTTTTGTGTTTTAGTTTATCAGAGATGTAACCGAAATCATAATGGATCATCGACTAAAACGCCGCTACGTAAAGCGTAACGGCGTTTTAGTGTATCTTTTTCATAGAAAATTATTGTTTATTAAAATGCTAAAATTTCATGACTTCATTGATTAACTAAAACGGCGTTATTTGCACATAACGACAATTTAGCTTACGATTATGTATTATAGAACTGATTCATGTTAAACTTTAGTGCGTTTAACGTTACTTTACTGCTTTTAAGTCTGGTAACCTTTAGAAGCGTATTAATTAAAAGGATAAACTTGAATAATTGTTTAGCTAAAACGTGGTTAAACTAAAAACCTTACAGTTTAACGACATTATACTCCATGTTTCGCCCTCGAGATTAGCGGTCTTATAATTATTCGTACTTCTATTTACTTGTAGTATCGCGTTATTGACTTCCACTCCATCACTAAAGTTGAGAAAAGATGTCGCCACAAGCGACAACAAACTCAATTTAATTTTTATTTTTGACGTTTCCGGTCACCTGTCACTGTCACCCGCACCTGCGAGGTCTCAGCAGTTTCGTCTTCATTCGTGTTTTAGTGCTCATCCACTTCAGTTCACAACTTCGCACAAAAATAAGTATAAAAAGTCATGCCGAAGCGCCGCCATGAAAACGATTGTAACTATCTGATTAGTAAAATACGAAAAATAAAAAATAATAATAAGTAATGAATCGCGGCGCGAAACACGTGTTTTTTCTCAATCGAGCCGATCAAGCACATGGTCGTCTTGCTCATCTTCGGGCTCTTCTGAGAGCTTGTTCACCAATTACTGCTGAAAATCTTAAAAGTAAGTACCCTCAACTTCTTTTTTTTTTACACGTTAGTGAAAATCACAAAGGATGACCCAGGGTCGATCCGAAATTTAGACCTAGGGTCTCATACGATTCGCCAGTACGACCATCTACCTCAATGGTCCGTCTACCTCAAATGGCCAGCATGATTCATTGCAACAGGATGACCTAGGGTCGATCCGAAACTTAGACCTAGGGTCTAATATGAGCTAGTACGACCTAGGGTCTGTCTACCTCAAATGGCCAGCATGATTCATTGCACCAGGATGACCTAGGGTCGATCCGAAACTTAGACCTAGGGTCTAATATGAGCTAGTACGACCTAGGGTCTGTCTACCTCAAATGGCCAGCATGATTCATTGCACCAGGATGACCTAGGGTCGATCCGAAACTTAGACCTAGGGTCTAATAAGAGCTAGTACGACCTAGGGTCCGTCTACCTCAAATGGCCAGCATGATTCATTGCATTAGGATGATCTAGGGTCGATCCGAAACCTAGACCTAGGGTCTAATACGATGCGCCAGTACGGCCTGGGGCTCGTTTACCTCAAATGGCCAGCATTCGTTGCACCAGGATGACCTAGGGTCGATCCGAAACTTAGACCTAGGGTCTAACACACTGCGCCTACCTACCCACATGGTTGCATTTTGTGCACGACTATCCGAATCCTAGTCCTAGGGACCTAGTTTTTGTCTAAAAGCTAATGCATTTCATTTTTTACTCGTAATTTTGCAAAGAGCTGAAATTTCATGGGAATTTGTGCTTTTACTCGGCGCTACCCTCAAACTAGCATTGATCTTGAGCGGAACGATGTAGGTTACGGTTTATTATGGCATTTCACGAAGATGCATCAAACCCGGTCGTGAGTAATGTGGTGGCCACGTAAACGCCTGCATCACCAGAGCAGGAGACCATCCCTACGGTAATCATCCCGGATACCCCGGGTGAGGCAACCGATCTGCTACCTGGACCGATATTTTTAGAGATTCTAGGCGATAATCCGGACATCAACAAGCAAGTGGCATCCAGATTTGCGCACTTTATAACATCCGGACTAGACAAGGAGGTTCGTAAAGAACTTATAAAAAAAAAAAAAAAACATTTGGTTCCTGGCAACTGCACAAATTAATGTCGCTGCGCCGCAGCTTTATTATTAATACAGAAGTCACGGCTGCCTTGCCTTTATATGAGGTTGAGAAGGAGGTTAAGAAGGAGCTTAAAGGTTAGTTGGCTCTAACAAAGATTGACCTATTTCTTTTCGGAGATCACTTTGCAGAATCCCATAAAACAGACAAGGTGGTTTCAAAGTCCAGACTTGAAGCCAGAAGCAGCTAAGAAACCTATATATTTCATCCAGAACAAAGGCACTTCAAGCAAAAATCTGGAAAGCCAGGACACCGGTCCTCAGGCAGACGATGGCCCCTCAGCAACGTTACCAGTCGCCTGCACGGCAGACGGCGCGGCAGCACGCAACCTCGTCGCAGCGGTCCAAACAGACCCGCCGCCAGTAGACAAGGTACGGCATGCAGGCAGACTTGCACTTTTTTATAGTCAATGGTCCCGCATTACTAAGATCAATCCATCTTATTATCATGAATAAAGGGCTACCAAATCAGACTTGATTGCCCGGTTAATCAGTCCTGCTTACCTAAATCAGTTTTTTCGGATTCTTAAAGAAAAGGCATAGCTGAAGGTGTTCATAGCTTAATGTACATTGGGGCTGTTTCCGAATGTCAATCTAGCCCTGACCAGTATGTGTCACGTGTGTTTACTGTATCTGTGCCAAATGGGAAGACGAGATTTATTTTAAATTTAACAGGATTAAATAAATTCATAAATACACAACATTTTAAGTTGGAAGACATCCGAAATGCTCTTTTGTTAATATCTAAAGATTGCTATACAGCGACTTTAGATTTGAAAGACGCCTACTTTTTAATTAAAGTCGATCCTAACTCAAGGAAATAATTGAGATTTTTCTTTGATGGTAAACTGTATGAGTTCAACTTTGTCCCTTTCGGACGTTCATTTTCACGAAACTTATAAAACTGGTCGTAAAATTATTACGTGCTTGTGGCTATTTATCATCAATTTACCTAGATGATTTTTTTTTACCCGACTACGGCTAAGCCCAAAAGGAGGGTTAGGTGTTTGTAATAACTGGTTATACATATTAGGAATGCCTACAAAATGTAGAGATTACTCGAACATTGCTAGAATCATTATGATTCATGATCAATTATGAAAAAAGCATTTTTGATGCCGTCGAAATTTTACCAGTACCTACTTAGGGTATATTATTGTTGATACCCGCAGTGGCAATTATGTCTACCTGCAGACAAAAGAGCTCGTATTAAAGTCGAGCTAGTAAAGATCAAAGAACTTAAATATTGCATAATAAGAAAATTTGCGCAATTGCTAGGTTTATTGGTATTCGCATGTCCCGCAATAGAATATGGGCTGTTATACTAGGTACACAAAGGAACTAGAACGTTGTAGGTTCCTTCTTGTTTTCTTCTTCAACTACGACAAGTTACAATAAATTGGCGAGTTAAGATCATTGATCATTCTGTTCATAGAATTCGAAATGATAACTTTATTTTAGAAATATATTCTGACGCTTCAACGATTGGGTGGGAGCTACTTGTTATGAACCAACTGCTAGTGGTCAGTGGTCCCTCAAGGAAAAAATATTTCTTAAAAATCAAAGAACTTATGGCGGCCTTTTTCGCTCTTAAATCTTTTTCAAAAGATTATTTTAACTGTAAAATTTATACTTTTACGTATTGATAACACTACTGCGGTTTGTTACATTAATCGTATGGGAGGTATTCAATAACCTCATTTGACCAGGGTCACGAGAGACTAGAGACCTATGGCAGTGGTGTGAATCACGAAAGATACTAGTGGTAGCTTCGTACGTAAGATCGCAGGATAATTTCACTGCAGATTGAGATTCTAGACGAACCCATCTTGATGTGGAATGGGAACTTCCTAACAGTGGCTTCGAATTAATTTTAAAAACATTTAAACATAACCCCAGAGATAGAATTATTTGCCAACCGTATTAATAAAAATTGCGAGATATTCGTATCTCGGCATCGGACCCAGAAGCTTAGGCTAGTGATGCCTTTACTTTGGATTGGTCCAAACACTTGTTTTATGCTTTTCCACCTGTGGTAGTAATACTAAAATCTTTGCGTAAAATGATTTCCGACAAAGCTCGAGGTATTATGGTTATTCCTCGCTGGCTCTCTCAGCCATGGTACCTACCTTTTATGAGACTGCTCTCATCTGACCTTGCAATCTTAATTCTGAGGATGTTTTATTCCTGGTTCCAGCAACCGCAACATTCAAGCCAGCACTACCCTGGTTGCCAGGATTTTGTTAGGAAGGCAATGCTTTAGCGTCTAGTCCCGCCTCCGGCAGTAGACGTCATGATGGCCTCTCTTTCGGACAACACTCTTAGACAATATGACGTTATATAATTGGGACATCAGTTTAGTCCTGAACTTTTTAGACTCATTGTATCTCAATGAAACTCTTACCCTTGAAAGATTATCAAGAACATGTGTCATATTGCTCGTCATAAAATACAGACACTATCTAAAATTAAGACTGACCAAATAGTGGTTCAAGATAACCAAATAATAATTATATTTATTAAATTAATAAAAACATCTAAAGTTGGTACTAAACAACCGACTTTACATCTGCCTTTCCTTGAAGACGGGTTTGTCCTGCAAAGACACTCATTTCATATTTAGATAAGACGAAAGATTTAAGAGAATCTAATAACCTGTTCGTTAGTGCTCGCAAGCCTTACAAATCGGTTTCCTCGCAGACGCTCAGTAGATGGGTTAAGGCTATGCTAAAAAAGAGAGAAATTGACGTCTCTGTTTTTTCCTCGCATAGCACTCGTCACGCTGCGACATCCAAAGCTCATGATCTAGGAGTTAGCTTATAATATAATAGGTACCATAGACCATATTATATTAGTGCTGGGGCTGGGTGGAGTGGCAATTCCTCCACCTTTGCAAAATTTTAACAATCTTCTCTGGTTGATTACGATAGAAATAGGTATATGCATGGTATATGTTTGTCTACGTATATCCAGTTAGAAATATACCAAGTTACTTGGATATCATCCGATTACAAGTAGGTACCTTTAGAATGAAGAATGTAGGTACCTTAGATCCAATTAGTTGTTTATTTTCTGTTGTTATCTAGTAATGAATAGGTTTAATTATGGTTATTAATAAGAGTAATATTGAATTACTCAAATTATTATTTTTAGAATTATGGATATTTCCTCCACTTGCTCTCAATATCTACAAGTAAATAGAAGTACGAATAATTATAAGACCGCTAATCTCGAGGGCGAAACATGGAGTATAATTAATGATTAAACGAACTTACCTGTACGTGAAGTTCTATCATAATTATACGAAATGTTTCGCCCGAAGAGATTAGCGGGAGATGCCCGCCCTCCCTAAGTAGCCCATGTCGTTACGGAAATATAAAGCTCTCAACGTAATGAAGACGAAACTGCTGAGACCTCGCAGGTGCGGGTGACAGTGACAGGTGACCGGAAACGTCAAAAATAAAAATTAAATTGAGTTTGTTGTCGCTTGTGGCGACATCTTTTCTCAACTTTAGTGATGGAGTGGAAGTCAATAACGCGATACTACAAGTAAATAGAAGTACGAATAATTATAAGACCGCTAATCTCTTCGGGCGAAACATTTCGTATAATTATGATAGAACTTCACGTACAGGTAAGTTCGTTTAATCATTAATTATAGCGTAATAATATAAAACAAATTGTGAACTATTTTCTTGCACAAAATGAAATAGATTTGTTGAAATTAAAGATATTTTTTAAATAAAAGTCAAAGATTTATCAACCAACTAGTCTTGATTGACAATATTTTTTTATTGCTTTTCAAATAATATGTAATTATGCTTAAACTTATAACTTTCACGAAACTTTACTTATAACTAGATTTTTTAGGAATTTTCAGTTCTATGGAATAACACTAAAATCACATCAGTTATTATGTACTACTTGTACTTTAAAATAAGATAACATTAAACAAAAATTACATACAAACTTCAGTCTTTCATTTAACAAACAATCAAAACTAATTCTAATCTTTTTCTTGAACTCAGAACTTTATATTTCTAGTATCATTTAAAAACAATCATCAACTGAAAAAACAAAAATAATTTTCCTTATTTACATTTTATTTCTATTTTTTATTTACATTTAGTAAAGCCTTCTTGATAAAATATATATATTCTTAAAAACACAGTATTAAAAATCGTGGGAAAGTCTTGAGTAGCCCTCAAGGCATACCTGGAATTTATATCGAATTGATCAAAACTATATTATTCAAACAGTAAAGCAAAAATACAGTCAGAACAGACGGGGCCCGAATTTGAAGTAAGACGAGGCGTCAGACGATTGTGACCCAATGTCACCCAAATTATTCTCCGCAGAACTGGAAAATATATTCCGGAAACTGGATTGGTCTCATCTGGGTCTCAACATCGATGGTCAAAAACTAAATCACCTTAGATTCACAGACGACTTAGTCGTATTTGAGGAAAACCCAAGTCATCTGGAGCTTAAGCAAGGAAAGTGCTTTGGTGGGATTGTCCATAAACACAAAAAAAAAAAAAAAATACCAATTCAGAAAAAAAACCGACACTGAAAGATTCAATCCGGGGTGAGATTGAATCTGTTGATGAATACATATAATTATCTTGGCCACTTTATATCACCATAAGACCAAATAACTAAGGAAGTCAACACAAGCATAGCAAGTGGTTGGAGAAAGTATTGCTCATTACAAGAGGTCATGAAATCCAGAGACTTAGGAATGGCTGTTAAGAGATTTTTTTTATATCTGCATACTACCCTGTATAACATACGGATGCGAAACATGGGCACTTACAAAACAGCACAGAAATAAACTGCAGTACTGCCAAAGAGCCATGGAACGGAGCATGACAAATACGCGTAAAGCAGATCATGTAAGAAATGAACAGTTGAGAGCAAAAACTAAGCAAGACATCTTGACCAGGATTGACCAACCAAAATGGAGATGGACTGGCCACATGATGAGAGCAAGCACAGATAAATGAAGTAAAATAATAACTGGACTGGTATCCAAGGGAAAGTAAACGCAGCAAGGGTAAACAGATAAGGAGATGGGAAGATGAGCTGAAACAAACAGCGGGTCCCAGTGGAGGAGAGTGGCTCGGGACAGAAAGCAATGGAAGGAGCTAGAGGAGGCCTTTGTCAAAAGACACACCGAATTTGGACATTCTGTAACAACTTTACAGTAACAAACAAGATGTAATTCAGAAAATAAAGGGCAATTTATTTATTTATTCAAAATCGTATCACAGTTACATCACAAAATTAAAAGTTATTATTTGAAATTATTAATTAGTCAAAATAAGTCTCAATAAACTGACACTACTCTATATTATTATTCTAATCAGAACTTGTACCGGAATGCTCATTTTTGCTTGTTGGTAAGTTTTTCCAAAATAACAATTTGCGAAGGGGAATTATGTTCGATAGGTTTTTAAGGAAATTTGCTTTCCTTCTTATGTTCGATACCTTTCGGTTCAGTTTTAAATACCATTGTGCGTGGGTTTTTTAAATATCTATCGTTCATGAAACGAAGAGTTGTATAATAATATGATGCATCATCGAAATTATTTTTATATATGTACATAAGATCATAACTTTTACGTAGGAAACATACCCCAACTATATTTTTTAAATAAACTCTTGGATTGGATGTTTGAATCCTTCTTTGGGACACAAATGGTGGAAATTGATGGTTCGCCATATCGCAATCGTTGCAAAATTGGCGGGAACAAACCTGCAGGGCTATTGTCTATCTTTTCAAAAGTCAGTGGATAACAAGCACCAGTTGTCCACAGAACTTTGGTGTTAACTGCTAATGTCATAAAATTGGTATTGCGTATCTCATTGTGTGGGTATCACGTGACAGTGATTATAGGGTGACTAACATCCCAGCAATTGACACCTCTATTTTTTATCGACTATTATACGGCCAAGTTAAGCAGGTACTGCTTGAACGTTACAATACTTGATTGAGGATATATTTTAGATTTAGCCGCTTTATGGCACCTGACATGTCAAATGGTTATTGTCAAAGAGATTTCTAAGTAATATTTGAATGTCATTTTTGTTGTCAGCCAGTAAGAAATTGCTGTTGTACGTAGTACTAATTACTTTCATGTTTTGCATGGAAGAAGTAAAGACAAAAGGAAAATAAAATAAAATATTTTGCTCGAGATTACTAATTAAGTTTTAAAAATTAATGTCTATTGCTTATGTAAGACGATTTTGATGAAATAAACCCTAATTATTACTCAGAACATTGCAGGGCACGACACAAAAGGCCACAATGTTCACATATTCACAAAACAATACGTGAAATGAATCTATACAAAGGTAGGAAAATATTATATTCCCCGAAGGGTTAGACAGAGATGTACCCATTATTACACTTCACCAACTACCTAAAGAATATTACAGATTGTCTCAAAAAACCATCATTGTAAAAACAATATCCAAATTCAAGAAAAGACAGGTTTCTATATTGTACATAGTATTCACACAATATGAGCTATGCAATTATATCAAGGAATGTATAATAATAAGGAGATTGAGTTTAGATAATGCAAATATAGTTATAAAATCTTTAGTAGCTCCAACAATACGGGACTTATAGAAACTAGTACCAGTATCAACCGTCATAAATCATCATAAAACACTACCCTTGAGAAGCGTCTTTCACGAAAGTCACTTTAAACTCTGTGTATAAACAATGTAATGTCAAATAAGCTTAGACAATCGCAATTTTAAAAATATCGATACAGAAACTTCTGTCAAAATGAGTTAAAGTGACCATCAACGACAATGGTCTCCGATGACGTCATACGCGTTGTACTACTGGTCATAGCCGATACCAAATTAAACTTTTGACAGTTAATGAAAGCACACAGAGCGAAAGTGATAATCAAAACAACTGTCAACAGAGATAGCCAATAGCCCTGCTGGAGCGACACACTTCCTCACCCCCAAGCTCCTGGCGATGCACTAGTTTCACCCCGACAGCTTGATTTCGGTACAGGATCGTTACGTAGTCGGTGTCCCCCGCCCCGCGCGAGATCAGTTAACGGCTTTGTAGTGTATATGTGTGAGATAACGTCGTTTTAGTCTAATAATGACGGACAATACATTTTTGTTTAGGTTTGAAAATGCCGCTACGGGCTTGTAACGTACGTTAAGTCAAAATATAAGTATCTCAAATATGAAGCAATAATGCCTTTAGTCAAGTTTAAGTCTAACATTTTCAATTAACGACGTTATAGTTTAAAAAAAGCAAACTCCTTTATTAAAAAAAGAATACCTATAAAACAGTTACAGTACCTTAACCGCTTTGTAGTGTACAAAAGACTGCTAACGGCAATCTAGACAAGTAACCATATACATTTTTTGTGATAAAAATATGAGTTAATGAACTTTAGTGGCTTTATAGACTCACAAAGTTACTTAACGTTATTTTTGCTTATTTCACACGTGAGAAATATGCGCTTAACGGCATTTTTAAAATTATTATTTCCAAAACTTTTTAAGATATTGAAAATTCGCAAACACAGATCGATAGTTTTTTTTTTTCTCATTAATATGGTATCAAAAGTTGAAAATCGACCAGATGTTGGATAACGGCATTTTAGTTATACCACGGCAGTATAGGAGACCTGACAAAGGTATACACACTACAATAGTTACTATAGTTATTTCAATAAGGTCACATTTCGATTGTTGCTGTGAGCTTCTATGTTACTTCGGCGGCCATCAGTCCAGCGAGCGCCGCGCTCTGGTCGTGTACAAGACTTGTGAAGTGCCGCCGCATACACCGCTGTGCTTCTCTATAGGAGACCTGACAAAGGTATACACACTACAATAGTTACTATAGTTATTTCAATAAGGTCACATTTCGATTGTTGCTGTGAGCTTCTATGTTACTTCGGCGGCCATCAGTCCAGCGAGCGCCGCGCTCTGGTCGTGTACAAGACTTGTGAAGTGCCGCCGCATACACCGCTGTGCTTCTCTATAGGAGACCTGACAAAGGTATACACACTACAATAGTTACTATAGTTATTTCAATAAGGTCACATTTCGATTGTTGCTGTGAGCTTCTATGTTACTTCGGCGGCCATCAGTCCAGCGAGCGACGCGCTCTGGTCGTGTACAAGACTTGTGAAGTGCCGCCGCATACATCGCTGTGCTTCTCTATAGGAGACCTGACAAAGGTATACACACTACAATAGTTACTATAGTTATTTCAATAAGGTCACATTTCGATTGTTGCTGTGAGCTTCTATGTTACTTCGGCGGCCATCAGTCCAGCGAGCGCCGCGCTCTGGTCGTGTACAAGACTTGTGAAGTGCCGCCGCATACACCGCTGCGCTTCTCTATAGGAGACCTGACAAAGGTATACACACTACAATAGTTACTATAGTTATTTCAATAAGGTCACATTTCGATTGTTGCTGTGAGCTTCTATGTTACTTCGGCGGCCATCAGTCCAGCGAGCGCCGCGCTCTGGTCGTGTACAAGACTTGTGAAGTGCCGCCGCATACACCGCTGTGCTTCTCTATAGGAGACCTGACAAAGGTATACACTACAATAGTTACTATAGTTATTTCAATAAGGTCACATTTCGATTGTTGCTGTGAGCTTCTATGTTACTTCGGCGGCCATCAGTCCAGCGAGCGCCGCGCTCTGGTCGTGTACAAGACTTGTGAAGTGCCGCCGCATACACCGCTGTGCTTCTCTATAGGAGACCTGACAAAGGTATACACACTACAATAGTTACTATAGTTATTTCAATAAGGTCACATTTCGATTGTTGCTGTGAGCTTCTATGTTACTTCGGCGGCCATCAGTCCAGCGAGCGCCGCGCTCTGGTCGTGTACAAGACTTGTGAAGTGCCGCCGCATACACCGCTGTGCTTCTCTATAGGAGACCTGACAAAGGTATACACACTACAATAGTTACTATAGTTATTTCAATAAGGTCACATTTCGATTGTTGCTGTGAGCTTCTATGTTACTTCGGCGGCCATCAGTCCAGCGAGCGCCGCGCTCTGGTCGTGTACAAGACTTGTGAAGTGCCGCCGCATACACCGCTGTGCTTCTCTATAGGAGACCTGACAAAGGTATACACACTACAATAGTTACTATAGTTATTTCAATAAGGTCACATTTCGATTGTTGCTGTGAGCTTCTATGTTACTTCGGCGGCCATCAGTCCAGCGAGCGCCGCGCTCTGGTCGTGTACAAGACTTGTGAAGTGCCGCCGCATACACCGCTGTGCTTCTCTATAGGAGACCTGACAAAGGTATACACACTACAATAGTTACTATAGTTATTTCAATAAGGTCACATTTCGATTGTTGCTGTGAGCTTCTATGTTACTTCGGCGGCCATCAGTCCAGCGAGCGCCGCGCTCTGGTCGTGTACAAGACTTGTGAAGTGCCGCCGCATACACCGCTGTGCTTCTCGATAGGAGACCTTACAAAGGTATACACTACAATGTGGGGCCGAAGGTGTCTCTTCAATCCTGTTTACGGATTTTATAAAAAAATAAAATGTCTGCCTGTCTGTTTGATTGTTCCGGCTAATCTCTGAAACAAAATCCGATTCAAAGACGAAAGTAAAGTTTTTAACAATAAAACGTGAACAAGGGTCCCGTTAAATTAATTATTTGCGGCGCAAATTACGTATTTATAAATTGGATTTACTCCTTTTATTAATTTCTATAATCTAACCACATGAAACTTGCAACACAAAACATAAAATTTTAACCACCGCTTCATAAGAAACAGAGTATGATGAAATTATTTTAAATATTATAATATCCAGAATGGGATTTTCCCTCTTCGACCACTTTCCTTATAGACCGAACAGTAAATATAATATTTATAAATATCCTCAAGTCACAATAAATTGTTCAACCATGCCAACGTATATGGTGTTTTGAACTAACACTTTAAAGTTCAATTTACACTACAAACTACATTTTCAAACTGCTTATGACTTTTTCTGTAGACCATAATGTCTTTGGTAACTCTTTGAGCTGACCTGTCGTTGTAAGGAAAACCAATAGTGTAATATGAATTAAAAGTAAACTTGCATAAAGTTGGTATTTGTTTATGTGAATCTTATGACTTTTTCTGTAGCTCAGTAGTCTCAAAATGTTCCCACATGTTAGTGGAAACATTTTGAGATGACCTGCCGTAGTAAGGACTATCAATGAAAAGAGAGGTCACTTTGTACTGGTTCTGTTACCACTAGACCAGTAATAGTTACTCTAAACTCCACTTAATTCTCACGGAAATAATGTTTATTTTTGCCTAATTGAAAAAAAAACAAGTAGAATGTGGTACGATCTTGTGGTTAAAAGTTACGTAATTAACCGAGCTTGTGTGTAAATGTTTTTTGTTCAAAAACAAATCATTTTACAGAATTGCGGTTACAATTTATTTTATTATGACGGATTATTTAAACCATCGTTCTAGAATATCATGTGCCTGTTTGTTAGTGTCGGTAAGTAATCATAGCCAGACGGGTCAATGTTCAAGGTTAAGCGGCGCTTGCCGAGGTCGGTTTTTAGATGGGTGACCATCTGTTGCGTACCGAGAATTTTCTGTGTCTCGAAAGGCACCTTAACCCGTTGGTCCCAACTCTCAGTTGTAGATCTTTGACAATCGTGTATTGAGAAATCGAAAATTTGGACACTACCCATTACAAAAGGTAGTTAAACCTGGTTTAACTTAGACTTGGCATAACTCGCATGCTGTCACTTTCTTTTGAATATTCTTGAAGTGAGACGTCATGCGAGATAAACCAAGTCTAAGTTAACCCAGGTTTAACTACCTTTTGTAATAAGGCGGTACAAGTCTTACCAAGAGGTATCATATTATTATATTACTCAGTACTAACTAGTTGTGGAGGTCAGATAGGCATTCACTGTGTAAAATATTGGCATTCAGCTGTCTCCGGTTAGACTGGAAGCCATATTAATGACAATAATATCCGTGGTGCTAGGCAACTGGGCTTATCCCAGTTGTATACGTCCCTGTGTGCCTATTGGCCTTGTTCTGTTCTGTCTCCTGCTGATTATGGAGGGAAGTGGAAATTTTATTAGGGAAGTGGTAATTTCTACTCCTCCGCTATTCTTTTCTGATTAATTTCGTTGCGGGATCCAAGACAGTTAAATCATTTCTCTGGGACTTCGTCGAGCTTCATTGTCTCGGCGCTTTTCTTGTGGTCGCCACTGTTGATTCTGGCTAACAGGAGTTACAGTGGTTTGGGAATAGTGTGGCGGGCTTGTCCCATATTAAAAAAAGACTGGAAGCCACCTCAAACGTAGCTGGTTAAAGGCAAGACAGATGATGTTGGGTTTTTAACAACTTTCATAATATGGCGTCTCCACTCTGTACAGCCATTTAACAAAATCACATTATTTTATGCAAGTTTGATACGTTAAACTCGTAGGTACACACGGTTGGCTATCCCGTCTATTGCAATCTATTTGGAGACTATCGCCCCCGTGGCTTCGCTTGAGTTTTGGTCGAAAATTATACCACGGGAATGATTAAATTATCCTATCACACTCAGGGATAATAATGCTTACCATTAGTGAAACAATAGGGTGGTTGACAAAAAATATTGGACACGTATTTTTTCTTTTTGCACGTATACCAAAAATTAAGACGATACGGTGCTTCGAAAACATGACGACACGGTTGGCGCAGTGGCTCAAGCAATGGACTGCTGCGCTGCGTGTCGCGGGTTCGATCCCCGCACGGAACAAATATGTGTATGATCTACAGATAGTTGTTTCGGGTCTGGGTATTTGTGTATGTGAGTTTAAATGTTTGTGAACGCACCCACGATACAGGAGAAATTCCTAGTGTGGGGCAACGTTTTTTTTTTAAAAAAAAAACTCGTGTGACGTCACATCGCACTACATTTCTGACGGACGGAATAATATTTTTTTTACCCAGAACACATGCCTATTTTCCAAATCGGTACTGCAAAAACCAGAGATACGAACTAACAAACTTAACCTCTTTATAAAATTGTTACATAGAGAAGTATTGATAAGATCTCGGAAATCAGAAATCTTAAAAACCGGTTAATTTTAAGAAGAGCAGTGGTTTTTCCCCATACCTATTTTTTATATTGAGATCAATCGGCAGACGTTCGATTAACAAGTTTAAAAATCTAAAACCCGACTACGAATAAAATATTGGTTTTTGCTCTCCAAGACCTTTCATTTGATACCAAACATGTTATGATTATCTCAATCATTGATGTATTAAACTCAATTTAATATTTTTGAGGTAAGTTTTTGACATTTAAATTGCGTCATAAAAAGAATTTATAAAATTTATATAGCCTATGTCACCCGGGCTATTCTTACGAATCTATTGACACCTCATTTATTAAAATCCGTTCAGTATTTTAGGCGCTACGGTGGAACATACATACATACATACATACATAGACTGCCAAAATCATTACCCTTCCTTTTGGCTTCGCCGTAGTCGGGTAAAAAATAATTTACTAAATGACGACAACGTCCAAGAATGACGTCCTTAAAATTAAAATAAAAAAAAATAGACTGGCGGGGCTAGTTTTGATGACGTCTTTAAAGTTAAACGAAATTAGTCCAGAGGAAAAACCCCCATTTCTTACATGCGGAAAAAAGTGTCTTAATCTGCCATGCCATAGCTTTTTTTTAGAGGGTGGAAAATCATCATCAATTAATGACTCCAGCTCTGGGCAGAGCGGTAGGGAATGTCAGACTTTGACTGACTAAACACCACCCATGTTTGTTCTTAGCCCTTTGTGTCGGAGGCCGCGGTATCTCTTTCGAACAACACACTAATATAAACACTAGCTCTTTATTTAACACTGAAAATGGAATATTTACAAAGTTAATAATAATGACAAAAATGTCTTATTTTGCCTACTAATGTCGGGAACATAAAAAAGTACCGAAACATAGTGACGTCATTGCTTTTAACATGGTCAAGTTAGAAGCATTTTAAAGTTATCTGCTAATGGACGTTAGACAGTCTCGTCTGTGTAACTTTGTAGGTTCTATAGCGCCTTGTATAATCCGTACTACATAGTTTATAACAAAGTCACTTTCTGTGTCCCTATGTCCTTTTGCACGCTTAAATAACTACGCAACGGATTTTGATGCGGTTTTTTTAAATAGATATATAGTGATTCAAGAGGAAGGTTTTAATACCTTTTTAGCACCAGTGCAAAGCCGGGGCGGCTCACTAGGTTAAATATAAACTCATGCCTTTTTCGTACTAGCAGCGTGATTGCTACATAGTCTGAATTTGTGGTCGATTGCTAGAATATAGCGAAGTACTTAAGTGGCAGTGGGCAGGGCACATTGCTCGCAGAACGGATGGCCGATGGGGCCAAAAGTTCTGGAGAGGCAACTGCGAACCAGAAGACGTTGCGTTGGAAGGCCTTCCACTAGGTGGACCGATGACCTGGTGAAGGTTGCTGGGAGTTGCTAGATGCGAAACGCTGCACGAGACCGGTCAATGTGGCGACACTTGAGGGAGGCCTATGTCCAGCATTGGACGTCTTTCGGCTAAAATGATGATAAATGATACCAATTTGTCATCATCATCATTTCATTGAGTTTCCTAATTTAAATGTTATATTAGGAAACTCACTTAGGAGGCCTATGTCCAGCAGTGGACGTCTTTTGGCTGAAATGATGATAGGAAACTCATCCTATTTATTTGTTTCAGGAGGTAGATGGCGACAACACAATACTCACCTTACCAAAGCATCGGTTGCAAGTCAACGTACCTACCAGGTAACTGTTAATTTTTTAATTAATTAGAACCATTATCATTAATCTTGGTGGATGGAGAGTGAGAAAAAGGCCAAAGAAAATATTTATGGATTGTGTGAGGAATTATGTGAAAGAGAAAGCGAGTAAATAGAAAGAAAGAACACATATTTATTTGGCACATGCCACAAGTGCACACAACAAAGTAAATAAATAAAAAATAAAAAACTAAACACGAAAAAGAGTGTGTATCTCACGACTGCGCCAAATAGAACCAGTTCAGCAAACTGCCGACCAACTAGTGCCCGACGCTGGTTTTCAACTGACGGCGCGTTCGTATTCCACGCGCGCCTCAAAGATATGTCAGCAACATGGAGGGCCCCTTCCAAGAGGCCGACGACCGTCGGGGCTGCGGGATGTCGAAAGAGATACCACGGCCTCGGCACAAGGGCGAAGAAGGAACATGGATGGTTTTTAGTCAGTAGAAGTCTGACACTACCTTCCGCTCTGCCCAAGAGCGAGAGGAGTCATTTGATAATTTCCCACCCCCAAAAAAAAAAGACTGGAAGCCAAAATGTTCTAGTAAACTTCTGAATGTAAGGGGATTCCCAAATTCCCAGTCACTGCCAGTGTCAAATTTCTCAGCACTCCAATTTCGTTAGTTATGACGAACAAAAAAAACCTACAGGAAAAATCAATATCTTCGGGGTAAAATGAAAAAAAAACAAAAACCTCCCGATACCAAATGGTTTTTTCATAAATTTCCAATGATGATGAATGATGACTAAGCACCATTCATTAATGATGTTTAATGAGAACAAAATATCTTGTGACGTCAAGAATTTTCCCGATAGATTGTCTATTGTTACTCGTATTAGGGCAAAACGGTTTTAAGTAGGTACTTTTTTTTAATTAAACCACGCAAAGTAAAGGGCCTGCCTGCCTGACTTCGAACTTCAACCTATGATTTACATCTCTGACAATTGTCCTAAAAATATAAGGTCCCATTAAAATAGGTGGACAAAATTTTAGGAATCATTCAGACCACCAAAATAAGGACAATGGTAAAAAAAGAAAATTAGAGAAACGTATCAGATACCTACAAGAAAATAAATCAGGTAGCGAAAATGCACTAAAAGTGTTAGTTACCCAATATTTTACGTACAAAAAACTCAATTTAATCAGTGTTTTTTTTACTCGGATATGTTTGGTTAGACGTACTGAACGCTGTGTTAAAATTTGTCCACCTATTTAAATGGGACCTTATATATCTCTGTATAAATATGAAATTTTTTGCTGGGAAACTACATTTATTTTGGGGTGAAAACGCACTCAAATAATAGGGGATGTTAACAAAAAAAATCTAATTAGTCCGTCAGATCGATTTCCAAAAAATATTGGACACATATTTTTTCATTTTTCTTTCATGAGTCTACTTTAGCTAGCCTGAAACCTGGCTGAACTAGTTGGTCCCTATTTCTCGTATTATAGTGCATTCCAAAGCGTAGTCTCTATGGAGAAGAATCGGCAAGAAACTCCATGGATACTCATTTAACCTTTCGTGTGCCGGAACGTAGATCTACACGAGACACAATCACTTTTTAATTGTGTCTTTATATGCGGCATACGAAAGGTTAAATCTTTTCTATTTCTACTTTGTCCCATTCCTGGGCCCCGAGTCTGCTATTCAATAGTGTCAGAATGGTCGATCATTGATCTCATAATGGTTGATTTACGACAAGCCAAAAAGTACCTTAAGTCGACAGGCATAAGGTACTTTTTGTCTGCTATTCAATAGTGTCAGAATGATCGACCATTCTGACACTATTGAATAGCAGACTCGGGGCCCTGAGCGAATGCCTTTCCATTTCTCGCAAACCCGTGCGTCCACCTTTCAGTTGTGATGCAACCTGTCTTGTTCTTCCCGCCATGTCTTTCTTGACCTGCCTCGGCCGCGTCTCACTGTGTCAGGAAATCAAAATATTGTTACAAAATCTTTGGGCAAAACTCTTCCACATTTCTGTTTAGTCTTCATTTCACTGGGAGTGCCGGTGGTCCCGTGGTGGCGGCCCCGACTAATGAGCAGTAACTCGTAGACTCGAACCCAGGCAGGAGCATTACTTTGTGTAATTTATTTCATCACCAGTGTTCTCAAAATGGCCGAGGAAAACATCGGCATGTCCTAAAACCAAATATTCAAAGACATGTGACATCTACTAACCCGCACTAGGCCCCTGGGAGGATTACAGCCCATTTCCTCTCATAGAGAGGAGGCCTGTGGGCTGTGTGCCACCCAGCAGTGAAAACATTCATCATCATCATCATCAGCCATTTGACGTCCACTGCTGGACAAAGGCCTCCCCCATAGAACGCCATAAAGATCGGCAGCCTGCCGTTTGCATCCACCGGTTGCCCGCGACCCTCACGATGTCGTCGGTCCACCTGGTGGGAGGCCTGCCAACGCTGCGTCTTCCGGTTCGTGGTCGCCACTCGAGAACCTTTCTTCCCCATCGGTTGTCCGTTCTTCGAGCGATGTGGCCTGCCCATTGCCACTTCAACTTGCATATTCTGCGAGCTATGTCGGTGACCCTGGTTCTTCGGCGAATTTCCTCATTCCGGATTCTGTCGCACAAAGAAACTCCGAGCCCTCTCCATGGCTCGTTGCGTGACTCTGAGCTTTTCTAAGAGGCCAGCAGTTAAGGACCATGTTTCTGTGCCATAAGTCATCACTGGCAACACACACTGGTTATACACCCTCTGAAGGGGACTACAATAAAATCCTCTTCTTTAAATAACTGTTTATTATAAAACTTGCATTTACAAAGTTTTGTTTGGAACTTTTCTTAATCACTCGCGGAACGACGCTTGCGCTTATAGTCTTCCGGATACGGATATTGTCTCTGTCTCGCGGCGCGCAGTGTTGCCCGGTAGAGATGCGCCGCGTCGCTCGTTCGGATATTATCGGCGTGTGCACACTATGGCGTGCACATACTCCGCGGCGTTGAAGCAATTTCAAGTTATGGTGTCGTGGGCAATAGGCACATTTTGTGGACTGCCCGTTTTATCACGCCCTTGTTGATCTGGACGTCCGCAACCCGAACAATCCCATCATTTCCTGGGTATGTCTTGATTACGCGCCCCATTCGCCAGTCGAGAGGCATGAGGTTGTCTTCTCGCAGCACGACCATGTCACCGACTTGAAGTGCTGGCTGCCCTCTTCTCCATTTAGATCTGCTCTGCAGCTCTGCCATGAACTCCCGGTGCCATCGTGACCAAAATTGCTGCCGGATCTGCTCGATGCGCTGGTATCTATTGGGTCTAATGCTGTTAGCTGGTAACGACGGCACAGACATCAACGGGCGGCCTATAAGGAAGTGCCCAGGAGTCAAGGGATTAGTGTCTGTAGGATCAGATGAGAGAGGGGAAATGGGGCGGGAGTTAAGGATAGCTTCTATTTGCGCAAAAAGCGTGGCCAACTCTTCGAATGTAAGGGAGGCACTACCAGCAACGCGCTTTAAATGATGTTTAGCGGATTTAACACCGGCCTCCCATATTCCACCGAAGTGTGGTGAGTAGGCTGGACAAAACATGAATTTAATTTCCTCATTTGACGCGCAATCTGAGACTGATTGACGGCTGGCCTTTATAACTTTACCTAACTCATTGTTGGCCCCCACGAAGTTTTTCCCATTGTCGCAATAAATAGCGTAAGGCTTGCCGCGACGTGAAACAAACCTACGTAAACATGAAATAAAAGCTTCAGTGGTTAAATCACTGACTACTTCCAGATGTATAGCCTTCGTGGCTAGGCATACAAAAACGCAGAGGTAGGCTTTAGTGACTCTGCTACCTCGACCTTTCTTAGAGGATATCATAAATGGTCCCGCAAAGTCGATCCCACATGTACTGAATGGAAAATCTGGATTAACTCTTACACTAGGCAAGTCCCCCATTAAAGGCTGTATCGGCTTACCTCGAAATCGAGTACAAACCACACAAGTCTTAACAATATTACGGGCCAAGTTTCTTCCACCCAGTGGCCAAAACCTCTCACGAACAGAAGATAAAAGTAACTGGGGACCTGCGTGAAATAATCTAAAATGTTCACTGTGTATTATTAATCTAGTTAAATGTTGCTTAGCATCTAATAGAATTGGATGTTTCTTATCGTATTTACAATCAGCCTTATTAATTCTACCTCCTACTCTTATTATGTCATTATTATCACAAAATGGATTTAAAGGTAACAATTTGCTTTTATGGTGTAAAGCTTTACCATCTTTTATTATTTTAATCTCCTTTGCAAATGACTCTATCTGACTAAATTTTAATAATAATGTTAATGAGCGATCAAGTTCCTCAATTTGCAAAGGTCCTAACAATTTAACACTATTCTTTTTGCAATTATTTACAAAACGTAGCACATACGCAAAACATCTTTTAATTTTTGTAAAACTAGAATATTTATTGAATTGGATAAATGTTTTTATGTTATCTGTTTCATCAACTGAAATAAGTACCTTTGTTTCGGGTAAATTATTAAGGCTAAGCTGTGGCTGGGTAGGCCATTTAGATTTATCTTCCTTTAGGAATGAAGGTCCCTCCCACCACAATGATGCTGCCTGCACATGCTGTGGATCAATACCCCTGGAAGCTAAGTCTGCAGGGTTAGATTTTGTTGGAACATGGTTCCATTTAAATTCTTTTGTAAGTTCATTTATTTTATTAACACGGTTACGCACAAATGCTTGTAAGGTTTTATTTTGTGTTTTTAACCATCCAAGTACCACCATGGAGTCAGTCCACATGTATATTTTTCTAACATTATATGGCACTGACTTTAATACTTTAGCACACAACTCAGTTCCTGTTAAGGCAGCACATAATTCTAATCGTGGAATAGTAAGTGTTTTAATTGGTGCTACTCTTGTTTTAGCACATAGTAACCTAACCGTAACTGTATTATCTATCTTATTATTAGAGCACATATATACACAAGCTCCATAAGCTTGTTGTGATGCATCAACAAAGCAGTGCATATCCACAGATTGAACATCTAAATTTTCACTTAAAACATAGCGTGGTAAGGTCATGTCAGACAACAAATGTAATTTCTTTATAAAACTAAACCATTTTTTAACATATTCTTCTGGCACTGGGTCATCCCAATCCAATTTGAGAGCCCATAAATTTTGTAATAATATTTTAGCCTTGATTATACAACAACTAACTAGTCCCAAAGGATCAAATAGCTTACATGTAGTGGAAATGATTATTCTTTTTGTGGCCTTATTAGGGATTTCAATGTCACTAGGAAAATGTAAATTGTCTGACAAAGGTGTCCATTTCAAACCTAACACCGTGGCTTCATCATGAAAAGTAAGACAATTATTAGATTCTGAATTATTATTATCATTGATTATTTTAGGACAATTTGTTCTAAATTTCCTTAATGGAAAACAAGCCGCATTCAAAGCTTGTGTTACACCTAAATATATGTGTTTTAATTCGTCCTCAGAAGAGGCACCAGTTATTAAGTCATCCATATAAAAATTATTTTTAATTACCTCAGCAATAGCCTTGTCACTACATTGGATACCTAGCTCAAACAGACACCTGGTACTCAAAAATGGGGCAGATGCCATACCATATGTTAAGGTTTTGAGTTGAAGAATTTTAAAAGGTTCCGATGATTTGTCTCTCCACAATATTAGTTGTAGATGCCGCTGCAATTCATTTAAATCGATTTGACGGTACATCTTTTCAACATCAGCTGTTAGTACACATTTATGTAATCTAAACTGGATAAGTATTGAAAACAAATCATTTTGCATTACGGGACCAACTGCCTGGATGTCATTGAGTGATTTGCCTGATCTTGTTTTGGCAGAAGCGTCAAAAACCACCCGAAGTTTTGTGGTTTCATGTTGTTCGCGTATAACACAATGGTGCGGTAAAAAACATCCAAACTCTGGCCTATCAATTTCAACCAAGTGTCCTAATTTAGCATATTCATTTATAAAATTTGCATATTGTTCCTTTAATTTAGGATTTTTATTTAATTTGCTTTCTAAATTAAGAAAACGCTTAATTGCTAATGGAAAGGAATTGCCAAGAGCCTGCTCAGGAACTTCCATCAACGGCATCATAACTGAAAATCTACCATCCGGTGAGCGACAAGTATTTTTCTTAAAATGTGATTCACAAAACTGTTCATCTGCAGAATAACTAAATGCTTCTGAAGGTACATCTTCAACCTCCCAGAATTTAATTAAAGAATCATTTAAATCTTGCTGAATACTTAAACTTTTTTGAACAAAGTTACAATGTGTGTTATCATTTTGATGACTCTGACCTGTGGGGCCAGCAACTATCCAACCCAGCATGCTCTCTTGTAAGACAGGTCTGTTGGTGCCTAAACTTATTTTATTTGGTAATATAATATTAAAGAAATGATCTGCACCCAACAAAATATCAATTTCAGATGGTTTATAAAACAAAGGATCTGCTAACTGAATATTATCTGGTAAACCTAACCTTTCTACATTGACTTGAACACTAGGTAAACTACCAGTAATCTTTGGAAGAATAAAACAGCTGACATTTGCACTAAACATACCTATTCTTGAATTTAATTTAATTTTACACCGTTCAGTAATTTCACATGCTACATTGTTAATGCCTGTTACATTAAAGACATTCAGCTTCTCAGTCAGTAGTCCTAACTTATCTTTTAGGTTGCCAGTTATAAATGAAGACTGACTTCCCGTATCTAGCAATGCCCGAGCTAAGTAAGTACAGTTTGTTTCCGTATTAACTACTTCAACCTGTGCAGTACACAATAAGACTTGCCCTGGCGAGACAGCAGATAAACTAACAGGGACGCTAGCAGCTGAAGGCTCCATATTTTCAGTAGCTACATTTACAACCGTACTGCCTTTGTGTAACAAAGTATTGTGTTTTTCTGCACATTTCTTACATAAACCTTTCAAAGTGCATTCTGCATGTGTGTGACCACTACGAAGACAGTTGACACACAGTTTTTGTTTATTCACCAAGGAATGCCTATCATTTAATTTCATCCCTTTAAATTTAAAACACTGATGTATGTAGTGGTTTTTATCACACAAAACACATGCCTTATTATGAGTATTATTTGTAACGGCAGCAAATGACTTCAGATTTTTACCTTCTTTATTATGATTATCCCTAGAAGAGGTTTTACCATCATTATTACCATTACTAGGGTGAGCTGTTTGCAGAACGTTAGCTCTTTGTATTAAAAAATCCTGAAATTCCTCAAGTGTAGGACGGGATAACAAACTACATTTATAATCTTCCCACTTATTCCTAGTCCTAGTATCTAACTTTGCGGCCACCAAATGTATTATTAATGGATCCCAACCATTTGTAGGAATCTCTAAAGTATTTAGCGCACTCAAATTTTTAAAAATGACATCACTTATATCCCTTAACGCAGTGAAGGATTCCTTTTGAATAGGAGAAATATTTACTATTGCATTTAAGTGATAGTTAATAAGAATATTTGGATTATCATATCTCTTACATAAAGCTTGCCATGCATTCTTGTAATCTTTAGCCGCAAAATTTGTCGAACTAATAGCAATCTTAGCGCTACCTACTAAGGAATTTCTTAAATAGTGATATTTATTTATTATTGGTATAGAGTCATTGTCATCTATAAGAGACTGGAACATGTCTCGAAACTCCAACCATTTTGAAAAGTTCCCATCAAAACTTGGTAAATTAATAGTAGGCAATTTTATGGAAGCATTTACTCCACAACTGGATTTTACTGAATCATTATTTACCAAATTGTTGTTTTTAGTTGAAAATAAATCTATTACTTCCTGCGCTAACGCAATTTGGGAGCTAAATTCACTTTCAGTGATATTTCTTTCTGAATATTCCTTCTCTGCATTTACAGAAAGTTCTTCAATTTCAGATTGAACCTCATCGAATTTTGGAACTAGTTCTTGTAATTGTGATAACCTTACCGATAATTCTCTTATATCTAAACTAGTTATGCTATCCAACTTGTCTATTTGAAACTTAGCAACATAGTTTTTAAAATACGTTACGCGCCCCCTTAAACCAGCACGTTTACGAATTAATTTATTTAAAATGGAATTTGAACTATCGTTAGCTTGTTCACTGTCCGACATTTTGTTTTGATTCACGATTTTTACGAATTTAACACTATGCTTCACTAACTTCCAACAATGAGAAAGGCAAAGTAAATTAAAATGTTCAATCTAACCAAGGCATCCAGGAGTCAAACCAGCTCAAACCCCGCAGCTGCCACCGAGCCCGCCAACCGGACGACAGCACCCGTAGGGCGCCGCTGCCGGCCTCGCTGCCGAGCACGTGGACAGCACGCTAAGTCCGCCGCGTACCGACGCAGGAACTTCTGGAATGTTCGGCAAATAACTGTTTACAACTAATAAATATGTAATCTCAATTTACCTAGGAACCAAAAACGATGAACTTTTGTTTATTATATTATGTATTTTCGTGCCGCGTGCTCACACAAAAGTGGAAAATGGCATGCGTTTGGCTATAGCCAATCATTAAAGCACGATGTTTATGATGAAGTTTATGAAGATGGAAGTGTTTTCAAGCCGCGTGCTCACACAAAGAGCGGAATATGGATGGCATGCGTTTAGCCATAGGCTAGCCAATCCTTAAAACACGCAGCTAGGCGCCTCCCCTACACCCTCAAATTAGCACGGCATTTACACGCAACCAAAAGCTGGGAAAATAGGGATAAGGACAGAACAAGGAACGGGCTTACTTCCTTTTTAGAGCTGTTGAGACACGCCCGCCGTCGCCATCTTCGTCAGCATTGAAATTTTCTTCCGACCGACGCCGACGGACGACAGCAATATGGATATTTCTCGCTGCAGCTGCAAATCTTCGATTTTTCGATTGTTCACGGTCGCCACATGAAGGGGACTACAATAAAATCCTCTTCTTTAAATAACTGTTTATTATAAAACTTGCATTTACAAAGTTTTGTTTGGAACTTTTCTTAATCACTCGCGGAACGACGCTTGCGCTTATAGTCTTCCGGATACGGATATTGTCTCTGTCTCGCGGCGCGCAGTGTTGCCCGGTAGAGATGCGCCGCGTCGCTCGTTCGGATATTATCGGCGTGTGCACACTATGGCGTGCACACCCTCGTTTTGAGACACTGCGGAATTTTGGACGAAAAGATGTCGCGTAGTTTCCCGAACGCTGCCCATCCGAGTTGGATTCTTCGGGCGACCTCTTTGTCGAAGTTCGATCTACCCAGTTTAACAGTTTGTCCCAGGTAAACATAACTATCAACAACTTCGAGAGTATCGCTCCCAACAATTACCGGTACGGGTGGAACACGGTCATTAAACATGACTTTCGTCTTGTCCATGTTCATCTTAAGACCCACCTGTTGAGAAACGTTACTGAGGTCTCTGAGCATTGTGTTTATATCCTCCAGCGATTCAGCCATGATGACTATATCATCGGCAAAACGAAGGTGAGTGATATATTCGCCGTTGATGTTGATGCCGAATCCATCCCATTCCAAGAGTTTGAAAACATCCTCCAATGCGTTCGTGAACAGTTTCGGAGAAATAACGTCTCCCTGTCTCACGCCTCTTTGCAATTGGATTGGTTTCGTGCTCTCGTCCTGTAATCGGATCGACATAGTGGCGTTTCTACACATACACTTCAGCACTTCGATATACCTATAGTCGATACGGCACCGCTGAAGAGACTGTAACACCGCCCAGGTTTCGATCGAATCGAAGGCTTTTTCATAGTCCACAAACGCTAGACATAATGGCCGATTATACTCCTCAGTCTTCTGTATAATCTGGCGGAGCGTATGGATGTGGTCCATGGTGCTGAAGCCTTTTCGGAAACCGGCTTGTTCGGGAGGCTGGAAGTCATCAAACCTGCGTTCGAGACGGTTCGTAATGACCCTCGAGAACAGCTTGTACACATGGCTCAGGAGTGAGATGGGTCTATAATTCTTCAATAGGGTGTTGTCACCTTTTTTGAAGAAGAGCACCACCACACTCCTGTGCCATGCTTCTGGCGTAATACCTTCGAGTATGACGGAGTCAAACAGCTTCTGGAGGATTAAGAGTACTGGTTTTCCACCCGCTCGCAGAAGTTCTGTCGTGATTCCATCATCCCCCGGCGCCTTGTTGTTCTTAAGCTGTTGGAGGGCCATTCTAATCTCATACAGGCTGACGTCTGGGATATCCTCAGTGTAGTGTCGGGTCAGTTTCGCTCTGGTGTCCTGAGCTGAACTGACAACGGGCTGTCGGGTCGAGGTGTATAACTGTCCATAAAACCTCTCTAGCTCTTCCAGGATCTCTGGCTTCGATGAGATGATACTGCCGTCCTCGATCTTCAGTTTTGTCATTTGGCTTTGCCCAATAGACGCATTCTTCGCGAACACTTTGGAGCCCTGATTTCGCTCAATTGTGGTCTTAATACATTGAGTATTATAGGACCGCAAGTCGTGTCGCATGGACTTTGAGATGCGCCTATTGAGTTTGCCATATTCCGACATATCTACCGAAGATTGCAGTCTCATCTCTGACCGGTCTTCCATCAACTGGATTGTGTTTGCCGAGAGCTTTTGAGGCTTTTTCCGGCGTGGGATCGTGAAAACATTAAAGGCTGTTTATGGAATGCTTACGTTTCTCACTAATCATCCCCTTTCTAGCACTCCATCCACCATTTCTTATGGTATTCCCCTACTATAATAACCTAACATTCACAATTAAAACATTCCTCATTCACCTGCACCACATGATAACCGATAACCGACCTTATACCAAAATTCCCTCATACAAAATTGACTTCGAAACTGAAAAAGTCCCCTGTGAGTGTGACACGAAAACAATTCTTAGTACTTAGTATGTTATTAAATCATATGTTCCGTACCCACATACGGATCTCCCCGGAACCAAAAGCAAATAATTATCTAAGTGCTTACGTAATTTTAATGTAAACATTTACATATGGCATTGATAAGTGACATTTCGCACGTATGTTCGGGTGAACTCGGTTTTATTCGGAATCTTTACACGGTTTAGAGTGCTGTAGCATAGAATAATAAAGATAAACAGAAGGTCAACTGTATACAAAGTGTAATCGCACACATTTATACTGTCTTTAAAAAAATCCAATTTTGAAATAGATAATTATGTGGCCTCCTCTCTAGGAGAGGGATGGGCTATAATCCACCACGCGGGCCCAGTGCGGATTGGCGGATGTCACATGTCTTAGAATTTTTTGGTTCTAAGACATGCCGGTTTCCTCGCGATGTTTTCCTTCACCGTTTTGAGAGCAGCGGTGATGAAATAAATTACACAAAGTAATGCGCCTGCCTGGGTTCGAACTTACGACCTACTGTTCGTAAGTCGGGTCGACACCACTGGGCCACCGCAGTTTTTAATTATGTGTATTTCGAACTAAATAAATAATACAATGGAATACACCGAATAATTACAATATGATTGTATAAAGGGTAACTGGGACTTTCATTGCATTGCGATTATGAAAGTCACAGACTGGACTCTTGGACTTCGGAAACAAACAAGAATTATAATACACTAGCTGACCCACGCAACTTCGTCTGCGTCAAATAAAAATAGCTTATAACCTTTCTCGATAAATCGACTAAACAACATAAATTAAGTTAAATCGTAACTAACAAAAAATCATATCGTTCACACACATAACATAACATCACGCCTGTAATCCCGAAGGGTTAGGCAGAGGTGTACCTAATAGTACACCCACATTTCGCCAGTTATGTTGTTGTTAATCTTATCTTTCCTCTTTATAATATTAGTTAAGATGGTTTAGATTAGCTTAGATTATCTTAAAGTGAGAATTACTATATATCTCTTACTGTTAAATATACAATAACACCCTGTACTTGTAAACATTATGATGCAGTAAATATTTTAAATTTGAATTTCCCGGAGGCCAGCCACAATCCCCCGTACTTACATTGCGACGCGCGAATTATTTTGCCGCGCGGATATTTTTACATTGCGATATCTTCTAAGATATTTGTTTAAACTGTATAGAGTAAACAGCATAAATATTCTATATTAAATTTCCGTTATAAAAAACACATTTATTTAGATATAGATTAATACCATATGGGTTAAATAAGCTTCGCAAAAAATAATTCTTTTTAACCTAACATTTTAATAGTAAAAAAGGGTTACAGTGAGTCAATCTTAAAACATAGACATATGCTGTCGCGGACTTTTTTTTAGAACTTTTAAAGAGGAAAAATTCTTTCATACCTGAAATTTGCGTAACTTAAACCGTTTTCGCAGCGCACGCAGCGGAAGCTCTCAAAAAGGAAAAACCTTTTCCCGTTCCTGTAACATTTTTCATTTATGCTCCGCTCCTATTAGCCGTAGCGTGATGTTATATAGCCTAAAGCCTTCCTCGATAGATGGACTATCCAACACAAAAAGAATTTTTCAATTCCAATCTGTAGTTCCTGAGTTTACCGCGTTCAAACAAACAAACAAACAAACAATCAAACAAACTCTTCAGCTTTATAATATTAGTATAGATTTGAGATACTTAGGTCTTAGAGGATTTATTTCTCTCTTTCTACTGCTATCTCAGTCAATCTCGTCTCAAGTGCGTTTTTTACTTGTTTGCAGGGCCCCGAGTCTGCTATTCAATAGTGTCAGAATGGTCGATCATTGATCTCATAATGGTTGATTGATGACAAGCCAAAAAGTGTCGACAGGCATAAGGTACTTTTTGGCTTGTCATCAATCAACCATTATGAGATCAATGATCGACCATTCTGACACTATTGAATAGCAGACTCGGGGCCCTGGTCAGTAAACAAGTTAAAACACACTCTTCTTCCAGCCATAATCATCTTCCTGCAGATATCCGCCGATATATTTGGGGTCGGCGCAACACGTTTTTTTTTTCCATTCTTCCCTGTTAGACGTCACGGTGGCATTTATTCCTTTGTCTTTCATATCATTCCTCACACAATCCATCCGTCTTTTCATTGGCCTTCCTTTCGCGAGAGTGCTTTCACTCGCTTTACATGAAGCGTGTCTATGTGTACCTTCTGTACATATTATTATGTATCTTGTTATTGTACACGTAAATTCGAGGAATTCGAATATCCCCCGACATTATCCTCAAACGCATTCTAGATACACGGTGTAAAGTTCATATCGTAATAAACCTTTGAATGTAAACACCAGATATAAAAAACTATTGTGGTCGACTACCAGAAGAGCTCATGACTAGATAATAACGGCCGCTCGGATCGATCCTCAGGTTCTCCTCATGTTCGTTACCAAATTTTCTATTTTGGATACGAACATTTAGTAGCATTCGTTTTTCGGAAAATGTTTTTCCGGAGCCACGAATCGTACTTACTTGTTATATTTTACTACTCTATACTGTTGACAAGATAAATTTCTTGTTCCTTGTTTAACACTGCCTGCTGATCTTCCTTTCATTTAGGAAAAAAAAAACAACTGAAAAATTCGAGAGCACGGCGATCTCAAACAAATGACAGTCGCGAGAGCGCTTGCAACCACCGTAGGTCGTGAAACTATCTTGTTATTGACCGTAAATTCGAGGAATTCGTATAATATCTCCCGACATTATCCTCAAACGTATTCTAGATTTACACGGTGTAAATAAGTTCATATCATAATAATATACGTTTCAATGTAAACTACTTATTACCAGAAATTGTAAATGTTATTATCGGCTTCCAAACTATCTGGGCGCAGCACTAGAATTGTATACGAAACGACTATCTGAGCTCCGTGGCCCAGTAACTGGGTACCATGATACTCCCTAGTATGACTGGGTACATACCACGATACCTCCTAGTTAGTAGGACTGGTAGTCAGACTTTCAAGGCTCTGGTTACCCCTTCTTTGGCCTTCCTCTCCCTCTCCTTCTATCGATATTTATATCCATCACTGTTTTAGTCACATGCATTTTATCCCTCCTCATTACATGACCATACCATGATAAACGATTTCCTTTTTACCCGACTACGGCAAAGCCAAAGGAGGGTTATGATTTTGACTGGCTATGTATTTACCCGACTACGGCAAAGCCAAAGGAGGCTATGTATGTATGTATGTATGTATGTATGTTTGTATGTAAGTATCTTCATCTGTTCCCTCATAGCTTCTAATCTACTTATCGGAACTCGACATATGAGGTATCGTTAGAACCGTCTTAATTTTCCGCTGAACATAGGCTACGTGACGTGTCACAAAAAGCGATTTGGCGCCCTCTAGCGGACAAAAAGTAAGGCTTAAAAAATAAAAATTAAGATAAATACGCCGTGTTTGGTATCATTTGAAAGGGCCTCACTTGTACATTTCCAAAATATTGCTCAAATTAAAAATCACGCCCTCTAGCGGACAAAAAGTCAAGAGTAAAAAAAAAAAATTAACACCAAAATTGTTTAAATAAAAAAAAGTAAAAAACTAAAACCCGACTACGACAAAAAAACGACGCTGAAAAAGTGTTTAACAAGATTTTCAAGATAGAACAAAAAGAAAAGCCGTAGTCACACGTTATAGGTACCAACCTAAACACTTTAATACCGTGTGACTACGGCTTTTCTTTTTGTTCTATCTTGAAAATCTTGTTAAACACTTTTTCAGCGTCGTTTTTTTGTCGTAGTCGGGTTTTAGTTTTTTACTTTTTTTTACTTTTTCTGTACGGTGCCACTTTCAAACTTCCTGTAATATACTGTAATTTCTTACTTTATCCATTCTTGACACTCCGTACCTACATAAAGAAGAAAAGCAAGATTCCGAATAAGAAATACCAATAACATAGTTGAATTGAGGCCCATAGCTGAGAAGAGTCAGGGGCTAAAACATAGCAGGAATAAAAAAAAAGAAATCACATCATTTATGACGCAAATTGCGTCATCATTATCCCAAACAAATAAACAGACAGGAACCATACGTGATAAAAAGCAAGTATTCAATTGAATGAAATCAAGTAATCCCAATGTTTTTTCCATGTACTTATGGAATGAGGCAAAATAAAAACCGGGGATATCCATAGAGGAAGTCATGCGGATGTACCTACTTATCTGAAACTATACAAGGTGACAACTAGACATGGACGCTAAAACGGTAACCATGTAATTAGTACTTACATCATTCTGAACTAAAAACCGTAAAAAAAAACTTTTTGCAGAAAAAAACCGACTTCCAAAAAAATCTAAAAACTTTACTTTCAGAAGTCGGTGGAAAAAAATCAATGATGAAACAAACAAAGTCACCGACATCCAAACCTAAAGTTATTTTAACTTTTTTTGCTTTTTTTTTGGAAGTCGATTCCATTTAAAGGAGAATTTTTTTATTCTTATTCAGTGCAGAAAACTGACAGAGCTGTACAGGGTGCCTAACGCCATCTCTTTTCCACAATTTTCCAATCCTGCTTTAAAACGTCACGGTAGGCCACCTGTATCTTGTATTTCTGGTTTTTAAAATGACGCAATTTGCGTCATAAATGATGATGATGTGATTAATGATTTACTTACCAATTTACCTTGTGTTGGTTGCGTCTGACTGCTTAAATGCCAAAATCATTTGGCACCGTATATATACGTCAATGTGTGCCTTGTTGGGCAATAGGGATGTTTTCAGTTTTCGAAGCATTATATCGTCTTCATCTTTTGTTTACGTGAAAAAAGAAAAAATATGTGTCCATTACTTTTTGGAAATCTATCTGACGGATTGTGTATATTTGCTTTAGCTGTTGTGGGTCCTCTGGTGACTTTCTGAGGACCCTATCGCCTTCCTCCAAGATAGCAATATCGAAGCCAGCACCTTGAAGATACAAACCGACGTCAATCTCGACGTCGTGGTCTGTCGGAACGACCCTTGACAGCCCGCGATGCTGAGCCAGTTATTCTTAATCAGTCCCTAAACAATTACCTATATTACTCAGATCTTCGCTATCGCTTTGCCCAGTGACGCCCGTATACCGCAGGGGTGCCCTTTGCGCTTAGTTTATAAAGTTTTTTATGCCCTGGATGAAGCCTTACACTCAAGGCACCCACAGGATAGTCCGGTTCAGCAGAAACCAGCCTCATAGGTTGACCTGCGAGAAGAAGATGATTTAGGCCCAAAATCAGCCATGCACTGTTGGATATACTCTTCCTACTCTTCTGTTTTGTGCGTCTCTCATCCATCCATTTTCAACTTAAACTTTTTATTCATATTCATAGCGTTCTCATGACAACTCGTCATAACATATCAACGTTACGTCATACTATAAAGAAATAGAAGTCATCGCCTAGATAAATACCTATAATTCTTGACATCGGAAGCATAAGGTCGGATCTACAAATACGTAGAGTTTTGCACATACGACCTTATGCTTCTCGTCTCGGCATTTTATATTGAAATGCACGTACCTATACAGTATAATCGATTCGTTATCGAAAAGTTCATGACTAACAGGTGACCTGAGAAGTACCAACTGGGAAATACCAGTAGGTATTAAAGTGTACCCTAATAAGGTAGTATTACGACCGGTTTTCGAAGACGCCATGTTTGAGGAAAAGATGCTTGCGAATCAGCTGTTTAACTACCTTTTTATTTTTAATTGAAACAAGTCGTAAGCTGATGGGGTTTCCCACCAATAAAAAATCTTCTCGCATTCAGCGAATTGTCGTGACCAAATCATCAAGTTATTGATCCGCCTGGCGAGGAGGGACCAAACGGACCCGTCACGTAGCCGTCAACCAAGCATTCTGAACATCAAACTAAGTAGGTAACTAGGTTCCCAGGTAAGGGCCTAAACAAAAACAGTGATCACAATGACTGGAAGAATAGAATAGAATAGAATCATCATCATCATCATCAGCCTATAATGTTCCCACTGCAGGGACTCGGGCCTCCTCTCTAGGAGAGGGATGGGCTATAATCCACCACGCGGGCCCAGTGCGGATTGGTAGATGTCACATATCTTCGATTTTTTTGGTTCTACTTCATGCCGGCTTCCTCACGATGTTTTCCTTCACCGCTTTGAGAGCAGCGGTGATAAAATAAATTACACAAAGTAATGCGCCTGCCTGGGTTCGAACCCACGACACTATTCGTAAGTCGGGGCCGATACCACTGGGCCACCGCTGCTGCAGAATAGAATACCTACATTTATTGTCAGGTAACAAAGACCCATAGACAAATACCTTAACCTAAATATACATAGGTACCTACTAATGTACATTTGTGTTAGTAAGAACAAGTGCTTCTCGACTACGCAAATACAAGTCTCATGTAATAGAGGGCGAGTATAACGCTATCAACCAGGCACAAAGCCAAACTTCATGGCCGCTACTAACAAATTCCTTAAGAAAAACCGTGTGCCCGATTTGGGGATCGGATCCAGGACCTCATACGCAGCAGTCGCGCTTAAGACGCAGTTAACGGGGGAACCGTAAAAACGACCTGTTTTTCGTCGCAGAGTTAGCCGTATTGCTACTTATTACAATTCCAAAAAAAATACAGTGGATAGTCAAATGTATAGGTAAAAGACTTATGCAAAAATATTTTCTAAAAGTAATCAAGAACCTCGAAAAAAAAAATCACAAAAAAATCACACGAAAAAACTTTTTCGTCTCGAAATGCTCAATATTTTGAGTGACAACTGTTATTTTTTTTTTTTACTATCAGAAAGGAAATTTAACCAACTAAAGACATATGTAAAAATATTTTAACATTACAGCGTATTTTTTTTTTAAATAAAGTAAATCTGCGAACTATCGTTCATTTTGGCAGTCACGAGCATCAAACGCATCGCCATTTTCAACCTTATTTGTTTAGGCGGCGCGCTCAAGGTCGCGGGCAGCTAATGTCGCCTTAAGACCACTAGACCAAACTCAAACTGAAATTCTCTATTGCATCCATGTGTTAAAAGTCCAACTGGGCTTATCCCAGTTGTATACGTCCCTGTGTGCCTATTGGCCTTGTTCTGTTCTGTCTCCTGCTGATATGGAGGGAAGTGGAAATTATGTTTTGCCTACTCCTCCGCTATTCTTTTCTGATTAATTTCGTTGCGGGATCCAAGACAGTTAAATCGTTTCTCTGGAACTTCTTTGAGCTTCATTGTTTCGGCGCTTTTCTTGTGGTCGCCTGTTGATTCTGGCTAACAGGAGTTACAGTGGTTTGGGAATAGTGTGGCGGACTTGTCCCAAAAAGTTCAGTCAACGAGGCCGTCTTCTGGAAAAACACAAGCTGCCAATGATTTTATAACTTATTTTCTTTTGTTTCAGCCAAGCTGACAGCATACTAAAAGTACGAGAAATGCTGTGGAAGACCTTCGAATATTACATCGAGAGGGATGTGAATAACCTCGACTTTGATGAAAATGAGCAGGTTTCTAGGTTCAAAGTTAGACTAATCAAAGCTATTGGAAGAATATTAGTGGAAGGTCACAGAGAATATGTGGAAGGAAAATCTAGGACCGATGTTGAAGAGTTGAGATGATTAAAAGATTAGAACGAAGATTTTTTCTGTTGTTTCATTTCTTCTCATTTTTAACAACGAAGGTGCTAACTTATTCCATATAAGAGAACGTCCCACACCTCGAAACTAATGGTCTGAACTGAAACACATTTGGCCGATTATTTGACGCAAAACCGGCTCATGTATGCCCTGACCGTGACGGAAGATACCTATTTATTTAGACGTGTTTGTGATAAAAAAAGAAATAAGTAGAAAGAAAGAAGAAATATTAACAGTAAACTTTAAAACATAATAAATTAAACCAAACTTAGTCCTGTACGAGGCCAAAAGCCCACTATCTCAGCATGGTGCTGTAACATTTATTAAAAATTTCGCTGCGCTGGTATTCTGATAGGGCCCAAAATGGCGCCACAATTAGGGCATGTAATATCGGAAGATTTTCAATTCCGATACTGAGTTTCGATATTAGATCTCAATATCGGAATTCCGATATTAATATCGGAATTACGTTATTTAATTTGAAATTACCGGCTGACAGCGTTGAGGAGCAGTATTTCGATGCCTTTTTATAGTTTATTGTTAGTTTAGTTTATTTTATAGTTTTTAATTAATATTATCATGCCTTTTGAATAGAATAAACAGCGTTTTATTTGAAATTGCACATTTTATTTATAAATTGCACAAATTTGGTATGAGGTTGGATTGAGTGCAATAAAAAACCTTTTTGAATAAATTATATCATTTGGTTCAAAGTTTGGTTGTTTTAAAATATTTATTTACTTATTAAATCAAATAGCGCTACTTCGGCGTAGAAAGGTCGTAAATGCCATTTTTAGACTGAAATTACTTTATTTTGAATGTTAAAGTTTTATAATAGGTACTATTTCGATTTCTATATAGGTACTTTTTATAAACGATTTCTTGTAAAAAATAATGACATATACGACAACAGTGAGGCCACTAACGGTGCGGTACCGCAACGTCATCCTACATACAAATCTGTATATCGTGTCACACAAAATTTAAAAATTACCGTATCACCATAGTGTTATAGAAAAGTTTCAATGCGATTTGCCTTGAATCTAATTAACATAAAAACCACCCGAGTATCTTCATAATAATGTGTATATTGCAATAATTTATTTAGGTTTAGTTTTGAAAAAAGAATAATACGAAACAAAAAACTTGGATTCTTTGATAAAAAGAAGGAATATCATTAAAGCATTATTAACAGCAGCGATGGCCCAGTTGGCTGAAATGATGGCCCAGTGGTGGGGCAGCCCCGACTTAGTCGTGGGTTTGATCCCAGGCAGGCGCATTACTTTGTGTAATTTATTTAATCACTGCTGCTCTCAAAACGGTTATGGAAAACAACGTAAGGAAACCGGCATGTCTTAGAATCAAAAAAAATCGAAGACATGTGACATCTGCCAACCTTCACTAGGCCCGCGTGCGGTGGATTATAGTTCATCCCTCTCCTAAAGAGGAGGGTTGAGTCCCTGCAGTGGGAACATTATAGGCTGATCATCATCAGCCTTATCAGATTATTAGAAAGCCATCGTCTGTCACCAACTCATGACAGAGGTAAGCTACATTTTTGCCGACTGTAATAGTGTTTTATGTATTTATATTATACTCTGTCCAAACTGCTTAAACATACTTTCATGATTCTTCAAACACATAATTGTAGATCGTAGTAAGTACCTACTGTACCACTAAATGCAGTGTTATTCTTTAATTTATATAACAAGTTCTCTCCCTATATTGATTAGTGAGGAATCACCAAATTCATGACAAAATCAATGACTTAAATTATATTGAAAGCGACCATGACAATTAGAAACAACGAGATTCTATGACTTAAACTCCCTATATGTTTTGATGAAAATTGTGGCATTTACACCCTTGACTCTAGTGATTAAATTGTTTTTTGATATTTCAATGTCACTCGTGACTTATATTGCTCTCCTATCGCATCATTAGTGAACTGGCTACCGGGATACGGTAGTGCGCTGTCGCGCTCGGCGCTACACATGGATCTAAAATACAGGTTCAGTTTAAAACTCAAAATATAGAAAAATATGTCCGATATTGCAATTCCGATATTGAGTGACCCAATATCGGAATTGTAATATCGGAAATTTCGCTCCGAGATTCCGATATTACGAGATTCCGAGATTCCGATATTCATGCCCTAGCCACAATCACGGACAAAATTAACAAAATAATCGTCATTTATTCATTTGAACCCAAATGTTGGTACCTAGCTATGCGAAAGCCCTATGACCTATGTAATATCCATCAATCGGGCCCGAAATTGGAAATGGATGGATTTCTAAGTAGTACTTAGGTACCTATCTGAGAAATTCCATTTGGAATCAGACCGGTATTTTTAAATTATTTCTCAATCTCAAGTTGCTACGAGCAACACATTACCATTGTTATTTTTTTCTTAATTAAAAAACCTGTTACGGTGGATATATTACAAGAAAAACCCAAAACGTACGTAACTAAGTCATTGAAACTTGAACGAGGTATTTTTTATTAAAACTAATCAAGTTTCTATAAAGTCCCTCGAAGTTATTATGTCAGACGAATCGAGCTGTTGATTATTATTTTAATTATACCGTTATTACTATTACCAATTCCGTTATTATTATTATTGCCGGACCGGTACTTTGACGCGCTCGAATCTTATCATTAGTTTAGCCAGAAGACGTTTAACGAATGCTAGCCATAGTAGTCTTACTAAATCCCCTTTTATTTTATTGTTATTATTTTTGGTAAGGAAATCCCTGTGATATCTTCCGTTCACCCCAGACTAAGGGTATGACTATGAACGCTGATGATTTTGCTGATCTTAATTTTAGATGCCTTCTTAATAAATAACATGTTTTAGGCAAAACAATGTAAAAATATTTTGGTTTATACGCCTTTGTTCTACCTGCTCAGGGCGTATTTTTTTATGGGGTGTATAGGACAAATATTAAAGCACATGCTATCTCAGTAAATCTAGGCCCGTTTATGAAAAAACCTTTCTTATAGATATCAAAAATCTAAGAACTTTGCCCCTTGAATATTTTTATGTAGCTTTAAAAATGAGGGAGATACTCGTATACTTACTGAGAGCCGGTGAAGATCAACCTTCACCGCTCTGATAACCAGATGAGACTTATTTCTTATCAATTATAATTTGTAAACAAACTAGCTGACCCACGCAACTTCGTCGTATTTTTTTAATTACAAAACAAATATTTAGGCTTGCCAGAATAAAATAGCTAAAAAATAAATAAATAGCTATGAGCACTTATTGATAGGCAAGTTATCAAAGGCATATTTGTGTAAAAATTATATTGAGAAATAATAAACCGAGCCACAGTTAATTTTATAACTAAGCCACGGGAAAATTATATAGCCTCTAATATAATAATTCGTCTTTTTTACAACGCCCACTAAATATTCTAAAGAAAGCGTCAAGTGAAGGTCAACAATTATATTAACTTGTCCTTGTTATTTATACATAGGCACCTAATTTACTGACTCAGCCACGGAATTTATATCTCACCACCATTTTACATTTTACAGCTTCAACACAAGGCATGTAGGATTCCGTAGATGCCCATCAAAATACATAATAATATGTGAACTTACTTGACGCCGCTCTGCGCCGCAACGCATCGTGTGACATGGCATAGTGATTTGTAAGTAGAATGACGTTGCAGCATCGCTCCGGTGCCGCACCGCACCTTAACGCATCATCATTTCAGCCGAAAGACGTCCACTGCTAGACATAGGCCTCCCCTAAGTGTCGCCACATTGACCGGTCCCGTGCGTCTCGCATCCAGCGGATCCCCGCAACCTTAACCAGGTCATCGGTCCACCTAGTGGGAGACTGGGAGGCCTACCAACGCAACGTCTTCCGGTTCGCAGTCGCCACTCCAGAACTTTCTGGCCCCATCCGCCATCAGTTCTGCGAGCAATGTGCCCTGCCCACTGCCACTTAAGTTTGGCAATTCTTCGGGCTATGTCGGTAACCTTGGTTCTCATCAGTCCTGGATTTATAAATAGGCCGTATAGGCCGCGGCCTAGGGGCGGCCGCGCTAGGGGCGGCAGATTTCAGAGGACGGTCACTCGATTTCAGCGGATAAGTCAAATACGTCCACTGGTTTTCTCATGGTTTTTTTAGAAGTACTTGAAATAAATCCCTTTAGAAACTCATTCCTATCGAAACCTATATTACCTATCGCGTGAGTGATATATGCATTGGATACATATTGGATAGATGAGAGTCAGCGCATCGGGCGAAGGCGAACGGCGCGGGCGGCAGTGACCACCGTCAACCCCCGCTTCCCCCCCGCCCCGCACTCGCCGAGCCGTCTGCGCGGCGTGCGCGGGACAGACTGCGCCCGACGCCCAACGTCCGCGCAAGTGTTTTGTTACTAAGTACTTTAGTTTGACTGGTTGTCAGACTTTCGGGCTCTGGCTGTTTCAGAAGCAATGAAAAAACTGAGTACATACTAACATATTTTACGTTTTATTGTATTAAGTAAATCTTTACGTATCGTAATGTTAATCGATTTATCCCTTACAAGGTTGGGTCAGAATGGTACACTTTTTAATAGACTACCAATATTTTTTTTCGTAATAATAATCGTTTATCATTGTCGAGTCAGTCACATCTTCCAAACCTCTGTCTAAGGTGCTTGGTTCAGGAAGTGGAGGATTGATGTCTACATTGTCTACCAAGATAAGAGTAAGCGGATCTCTTCTCGAATCAAGTAAAACAGTATTTTATACTCTTTCCTCCCAATGACAATATATTTGCCACCCCCCAAAAAGTTTAAAAAATTTCGCGCTCGCTGCGCTCTTGCCTCCCTCCTGCTCTTCCACCATTCTGTCTCGCTTGAGAAGCTCATCTACTTCAATTCTCATTTCTGATTCTAAGTCGTCCATCCACCGAAAATTTTTCAACGTTTTATCCCCCTGGATAAGGGTTATAGCACTTCGAAGAATCAAATCCTGGCTAAGAGCTTCAATGGTTGAAAAACGTCTAACCAGACTGGCACTTCTCCACACTAAAAAAACGTATCCATTGAAGTAGGTAGATGAAGTGGTAACGCGTTTCGGGAGAAGACGTAAAAGAAAAATTGATTTTGTTATTTAAATATAGGTATTTTTAAGTACCTGCGTACATAAATTAATAAAACACCTATGTTTTACTTGTACCATGATTATAAAAATTAAATTATAACTTCTTGTAACTTGACCACTAATATTGTGACAACGAACTAAGCCTTACGTAAATATTTCGGTCTGCCGCATGCCACTAAAATTTTCTAGCTCGCTTCGCTCGCTCTTAGCTCTTTCTGAGTTATCCAGTCCTTCAATATGATAGTAGTAAAAGTAAGTAATATATGTATAAGTAGTACCTACTGTATTCTTTTTTCCACGCGCAAAAATTTTCGGGCTCGCTTCGCTCGCCCAATGTTATTGGCACGGTTTTTGCGCAAGACAAAGTTATAATGCATAGGCAAAATGCAAAAGACAAAATCAAGCTCGCTTCGCTCGCTCTTGAAACCTCTTGGTTCTTCCGATTTTTTTCTATTAAAGTAATAGAAAAAAATCTCCTATCAACCAAATTACTGGGGGACTCCCTCCAAAATCGTAAACTAAGACCGCGCCTGCCACTTATTATGTGGAACTTAATACACTATTCTTGCGTAATCTTCACTAAATGGGTTTTTTAAAATAATTTAGGGACTTCCACAACGATCCCCTTGAGCACACTCATAGTAATAATGGGAAAAAGCTGATTTAATGTGGACGATAATACCTACACAAATGAAAAAATTCAAATTTAACTGACAAAAAAAAATAATTAATATGACTGTACACACGGCTACACATCAAGCTATACAAAACCAATTAATCTTGGCCTCACTTTACTAGATCTTTTCGCACAATGAACGATCAGATTATACTGGTTTTGTATAGCTTGATGTGTAGCCGTGTGTACATACTACTTGGGATATTGTCAGTAGGGGCGGCAAAATCTGAATAGCCTGCGGGCGGCAAATGTTTAAATCCGGCACTGGTTCTCATGCGGATGTCCTCATTTCTGATTTGATCTCACAAGGAAACTCCGAGCATAGCCCTCTCCATTGCCCTTTGGGTGACTTTAAGCCTTCTGATGAGGCCCATTGTGAGCGACCACGTTTCGGTCCCGTATGTAATCACTGGCAACACACTCTGGTCATAGACTTTCGTCTTGAGACACTGCGGTAAGTTGGAAGAGAAGATACTTCTCAGCTTCCCAAACGCTGCCCAGCCGAGTTATCGCATCGTATGGCCTCATTGTAATGCAGGCAGCATGCAGTTACCTACTATATTCAGCAGTGGTTTTCCGCAACCCGATAATGTTATCAAAAATACTTTGAAACTCTTCGGATTTTCCTACAACCATTGTTGGTTTGGTTATGCGTCGGAAAAACACTTACAAGGCACAATTTTCCAATACGTAGCCACGACTTTCTTTGGGAAAACCAAATTGTTAAAATTGAAAATGAGCAAGAAGTTTTATTTTACGCTTGAGTTATTCATGTTACGATGACAAATCGGAAATAGCTCATTTAATTCGTGATTGTTGGAAATTGGAGTTCGTGGCTAAATATAAAACAGTCGCTTGGGTCGAGATCTTCAGGTTAAGCCACGCTGGCCCAGGTTGGTCCGTAGATGCCGTTAGTCTCGGCTGTCATTTGTAGATCTTTACAGGTAGTCAGTGGTCCGAAAGTCTGACAACCACTTAACAATGGTGGTCCGAAACTCTGACAACCAGTTAACAATGGTGGTCAGACTTTACCCCTTTGTAAGCAAAGGGGTATCGTATTACTTAGTGCTAGCTGGGTTGTGCAGGTCAGATAGGCAGTCGCCCAAAGAGCCTATGTACCTACTGGTTTTCAGCAGTATCTGGTTAGATTGCGCGAGGAATGAAATCAAAGAATAAGGAGTACGTAAAAAGTACGTAAATAAATGCTAGCGTTAAAAAATGTGTTTCACCGAAGATGCCAAGTAGATAGGTATGGGACAAGGGAGGAATAACGAAGGTGATTAAACTGTTCTAAGATGACTCACACAGTAATTTAGTTAATTTGTCTATATTCATTAGCAATAAGTACCTATTAATGATAATTGTTATTTACGAATTACATAGGTAATATTATTCCTGGAACATTCAAACCTAACGTGACACCGGTATTGCCAGTTCTAAGTATTTTCCCTTATTATTGGGGAAAATGTTTTAATTAAGATAAATGTACTATGTCCTGGCTATTTTAGTTGTACACGGTATACAGAGAGCATGTATATAGGTACTACCTATATACCTATTTATTTTAAATATTACCGCGTGTACTCTACTTAGCTATCGTATGCTAGGTTTCTGAATAATACCCCTGTCAATTTTAATTATGCTTGCTCTATATTAATTAATTTAAAAAAAAAAACTGCCATGCATCACGCCAGTGTTCTGCGAAAATGAAAAACGAATATAATATAGTTCTTAGATTTTTTGGGTTCTAGACTTCTAGAATATTCTCACGGTATTTTCTTTTACCGGTTTGAGAGCAGTCTTGATGAAATATATTATACGCAAAGTAATACACCTGCCTGGGTTCAGAGGTCGTAAGCCTTGACCATTACCTCTGGGCCACTAACATTCTTGGGTCCCATTTTTTTGCTAAACTGTGCATTGTATAGCAACCACTTATCTCTACATATTATCAATCGGTGGTTGGCCACAAAAATCCATCCATTCATCCATTGAATGACTTTTCTGATTGGCATTCGTTTGTACAAGCAGGTAAGTACAAAATAATGCTCTCGTCATAGGTAATTTATAAACTCTAGGTACAATTCGTAATACCTAACCGTATTTTCCCTATGAACAGCTCCAATGGGAAAAAAAAACATAATTTAATAAATAACCTAGATAAGAAGTACTTATATACCTAATAAAATTATACTGCGTGTCAAATTTGTCAAATTAAGGTAAACTAGCTCTAAACACTTAATTTAGATCAACACGTCATTGTGACGTAAACATGAGGAGACGAAGTAGGAAATTATAAGCTGATATTGAGAACAGTGACCTATTAAAAAAAAGATCTGTGTACAACTTGATTTAGTTTCAGGGAGGTCCATAGAATATACTAAATCTTTTTGGGGGCTGCGTCGTTGATCCAGTTGGTCAATGAGGAATGCTGGGTTTGACAATCAGGTCGGGCAAATTATTTTTGGATTGCTTGAATCAGTAACTCTTCCATCAGTAATTTGTTACCAGAAGCCACGAAGTCTTTTTTGCGCTCGGCTAATGGCAATAGGTCAAAAATAACTGATGAAATATGGGTAGACACATTGAGTACAACTTTGTCTGTTTTGTAACTCTTGAGGCTAATCCATATCTGGATTTTTGGAATATACTAAAACAGTTTTCGCCCGGGTCTTATTAGGTAACACGGAGACAAGAAAAGTTCAGATAGATAATTTAAAGTATTGTGTCAATTTGTGCTTGCGACTAAAACTAATTAAAACGCCTGTTGTACCGGCTCGGCTGTGCCACAACTTCAGGAAAACTAATAAGGCAAACAAAAAAGAAATCTTTGCCATGCTATTTTTCATACAACCACAATACATTATAATTTGAATTAAGTTTTTTAAACAAATTATCAACAAAAATACTCTTTGCCTGGCTTAGCTGAACTGGTATGCTTTTTTTGAAAACGAAAAATATTTTCAACGATTTTTCAATTAAATCTGAATTTATTTGCTGACAAACAACGTACCTGCACGAATCCAAGCAAGTAGCAATAGAAGGAAAGTTATGTGAACACTCATCTCCTGTCTCGTCCGTGTTATGATCTTCCTGTCCTTGTCCCTTGTTACTTTACTTGGTATCGGTGCAATAAGTAAGTTTTTTTTTTCTATTCTCTTTCATCCCTCACGCTATCATTTACTCCAATTTCTTTCATAGCATTTCTCATATAATCCGTACATCATATCCTTGATCTTCCTTTGCCTCTCCAGTCTCCATCCATCAACATTAATTGTAGGTACCTATTCATCACTCTTTTAATTTCTGGGTAATTTTCAATAATATTAAATTTGCCTGTTTTTGTTCATTTAGATAATAGGAAAGTCAGACTTTTCTGATCGAAAAAATAACCCAAAACGACGGTATTAGGCTAATCTTAAATAATAATGCTTGCAACCCTTCCCAGAAAAAAAACTTACGAAATGACAATTATTGACAATGACATGACCTGCCAAATTAATATTGTACTCTTTGGAGTCAAAAAAATATATGACAGTTAAATCTTTATAAATCTTAGCAGATAAATGAGTATTTGAGTTTCGGTACCTACTTTGAGTCGCTTCTCTGTCCACATCTTGTTTCACACTACTTAGTATTGTAAACATTCGTTGTATGATAAATAAACCGGCTTTAGAAGGCCGCTATATATATACGAAGCGCTAATGTATTTACCGGTCAGTCTATAGTTTTCCTTGTTTGGAGTGACTAGCGTCGGCAGTGCGCGTGTTTAAACATAATTAAATCAAAAATGCTAAGCGTGTGCTAAAATTGTGTTCTTAATTCAAGCGAAACAGTTTTTTGTTCATTCATCATTGTAACAAGCACAAAAGTGTGAAGATAAACATAAACATGCTTGGAATAGTTTATACAGTGTTTTGTGTGGCGTTGTGTTACGGACAAAATCTAATATCGACAGTGCCAGTTATTCAAAATTCTACGGAACTTCAAAATGGATTATCGGAGAAGATAGGGAACTTTTCAATTGAAATGTTTCTTCATACGTCGACGACATTGCAAGAAGGAGAGAATTTTGTCATGTCTCCCATCACAGTTTGGAGTTTGTTAGCTGTTATAGCGGAAGGTGCGACGGGACAGACGCGGAACGAGATTAATCACGCGCTACGTCTCTCAGTACGAAACCGGGATGCCACAAGAGCAGGTTTCAGAAACATAACTCAGTGGCTATCAGTCAACACAAATACGGTCCAACTAGCTAAAATCAACACTATTTTCGTCGACAAAGAACGCCTACCGAACCAAGAGTTTGCAGATACCACTAAATATTACTATCAGACCGAAATGCACCAATTAGACTTTAAAAAAAGTGTGGAAACGGCAAATGCTTTAAACCAGTATATCTCAAACATCACACATGGGAAAATTCCTACCTTGGTTGAACCTAGCTACTTTGAAGGCACACAAATGGTGCTGACCAGTGCACTGTACTTTAAAGGACAATGGTCAGTACCCTTCAACGTGTCACAAACAACGCAAATGCCTTTCTACAATGCAAATGGACAAAAGATTGGGGATGTTAACATGATGTACAACAGATTCACGTACCCATTCTCCCACATAAGAGATTTGCAAGCGAGAGTAATTGAATTGTCCTATGGTAATGAAAATAGACTTTCAATGCTCATTCTGTTACCAAACCCAGGAGTTACTGTAGAAGACATGTTTGTAAACTTCTTGAAAGTAGATCTGGACTCGTTCTTTGAAGAATTAAAAGTATCCAAAGAAGAATATTCGGATGATGAAGTAGACTGCTTCATTCCTCGCTTTAAAATTAAATCAGATATTGAACTGACAAATGTTTTGAAGGACCGTTTTGGTATTAAAGACTTGTTTGACTCGTCAAGGGCTCAGTTGCCACATATGTCTAGAACACCAATGTATGTATCCAAAGTTGTACATAAGGCTGAGATAGAGGTAACAGAAGACGGTACAGAAGCGGCTGCAGTGACCGCTGCAGAGTTCAGCAACAGAATTGGAGTTGTACAGTTCCAAGCGAATAGACCGTTCACATATCTAATTATTGAAAAGGTCACAAATTCTATTGTCTTCGGTGGTTTCTACAAAACACCATCCTTATATTGAAACTAGAAATTGGAAGAAAAGAATGAATAAAAACGAGTCTACATTTACATTACAAATTCATATAATATGAAAAAAAGAAATTTAAAAAAAAAAGACTAAGTTTTTAAAAGCAGAACAAGAAAATAATTACTGCAAGATGTCATGGTTAATTCCAAAGCCCATTAGGACAGTTTGCATACTTCAATAAATGGATTGAAAATATAAATTATCTACATTATTGTGTTCTTAATTAAACACTTAAGTAGCTAGAATCTCATGTTCTTGAAATGTTGAATGTCACAAGTCAAATCGCGATGACCTTATGAATTTATGTATAAAGATTATAATTTTCTTTACGATTGCGGCCATATACCTACCATTTAAGATATCAATATTAATTCTGTTTTGCTGTATTATTATCCTACTAGTTTGTGTTAAACGTTGAGAAATGCAAGACCATTTAGTTACAGTTAATTGCATTTAAATCTATGTATAAAATATATCTGAATAATAACTCATGTCCAATCAATTTTGCTGTTGTAAAAAGTACTCAATGTTTATTGCTATAAGCTTGTTAATTATTTAGCAGAATGCTCTCTAATTGACTTACGTAGGGGAGTTGTTTTGTCATTTCAAAATGGCCTGTAATGGAACATTTTAGGGAAAAATGTGTTATTTTCCTCAATGACTGGCAAACAGACAACAATTTATAGGAAGAATTAATTTGTTTTTATAAGTTAAGGCATTGGACTGCCCTCATGTGGGATTTTACAACTTGTGTCCTTATTTAAAAACCTTGGGGTCTTCCGTTTTGTAAAAACTCGTTGGTAAACCTCGTTTGCATTGTGGTCGTCATTTTTGTAAATATTTCTTTTTTGTTTTGAAATAGAAGATGTATGTTACCTACCAATTCTTTGTAATAGATAGATATTAAAATAATCATTCTTTGTATAATTTAAGTAGTTATCACTAATTTCAAAAATGCTACATCCATTTTGAAAGGATTCTTGTCTTGATAGAACTGGTTTTTGAACGAGTTTCATAATGCATAAATTACGCCAAAATATTTAACTTTATGTGAAATAACAGATAAAAATTGCTAGCACAAGAGTCCTTTCAAAAGAATTGGTACCTACAAATATATTTTGCATATTGTATTGCACTATAATCAGCCAGTCTTTTGGGTAATTTAATAAGGTTGCAACTGGCTTGACTTGTTTTGAGAATGACCAAATGAATGAATATGTCTCATTAATTAATTAGGCATGGTAGCGAGTCACAGAGAAAGTATCCGCTGGTATCCGCCTTAATTGTATGGGCATAAAGCTCATTACCGCATGTGGTCATTCTGTTAGACAATCAAAATGTTGCAGTACAAAATTTCTATAATGCATACAATGACATTTATATAAGTGTATATACGTAGCATATTTAAATGTATAGGAATTTCAGTTACAGAATAAAATCTTTAATCAAAAAGATTTGAACTCTTGTTTACTGAAATTTAAGTTTATTTTTAAGTGACAATGATCTCCATGAAGGCAGTCTAAAACTATTCTAGAGACTTCACAAAATATTGTGATTGTGATAGATCTGAAATTATATTTAGACTAGTGACCCGCCCCGGCTTCGCACGGGTACAAAAAAGGTATTAAAACCTTCCTCTTGAATCACTCTATCTATTAAAAAAAACCGCATCAAAATCCGTTGCGTAGTTTTAAAGATTTAAGCATACAGACAAACAAACAAATAAACAAATAAACAAACAAACAAACAGACGCGACTTTGTTTTATACTATGTAAGGATTAAGAAAAAGATAAAATTTGAATAAAACTTTTTTTTGGTACACATCCGTATTTTTTATTGTTCAGGAAAAATTACAATCTTCATCCTACTACTACTACTCCCTTAGGAAATATTTTGCCGGTATAAAAATAAACTCATCTACCTAGCCTTTTTCAACTATGTTTGGACTGATGAATTACAAGGGGCGGGCGACTGCCTATCTGACCTCCACAACCCAGTAAAAATAGCTACTAGGTACTTATATTGAATCATCATCATCAGTCAGACTATAATGTTCCCTCTGCAGGGACTCGGGCCTCCTCTCTAAGAAAGGGATGGACTATATATAATCCACCACGCAAGCCTAATGTGGGTTGGTAGCATGTTGGTAGAGATGTCACCAACCCACATTAGGCTTGATTTTTTTATTCTAAGACATACCGGTTTTTCTTCACCGTTTTTAGAGCAGTGGTGATGATTATGGCCTGGGTTCGAACCCACGACTTACTGTACGCACGTAATAATCATGACGCTGACATACCTACGTTGAGCATGCGTTGAGCTCACAAGTTCTGCCACGCATGAACTGCTTTCAAAGCCGTCAGATATACGTCATAAATTCATAATGTCGTACCTTCAGATCAGTCGTACCTAACCTACTACAGATAGCGCGCGAGTTGAATGCAGAGCTTAGGAATGCGGTACGATAGTTGACAAGCTGTCACAGCACTACACTGCAGGCGCGTGAGGTGGGGCGTGCGGATAGCGGGGGGAGGTGCTCCCGCTCTTTACCTCAGACCCCGACTGCATTCAACTCGCGCGCTATCTGTAGAGTCATCATCATCATCATTTCAGTCAAAAGACGTCCACTGCTGGACATAGACCTTCCCCAGGTGTCGCCACAGTGACCGGTCCCGTGTGTCTCTCATCCAGCGGGTCCCCGCAACCTACTAGAGTAGTAGGTAGGTACTTACTAGATAAATAATAACGACTCAAAAATGAAGCCATTATGTATCGAATATTCCTAGATTTTGCTCGGACATTGGAGTGTATGAACTGTGGTATGAACGTGAACCGAGGGAGTAGGTAGGAAGGTATACCTACAGGAAGGAGGCAGTAAAGTCCATTTCACGAAAGAAGTCCCGCAGACGCAGCGCTGTATTCGCGCGACATAATGTTGCTATCTCTCTCTCTCTCCATATCTCCCCATCTGTCAAATTTAGTTCCACAATTGTCCGCGGGACTTCTTTCGTGAAATGGACTTTAGGGATGCCACATCCATCAGGCTACCCGAAACTGTATTAATTTTTTTAAGTTATGTAATTTGACAAGATTGTAGTGGTTTGATGTGCTGGTTTCTATACCTATCTAGGTATATAATTATGTTTTCTCCGGTTACAATATTATGCATTGTTTCTTGGCGTCGACGCAAAATATATGTAGGTTCAAGAAGTCAACTCGCAAAGTCGTGAGCGACTGTCTCATGAACTGGTTTTCTATAAATATTTTTTCTTTATATCAAACAAGATATCAGGAAAACCCCTTGTGGCTAGGGTTGCCTCAGCAAAATATTGCTGTTTAGTTAGAGAGCTAGTTTAGTCTAGCTAGTGCAAAGCCAGCAAATCTAAAAAAAATGTGAAAAAAAATTGGAAGGTTAAATTAGATCAGGTTAATCATTCTAAAACTTTTCTTTTGTTTTCTTTTCTTTTCTAACTTTTTTTTTACTGTCTCGTTGACATAGCGGTCACTGCTAAAAAAAGGCAAGACGTGGTAATGAGATTTTTCATCAGGATTTTTTTCAGTAGCAGCCAGGGAGTCTGAATTTGTGACCGTAGGTACTTATTACCATAGGACTTAAACTTATCTGGAGAAATGTGGGTAGGTAGGTATACTATTAGGAGGTAGGAACCGAAACATTTGCGTAACCCTTCGAAAATTGTAAGGCGTGATGTTACGTTAACTTTGTTTTCTGTAGTACCTACCCAAGTTATCTTCCATTATTTTCCTACCTACATGGCTACAAACAACCTTGCGTTTGCCTAAAGTAATATTGGTCCGAAAACAACCACACCTAAATATCTATGACTAACAAAAACCTATTAGGCAAACAATTGGTCACGTGCAAGTCGTACCTAATCTAAGTAGCTCCTTAAAGAAATACGAAGGCCACTCGTAAATCCAAACTCGGGAAAACCAAAACCGACTCTTATTAGGCAGACATACATAGGGTTTTACAATTCGTGCAAGAGTTCAAAAATTCCTCACCCTCGGGCCTCGACGTACTTAGGCTCAACTTCCACCGGTGATAGATCCACGAACCGGAAGACGTTGCGTTGGAAGGCCTCCCACTAGGTGGACCTATGCCATCCATGGTGAAGGTTGTGGGGATCCGCTGGATGCGAGACGCACGGGACACTTGGGGGAGGCAATAGTCCAGCAGTAGATGTCTGTCGACTAAAATGATAATCATGTCTTTTAGACGCACTGAGTTCAATCAATGGCAGATAATTTGTTCAGTAGTGGGACTATGGTACGTGTGTTTGTCACTGAACTCCTCCTAAACGGCTGGACCGATTTTGATGACATTTTTTGTGTGTGATCCAGAGGATTGGAGAATGGTTTAGATTCACAATTGGACCCGGTAGGTGGCGCCTATGCAGCGTGATGATATTGTAGCTAGGTGTGGGCAGGATGACGTCTGCCAGGTCCCCTAGAAATATTATAAATGCGAAAGAAACTATGTTTGTTTATTAACTTTTCACGGTTAAACTGTTGATTGGATTGTAATTCAAATTGGTAAGGAGATAGATTATGTTGGGGAAGGACTTAGACTATTTTTTTTTCTCTCACTTTGAAATTTCGACACAGACGAAGTGGCGGGCAAGAGGAAATGATTCAATACACGAGACCATTTTTTGCCGCCAATCCAACGATTTAAATCATTGCAAGATCGCAAATTCGCAACATGCCAGTGATTGATTAGGTATTTTCTTCACAGATAACATGAATCGAATTTAGTTTTCGATAACTACGTTTATGATAAATCACGGTTAAATTATCATAATTATAACTAACTCTGAAACGAAAGGAGATTAATTGATTGGATTAATTTAATCCAATGCCTCGTTGGTCTAGTGGTTGCAAGTGCGACTGTTGAGAATGAGGTTCTGATGGATTCGATTCCCGGGTTGGACAAAAATGTGTTATTGCGTTTCTCCATCAGGAATTTATCAGTACCTAGTCGCCATGGAATCTAGATTTGTGGCCGGTTGATGTCAATTGGATCGTTTTCTATTAAATGGGACTCAAATTATATTTTGACATCTCTTTCGTACGAAGTGAGCCAACAACGGCGTGGTCTCTTTCTTACTGATAACAGCTCAAAAAAAAGCAGCATGATAACAGCTTCAAGCAATCAAACATCTGCCCTTGTTCCAATATAATATTTGTATTCGGCGCCGTATGGCTTCTATAAAGTAGCGTCGCCGTCGGACTGATCCATTAGATCCGGCAAAAATTGTAACTGAATATTCGGCCCGTCACCTCACTACATCTCGCCCCCGAATGCCACTCGTTTAAATTCTTGTCTATTGCTTAAACATTTTGTTTGCTTACGTACCTAGGTAGGTACCGAATTTAACTTGACCATAGATACGGATGTATTATGTTCGCTAGTAGAGTATGATACCTACTCGTGTGAGTAAGTTTAGTGATTGTCAACGTTATCCGTACCTCAGTTCAAAGGACAAGCACTTAGTCACAATTTAATAAAAGCCTAGATACCTACCTACTTCCGTAGGCTCAGAGCTCGAGAACAAAGAATGATAATTCTAGATAGACTACCTATTGTATGATGGCCCAGTCATACAATAGTGCTCAACAAACAATTACATCATACAAAAACAAGTAGTTTGACAACCCTAGGTCATTAAAAGTCGATGTACCTACCTCGAGGAAGGCGAACTGGGAAAACCCAATAACGATTACGCAATAATATGCCTTATTGCGTTACACTATGATTCATTTTTCCTTGTAAGTGTCAGAGTCAACACGATCGATTATTTTATTTGTATTAAAATTATTATTGCTGTGTCGTATTGACTTATCGGAGTTTGTTGACGGGCAAAATAATCTGTGGACTGTTAATAGGAAATTATATGACGTGTTTACGCACCTAGATGATTAATTTAATTGATATTTCCATGAACATTGGGTATTATTATTTTATTTTTGTAACGTTTGCTTGTGATGTGTGGCGTCATCTGTTGGAAGGATAGGAAAGTTTTTGCATTGATAGTTGGTTGATTAGTTTCAAGTATTACTCATAGATGACGCTTTTATTTGAAATCGTATGATCGGTGACTGCTTTGTTTGGTCGCAAGCACGATTGCTGAGCTCATGCTCATCGGTACTGGGTTCGGTTTCTAGGTTGGACAAAGCATAATAGAGTTTTTCCATTAGGATTTTCTCAGTAGCAGTCATGCTTTCATGCATCTCGGGCATTCTCGGGATGTAAACGAAATCATATTAAAATATTTTATAAGATGTAAGATAAATGTTATTTTACTTACCTACCCTTAGAGAATACATGTCAGATCGCGGAGAGGGAAACATAAATTAATAATATAACTTATTATTTTTTGATGTTCAAATTAATTATATTAGTTATGGCATTATTAATTGAAATTACCTACCTATTTGTTTATTATTAATATGACATTTTTATTCATAGGTATAACTTTGACATTATTTAATTAATTAATTTGTTCCTTTAATACTTGATCTTATATGTATTTTGTTGTTTTTGTATGATATCTCAGCGAGCCCCACGAAAACTGAAAGTCATGTTTACCCAAAAACGAACGCTAGGCCCTCATCGCCTACCTAAGCTATTCGATACTGAGCTCCAGATAACCAACGAGGTCAAATACCTGGGACTTATCCTGGACTGTTAGCATGTGTCATTCCACTGCTGGGCAAAGGCCTCCCCCCACGATCTCCAAATTTTTGCGATCCAGGGTCAATGTGGACCACTGGTCATTGGTTCCAAAACGTGGTTACTTTGGCCCACAGCTCGTTGGGCGTTCGTCAGACATGGCCAGCCCAGTCCCACTTCAGCTTAGCGGCTTTTTGAGCAATGTCAGTGATTTGTGTTTTGGAGCGCAGTGTGGTGTTGCGTATACGGTCGATTAGTTTAACGCCTAGGATACTACGCTCCATTGCACGTTGGCAAACCTTGAGCTTGGACTTTTGAATGTTTGTCAAAGACAAGTCCATAATTATGTCAAAATGGGAAGAATGCAAATGTCCATGATTTTTTTTCTTGAGTGACAGTGAAAGGTTTCCTTTCATAGCTCTTTCATGAACCAGTAGCTCTTCCAGGTATTTTCGGTTCGTCTTACGACTTCCTTGTCTTGTCTTGCCTGGAAAGAGACTAGGTAGATGAGATGTGTATTCATGGACATATTGCAATTTTTCACCATTTACTCGGATCTTGTTTTGGGTGGTGTGTGGTGTTTGAAATCAGTTTGGTATTTGACATTATATTCATCGCGAGTTTATGAGCATTTCTCTTTTTTTTTGCCATAGTTTCAAAAAATCGCTAAAAATAAAAATATATATATAAATCGTTTTTTTTCATGAAATCAGGTAGTTCACTTTATTAACATTTGGATTTTTATAAGAAAATCTATTTTATTTATGAATTTTGTGGAAAATAAATTAAAAACTAAATGAAGGTAAATTACATGTTCTTATTTTGTTACTTTTTAATTGTTAAAAAAAACTTTGAAGTAGCAATTGTTTTAACCAAAAAAATAGTTTTCTTGATACTTCATGATAAACTTATTAGTATCATTGCAAAGAAATACCAACAAAAGTAAAAGAAAATATTCAAATTAAGTGTTTATTTATTTTTTTGTTACCTTTCACCTATTTAAAATTTAAAGTTTTGATAGTATGAAAAATAAACAAAATTTACCGATTTTACGTGCTTGTCGGCGCTTCCGCTTTTCTAGACTGTCAATTGACATCCTGTACAAATTTAATTCCAAAAACGAACACCGAGCGCTGGTGTGGCGGCCATCTTGTAAAAACGATCAGTTCACTTTGGAGTGCGGTCGAGTGCGCACGCAACCACGTGCTCGGTGGACGTTATATTTTAGTCTAAGTGTACTTTAGCTTAGATAGTTATTTTGTGAGACATTTGGTTCAATTATTGAGAATTATAAGTGCAGTGATTGTGACAATTGTGATTTTATTGAAATACCGCCTCCATACCTGATAATCCACGCCTACCTGAACATGGAGAATACACTTGCTGAAGGTCGAAAGACTACATCAGAAGTGCGATGTAACTTTAACGCCCACATAGTGTAAGTGACAGTGCTAGGCCGGAAAAGTGTAAAGACAATGCGCGTTCGTCTGAAAGTGACATAGAAACGGAAATGTGGTGTTTTCTGTTCGAGCAGCTAAACAAAAACTTTATGGCTATTGTGCAAGCAATGAAGACACCTTTTGCGAGTACGGATATTCGACTACCGCATTTTGACTCTGAAAAACGGAATATTGTCCCGCGTGCTTGGTTAGCATCAGCCGACATGTGTGTTATCGATCCGAATAGTTAAGGTGCATCGTTGGTGCTTTGAACCGCGCACTCATGGGAGAAACGGGACGAACGGGAGTCACACATCCACTGTAGGTGCGTCGTAAGTCGGCACCTCCGTCGCTGGTTGTCCTCCGCTGGGCCTCCTCCGGGTAACCGTTGGTCTCACCTGGTGGGGATGGACCGCCGGGGTGCTGTGAAGACAGCAGCGCCGTGCAATCGGCGCTGTGGCGTGCCTACAGGGGACGCAGCGAATTCCACGAGACTCATGGGAGAAGTTTCGTCATGGCTGTCGTTCATATTTTGTCCTGGGATGAAATGGAGCGATTTTAAGGAGCTGTTTATAGTCTGGAGTGCCCCGTATGGTGATGACGATCGCGAAGACCCTGATGAGACATCAGAACCGGGATTCACTCGAGCTGAAGAAAATACGAAGAATGGTGCGATGACGTTACGGTGCGCTGAGAATTTACTTCGGCAGCGGCGCCGGTGGCGCGGCGGCGGGACGCGGCTTGGCGGCGCGTGGTTGGCAGCGCAGCGGCGCGGCAGGCTGACCAAGCAGTGCCTGCAGCCTGCAGCAGAGGCAAATAGCGAGCGACGTGTTGAAGTTTGCTATGTGAGCAATCCCAGCGAAGAGACTTTGGCTGCTGGTTCTGACACTCTCTCGGCCTCAGAAGACGACTCCATTATGGTTGTAGAACGGGCTCAAGTACACCGAAGTAAGTAGTCTTAAGTAGAGTTACGTGTTGTCTATTTTAGTATCGTAGCGTAAAGCTGGTTGAAGGGGCCTTGTACGCCCGGGCCACGCTTTGGGTATTGTTAAAGCTGGTTGAAGGGGCCTCGTACGCCCGGGCCACGCTTTGGGTACCTATTGTTAAAGCTGGTTGAAGGGGCCTCGTACGCCCGGGCCACGCTTTGGGTATTGGTAAAGCTGGTTGAAGGGGCCTCGTACGCCCGGGCCACGCTTTATTGGTAAAGCTGGTTGAAGGGGCCTCGTACGCCCGGGCCACGCTTTGGGTATTGTTAAAGCTGGTTGAAGGGGCCTCGTACGCCCGGGCCACGCTTTGGGTATTGGTAAAGCTGGTTGAAGGGGCCTCGTACGCCCGGGCCACGCTTTATTGGTAAAGCTGGTTGAAGGGGCCTCGTACGCCCGGGCCACGCTTTGGGTATTGTTAAAGCTGGTTGAAGGGGCCTCGTACGCCCGGGCCACGCTTTGGGTATTGTTAAAGCTGGTTGAAGGGGCCTCGTACGCCCGGGCCACGCTTTGGGTATTGGTAAAGCTGGTTGAAGGGGCCTCGTACGCCCGGGCCACGCTTTGGGTATTGTTAAAGCTGGTTGAAGGGGCCTCGTACGCCCGGGCCACGCTTTGGGTATTGATAAAGCTGGTTGAAGCGGCCTCGTACGCCCGGGCCACGCTTTGGGTATTGGTAAAGCTGGTTGAAGGGGCCTTGTACGCCCGGGCCACGCTTTGGGTATTGGTAAAGCTGGTTGAAGGGGCCTCGTACGCCCGGGCCACGCTTTAGGTATTGACAAACCTGGTTGAAAGGGCCTCGCACGCCCGGGCCACGCTACTCAAGAAAGTAGGAGAAGCCTAGCAAGCCTGGTTAATGTTGCGGCATTGCTATTGGTCAGGAAAAGCCGAGCTTATGTTAACGTGTACTCTTTTCTGTTCATCGGACCGTCGAGAGGAGTAACGTCGCAAGCTATGGATGCGCGACACCACACGCACGAGGTCGTGCGATTGTCAGAATTGGCCGTGTCGGCGCTTCCGCTTTTCTAGACTGTCAATTGACATCCTGTACAAATTTAATTCCAAAAACGAACACCGAGCGCTGGTGTGGCGGCCATCTTGTAAAAACGATCAGTTCACTTTGGAGTGCGGTCGAGTGCGCACGCAACCACGTGCTCGGTGGACGTTATATTTTAGTCTAAGTGTACTTTAGCTTAGATAGTTATTTTGTGAGACATTTGGTTCAATTATTGAGAATTATAAGTGCAGTGATTGTGACAATTGTGATTTTATTGAAATACCGCCTCCATACCTGATAATCCACGCCTACCTGAACATGGAGAATACACTTGCTGAAGGTCGAAAGACTACATGCTTTTTATTGTAGTGTTAGGTATCCTTGAGTATCTTCATGAGATTCATTGTTATAAAATAAAAATAAAATACATAAAACATAAAAAGAGATCAGATTTTTTCTGGGACAGTAACAAAAAAAGAATATTAGGTAACAAAATAAAAATTAATAAAACCTAAAAGGCAACGTCTACAATGTACTAGGCGTTGTAGACGTTTTAGTGATTATGATTAAAGATATAGATAACACAAACTATTTACTGTTCAAAATTTACAGTCAGAAAACAACTTTAAATTAATTCCTTATTTGTTACTAAAATTTTCCGCATATACGTTACTGTGTACGAAGTAACAAAAAAAATAGTAACGAAACACTTGTTTAGTTTTTACAAAATATTATTTTAGTAGTTAAAATTGGAGTTATGTCTAATATAATTCACTCAAATTTAGTGCAAGTTGTTAACTATTGTGACATGATAAAAGAAAGTAGTCAATATTATCAACTTACCTTGAAACAGCTGTAACAAAAACGGAATGAGATTCGATTTTCGAACTGGAATATTATTTCACATTTTACCGTCGGAACAGCACTGACACCTAAATCAATATGGCGGCATTAAATGGTACCTGTAGTATTGCCAAGTTAAAATTGTGTATCGAAATGGAAGTTTTTTAACTTTATCACACAAAAAATGGGTAACAAAAACTGAAATCTATTTTTGGAACTTTTTCTGGGACAAGTTTAAAAATCATTTTTAACTGACAAAATTAAAAAGTAAATACCAAAAAAGCAATTTAAGTAGATCTTTATAACTCTTAGAATGGTTTAAAAACAAAATCTCAGTATAGTTTCTTTCAACCTTATTAAAATAATTGAGTTTTAAGTAACGGATGGTAGACTGGGACATACGAATTTTCATACATTGCAATTTTTTGGTAGTTTGTATTTATTTATTTTTTTAATTAAATATTATATTTTTATGATATTTTTTAATGATTTCTGTGAATTTACTAAAAAATGTGCACCTAAAAAAATACAGAATCAATAACATACACATTACACAAATGTTATTAATCTGCAAACTTGTGGGACATTCAACAAATGTGTATTGGCAAAAAAAAAGAGAAATGCTCTTATGGATCGTATCTGTTATACCTATACTACGAGTACCTAGTAATTCTGTTAGTCAAATGGTACCTAAATATGGAAAAACGCTGAAGGATAGTAAACTGCATGGTTCCCGAATAATAATAAATCTACGCGTAGATCAGATAATATCATTTAGATTAGATTAAGTCAAAGACTATATTACTCTATGGATTAAGTAGATGCATCGGGCTAGTGTCCGCAAATCCACACCGAAAGCGCGTATTTTGCGTACGGGTGGGAATCTTATTCGATCCACCCCAGCTCCCCGAGAAAAGCCAGCAACCCCTTGGTGTTACCGGAAATCTCGCGGAGAGTACCTGGGTTACCGAAGTACTTGGCCCTGTATGGGGCAACCCCCGGATAGTGCAGGAGCACGCCGAGCACGTGGGCTTATGTTGAACCAGCTCAGTCAGGCAAGCCTCAGGCTATTACGTATAAACTTGTGAACCTTATCCGTTGCGTGTGAGCCGAAAATCTCATTCTTCTGCCCATAACCAATTCATTTTGGGTCAGTGTAGCATAATGGTTTGTTTCCACAACCCAGGTCATAAAGGCAGACTCTATAATATAAAAGTAGTTAAAAAACTTAAAAACCCGACTGAAAAAATTGAAAAGCAAAAAACAAGCACATTTTAAATTAAACAAAACTTGGAAGCAGGCGGGGTCCAGTCTATTTTTTCATTTTTTCTTTTCATAATTTTAATATTCAAATGAACCCCGCCTGCTTCCATTTTTAGGGTTCCGTACCTCAAAAGGAAAAAACGGAACCCTTATAGGATCACTTTGTTGTCCGTCTGTCTGTCTGTCTGTCTGTCTGTCTGTCTGTCAAGACCTTTTTTCTCAGGAACGCGTGGAGGTATCAAGCTGAAATTCATATCAAATACTCAAGTCTATGGTCTCTTGGAGCTGTGAAAAAATCAAACTTCTAAGTCAACGCGATCAAAAGATACTCCCGTTTATGCCGCAAATTTTCGACACTCGCAAGGGAATCAAAACCTACAGGGTACTTCCCGTGAACTCAGAATCTTGAAATTTGGTACGAAGCAACGTCTTATAGCATAGATAAAGGAATAATTACGAAAACCATAAATTTTTAGTTACATCACATAATATATTTTTTTTACGGAACCCTCGGTGCGCGAGTCCGACTCGCACTTGGCCGGTTTTTTTTTTTCAGTCGAGTTTTTAAGTTTTTGAACTATTTTTTTTATTTCCAACTTTTTAGTTCTTTTGTGTTTGTTCTTTCGTTGGATGATTTAACTTTTGTGCTTGTTTGAACACAAGATTTTATTTCTGTCTGGATTTTATAACCGACTTCCCAAAAAGTAGGAGGTTCTCAATTCGATCGATATATTTTTTTTCTTTCTTTTTTATAGGATTTCCCACTTTGAATTTCTTTTTAACATATAAGTGTTATATATTTTTGTAATCTACTTTTAAAACCCTTTATTTTGATACCCTACTCGATGGTATTAAAAAAAAAAATTGGTCCCCAAAATCCGCAATTTTTCTTTGTTTTTTAATTTTAATGTAGCTTATAACACTCGCGCCATCAAGACAAATCTAACGACGTATATTTCATTCAAATGGGTTCATCCGTTTATGAGTTATGAGGGAACAAAGAAACGGACACACATACATACATGCATACATATACGTCAAACACATAACCCTCCTTTTGGGCTTCGCCGCAGTCGGGTAAAAATACTGGTGTTCAGCCATGCTTGAAGCTGACTTCAACATAGTTGGGAAAAGGATAGGCACATAATATGATGAGTTCATTTTACAACGGAACAATAAAAAAAATTCTTTACAAGCGGATTGGGGATGAAGTTCGTATTTTTTTCTGAACAATAAAAAATACAGATGTGTACCAAAAAGAGATTTTAATCAAAATACAATTTTTCCTTAATCTTAATATGTTCACGTTTGTACTTTGTAAGGTAAAAGCCTCTACGTGCCTAAATAAAGATGGAGAAAAAAATATATATACCCTAGTTTCAGAATTCAGATCTATCACAATCACAATATTTTGTGATAGATGGTGGCCCAATTCTGGGCCGACACAATTTAGATTGCCATCGACACGCTAAGAAGAATAAGAATATTTTGTGAAGTCTTTTTGATAGTTTTAGACTGCCTTCAAGAAGATCATTTAGTCCAGATAAATTAGCATAATATAAGTTATATTCACTACCATACGTAAGTTAAAGAGTTCGGAATGTTTATGGAAACGAAGATAGAAATAAATCAATATAATGTATTTACACATTTACACAACGAAAAATCATGAGTAACACAGTCAAAGATTTCCGGAAAATATTTTTTTTAAACGAGATATGTAACGCGATTCATTCTTTCTTTTCAATTTCTATGTTCAATATAAGGATGGTGTTTTGTAGAAACCACCAAAGATAATAGAATTTGTGATCTTTTCGATAATAAGATAAGTGAACGGTCTGTTCACATGGAACTGTACGAATTCTGTTTTGTCACTGAAGTCGGCAGCGGTCACTGCAGCCGCTTCTGTACCGTCTTCTGTTACCTCTATCTCAGCCTTATGTACAACTTTAGATACATACATTGGAGTTCTAGACATATGTGGCAACTTAGCCCTTGACGAGTCAAACAAGTCTTTAATACCAAAACGGTTCTTCAATACCTTTGTCAGTTCAATATCCGATTTAATCTTAAAGCGAGGAATGAAACAGTCCACTAGATCATCTGGATATTTTTCTTTAGATACTTTTAACTCATGAAAGATCGTGTCCAGATCTACTCTCATGAAGTTTGCAAACATGTCTTCTACAGTAACTCCTGGTTTCGGTAACAGAATGAGCATTGATAGTCTATTTTCCATACCATAAGGCAATTCTAATACTCTCGCTTGTAAATCTCTTATGTTGGAGAAAGGGTACGTGAATCTGTTGAACATCATGTTAACGTCTCCAATCTTTTGTCCATTTGCATTGTAGAAAGGCATTTGCGTTGTTTGTGACACGTTGAAGGGTGCTGACCATTGTCCTTTAAAGTACAGAGCGCTGGTCAGGACCATTTGTGTGCCATCAAAGTAGCTAGGTTCAACCAAGGTAGGAATTTTCCCATGTGTGATGTTTGAGCTATATTGGTTTAGAAAATTTGCCGTTCGCACACCGTCTTCAAAGTCTAATTGGAACATTTCTACCTCATAGTAAGATTTAGTAGTATCCGCAAACTCTTGGATCGGTAAGCGGTTTTTGTCGACGAAAATAGTGTTGATTTTAGCTAGTTGGACAGTATTTGTGTTAACTGATAGCCACTGAGTTATGTTTCTGAAACCTGCTCTTGTAGCATCCCGGTTTTGTACTGTGAGTCGTAGCGCGTGATTAATCTGGCCCCGCGTTGTTCCTGTCGCACCTTCCGCTATAACAGCTAACAAACTCCAAACTGTGATGGGAGATATGATAAAATTATCTCCATCTCGCAATGTCGTCGACGTGCTCGTATGAAAAAGCATTTCAATTGAAAAGTTCCCTATCTTCTCCGATAATCCATATTGGACATCCGTAGCCCTTTCAATGGCTGGCACTGGTAATATAACATTTTGTCCGTAACACAACGCCGCACAAAACACTAAATACACTATTCCAAACATGTTTTCACAGTTCTGTGCTTGTTATAATGATGAATGGACAAAAAAACTGTTTCGCTTGAATTTTATGAACACAATTTTAGCACACGCTTGACATTTTTGTTTTAATAAAGCTTAAACACGCGCACTGCCGACGCTAGTCACTCCAAACAAGGAAAACTATGTACTGACGACTGGTAACTTGATGCGCTGGAAACTCCCGAGTTCAATGTCGGTCAATTCACCTTTGCCATACCTATGCTATGCCAGGGCCGGGCCGTTGTGAACCAGATAAACAGATGTTAGTTAAAACAAGGGACATATTGAAACACGCAATAGGGCTTACTTCATCATTCATCATTTCACCCAAAAGATATATGTCCACTGTCGGACATAAACTTTCATGTCGCATATATTAAACTTAAGTGTGCGTCAGTGACAGTCCCAGTCGCATGCGACATCTGTTTGCCGTCATCTTGGTGTTTTGTGGAGTCGCGAACCCGGTAGCTTTGTAGGAGAAGTATCGCCATCATTCAAGAGCTTTGAGGCGTGCTACTGGAGACGAAGTCGAAGTAATTGACGAACGCGTGCTGAACACCTGTCTCAGTTCAATAATCACTTCAAGACGTGGTCATTTCTATCGGCGGCAATCCACTTGTCGAATATGGGTAACCAGCTCCCCAAATCCCAATCATCACCGCATCAAGACCGTGGAAATCGGGAGTATAACGCTGAGACAATTTACGATCCGTGCGAAATGACCATGTCACTTTGTTCTCTTCAGAGCAAAAACAAATTTATGACACCGTTCTTGAAAGAGTTGGGCAAAACCAGGGTAAAATGTTTTTCTTGGATGCTCCTGGTGGAACTGGAAAAACATATTATGTTACAAAAACATAGGTCAGGAGGCAAGGTAAAATTGCCATTGCTATAGCGTCGTCGGGAATCGCTGCCACACTGCTTCCGGATGGCAAGACAGCACATGCCATGTTTAAAATTCCCATCGACTTAGAGAGCGCCGAAACACCTGTTTGTGGTGTGTCACGTAACAGTGATAAGGGACACGTGCTCAAAGATTGCTCTCTGATCGTATGGGATGAGTGTACGATGGCCAATAGGAAGGCAGTTGTGGCCGTGGACAGAACCCTGCAGGACTTCCGCAGGAACGAACATTTGATGGGTGGTGTCACAGTTCTGTTCAGTGGCGATTTCCGACAAACGCTTCCCGTTGTGACGTGGGGATCGAGGGCTGACGAGGTGAATGCTTCATTGAAACGATCTTCGTTGTGGTCACGAGTTCGTACACTGCGCTTGACCATTAATATGAGAGCTCGGCTCGGCAGCAATGCACGCTCAAGAATTCTCCGATGTCCTCCCTCCGAAGTCTCTACAAGGAGATCACCATAAAGTGGTTTCCTAATTTAAGAATAAAAAAGGAACGTTTTATTGGAGGTCAGGAGAAGGAAGCCTTGACTCACCCGCCAGAAGCACGCAATGCAAACTAACATAGCGCCTACAATACTCGTAGGGTAAGGCAGAGATATAACTGCGTCCCGTCGGGGCCGCGGATTTTTGTACTAGATAGATTACGTGGCCTCGGCGCAAGGGCAAAGAAGGAACATGGGTTCGGTTTTTAGCCAGTAGAAGTCTGACACTCCCCTTCGCTCTGCCCAAGAGCGGGGGGGGGGGGGGGGGGGGGGGGTCATTCGATGATTTTCCACCCACCAAAAAAAAGATAAAAAGATATAACTGCGTCTGTGACCATTTTACGAATTTTATCGCAATTCATATTATATTCCTACTAGCTGACCCGGCAAACGTTGTTTTGCCTTGTAAAAAAAAAAATAGTGGGATGAAAAATAGATGTTGGCCGATTCTCATAGATACCGGATAAGCACAAAAAATTTCATCAAAATCGGTCAAGCCGTTTCGGAGGAGTATGGCAACGAAAACTGTGACACGAGAATTTTATATATTAGATTATGATCTAGGTATTTTCTTATTTCCCTAAATGGCCACAGACGTAGTTACTAGTGGCCATTTTAGACGCCCAGACATCCAGACATGTATGCGTCCATCCTAACTAACTGTCACATTTATATTACCTAGTAGTAAAATAGGTACTGCAAAGATGTGTGGCCAACTGGACCCACTCGAACTGGACCAACGAGTTCAGTCGAACAAATCACATTTAAAACTGATTTTTTCATTAGTTTTATAGTGGGTTCAGTTGTAAGCGGGTCCATTTGACCAAAGACTCATAGGTATAATTTTATTGGGCGTTCTTGTAAAGCGAAATCGAGGTTAAAAAGAAGGCAATAAAAACAAATTCAATTATTTTGGACATCACATTTATTGTTTCCTATTTATAATTACATTTTTGGCTACACAGGTTACAATTTGGCAGTTTTTATAATAATATTAACATTAATAACAAATACAGTTAGTTATCTACAAGCGTTTTTATTTACAATTGTAACTTATTGCAAAACCATTTATTAAACGGTTCTTCCATGTTGTAAGAATTTAGTTGACTTTACGAGAAGATGTAGTATTTACAAGGAATTAGTTTCTGACTCCATCTGCGAAGGCTAAGTTGTGACTATAAACACAAAATCAGTTGTTCCCAGCATGATTTTGTCTTTATTTTTAAAAGTTGTTTATTTTTTTCGTGTTTTTAGCCCAGAGTTTTTATTCTGCCCTGCCTTTGTTTTGGCATGAACGAATGAACTCACTACGAAGACTCACCATTTTCACGTACGGTAATTATTCATAAAAATCTACGTAAAATTATGATGAAATTAGGATATCATCACCTGTGACTTGTCGAATTAGTGACATAATGATGACGAAGTAGAAAATGTAAAGGAATATACCTACTTGCAAAATTCTCTAAACTAAGTGTCACCCTTTCTCTACGTCAGAATAGCAAATATTCCTGAAAAACGACGTAATAATGATGACACTAAAAGGTGATCACCCGACTCTTCAATACTCTTCATTATAGGTATTGATGACATGGTGATGACGAAATAAAAAAAAAGTTAAAATCCGTTAGTTATATTCTGCAATTATTCATAAAAAGCTACGTAATTAATGAAGAAATTAGAATGTACCTGTGACATGACGAATTGGCGACAAAATGATGACAAAGTAGAAAATGTATATTGAAATATAAACATGAAAATTCCTTAAAGTGAGTGTCACTCTTTCCACGTAAGAGTGGCTACTATTCCTGAAAAACTAAGTGCCTATTAATGACGACATTAAAAGATGATCACCCGTTTCATGACGAATTGATGACAAGGTGATGACATAATAAAAATAAAATATTTGTAATGTTCCATCCCTTTAATTAGTAAGTATAATGACCTGATTTTAAATACGTATAAATAATTCATATATTATTATTGTTTACGTATGTTATTTATTACGTCATTTAGGAATTTGTTAGCATTTGTTTTATATTTGTTGCACAATAACATTAATTAGTATGATGCGTCAATCAACAGCTTATGTTTAAGTGATGACGAAAATATTGTTTTGATTTTCGTTGATGTAGTAATCTGCCGCTGTTGTAATGGAATTGTTATGTATTTTAAGGTAATTAATATAATTTTCCTGTACATTACACAATGGCGTGTCTTTTGTTAATTGGGTAGGTTTAATAGAATATTCCTATCGCGTCACCAATTAAATAAATGGTTTGTATCAGAATCGAGATATCAGATAGAGAGTTCTCGATTCTGATAAAAGTGTTCCTAAAAGAGTCCGACGCCGCCGGCGTGTAAACTGCAATACCAAGAATTCAGGACACATGATTCTAAACTAATGAAATATTGTTATTTGATACTTTTTGACTGTGTAGGTATGAAACTACAATTTTAATTTTTTTTATACTACTAATAGTCTTGCATTTCGCTGCAACTCGCCTGATGGGAAACGACAACGTGGCTTAGGGTGGAGCACGTTTGCCTAGACGAAACCTTCACTAAAACCTTGAAGAGATTCAGAGTATAATGATATTATCGGAGGGTAGAGAAACCGTTGGGTTAAAAATCACGTACTGGGGGTCAAAAATGGCCACTAAAGCAGATCATAATATGATTTGCGTTAAAAAGCGTAAAATGGAATATTCATAATATGTAGTTACTGCGCCTGTGACCATTTTACGAATTTTAACGTAATTTATATAAAAGTGGCCATTTGAGACGCCTTGAACTCAAGGTTACAATTTGTGCATGCACCAAGTACCTACTATGTGAACACCAATATTATAATTTATTTTGCAACATTCAAGATTTACATAAAAGCTATAACAATTGCTTAAATATAGATAAGTAAGTACTACGTATCTCAGATTTCTTTAAACCGAGGCCTTTTCTATTCGTTTATATAAAATTATAATAATGATTTATACTATTATTTACATTTTCTTAGACTAATAGTTGTAAGTAGTTTTTTTAAGTACGAGATTTGGCCTTTTACTAACACTCAAAACTTTTAACTTAATGTTGTTAGCTTAAAATATATATTATTATATGTATGTGCTAGTAATATTTACTATTATACTATATTCTTAAAGAAGTTAAAACATTGTAATTCTTTGGAGTTTTATTTTTGCAAAAAAGTGCAGAGTTTATTTTAAATTGCAGAGTTGGTAACATTCAATTTGCAGACTCTACTTAACTTATATGTACAGTTTAACCGACTTAATAGGTAGACTAGGAATGTAGAAATAGTTTCTTAATTAAGAAGTTGGAATGTTATATATGGACTTAAATAGAATCTAAAAGCGACACTGCATTTGCATCTAAATTTACTCTTATTTCCCTAATTCTCTGTTTGTGTACTTATACTTAAAGCAACATTGTCAATATTTACATCGCATCGCTAAGCCACTAATCTGAAGAAAGTTTATTTACACAGTACTGAAATGGCACAATTTTTCATTCCATCAATCATATTATTTAAATCATTCTATTCTATTAAAAAATAAGTTGCACAAGCGCTGGTACAAAGATAGACCTATTACTTCACTTTATAACTTGTATCTTCATGTCCATCTAGTTATAATTGCAAGTACAAGACATGTATGAAACAAACTCAAACAAAACGCATTAAATGTTTGCATTCCAAACTCAACTCAGCACATAACTGAACCTGCAGAGGCTGCAGAGTTTTTTAAATCCATAACGTAAACTGCAGAGTTCTTCAATTCTTATACATGTCAGCTAAGACTTTCTCCATCGGCGTCTGTCCGATTGTTTTCGCGAAAAACTCACGCTCTAACTGTTGGGGAGTGACCAGACGTAGTAGTGGAAGTAATAGGAGCAGTCTGCCGAATCTTGCAGGGGCCGCACCGTGAGCTGTTCGAGCATGAGTCATGAGCATAACTTGAGCTTGGTCTTGGAGATTTTCGATTTGAAGAGGGTCTTTTAGGCCTCGGGTTTCTGTAAGGAGACATAAGTTTGTTAGAAAATAAGAATAAGAATAATTTGTTGCTTAGAAAATACATTGATCATTGCTTTGAAAATATAAATCTTACATTACAAACTTAGCCTGAATCAATATTAACTACGTCGTAACTGAAAAGGGGAAAAAATGCATTCTAGTAACTATTCCTCAAACAAGGGAGCGGGTCAAACTATAATTATGTAGGTAGTATACAAGTCTATCCTAACTTTGCAGAGGTTTCATTCAAGAATATGTTAGGTTAGGTTCCTACACATATACCTTTCTCAAGAAAATCTTTAAAAATGTCTCAAGGTTCATCAAGTAATTTATCAAAGTTACACTTTACAAATTATCGGAGTTCAATTTGATATTCCAATGTGGCAGTGGTACGCGTCAAGAAAACGAGGAGTAATTGTTTTTAGGGTTCCGTACCTCAAAAGGAAAAAACGGAACCCTTATAGGATCACTTTGTTGTCCGTCTGTCTGTCTGTCTGTCTGTCTGTCAAGACCTTTTTTCTCAGGAACGCGTGGAGGTATCAAGCTGAAATTCATATCAAATACTCAAGTCTATGGTCTCTTGGAGCTGTGAAAAAATCAAACTTCTAAGTCAACGCGATCAAAAGATACTCCCGTTTATGCCGCAAATTTTCGACACTCGCAAGGGAATCAAAACCTACAGGGTACTTCCCGTGAACTCAGAATCTTGAAATTTGGTACGAAGCAACGTCTTATAGCATAGATAAAGGAATAATTACGAAAACCATAAATTTTTAGTTACATCAAGATACTCCCGTTTATGCCGCAAATTTTCGACACTCGCAAGGGAATCAAAACCTACAGGGTACTTCCCGTGAACTCAGAATCTTGAAATTTGGTACGAAGCAACGTCTTATAGCATAGATAAAGGAATAATTACGAAAACCATAAATTTTTTGTTACATCACATAATATATTTTTTTTACGGAACCCTCGGTGCGCGAGTCCGACTCGCACTTGGCCGGTTTTTTTTTAAATTAAAACTTACCAGATTTAAACAGCACGATAGCTTTCATGCAAGCAAACTCAGCAGGATCGACGAGGACAGTTCTGTATCTTGCGAGCACTTCACGCAGACGACGAAGAGTCGCCGAATCTACGCCGTTCTCTGCAAAACCATTTATAGTGATGCAATGTAGACGTAGAAGAATTCTTTCTGTGTACAAAATTAAAGATAACAAAATTAAGTTGAACTGCAGAGTTTATTTTGAACTGCAGAGTTGGATATTTTGATCGATTGATGGCATTTTTATTAGACTTAGGAAGTTGGCATGTGTTTTGTCATTTAGAGACATTGTGCATTAATAAATAAAATAAAAAATTGAGGAAATTGCCTTCAAGTAATAGGGGATCGGACAAAAAAAAACTAATTAGTCCGTCAGATAGATTTCCAAAAAATATTGAACACCTATTTTTTCTTTTTGCACATTAAACAAAAAATGAAAACGATACAGTGCTTCGAAAACTCGTAAACTCCTCGACAACGTTACATGTCAGTACATTTTTAACCCACAAGTGACGTCACGACGCTTTTTATCTTCGTCAATTTTCATTAATTCGTTAAAACAAAAAACACGTGTCCAATATTTTTCGATAATCTAACTGACGGACTAAACAGAATCATATTTTTTTGACTCAGTCCGATCCCCTATTATTGACTGTTAATTAACCTTACATTTGTAGGCCTCACAAAAGAAGGACGACACAATTGGCTTTTTAACTGTCCATAAAGTTCGAGGAAAGAACGGGACAAAGGTATGTATCGATGCTTGCGGAGGAAGAGGCTTACGTTTAGCAATAAGCAGTATTTCAGGTGATGATTATGATGCCGAAGTTTACCTTGATCAATCTGATCACTGCCAAACAAAGCGGCGCAAGCGGCATCTAGCGGCAAGCACCATTGTATAGCGTTCAGTAAGAACAGTTCCGACCAGGCTTCTTCTAGGAGAATTACCTGGAAATTAATTAAAAACGAATAAGGGTTTTGAAACACTTTCGTATTAAATTAATATGAATTTATTTTGAAGGAAACTTTTTTTTTAAGAAAATGTCCACGAAGAATCCGCGTAACACTGGTTAGTGTACCTCAAGTTTGACAGTTTATTTAATTGGCAGTTCCTCAGAAAGTTTCGTCGTTCGTTACCCGTCAGTTTGGTTGATTCGACAGTTGTATGAATTCGACATTGCGTCAACTCAACAGTTTCCTTATCTTGACAGTTTTATTCAATTCGTCAGTCGAAGTACAGTCGGTCGAAAAATCGTAGATTTAGCGAGTTAACTTTGATTCCTCACCCGCCTTTCAAGGGTCCCCATGGTCGCGAGTTCGCGACTTCTGCATTAAGCCACGTTTCCACTAGGCAACATTTAATTTTGGCGCGCGACACGTGACGCTGGCAACGCTGCACAACAGAGCGCGACGTTGCCAGCTGGCGGGCAACATTGTAAAGTAGCAGATGCATATACAGACAACGTTGTTCCCCAAAAGTACCGCGCTGACTTTCAACATGTTGGGCAACATGTTGCGCGTCAATTGTTGCCTAGTGGAAACGCAGCTTTAGCGGGTTAACTTTGACTCCTCACCCGCCTTTCAAGGGTCTCGACTCCTGCGTTATGTAAACAAAAACAAATTTATTACCTGATCTCTAAAAGCGAGGCTTGCAAAGGAAGGCAGGTTCTTCGCCCATTTGACCGCCATGAAGAGCAATCGTGCAGCAGACTCTGCTGCACTTTCTACACCCAATGGTCTGAAATAGATGAGATAAAGATTACGTTTCAATAGTCAAATAAGTAACTAGCAGTTGCCCGCAACTTCGTTCGCATGGTTTGAATCTCTGGTCTGATATCTATAGACTGCCTCTGGATGGAGTGCAATACGTCATTACGAAAGTTACAACGTCGAATCACACGGCGCCGAATGTTTGCGACAACGAATACTGTGAGTACGAAAGCAAGCAGCGACGCATACCGTTACAACGAATGCGCGCGACTTCGAATCACGGAACAACGAATTCACGTTACAACGAAAATCGTCACACCGAATCATTTGCATTTTTTTCGTGCCTTCTCTGTCCTATCCACGTGCGTTTGAGTGTGTTGTTCTATAGGGCAATGGGTTATAATATGTCATTTAAATATGTTTACCTGTAAGAAGCGCAGTTCTGTTGGTAGTTCATGGCGGCTGGTGGTGAGTACGATGTGGAGTCTTCCTCGTTAGTGACATCGATGCTGTCATCTGTTGTAATAAAGGTATTGATTAAGTATTCTTATATCCTCTAGGGCAGCGGTGGCCCAGTGGTGGCGGCCCCGACTTACGAACAGTAGGTCATGGATTCGAACCCAGGCAGGCACAGTCCTTTGTGTAATTTATTTCATCACCGCTGCTCTCAAAACGGTGAAGTAAAACATCGTGAGGAAACTGGCATGTCTTAGAACCAAAAAAATCGAAGACATGTGACATCTACCACGCGGGCCTAGTAGAATGCAGTGGAGAGAGGCCTGTGGAGGCCCGGCAGTGAGAACATTAATAGGCTGCAGTTGATGAAATTGTCTAGGCTCACTAGCAAACTAGTGAACCTAGACAATTTAATAAATTCGGGACTTTGATCCTTGTGGAACACTGTGTTTTATGTGTGCGCGATAGGTTCGTGTTTGCCCGCAGCACGCCTGATGTGACAAGGGTGGAGCACGCTTGCCTAGGATAAACCGATTCACTCGAACGTTGAAGCGATTTATATTATAATGATCCGATGAATAAGTTACCCTTCTAAATTATTCAGAAACATGAAGTACATAATAATCTTAAAGATTATGATGTCTTTTCCACCTTCCTAGTATATGACAAAGGCAACTTGTGCTGGATAAGTCAGTCAGTCAGTGTTGCTAGACTTATAAAGTAACTAGTGACCCGCCCCGGCTTCGCACGGGTGCATAAAAGACATTAAAACCTTTCTCTTGAATCAATCTGTCTAATAAACCCAAATCAAAATCCGTTGCGTAGTTTTATAGATCTAGCGACAGACAGCGGGAAGCGACTTTGTTTTAAACTATGTAGTAGTGATAGTGATAAACAAATACGACGCAATAAAATTGCATATTATCATGGCAGTCTATAGAAGATGTTCCCTTACCATCACTGTCAGTATGCACATGCCCCTCCTCATTGTGATCATGTGAGGAGTCTGGTTGAGCTTGCTGCGTCGGCTGCGGCGGCGGGAGTGGTGCGTAGTGTGGAGACAGCAATGGATAGCGCGCTGGCGATAGTGCCATGGCTAGGGAGACTGGTGGGCTGTGGACAATTACTAGATTTTAGACAATATGAAGATACGGGAGGTTGATGTGATCGAATTAATTCAATTTAATTTATATTCTCTTCATGAATAATTATATCCTTTTTTTTTTTGGGTGGAAAATCAGAGCGTAAGGGAGTGTCAGACTACTACTGACAAAAACCAACCCATGTTCATTCTTCGCCCTTGTACCGAGGCTGCGTTATGCCTTTCGATAATCCGCAGCCCCGGCGGGTTATAAATATATCTTAACTTATCATCACGTATAAATAGAGCTTAAAATTACATGGCAAATAACTTTGTGAGAGACTGGTGTCTGCACTAGGAAAACCTGTAGGTATAGCAGATCGGGGCAGTTCAACCGGGCTAATCGAAGACGTGGAGAAGTTAGCCGGAGAATGGGGTCATGCACCCATCTACGACTCATCAACGCCCAGCCCAAACCCTTGGACCTAGAAAGCTGAAATTTTGCACAGAGGTTCTCTTTATAATGTAGACAAGGAATGAGGAAGGATTTTTCGAAATTCAACCCCTAAGGGATTTAAATAGGGGATGAAAATTGTATGGAAAATCGTCATATTCCGCGGGCGAAGCCGCTGGCAAAAGCTAGTTATATATATTTATAAATTTCCTACCATCCTACCCTACCTTCATCTTCCTACTTACCTAGCTCGTGGCAAAAAAATAACAGCCACTCAGGTTGATCTTCAGGTTCAGTCTTGCTTGCCTGGGTTGGATCGAGGATGGGTAATTCCAGCTTGCCTCGGAAAGCACGTTAAGCCGTTGTACCCAGCTGTCATTTATAGAACTCTGCCAGTTGTTACAGGTAGTCAGTGACCCGGAACTCTTACCTGACAACCACTCGTATTAGGGGGTTACATATTACTTCTGGGTTATGGAGGTCAGATAGGCAGTCGCTCCATGTAAAATACTGGTATTCAGCTGCATTCGGTTAGAATGACAAAGACAGTTGGGAAAAGGTTAGGCAGATGATAATGTAACCTTTTTTTTTTGGTGGGTGGAAAATCATCGAATAACCCCCCCCGCTCTTGGGCAGAGCGAAGGGGAGTGTCAGACTTCTACTGACTAAAACCAAACCCATGTTCCTTCTTCGCCCTTGTGTCGGAGCCACGTTATCCTTTCGACAAGCCACAGCCCCGACGGGCTGATAATGTAACCTTAAACTTATATACTTAATTTGGCAAAATTGCATTTTTGAACAAACCCTCACTTTCGTCTTAAGATTGATCCTTCGGTCCACTACGTTTGAAACACAAAATAACCTTTCATAATATTATACCTTCGGTATAACAAGGGAGATTTATTTTCGGAACTTGCGTCTTTCTCTTTGCGTAGGCACTCTCTGACCTACCTACGTTTATAATTTATTGGATCAAACTATTTATAACTTGTGACTGATTGACGTCAAGGCTATTATTATGTATCAATGGTATCTATATTAATAGTAGTCAGGTATAAACTATTTAAAAGAATATGCGTCAGTGTTGTGGTTATTCGAATTTCATAATCGTGTGAAAAATGGGGCATGCGCAAGACCCGCTCTTTTTATTCTTAGTAATAAGGCGAGCCTTATATCTAGTAATTATCTCATTGAAAGGTTTCAAAGGTTTTTAAAATACTGGTATATATTCAGTTGCATCTGGTTAGACTGGAGGCCGACCCCAATATAGTTGGGAAAAGGCTAGGCAGATGATGATATCTCATTGAAAGGTTTAAATATGAGTATGTAACACTAGGGGGTACTGGTCTGAAAAACTAGGCAAACATAGCCCGAATGTCGAGCGGCACACGAATGGCAACAATATACTCCAAATGACATGCCGAGCAATATAACTCAGGCGATGGAAACAAGAGACGAGCTCTCGTCTCGCTTGACATACATAACTCATCACCTGCCTACACTTTTCTCAACTAAGTAGGTGAAGGTCCCGTCGGGGCTGCGGGTTGTTCGAAAGAGATACCGCAGCCACGACACAAAGGGCTAAGAAGGAACATGGGTGGTTTTCAATCAATAGAAGTCTGACGCTGATACCGCTCTGCCCAGAGCGTGCGGAGTCATTTGATGATTTTCCAACCTCCAAAAAAAAGGCATGTGAATGTCGGGCTAGGTCTTAGTGGAAGAATTTTCCGAGTCGGAGTAGCAGCTCCAAAGATTATCCCATACATTCATACTTACAAACATGACGTATACCAAGGTTCTTTTCGACACGATTTTTTATTAATAGCTTGTACGGCTTGTACAGTCGAACAAGCTAATAACTATACAGCCAGCAAACTTGCACTTACTTTTAAGTTTATACAGATACATTTAGAGACTGATGTCAAACGACAGAGCGTCTGACATCAGTCGCTTAATGCAAAACGCTTTATAAAACAAAATTGCAATCAATATTTTCGGTGTACTAGTTTTATAAAAAACTCTACCTGTATACTTATTAGCTTGTTCGACTGTACCATAGCTCACTGGCTGGGCATAGGCCTTCCTCATTTCCTTCCATGTGCTCTTTTCTCGTGCCTCTTCGAATCAAACCTCAATTGTGCTGTTATTTTAATTCTTGCAATCGTCACTACGCACAAACACGGGGTTAAGCACTCTCAATTGGCCATGACTTGAATTTTTTTAATTTTTTTTTTATATTTTTTTTAGATTATATAGACCATTTTAAGAAACTAATTTGCTTATTTAATTTTTTTAGGGGTTGTACATTTTTTTAGGATTTTTTAAATTCGAGGTGGTCTCAAAATCACTATGAGGCTGTATGTAGTGCGGTGTTGGGCCACAGACAAATTAAAAAAGAACACAATGTCAATCTAAATCCAGTGACATATCCTTGACAGTTGAGTAACTGACATTGACGAGAAAAGAGAAAACCAGATCCAGCAGATTATCTTTCGTCATTGTATTTTGGCTATTTTGTATTCGTCTAATTTTAGTAAATTACCATCAATTAAACCATTCACGCAGTATCATATTTACCTCAACATAAAAAAAATAATGAAGTGCTTTGTACCCTCTTGTCCTAACACTAAAGCCAATAGCCCGGACAAGCTATTTGTACCCATCACGCAACGTTTACAGGAGGAATGGTGTCAGCAAGTGTACGCGCAATATTACAAAGGGTACCTAATTTATTGTTGCGAAGACCATCTATAAGTAAGTTATGCATTTAATTAGATTTACTAAATTCGCCCCTAAGACGACCCACTGACCGATTTACTTTCTCTGATTTTTTTAACTACTTACTCAATTATTATTTTATTTCTATACCACATAATAATGTTTTTTCTACCATCAGCATAGTGTGAGTATAAGAAGAAAGTTAAAATTGGTCTCCGGTAAAATGCACTTTAATTTTTTTGCTTCTCTAGTGACAATATTATTATTTTATTTTGTAGCCAGAAGACATAAAAAATTTTATAGGATGTAAATTGAAGAATTTAACACCAAGACTCGCACCAACTGCTAAACTACGAAATATTTTGAATGTGGATGATAAACAGGAATCAGAACTGTGCAAGTTGTTGCTAGAATCGACTTCTAACCAACCCAAAAGGAGGAAACTCGAAGAATACTCATTACCTAGTACTTCATCAGCATCAACATTGCCTGTAAAAGTAAGCAAATATGTGTCTTTCATTTCGTAAAGATTTTCTTGATGTTAAATCACTCTTGTAAAAGTTTTCTACAGATATTTCTTGTTTTTTCCCTTCTCAGATGAACACATCAACACAAACAATAGTAAAAATGGAAGACAAAGTTACTAACACCAGCTTTAAAACCAGGCAGGGGAACGTGATGTCAACATATGAAACAAGTTTTCCAAAAGATCAACTTATAAGCTCCACGTCCCCATCACAGAAGCTACCTGAAGCTGTTTATCGTCGACCTGCTGTTTTACGTTTTTTGCATACTGTTATATAGACTCAAGTTCTTCTAACTAAACTCTTCTTCTCATCAGCTATAACACTATGAAGTCGGCGACACGGGGGGGGGCGTGTTTGGGGGACTGTCTTATGTAAATTTTTGACGTTCTTGTGTTGATTTTCAGCCTAATTTGAATAAATGACTTTCATTTCATTCATTTTCATTTTCTGTATACTGTACCTAGCTATTGGCTGTTCCATTTAAATAAAATAAAAATATCTTGAAGCATCTGCATCAATCAAAACTGCTTGAAGTAGTTCATCAGCCAACTTCTCAGACCAATGAAGTGTCACATCCTTACCCTTACAAGATGAATCCAAAATAGTTGGGAAAAGCCAGGCAGATTGATTGATTGTGAGGAAGGTAATAAGCCTTCTACCCTACTATTTTTGACATACCTACCTATTAATTCCCACTCACTTTAATTTTCTGCCACCAGCCACAAGCTTAAAAAAAAGCTAGGAACCTAAGCAAAATAATTTAGGTGATATCAAGGCCAGTCTAATCCAGACAGTGCAGTCTAACAGAAATTCCTTGATTTGTAGTAGGTACTTAACACAGGCAGGTATACTTTTTAGGTGTAAACAGAGATGCGTGTGAGTATGATAAAAAGAAAATAAAAAAAGCATGGTAGGTATCTACCGGGTATGTTAATGAGAAATAAAACTACTATTGGTTTCAAAAAAATCAACTGCCATATCAAATATATTTTAAGATTCTTTTCTGAAATTTAAATCACACACAAGTGAATCTGTGGTATTTCTTTGAAAGCACTCGGAGTAGAATTTGTGTATAACTGAAGGATCCTTTGGTATTAATTTAATCTTCTTCACATTTTTATAGATTTTTTATGTTAGTACATGTTCAGTGCGAACCAATGAAAGAGATGGTTTTACCCAAAAACGCTGTGATGATGTTGCTGAAGGTTCAATGCTTCGCTTCTCTAACCAGAAGAGTAAGAGTAAAGAGTGTTTGCAGCCACCTGTAAAATTTATTACCACATTATAAAATCTCTAAGTAAAACTCTTTAGGACCACAGCCATACAGGTGAATATATAGTAGATACCTGCTGAAGCTGCACAGTCTGCACAGTTAGTGTCTAAGATAGTATTGTCAGCTTCTTTAATTTTTGCTATGACTGAATATGATTTGCTTGTCACTCTATGCTCAGGAACTACTTTTGCTCTGACTGAACAGTGATCAGTGCTTCTACATATCTCAACATACCCTACTGCAGAATCTAAATATGCATCTCTGGATGACCTAAAATTACATACAATATTTAATTAGTTATACATAGGTACTTACTTAAAAATCTACATATTACAATGCATAAACAGAATCATTGCAGCACTTAAGCTATTATTTTATTTTGCTCTGGCTTAACCAAACACATTACTTATAAAATATAATAAGTTCATTGATGACAAGAGATATACTTATAAAATATAATAAGTTCATTGATGACAAGAGATATAGGAACCAATCATAAATAAATCAAAACAATGTTAGAGAATACTTACATTAGAGCCTTTGCTCCTCGTATTTCCGCTAAGTATATTGTGTTGAGTGGACAATCATAGCATTATTGACCGTAGGTATGTTACGGGAATCCGCCTTAGTATAATTTAGAGAAGCCATTATAACAATAATTCACAAAAACAAACTTCCACAAAGCTGGCTAAACATAACCTAAAAAATGTTGACATTGACAATTTGACAGTCTCGCAACTGAATGTTTTTTTTTTCAAGAATGATAGAATGACAAAGGAATGTTCTCAAAAGTTTTGTTGGAGGGTCGGAAAGGTCAAATGAAAGTCATTCGTTAAAACACCTATAACTTTTGAAATAGTGTGTATTTTTCAAATCTGGTGACAGGCATGAATTCACCTAAGCTAACCCTCGAAATGGTTTTAAGACAGCACTTGAAAAAAAAAATTAGGCATGCCCAATTGTGCTGTTATTATAATTGGTACAATTGTAACTACGGACAAACGCGGAGTAAGCACTCAATATACTTTAATTTTCATAGTATGACGTACGAGTACAAAGGAAAATTATAGGCATTGGGTAATTATTGAGTTGTTATTTGTTACGCTATTTAGATACCTATGTTTTCCCAGAGTTATCTTGAGGCAAATAGATGTTTTCCCAAAGGTGGGATTACCCAGTAAATGTGGCGATGCTTGGGGGAGGCCTATATCGAAAAGAGGACGTCTTTCGGCTGACATGATCTTGATGTTAAAGGGAAATCCAGGAAAATAGTGAAAAACAAAAGATCAAACTTATTATTGCACAATATTTTATTCCTAAGTGGTATAAGTTGCATCAGCATCTTCCTAGGTTTTTCCCGTTTATTTTGGAGTCAGCTCCAAGTCTAACCGGATGCTTGCAGCAGATCATCAGTTACTACTTTACATGGAGGGACTGCCGATTTGACCACTACAATCTAGTTAATCATTTACAAGATAGCCCAGAATAAGACAGGTCTAGGAATGATATTTGACATTACCTACCTCAAATGGCTTAGCATGATCCTCCGTTACGCCTAAATATATTTATGTTAAAATTGAGGATTAATGATAAGTCATATGTATGACGAAAACACGATTCCATAGACTTTTCTCGATAGGAAAAAATTCAAAAGTTACCTATAAATCGAACAATAAACCGCTGGTTTTCAAAAAGTACCTACTTCAAATTAGATCATGAAACTTTGCATACTAAGTGAAGTAACTGTAAAGCAGGTCTTAAGTGTTTTATTTTTTTAGTCCAATCAATAGATTTTTTGTAAATTGCAAAAAATGACTCATTTCGCACTATTCGGCCGCAGTGACTGTCTTACAATACAACCGCTTTGTAGTGCAAGCTGATTAGAACTATAATCTAACAGTATTTCAAACGAAGTTTGAACCACCACAAACAGAGTTGCTAATTTTAGGGTTAGAAGGGCCTTAACAGCTAAACATGGTTTCGGTGGTGTAAAATACGCTTGGTGTAAAAAGACCCTTAATGCCGAAAGGCACTTGTTGTCACTGTCATTGCGATATTTTTTCCTCCCTTCTAGTTATGATATGGAAGTCAAATGCATCCACCAGCACAACCTTTCGAGTCTGTAACATTGAGTTCTACATTGAAACATGAGTTTTCACCCCAGAAAAATAATCTTTTTCCAGCGACAATTTTACCCTACAGTTACTTAATTTGATGTTCAGCATGCTTAGTTCATGGGTTCCTTATAACATTGTAAGAACCGAGCTCGGTAAAAATCAAACCATGCTAGCATACCTAGTGCGTAAAGTGCCTGTCTGGAATAACTCGTAACATTTCCATTGGGCCTATTTCCAATTATTCACCATCATCATCATCAGCCTATATTGTTCCCACTGCAGGGACTCAGGCCTCCTCTCTAGGAGAGGGATGGGCTATAATCCACCACGCAGGCCCAGTGCAGATTGGTAGATATCACATATCTTCGATTGTGGTTCCAGTCATGACTTAACAGTAATAGATATAATCATACAGGATACTTTTCACAAGCACAATTACAGAATTCCACGACGGCAAAGCCACAGTTATAACCTAGTCGAACACAAATCTTCCAAACACACAAACAACAAGCCCAACGACCAATCAGCGAACCAGAAACGCTCAACAAAATGGCGGACCATTCATGGTAACATCAACCGCTAACCACTGACCAGTGAGATTGAACCTTTGATCAAAGCCGGCTGATTGACACGGCTCGACGGGTTGACGTCAGCGTCACATTTATTTATAGGTTAGGTTCTTGATCCTCTCGGTCGACTTACAAAACCCTTGGTCATACTTGGAACCTTTTATCGTTGTGCTTAGTAAGAAAATAATATACTGTTCTGAAGGGGCCTAGGTGTTATGTTCAGAGTGACAGTTTTTAACCGATTTCGAAAAGAAAGGGTATAAGCCCGTTTTCAAGCTGTTAGTCATTTTAAGAATTAGGCATTTAACGACTAAGCCATTAATTTGTCTGATTTTGTGTGTGATTATCTTGCGATATCTTCGCCCATTGTAAACCAATTTCGCTGACCTTTTTTTTGTTTCCTAGATTATTATTCTACAGTGTTTAAACGTAAGTTTATCTGTATGTTCATCATTTATTAAGTCATGTTGTATACCATCATCATCCATCATTTGGGGTCGACAGTCGACACAGCATGTCTTCTTCTTCCTTACTTCTCTATTAAGTACTCGTGATCTCATCAGCCACTTCATCTCTTGCCATATCCTTCACACAATTCATCCATCGTTTATTTGGTCTTCCTCTACTGTTATACCCATCTACGTTAATACTCAAATCTTTCCTCGCGACATTTTCATCTTTCATAGTGTGTAAGGTCCCATTAAAATAGGTGGACAAATTTTAACACAGCGTTCAGTACGTCTAACCAAACATATCCATGTAAAAAAAATACTAGGTAATTGAAGTGATTTTTTTTGAGCAGCGGTGGCCCAGTGGTGGCGGCCCCGACTTACGAACAGTAGATCATGGGTTCGAACCCAGGCAGGCACATTACTTTGTGTAATTTATTTCATCACCGCTGCTCTCAAAACGGTGAAGGAAAACATCGTAAGGAAACCGGCATATCTTAGAACCAAAAATTCGAAGACATGACTGTGACATCTACCAATCCGCACTGGGCCCGCGTGGTAGATTATAGCCCATTCCCTCTCAAAGGGAGGAGGCCTGTGTCCCAGCAGTGGGAACATTAATAGGCTGATGATGATGATGATGAAGTATCTACTGCGTTTTTCATATTTTCTTTTTTTACCATTGTCCTTATTTTGGTGGTCTTAATGGTTTCTAAATGTTTGTCCACCTATTTTAATGGGACCTTATATACCAAATGCACATTTAAGAAACTATCTAAGTAGATACTTTCAAGAAAACACCCTCGTACCAGCTTAACAAAGAATACCCCATAAATCAATATTCATAACAGCATCAAATAAAAAATCCTATCATTCTAACCAAACTGTTTTACCTTATTATTCAGACAATAAAAACAAAATTTGACATTCAAATAGCCAATCAGGATAGTGCGTTATCATGTTCTAAAAACAAGTGAATGGCATATCTAATATAACTCTCATAGTTATGGTAAATTCATGGGTTTTTTTATGGCTAAACAGGGGTAGGATAAACGAAGGTGAGAGTTTCAAAATATGTATTTAGTTTGAGTGGAGAAAGTTGTCTGCATTTGTGAAATTAAATTTTAGGTGGTATCGTTTTGAGAAAAAACATAATGAAGGATTAAGCAGTGGTGTACCCGGATTTCACCAGTTATTTTAAAGTTCCATGTAAGATGGGGCGACCCTATTGCCGTCAACTAGGCATAGATTCTGACACTGTGGCTACTACTGAATTTTTTTGATGTGTAGTAGGAGTAGTGCAGTTGGCAGTTCGTGGTCGCAACCACGAACTGCCAACTGCGGCCCTACTATGAGTCTTAAAGCAGTTCTTATTCCAGTGAGGAAACGTGACAGAACTATACAGGGTGTCTACCTCCATCTCTTTTTCTCACTAGAATAAGAACTGTTTTAACACGTCATGGTAGGCCTGCTGAAGACACTTTTGGGAGATCTGAGACGTCGTCGTTCGACTGAAATGCTGATGGTGCTATAAAATAAAAACTGCAGTAAAACTGTCACCTGCCTTTATAGTTAACCGCAAAGCGTGATTGCTACCAAAAGTACATAACGTATTCTCAAACGCACCACACAGCTTTAATGAAAAAAAAGATCTAATACTTCGAAAACAAAGCTCTCTTCACATCGTCGCTCACAGTTTCCGAGAGACAAGTCAAAGACTTCAGCAGTGCGTTCGGAAACTGTTTGAAAAGTGACGTTCGTTTGTTTTTGTTTTGAATTCAGTAGCTCGCACTCTCGAGCAATGGAACGAGTGTGCTACTTTCAAGTCGCAAATTGTTTTAAAAGGCTAGAGCCATTGAATCGAAAGAAAGATGGTTGAAGGTAAGTGATGCTAGCGAAGGAGGTGGCGGAACGAGAGAGGGAGAGAACCTCACAACGTCCCAGCCGCCGCGGAAAGCGCTCCGGGCGCCGGGGGGCACGCGATGACCTTCGGCCACCGTAGACGCGGGCCTGTGGACGGTGAGTAACGGGCTAGCACGCCGTCCGGCCGTCGTCATGACGGCAACAGACCGTGTCGGCGGCGCGTACGTGTTCCACGCGCGCCTCAAAGAGATGTCAGCAAGGAGGGGCCCGCAAGGGCCGACGCCCGTCGGGGCTGTGGCTTGTCGAAAGGATAACGCGGCTCCGACACAAGGGCGAAGAAGGAACATGGGTTTGGTTTTTAGTCAGTAGAAGTCTGACACTCCCCTTCGCTCTGCCCAAGAGCGGGGGGGGGGGGGGTTATTCGATGATAAAAAAAAAAGGTAAGGTGGCCGGAAAGTTCTGGCCTCCCACTAGGTGACGGCATGGTTAGCGCAGTGGCTGAAGCAATGGACTGTTGCGCTGCGTGTCGCGGGTTCGATCTCCGCACGGATCAAATATTTGTATGACCTACAGGTAGTTGTTCCGGGTCTGGGTATTTGTGTATGTGAGTTTAAATGTTTGTAAACGCACCCACGATACAGGAGAAATTCCTAGTGTGGGGCAACGTTTTTAAAAAAAAACAAACAAACTAGGTGGACCGATGACCTGGTGAAGGTTGTGGGGATCCGCTGGATGCGAGACGCACGGGACCGTTCAATGTGGCGAATCTTAGGGGAGCAGTTGACGTCTTTCGGCTGAAATGATGATGATGATGATTCTAAAGTGCCTGTAACTGGCCTACTTGGCCGCTTTGATTGTGTTGAAGAAGACGATATATGTGTAGATAAAGATCACGTCACTCACCCAAACACTCCGACGGCGACAGCAGCCTCTCTGAGCGCTCGTTCTTGGTCCATATCTCTCAGTGCTTCAGGGCGGATGGTGGCCGTGTTCCGCGGTTGACGCTCGTTTTGTACGGCTGTGGAACGAGAATGGATTTAGTGTGTTGAATAGGGGTAAATCAAAATAATAATGACTTGACTGGAAGTCGTCTAAATGCTATGTTAATTACCGAAACAGGATGTTAGCTCCCTAAGCAAATAAATTATAAAAGAACTAGCTGATGCCCGCGTCAAATTATTGTATACTAAAAACTTCCTCGAAACCCAGAGGGGGATCCATTAGTAAAAACAGAATGTAAATCGGTAAAGTAGTTTTTGAGTTCATCGCGAACAAACAGACAGACAGACGCAGCGGAGGACTTTGTTTTATAATGTGTAGTGATGTAGTGATAATGGTTGCTTTACACATTTTTAATTTAAATCAGCTTAAAGATTAAGTTACTAATTCAGTGGTCAGAAGTCGTTATTTTATTATTCATATAAAGACGAGTAAATGGACTGTTTGAAGGATGATATGGCTAGAAGACAGGTGACTGATGAGATGACGAGTAATAGAGAAGTATGGAAAAAGAAGACATATTGCACCGTTCCCAAATATATTGGGATAAGGGCACACTCCCCTTTGCTCTGCTCAGGAGCGGGGGGGTTATTCGATGATTTTCCACCAAAAAAAAAGGATAATGATAATGAAAGACGAGTAAATTCTGTGGTCCATATATTAGAAAGAAAGAAGGAAAGATAATTATTTGGCACACGCCACAAGTGCACACAACAAAAAATAAAAAATTAAACTAAAAACAAAACAGAAAAATAATAATATTGTGTGTCTCACGGCTGCGCCAAATAGACCATTATTTTACTATACAATATTTATCGCGTCCTAATATCACATATTGTCTAAAAATCTCACTAAAGTTTAATGAATAAGTTGACTGTAAAAATTCGATTGCAATTCACATAATTTTGGCAACTAAAGCTGCGTGTAAATAAACTTGCTACGCGCGTAGCTACGTTCGTAGCCCCACGCCTACGCCGTAGTCGCCGTAGGCGAAAGGGGCATAGGGAAAGCATGTTTACTGCTACGCGTGAAAACGAGAAATTATTTAAAGTTATATTACGAAAGTAAGTACCTATATCTTCTTTCAAGTCCTGCTCGACGTAGAACTTTTTACATAAAATAACCTCTAGGAAACGCCTCTTTGTTTCTTGTGAAAAATCACGTTTTACTTTAGAACTCCGTCTCAAGATAACGCATTATGATTGATGAACGAAAGAGATACCGCGGCCTCGGCACAAGGGCGAAGAAGGAACATGGGTGAATTTTAGTCAGTAGAAGTCTGACACTTCCTTCCTCCAGGAGTCATTTGATGATTTCCCACCCTGATCACAGAACATACTGTGCGCGGGTCAATGACTTTTAGGTATAATCCATTTTCCCGACATATTTTAAAACTGGCGTAGGACAATGACGAAAAAAAAACATCTATTAAAGTGAGATCTGGAGAGCATGCAGGGTCCATAGAATAATTTTTTCACAAATTAAAGTTAAGGTTTTTTTTACATATTTAGGACGAGAATCGAATACTGAATACCCTTCTTCAATATGTCCCTCGTTAAACCTAACACACTGTATACCTACTATGTCTGTACTCCATCAAACCTATATACAAGTTATGATTGATAGCAGGATCTACAGAAGCTAGAGTACACTGCAGCGACACACGTACGGTCTGCAAAATAAAAGTCTCGGGCACCCGCCCCTCTAGGTAGGGTTGTCAATACTACGTGATTGGTTTTAAGATTGAATAAAAATGAAATTTTGATTTACATCAAGTTATTAAAAAAATTGAATAAAATAAAGAATAATAGTATCCCACATAAGCTTTAGACAAAAAATAAAAAAGAAATATGTAAAATATTTTATCGCAAATACACACATGACGAAAATCTCACATATTCACCATCCCGCCTTATTACCCATAGATAGGCCTGTGGCCTCTGTTCGATCGTATTATGTACTTTAGTTGCCTCAATACAGAGCTGCGAAACAGTCGTGTCATTTTATTTAAAAACAGCAAAAATCCCCCAAACCTCACAATCAACCTTACGTCGTCACCATATGGTCCTTCGAGCCGGATAATCAGTACCCGGCACACCTGTGGGTCATTAGTGAATCGGTCAAGCGAGCCTGCGAACAAAAGACCGCATTCCAGAGATAAGAAGACGACTTGTTTACGCAAAATTGTGAAGTGTTTCTATGAACTTAGATTTTTTTATACAAGTGTGGTTGACTATTCATAACACAAGTTTAGTGATATAATACGTGCATAATAGAACGTTATAATGTCTACGTTAACTTCGGAACAACAAAAATGTTTGAATACACTAGAAGACGGGGCAAAGGGGTTTGGCTAACTTTGTATGGGCTAGTGGCGTCATTTTTTTTTTGAGCGGCCACTTTTAATTTTCATGTTATTTTGTTGTGCTGTGTCAAATACACATACATGTTAAATTATTTTTGTCCTAAGTCATTTCTAAACTGAGATATTTGAGTTTGGATATTATAAAAATGTCTTCTTCAATTACTGTTCTGCGTAAAGAAATCTTAGTTATGTGTTCAGAAGGTTGATATTAGAGCTGGCTTAATAAAAACTGCTACTTGGGTCGATCTTTAGGTTAGGCCACGCTTGCCTAGGTGGGTCTGTGGATGGGTGGGTGTGGATTATATACCGAGTTTCCTCCGTGCCTTGGAAAGCACGTTAAGCTGTTGGTCCCGGCTGCCATATATAGATCTTTTGCAGTCGTTACTGGTTGTCAGTGACCTGACTCTGTCTGACAACCAGTCTTACCAAAGGGTATCGTATTACCCAGTATTAACTGGGACGTGGAGGTCAGATAGGCAGTCGCTCCATGTAAAATACTGATATTCAGCTGCCTCCGGTTAGACTGGAAGCCGACCCCAACATAGTTGGGAAAAGGAATAAATAATACAAGAGCAATATTGCATCCAGCCCTTGTGTAGCAGTTTCTACGAGAATGTACACGTAAATGTCCGTCTAGATGAATGTGTAATACGAGTCCCGCCGACACGATTCAGACTTCGCTGGCTACAAATGCAAAATGCACTGTTAATTACATCCATGGTGTTATACATCCAAATCTTAAACATATAAGAGTCTAAAGAGGTATGCTGGGTCTGTCACAATACACAAACGATCACAATGCCAAGTCTTTATAATGCATCAGCCCATAGATAACAGACATCGAGCCATGCAATCTACGTACGTATTTAATTTATTTTGATTATTTTTTCATCGTTGGCCAGCACTAGGAACTTCAGTCTGCTGTATCGTGGGTGCATTCACAAACATTTAAACTCAAACACACAAATACCCAGACCCGAAACAACTATCTGCAAGTCATACAAATATTTGCCCTGTGTGGGAATCGAACCCGCGACACGTAGCGCAGCAGTCAACTGCTTGAGCCACTGCGCCTACCGTGTGGTCTGAATTCTGAAAAAAATACGACTGGAACCTTAAACAGTGCAATAGACTGTAATAACTTCTTCGATTTTAATGAGCAATTCAAAACCAAATATCTCCGTTCCGATTAGATTTAGAGAAATGCATCCATAATATTTTTGGATCGCTTTAATCTGTTCTTTCAAAATATCCAAGTTTCATTACTGGCCGCGCAACTTCAAAACGACGCCAACTTTAGCCAAACCCCTTTAATACAAAAATCACAAGTGAACTTAAAGAAGTGCTCTAAAGTGAGACTTACAGACGGTTACATAAAGGCTAGATTGAAGTGCATTGAAGAGTATTGGTGTTCATTTAAGCAAGCTCATGAGAAGTTAACACAATGTACTCCGAGAGATAAGCGTGGGGAAATCCCGTACTTCCTCAATGAAGACTTTTTCGTCATTGAAGACCTGTACCTTTGCTTACAAGCAGACATGACTGACATGTTGAGCAAAATGCAGCAAACATCAATGGAAACATCAAACACATCGTTACTTGGTGGTCAAGGACAATGTTCGATCGTAAAACTGCCTCGGATTCAATTACCAACCTTTTCGGGAAAATACGAGGAGTGGCCTACATACCAGGACATGTTCATATCACTTGTGCATAATAATAATTCAATCAGCGACGTTCAAAAACTACATTACCTTAAGTCTAGTGTTACCGGTGAGGCAGAAATAATATTACGGCACATTCAAGTTACGGACAGTAATTACAATCAAGCATGGCAATTGTTAAAAGACCGATACGGGAATAAACGTGTTATTGTGTTTTCTGTTTTGCAAAGACTTTTTTATCAAAAGAAAATCACAACGCAAACAGCTAACAGTGTGAAGAGTTTATTAGATACTACAACAGAGTGCATAAATAACCTAAAAAACTTGAAAATTAACACCGATTCCTGGGATCCATTAATTATATTTCTGGTGATTCAGAAATTGGACCAGGAATCACATAAAGAGTGGAAAACTTATGCTTATAAGGATGGGTCAGAGGAGGTACCACCTTGGGCAGATTTAAAAAGATTTTTAGAATCAAAATTTAGAACTCTGGAAATGATACAACCCGTAACAAATAAAGACCGTACAGTCAAAGAGCGATCCTTTCATGCCGTGAGTGCTGATAAAGAAAAAAGCTGTGTACTTTGTAGTGAAAAGCATACCTTATGTCATTGCAAACAATTTATTAAAATGGATCTTACTCAACGTAACAACTATGTAAAAGAGAAACAGCTTTGTTTCAACTGCTTACTTCCGGGTCACTCAGTTTACAAATGCAAGGTACCAGTTACTTGCCGCGTATGTAGAAGACGTCACCATTCCTTGCTCCACAGACCAGATGCTTCGAAGGGTACCACGGAAACCACACCTAACCAACCTATACAACCATCGACGTCTCAACAAGAAGACAGCAAGGAGGCCGTAACAAGTCTTCATGTTGGTGTTGGAGTATCTGGAAGAGCATTATTAGCAACTGCACTAGTCAAAGTAAAAGGAGAAAATGGACATGCGACACTGTTAAGAGTTCTTGTAGATCAAGGCTCACAAGCGAGCTTCATAAGTGAAAAGGCAACTCAATTATTGAAGCTTCAAAGAAAATCAATTGAAGGCACTGTGACAGGTGTGGGTTCTATGAAGGCACCTATTAAACACGTGGTTCAGCTAAACATATTATCGAGAGGGAAACCAGAATTCAACATGCACGTCGAAGCTTACGTCATGACCAAGCAACTGACCACGAGAATACCACATCATACAATGACTGTTCACAACTGGCAGCACCTGGAGGGTCTTGATCTTGCTGATCCAGAATACAACATACCAGGCCCGATAGACATGCTGCTTGGTGTGAAGGAATATGCACGAATAGTCGAACACAAGTTAGTTAAGGGTCCGCCAGGGTCTCCGTGTGCACAGAAAACAACCCTAGGATGGATATTGTTTGGAGAAATAAATACAACACAACAGGAACATTCATTTCTTGTCATGCATCACCAAGTAGACGTTGAGAACATGTTAAAGGCTCTTTGGGAGATAGACACAACTACTAGGCGAAAGAATACAAAGGAGGAACAATTATGTGAAGACATTTATCACAAAACATACACAAGAAATGAACAAGGAAGATTTATAGTAAAACTACCGTTTAAAACAAATTGTATTCAATCAACTGAAGGAAATTCAAGAGACATAGCTAAAACAAGATTGATACATTTAGAGAGAAGGTTTAAAAATCAGCCTAAGTTAAAAGAAGAATACGAAAAGGTTATAGAAGACTACAAAAACTTAGGTCACATAGAAGAAGTACCTGAAAAGGAAATATATACAAGAAAATCAGTATACTTACCCCATCATCCAGTCCTGCGTGAAGATAAAGAAACCACGAAAACCCGCATAGTTTTCGACGCATCCTGTAAGGGAACAAATGGTATATCATTAAATGATGAACTCTTACCTGGTCCAGTGCTCCAAGAAGACCTACGAAGCATAATCATGCGCTGGAGAATGCACGCCGTTTGTTTCGCTGCAGACATACAAAAAATGTACAGAATGGTCATATTATACAAGGAAGATGCTGATTTTCAGAGAATACTGTGGAGAAACAATAGCAATGAAGAAATAAAAGATTATAGATTACTTACCGTTACCTTTGGAACTACTTCCGCTCCTTATCTAGCAGTGAAGACCTTGATCCAACTTGCACACGAAGAACGAGTTAATTATCCAGTAGCTGCTGACATTACATTGTCAGATTTCTATGTCGATGACGTCATGTCGGGTTGTGACACTGTAAAGGAAGCCATAGAAGCAAGCAATCAACTCAGGGCTATGTTAAAAAAGGGAGGTTTTGAGTTGAAGAAGTGGTCATCAAACAACATCGAACTGATGAAGTCGATGGATCCAAGCAACATTTCTTCAAGCATCCAACTTGATATAAATCTAGATGGTACTGTGAAGGCGTTAGGTATCACCTGGAATCTTGGTACTGATCAATTTCTCTACAAAATCAGTCTCTCTTCACCCCCATCTACCATAACAAAGAGAAATGTTTTGTCTGATGTACAGAAACTCTACGATCCATTAGGATGGATATCGCCAAGCATTGTACTCGCGAAGATGCTCATTCAGAAGCTATGGTTAGTTGGCACACAATGGGATCAACCATTATCAGATGAATTAACCGCAGATTGGTTGAAGATAAGAAATGATTTTGAGAATGTCAACAAAATTTCTCTAAACCGATGGTTACACTCGTTTAACAGCAATATAAAAGCAATACAGTTGCATGGTTTTTGCGATGCCTCAACTCGAGCCTATGCAGCAGTTGTATACTGCAGAGTTCTAATATTTTAGGAATAAAACACACGTTTTTAATGTAAGAGTTTCTTCTATTATATTGTCAATGTCAAGTGGAGTCAATACTTAGAAAAAGATCTGTATTTGGAACATTATACAGCCAGGATGATTCTTTATTGAATTTAAACCAAATAGGTTCAACACCTCCCCGTAATGGAGCATCCTGTATCAAAGATATTCCATAGGTACAAACAAAAAATAAGATCAACCTGTATATAAAAAATACAATTCAAAAAATATGACAGCCCGTATATACAAAATACATTCAATACAAAAAAATATATTGAAATTGCTAACTACTCTTAACTAAACCTAAAGCATTTGTAAATCTAGAATGTTTAATTCTGGTTAGTGATTTAGTGAGTATGTCAGCTAGCATGTCATTTGTTGAAATGTACTGTAGGTTGAAATCAGTCTGTGAAAGTTCCCTAATGAAGTGATGCCTTATGTCTATGTGTTTAGTGCGACTATGAAAGGTATCATTTCGAGTGAGTTTGAGTGAACTTTGGTTATCCGAATGTATGGTAATGGGCTGAATGACGTCGAAAACTTCTTTAATGAGTGATCTCATGTAAATGGCTTCCTTACATGCTTCAGTAAGTGCCATGTACTCAGCCTCAGTGGTGGACAGTGCAGGTGTGCGCTGCTTGCGCGATTCCCAAGATATGCACGCACCACTCATTTTAAAGGCGTATCCTGTGTATGATCGTCTGTCTATGACATTACTGCCGTAGTCAGCGTCTACGTATCCGATAGGATAGCTTTCTTCCTTTTTATCAAAACAAAGTTTTAAGTCTTTTGTTGCCTTCAGGTATCTGAGTACCCGTTTAGCAGCTTTCCAATGCACCTCCCCGTAATGTACATTGAACTGGCTCAGATAAGACACTGTATGCGATATGTCAGGCCTTGTTCCTATTGAAATGTACATTAGAGATCCGATAAGCTGTTGGTACGGTAAATCAGGTCTCTCATCTTCCTTGGCAGGAATGGTGAGCTTCATACCAGCTTCCATTGGAGTGGAGATTGGAATTGAATCTTTCATTCCAAATTTTTCAACGATTTTTTCGATGTACTTGGTTTGGTCAAGTGTGATGTTATCAACATTTTGAATAACTCGCATGCCTAAGCAGTCTTTCAGAAGACCAAGATCCTTCACGATGAAAAGTTTTTTGAGTGAATTCTTGAAGGTCTCTTTCATACATTCATTATTACAGAGGATGAAAAAATCGTCCACGAATACGGAAACTACAAGTATGTTGTTACCGTCTCGTCTGTAATAAACGCAATGCTCGTTTGCTGCTTGTGTCATCGATAAGCTATTCATGGCTTCGCAGATTTTTATATTCCACTGTCTAGGGGATTGCTTTAGGCCATATAGCGATTTTTTAAGTAAGCAAACTTTTCCTTTTCGGTCAATTTCAAAGCCTGGCGGCTGTTCCATGAAGATTTCCTCTTCTAAATCGCCATTTAAGAAAGCAGTTTCTACATCAAGGTGATCTAACTGGACGTTAAGTTGTACGGAAAACGCAAGAAGCAGTCTAACTGTCGACAGTCGTGCTACAGGAGAAAAAGTCTCTCCGTAATCGATACCATGTACTTGGGTAAAGCCTTTTGCTACTAATCTTGCTTTAAATTTAACAACTTCGCCGTTAGTATTCTTTTTTATTTTATAGACCCATTTATTTTTAATAATCTTTCTGTCTGTGGGTCTCTCTACTAATTGCCATGTCCCGTGTTTCATTAAACAATCGTACTCATTTTTCATAGCTTTTTGCCATTCAGAACTGTGAACATCTTCTACGGCTTGTTTGTAGGTTTCCGGTTCATAGTCTGACACCATAAACATCGACGGACTATATCTGTCAGGTGGTCGTCGTTGTCGTTGCGGATATCTGGGTTCATTGATCGTGCTGTCTGTTTCTAGAGAACTTGGTGCTGATTCACTGGATTCGTTATCTGCAGTCAAATACTCCTGTGATGTTTCTGCTTCAGAAACTTCAGGCAGACTTTCAATTCGTTCAGTATCTGTAAATAATTCTGGTGTTACTGGTTTTAAAGTTTCGACAGTCAAGTACTCCTGTGATTTTTCTGCTTCTGAAACTTCAGGCTGGCTTTCAATTCGTTCACTATCTGTAAACGATTCTGGTGTTACTGGTTGTGAATTTTCTATCCTTAATTGGTCGTAAATGAGAGTACTGTCGGCAGTAGTAGTGGTAGGTTCCACTGCTGTAGCAGGGTTTCCCACTTTATCTTCGATGAAGATGACATCACGTGCGACAATGATCGATCTGGGATTATGAGGATCTATAAGGCGATAGCCTTTACTCTCACTTGAGTAACCAACAAAGATACAAGCTTTTGTTTTAGAATCTAACTTAGTGCGCTTCTCTTTAGGAATTAAAGCATGCGCTTCGCAACCAAAAACACGAAGATGTGATAGATTAATCGGTTTTTCATACCATAATTCGTCAGGAATTTTATTGTTCAACGCTTGAGTTGGTGTTACGTTTTTTAAATAGATAGCTGTATTCACAGCTTCACCCCAGTAAGCTTTTGGTAGCTTGGAGTCATGAAGCATTGTTCTTGCTTTTTCAATTACAGTTCTATTAACTCGTTCTGAAGTTCCATTTTGCTCTGCATTATATGGGACTGTTTTCTGATGAACTATTCCATTTTCCTGCAAAAAAGTAGACATCGGTCCGTTTACGAATTCTCCGCCATTGTCTGATCGTAAAGTTTTAATTTTAAGACCAGTTTGGTTTTCAACGTGATGTTTGAATTCGACAAACTTCGAAAAAACTTCACTTTTTGACTTTAATAAAAAACCAAAAGTTTTTCGAGTAAAATCGTCCGTAAATGTAAGCAAATATAGGGCACCACCCCATGAATGCGTACTCATTGGTCCGCATAGATCTGTATGGATCAATTCGAGTTTATTTTTTGTCTTACTTTTGGACTTTTTAAACGGCCTTTTTGCTAATTTTCCTTGTACACAAGGAATGCAGGTTTCATTCAACGTGTCATTATAGTTTATGCCTGACGTAGAATACTTTTTTAAAATATTCATCGCTTTGACGTTGATATGTCCAAGACGTCTATGCCATAACACAGCTGGTAGCTTTCTGTCAGTAATCAGCTGAGCTTGATTTTCGGAAATGTCTAGCTTGTACATGCCTTGTTTATTTGAAGCAGTAGCAACTGTTATTCCGGAAACTTTGCATTCTTGTCTGAGAAGGATAGTCGCACCTTTTGGCGAGAATATAACTACAAAACCTTTTTGAACTAGGCTACTGACTGATAATAAGTTAGCAGCTAGTTTGGGGACAAAGAGAACGTTAGATATGGAATGAACACTATTAGATACATTTAATTGAACTGTACCCGTACCTTTACATGCCATTTTTTCATTGTTGGCTGCAATGACATAGCTTGAGCTGTGCACAAAGTCACTGAGCATGCGTATGTCGTTGCACATGTGTGCGGTTGCACCAGAATCTAAGTACCAAGGTGAGATGGATGTGGGAAGCTGAAAAGGAGGTGTAGTGAAAGATAATAAAAGTGTAACATCAGTAATATTAGAAACTAAGTTAGTCACATTCTTCTTGAACTTCCTTTTACGACATTCTGAGACGAGGTGTCCTTTCTTCTTGCAGTATGTGCAAATTGGTGGGCGAAGGCTTGAGTTCTTAGTAGAATTAACGGTCAACGCAGCATCTGGCTCTTTCGATGGGGAATAACGTAGATCTTCTTTTAATAGGATCGCAGCTACAGAGTCCGACGTAAGTTTCGTTCCAGAGTTTTCGATCGCCATGACCATTGGATTAAACTTCTCGGTCAGTCCTGTCAGCATAATCAGTCCTACGAACTCGTCATCTACTGGTTGGTTAACTTCGATGAGCTGTTGCTGTGTTGCTCGTATCTCGCTCACATAAGCTTCCATACTCTTAAATGAGGAGAGCTTGTAGTTAAATAGTCTGCGCAAGAGGTTCAGTCGTCGCAGTAAGCCGCTGTCTGCATATGCAGCTTGTAGCTTCTTCCACATTCCTTCTGCTGTCGTGGCACTCATCACGGTTGGATATACTCGTGGTGTCAACGAGAGGCAAATTTTCGCCATAGCTTTCGCATCTAGACGTTTAAAGGTATCGTCGTCTCCTACCTGTGTTTTATATTCAGCAGGGCTGTTTACGCAGTCCCAGAGGTCGCACACAATGAGAGTATTCTTCATTGCGAAACTCCATGAAGTATAGTTCTTTGCTCCCTCCAGTTTCTCGATATTTGGAACAGCGGCAGTGGTTCCAAAAATCATTGCATTTGGTGCCGACGCCTTCGTGGTCGTCGATGGTGACGAGGAATCTCCGCTCGCTGCCATAGCACTAGCAAGGGGCCATAACCTTCTAATATTTTAGGAATAAAACACACGTTTTTAATGTAAGAGTTTCTTCTATTATATTGTCAATGTCAAGTGGAGTCAATACTTAGAAAAAGATCTGTATTTGGAACATTATACAGCCAGGATGATTCTTTATTGAATTTAAACCAAATAGGTTCAACACAGAGTAAAACAACAGGATGGTACTGTGTACACAAGTTTAATTGCATCAAGAACCAAAGTTGCTCCATTGAAAACAGTATCACTACCTCGGCTTGAGCTGTGTGGAGCTCTTTTGTTGTCAAGGCTTCTAAAACAAGTCACATTAGCCATGAAAATTCCATATAATCAAACCTACTGCTGGACAGACTCAACTATAGTACTGGCGTGGCTTCATGGTGAACCTCAAAAATGGAAGACCTTTGTGGCAAATCGTGTGGTGGAAATCAAAGACAATACAAACAACATACAGTGGCATCATGTCGTGTCACAAGAAAATCCTGCTGACATAGCATCCAGAGGAATGTTCTTAACCGATCTGAAAAAGGAGAAGATGTGGTGGAAGGGGCCAGAATGGCTATCAGAAAAGGAACTTCATTTGAGAAGATCAGAAAATATAGAGACAGATTTAGAGTTAAAAATTACCTGTTGCACTTTTACAAGTAAAACCCAAGAAAATGAAGAAAAACCAATTTGGGAAAGATTTTCAAATCTGACTAGACTGAAGAGAGTACTTGCTTACTGCAGGAGATTAAACAATAAAAACAAAAAGAAGTATTTAACCACACATGAAATGAACATAATTCTGCAAAGGTGCATAATTTACTATCAGCAATTAATTTACGAAAGAGATATAGACACTATCAAGAAAAATGGTAGGGTGAGAAAATCAAGTTCACTAATTAGCTTGACACCATTTTTAGATAAAAACAACTTACTGAGAGTTGGAGGTCGTTTACAAAACGCTAATTTGCCAGTCACAACCAAACATCCAATAATAATACCGAGTAATCAACATATTACTACATTGTTGATTAACGAAGCACACAAACAAACTTTACATGGTGGTATACAAGTTATGATGACATACATAAGAAGTAATTATTGGATAATTCACTTAAAATCAGCTGTAAGAAAATGCATAAGAAGTTGCAAGGTTTGCCTTGTGAACAAAGGCAAGATAAACAACCAGTTAATGGGTGAATTGCCAGCTGTAAGGGTGAGTCCACAGCGGGCATTTATAAACAGTGGAGTTGACTATGCCGGTCCAGTATTAATGAGAACATCGAAAGGGCGAGGCCATCATGCTACTAAAGGGTACATCTGTTTATTTGTGTGTATGGCTACACGTGCCATACACTTGGAAGCCGTAACAGACTTAACTTCTCAAGCATTCCTGGCTGCATTTCGGAGATTCGTCGCACGTCGAGGTCGATGTCTTCATCTGTTCAGCGACAACGGCACTAATTTCGTTGGTGCTGCAAGGGAGCTTAAAGAACTTTTCAAAGCAGGTGAAAACAGCATTTCCAAGGAAATTTCCGAACACTTAGCTACCGATGGAACTACGTGGCATTTTATCCCGCCGCGAATGCCAAATTGTGGAGGCCTCTGGGAAGCTGGAGTGCAAGCTGCAAAGAGACATCTAGCAAGAGTTAGCAAAGACACAAAACTTACCTATGAAGAGATGGCAACATTGCTGACACAAATAGAAGCTTGTCTCAACTCCCGCCCATTGTGCCAGCTGGACAATACTGTTGAGACGATGTCACCACTCACTCCTGGGCACTTTTTAATAGGTGAGCCCTTACTCAGTGTTCCTGATTATGAATATGAAAACTCAAAAATCAGTTTATTAACCAGATGGCAGTTAGTACAGCGAATGACACAAGACTTCTGGCGAAGGTGGCATTCAGAATACTTAAACACTCTGCAACAACGGACGAAGTGGCAATCGGCCATCCAGTCACCTACCGTGGGAGACATTGTGGTCATCAAGGAGGAGGGTCTGCCTCCTACGAAATGGCTCCTGGGAAAAATTATAACGCTGCATCCTGGAAAAGACAATTTAGTGAGAGTGGTTACAGTGCAGTGTAAAGGACAAAGTGAATTAAAAAGACCTTTATCTAAGTTAATATTCCTACCTCAAGAAGCTTAAGTAATTGTTAGTTAACTGAAACAAGTTTTGTTTATATACTTGCTTATCTTTATGTATACTACTTACCTTATGAAATTAAGTCTGCATGATATTATATAAATCATTGTCATTAGATTACTAAAGATATGTACCTAAGTGTAAATCGAACTAACTATGTATCTACATAAACTATTTAATAACTACGTACCTAAGTCTAAATAAAACTAACTACGTATCTACATACAGTGTAAACTCTTTATAACGTTATCCTTTATAACAATAAACTCCCTGTAACGTTGAAGTGAGCCCAACTTGGTTGGTTTGCGTTAAAACCCACATATTGAAACACTCTTTATAGCGATACGCCATTCTCTATTACGAAGAAATGTGTTCATATTTTGTAGACAGTAAATATTTATTATGGGTATTATTGTTGATGTTGTGTTATCAGGTAAAAAAAACTTTGAAGCTCCGAAACATCCAAGGTCGGTCTAGCTTTTGTTATCCTTAATTGCCCTGAACACGTGCAGTATGACGCATTGTTTTCTCGGAAGTGATGGTCTTCGACCAAGCATACTGGGTACCTATCGTATTATCAGTCGTAAACCTTTTTGAAACTGTTAACATGGCCAGTAAACGGAAAGCGATTAGTGTTGACGAAAAAGTTTGTGTGATACGTGCGATTGAAAAGGGAGAAAAGAAAAGTGACGTTGGAAAGCGTTTTGAACTAAGTCAATCCACTGTTGCTACCGTGGTTGCTACTGTTAATTTGGTTGTTTTTTTGTTCACTCCATATAACGATAACTCTCTATAACGACAAAAAATGCTCAGTCCCTTGAGTTTCGTTATAAAGAGTTTACACTGTAAATGATGTACTCACCTTCTCACCTGCATGCTATTACTTAAAACTATGTATACTTACAACTAATACCTAATTCTATTGTGAAACAAATAGGTTCCTACTTACCTTATTGAGTCATATATAATGCTTAGTACTGTACTTTTAAAATGTGTAGTAAACAGACATGTAGGCACTTATTTACCATTTGAAAACCTGTTATTCATTTTTACATTACAGTCCGCTTTAAGAATTTGTTTTATATTACTTTGAAAAATTGTTAGGTTTAGAAACAATAAGTTAGTTATTAACCCAATTAATTGTATTTGTAAAAGGACATAGGGTCCTTTTGGTGGGCGGTATGTTCGATCGTATTATGTACTTTAGTTGCCTCAATACAGAGCTGCGAAACAGTCGTGTCATTTTATTTAAAAACAGCAAAAATCCCCCAAACCTCACAATCAACCTTACGTCGTCACCAGCCTCAGTAGTGAGAATATTATAGGCAGTCAATATTAATAACCGACTTCAAAATAGAAGGAGGTTGTCAATTCGATTATATGGTTTTTTTATGCCGGTGGAATATGATTCAGAATTAGGAACTGAACCCTGTTATTTTTCTTTCTTTCATAATCAACAGCCTATTAATGTTCCCACTGCTGGGACACAGGCCTCCTCTCTTTGAGAGGGAATGGGCTATAATCTACCACGCGGGCCCAGTGCGGATTGGTAGATGTCACATGTCTTCGAATTTCTGGGTTCTAAGACATGCCGGTTTCCTCACGATGTTTTCCTTCACCGTTTAGAGAGCAGCGGTGATGAAATAAATTACACAAAGTAATGTGCCTGGCTGGGTTCGAACCCACCACCTGCTGTTCGTAAGTCGGGGCTGCCACCACTGGGCCACCGCTGCTATGTTTACTGGGCCCTTACACCCTGTATAACTACACTGCACTGTAAGATCCCCTTGACACAATAATATTTTCCTCATCATCGACAACCCTAGTTCGAGTTCATCCCTATTCTACACTGTGACTGCTATGAGTAAGAACACGGTAACTTGTATAATTGTATTATTTCTAGCGACAATTATTATCGAAAGCAATAACTTTGTCGCTAGTTCGGTAATAGTTTTTGATTGAAAGTCGCTTTTGCTCGGTTTTCTGTTCAGTGGCTACTTGGGAGTTGTAAAGATTAGATTTGAGATTGTGAAGTCTAACATAAGATTTCTAGGTACTGTTAGTTTGACGCATTATAAAATATATTAAGCATTATGGATCGTGGTAGTTGACAATAGGTATATCGAAAATGATTACAAAAAATAAATCAGCACAGAATGCTGTATTTTTGGCACTTTCCCAGTTGATAGAGATGCTTGTATAGTTAGTTGGTATAGTTAGTAAATAATTTATATGAATAAAAATTTAATAAAAAAAACCGGCCAAGTGCGAGTCGGACTCGCGCACCGAGGGTTCCGTAAAAAAAATATATTATGTGATGTAACTAAAAATTTATGGTTTTCGTAATTATTCCTTTATCTATGCTATAAGACGTTGCTTCGTACCAAATTTCAAGATTCTGAGTTCACGGGAAGTACCCTGTAGGTTTTGATTCCCTTGCGAGTGTCGAAAATTTGCGGCATAAACGGGAGTATCTTTTGATCGCGTTGACTTAGAAGTTTGATTTTTTCACAGCTCCAAGAGACCATAGACTTGAGTATTTGATATGAATTTCAGCTTGATACCTCCACGCGTTCCTGAGAAAAAAGGTCTTGACAGACAGACAGACGGACAACAAAGTGATCCTATAAGGGTTCCGTTTTTTCCTTTTGAGGTACGGAACCCTAAAAACGAACATATTTAAATGCGAATCCCAATGAGTCCGTTTCAAATTCAGCATTACATCCTATTACATCAAATCAACACCGCAATCCAATAAAATCAATTAAATAAAAAGTCAATAATAAATTATCTAGACTCAAACAAAAATGCCACATACCGGCTTCCAGCATGAGAGTGGCCTCGTTTGATTTTATTGCCCCCGAGGTTACCTACTACATGTAGGTACAGTTATAGACTAGTGGGTAAGCGAGGGTATGCTTGCGTCCCGTCACGGCTGCGGCTTGTTCATAAGAGATACCGCGGCCTCGACATAAAGGGCCAAGAAGGAACATGGGTGTTTTTTAGTCAGTAGAAGTCTGACACTCCCTTTCGCTCTGCTCAAGAGCGGGAGGGGTTATTTGATGATTTTCCACCAGCCAAAAAAAAAAGGGTATATATGCTTGCGTTTGGCGTGATTTCATCAACTGATTGTGTGTAATATTAAAAAGGTATTAGTCGGGGTTTGTTACATTTGCTAACACGGTATGACTGCTGGAGAAACAAAATCTAACAAAATAACAGCTGATTACATCGTCATCATCTGCCTAGCCTTCTTTCAAATACGGGGACGGCTTTCCAGTCAGTTTGGGAGAGATTATCAATCTGATCTCCAAACCATTTTTTGTAGAAACGCATCCCGGGAGCCGTGGAGACAAATCGCCGGGATCCGTGTTACGTCAAATCGGATCCCGGGATCGGTGGAGACAGACCCGTATTGGGTAGTACGATACCCTTAAATAAGACTTCGTGGTAGTGTGCCCCTTGTCAGATTTTTGGGCTACTGAATGTACCTTTAACTACAATCAAAGATCTACAAATGATAGCCGGGACTAACGGTTCCACGTGCTGTCCGAGGCACGGAGGAAACTCGGTATGTAATGTGTAGTCACCCATCCACAGATTAACCTAGGCAAGCGCACCAGAAGACTGATACGAAGGGCTGCTTTTATTTACCCATGAGATCCTCAACAAATATTTACCTACCAAAAGTCTAAAACTCAAATATCTCCTACAAATCTACTTATCCAACTGCCTATCTAAGCTTGAACATATAACCAACGCTACGAAACCAGACAGACTGAAACGTGAACACGAATTAATGTTCACACTCACACACATACCCCACTAACTCACACTACTACACACTCCCACTACACACTACACTATAAATCAAATCGCCCCTCCCACATCCGGCCGCAGCCATCTTTGAGATCTCACATCCGGTGTCAAGAGTAAACGAGACAGGAATATACATAGTTTCTGTAAGAGTGAAAGAGATCGATAGATGTTTGTGATTTTTGATTTATTTTACAATTTGTATGGAGCTTTGAAGAGCTTTCGTGATCAGTGAGTAGAATTCAATTAGTTGGTTCGGTGGATTTTCGATACTTTGTGCCTATTGTTTTATGATGTGTCCTTAGCAGTCAGAGTTAAGGTATCTTCGTCTCGCTGAAAAAGGGGTAGGTAGGGACGTAAGGTTTTACTAAGCGCCACGATAAGTACAATTTATCAGTAGCATTTTGAGCAGCGGTGGCCCAGTGGTGGCGACCCCGGCTTACGAACAGTCGTGGGTTTGGCCCTAGTCAGCTGCATTACTTTGTTCACCACGGAAAACATCGTCAGGAAACCGACATGTCTTAGAACCAAAAATACCTACAAAGACATGTGACATCTACAAACTCGCATTGGGCCCACGTGGTGGATTATAGCCCATCCCTCTCCTCCCTATAGAGAGGAGGCCTGAGTTCCTGCAGTGGGAACATTATAGGCTGATGATGATGGCGCATTGTCAAATCAAGCCATTTTCTTCGGAAGTACGTAGAAAATGGCTTGAGTACAGCATAAGTCTATAATGCCCCCATTACTGGGACTCCTGTCCTGCTTGCCAGCAATGGGGATATAATAGACTACCTCCTCTATTAGAGAAAATGCCTGTTCTTCTCCATAAAGATCTACTATTTGGAACGTGCAACTACAGTATTTTCTATTCCTTGTGACTGTGTATCGCAGTTTCGCTTTCTTTGTTTTTCTGACATTCAAAAATACGGCCTGTAATGGTCTAATTATAATAAATGTTTTGAGTTTAAGATATTTTCGTTTCGCTGAAAAAGGGGTAGGTTGCTAATTACTAAGCGCCATCTATGATAAGTACAACGTATTACGAGTTAAAACCTAGCCTTTTCCCAACTGTGTTGGGGTCGGCTTCCAGCCTAACTGGATGCAGCTGAATACTAGTATTTTACATGGAGCGACTGCCTATCTGACTTTTTTGAAGGCTTGACTGGGTCATACGATAACCTTTGGTAAGACATGGCAGGTGATCGACCAATGAGTCAGTAAGGTATATTACTTTTTACCCACGACGGAACGGAGCATCTATATGCGTTTAGGGTGAGAGATGTGTGTGCACTTTTTTTAAGTTCCCTAGGTGGGAACTAAAAAAAATCTTGTAAACTAATTTTCCGATTTTGATGTGGTTTTCAATAACGGGTTTGTGCTCGATGAGTTCATGTTCTTAAACAGGTGTCATGACTGTAACTCATTAGGGGGCGCCATAATACTCGTATTAGTGCAAAACAATGTTTGGCGCAGTGGCTCAAGCAATGGACTGCTGCGCTGCGTGTCGCGGGTTCGATCCCCGCACGGATCAAATATTTGTAAGACCTACAGATAGTTGTTCCGGGTCTGGGTATGTGAGTTCAAATGTTTGTGAACGCACCCACGATACAGGAGAAATTTCTAGTGTGGGGCAACTTAAAAAAAAAATGTTGCAATGTAATCAAAACGAAATGTCCGATTACAATTCTGTTTTCAGCAATATGTACGTGGTAGTTTATTGGTTGAGATAGGTCTCTCAAAACGGTGAAGGATAACATCGTGAGGAAACCGGCATGTCTTAGAACCAAAATAAAAATTCGAGGACTTGTGAGATTTACCAACCTACACTAGGCCCGCGTGGTTGATTATAGCTCATCCCTCTCCTAGAGAGGAGGCCTGAGTCCTTACAGTGGGAACATTTTAAACTAGTAGTGATGATGTATTTAATCTTTGGGCCTCAGTAGCCTAACAATAAAATGATTAATTTATTGATTAATAACTTTTACGATTGTAAAGTTTAGCTATCAAATCTAGTTGGATTCTGTTTAAATTATTATGTGAAAAGTGTCTTCCACACTACAATTTTTGCGTACAGTTGACGGCTTCGTGATAATTTCGACGTAAAGAGAATAGGAAACCTGAGTCTCTTTACTATGAATGGAACCCTAAGACATTATTCATTCCGTATTCATTTTTTATTGCATATTTGAATACGCAATAAAAACAAATACACCAATAATCCACTACACATTTGCGCAGAACAATCATAATTTAAAAATAAAATCGTAAGGATCAGGTGTGCGCCCCAACCCTTAAGTGAAACGAACTAATAAAAATATATCCCACTCCCTCCCACTCACACAAAGTCATATATTACTGTTTCACTCATAAACGACTTCTGTCAAACTGGCTGACTTAATGGTTATTGATTTCGATTTAATGGCGAGGGGATTTGAACTGTATTTTTATGAGAGGTAGGATCAATTTTGTTCGAAGGTTTTTTTATGTAGCCAATGGAACATGGACTCTTGGTTGTGGCCTGAGGTGTAGCGATAATGTGAAAGACGTGATGGCTTTAGTTTTGAAAAATAAAAGTTGCTTAAAATTCTTTAGTCAAAGTAACTTTTTATTAGCGACAACGATTATAGGAAATTCAAAGAAGAAGAGAGGAGATATTTGTGGCTAAATAATAACTGGCTGTTACAGCTAGTCGGGTCAATCTTAAGGTTAAGCCGCGTTTGCCTAGGTTGGTCCGTGGATGGGTAACCACCCATTGCATACCAAGTTTCCTCCGTGCTTCGGAAAGTACGTCAAGCCGTTGGTCATTTGAAGATTTTGACAGTTGTTACAGAATGTCAGTGGCCCAAAAGTTTAACAACCATTCTTACCAAACGGTAGCGTGTTAAAATATTGATATTCAGTTGTATCCGGTTAGACTTGAAGCCAGACACAATATAGTTTTGAAAGGGTTAAGTAAGCTGATAATGGTCATAGAAAATTCTGAAGCTACACAAAAGATAGCAATAAACGTGGCTCTGACTAACTTTATAGCACCTGTGGCAGATAAAATCTTTCAGAGTTACTTTACGTAATAAGAAGAAGAATCTAAGCTATAAAACATAAGTAATTGCCTAATCTTAGGAATAACTTCACGACATAATATGTGACAAAAGCTAAATTCCATTACAACAGACTGAATTCAGACTCTATTGTTACACAGGTTCAATCAAAAATCAACTGAGACTACATAGAGCTAAAGTAAATTTTCGAATACCATGTTACTAACAATAAAATTAATCACATCGATGCTGCAAAGTAAGGCCTCACTCTAAATAATCGCTGTTCTCCAGGCCACAGCCGGGCCTTTTGAATTTGGACTCCCACTTTAAAAGTTAGAAATTCAAGCCAAACATTCGTTTTTCCCCATCCATTTCATCCAAAACCCTATCCTTTACAATCTAAAGTTGAAATTCGTGTACGAAATTTCGAGGACTTGTGACCTTCTGAGTTCGGTTGAATATTAATACAGGGTTGGATTTAGGGTTTTATAGGCGGATTAAAATCGCATTAATCAGTGTCTGTTACTGCAGATTTAACTCTCGGTATAAACAGTTAAGTGTTAGGGTACGATGGATTCTGTGGACTGGCGTGTGCAGCGAGGTTTTATTGAAGGAATATAATTATATCATAGTGTCTCATTGGTCTAGAGGTTGTAAATATGAGGTCCTGGGTGTGGTGCCGAGGAATGTAATTGAGGTCTGGTTCTTGGGACTTTTTCATGACACACACCTCTTCTTTATAAGAAAGAATGACCTATATAATCCACTGTTGGATGGATTATATAGGTCATTCTTTTTAGTCTAGTGCGGGTCGGTAGATATCTTGTCTTCGTATTTTGGTTTGGTTCAATTTAGGACAAATTCCTTAATAATTATTATTAAAGAGATAAAGTTTGTATTGGGAGACAATCTATGAAACTACTCATTTGATTTAAAAACTTATTTCACCAATGGAAATCTACACTAGTGAAATAATTATTCTAAGAGACAATACTCTGCTTAAAACAATAGCTATAGTTATTGCATTAAAATAATTATTTTAAGAGACAATAGGTACTCTGGTTGCTAACTCCAAAATAATTTCCTAAACACAAACGACCAAAACACTTTTGACGGCAACATCCCACCGTAATACCAAGCTTACAGTCGCAAGGAGTAGGTACAGTCGGGATTAAAGCGCAAAATCACTGCCATTAGCATTTAATTTTACAAATGAATCTTTAATTCTCTGCCTTCTACTCTCTTCTGCTTTGTTTAAGTCAGAATGTCGAATACGCCACGTTTTGTTTTTTATTGTTCCTTTTTTCAGCTATTCAAAATTTTAAAAGTGATTTTCTATTTCGTTCGCCTTTTGTTCAGCCATTTACTTGACATTATCAAGAGGTAGGTAATGTCGTTCGTAAGAAATAATCCCTGAAAGATCTTATCCTATAAAAAACGAAATCTGAAGAATACTTTTACCGATAGTAAAGTAGTTATTATTATATTATGATTCTTCCTTAAGGTGGGTGTGTGGTATAGTGTTAAATATTTTGTAACATAACATAACTTCACGGCATTTACGTAATGATAAACAGGTTCATTCTTCTGTCATATGTACGAGTCTCATGCAATGGGGCGTACGTGAGTTTACTGCCTTTATCTAGATATTCATGTCATTATAATATATATCCGTCTTTATTTCGTACAATAAAGACGTAATGGCTAGAAATCTTAATCTTTTCGGTGTAAACAAAAAGTCAAACTTTCCCTATATACAAAGTAAAACGTAAAATGAAAACTAAGTCCAAAAAAAGTCAAAACGAAATTAACAAAATAAAACCAATCGCAACTCCCAAACATAAACTTAATAAAAGCCAGAAACATCCATTACAAAATTACCATAACGCATGAACAACGAACAATGAAAATGTGATCCAATTTGTGCGAGGAAAGAAAGTGTCAAAAAGATAAAGGTAGTAACGAGGGGCCCGACGTTGTGCCCTGCGGCACGCCAGACGGGGACGCCTTTACCACTTTAAGCTTTGTATTATTTTGGTCTTTGGGACCCCCGGTATGAAAAGGAAAGTGTAATTTCGTTACGCTTTGAGATGTCGACGCGACAATCTAATTATTTTCGGATGGTGTGGTAGGTTCACCTTGTCAAAAGCCTCTCAGTGTTCTACGGCGTGATTTAATTAATGAGTCTTGCTTTAATTGTCAAGTTTTATTTGAAAGAGCAGTGTTTAAAGTTGATTTGTTAAGCAAATAGAATACTTAATTGTAACTAAATGCCTATTTTATCTAGTTATTTAAAATATATTAATGTATTTTATACGAACTGTATCTTGAGTAGATTCCATGCAGATCTGGGAACGAAAGAAAAAATAGAATGTATCAGTTGCTCATTACAGCTCAAGTTGTTATAAAATTAATTGTCTCTCATTGGTCAATTCATTAGGGGGCACATATTATTAACCCATAATAATTGTATAAATTTAATGTCGCAGTACATTCGTAATTTTCGTAGAATTAATTATTTTTATTAAGAATGACTGAATTGAGATTTAAAAAAAATTTGCATGGAAATCCAAAAGCATACATTTCGCAAGACCTTATCAATTACATGTTCACTACTAAGAAAAATGTCAAAAAACAGTTCGTAAAATATGATTCGGTAAAAATCCGGACTAAAATATTATTATTTGTAAGTGTACGTAATTCTCTGTGTCGGTGTATCACCTTGACGCCTTCGCTCTTTGATTTTAGGTGAAGTGCAGACCATGACCTGAGATGCATTTTATACAATAGTACGTTCCTGTGTGTCCAGACTTCTCCATTGACGAAGATGGGCAGAGACCATTAAATTATTGCATCGCCTGTCCAAATTATTATTAAAATTAAATCTAGTTGCATTTCACGCGGTTAAACATCTCACTTTATAACGAAGGGTGCTCATTTGAATGTGAGCGGTCGCTTGGGGGCGAACGCTTTGTAGTTTTTCCTTAATTATCTGTTTGCGGATTCCCACTCATTAAAATGTGGGTGTGTTACTGTGTACTGAGTTTCGCCTTATTAGATTCAGCTTTAGGGCATTACGTGATTTGTGAATGGTTTTGATTCTCTGCTTTAGTTTTGTGGTCGTTATTGTTATTGTGTGAATGTTCTGCATTTATTATTTTAGGATGCTTTGTGGGAATGGTAACGTTATTTAAATTCACAGCGTGATAGAAAGTATAAGCGTGTCCCTGCTTAGCTGATGAGAACGAGAGTAATAACACCAAACAAAAATCTATTTTGTTTAAAGTATGAAATAAGGATGCCGCTGGAAGGTACTTGAAAAGGGTTAGGAAAAAGTTTCATTCAGTTCAGGATCCGGGACCGTGACGTCTTAAAGCAGTATTATTTTAAACTTACTTCAGAGTGGAAAAGAGATGGAGTTATAACATCTAGCGCTATCGTCGTTTCGGTAACCACTCAGATCTTTCGATTGGGAAAAACCATTTAGAATTTTCACCTTTCAATCTCAGGGTAGAGTTTATCTGAATGTGAATCATTTAGACCTGAGAAGCAGTTTAACAAATCAAGTCATTTCCGGAGCAAAACGCTAATCACAATCACACATTATTTCTAGTTGACAGAAACAATATTGAACGGGATGTGGAATGTCTCTTTCCCTAACAAAATGCATTGATGACAGAATCTATTGTGTTGTAACGTAAAGTAGCAGACATAGTTATTAAGTTAATGTTGCGAGTTAATCATTGCAATTTAAACTTTATATCAATGAAGTTAAAGTGACATGAGCTTGTGATTTGGAGCTATTATAACAATAGAAAATGTTGCTAGAGGGTCAAGGGTTGTGTGAACTAATTTCTGACGAAAATTGGGAAGTTAAATACTTATACTTTAACTTAACTAAGTTCTATTTCTTTTTCCTTCCATTCACTGCATAGACTTAGCTGGCGAAATGTGGGTTATTGTAATTCCATTACTGTCTAAGTCTTCGGGGAATACAAACGTAATGGTATCAAAAATTTTTTCTCTCTTAGTTTTTAAAGATTTTCAAAAGAAATACTAAACTAAACTTAATACTAAACTTTCGTAATTTGATGTTATACTGAAAAACTATTGAATTACATCCAGTAACATCACAGTAATATATAAAATAACACTTAAAAGCGTAAGTAGCTAGAAAAGACTTCATGTCAACTCTAACACAAAGTGTTTGGGTGATTTTGGAATGGGGACTCAAAATGTTCGTAAGAACCAAAATTTCTAATCCCTCCAAATCATCTTACGCCCATCAAATCCTTCACCAACCCATTAGACACTCCTAAAGACCATTTAAATTTTTACACCACATCCATCTTCCCGAACTAAACTAACAATCGTATGCATGACTTAGTCAGTAGAATAAAAAACTATACTTTTAACTGTTAAGCCATCATTTGTATACAGGGCGGGAGAGCCACGTGCCGCCACGTGGTCTTCAATATCGTCTCTTATAAGCACAAGCTGTGCATTATGCACAACCCTTCTTTCTTTTGGTGTTTAAGGCTCATCACGGTTGTTATTTTTCTGGTTGCTGTGTTAGTCATGTGGAAGAGTTGAATTTTGTGTTTTGTTACTTGTCTAGTTCCTCACTGTAATAGTAGTTTCTTTTAAAGTAAAACAAGTTCCTAACATAAGTAACATAGATTACTTAATAAGTTATATTTTTTATCCATCAGGATCTACTGTACTGCAAACCCTAACTTTTGTTTCGCAATTCTAAGGTTTTTTTACGATGCAGTAGTAGGTAAATTAATGACAAAGAGGAAAGAGGTAACAAGAATAAGACAGGCATAGAAGGGTAAAAAAAAAAAAGAGAGGCCTTCATGTTGTAGATAAATCTCAGGCTATGAATGATGATAATTACGATGCAAAAGTTATTTCTAACAGTACCTAAGTAATTAAACAGTTTAGAAAAACATAAAAATATCTAGCTTTAGCTCAGGCTATTAAAGGTCCATCCAATATAACTGCCACAAAAATAATTACTCAAGCACTTCACCCAAAATTAGCCATACCCACCAAAAATATAACCTCATCAAATAATTCGCAGGACGGACCCAGTCAAAATCGGACCGTACTCTGTTAGAGCCAGCGTCCATTCTCCGCTAACAATGAAATACGAGGGTGGGCTGTCTATATGAATATCTTCACGCCTAATTGACTCGTATGCGTGCGACAGGGCGCGTACAACAGATCTGTTAGCTTTTTATGGCAATATGAAATGTTATGACATGTTTGGACTTGGCTCGGATGTGGGAACTGGTATTTACTTTGTGTAATCTTCTTTGGCAAATATTGGATTTGATTCGCGTGGTGTGTGGGAAGTTGCGAGTTTATTCAATGTTTTTGGAGTTGATAGAAATAATGACGATAGTATCAAATCTAGTAGAGAGGCAGATGAAAACTAAAACAAGCCTAAAAGTTATGAAAAGTCAAAGTTAGAAGTAAGCTCGTCGAAGTCAGCAATCATAATTTTCTTGTATTATCATTTCTTACAGCTTTAATAAGCTGCTACACAGTAGAAGTCTGACACTCCCCTTCGGGGGTCATTTGGTGATGTGCAAAAAAAAGAGGAACCATATTTAGTGCACTTTGCTAGTAACTTCGTCTACTATAAATCTTGGGGCAAACAGCCGTCAGTGAGTGAGACAGAAAGAATATTAAATTCTAGTTCCCTGATCCTATTTCCTATGGTCAGAAAAGATTTGAAATCAAACCAAGACCTACAAAGCAACGAAGGTGTGAAAACGAGGCAAAATCAGATCGTGTCTACTCTCGCACTATTCAAATCTTCAATCAATGTTCATTAAAGTGTGTTATAATCACTTTACAGGAGCGACAAATTAGTGATTGAGAGTTAATCAGGTGGCTTTGAACTTGTATTCGCGTCTGTACGTAATTATTCATGCGGCGCGTCTGTGTCACCAAGGGTCGAGACAAAGAGATTTTCTGGTGATGGAAAAATCATAAATGTGTCCGGTAGATATAAGCTATCGAAATGTTATGTCCATTCTTTTGAATTATTTGTAGAAATACGAAAAGCTTACAAAACAATTCAAAATCATAATCGTACGCGTTCGATATAATATTTAGCGAAATAGTAAGCAACTGCTATACAAACTTAATCTCATTTTCATCATTATTTTTGTTCTTAAACCAATAAAAAATCTAGAGTAGCTCCAGATTAGTCCAGATGAAAGTATTCATATACGTGCGGTTTAAAGTAGCTATTTAAAAAATAAAATATTACCACTTACACTGACTTTTATATAACAGGTAACTATTAAAAGTTTGTATTATCATATTCTCCAGGTTATCTTTTAGAATATTGTTTACGATTCATGATTCAAATATTAATAACTGTGCGTTTACACTAGCGATACCTTCACATAAATGTATTATATTTACACCCTTATTTCATTTTTTTTCTAATTTATCCATTTTTTCTTAATTGATATCTTAATTAGCTAGCTATTGCTGTTTATGATATCTTTTTACTCTGTACGCTCTTAACTTGCACGTCTTTCTACATCGTTCTCACATAATAAGTAATATAATTGTATGATTTCAACAAGTATCAATATTTTAGACTAAAGAGTGTCCATGGTGAGTTACTTGCCCATTCTTCTCCATGATAGAGATCTATGCAGTATGCTTTAGAATAGGCAACTACAATACTTTTACAAGTTATTATGCCTTGTGACTTAAGCTTTGCTTTCTTTGTTTTTCGGATATTCAGAAGTGCCTGTAATTGTCTAATTATTATTGAAATTAATGCATTGAGTTACATGTGAAAGTTTCGCTATTGCGAACAAACAGTTACACCACAAATTAAAATGAACTCACCGTCTTTGTTCATTCCCATGGCGAGGCATTTCTTGAGTCTGCAAGCTTGGCACTGGTTCCTGTGTGCCTTGTCTACTACGCAGCGGCCGGTGCCCGCTTGACATCTGCCAACAAAGTGTCATGGTATGAGTTATTTGCAAAGGTAGCCCTTAAAATTGGACTATCAGTATTACATTTTAGAGCTTTATTTTGTATCTAACCAACTTATTTTAACACTTTACACCATCCACGCAAACAAGTTAAATTGGTTGAACATAAAAATCAAGTTAATGTTTCTGGTAACTTGATGTGTTGGCGTCTATACATTAAGCACATAAAATCAGTCAGAATCAGAATGAAAAAAAACTAAAAAGAAGTTAACAATACGGTCTTCTTCTTATCGTGTGGTGTGTGGGTAGTAAGGTCTAACGACTCCACACACCCTAGTGTCAGAGTTTCTAAACCGCCTCAAGAACCTCTGACATGGTTTGACGACCGCCAAATACGGTAATAAACAGATAAAATCAAAATCAACGTCAGAAAAGTAAACATAAACAAAACATATTTTTCTTATTTTCAATGGCTTAGCTTCCAAAATATCGTGATTTTAGAGAAAACATCAGATTATATTTTACAAATGATAGAACAGTCAATAAATATTGTATTGTCATGAAATGCCGAAACATTTCAATTCACGATTGCCACTTGTATCAAAACGATATAGTGTGTAAGACAACAAAACAATACATCAATTAAGATTACCCCTCATACAGAAATAAGATACTGCTCAATCAAACTATCCGCTAAGATAAATATGCTCAGAAAATGAATGCGCCTGTTGTTTTAGCAATTCCTGTTCGTCTATTTGAGTTAATGTTGCTATAGAAAAACTTAAGGAATAAAACACGCTTTTTCCAAATGTATATTTTACAGTCATCATCAGCCTATAATGTTCCCACTGCAGGGACTCAGGCCTCCTCTCTAGGAGAGGGATGGGCTATAACCCACCACGCGGGCTCAGTGCGGATTGGTAGATGTCACATATCTTCGAATTTTTTGGTTCTAAGACATGCCGGTTTCCTCACGATGTTTTCCTTCACCGTTCTAAGAGCAGCGGTAATTAAATAAATTACACAAAGTAATGCGCCTGACGGGCTTCGAACCCACGAGTCACTGTTCGTAAGTCGGGGCCGCCACCACTGGGCCACCACTGCTCTCCTATTTTATTACATTACTATTTTACAGTAGGTATAGCATATTTATATTTTGGTTTTTCTGTCTTTCTATTAATGCTGATCAAATACTTCTTGATGTTCAATACTTCAATGTCAGCAGGCAATAGAATTAAACTTGGTAGTACAACCCACTGTTTCCATTTAGTATTATAATTATGTACTGTATTATTGTTTTTTTTTACATAATACTAATAAACTTATTACTAATGTTCAATAATTAAGAGCCGCTTTGTAGACATTAAATCTGTGCCGCTGAATTAGTACTTACTAAAAAACCCAAACACAAAAAGAACCTTTGATCATCATCACCACAGCTCCCAAAAAGATTCCAATTCGCTCCTTCTTCGCTTCTATTACAACGAAACCTTTATACCCCACAAAAATCTGCTACCACAGAAACTAATACAGATTAAAGATATTTCATTACCGATAATCCCATCTGTAATAGGCTTACGACTACGTTGACATTTGTTGCAATTCTATATAAAAGGGACCGGGCCGAGTATAGCTCCCTGTTTCACGCCACTTTAGTTTTTGAATTGTAATAGCGGTTTGAGTTAGGTGCCAGGTTTTTTGATGTTCTGTTGTAAGGAGAGTGTATTACGGTTCAAATATGGTGAAATTTTGTACTAGAGAAGTATATTTATAGTTGTGTGTAGTCTATCAAAGGCTGTTTTGAGAAATTTTGTTGTGAAGTTATGGAATGAAAATCTCAAATTATAAGAAACAGTGTTGTTAAAATTCTTTTTGCAAATACTGTCGTATTAAACGCACGCTATGTGAATCCACCTAATAATAAAACATTTTTTAAAACTAAACTGGCCTTGACTCAAACGACTAGATTTCAAGAGTATGTTACATGTACAAATGTTGTCAAATGTAATAATGAATGAGTTTATTACGTAAAATAACATCACACATTTATTTCCTTAAGGTTGAGCAGAGGTGTACAAACCAGTACCTACACTCACATTGCGCCAATAATAAATTAAGATATGAAGTCTCATTTATAACAAGACAAGCCCAATTTCATCAACCGGGCGCAAATCCCTTACGGTCTGTTGCTGTGAAATAGATTATGAAAATGAATAAATGTAGATGTAATTTTAATTCGATGGTGTAGGTAATGTTGCAAAAATGTTCATTTTTTTTTACTAATTATAACTACTTACTACATCAGCAAACATGATTCTCCTAAAATCAATAGAGCATGAACCCCACAAAAAAATCGTCCATCCACACAAAGAAGCTGCAGAAAATCAATTTGTGAATCGTAAAGCTGGTACACATGTCACACTTGACCATCTATCATAAGGGTGGCACACAATATTAATAACATTAGGACGGGTAGCGAATTAATTGAATCGCCACTTAAGTAGGGGAGCCAAATGTTAAACAGTTTTTAATGTTATCTGTCAGATCTGCACTTGCCCTTATTTTTTGCAGGTCTTTAGTGGTGTTAGGAACTTGATTTATTTTACCTTTTAATTTTAAATAAAAATTGTGGAATACAACAAAATGATTATGAATATTTAATTTTTGTTCCATGTTGAAAGATTGTGAAATGCTGTAATATCATTTAAATATTTTGGAGTTCTGACATTCGGTTTCCTTTGTACAAACGGTAAAACTCCAAATGATTTTAAATCGTGAACTGTTGATGGTTAGGTTTAAAATTGAATAAGAAAATTTATCAGTCTGTGGTAACTTGATGCGATGGCGACTGTATTATTGTGATTTAAATAATCCCGTACATCTCCAGTTGAGGCGATGCTGTTCTCTTGTAGCGTTGTATTTAATTGCTCCTAAAGGGATGGAGGCATTAAACCGTCTTCTGCTACGTAGGATGTGCACGGAGAGGTTCGTAATTTTATCTGCAAAGTCCATTTATTTACCAGCCTTACATTCATACATAGTCTAACCGTAAGTCACAGACACAGTAGAAAGAGAAAGAAAGAAAGAAAAGAAAGAAAAAGACGACGAGACGATTCTGCAGGCCTACATTATCTTAAAAACCAAAGCTAAGTGGTATATGTTCTTAGTTTTGCTGTGAGTTGGTGCCTTTCATCATCTTCACCATCATCCACAGTCTTGTCCAGTTCAGTTTCTTTGAATGTGCCAATCTTCGCTTCTGTGCTAGTCTCCTGTGTATCCTCACAAAAACTTAATCGTGACATCAAAGACGTTCTAACAGTCGAAAAAACGTAATTTTTGTTTCAATCTTTAGACGAACAAATATTTATAAATCATACCAGCAAAATACAACATAATTCAGTGGAAATAAAAACTCGGAATTAATTTACATCATATTTAAATACCCCTCGATTGACGGTGTTAGGGCGTGAACAGAGTACAAGCGCGGTAGCGATTTAGTAAAGTTGGATATTTTATTATTAGTTTAATCTTTTAGAGTACGAATTTACAAAAATAGTGACTATTTAAAGCTGTGCATTACCTGACAGTGAATAACATGAACGATTAAAAAAAAAGTTCAATGCCACTAATTATGATAATGATGATACTTAATAAAATCTCAATCTTCTCATATTCAGAAAATATCCAACGCCTTTTCTATTTCGAAACGTTATCCAAACATTAATCAATATTTTCATTAACTCCAAGATCTCTATCAAATCGCCATCCGCCACTCACTCTGTCCCCACTCCAACTCGGGTCACAGATGTACCAAAAATTACAGAAGCATTCTCTTCTGCTATGGATTAAGTGGGTTCAAGTGCTCAAACATCCCCACATTCTTTCTATTGTCATTTTTGGTATGGCATCGCAGATGAGGTACTGTTTGTTTTCTTGTTGCAATTTTTGGTAGAGATTTTGGGATTATGTTCAAATGTTTGTTTTGATTTCTGTGTTGTTTAAGTTATGTAGGATGTTTGAGTGTCAAGCTCCAGTTGAAATTACAGTCTTCATATCGAACAAGAAGTTTTATTTAGTCGAAACCACCAGCATCACAACTGGAGCTTGACACTCAAACAGTGGTCCTTCGAGCCGGATCGAAGGACCGGATATGCGTGTAAATATCTATATAAATAAAAAGAGAAGTCCTGACTGACTGACTGATTGACTGACTGACTCATCAACGCCCAGCCCAAACCCTTGGATCTAGAAAGCTGAAATTTTGCACAGAGGTTCCCTTTATAATGTAGACAAGGAATAAGGAAGGATTTTTCGAAATTCAACCCATAAGGGAGTTAAATAGGGAATGAAAGTTTGTATGGAAAATCGTCATTTTCACGCAGGCGAAGCCGCTGGCAAAAGCTAGTGTATGATATGCGTATAAGGATGATGCGTGTATGATCTGGTTGACTTCTTTTGTCTAGAATCTCGTTGGTACTATTTTGTCTAAAGGGCTTATTTTACAATTGCGACGGATTTTACTATCAGATTTTTTTTTTATCAGAATGGTCAGTGCTCGAACCAAATGCATAAAGACACTGTTGTCTTTATGCATTTGGTTCGAGCACTGACTATTCTGATAAGACCGGTTAGAGTACAGATGTTTAGTTCGATGGTCGATGGATCGAACTCCTTCAATATGACCACACATTTTTGTTTGTATTTCATAATATAATATCTGCTAGATTGGCTCTAGCGCCCTGGCTACGTCGTCACTAGTGACATTAATCGTAGAAGTAGTTTAATATGATTTTGTATAGTTGATTTATAACAATGGCGGTGGCATAATCTGTCTGAATTAAAACCCTCTCTAAATAAATTTTAAAAAATATGACGGCATCTTTCTGATACACGGTGTGCCTTTGTTTCAAACGTCCCAAATTACTAGTTTCAGGTTTGTCAATACAGACTGACTCAATTGTTATTTGTAATTCTGTGTCATCACGTTATTATACTTTTTGGTTGTCTACTATTGATTTAGTTGGCGAACATCCGCTGTTGAACTGTGTCACAGATGTGACCCCAACGTTCGTTGATACTTTCTCTTTTAGATTGCAGTGTATTGTTTTTCGTGGTGTATTCGATTTCCATTCTTTTGGCATCGGTTTCAGTGACATTAAAGCTTTATCTATGAGCATTCTATATTACTCAGACGACATTTAAAAGGACTGATATAAAACTTTTTGGTAGCGAGTGTCAGGCCCATACTCGTTTGATTTTTAACATATCGGTAGCGTATGCTAATAGAGTCGCTCAAGCACTTATCAAGTATTTCTTTTCTTATCCTGCTAGAAGTTATTAGCAGATCATCCCCAACATTTAGAAGAAAAAACATGTACGGAAGATAACTCATTAACTACCCAAGCAATCTAATTTATGCGAGCTTTGAAATCAAAGTAGAATCACGTAAATCGGCCCATAAATCACAGATTCAAATGAAAAACCTCGTTAGATGTGTATGAAAATTCATTTTCTAAGGCTTTTGAAAAGATTCCGATGGAAAAACCCACCAGGCTTGTAATAACTATAAACACACATCAAAACAAAAGTTTCTACGAGACAAACACACCAAAATTAGATCACTCAAACATTACCAGTATTATTTGAACAATTGTATTAAGTGTACCAATTGCAATAATCAGAATAACAAGTGAAACTATCATTTCGTCATGTGTTTGTGTTATATTTGTTATTTCAAATAGAACTGCGTGTTTTTTTGGAAAACGTTGATTGCTCAACTGTTTTGTGTATGAGCAATAATAGTTTAATGATGTGTCTCTTTGTCATCATTTTAGCAGAATTTCTGTATTGACTATGTTACATTCGGACTGATTGACACTATTTGATGAATTGTAACACAACGTCAAACCTGTAATCCCTGAAGGAGGCTTAGGCGTACCTTATATTACACCCGCATTTTGCCAGTTATGTTTTTTTTTTTTTTTTTAAGTCGCTCCAGGCTCCGTGTGTGCTACTGTAAAACCCAATAATATCTTGCCCGACCTAGGAATCGAAAGATCTCATGTGCAGCATTCGCACTTCAGGTTAAAAGTAGTTACTAACCTGTATATAAGTTTCCTCCTAACAGATCTCTTGAAGAACCCACTGCATCCATTGCAAGCGAGGATGCCGTAGTGTTTACCAGAGCTGGTGTCCCCACAGACCACGCAGATCAATCCTGCAAGAAATAGTGCTGTTTAAATTAAGTTTATCTCGTCCAAGGCAATAGGGGATCTGACAAAAAAAAACTAATTAGTTCGTCAGATAGATTTCCAAAAAATATTGAACACCTATTTTTTCTTTTTCACATTAACAAAAAATGAAGACGATACAGTGCTTCGAAAACTCGTGAACTCCTCGAAAACGTTACATGTTAGTACATTTTTAACCCACGAGTGACGTCATGACGCTTTTTATCTTCGTCAATTTTTATTAATTCGTTAAAACAAAAAACACGTATCCAATATTTTTCGATAATCTAACTGACGGACTAAACAGAATCATATTTTTTGACTCAGTCCGATCCCCTATTTTACCACCATTACTACTATTTTTTTCCAACTAAGTTGAGGTCGTCTTCCAGTCTAACCGGATGCAGCTGAATACCAGAATTTTACATGATTCTCTGTAGTCATATTTCAAAATTGTATCTTAAAACTAGGAGTTATTCTATTGAAATTTCTAAAATCTTGATTCTCCTTTTATTGTTCTTATAAGAGAGAAATAGATCAGATACCTTTTCCATTTTGTTTCTACAGAGTACCGGAAAAATAGATAATCTATACTTAATTACCTATAGGTCATACAAGTACCTGTTTGTTCAGCAGCCTATCGCTTAGTCACTGCGCCAACCATGTCATAGATTTGACGATGTTGTTGCGATTTGCGCAAGCTTTTGCCTTCTAAAGCCTGCAATACATGTTGGCCGAGCTTAGACCAACGCGAGCCTAGACAAATTGACACAAGGCAAGCGCTACTGTCTAGACGTTCGGCAAGTTTGAAGAAAGCCAATGCATAGCGCTCGGACAAACATGTGAACACCATTGACCGAGCGCGCGCGAGTGCCTTTGATTTGTGCAGAAAAACCGACACCGCTCCGAAGTGAGGCAAGTGATCGCGAGCGACTGCAAGTTATGACAAGCTACGCCAAATGAGGTCTATACACGTTGACGCTCGTCTTCACTCGCCCAACTAGGCGAGTGACACCGAGCGATAGCAAGACAAGGCTAATGTACCGTCTACATGTTGGTATTGGCCTTCACTCGACAACGCTCGGCCAACATGTATTGCAGGCTTTACATACACACAAGCTTCCAGATGGAAGCATTGGCGTTGATGTTATTGAACTCGATATTCTTTCTTTACCGTGCGATCAGTGACCTGGTGACAGAGTTTCTAAGCCACCCTTGGATCGCAGAGATGGCTTTACATGCCGTTAAGAAATACCTTTCAGGCATGCTGGTTTCCTCAAGGTGTCCTCCCTGCTCAATGCTATTCTTACATCTTCTATTATCTATCTATCTATATTATATGTATATATAAATTATCTATATAAATAAAAAGAGAAGTCCTGACTGACTGACTCATCAACGCCCTGCCCAAACCGTTTTTTTTTTAATCTTTTTTTTTTTTTTTAAACATTTCCCCACACTAGGAATTTCTCCTGTATCGTGGGTGCGTTTACAAACATTTAAACTCACATACACAAACACACCCAGACCCGAAACAATTATCTGTAGGCCATACAAATATTTGTTCCGTGCGGGGATCGAACCCGCGACACGCAACGCAGCAGTCCAATCGCTCAGCCACTGCGCCAACCGTGCCTTCGTACCTAGAAAGTTTAACCGTTGGACCTAGAAAGCTGAAATTTTGCACACTGAGGGAGTTAAATTGGGGATGATTGATTCGGACAGCGCTTGGACTAATATATTTTAACAGTGAGTGATTAATAACTGGAAAAAGTTCTAACAAAGGACGGTGTTGTGAATATGAACCAGTGACCAATAACCCGGAGAGTGCGGTGCAATAGATTACCGTATACATGGTCACAAAAACGAAACTTAAATCGGTAATCTGTACTAATAACAGGCCGATATTTTCGAACTGTATGTCTAAGAAGTTCGTAGCGCGGAGGTTAAGAATTGAGCCGGCGAAAACAAAGTGTGTAGGTTCTATTCCCTGCCATACAAATATCTTTTTGTGATTTTATACTACCATTTTATTCTTTTGGTGGTGAATTGGTAAACTAACCTCTAATTGACGCAAATAAAAATGGATGACAATATTACCTATCGCAATATTAGATTGTTCAGATCAAGTTCACTATGTGACATTACTGCGGACAATTCAGCGCTTTTTGACACGACAATGATGAGTCTGCCCAATACGTCTATAAATACGAGTCAATCCATAATTGATCTGCAGGAAAAAGTTAAGCAGTTATCTAATGAATTACAAAGTGCCCACCAAGAAATAGAAAACTTAAATACAGAAAATTTCCGACTCAAAACAGACGTACAAAAATATATTAAGGTGGTAAATGCATACAAAGAGGTACATGCTGACACGAAAAATTCGACACCACCCTCGGGGCGAAAACGAAAAAGTTTACAAAATAAATTAACGCCTGTGACTTACAAAAAGCAACAAATTGCATTGCCACAGAAACAAAAAGTAACCGAAGAAAATAACATTACGCCAACAAAAATGGTTTCAAATACAAGAATGCTTGAAAGTAGCACGTCTTCAGACATTGAATTAATAACATCAAATTCGACCTCGCACCACCCTGATGATACTCAAACAAATATAATAATCAAAAGTCCGCAACAAAACACCGACACAAAGATTTTAATAAATGCAGTTATACATTGTAACGGTGACCATGAAACTGACGCAAATGCAACAGCCTACAACAGCGGAGTTCAGGCTAAAACGCTGAAACCGATCACACGACCAGAATTATCATCAAGTTCGAATTATATTGACATAAATACGAAGAAAATTATTATCATTGCGGATCAACAGGGACGATTTATTCAGAGAACTCTGCAAAAACTCTTGGGTAAAGATTTTTCAGTCCGATGTTTTTGGAAGCCAGGAGCATCTCTACAAGAGGTTTTAGGCACAGAAAGAACAGAAATAAGCCTATTGACTAAAAACGACTTCGTGATTGTTTTGGGTGGTGTTAATGATAAAAACCCAGAAGAATTTCAACTCGGTCTTATGCAATTTTTAAATACTACCAAAAACACGAATGTTATCATTTCTGAAGTACTATTTAATACTCATTTAAATGAAAGAAAGTTAAATTATAGAGTGAAATTTATCTGTTCTCAGTACACTCATGCAACATATGTAAACATGAATTTCTCAACGTATGTTCCAAAGTATCGCTTTCTATCACTTCACACATCACAATTATTGCTTAGAGAAATTTTGAAAACTGGTTATAAACAAAACTATGACAAATACAATCTCAAACAAAATCTTAATACTTATACATTGAATCCTACTACTAGTGACAAATGTACTCAGACATTAACGCAAACAGTACAAAACAATTTAAATTTAGAAAATGAGAATAGAGTAGCATATACTGAGCAAAATCGAGTTCACCGTAAACTGATAACTGACCAATCAACTCAAACTTGTGACATTCCTGATGACAATATTATTAACTGCGACTTGTCTATATGTACGGACAAAGCGCCTAATGCTGGTAATAATAATCTTTTTCGTGTATAACTATGTAAATATCCTACATCAAAATGTCAATGGCCTGATTGGTAAGTCGGACCTACTTACTCTCCATTTAGAGGAATTATGGGATAAGGGACAGAGCATTGACTTATTATGTATCACGGAACACAATATGCTAAATGGAGATCAGTTACATCTATCTATCCCTAATTATGAATTAGCTACGTTCTCAATGCGGAATACTAGGCATGGTGGATCTTGCATTCTTATAAAACGCATGCATAAGTATAAAAGCATTGATCTTAGTAAATTTCACGTAGATAATATCCTTGAATGCTGTGCAATAGAATTAGTAATACATAATTTAATAGTGATTTGCCTCTACAGACCACCCAAAATGAAGACTGACTGTTTAGAACAATTTTTTGCTAACTTGAATGGTATTTTACGAAAGTGTAGTCTCGGTATTTCTAAGAAGGTGGTTATTTGTGGTGATTTTAATATAGACACTTTGTCTCAATCAAAGTCATCTAATAATTTTCAAGCTCTCCTTTTAAACTATGACCTAAAAATTGGAATTCGTCAGCCTACACGACTAGCTAGTGGTAAATGCATAGACAATATCGCCCATAATATCAGAGGTAGTAAATGTACAGTACTTGATCTTGCGCTATCTGATCATACTGCCCAAGTGATTAGATGTCCTGTAAAAAAACCTGTTCCATTAAGCACTGGTATGCTCTAAAGCGCGACTATTGCCAAGAAAACTTTATTGACTCTCTACGTAATCTTAGTTTTAGTGAAGTCTATCTACACGACAATCCCGAGGGAGCATTTAACAGTTTCTATGACCTATTTATGCTTTTCTATGACCTTTGTTTTCCTTTAAGAAGAGTGAGAATCACTCTACGTAAAAAATCTAAATGGATTTCTAAGGGAATAAGGCTCAGTAGTAAGCGTAAAAGAGAAATGTTATGGCAATACAGGCGAGCCCCTACTTCTAAAAATACACTTTTACTAAAGCAATATACTGCCCGTTTAAAGAAAATAATAACATTGACCCAAAAATCTCAGAATGGTTTTCACATAAAGTCAGCAAGAAATAAATCTAAAGCCACTTGGAGCATTATCAATAAAAATAAGATTAACTATCCTAGAGAAAATATACCTGAATATTTGACAATAAATGATAATAAAATACAAAAACCGAGACTAATTGCAGAAGCTTTTAATGACTTTTTTATAGACGAAATTCAACCTAATAATTCTAGTCCTTTCTATAAAAATATTGATATGAATTGTAACTCCATATTTATTTCTCCTACGGTATCAGCAGACATAGTCGCTAGTATAACTTCTTTAAATAATACCAATAGCCATGGATATGATGGCATAATTACAAAAGTGGTCAAACATGTAGCGCCATTAATAGGACCAGCTATGAGTTATATCATTAATCTTTGCATCGAATGTGGCCATTTCCCGGACAAATTAAAAATTACTATTATAAAACCTATTCATAAAAAAGATGACAAAAGTATCATGGGTAATTATAGACCGATAGCACTTATTCCAATTTTTTCCAAAATTATAGAAAAGGTGATATTTAATAGCCTTTCATCATTTTTTAAAAAGCATGATCTCATAGCCAGAGAACAATTTGGATTTAGGAAAGGTAAATCAATTAATATGGCGATTTATGATGCGATCCAGACAATCGTATCTAATGTTGATGCTAGAACTCCAGTGGCGGCTCTGTTTATGGATATGTCTAAAGCCTTCGACCATGTAGATCATAGTATCCTGATAAACAAATTAGAGCGTTATGGTATCAGAGGGACGGCTTTAAACTTACTTCAATCTTATCTTTCCAATCGCACTCAAATCACAGCGATAAATAGGCTATGTGCAAAGTCGAAAGTCGAAAGAACATATATGTCGCGTCCTAGGAGAACTACTTACGGTGTGCCCCAGGGTAGCATTCTTGGCCCTCCATTATTTAACATTTATATTAATGATATGCCGAAGGTCAGTAAGCACCAGATGGTCTTATTTGCTGATGACAGCACTATTTTATTCTTTAATAATGACATAAATATTCTTGAAAATGACATAAATAACGATCTTAAAAATATAATAAACTGGTTAGTTAGTAATAATCTTAAAATAAATCTTGACAAAACTAAAATAATGACATTTAATCAACGAACAAATAAACCGAAACTTAATATACAATATGAAAACGTGGCAATCTCTGAAACTGACATCACAAAATTTCTGGGCCTGTATATAGACAATCATTTGACTTGGAAACACCATATCGACACTTTATCTAAGAAGCTAAGTCAATTTGCGTTTGCTTTGTACAAACTTTCGAAAACGGTAAACCGCCTTACAGTACGAATAGCTTATAATGCTTATGTTGCTTCTAGCATTAGGTATGGAATCATATTCTGGGGCAACTCCACTGACAGAGACATTGCTTTTAAAGCTCAGAAGAAATGCTTGCGATCGTTTACCAAGCTACAATCAATTGATAGCTGCAAACCATTGTTTGAGGAACTTGGTCTGCTGACTCTACCGTCTATGTACATATTTGAAATGGGAGTGTTTGTTCGCTGTAACCTACATTTATATGAAAAACTACGTTCTCAACGTTATCAGAATACCATTCATGTTAATTCTCATAAAACCGCATTTTTCGGGAAAAGTGTGCTAGGAATGGCCCCAAAAATATACAACAATATACCAGCAGCTATTAGAAATAAAGAGAGTCTAGGTTCCTTTAAGAGGTCTTTATTTAAATTTCTATTAGATAGATGTTACTACTCCATCACTGAGTTTACTTCGGATAAACGGAGGTATGACGATTCCGACTTGCTGGTTAGTCATTTATGATTTTATTGACTGAGTAACGACTGTGTTAATTTTGTATTTTTTTCAAATTGTGATGACCTATTTACTGACATATTTTTTATTTTATTTTTATTTCTTATTGTACCTACTTGACATATATTATTTTGAATTATTTTTATTGTGATCTGTTGACATGCCACTTTAAATTATACGTAATTAATATGTTAATGTAATTTTGTACGCCATCTAATGGCAAAACATAGTGCTCATTTTAACAAAGACTATCTGTAATACTTACCTATGTTTTACAAAATAAATAAATGAAATGAAATGAAATGAAAGTTTGTCTGGAAAATCGTCATTTTTATAGTTAAACCGACATCCACGCGGGCGAAGCCGTGGGCAAAAGCTAGTCTATAATATTACTGAAGGATGACTGATGCCAACCTGTCTTACCCAAATGGTTGGTCTTCTTTGAGGGTGGGTCTGGTAGCCAAGGTCTGAGAGCTGGTGGTGCGAGGGCGGCAGCAACCAACGCGGCTGATGATGGTGGGGACCAGCGGAGAGGTGATGTGTTGCCTTCACCTGATGGAGAGGAAATGGTTAGTTCATGGGTAACATTCTCATCAAATGTATTTGTGTAGCGTGTTTGGATTTAACAACGCATGAATTTACAATAATAGGGGATTGAACAAAAAAATCTAATTAGTCCGCCAGATAGATTTCCAACAAAAAATTATGGACACATTTTTTTTTCATCTTAACAAAAGATGAAGATCGAAAAGTCGTGTCAAGTCTTATGACGTCACAAGGTCAGTACTTTTTTACACAGAAAGTGACGTCACAAGCCCCCACTCATAATCTTTGACACGTTTGTTTTCGTCAATTTTTATTCATTTATCCAATATTTTTCGATAATTTATAATTTAACAGACGGACTAATTAGATTTTTCTGTTGAAATACCCTAATACAATCTTCTTCTTCTTAAAGTTGCGTGTCGATGACAATCTAAACCGGTTGGCCCAGAGCTGAGCTACTAAGATGACGATAAAGGCGCGGCTCCACCGCAGTGCACGCTGTGCACGGACACCACGTAGTCAAACAAATTAATACACGCAGCTAAAATACGCCGATTGCCCGTGCACAGCATGCGCCGCGGTGGGCCCGCGCCCTTAGTACAGTCGAAATAGAATCATCTCTCCGTACCAACCCTACAGGAATAGCAGCGTGAACATACAATACTTTAATAGCATCACACTACCCTCAAAATATTTAATCTCGATAGAGCTAATAAAATAACCATTGCAAATCACACCCTTTCCTTTTAATAGATTTCCACTTTTCATATTGAGGGGTCTCTACCCTACAAAGACCTCAAAAAGTAAACGAATTTGAACCATAATACTGGGGACATAAGGATGGTGATTTGGGAGAATAATGCATAGATTAAGGCCAAAAGTGTTGAATCAATTAAGTGATTGAGGAGCAGACGAACAAATTGATTGTAGGGTGGGAATTTAAAGGAATTTTGTATCGTTGTACTGATGACTAAATAAATAATAATATTTAATTTATTTCTGTCAACGAGTAAGTTATATAAAAGCTAAGGATTCTATAGTATTAAAAAAAAATAACAAATTATGTGAAATTTTAGCCATCGCGAACGATTGAAAAAAACAGATGATAAAATTAGCAGATCGATTTAATATATATCGATCGCGTTGATGTCTTTTGAAGGAATAAATAGAGGAGTTTGAAATTATTTTTCACCAAAAATAAAATTGGAAAGGCAATTTTTTTCCTTTTAGTTTTTTTTTCTAAACAGAAACAGTTACACTTTTGTAGAAAACCACTGAATATTTTTTTTATAAACGACAAAACATTTCTAAGTGCCCGGTTCAGAATGATGCACTGAATACTTGGGAACCGTGTTAGCGTTGCCGCGTCGGTGTGCCTTCCACCCTGTATACCTACATACTCATATTAATTCAAAATAACAAACATTATGCCATAATAATCACCCGAAATAAAAGCAAACCCTATCAAATCAAAAAGGTCAGACCCACTCCCCAACCACTCAACAGAAATAGAATTACCAATCAGTGACAATAACATTACTACTCTAGTGCAGTAACAACTGATTGTTCGAATGCAATTTAAGTGCACCCTGTAGCCTTTTCCCAACTATGTTCTGGTCTGGTTTCCCTTTCATCATCTTCAATTTGAATCTATCCAGATGCAACTATCAAAATAAAAAGATTATTTAGATTATTTTTCAAGACTAAAGATGATAATTATCATCTTTAGTCTTGAAAAATAAAATGCGTTTTTCTAAAACAATCATTCAAAGGGCTATTGGAGAGGGTTATGCTCGAAGTTTCCTTGCGTGATCGAATAAAAAATGAAGACATTCGCAGAAAATCAAGTTACCAACGACGTATTGCTTAACTTAAAAAGCAGTGGCCGCAGTGGGCAGAGCACATTGCTCGCAAAACAGATGGCCGATGGGGCCAAAAAGTTCTGGAGTGACAACCGCGAACCAGAAGACTTTGCGTTATAAGGCCTGCCACTAGGTGAACTGGTGAAGGTTGCGGTCATCCGCTAGATACGAGACGCACGAGAACAGTCACAGTGGTGACACTTGGAGGAAGACTATGTCCAGCAGTGGACGTCTTTCGGCTGAAATGATGTTGATGAATCACTTAAAAAAAAGAGGAGATACCATAAAAATAATACTCCTAGAAATGGCATTACCAATTAGCACCAATAACAATATAACTAATGCAGTTACGTATAATTCACGGAATGCAGTTGAAGTGTAGTCTGTTTATTTATTTACCTATATTCAGTGTCCGGCAGTTGACACGTAGGGGATAGAGTTTGAATAAGGATAGAGGAGGACATGATTTGCCTGTCGGGCTGCGCGTTGTTCGAAAGAGATACCGCGGCTCCGGACACAAAGGACTCATGCTGTATGGGAGCGCCGGTCTCAAAACTGCAAATGTAAGTTTGTTTTATTTTATAATGAAATTCATAGTTCGGAGGCAGGTAGGCAGGGTGGTTAATCAGTTTTGTAAGTTTACATATTTTGATGGGCACCTACGGAACCCTACATTGTGCATGGTCCCATATGAACTTGCCGGTTTTTCGCATTAAAAAGTAGCCTATGACCTTTCTCAGCCTCTAGACTATCTGTGTACCAAATTTTTTCGTGAAAGGGCGACAGACACTTATAATACGAACACTTACAATATTAGTAAGAGTAATTTTCTTCATTTTTTGGCAAAAAAATGTTTCCACGTCGTAGCAATACTTCTATCAAACTGAAAATTCTCACCAAACTCACCTCCGCCACTTCTATCCGCTCAAAACTCTATACCGAACGAGATAATTCGTTGTGGAGATGTCACACACACACTCCCTAACTACATTTGTGCCACTATTTGCGGCTAACACAATTGTCCCGCCTCTCGTTATGCCTTCTATGCTCTTTTAATCATTTAGTTTACGAGATAATGTATCTTTTGTGAGGCTGTGAAGATTTCGCTTTTTTAATCTAAAGCTGAAGTTTTTTTTTTTTTTTTGGAGGTTGGGAAATCATCGAATGATCTCTCCCGCTCTGGGTAGAGCGGTAGGGAGTGTCAGTCTTCTTCTGGCTAAAAACCACCCATGTTCCTTCTTAGCTCTTTATATCGAGGCCGCGGTATCTCTTTCGAACAACCTGCAGCCCCGACGGGGTAGTGCGACCCTGAATGTTGAATATGAAAAGTGTGATGATATACAGAACCGCTGTTTATAACAACGTAGCGTAGTTCATAATAGGGGATCGGACTGACTCAAAAAAATATGATTCAGTTTAGTTCGTCAGTTAGATTATCGAAAAACATTGGATACGTGTTTTTTGTTTTATCAAAACAATAAAAAATGGGTCGTTCGTCGTTTCGCACCACGAGCGGTTCGGACCGCGCGGCCGCGGTGTGAAACGCAGAAGAGCTCTTAAGAATGGGCTGTTTCGCACCACGGCGGTTCTTGGAGCGCCGAGTGGTGTGAATCGACCAATAGCTCTTAGGAATGGGGCGATTCGAACCACTATGTTTAGATACGAGCTAATTTCAAAGTTTGTATGTACAGTCGAGTAGAAAAAACGGATCATTCCCACTAGTTCTACTGCACAGTCCTACGATAGAACTAGTGGGAACTTTTTTAATTTTTTTTTCCCACTAGTTCTACGTTAAAGGATGTTACAAAATCGTCAAACCAGCGGGACTCAAGTTTCTGATTCGTTCTATCACACAGATTAGGGTACAACTACGGCACAAACTACCAGGAGAATAGAAGTAGGCAGGAGGTACTGAAAACATTTTTTTTTGGAGATTTAAAAAAAAAGATAGGTAGTAAAGTCCCACAAACTACCAGGAGAACAGAAGTAGGAAGGAGGTATTGGATCTTTAAATAAAATGTTTTCAGTATGTACCTCCTGCCTACTTCTATTCTCCTGGTAGTTTGTGCTGTAGTTACTCCCTAAACTGTGTGATAGAACGAATGAGAAACTTGAGTCCCGCTGGTTTTACGAATTTGTAACACCCTTTTAACGTAGAACTTATATCGCTGTTTTATTTTGTGCCTGACTGTACTTTACGCATTATTACTAAGAAAACTTTTTGTTTCATTCGCGGTTCGAATAAACCCATTCAAATTCTCCTATGGTCGATTCACACCGCGGTCCGAAACAGCCCATTCTTAAGAGCTCTTCTGCGTTTCACACCGCGGTCCGAACCGCTCGTGGTGCGAAACGACGAACGACCCTAAAAAATGACGAAGATAAAGCGCGTCAAAGATCATGGAGTAGGGCTTGAAACGTCAATAAATTGAAGGTTCAAAATGTACTATCATAATAATATGACGTCACACGAGTTTTCGAAGCACTGTATCTTCTTCATTTTTTTTTTTTACGTAAAAAAAGAAAAAATACGTGGTTAATATTTTTTGGAAATCTATCTGACGGACTAATTAGTTTTTCTTTTGTCCGATCCCCTATTATCTAAAAACATCATTGGAAAAGAGCATAGCAAGCATACATGCGATATATTTTTTGCATATCCTCAAAATTGCCGCCGCCGGCAAGTTAACTCAATTGAAAATAGTTTTATTTTCCTCGGTGAAAAAATCACTCCAAAAATATTTCAGTTTTTGGTGTCGTTTTTCATTGTTACACATTTTTCGGTCTAGCCTCTCAGCCGCAAACGGACGAAAACGCGAAATAAGTAACTCCGTTTCAAAACCTTGCAAAAACCAACATACAGGACAAAATCCTCTACAGCTACCTACCTACCTACATTCAAGCACAAACGACTACGAATCACATCGCACGATCCCCACAATATGTGAGCAATATAAAATCAATATGGAACAAGATTGCTCCCCCGAGGATCGCGCACATGGGACCTGATATTGCGCGGGGTTCAAACGGTATATTGATATTATGATTTGGGTTAAAACGGGATTTTTGGGTTGAGAGAGCTGTGAAAGAGTATGATGTTGGGTGAGCGGGTTCTGCGATTAAGGGTTGATAGTTTGGGCCGCGGATTTAAGTACGAGATGGCGTGGCCTCGGCACAAGGGCAAAGAAGGAACATGGGTTCGGTTTTTAGTCAGTAGAAGTCTGACACTCTCCTTCGCCCAAGAGTGGGGGGGGGGGGTCATTTGATGATTTTTCCACCCAACAAAAAAAAAGGGTTGATAGTTTGATGATGTTGATAGCGAGTGTAAAGGAAACGATGGTAGGATTATGTGATGGGATGATATAAAAGAAAACTGGTCAAGTGCAAGTCGGACTTGCACATGAAGGGTTCCGTACCATGACTTCTTATAGGTTTTCCTGTAATCTATACGTGTTGAACTATTTTCTGTATTTTTTTCAGAATTTTAGGCTTAGTAGTTTCGGAGATATGGGGAAGGGAATGGTCGGACAGACAGACAGACACACGAGTGATCCTATAAGGGTTCCGTTTATTTCCTTAAGAGGTACGGAACCCTAAAAAGGAGTAAACGATAGCGTGGCGATTGACAGAGGAGAATGGAGGAAAAATACGAGTTTTGCCAAGTAACAGTTCTAGGGCAGGGAGATGATGGTAGCGTAAGTAAATTGTTTTATCATTTAAACTGTTAAAGGGTTATGGGCCTACGCTCAAGCTTCACCACACTCTTGGTTCACACTTCACGGTACATCGCGCGTATGGTTGGTAAAACTGTATTACCATTACCAACCACACGCGCGATGTACTGTGTGCACTGTGTAATCGCGCAGGTAAGACTGTGGTGAGGAGTGAGCGTGTGGTAGGCGCATTAATTATGCGCCTGCCACACGCATTAATATTATTTTGATTATTTGTGCTGTGGGCATCGGATATGATTCCCTTGTGAATTAATCTCGAATTCGAACCCAAAACACGCACCTCTGATTTTTCGGATTCATATAGGTATTATGTGTATATCGTATAACCTTCCACCTTCGGTGAAGGAAAAACATAGAGAGGAAAGAAATCAGCAAGCCAGAGAAATATTTCTACACTGCATGTAGGTAAAGATATGCCAGAATCCCATGGACAACATAAAAACTCTGACACCAGGCACTCATCATCTACCTATAATGTTCCCACTGCAGGGACTCAGGCCTCCTCTCTAGGAGAAGGATGGGGTGGATTGGTAAATCAAAACAAATCAAATCAAAATTCATTCCCGTCGGGGCCGCGGATTTTTGTACTAGATGACGTGGCCTCGGCGCAAGGGCAAAGAAGGAACATGGGTTCGGTTTTTAGTCAGTAGAAGTCTGACACTCCCCTTCGCTCTGCCCAAGAGCGGGGGGGGGGTCATTCGATGATTTTCCACCCACCAAAAAAAAAAAAAGGCTGACAATCAGCACTTTTCGAAGGTCAAAATTTACTTTACTTTACTATTTACATTTTTATAAGACAGTCCCCCAAGACGGGCGTCTGTCTTATAAAAATGTATTCATCGACACTTCCTAGTGTTTAGCTGGAAAGAAGAAGTGGCGGAACAAACTTCCCAACAGATATGGTAGAATACTAACCACATTAGACACTAACCGTAACCACACGACAAAGAAAGAAGAAACATTTATTTAAATTAAACAATTCAATAAGTTCCTGTAAATAATCAGAATATTGATGCCTCACGCCCACTGCTCAACCGAGACGGCGCTCGACGAAGCATAAGCCGCAATCAATCGTTTGACAGCAGTGCAATTAATAATAATAATAATAATATTCCACAACTATCACACAACGCCATCTAGTCCCAAGCTAAGCAGAGCTTGTGTTATGGGTACTAGACAACTGATAAACATACTTATATATTTCTAAATACATACATATTATAGATAAATTACACCCAGACACAGAACAAATGATCGTGCTCATCACACAAACATTTGTCCTGGGTGGGAATCGAACCCACGACCTCCGGCATAGCAGTTAGGGTCACTAACCACTAGACCAACAGGCCAGTCAATCAATTCAATCAATCAATTGATTCAGTCAATTGATTCATAATGAGATCAGTGGGGTTACCATGATTGCTTAAAGCAAGATTGTTTTAATTTTATTTCAGTGCAGGAAAGTTACAGAGCTATACAAAGAATATTATTTGTTTTAATTTATTTCTTTCTTTTCTTCTTTGTAGTCGTGTTCTTCATTACTGAAGGTCGTGTCCCTGATGAAAGTCCTTCATAGTTCTAACAATATGTCTTCCTTAGAGCATTTGCAACAGAGAGTCCAGTGGACTGCAGTAACTTGGTCACACCAACGGTTAGGTGATCGACCGCGGGGTCTCTTTCCTTCGATCTTGCCCAACATTAATTTATTTAGGGGGATTTAAATAAGATTTTTTTTTATTTAAAATTAAGATTTATTTATGTTTTATTTATTTGAGTTATGTAGTTATCTAGCGCTATCTGTTTTCCCCACTGGAATAATATTAAAGCAATCCTGCTTTAAGATGTCATGATAAGCCACCTGCTCTCTATTAAAATACCCATCTTAAATTAACTGTCTTTCTCCTACTGCAATGAGTAATCTTTTGATAGCACATCATTCCGAAACTCCCACATCTAAACTCATCGATATTTATTTTTCAAATTCAGTTGTTCCTTACATTTTGATCCAGTACTCTATAGGTATTGCTCTTTTTGGGAAACGGGTTCCAAATGATGATTGATGTGAAATGCTGTCGAAAATTATCTCTTACACAAACTTGTCTAAGCTGACCACTGGTCCAGTGATAATAAAATACACACAACACAATCATGAATTCGAAAAATCAGAGGTTCGTGTCTTGGCAGTGTGGGTTCGAACTATAACTTGGCAGTCCGACGTTCACTACACTAGACTAGCACTGCTACCTTACTCACAATCACAACTGCCTTTAAACGCCTAATTGACTGAACCGATTTATACTACATAATTTGAAAGAGAGACAATCTGGAACCCCATTGGGGCTGCGGGTTGTTCGTAAGAGATACCGCGGCCTCGGCACAAAGACCTAAAAAGGAACATGGGTGATTTTTAGTCAGTAGAAGTCTGACACTCCCTACCGCTCTGCCCAGAGCTTGAGGAGTCATTTGATGAATTCCCACCCCCCAAAAAAGACAATCTGAAACCTAGCAAAAAACACGTGTAGCTACATTCCTTTCATCCTGAAATAGTATATTTCATTATAAGTGCGGAAAGCCTGTCATTGCAACGAGTTCCGACAAATGTCTAGCCGAGCCGAGGCACAGCCGACGGCGAGGGTAGACAGTCGGAACAAGTTGCAATGACGGTTCCGCACGTGTACTGAACAACTATTTTTAATACAGTTGCGAAAAAATGAAGCAATTTAATAAAATAATAAAACCGTAATTAAACTCGCAAAGAACATTTTTGAAAATGGCGCTTAACGTAAAAGAATCGCAGAGATTTTTTTTTCTTTACCTATTCTGGGTAGGCAAAGGGAACTATGCCCATACAGCCAAGTCTTCAGTAGATTTTTTTTATTGATATGAAATAAAAATGAAAACCTTTAACTCATTGAATCAAATAATTAAATCTGATATTGAAACAAATTAGTAGCTTCTTTAGAAATATTTGCATGAATCATAAAAACTTCTATGATTTTATTTAGTAAATACTTCGTGGTTGTTTTTTTTTTTTAATGGACATTATTTTGACAGTTGGGAAAGAGAACGCACGAGTTCGGGAAAGGTAAAGAAAAAGCACGAGTACGTAATAGCCCACATCCCGAACGCTATACGTCCCTGCAATACGCCACTTTTTGAGCAACTGTATTAAAAAAAAAATTACAGACGAAGTCACGCACAACAGCTAGTCTCAAGAACTCAACACAGCGCACAGAAAAACTGAAGCCTCCACAAATACCGATTTATGTCACAATACATTCACCGACACGAAACGGCGGAGAGCCATAAAAGAAAATTTTATAAGACACATAAAAAGTTCTGCCCCGAAATTGGAAGTCAGCGGGATGGAGAAAGCGACGCCTAAATCCCCGGTATCAGGATAAATCAATGTTTGTTTGTGTTAGAATGCCACTTACTGAGGGTAGGGGAAAACGTTGAGTCGGTACGTTGAGGTTGATATTTTTTATTTGTACCGTATTTTGGAGGAACTCGGAGGAGCTCGTGGCTTAATAAGAACTGCCACTCAGGTCGATCTTTAGGTAAAGCTGTGCTTGCCTAGGTCGGTCTGTGGATGGGTGACCGCCCGAAATACCGAGTTTCCTCCGTGCCTCGGAAAGCACATTAAGCTGTTGGTCCCGGCTGCCATATATATAGATCTTTGGCAGGCATTCGGCATTTGTTACAGGTAGTCAGTGACCTGAAATTCTGACATCCAGTCTTACCAAAGGGTATTATATTACCTGACAGTGACTGGCCTGTTGGTCTAGTGGTTAGTGACCCTAACTGCTATGCCGGAGGTCGTGGGTTCGATTCCCACCCAGGACAAATGTTTGTGTGATGAGCACGATCATTTGTTCTGTGTCTGGGTGTAATTTATCTATAATATGTATGTATTTAGAAATATATAAGTATGTTTATCATTTGTCTAGTACCCATAACACAAGCTCTGCTTAGCTTGGGACTAGATGGCGTTGTGTGATAGTTGTGGAATATTATATTATTATTATTATTATATTCGGTTTGGGCCCAATAGGTAGCCACGTTTATTGCAGCAGCAGAGGCGCTGTTCAGATCGCCAAGGGTGCATGTGTACGGGCATTTGGGACACTCCAGCAGGTGGGGCATTGTTTGATCCGGAGCGCCGCACTCGCACTCGGTGTTGGAGGAACCAATGATACCCCACTTTACCAGGTTATGTTTGCAACGGCCCACTTAGGTGCGCAATCTATTTAGGGCTTTCCAAATAGGCCACTGCAGTTCACTACCGGGAGACAGGTGTTCTTGAGGCTTCAAGAAGTCGTGAGGTGGTGAGCATCTCTCTTGCCATAGCTTGCTGCGTACTTTAGGTGGCCCATCTTAGATTGCCTGGGTATGTCGGCGAGTTTCGCTTAGGCATGCTGGTGTCCTCGTAATGTTGTCCGTCACCGAAGCAAATAATAATTTTACAATACGCATTTGACTCCGAAAAATCAGTGTTACGTGTCTTGGGTTCAAACTTGAGACCTTTAACATGGTAGTCCGACGGTCACAGAACTAGACAATCACTTCTGTTGTGGGTAAATAATAACAGCACTTCTTCTTCTTATCGTGTGGGCAGTAAGGTCTTACGACCCTACACACCCTAGTGTCAGAGTTTCTAAACCGCCGCAAGGGCCTCTGACATGGTTTGACGACCGCCATTTGGCGGCCGGGACCACCGGCTTATACGTGCCTTCCGAAGCACGGAACCATCTTTTTATCAGACAATCAGGTGATTCAAGCCTGCAATGTCCTAATCAAACTGGAAACAACTTCACAAAGTATATTTCCCGTGGGAATCAAACCCATGACCGGGTCACAAGGCAAACGCCTAAACCACTCGACCACGGAGGCAGTTAATAACAGCACTAGTCGACCTTCATTGCAGAAGTTGGCCCGAGGATGGGTGACTACCACATACCGAGGTCCCTTGCTACAGGTAGTCAGCGACCCGAAAGTTTGACAACCAGACTCACCAAGGGGTATCATACTACCCGTACTAACCGTTGCCGACTCGTAGTCACACCAGATTATCACACCAGTATGACTGGGTTGTGCAGGTCAGATGCATCTAGTTAGGCTGGAAGCTGACCCCAACATAGGAAACAGCTAGGCAGATGATGATTGTCTCTAGTATAAAATCGCATAATGGAACGCCAATACCTACACTTTGTTATTGGTACCTACGTTTTGATGGCAGGTGGAGTAAAACCGTGACCGGGGAACTTCCAAAGACTGGAAAGAGAAGTGTTTGTCATGCGGTGGGAGATGGGCAGACGACATTGTTGCCATCGCGGGAATATCCTGGATTAGGCTGGCCTACCCAGCAGTAGGTAAAATTGGACTGTGGATGATGATGATTTAAGCATAAAACTTAAAATGTTCACCATTAAATCTGAAGGCAATTGGAGCATTTAAGAGTCACCAGTATTAATAATACATAACATTGATCTGACAGCTCTTGAACGCTGTTTCGATGTGTTGACCGTGTTCTGTTTCAACGGCAAAATAGAGCTTCAGGTTCGAAAGAGATACCGCGGCCCGAACACAAAGGGCTAAGAAGTAACATAGGTGGTTTTTGACGTGATAACGTCTTATAATTCGATGGCCGGCTGCACGCACGAAAAAAGATGACGTCATGCGGCATTACCTCGCTCTGAGGCGTTCCATAGCAACGGCGTGTCAATTGTTTTGTTTTATTTTCTTACTAGCTTTTGCCAGTGGCTTCGCCCGCGTGAACATGTCGATTTTCCATACAAACTTTCATCCCCTATTTAAATCCCTTAGGGGTTGAATTTCGTAAAATCTTTCCTTATTCCTTGTCTACATTATAAAGGGAATCTCTGTGCAAAATTTCAGCTTTCTAGGTCCAAGGGTTTGGGCTGGGCGTTGATGAGTCAGTCAGTCAATCAGTCAGTCAGTCAGGACTTCTCTTTTTATTTATATAGATAGATAGATAGATGAACGTTGTCACGTTCAACTATCGTCAGTAAACCGATTTTACAGACAACCAATTTTTTAGACAGAAGAAGTCTGACACTCCCTTTCGCTTCGCCTTGATGATTTACCAACCTCATTCATCAGACTCTTTGTTTGCTTTCTAGAACAATGGACAAGCATCTTCTCTTATAACTACATTTTTGGTATAGAATGAATGCAATAGATTTGCATTCATTCTATACCAAAAAAATATATAAATAATGTATGATGAGTTCAATATTTACCGTCAAACGTTTTGAACTTTGTCGAAGTATTCGTTCCAGAGTTTTTTCTTTCGAATAAAAAAACTCAGAGTTTTATTAATACAACAAAGGCACAACGCCATAAAAGTCGTCTCCATTCCTTCCTTATCTCTCCAAGCAGTAGAAACTTTGTCGCTTGCCGTTTTATTTGGTTTTCTTTTGACGCGGCAGCCCTTGAGCCCGTCTGATTAATTTCACCCCCCACCCTGTAAGGGTAGGTTAGAAGTACCCGCGCCGGCGGAATAACGGATTTTGTTGCTGCCCGTTTTCAGATTCAGAAGGCGAATGGTTGGTCTTTATGTGGGTAATATTGTGTATACTCGTATGTGAGGTTCAGAAAGAACTTTTGTTCTAATAATTTATGAGAGATCGTCTTGATAAATATAAAATGTTGAAAAATTAATTAAGTAAATACAACATGCAATTATAGCGATTTCGTAGCTAGATAGTAACATCCGCTCCGATCAATCTTCTGGCTAAGCCACCCTTGCTTAGGTTGGTCTGTGACTAGGTGAGCTTTCTCCGAGTTTTCTCCGTGTATCGGATAGCACGTTAAGCCGTTGATCCCAGAAATCATTTGAAAATTTTTGACAGTCGTAACAGGTAGTCAATGGCCTGAAAGGCTGACAACCAGTCTTACCAATGGGTATCGTATTACCGAGTATTAACTGGGTTGTGGAGGTTTGATAGGCAGTCGCTCCAATGCTCCATGTGAAATATTGGTATTCAGCTGCATCAGGTTAGACTGGAAGCTGATCCCAATATAGTTGGGAAAAGGGTAGGCAGATGATGATTCACTTGTCTTTCAGTCGTTGTTGTGAGTTTCTCGGGCGGCTTAGTAGGCGACTCGGCCGCTGTAACTTGCCCGATCCGGTCGAGACAGGAATTTCATGACCAAGTAACACCAGTGTGACAGAGCAGTGTGAAGGTTGGTCAGGCGCCATTTTGATTTTGTCAATATGTCACAGTTTGACGCGGGTCCAGTTGACCAAAGGCTCTGTATCAATTTCCATAACATTGTGTTCATCTACCCGTTTTCACACTACCGCTATCCTGAGCTTTGGTTTTCAGCAAAAGTCTTAACTGTTCTAGGCTGGATATCCTGTCCTATACTATTCAATGAACAATATTTCACGTTCACGTTCTCCGAAACGATTTTGTCGAATTTGATGAAAGTTACACTATTTAGTTTACGGGGGCAAAAAATCGATCTGCATTTCTGGAAAATTCGTTTTCTTTATGTTCACCAGAACTCGGTCGCTCAGGTAGAGGTACTATGTAGCATTACCTAAGTTTCATTAGTACTCGTAAATAGGTATATTCCTACCAAACTCGTCATCCGTCATACAGAATCAATCTCAGTCAATCCCAAAAATAACGAACTTCAAACTAATCTATCAGCGCTAAAATGCTCAAACAAAATTGCTAAGTCCATTACATTCCTCGCTCAAATTATCCTATACACCGTCACACAGTGTTAATAAAATACCAAATATTCAAAACATGACGGCATTATGCCAAAATGAAATTTCAAATCCCCCTTCGCAGTATTGGTTGTTTTGTATTCAGCGAGCAACCTGACCGGGTAAAGTGGCAAATCATGGAGAGGCTGAAAATCAGTCAAATAGACCCCCGAGTTACTGGCTGTGACGGCCTGAATACTAATGCTGCCTTTGCCTGTCGAAAAAATATAAGTAGAAGTATGGCCGCCGCGCGGGAAATGGCGGCAAAATATTATCTGTTTGGTTGTGTTGGAGTGAATAAATATGGCGGGGGTTGGTGTGGTGCATATAATATACACACCTCAACACGGTCTAGGGATATTTCATACTCAATTAAATAACTCGAAAAGTACTGGCCGCATTGGAATCTTTAATACACCGATTTGTTTGTAATTTATCTCAGACTAATTCCAAATTCAAATTTTTGAAAATTCTTTTGTTTCGGTGGCATAAAAATGTCTTGATGTATAGGAGAGGGAATTTTCATTTGTGCGAAATTTATAAAACAATACGAATTACGTTTAGTTACAGTTTTTTTTCATTTTTAAACGAAAGATAAAGTTAAAATTGAGGTATTGTAGCCATGCAACGCCGGCATTTGACGAGGGCGGAGATGTTACGAGCTGTGGGAATGCTGGAAGCTGGATCTGTTCAGCGTAATGTTGCTGAGGCCATAGGGACCCATCAAAATGTAATTTCAAGATTGTGGACACGCTATCGTGCCACAGGTGAAGTAGCGGAGAGGCACCGGGGGCCAAGTCGCATCATTACCCCCAGACAAGACCGATTTTTGCAAATTACTGCGCGAGCTCAACCAAATGCAACGGCGACTCAATTGGTCCAAAGGCTGCGAGTGGAACACCAAGTGCTTGTGAGTGACCAAACTGTAAGAAGGCGACTGCATGAAAGCAATCTACGCTCTCGTAGACCACTCCGGGTCCCACCTTTACGGAGAGGCAATCGTGGACGACGATTAGAATGGGTTCGGAACCACGTGGACTGGGGCCGTGAGCAATGGTCCAATGTGCTGTTCACGGATGAATCCAGGCTCGGCTTCCATCCAGATTCACGAAGGACGCGTGTTTGGCGAGTTCCTGGACGATGGAGCCGTCTCCAGAACCCTCAGGAAGTTCACCCATACCAAGGAGGAACAATTATGGTTTGGGCAGGAATTCGTCTTGGAGGACGGACGGATCACGTTTGGGTGCGGGGCAATATGACGGCAGAACGATATGTCCAACAGGTGCTGGGGCCCGTAATCTTGCCCCACAGAACACAAATGGGGCAAGATTTCCTGTTCATGCACGACAATGCCCGGGCACACACGGCGAGAACGGTAGCAGCTTGGTTACATACACATAATGTTAGGGCCTTAGACTGGCCTGCTCAATCGCCAGATCTAAATCCCATTGAGCATGCGTGGGATATGCTGCAAAGAAGAGCTCTGAAGGAAGTTACTGAAAATTTGGCTACAGAAGATCAACTTTTTGCGCACCTCAGAAGGACATGGGACAATATTCCGCAGCAAGACATTGACAACCTTGTTCTGAGCATGCCGAATCGTTGCCGATGTGTTATGAACATCATGGGCGCTTTCTCAGACTACTAACTTAAAGTTTATAAACACAAATTAAATGATTATTCTATTTTTTTCAGTTTTACTCACAAATTAAAAGTTAATTCATATACGGTTTCCGTCTATGCTTCATTTTTTTCCATAAAATCCTGAAATTTTAATCAGTACCTTAACCATTATTAAAAAATGGTAGAATATTAAATAACGCATATTTTAAATATATACATGTCATATAAATAATTAACACATTGATAGTAATTCGCTTTTTTAAAAATATCCCTAGACCGTGTTGATGTGTGTAGTTTATTTATAAGATTTTCTAGCTATTAGAATATTTTCAAACTATACATTCAACAAAAAGTTTTGCACGGGTTGAAACCTTTTCAGAAATGTTGCTGTCATATCGTAGATATCAATAGGGTTCTAGTGGTTCTAGCATAGATATAGAATTCCGTAGATTGGTAATGCGTAGATTGGTAATGTCAACAATCAAACGAGACCAAAAACCATTGATCTAAGTCTGAGTATCTATATTTTATTTTGTTTGTTACAATAAGTACCTACATTTAATCTATTTTTCTAAGACTATGCATTTGTAAGACGCTATCTTAGCTGTCGATATCAACAAAAATTAGGCCATCGCATCACTAAAAAGTGAGGTTATAACTCCTTCGTATTTCTCTATTTGTTATTTCTCAAATACGTCGGTTTTAGGCATGCTAATTCATCTAGATCGTAAATAAAATAATGTTCTCATAATATTTTGCTTAAAGCCGGCTTATTAGATGCATTGTTATTGCAGAAATAACGATGTAAACAACTTGTAAACTTACTGGTGAAACGAGTAATCCTGGGGATTTTTCTTTTTGGAAGATTCACATCCTGGTACTGCACAAGAAACCATCGTATTATGGTAATTCAATCACGGGTTATCACTGTAGTTCACTTAAATAATTGCCGAAACGCTCGCGTAAACAGTTACCGGGGCCGGTATGGGCCGGTAGCAAATACGTGTTTTGGCCCTGTTAACAGCGTCACTTTCTCTCTCTTTCTAACACAGCAAAGTTCCGCTAAAGCGGGAGCTCTCATTCACTCTCAAGCCCAATCTACGGAATTCTATATCTATGGGTTCTAGTGACAAACAAAATTCTAGAGCGTAGAGCCATATTAATCTATGATAACATAAAAATTATAGCATTGTACGAGTATGTAAGTTTTTATACTTATTTGTAGAGACTCATCAACGCCCAGCCCAAACCCTTGGACCTAGAACGCTGAAATTTTGCACCGAGGTTCCCTTTATAATGTTGACAAGGAATAAGGAAGGATTTTTCAAAATCAAGGGAGTTAAAGGAGATTGAAGTTTGTATGGAAAATCGAGATTTTTGTAGTTAAACCGACATCCACGCGAGCGAAGCCGTGGGCAAAAGCTAGTAGGACCATAATATGAATTGCGTTCAAATTCGTAAAATTGTGTGTCCATTTTACGAATTTGATATGATCTGTTATTTATAGTGGCCGTTTCAGAGCCCCTGAGCAAATAGAAAGCCGACGCTGCGCCGACGGCCTGGCAAACGATGTTACAGATAGAAGAAGCATACAGCTAAAAATATGGTGGTGATCATTACAGTTGTTTTTTTGTGATGTGAAAAAAAAATAGTTTCTACACGCATTCATTATTAAATATCCTGTTTTAAGTGTTAAATGTAATGTTAGTGAGCATGTCAATTTAAAAAACTTAAACTTTAAATTGTAGGTATGTAATAAAACTATAAAAAAAAAAATGTCCTTTACTTGACTGATAATTTCATAATAATATATCATACTATGAGTTCCAGCAAGACGCCATTGCATCTGGATATTTTGTTTGAATCAATTAATAATTGGCTTTCTTGTCTTTGCAACATGAATGCCTTCCAATTTGGCACGACAAGAAAATACATACACACGAATAGATAACCTCCTCCTTTTTGGAAGTCGGTTAATAAGTAAGTAATCATGCTTCGGTATCATAATTTCATATGCATTATAATTTTGAACTGTGACTGTAACGAACGATCCATTTCAAGAAAGTGACCTGCAAACCTGGTTTGTACGATTTGTCGCCATTCAATTATTTTCTCTGAGGATATGGAATATTTGAAGTATCATGTGTACACCGTATTATGTATATTATTAAATTAATTTTTAAAATATGTACAATAGATGCTAAAAATGTAAACTAAAAGTAAATTATTGAAACAATCATTGAGCACTTAAAAACACCACACCAACATTCAATGCATTATCGCCGAAATACAATCTGATTTATTTATTTATTTTACAATTTATGTACACACAGTAGACGGCACAGGAAATTAACATTAACATAATACTTGAGTACAAAGGTACCGCTTACTACGATGAGCTGTATACTTCTGTAGAGCTTAATGAAAAAATTAGTTTTAAAGATAAGGATAAGCTGAAATAAGCTCTACTGACCATTATGGAAAGTCTACATGGCACTCACATTTACAAACTGAAATCCATAATTGAAGTTGACTAAAAACATCTAATTAGTTCGTCAGATAGGTTTCTTAAAAAAAAATAAAAACGAGACAGTGTCGCTCGAAAAGTCATGTGACGTCTCAGTTTGGTACATTTTTACCAGAAAGTGACATCACAAGCCCGCACTCATGATCTTTGACACGTTTTATTTTCGTAAAATACTATTACTTAATTTGATAAAAGTGAATAAAACAAAAAACACGTATCCAATATTTTTAGATAATCTAACAGATGGACTAAACAGAATCATGATTTTGTATTCAGGAAACATCCCTATTCCGAAACCATAGGGCAACGACTACAGACAACTCAGTATCTACCAGTAGTCAGGTGCTGTCAGCCTGTCACTAAGATTGTGATTTTTTTCTTGAATTTAGTGAAACTGAAAAAGGTACGTACCGTTGGCCGCCATAGTGTACCGTCGCTGTTGTGGGCTGTCAACTGCCGCTGCCCTTTACAGTCAGCCGTCGGATTCGGAAGCGACCGGTCATTGAACCTTATTTCCACTTCAGTCGAGAAAAGCGTTAAAACAAGCCCGCCACCATCAATGCCCGCCACACTATTCCCAAACCACTGTGTAACTCCTGTAAGCCAGAATCAACAGTGGCGACCAGTGAAAAAGTGCCGAGACAATGAAACCCGACGAAGTCCCAGAGAAACAATTTAAAAAAAATGCGAAAAAGAAAAGCGTTAGTGACAGTAAGACAAACGGCTAATTGACTTGTCGATAAAAATTGGCACACAGGTTGACCATAATTTAGATTAGGATATACATGACTCAACCATATTATTATGAGACGGCTGTACTCCCATGGGATAGTTTCCTACCACCGCACCATACCAGCAAGCCTGCAGTCTCCTCACCTAAGTTTAAAATAAGAAGCAATAATTAAAAAGTATTCTTACCGGTCATTCTTCCGTCTGAATGATCTTGAGTGAGCTGCAGAGGTGTTTGAGCCACTTCCATCTTTAATTGTACTGATTTTAAAGTTCACTTTTGTATCACTGACTGTTATTGTGTCTTATAAGACAAGATGTTTCATAGTGTTCTCTTTATTTATCACTGATTTGATTTAGGAGCTGAAGTAAGATACAAAATTATTGCAATTGCAGGACATACCTATATTATACCGAATTAATTGGGGTTATTCTTATAGGTCACAATTAGCCTGTAATGTTTTCACTGCTATGATACAGTGAAGAGACCAGCATGCCTGATAGATATTTCTGGAAGGCATGTAAAGCCAAGTCAGTAGCCCAAGGATGGCCTAAAATTATGACAGCAGGTCAGGGGCGTATTTACCCTAGGGCCATCCGGGCCATGGCCCGGGGCGCCAGAACACCAGGGGCGGCGTAGCCGCCCGGCCGCTCCTGCCGATTGTATTTTGTTCTGGTTTTGGCACCATTCATTCCACTGAACTTTTACTTCTCACCTTTTTATATTTTCTTAAGAATCTCAATTCTTAACTTTTAAAAACCAGGCGGCAACGTGAGGTCATGGTTATCAGATCTGACAATTACTATTGTCACCGGGACTACGTTGTAAAAATAAGGACAACCAAGCTGAGGCGAACTTTCCTCGCCGCCGCCCTGGGGCGGTTTTTTTTCGAACTAGCCTTACGTATATTCCGTTGTGCCGCATGCCGCCCCGAAAATCAATAAACAAGCACTATATCCTTCTAGTCTGAAGCCCACCGCTTCGAAAAATCGAACCTATTTGGAGTTCTAAAATTTAAAAGCTGCCGCTGGGTTTTCTTCATTACCGTCCAGTCTATCAATGCATTTGTAGTAAAAGTGAGTTAATTTTTTTTTTTTGAATAGGTACCTAATAGAAAGAAAATCACTTTGCTGAGCCAGGGGGCAAAAATTTTTGAGCTCGCTCCGCTCGCTCTTGCATTTGCCTACGCCTCTGAATCATACGTAAATTCTTAAAAAATCTCTATCTTTAGGAATTGTTCAAACAAAATGTAATTTATTCGATGTGTCAAAAGTGTTGAGCTCGTTCGCTGTTTTTGTTAATTTTTAGAACGACAAACCCTAACACACTATTCGCTATATTGGCAAACAAAGGCAAAAAAAAATGTTTGACTTTCAAAAATAAACCCAAAGTTTAACATTTCCAAATAATAATAAAAATGTATTTTGAATTTTAGCTAGTTTTCTTGGCTAATGATGAAAATAGGCGTTTATGGGGCGGCCAGATAAGGGTGGGTGGACCCTCGTCGGCGACAAAAACGCTCGCCACGACACTGGGGTCGACTCAGACGTTGAGGTCGTTTCCAAGCTCTACGACCCATTGATCTCGTTTGTAGCAGATAAAAAAAAAATCTCAACTTTTTTTTCAACATTTTTTCTTTGTCTGGGGCGGCAAAACTTATTGGCCCGGGGCGCCAAATTTCAAAATACGCCCCTGCAGCAGGTTAGGCACTAACACACGGTCTATGCTCTACTGCCGAGAAATTCTTTATCTCAAATAGAAACAGATAGAGAGATAGTTGTTTCGGGTCTGGGTATTTGTGTATGTGACTTTCTATGTTTGTGAACGCACCCACGATACAGGAGAAATTCCTAATGTGGGGCAACGTTTTTTTAAAAAAAAGAAAAGAAAAGAGAAGGAACGAGAAACATCGGTTAGAGGTCGCAAGTCGCTCTGAGGCTTGCTTTTGAATGAAAAACCACAGAATTAAAATCATTGATACCACCTTGAACCTTCTAAGTACATTTGAATGACTATTTCATGAAGAAGTTAATTATTACTTATTTTTAGGCATATTTTTTAAGTGCCGCCTGTGTCTTTGTTACACTGGCTAGAATAGTGCCAACTGGTTGGTGGTTATTTATCGATTCGAATATTCTAAATTAATTATAATTATGTAACTTATTACCGTGAACATTTGTAAATGATACTACCGTTATCGTATCAAAAATCAATAAAATCACCTATTCACCGTTTTCTTAATATTTGTTCAGGTGATCATGAAATACCATCGCAGAATCAAATGTTAATGGGGATAATAAAACAATTAATTTCTGTATTTAAATAATTAAGTTCCCAATTTATAAAAAAATTGCACACTGCCGAGCCTTCAAATTCAAAGCATTTATTTTAATTAGACTTAGTAGTTCAAATTATTTTTCAATTAAGTACTTGGTTTATTGAATATTGTAATTGGTAAAGGATCGGCGACATTATTCCAAGTTACAGATTAAGGGACAAGCTTGACCCCTGAAACCGGCCCCAGACCGTTGACAGATAAATTGATCCTCAATGGCAGAACAGACGTGTTTTAAAATGGATGGATGAAGGGAGGTCTTTGGCCATCGAGACAATAGAAGCTGGATAGATGTTAAAGCTAGTTTAGAAGATCAGAAATTGCCTAAATAAATTCTCAATTATTAATAAAACTATAATAACATAGGTACTCGTGTAGAAGTTCTTAATTTCTTTAATATAAGTCTGTGTTTCAGATGTCTGATGAATTGAAAAATAATAGGTGCGTGTACAGCACAGTCATTATTTTTCTCTAAATAGGTAACGCAACTTGGCAATCAACTTTAGAATTGTAAAAGCTTATAAATACGAAATGGAAAGGTTTTGCTATAGGTAGGTAAGTCCTTTTGCAATTACATTTTACAAAATAAAAGAAACTAAAAAATAAAACGACGACATAAATAACCCGGTTAATAAGTACAGATAAAAAAATCAAACCGTTCACTCGTAAAAACCAAACAATTTCCCTCCAAAATTTGACGGATAATCACGTGACGTTTCACTTTTGACGTTTATATTTTTTAAGCACGGACGGGCAAGAGCCGCGCGCGTTATGCCACGGCCGGGGAACTTTTGACGCGATATTGCCTGTGAGCTTGAAGGCGTGGCGTAGCTCCGCCCCGTTGCTTTTCGCGTCTGACTCTGTCCCCCAGACGGGGGGACACTTCGATTTTGGGTCAGCTGTTAACCGGCCGTTTTAAGCTTTAATTTGTGGCATTACGCTGCTGTTGCTTCGGCCCCGTCGTTTAGAATAATGCCGTCGTACATTTTAGCGTGGATTGAACGTTCCGATTTCCAATTACAACGTGGAATGGTTGTTCGAATTTATATAGAAACAATTAGGTGCCGGTTCGCTTTTTATGCGTCTATGGTCTGTATTTTTGCTGAGAAAATAAAATCGTTGCGTCTGGCTGAATAGGATTAAGTTTGAAAGTTTTTCTCGACCGTATCTTTGCCAAAGAATACAATTTTCCCTTTTTGACACCTTTCGCACACTTGGACAGTTCATAATAATGAGTAAAAAAATATCTTGTCCTCATTTTTTTCTTTTTTTGATCCATATTCGATCAATCTAACCAGCCGATCCGTCTTCGGTGTCATATTAGAGACTTCTTCATCTATTTTAGTAGACATTCTTCTTAGTTTTGATAAAGTGTCGTTAGACTGTTTAAGTAGAGAATTACCGCAGATAGGAAATTTATCTATAAATAAATAGGTGAGCTTTAGCCAAACTGTAATTACAACGCTAAGCCCATTATAAGCAATGTTCACGTCAGATACTAGTTTGGTAATATCGCCAATATTAAATGGGCCGTAAAGCCTGTAGACAAGGTCTAGCGCCAAATGGGCATGTATGGGAATACTTAGACATGACATGGCATACATAACGCACAAATGACATATAATTAACTTCTCCTGAATTGTGGAGGCCAGATAGGCAGTCGCTTCATGTTTGTCAATACTGGTATTATAAATCCAGCTTCACCTGTTAGACTGAAAGACGACCTCAACATGGTTGGGAAAAGACTTACATCTACCTACTTTTCTTTAAATAGATCCGAGGTAGGGTAGGTAGATTAATGAAACTTAAAAGAATCTCCATCCAGGTTTAAACAGTACTATTTTAGTATTTACCTATGTATTCAAGTTCTCTATGTTACCTAAGTTACCTACACAATTTTCTCGTAACTCCGACAAATAAGTACTTACCTTTACATACATACGCGGTGACATTTGATATCACCCAATAAGAATTCGCACATTTGGCAGGGCGTGGCACGTTGCCTTTGCCCGCGGAAAACAGCCGTCATATACGAAAAGTCAACAGTTCCCCGCGCTGCCATTGGATGCGCTGTGATTTTGGCGCGAAAGGTAACTGTCAAGATTGGGTGCTTTTTGATGTCGTGTGGAGGATGAAATACCTAAATCATTATTTTCCTATCAGCTTTTACTTGAACTGAAAAGTTACATAAAAACTTTTTTACAAAAAATAAAACCGACTTCGACAAAAATAAAACACAAAAAAGTGAAAAATAAAAAATCAGCTTCTGAAGTCGGTGACTTTTGTTTGTTTGATTTCATGTTTTTACCACCGACTTCTGAAGCTGATTTTTTATTTTTCACTTTTTTGTGTTTTATTTTTGTCGAAGTCGGTTTTATTTTTTGTAAAAAAGTTTTTATTTTTCACTTTTTAGTGGTTCACATGTGCTTACCCCTTCACAACGTACCGGCGTGATGTTATGTTATGAACTGGTGTAAGCAATAGACAGACATGAGATTTCAGCAATCCCAGTCCATTTGCTATCGTTTGTTGAGGAGTTCCGTTGCCTATCTCCGAAGTTCTTCATCAGATCTTCACTAAATTGAAATGGAACCACTCCGAGAAAGTACTCTTCCAAAAACTACTCAAATCACTGCAAGTGTGCCTATAAAATTTGAAGAGTTCTCTCTATTTCTCCAGGATCCCATCATCAGATCCTGACTTGGTGATCATGGGACCACTTGGGAAGTATATCCTTTCCAACAAAAAAAGAAATTTTCAAATCGGTTAGCAAGCGACGGAGTTATGAGGTAACAAACATAAAAAAAAAACAAAAAAAAAAAAAAAAAAATATACAGTCGAATTGATAACCTCCTCCTTTTTTTGAAGTCGGTTAAAAATAGATTATCTCGAGGCTTATATAGTGTATTTTTTTTTTAATTATTCAGTCAGGTACAGGACCAACTTTTGTTGAATTTCAGAGTAATGTTCATGTTCGGACTTGATTAGGTCAAAAGCCAGCACATCTTAGAACAAAAAAATCGAAGACATTTCTTGTTATGTAGGTACCAACCCACCCTTGCCCTAGGCAGTATTCCATTAGTGGAAACATTAAAAGTTGAATTATTTTCATAACTAAGAATAAATCAAGACTTCAATTATTATTTTTCTGATCATTAGCGCCGAAACTTTCTGCTAGTGAGTACATTTACCTCGATAATTATTGAGTTAATCGAAGGGCAGTTATCATGATTTTCAGTGATATAATAAAATCAAAATCATTACCCTTCTTTTGAGTTGCGCTACAATCGTATAATAAAAAACACTGTACATATTCTTTCTCTTTTCTCTCCACAGAAGCAACATGCAAGGAAAGAAAACCTAGCCAAAAACACAACAAATGAAACCAAACCATTCAACATCATACTATCGCAGACAGAATAAAATTTCAACATTCAATTCGCTCGAAATCCGAGCCAAAGGAACCCTGAAAACTACCCACAAGTCAATCGCCAAACTGCGAGTTTCACCCCCGCCACCCTACACCCCCTTCCACCCCACGTTTGCCCCCGAATTACCGGTCGCCCCCTAAACCGCGGTCTTCGGTGACAGTTCAATAAGGCACAGCGACCAATCGCGGCAAACGTCGCCCGGTATAAGCCAATAGGATTAACGCTATATGCGTCTTTCTCTAACATACTGCGTTTCGTATCCATGTATCTCGCTCCAACACACGGTAGACGGATTCTTGATTCGATTTCGATTGAATTCTTTATACGAATTTTCTTTTGTTTTTCACTCCGTTGAAAAGGCATGTCTCCGATAATATTAACTGCCTTTCTTTTTTTCTCTGTTGAATTAAATGTAAAAGGCTTTTGGGTATTGGGGCAAAGATATTTTAGAGGGCGAAGAAGATAATTCTAAGCTTATGTATTCTGTAGAAGTTGTAGACATGTCTCGGTTATTTTAATGTCATTCATTTGACATCTCTTCTCTTTGTTCTTCGCACCCAGTCATCGTTCTTAGTGAAAGTTTTCACGCTCTTTGCGATTTTCACCTTTTTTTGACGTGATAACGTCTTATAATTCGATGGCCGGCTGCACGAACGAAAAAAGATGACGTCATGAGTCGTTACCTCGCTCTGAGGCGTTACCTCGCTCTGAGGTGTTCCATAGCAACGGCGTGTTAATTGTCGTTCCATATAGCAACGGCGTGTTAATTGTTTGTTTATAGCAATGTAAGTGCTGTATTTTCTTATGACGTTGTCACGTTCAAGTATCGCCAGTAAACCGACTTTACAGACAACCGATTTTTTTTACTTGGAGAATAGGTACCTACCTTTATAAAGGCTGACATGATATAATCATCTGTCAACCTTTTCCTGACTATGATGAGATAGGTGGTAAGTCTTAGGTACCGAATGCAGCTGAATACCAGTATTTTACACGGACCGACTGCCTATCTGACCTCCACAACCAAGTTGGTACTGGGTAATGATGTAACGAAAACGATATCCCTTGGTAGGACTGTTTGTCGTCAGACCCATGTAACGGGTTGTGAGCCTATTGCCAACAACCGAGCACAAATCCAGGCTGCCATTTCAAAAACATTGATGGAAAACAGATCGCTCAACCTGGTCATCGAACCCAGGACCGCATGCGCAGCAATCGCGATTGCGACTACTAGACCAACACTATATTCTTGATAAAATTGTGTTTTTCCTACTTCTCCGCTATTTCTCTTCTGATTATTTTTTTGCCGGATCCAAAACAATTTAATTCAAACAATTGGTGGTCGCCACTGTTGATTCTGGCTTTCAAGAGTTGCAGTGGAATATTGTGGCAGCGCCATATTGCTGACATCTCTTTGAGGCGCGCGTGGAACACGTACGCGCCGCCGACACGGTCTGTTGCCGTCATGACGACGGCCGGACGGCGAGCTAGCCCGTTACTCACCGTCCACAGGCCCGCGTCTACGGTGGCCGGATTCGCGTGACCCCCGACGCCCGGAGCGGCTTCCGCGGCGGCTGGGACGTTGAGAGGTTCTCTCCCTCTCTCGTTCCGCCACCTCTCTCCTCGCAGAAGGAGGCGACGCCGTCCCATTCCTCTTCGCCCCGGACCATGGCTTGCACCAGGGCCGAACGCGAGAGGTTGCCGCCGCCGATCGCCGCTACCACAGTATTTGTGCCGCTACGAGAACACGGCGGGGCTCTGCCCAGGCAGGGCACGCCTCCACAGTGTGCTCCACCGTGTCCTCCGGTCGATCCTCGCAGTGGAAGCATCCTGGCGTCTCCTCCCGCCTGATTCGGTACAGGTACCTCCCGAAACACCCGTGTCCGGTGAGGACCTGCGTCAGACGGTAGGTGAGGGCGCCGTGGTGCCTCTCCAGCCACTCCTCAAAGAGGGGACTTACCGCCACTATCGTGGCGTGCCTTAATTATTGTGGCAGCCTTGTCCCAACATATTTATACTTGTACCTATTAACGTACTTAGGCGCTTAGTAACGGTCGACTACTTTTCACCCTTATGTCATGAGTAATAAGGTTGAAAATTGATCGACCATCACAAACCGTACTAGTACATTGCAGGCAAATAAATTAATAGAAACAACCGAAATTAAAACAACCCCTAATCAAATCCAACTCAGCAAACCGAACAACGAACAACACAAAAGCATTGCCTTTTATTAGAGGAACGTCAGTAACAGTGTTTATTTTAATCATCGCGTTTTGAGCACAGATAAATTGAATAATAAGCGCTGTGGGGTGTCTCTACGGGCGGCCGATGTCAGGGACAGGCATTACTTGCCCATAGAGATGTCTGACTGCCAGTGTTTTGATGTAGCTAAGGATTCGTTATTTGAAAATTGGTGTGTTTGTTTTTCATAGTTTTTTTTTGTTTTGGTAAACGGTGTTGAGTTCTACTTCTAGGTCCTAAGTTAGTGTAGATTCGGTCGTTCTGTGGATGGGTGACCGCCCGACATACCGAGTTTCCTCCGTACCTCGGAAAGCACGTTAAGCTGTTGGTCCCGGCTGCCATATATATAGATCTTTGGCAGTCGTTACAGGTAGTCAGTGACCTGAAATTTTGACATCCGCAGTCTTACCAAAGGGTATCGTATTACCTAGTATTAACTGGGTTGTGGAGGTCAGATAGGCAGTCGCTCCATGTAAAATACTAGTATTCAGCTGCATCCGGTTAGACTGGAAGCCGACCCCAATATAGTTTGGAAAAGGCTAGGCAGATGAGGGTCCATGGGTAATCTTAGGTTTACTATACTGCCGTCGTAAGAAAAAGGGGCACAACTAACATTTTGACAAAAAATGAGTTATATACATATTTGGAATCAGAAAAAAAAGGCGCATCTGCTCAATTTTTCGTAGAATTTTCTCATCAAGGAATTCGGAGATACAGTAGGCTCAAAAGGCACAAATTACACTAATATTCATGTTTTATAGAACGAAAAGGCACATTTATTTACCATTATATTGAAAAGGCACAAATACGTAGATGTGACTATTACTTCATACAGATTTTAACTAAAATCTACTTTGAAAAGGCACACTTAACATAAAGAACCAACACAACATAAAGAAAAGGCTCAAATGCCCAGATGTGCCCTGTCTACTTAATTAATGATCCATGCATGTCTCAATTAATTTACGTATAAAAGGCACAAATAACCATTTGTGCCTTTTCTTTAAATTATTTAGGATTAGGGGTTAGGAAAAAAAGTCAGGGTTTGATTGAAACGCGCCAGTTGTGCCTGCGACGTCGAAGTGACTCTACGCTTGTCCTTATGGCTATTGATGCTATTGAGTTCCTCAGGGGTCTGTTCTCTCCGCGACACTTTTCCTGCTGCACATCAATGACCTCCTTGTTCCTGGCATTGTTGGGTACACAGATGACAGCACTGTCCTGGAGAGTTATACAACCAGCGCAAAAGCGATGAAGTACGTTCATTGAGAGAGGCCATGGTAGAGCGAACGAATTCAGCCTTAAGTCTTGTCTCCAAGTGGGGTAACGAGAATCTGGTTGATTTCAACGCCACCTAAACGCAATTGTGTCTATTCATCGCCAAAAGGAGTCCGTTTAATCTGGCCCCTACTTTCCGGAGGTGTCTTGTCTGTACAAGTTACCGACAGTCTCGAGCTTCTTCAGCTGAACTTCGGCGCCTACATTGAGTCGAAAGCTCAAACTGCGGCAAAAAAGCTGGGTATCCTAAATAAGGTTGAGCGGTACTTCAACACAGCTTTCAGTATTACATAAAGCTCAAGTCCGGTATGCATGGAGTATTGCTGTCCCCTTTGGGATGGCTCAGCCAAATACCAACTTGCCACACTTGACTCTGTAGAGCGCAGAGCCAGGAGGCAAATTGGCAACGGTAAGCTGTTTGCCAAGCTACATAGCCCCGCCGCAAAGTTGCATGTCTGTCGGTCTTCTACAGACTGTACTTCGGAGAGTGTGCGCAGGAGCTTCCACCATCCTTCTTCCATCGGGAGACTAGACGTACGTACTGCAAGTTATCACCCATACCTTGTCGATGTTCCACACATTCGAACAAAGCACTTTGCTAATTCTTTTATTAAGCGCATGCGACCTGTGTGTTCCACCTGCGTCGGTTTTCCCAAGTTCATATAACCCCAATCTATTGTCGCGAGTAAACAGGCTTCTTCTGGGTGAGCTCGTTCCATCGTCGACCTCATCTCTGCCCTTAGGGCAAGACAAAATAATAAAAAAATTAAAAAAAAAATACGGGGACTTATTTCCTGTAAACGAACAATAAGTATTATAATTAGAATAAGCTCTAATAGAGTAGCTTAATAAAGGATATGTTTTATTATATAGTTTATTAATCTTTCTTCACATGATTATTTGTTTTTTTTTATAGAAAACCTTAAGTTAATTTACATTATAAAGGCGCAATTAGACAAAATGTGCCCATTATTTTAGACTCAATAACCAATTTGCTGCAATATTAAAAAGAAAGGTCACATTTGGTTATTTATGCCTTTTCTTTGTAGTAAGTGGTATTTTTCAAGTATTTTTTTTTTTAAGTTGAAAGGAATAATTTGAATTTATTTAATAACTACTTATATATAAAAACTAAAAAGTAAAAAAAAAAATAGTACTAACCTTCACTCATATATCATCAGTATTTTTTTTTCTTTTAAGCAATACATTTCCACACTATGAAGCAGAATATGGTAAAAACTTTAATCCCAATTATCTCAATTTTACCAAAATGCTAGTTGTGCCCCTCTTCCGTACGACGGCAGTATAACTTCTGAAAGAAACTAGTAGAAAATATATACACCGTTGAGGCCTGCAAAATAAGCGTTGCTCTAATAATTGCAAATGCTAAAGTAAGTCTGTCTGTCTGGATCATCTTAGCCCAATGTCAACGCCCAGTCCTGAAAGATTAAACAAGGAATTTTCGTCAAGACAATTTTGGCTATTTTTACGATAACACTCAAAATACAAAAAACTTATGATTTTGACATGATTTTGACTTAGAATAACTTTTTAGACAGGGTGGTGGGTACTTGTGACATTTCATTTATACTTAATGGTGCATTCAATACCACCATCATTTTTCAGCTAAACCTAAGCAAATTATTATTATTTATCCAACTTTATATGCTTATTTTGCCAAGGAAAAGAAAACATTCAAAATCATTATTAACCTACGATATCTTTCTAAATTCAATTCACAAGTTAAAGCCTCAAATGTGTACCCAGCCTAACCGTAAACAAAGTGCATTACATAGAGTTGACCAATGTCCACTGTCTATGGCCGGACACATGGGTTGATGCAATTGCACCCCGTACTGATCACAAAGGGATCTAACACAGTCCAATACAGTTGCGGTGTAATTCACATGGACATGATTGTGATTACGAGTACCTGTTCCGATTCGATTCATTTCTAACTGCCGTACTAAGGTTTTGACAGTTTTTGTATGACAAAACTGTCAAAACCTTTACTAAGTCATGGCCTAAGTAATCATTAAAGCTCTCTGACTGCGGCAGTGAGTGTAGGTGGGTCTCGTTTTCGGGTGATTAATTAATGTTGACTTAATAAAGTATCAGAAGTTCTTGCCCATTTTTGTCCATGGAGATCTTCGCTTTGAATTGGGCAACTACAATACTTTGGCAGTTTTTAGAGTTCCGTAGTCAACAGGAAACCATGTAGTTTTTTTTTTTTTTTTTTTAAACGTGGGCCCACACTAGGAATTTCTCCTGGATCGTGGGTGCGTTCACAAACATTTAAACTCACATACACAAACACCCAGACCCGGAACAACTATCTGTAGGCCATACAAATATTTGTTCCGTGCGGGGATCGAACCCGCGACACGCAGCGCAGCAGTCTAATTGCTTAGCCACTGCGCCAACCGTGCCGTCGGTTTTTTTCAGTTTCACCATGTCTGTCTGTCCGCTCAAATACTCTAGTACTAAAAAGCTATCATCATCATCATCAACAGCCTATTAATGTTCCCACTGCTGGGACACAGGTCTCCTCTCTTTGAGAGGGAATGGGCTATAATCGCGCAACGCGGGCCCAGTGCGGATTGGTAGATGTCACATATCTTCGAATTTTTTGATTCTAAGTTATGCCGGTTTCCTCCCGATGTCCTCACGATGTTTCCTTCATCGTTTTGAGAGCAGCGGTGATGAAATAAATTACACAAACTAATGTGCCTGCCTGGGTTGGAACCCACGACCTACGTTCGTAAGTCGGGGCCGCCACCACTGGGCCACCGCTGCTCTACGTGAGGTAAGTAATGTCCGCGTTGGGGCTGCGGGATGTTCACAGGATACCGCGGCCTCGACATAAAGGGCTAAGAAGGAACATGGGTGGTTTTGGGGGGGGGGGGTCATTTGATTGATTTGACACAATAAACGTTATTATTATTATTATTATTTGATGATAATCCACCCACCGCAAAAAAAAGGGAAGTAAGTAGGTAATGTTTTTATGTCAGGTATCAGGTAATCTAGGTACCTACCTTGATTACCTGATACCTAAAGATTGGCCGTCTAAGCAAGCTAGAAGGTAGGCATGTGTTTACAGTAGGTACCCACATACTCACACTACTCAGTCGTCCACATTTCCTTCGTCAGAAAATAGAGGTCGTTGGGGTAAGATCGGTGCTGGGGTAAGAACGTACAATTCAAATTTCCCACTTATTTGACTAATTTTTATGTCGTATTGCTAGTCACATTGCGCGCCACGGAACATGACGTAGCGCGCAATGTGACTAGCAGCCGATCTTCCCCACTGCATCACCTTACGTGACGTGTGGTGGCCCTGGGATCTTGAACTAGGTACTCGTAATAAGATTCTACTCTGTTACATTTGCGAATCATATTTGTTTCAACATACAGTCTGACACTGAGCTGAAAATGGCTAATGCTGTAAGAAAATTTTCATTTCAGGATAGCCTCTTGGTCTTGGCTCCTTTAACCGGGCACAGGTAGGTAGGTTAGGTAGTCATAAATCCCGTTGGGGCTGCGGGTTGTTCGAAAGAGATACCTACCGCGGCCTCGGTACAAAGGGCTAAGAAGGAACATGGGCGGTTTTTAGGCAGTAGAAGTCTGACACTCCCCACCCCTCCGCCCAGCAGGGCTATTGCGTATCTTTTAATGACAGTGGATAACTTATTGCTTACTAGCTTTTGCCCGCAACTTCGTTCGCGTGGAATAGTAACTTCCGGCAGATTTTTGGTTTAACCCGCGAAAAAAAAAAAAAAAAAAACTATCCTATGTCCTTTCTCAAAATCAAAATTCATTTATTCAAACTAGGCTGATAATCAGCACTTTTCGAAGGTCAAAATTTACTTTACTTTACTTTACTTTACTACAGTGAAATTTGGCTAACTGGGACATGGATAAGTGAGAAATCTCTATAACTGGAACTCATACTGGGGTCCCATGAAACAAATTGAATATCTGAGACACATTTAACCAGGTTTCACTGTATTTACATTTTTTATAAGACAGTCCCCCAAAAACGCCCACCCATCGGCACTTCCTAGTGTTTAGCTGGAAAGAAGAAGTGGCGGAACAAACTCCCCAGCACACATCTGTCTGTTTGGTTGGTTAGAAGAACCAGACTCGATACAATAGCAAGGTGTCAGTTAAATTTAAGATTTACTACAGACACAATCAGTATTATACAAAAGTATATACAAGTTACAAAGTAAGTGTAAACAATGTAAAAATAAAATAATAAATACATAACATAACAGTAAACTAATTTTGGAGAAAGAACACAAATAACAAACATTGTCTTGTGTTCAACTCAGCGACCAACTATTCTTATCATCTAAGTAGTCGTTATTAGAATAGTAAGCTTTTAAACAAAGATTAGATTTAACTTTGGCTTTAAACTCATTAAATGGCAAGTCTAGAAAAGAAGATGGCAGTTTATTATAAAATGTAATCCCGAGCCCTACGAATGAATTGTGAACTTTGTGAAGCCGGTGAAAAGGAGCACGTAGTTTATGCTTATTTCTAGTGTTAAAGTTGTGGATATCACTGTTTTTAGTGTACAGATGGATATTTTGTCTAATATATAAAATGTTGGCAAAGATGTACTGAGAAGCAACCGTGAGAATACCAATCTCCTTAAAAAAATCTCTAAGGGAAACTCGGGCACCCAGCTAATAAATTGCACGAACCGCTCGCTTCTGCAGAACAAATATATTTTGAATATCAGCAGCTTTGCCCCACAGCAGAATACCGTAGGACATAACGCTGTGAAAGTAACTAAAGTAGACTAACCGTGCTGTATCAACGTCAGTGAATTGTCTTACTTTTCTGACGGCGAATGCGGCTGAACTTAGCCTTCCCGCTAGGCTTGATATGTGTGAACCCCATTGTAATTTTGAATCTACTGTTATGCCCAGAAATACAGCAGAGTCGGCAGTTTCCAGCTCCTGATTGGCGAGGATAATATTGGGACCTAGATTTCTAACATTGGGTAAAGCGAACTTAATTATTTTAGTTTTCTTGGCATTAAGAACAAGGTTGTTTGTTGTGAACCAATCCGTGACCATTGATAGCGCGCTGTTTACGTCGTCAAAATCGTGTCTATTCCTATCTACTTTAAAGATAAGAGAGGTATCATCTGCAAATAGTACGACGTCACAAAAACCCTTTAAATAATATGGCAGATCATTAATATAAACCAAGAATAAAAACGGACCCAGTATTGAACCTTGAGGTACACCTAGCCGAACCGGTAGCCCGGAAGATTTCGCGCCATTTACGTCTACACATTGGAATCTATTTTGTAAATACGAATCTATCACATTTAGGGCCTCATTTTGAACACCGTAATGACGCAGTTTCCGTAAAAGCGTGTCGTGATGTACGCAATCAAAAGCTTTAGAAAGATCGCAGAAAACACCGATTGCATTTTGCGCTTTCTCCCATGCGTTAAATATGTGTTTTAGCAAAGCAACACCTGCATCCGTAGTCGAACGACCCTTTGTAAAGCCATATTGATCATTATGAAGGAGTTTATTTAAATTAAAATGTACTAACAACTGTTTGAGAATTGTTCCCAAGTGCTCAAGTTCCAAACTATGTCTGTACCAAATTTCATCAAAATCCGTTCAGCCGTTTAGGCGTGAAAGAGTAACAGACAGACAGACAGAGTTACTTTCGCATTTATAATATTAGTATGGATATTAGGGATTAGTATGGATAATGTCTATCAATTATCTGTCAAATGGTGAGTTTTTAAGAAAAAAATGTACCAAATACAGTTAATCTATGGACACTTATGATAGCCACTGACATGAAAAAGATACGCAAGAGCCCTGCAGACCGGGCGTGACTGAATTTGAATCATCAAATAACTCTTAATTGATGATTTCCAAAAAAAAAGGTATCATAAATTCAGTGCCTAAACCTAAACCTGGTTTAACTTAGACTTGGTTTATATCGCATGACGTCTCACTTCAAAAATAAGTATTCAAAAGAAAGTGACGGCATTCGAGATAAACCAAGTCTAAGTTAAACCAGGTACCTATAATACCTTTGTAATAAGGCGGTATATCATCTTTGAATGACTTAAGAATCGAATCCCCGTTCAGCAATAGCCACAGAAGAGATAAAAGAGGTCAATAGCGCCTGAAGCTTGAGACCAAGAAACGAAGTTTTTACGAAACATTGAATCCTATTCATCAAATCCGCGCAATGCCAATTAACCCTCAATAATTATGCAATACTATGTCCTCTTCTTCCATACTTCTCTGTTACTTGTCATCTCAGCAGTCACTAATTTCTTTGTAGCCTTATAGACATAGTGGAGTGCCGTAAGATTTATACCTCGGAATTCAGGGCCAGTCAATGAGAATCTTCTTAAAAACTTTTGAACTGCATTGTTAAAAGCCCAAATAAAAAAGTAAAAAAAAAAATTGCGCGCTTGTCATTTTTTTATTTTATTACCACAATGTACGGAAAAACTAGCTTGTGCCAGCGGCTTATGAAATCTAAAACCACTGTAGGGTCCCAAGTTTCTGTGTACCTAGGAAGAGATGGTCTCTGTCTGAAGGCTCCTTTGAGCAACCGCTTCACATTCTTTTTAATAATAATAATAAATTTTTTATTGGAACAAAAACTCAGTTTACAAAAACTCTGTGTTCGAAAACAACTGCATTAGTATAAAACTGTGTCGCAGTCATTAACGCCCACCTCCAAAAAGTCGAGGCAAAAGCAAAGCTTTATTAGCTTTGCAAAATGAAAATAGGAATAACGACTAAGAATAAAATTATAAACTAAAAACTAAAAATAAATACTAAGAGATAAAACTTGAAATTACTCATTTACAATATTTCCACTACGTACTTATTATATTTTTACATGAGATTGTGTGTGTATATTGTATATGTTTTGTGTGTGGAGTGTATGTGTGTGTGTGTGTGTGTGAGGAGGTGTACGTTTGTGTAAGAGTTGTGGGTTTGCGCATTTTATACATAAAGGATATCTTCATCATCAGACGAGAGTTCCATCAAGTTTTCACATATGTTTCTACATCTTCATACGTGAGTGAGTGAAGCCAATCATCCATAATCGACATTCTCGTGCCGTCAGTGGATATATATTAAGCTTTTTATTTACGCGATTATACACAGTGGAACTAAGAAAGTGATACTGCCGCCGTACAACTTGAACTGTGGCAAATTCCACCTGGCAGACTCTGTCAGATCTTCGTTTTTGGCTAACGATATGAGGATCAAATGGAAGGTTTGAGTGTTTACGCAGCACCACGGCAAGAACAAATGCCTGTCTGACTGTTGGTAAATTGCATAGAGCGTACAGTTCGGAAGTTGGAAAACGAATCGGCTTGTGAGTCATGACTTTTAGCACAGCCCGCTGCGCCCTTTCCAAGCGGAGCATTAAACATTTCCCAGACCCACCCCAAGCTGTAATACAATATGTTAAGATGGAATGTGCCAGAGCGAAATATACAGTCCGTAGAGTTGTAAAATCAGCAGCAGCTCGCAGGTTATTCTCATCCTTCCCAACCCGCTACAATTCGAAAATTATCCTACGAGAAGATAAAATCGGGATAAAAACTATCCTTTGTGTTAATCCAGGTTATAAACTATCTGTATACCAAATTTTATCCAAATCCGTTCAGTAGTTTTTGTGTGAATGAGTAACAAACATACACCCTCACAAACTTCAGTACTTACAGTATTAGTGTGAAGTGTGATGTGATCAGGGGGTCTAAAACGGCCACTTTGGCAGATCATAATATGAATTGCGTTAAAAATCGTAAAATGGACCTTTCATAATAGTAACTGCTTCTGTGCCCATTTAGGAAAATAGATCATAATAGGAAAATAATATGAATTGCGTAAAAAATCGTAAAATAGTCACAGACGCAGTTACTATTAAGTATGGTTCATTTTACGATTTTTAACGCAATTCATATTATGATCTGCTAAAGTGGCCGTTTTAGATGCCCAGGGCACGCCATGACAGTGGCGGTAAGTCCCCTCTTTGAGGAGTGGCTGGAAAGGCGCCGCGGCGGCCTCACCTTCCGTCTGACGCAGGTCCTCACCGGACACGTTGCTTCGGGAGGTACATGCACCGAATCAGGCGAGAGGAGACGACCGGATGTCGCCATTGTGAGGATCGGCCGGAGGACACGGTGGAGCACACTGAGCCCCGCTTGGGCGAAGCCCCGCCGTGTCCTCGTAGCGGCGATCGGCGGCGGCCACCTCTCGCGTCCGGCCCTGGTGCAAGTCATAGTCCGAGGCGAGGAGTAATGGGACGCCGTTGCCTCCTTCTGCAAAGCAGTAATGCTAGCGAAGGAGGTGGCGGAACGTGTGAGGGAGAGAACCTTTCGACCTAGCCGTCGCGGGAGACGCTCCGGGTTTCGGGGGCCACGTGATGGCTTCCGGCCACCGTAGACGCGGGCCTGTGGACGGTGAGTAATGGGCTAGCTCGGCGTCTGTCGACGACAGGCCGTGTCGACGGCGCGTTCGTGTTCCACACGCGCCTCGAAGAGATGTCAGCAACATGGGAAGGGCCCGCCAGGGCTGCAAATTGGACACAAAGATACCGCGGCCTCGACATAAAAGGCTTAGAAGGAACATGGGTGGTTTTTTGTCAGTAGAAGTTTGACACTCCCTTTCGCTCTGCCCAAGAGCTGGAGGGGTTATTTGATGACTTTCCAACCACCCAAAAAAAAAATTGTGTGATGTGATGAGAGGGACAAGAGAAAAAAATGTTTAAAGCTAATAAATAATATTTACGTTAAAGTTACTACTTTAATGTTAATTTATTAATATTTCGCAAAAAATAACGAGATTTAACCAAAAAAAAATGTTAAAAAAATGCGAAAGTTCGTGAGTGTGTATGTTTGTTACTTCTTCACATCAGAACGGCTAGAACAATTTTAATAAAATTTCGTATGGAGTTAGCTGACACCTTGTATTAACACATAGGATAGTTTTTATCCCGATTTTATCTTCCCGTGGGATAATTTTCGAGTTGTAGCGGATGAAGCCGCTGGCAACAGCTAGTAATATTATAGAGGCGAAAGTTTGTGAGGGTGTATGTTTGTTACTCTTACACGCAAAAACTACTGAACGGATTTGAATAAAATTTGGTGTACAGATAGTTCATAACCTGGATTACCACATAGGATAGTTTTTATCCCGATTTTATCTTCCCGTGGAATAATTTTCGAGTTGTAGTGGGTTAAGCCGCTGGCACAAGCTAGTTTTTCAGTAAATTGTGTTATTAAAAATAAAAAAATGACGAGCGCGCAATTTTTTTTTTTAACATTTTTATTTGGGCTTTTAACAATGCAGTCCAAAAGTTTTTATGAAGATTCATTGACCGGCCCTGGATTCCGAGGTTTTACAATATTTACGTCTTTCGGCACTCCACCATTACTAATTCATCCTACACACAGAAACATGCCAGTAAAATACTATTTTCTAGCGCCATCTGTAGGTTGGCTTTAAACATTAAATAGCGCCATCTATCTTCTTGTAACGTTTTTCGTGACGCCAGTAGTATTTTCCTAGTTTATGCTTTATCCGATATATAGATGGCGCAGGCTAAGGTTTTAGTTTCTCCATTCATATAATTTCTGTTTGGTTTAGTTGTTTTATTTATTGTAGCTTTAATAAATTGTGTTTAATTATAATTTCGAAATCATTAATTTGGTGAAAATCATAAATTATATTTTGTAACATAGATGTTGTATGAATGCAGAGAAAGAAAGAGGTTTTGTAATAGTAGTGTTACCATTTCTAAGTTGAAAATGCTATCCATTCATGATTTTTACAGATAAATATTTACATAGTTTTGATATTTGAGTAATAAAATTATGTATAAAATTCCATTTTATAACGTTATCAGATCCATAGAAAATCAGTCTTCTTTTTTGGTGAATTCTATTGCTTCAAAAATGAAATCTGGATGGTATTAAAAAAAATAAAGTCATCAAAAATTTTTGAAAGGGCGGGAAATATACAAAATAAAAATATTCACTCCAAAGAAAAATAATATTTTTAACTGAAAACCACCGATTTACCACGTAAGTATTCTTACAAAAGTCTTCTTTTAGTTTTCTGTGAAACAAACGTTATTTTCCGACTAAATTGTCGCTTCGTGACAGCAACACCGTTGCGAGTAAGCACGTATAATTTTATACACATGTAGGTCAATGGAAAAAATGGCTTAGCACCGAAGTAAGCTCGTATGTATCGTGGCAAGAAATAATTTTATAATTTAAATGGCCTTCAGTGATTTATGTCACATAGGAAATGCGTACAAAACCATCGAAAATGAAACAGATCAGGTAAGTGAGTGTTTTTGTAGTGCCATTTTTCAATGGGTGTTGTAAATGTCTTGGACTGTCAATCTGACCTGAAATCCGGGTGATATTACACGAATTATTTGTTACAAGTGCATTATTTTGGGTAAGTGGACAATTATGAGTGCGAAATATGGTTTCAGTGAACATTTGTCGTGATCTTTTTCGTGTCGTGTTCCGATATTTTTTTGACGAAGTGTAGGTAATGACATCGGGGATTGCACATAATATTTTTAGAATTATGTAGTTTGTACGTTAGAGGACAAAATAACAAGGTAACATATTATAAATATACTGCTTTTAATGTGTATGACGACATTTGAATGTTATGAAAGATGTACAGAATGGGGTTTTGCTTCTATGGACAATAAGCTAACACCTACCCACTTTCTATATTAGTGTGCTTCGATATAAACACAGATAAAATCCCTGCCTCTGATTGAATCACACAACTGACGACGAAAACATCTTCAAAGGCATAGTCAGACCCTGTAATATACTGTTACAGTAAATAAAGAAATCAAATAATTGTGTCAGATTCCAGTAAGAAAACAATTAGAATGTCCTTGATAGAACAAATCCTGAACAACAACGCTTATTTATTAATTTATGCAACATTTGTCTTCATAAATTTAATTTTGTTTATTATTTAAACGATCTTTTGACCTATTTTGTCGCGTCACCATGTTATGTTGCGAAAAACAAGGAGTTTGAATTATAAGTATATTTTAGTTAGACTGCTACAATCCAAATTATTCATGCTGCTTTGATTATTGATAGCAAACACTGAGTTAATTAGTGACATCATCAGCCTACATCAGGCCACAGGCATCTCCAATTCCATGGCCAATCTTGGCAACTCTCATCCACCTACTTATTGTGTTGTGTCCACCATGTACCAATTTAAGAAATAACCAACTTTAAAGGAGATTGGAAAGGTATAATTATAACATATACATCAGTATATACCATTTTATAATTTGTATTCACTTCAGATAACATAGTAGAAACATTGCTTGTTTCTGTGGTATGCTGAACGCATATTCCGGGTTAGGGAACCGGAATATGCATTGAGCAAAGGTATCGTAAAGGCAGAATAAAAATGTTAAAACCTATAAGTAATTACTGTAGAGTTAGAATTTCATCAACATTACTTAGAATCAGATGATTTGCAATAAATTCGACATTGTTTTTATCAGAAAAGCTCCAATCCACACGGAACTTTTTGTTTAGTTACTTCTGTTAGCTTATTGCTGATCCGCAATCATCAATAAGCACTTGACTAACTGTCACTGAATTATTAAGAGAGTACAGCCAATGGTTCTTGTCATGTCACTTCTTTAAATATTCACTATTGAGAAAAGAGGTTTTGTCCTCATCATGTGCTACCGAAAAACAGGGGAATTACTAAGACAGAGCAATGTTGAAAAAAAGAAACAAACAAAATTATTATTTTAAGGTTACGCAAACAACTTCTCACCTTTGACCAGTCAATAAGTCAATACAAGATTATGATCATTATCCTTATTGTTTATTTTTAAAAGTCCCTAGTACGGTGTCTAGTTCATAAATTATACATAATCACTGAAAATGCAGTAAGTGGTTGTTGATGCCTCCCCTACCTTTGGAGAGGTTTCTAAATCTTTTTAACCGACTTCTAAAAAAGAAGGAGGTTCTCAATTCGGATGTTTGTGGGCATTTCTCCACTAACTGGAAAATCGTCCATACAAGACTGTCCTAAGCAAACCGTGACAGGGGACTGTTTTTCTCTACTTTTGTACAGAAAAACAGGCCCCTTATAATAAAAAATACTTGTTTTTAACAAGGATTTTGTTTGTTAAAGTAATTAGTCTTTATTTTTCTTTGTAATTCGTAATATATTTTTTTTTTTCATTTTAAAAAATGACAGGGGACTGTTCACCAGAGGACTGTTTTTTTTACATGAATACTTAATAAAACAAAATCATTTAAACATATCAGATTAACCAAACAGATGTGGCTACATCCTAGATAATCAATTCTTTTTAACAAATTTTCATAATTTTAACTCTTAAAATAGTATAAAATAAGCTAGCCAGGGGACTGTTTACGTAACGGTCAAGATGTGTAGTTCACCTACAGACGCTGTCGTAGCACTAAAAAAATGGCAGTTTCTCGCTTAGCCTCCACAACCGCACAAAATTCACATCGATTACTTTCTGTATCACGATCTAAATGCATCACGCTAAAACAAAATTTGACTTCAGCGTGGTGTTCAAATTTTAACAGGGGACTGTTTCAATAATTTGAGGACAGCATTCGCACATAGATATTTTGATTTAATTTCAATCGTAAAAATATAATTGCTATGTATTAGATGCTTACTGTTATGTGTAATGTATTTGGATATTTTTTATTCAGTTATCAACAGCAAAAAAAGAAATATTTGTTACAAGATTTGTAATTCTGGAATAAGGACGCACCAGGGGACTGTTTTTTGAGGTGTTTGAGATTAATTTTCTCAAATATTACATTATTAAATTGCTGAATACGCAGTTGCATTCCAAGAATACGTAATACTTTGTCGTTATTGATACAATTAACTGAGAAATATTACGTTTCACAATGTAAAATTAGCTTGGGACAGTGATTTTCCAGTTAGTGGATAAATGCCCTTGTATTTTTTTTTTTTATGTTTGTTCGGGCATAACTCCGTCACTTGCTAATCGATTTGAAAAATTCTTTCTTTGTTGGAAAGGGTATACCTACTTCCGAAATGGTCCCATATTTTTTTTTTTCGAAATCGGACAAGCGGTTTTTGTAAAATCAACAAAACTCAAAAAAAAAACTACATTGTCCACATTGACCCATGAACATGTGAACCACTAAAAAGTGAAAAATAAAAACTTTTTAACAAAAAATAAAACCGACTTCAAAAAAAAACACAAATAAGTGAAAAATAAACTTTAGAAGAAAAACCAGTCTCTGAAGTCGGTGGCAAAAAAATGAAATCAAACAAACCAAAGGTCACCGACTTCAGAGACTGGTTTTTCTTCTAAAGTTTATTTTTCACTTTTTTGTGTTTTTTTTTTGAAGTCGGTTTTATTTTTTGTTAAAAGTTTTTTAACATGTCTTTTCCTTGGCCACACTAAATACACTTACTTGATTGATAAAAGCTTCAAAAATTATTGCTGGCTGCGCTCACTTTGGACACGAATTTGCAAACAATAAATTTAGGCTAATTATATGTACGGCTCACTCGCATCCATGTGCGCTCCCATAGTACTTGGAAGGTTAGGATCGTTCGTGCGTGTTCGTACGAGTAAAATTCGTACGAAAACGCGTCCAAACTGACTGCGGCCTAATTCTAACAGACATAACATACATCACACCTGTAGTCCCCAAAGGGTTAGGCAGAGGTGTATCTAAGTTCTATTTATCTTCGGGGACGCCGGCAGACACCAGACGGCCGATCAGTCCTTTCGTTGTGGATTATTTCGCCCAGTTCCCCATTTTGGTGGAGGTGTATCTAAGTACACCCATGTTTTACCAGTTGTGTGTTTAAGTTTCATAAAAAAGGGGGCAAGCCTATGGCCATCAACCAGATGGGTAAGGCCGTAAAATTGGCCTCATGTGACTTAAAAGTAACATAAAAGTGTGTGGCTGGATAACTTAAAAGTAACATAAAACTTTACAAAACTTTTATAAAAGTTTTGTAAAGGCACGTCTCCAATATAAGAAAAAACTCCTTTTTGCACAATCATTTATTTATACCTGTTTACAAAAGGAATTACACACATAAGGTACATGTACATGTACTTACTTACTTAGGCCTTACATCACTTTTAAGTAACGTTACATAAACATGTAACATAAATGTCACTTAAAAGCTAACCTCTCGTCAAGACATTTTCACTTTAACGGTTAAACAACAAGAATAAAAGCACGTACACAGCCTCTAGCTATTCCTTATACATTAGACTCATCAAAATAATAAATATCCTATAATAAATGAATACAGTTTTACCTTTATTCAGCTGCAATCAATTTATAACCGACAAAAATGACTCCGTTCCGCTCGAAAACAAAAGCTCACACTACAAACTATGGCCGACGAGTGAAAGACGTAGCATAGACAGGTAGGCTATGGTGTTGCCATATTATAGAAATGAATTCTGCTGCTCAAATGCTAAGTTTTAGTAAAATAAATCGTAACTTAAAATACGTTACTTAAAAGCATCATATCTGTGGACACGATGTTAAGTACCAGAATTTTATTATTTGATTATTATCTAATCCTGCCTGACACTGTAATTTTGTAGAATAGGTATTATTTTATTCATAAGAACTTTAAAACGGTCAAATAAAAATACTTACAGCAAAATTTCAAAATTGATTTATAAGGCCCCAGGGCGAGTGTGGGACATTTTATTTTGTATAGAAAATGTTGTAATCACATACTATTTTTATGAAAAATAATTAATAATTATGTTTTGAGAATTGTTAGTATAGTTAGCCCTACTAGAACAATTAATGTACAAAGCTAAGAAAAAAGAATAATTAAGGTAATATATAAGATTTTATTTTATTACTTACCGGACGCTGGAGCTATCTAAAATAATCCATTTTTATCGGCCTTACCCAGATAGAAATCCAGACTCCATGGCTGCTAATAGACAAATTCCTGATGGAAAAACTCAATAACACTTATGTTATCTTTGTGTGTTGTTTATGACTGATACAATCTTTAGATTATTTGAGATTTATGCCAAAAAGATGCAAGTTTGCACAGCCTGTAAAATTTTCAAACTAATACCTATAAGTCGCGAGTAAATAGGCTTCTTCTGGGTAAACTCGTTTCATCATCGACCTCATCTCTGCCCTTAGGGCAAGATTGAAGTCAAGAGTAAGCCCATAAAAAAAAGAAAAAAAAAAAGAAACAGCAACATTTTCATACACAACAGAATTAAGTATGTAAAGAAAAAAATATTTGTGTGTCACCTTCTAATTTAATATTACAGTGTTTTGCATTATATAAATAATGCTATGAATGTACTAGTTATTTTTAGACACTAAACAGTTAAGGGACAAAGTTGCTATTGGGTTGTTTTTTCCATGAGAAATGGGTCAGTAGCAGCTGGACTTCATACATTCTGGACTTTAGTCCAATTGAAAGTTGTAGGCTCTCCTCCTATTCCATGGACCTAAACATAACTGGTGAAATCATCAATTCCTGCCCCTGTCTCATTCTAATAGGGATTGGTCCAATATTTTTTCTCATTACATTTTCCCCTGTCAGACCCCATGGCAACATTTACTTACTTATCTGGCAAAATATGGGTTTACCATTAGAGACATCATCATTATTAGCCTATCATGTTACCAATGCAGGGACTCAAGCCTCCTCTCTAGGAGAGGGATGGGCCATAATCCACCATGCGGGCCCAGTGCAGGTTGAATTAGAGACATCTCTGCTTTAATTATGACTGGCCTGTTGGTCTAGTGGTTAGTGACCCTAACTGCTATGCCGGAGGTCGTGGGTTCGATTCCCACCCAGGACAAATGTTTGTGTGATGAGCACGATCATTTGTTCTGTGTCTGGGTGTAATTTATCTTCTATACATATAATAAAACAGTAAAAAAACTGTGTCTGTACATTGATTATATTAAAAAAATAATAATTGAGGGGGGTTTAGAAACAGTAATAGAGCACGAATCGAAAAAAAAAAGTCTGTCTGTTTGTCTGTGTGTCTGTTTGTCTGTGTGTCTGTTTGTCTGTTTGTCTGTTTGTTTGTACACGCTAATCTTCGGAACTACTCGACGGATTTGAATGGTTCTTTTTTTGTTGTATAGATATTAAGTCTGGCCAACATATAGGCTATAATTTATCTTGGAAACTTGAATACCTGATGCAGAACCGCAACAGACCAGCTTAACTATAAGAGATACAAAAATGGTACCATAGCAAAAATTGTTCCACGTGATGAGCATTTTCTGCAAAGAGAATAAATTCGAAGATCTGGAACACCTGATGTGGAACTCCAAGAGCCCAGCTACACTATAACATATATAGGAATGACGTCTTAGCAAGAATTGTTCAGCCTGATGAGCACTCTCTGTTGTCGTATAAAGTTTGAACATCTGGAACAGCTGATGTGGAAGTCCAAGAGCCCAGCTACACTATAACATATACCTATAGGAATGACGTCTTAATAGCAAGAGTTGTTCAGCCTGATAAGCACTCTCTGTTGTCGTATAAAACTTGAAGATCTGGAACAGCTGATGTGGAAATCAAAGCTATCCCTAATTTCACTGTCACTCAATCAACGAGACAGTCACTCATCAAAATTTCCACGTGAACGAAGTCGCGGGCATCAGCTAGTCTATAATATGTATGTATTTAGAAATATATAAGTATGTTTATCAGTTGTCTAGTACCCATAACACAAGCTCTGCTTAGCTTGGGACTAGATGGCGTTGTGTGATAGTTGTGGAATATTATTATTATATTATTATTATAAATTTCATGGATTACAGGCATCATGCATTTGTGATGTTTTGTAACATTAACATTATCATTTTGCTTCGCTGAAAATTAAATGGTTTATAATTTTTTAATTCGGACTTTGAACTTGCAGGAAAATAAAATAGATATAAAACCGGGGAAACCCAAACACAGCTGTTCCAATATTTTATCATATTTTTCTGCAGCTGGTATTACCAAATCTATGATGCAATCTATAGAATGTTATATACCTAGATTTATATTTAATCTAGTATTAAAGGTTTTTTATCAGTTTGATAACTCTGATAAGCTAATTCATTCAGCAAACAAATTATTTCTTTTTATATCACCGCTAACTAAACAACGCTAACTGGCCCAAAAAGTAAATAAACAATAATTGCATCAATTATTGTTTATTTACTTTTTGGGCCAGTTATTAGATTAACAGGTAAAAAAAAATTTTGTTTTTTGAAAATATGTTTGAAATATTTTGTGTTCTGGTGTAATACTATTAGTCATGCGTTAATTCATGATTCATTAAATGTTGCTGTTTTGTTGTGTTGCTTACAACAAACTGTTGTCATGTTTTGTATTCAAAAATATGATTTCAACGACAATTGAAATGGATGTGTAAGTGTAAATTGCTTTGTACGAAGCGGGAATTCTTTACTTACTTGTGAGTAATTAACAATTACTTGGTTTAAAGAATTTGATGATAGCAGTTTAAAAAAACTTAGAGAAGGTATTTATTTCAAAATTACAGCCCCTCTGCGACGGTCTGCTCAGGTGAAATTTAGAAACTTATTTCTAGCTAGATCAATATTTTGTCCCTGTAAACCCCCATTTTGCTACTTTCATCGAAATCGTTTGAGCCATTTACGAAAATGTGTTTACAAATATTATAATGTAACATTACGCCTGTAAGGCTGTAATCCCAATGTTAGGAGGGGTCAGATAGGCAGTCACTCCATGTAAAGTACTGGTATTCAGCTACATCTGTTTAGACTGGAAGTGAACCCCAACATGGTTGGGAAAAGGCTAGGCAGATAATGATGACAGTGAAATCTTCTGATCAACTCTTAGTAGGTACCTACTTACTAGATATATCTATAGGCCACCTAGCTACTCAATAATAAATTGAAAAGCCATAAGGTTGAGGCTACTAATCAAAAGCTATTACACAGAGCGATTAAATTGCCCTTTTACACTTGAGAACACTGTTTATACGGTACAACTTCGATTATTGCGCCGGTTGCATTCGACAGGCAAATAAAAGTGTTAGTACTTAGACCTTGATTGTGCCAATGAAATGTCGACTTTGTTGCATCTGGTCTGACAAGCTCATACCTACGAATAAATGAAAGTTAACATACGTAACATCACGCCTGTATGTATTCTCTTAAGGGTAAGGGGGGCCGCGGATTTTTGTACTAATGACGTGGCCTCGGCGCAAGGGCAAAGAAGGAACATGGGTTCGGTTTTTAGTCAGTAGAAGTCTGACACTCCCCTTCGCTCTGCCCAAGAGCGGGGTGGGGGGGGGGGGTCATTTGATGATTTTCCCGACCCGGGAATCGAACCCAGGACCTTACGCTCAGCAGTCGCGCTTTACCAGAAAAAAGTCCCTGAAGTATTTACGAACCGGTTACCAGCTCCCTAAATTGTTTCAAAATGTAACTAACCCAATACAAGTTAATTGTTTAATCTTGTAACTAACAAAGTCTCTTAAAAACTTTATAGCAAGGGATATAAAAGACAACTGGTTCTAAAGGTTATTCAGCAATTTTATGACGACACATAAATTCATTTGTCTAGTGCAATAATGTTACAAAGTGTGTCACCTTTGGCCTTGGTCAAACATGGCAGTACCTATATGCGCCATTTGCCTTTTTACCCGACTACGACGAAGGGTAATTATTTTTTTTTGCTTTCTTTACCCCGTTTGTCTAGTGGTCGCAAGCACGACTGCTAAGCTCAATATCTGCGTGGGGCAAAGAAAGAAAGAAGAAAGAAAGAAAATGCATTTATTTGGCACATGCCGCAAGTACACACAAGTAAAACAAAAAAAAATAATAAAGCCGCAAGTAAAACAAAAAAAAAATATAAAGAAAAAAAGAAATAAAACTAAACAAATCGTGACACTGTGTGCCTCACGGCTGCGCCAAAAAGGCCCAGTTCAGCAAAATGCCGAGCAACTAGTGCCCGACGCTGGTTTTCAACTGAACCTAAAAGAGTTGAGACAGGCGGGTAGCTAGCTTGATGAGCTACCCGCCTGTCTAGGAGCTGCAGTTGATTTGTGGCCCGCCGGTTGATGGCTGCAATAGGATCGCCCCCTATTAAATGGGACTTAAACATAACTGGCGAAATGTGGGTGTACTCGTTAGGTTCACCTCTGCCCTTTCGGGGGATCACAAGGCGTGTTTATAAGTTGTTTTATTATATCATCTTTTCAATTAACAAAATGTTCCTTTAAAATTTGTTCAGTATAAAGTTGTGTTGTGGCAAACATCTATCATTTAATTCTGTAACAGTTTGGCATTGTTAAATGATGGATGCTTCAATTCAACTTTCTACCGAAATGCACTTTTCTATCTAATGGCTAAATGCACTTGGCACTCTTGGCAGGTCTTATATCACAACTATGCTCCGAGATCGGAGTTCGTGCCTTAACAATAACTCCCACTCGGGGCGATCTTTAGGTTAAGCCATGCTTCCCTAAGTTAGTCCGTGGATGGGTGACCAAGACCATCCATTACTTCGGTACCGAGTTCCCTCCGTGCCTCGGAAAGCACATTAAGCCGTTGGTTCCGTCCGGCTGTCATAAAATAGATCTTTGCCAGTCGTTACTAGAAAGTTTCCTAAAAGTCTGTCAATCAGTCTTACTAAGATATCGTATTACCCTTTAGTAACTGAATTGTGGAGGTCAGATAGGCAGTCGCTCCATGTAAAATACTGGTACTCAGCTGCATCCGGCTAGACTGGAAGCCGACCCCGACATAACTGGCATAAGGCTAGGCAGATGATGATGTTTGCGGAAGAAATCCCTTTGAACCATAACAGTGGTCTATTTTTGACGAATTGCATGTCCAATCTTGCATTTTTGGAATAAAGTTCCATCTTTCAAATCGAACTCGAAAACTCCTTTAAAGTCTCGAAGCTTACCGTTCGACGCGTTCATTCATAACTTCAGCCAATACTTCGATATTGACCATATCTTTCGAGTACTTAGGTACGTGCAAACGTGAACCGGAACGTCGAACTGTCATAAGTAGAAGTTTCAACATGAAAAATATAGATCCTGATGCTATTAATGAGGTTTTATTCTAGCTTGTAAACTTGTAAACCTAGAATGTAACTCAATTTGGACTCTATTACCTGTAATTTAGTAGTCGTTAGGTATTGGTTGATACTTGATAGTAATGACTTGATTGTTCGTAGTTTTCTCATCTTTTAATTTAGATAACAAAGTTTTTCAAAATTGTAGCGAGAGACGGGCCTGAAAAAAAGAAAGGACATTTTGCGTTTATTTGGCATTAAAATCTGAAAACCCTAGAAGATAGCAAAATAAATAAATAATGCCACTATGCATGACGCCCAGAAAGTCAAAAATACGTAGGTATTCTAGAAGTGGTAAACAGCGGGCGTTTATAAGGTCTGTTTTATACTCTTACATCCTTTGAATCATTATTCAGACTAATTTAAATAATCATGTCTTTTAACTTTGTTAAACTCTCGAAGTTTTAAGCTCAAGCTTTTATCATGATATTGAGGTCAGGACCTTCCGGGCTCACGGCCGACGGGGCATAGTGTTCCCGAGCATTCTCTGACGTGCGAACTGAGCCCGAAAGACCCTGACCCGGGCCAGTGTGGAACTGGATAGAAGTTTACATCGTTTCCTGAATAAGATAATAATATGATATTGGTTTTCCCCGAAGGCAGAGGTGTATCGTTAATCTAACAGGTGTAAACGGACCCTTCCCGAAGCCGTCAACCTTGCATTTTGTGCATCAAATTATGTGACTCTACGCTATTTTTTTGGCTGCGCAACTTGTTTATTTTTGGGGAGAAAAATATAGGACTCATTTTAACACACTCAAAACATTGTATTGAATAGTACGGGGTCATGGAATCTTATTACCTATAAAGTTTTTAAAAACTTATAAGTCATTAAAAAGAAAAAGTTATCGATCGTTGACCTCCAATAAGGTTCCCGAGTATGACCCAGAAAAAAAAAATGGCAATGACGGATAGAACAAGATTAAGCCCATTTTTTGGAAATCTATCTGACGGACTAATTCGATTCTTTTTTTCAACTACCCTATTATAAGGCGCGTGTTAGCTGGTGATGGTCCCGGCCGCGAAATGGCGGTCGTCAAACCATGTCAGAGGCCTTTAGGCGGTTCAGAAACTCTGACACTAGGGTGTGTGGGGTCGTTAGACCTTACTGCCCACACGATAAGAAGAAAAAGTGTAATTAAGTATTATGTATGTGTCTTACCAAGAGGTTTCGTGTTACCTAGTAACTTGGTTGACGGTCAGATGGGCAGTCGCTCCATATAAAATAGGTATTGGCATTCAGTTGCATCTGGTCAGACTGAGAGCTATTTCTAAGAAAACGTAGGTAGATGATGATTATTATTATTTATTTAGAGTGTGTAACAATTCTGTTTTTGCTTGCAGTCGGACCGCATCATGGAAGAAAATACGATCGTCCGTGATCTCATCACAAAAATTCTCGATGAGACCGGACCATCAGATGGGTGCAGGTGAGTTTCATCAACATTTTACTTTCTTAAATATTGGAAAAGGACGTATTTTTGATAAATAAATGTTAGCGTTGTCCATTGAGTTATAATGTACTAGCGTACTAGAGGAGACACCTCAACTCGATTTTTTGTAACACACGTTTCGGTGCGTGCACTGAACCTCATTTAGTCTATGCCGAGCGGTTGCTGCGACGTGACACATTTGAGTGAAGTTTTTTGTTCTAAAATATGCCTTCGTGTGCATTGAAATACTGTACAAATAATTCAAGAAATACAAGTAAAAATCAAGGAGTGATTTTTCACAAGTAATTAAAATATAACTATTATATATTATCACATTTGATTTAATTGATTAATCAGACGAACTTACCTTAAGTGAAGTCCGATTACAATTTCATGAAGGATGAACTGAAATATAATTGATTACAGTGTAGTTCCCAATTCGCAAGTATTTGGCATCGCAGTTTTAGAGAAGTAAAATAAAACTTTTTCTCTATGGATTGGCAACACAGCTTTGACACTCTTTAGAGATAGCGTTGCTCTATTAGCCCATTCGACAAGGGACTAATCCTAAAAAGGATGGGTTGGGTGGGTAATTATATTTCAGTTCATCCTTCATGAAATTGTAATCGGACTTCACTTAAGGTAAGTTCGTCTGATTAATCAATTTCATTTCATGATGAACTGAAATATAATTGATTACAGTGTAGCTGTTTAGAGTCTAAGTCGACATGGGCCACTCTTTTGGAAATATACAAGACTTACCAAATCAATCTTATTGTTACATGAATCAAATTTATTTGAGACCAATATAGTCAAACTACCCTATGCCTGTATATCTTAGGTAGGTATGATTCATAATCATCAATCTTAAGGTATTATATAATAAGTATGTATGTGTAAAAAGACAAAATACCTAGCCATTGTGTGGCTTACATAACTAGGGCGTCATTAAAGACAAACCAATGATAATTGGCTACTAGTATTTTCATGATAATAAAATACTATCAGTCCTGTCTCATAATCAGATACAATATGAAACAATAAATGCTATAAGTATGTATAGCTAATAATGCCATATTACTAAATTAAAACACTATTAATGACAGTGTACAAATAAAATAAATAATCATTAATATTATGGAATGTTTGAATAAAACTTAAAACTGAATGTTAATGAAACTTATTAAGTTTGTGTAAAGATAAATAAAGGAATGTAAATATTATTTACATCTTCAAGTTGGTATTTAAGACGGTATTAATAAAGCTGTCATGTAGGACATTTTTTTTTTTTTTTTTTTTAAACGTTGCCCCACACTAGGGATTTCTCCTGTATCGTGGGTGCGTGCAAAAACATATAAACTCACATACACAAATACCCAGACCCGAAACAACTATCTGCAGGTCATACAAATATTTGTTCCGTGCGGGAATCGAACCCGCGACACGCAGCTCAGCAGTCCAACCGCTTAGCCACTGCGCCAACCGTGCCGTCAAACAGACATAAACCATTAACATTCACTGATACATCTAGTCTGTACTCTGCACTACTCGCTGTATCACAATTTTTAAAGATGGAACACTTCCATCAAAAAATATTTGTTAATCTGTGGTTCGTCGTACGTGTGCTCTCTGGATACCTGTCATGTCTAATGAATCTTGTCAATGTATTTTATATATCTGGCTAGCCAATAGTTTTCATAATAGGCTAATGACATCTAATGACACCCTTGCCTGTTTAGCAAAATATGTGTCTGCATAAAGTGTGTTATGTGTGGTACATAATATATCAGTCAATCCCACTTCCCTTCATTAATAATTTAATTCTTCTACTAATTGTTTGTTTGGATGCCTGATAGAAAAGGAAAGCAGGTTTCAGTTTTTGATGACAGTGATATTTTTATAAGAATAGTAATGTACATTGTATTATGTCTTGTGACATGGACATATTGTCTTTTAATAACTGATAGAGTCTGCACTCTTTGAGCAGTAGGTAGCAAGAGCTGACAAACATTTTACTTAATTTTTTAAATTAAAATTCAGATTATCCCCAATTAGACAGTGAATACTACTACACTACTATTGTAGGATCACAAGTATTCCCATACTTGTATAAAGCGGGTTGAATTCTTTAAAGACCCATGAGAAGACGCTTGGTGTGATCATCCCTGTCAATTCATTCATTTAACAGAGAAGCGAAAGTATTGATCTAGCTTTATGTAACAAGCTGTAGCCAACATTATTTTGTTTTATGTATAATGTATTTCAGTGAGGTATTGTATTAGATCTGGTATTGAATCACACTGTGATTTTGGCAGAATAACTACCAACTCTTTAAGTAGTACTAAATTGTTTTAGCCTACCTGGTGGAGTGGATAGGTTAGTGGCAAACCTTTACATGTGAATGCATTTTGCAAAAGATGGTCACTGCCGGAGTAAGCTGGTTGCTTTATGGGTGTTTGGTACTGAAAGGAGATTTTAATAAATTATTATTAGAATAGAAAATGATTGGTTTTATAACCATCATCATTTTTACCAAAGGATATCTGACAAGTCCACACTGGGTACCTACACCTACTCATATTTCCTTGCCCCCCCCCCCCCCCCCCCTTTTTAATTTTTGAAGACAATTCGTAATTAATGTCAATGGTATGAATGTGTATAAAAAAAAGTAGGAGCTCTATTTAATTGAGAAGGCATCTATCTCAAATGCATATGGGTCTTTATATCAAGTTCATGACACATAGGTATCCCTATAAGTATGCTTTACAATTTGAATTAACTCCGGTAGCTAGTAAATCATAATTGATAATTCCCACTCTGTGGCAATGTTAGTATGCCTTGGTTCCTCATCTGACAAGTTATATTTAGATTTTATGTAAGATGCTTGGAGATTGATACACCTAGCTTCACACCAAACCCATAATAATATCATTTTGCTACCATCATTTAGGTTTGGGCATTGAACACTACCCATCTTGTTAATGCAAGCAATGGCAGTAGCGTTGTCAATCCGAAGAAGAATATCACAATTATTTTTTAAATATACAAAGCATTTTATACCAGAAATTATATTCCTTCTCCATTGAAAGTCAACGGTCAATTGGTCATGGTCAATGTGACGAGGGGGGCTTAGGGGAGGCCTATGTCCAGCAGTGGACTTCTTTCGGCTGAAATGATGATGATGATGACCATTGAAAAAGTAAACCATATCATTGTAATGTCATGGATGCATCATAATTTATAAAATAATTGATTGATTGTCTGATAAAAAGATGGTTTGATTTGAGTAATGGTATTCCATTTGTTTTGTATGTACTATTCCATATTATGATAAAGCTGGCCATGCTGCTACTAATGTGCCTAAAAACAAGGCAAAATTATCTTATTTTAATTTTAGAATTTATCATACTCTTCATTGTATTTCTTTTTTCAAAAGGTATGGTTGGTAGGTAGGCACAATGATTTGGAGTTAATCATGAATCCCAGTTTACAACATTAACAAGGTACTAGGGTACTTTTGTCATAATCAATAAGGGTTCCTAGTTGACTACGGAACCCTAATAATAGCATATGAACTTTAACACACTATTTGTTGTTTTCATGTTTTGTAAACACTCCTTGTAATATGCTTGGTCAATATATAAAATATCATTAATGTAGATTATGAATAAGTGGACAGGTATTAACAATTTGATTAACAAACTAGGTGCAGTACATAGTCCATATGGCAATGCTGTAAATTCATATAAGGTTCCATTGAATTCAAAACAAAGGAACTTTAAATCATAAAAATGACTTCCTTCGGTCTATGCAACACACCTTAATCACCTTGATCAGCAATTAACCTTACTGCAAGTGCTGACTTTTACATACTTTTTCAAAGGTTTTAGATTTAAAATTAACCTGTTTGCCATCAGGTTTTGAAGCAAGGAAAATCTTTTGAGATGTATATAGACCTCTTCACCGTATCCGGCGACAGCGACCCAGACTACTTGTCTTCTCTTTTGAGATGTATTCTCCCTTTGGATGACAACATGGTGTTATAGCTCTTAATTGTAAAAGGTGAACAATTATGAACAATTATAGTTTCCTGCATATGTGTAATTTCACAATCAGGTAAATTATTTTTAGGACTGAGACATGAAAGGGACATGAAATCCTTAATCCACTGCAATATAATGGGGTCATTTGTTGATGACAACCAACAAACAAAATATGTACCTTGTTTATTTCCTGCTGTTGTAGTAGGCATACCGGGTTCTCTCGGAACGCTGTGGGTTCAAGGATGTTCTGCGGTGTGATGGCTGTGGTCGAGTCTGTGGTCCATTTCATGCCATCTCCTTGGTTGGTTGATGCTTTCAACTGTTGTGGTTGACTCTTCCTGTTTTCCATATATTTGTTACTTATGTTTTAAGCAGAAATTGCTGGCTTGGTGCAGTTTTCTTAATAGAATTTGAACTCTGTCGTATTAGGCATCTTATTTACCGCAATTCTTTGATAAATTGCCACCATTTAAAAATAGTTTTATGAGTAATTTCTATGAAATGCTTGTTGCTTCACCAAGTGATTTTAACATAGTTATTTTATCTAGTAGGTTTTTTATTATAAGAGACATGATTTTGTCTAATATTGTAAGTGCTGTGCCCACCTGTCTTTGCTGGTAAGCGATACACTTATTTCTAGTTATTCCCATTTTAGAGATCACTAGCTTTACTTTGGTGATGATAAGGATTCAATATCTGGGATTGTGTCACATTATTCATCAGGGCCTGATGTTTGACAAATTTCACACCTTTTAATGATTTTTTTCTCAAAAAATGATTAAAAAATACCTTACTTGGTCCCTTAAGGCTTCTCAACAGCATTTGACTTGCACTACACAGTATCTCGTACTGTCGCACATGCTGGTTTTGATCAAATCGGCATCACGTGCCGGTAAATAGAAATCTGACATCCAAGTTGATATCTTGTAGTGTTTGTAAACACTGTATATTGTAAGGTTTCTCAACAGCATTAGAATAGCACTGAACAGTATCTCGTACTGCAAGCACATGCTGGTTTAGATCAAATTGGCAGCTCGTGCCGTTTGCCATCAAAGTCGATATCTCGTATCAAAGTTGATCTTCGTGTTTGAGTATCTCGTACTAACACGGTAAACAGTATCTCTTACTGTAAGCACATTTATGCTGGTCGGCATCGGCATCACGTGCCGGTAACAGAAATCTGTATTACATCAAAGCTGATATCTCGTATCAAAGTTGATCTTCGTGTTTAAAGTATCTCGTACCAACACGGTATATTATCCTCGACCATTGTTGTAGCCAGCCACGTTTTTGACTTAGTTGCACCTAAAACAAAAAGCTTACCTTCGTTAACCGAAGTAATGGCGAGCCTTAGGGCTCCGGTCCCGGTCGACACTTTGCCGTCGATTTAAACTGAGGTTGCGTTTGCGCAAACCATTGGGACTCCGTATTTTGTTTCGACGTCGACAATCCCACATATACAACAGTATTTCCACATTTTTCCAATAAGTTTTTCTTCAGAAACCATTTTGACTTGCGATGCCGTTCAACGCGCGAAAAAGAAGTGTCAAAGCTGTGTTGCCAATCCATAGAGAAAAAGTTTTATTTTACTTCTCTAAAACTGCGATGCCAAATACTTGCGAATTGGGAACTACACTGTAATCAATTATATTTCAGTTCATCATGAAATGAAATTATATTTTTTCCATTGCAATGTGTCATCGCAGCGGCCATTTTTACGTGAATGTCAAAGAATAAAATGCTCAGACCAGACACTATCGACGTATTCAATGCTTGGCCACGAATCCTCTACATGCGAGTCAAAATATTGATAGTAGGTTGTATAATATTAATTTGCTTAAGTATCAAGACAATAGGGGATCGGACTGGGTCAAAATAATATGATTCTGTTTAGTCCGTAAGTTAGATTATCGAAAAATATTGGATACGTGTTTTTTTGTTGTATCAAATCAATAAAAAATGACGAAGATAAAACGCGTCAAAGATCTTGGAGTGGGGCTTGAAACGTCACTTGTGTCGTCAAAATGTACTATCATATGACGTCACACGAGTTTTCGAAGCACTGTATTGTCTTCATTTTAAGTTTACGTGAAAAAAGAAAAAATACGTGTCCAATAATTTTTGGAAATCTATCTGACGGACTAATTAGTTTTTTTTTGTCCGATCCCCTATTAATAAAAAAGTTAAAATGTGAAGATTGCATTGATAGTTTGACTATACTATAAACTTCCACTTCACACATCTATCATAGGTATGACGACGGTAGGTCAACTATTTCGGGTACATCGTTGTCAGAGTCCAAGTTCAGCATGGCGGAGGTACGAAATAATAGTCTCAACACTGGTTACAACCGCCTATTTATTTACTTTCGATAACAAATTAACAAAATCTCAAACGATCAAGCCGATGGAAACGGATTCAAGTACGGAAACGCGGTAAGTTCGATACAGGCGGGCTGCACAACCGTTCGCACTCGTGTCTCACCAAAAAGTAATGTCCCTCAAGTCAAATGCGTCTAACGTCAACGTCAACCGACCACTCACAACTGACATATGACAACTGACAGCTGTCATCTGTCAACCGAAAACTGTCAAACCAGACCTGCCACGCTCTGCATCGACCTCACCCAAGCTCACTGCTTGACGTTTCCGACTTTAACGATGATAGATCCGAAAAACGATGATAGATGGCGTTATTCTAAATTGTCAACTCTAAATATTGTGCCTCGGTGTTGAATCTGCGACAGGTATATAATTGAATACGGCAAATTGGTCTTGCCCTGAAATGTGATTTTAGTTACATGTCCGTAAACACCGTAAAGCATTTAATTAGGAAAGAAGTATTTGCAAATTTGAATCAACATTCACTGAATCAGCCATCAACATTCAATCACAGATAAAATAAAAATTATTGTTACAGTTTAAGTAAATTTTTATTTATTTTCTAAGTACATACGTACAATATCAAGTAGGCAGAATAATAACATTGTCTCATCTGCACGTATTGATAGTAATCTATGAGAACATGACACCCCCCGCCTGCACCGCTGTCATCAAGTGCGCGCACATTTTTTGTTTGAAATAGCTTCTCTAGTACGCTAGTACATTATAACTCAATGGCGTTGTCATACAGGAGCTCGTGGCTAGACAATGTGTCCCGCTGGGATCATTCTTCAGGTTAAACCGCTCTTTTCTAGGTTGGACACATACCTACCGAATTTCCACCAGTACATTATACCTCAATGGTTTCCACCGTGCCTTAGAAAGCACGTAAACCCGTTTGTCCGGCTGTCATTTGTACATCTTTGACAGTCAAATTCAAACGTACTTCTGGGTCTATCTGTAGTTTTTGTTAGACAAATTCTGAGATAAAACGTTGAAACTGTTTAAATACAGAGTTTCTTAAGTGTCAATAATTCCCAAGTGAGTGATTGCGTAAAAAAAACCTGAACAGAATTTGTTTTATCGGAGTTCAGTAACAGACCATAGTCGAGACCATAAAAGGCTTTGCAAACGATGAGTAGTTAGTGATTTTTTTTAGGGATGGTAAATTATCAATATGACTCCTCGCTCTGGGTGAGCAGAAGTGAGTGTTATACTCTTACTGCCGCACTCAGAGAGCAGTTACTGACATAAACCCATCCGTGTTCCTCCTTGCGTTCCAGGGCCGCGGTAACTCTTTCGAACAAATTCCGCAGATGAGTTATAGGTTCTTAGTCTGTGCTGTATCCGAAAGCAGGCCATTACATAAATTGCGATTATATAGGATCTAGATCTCTTGACGTCAATGCGACTGAATCTGTGTCGCACCGGAAACGTCCCATTATCGCGCTAACGAAATTGATCTCGCGTTTGCAAGTGCATATATTGCATGAACTGATTGTTGGCATTCAATTTAACAAAAGGTGAAGAAGTGTAGAGTATGTTCTTCAGTTGTTATTGAGTGTCTTAAACCGAACAAATTGCGAGTGTGGAGCCCTCGGCAGGATATGCGTCACCTCCTATCCTGCCCATCCTGCACAACCACTTGCACCTTTCGGGATTTACTCAAAGCAAATGATAGAGCTGTATAGGTCTAACACGATTTGAGATCATCGACACGTAAAGAAGAAAACCATGATCAAAATCGTTTTGATAGGCTATAAGTAAAATTCTGAAAGCATTGCCATCATCATTCTCCTGCCCTTATCTCAATTCATTTGGGGTCGGCGCAGCATGGCTTCTTCTTCCATACCTTTCTAAAACTCGTCACCTCCTTTCTTGCCATGTCGTCCTTTACACAGTCCATCCATCGTTTCTTTGGCCTTCCTCTACTCTTATAGCCATAACATATCGTCATTTCAGCCAAAATACGTCCACTGCGGGACATAGGCCTCCCCCAGGTGTCGCCACATTGACCGGTCCCGTGCGTCTCTCAGCCATTAGCCCATCCATAACCATCCATAACTTTCTTATTTTATCCATTTACGTAACACCACACATTCCTCTAAGAATTCTCATCTCAGCTACATACAATATTCTGAGAAGGCAATTGCTTACGTTGTTGATTTGATCCGATCCTCCAGTGACGTCTTAAGCTAACGGGGTACTAACCTAAAGGGGTATTGATGTGCCCTGGCCGGGGAAGCCTTGCATTTGAGGCACCCACGATACAGGAGAAATTCCTAGTGTGGGGCAATGTTTAAACAAAAAATTGCATTGGCATTTGTGCCCGATCGATGGCAATAGTCTCAACAACATGGGACTAAAAACATAACTAGCGAAATGTCGGTGTACTATTAGAGATAGAGAGAGGCCTTGCCTTAAGGGGACTACGACATGTTATTTATGTTATTACCCTGCCGTGTACCCTTATTTTTTGGAGGGTGTGAAATCATCAAATGACTCCTCCCACTCTGGGCACAGCGGTAGGGAGTGTCAGACTTCTACTGACTAAAAACCACCCATGTTCCTTCTTAGTCCTTGTGTCGAGGCCGCGGCATCTCTTTCGAACAACCAGCAGCCCCGACGGTTACCCTGCAGCCTATCATTGCGATTAAACTGTTTTGTCGATGTGGTTTGCGGTTGGGGCCGTTTCCGGAATTGTTGCTGTACACTTGCAAAACTGATTTGAAGTTTGCTAGCACATAATTCTTGTAGACTTTCCTGGCATGTATTTATGTGAAAACTGGCCAAAGTTATTTATTTATTTATTTTCTCCATCTTGCGGCTATCTATATAGAGTTACCTAATGCGATACTGTACACAATAAGAATATTAACTTAGTTATTGTTATTTAGGAGCTTTCTTTGTTAATGTTACGAGCTGGGTATGGGATAAATAAAATCACTACCAAATAAACACACGAATAAACTTTATTACTCACAACACACTTATTCACAATCGCAATACACTACTGAACACTTTAATCGCACTAGATTCTCTTCGATCCTGTCGTTGTCTCGCTTAAAAGTGAACTGACTCACTTCGTCCTCAATCGGTCCTTTTATACCCACGCAAACAAAAGATATTCGAGATAATTCACCATTATTCAAGAAAGCATCCACAAAAAAACATTAACAAAAAAATAAATTTAAAGATAAAAGAACCGACAAGGAAGAAGTTACTTAACGTCGTCGGCATACGGTCGAAATTACAATGACAACTGCCGGCGACTCCCGGCGCCTGACCTTGAATACAATGTAAGTTCTATACCTACTACGGAAATAGGTACCTACAAGAATGAACTCGTATTTTCTAGGTACTACAGAGTTATTAGCGCGGTTTCTCGAAGATTCTAGATGACCGTCGTAACATTAATTACATGCAATTTGCTTGTTTTTAAGTCATTAGGGATTCACCACTGACGCTATTTCCGTCACATTTGATATGATCATTTTCATTAATTATCTGTGTACTTAATTTAAGTGGCATTGAACTCCTTTTTATTATTAACCGACTTTTAATTTGATATGAAGTATTTTATAGAGACGTGATAATTTTACATAAACATAACATTATGTCTATAACCCCCAAAGCAGAGGTGTACCTACCCAGTTATTATAGTACACCCCAAACCACACGCCTATAGCAAGTAAACATACAAGCTCACGCACACACCTACACTAAAACCACACGCATTTCTCCTAGTACGTCACGACTTCACGAGACATTGTCTACACACATAGATAAAAAGTTGGCTTCACTTTTGATGTTTGTGGCGCGTCGTCTTCCTTTTTTTTAGTGTCCGACCGAAACACGATTTTCAGCCGAAACCGAAACCGTAACCGAACCTTCGGCTTGGGTCCCAGTTTCGGCCGAAACCGTAACCGAAACCGAAACTTATTAAATATTTATGGAATGTAAAATCTATTTTATTTTTACGCTTAAAATTAATACTGTGATTTAAAAAAAAAATACAATCAACATATTTGTCAAATTTAAACAAAAAAAACACTACATCTATATATATAAAAGGATAACTGACTGGGTGACATATCAACGTACAGCCGAAACTACTGGGGCTAGGAATGTGAAATTTTATATGTAAGCACTAAGAAGGGGTTTTTGGAAATTTAACCTTTAAGGGGGTGAAAAGGGGGATGAAAGTTTGTATGGAAAATGTTATTACTTGTGTTTAGGAATGTGAAATTTTGTACACGGCTTCCTATTATAATGTAGGGGAGCACTAAGAAGGGGTTTTTGGACATTTAACCTTTAAGGGGGTGAAAAGGGGGATGAAAGTTTGTATGGAAAATCTTATTACTTGTGTTTAGGAATGTGAAATTTTGCACACGGCTTCCTATTATAATGTAGGGGAGCACTAAGAAGGGGTTTTTAGAAATTTAACCTTTAAGGGGGTGAAAAGGGGGATGAAAGTTTGTATGGAAAATCTTATTACTTGTGTTTAGGAATGTGAAATTTTGCACACGGCTTCCTATTATAATGTAGGGGAGCACTAAGAAGGGGTTTTTGGAAATTTAACCTTTAAGGGGGTGAAAAGGGGAATGAAAGTTTGTATGGAAAATCTTATTACTTGTGTTTAGGAATGTGAAATTTTGCACACGGCTTCCTATTATAATGTAGGGGAGCACTAAGAAGTGGTTTTTGGAAATTTAACCTGTAAGGGGGTGAAAAGGGGGATGAAAGTTTGTATGGAAAATCTTATTACTTGTGTTTAGGAATGTGAAATTTTGCACACGGCTTCCTATTATAATGTAGGGGAGCACTAAGAAGGGGTTTTTGGAAATTAAACCTTTAAGGGGGTGAAAAGGGGGATGAAAGTTTGTATGGAAAATCTTATTACTTGTGTTAATAAACATGAAACTTGGCACGAACATCTATCTCAGTAAATTATGAAGTTTGGCATTTTTTGTTTTTCCAAATCTCCCTTTCGAATTCAAAAGACTTCAGTTCCCTTTAAAAGTTTGCTTTGCGATGACAATAAATAAATCACAGGGTCAAACCCTTAAATTTGCAGGAGTTGACTTGCGACAGCCCTGTTTCTCCCATGGTCAGTGCTACGTAGCATGCTCTCGTGTGAGCTCATCTTGCAGCCTGGTCATATTGGTAACACTAACACCCTCCAGCAGGGCTATTGGCTATCTCTGTTGACAGTTGTTTTGATTATCACTTTCGCTCTGTGTGCTTTCATTAACTGTCAAAAGGTTAATTTGGTATCGGCTATGACCAGTAGTACAACGCGTATGACGTCATCGGAGACCATTGTCGTTGATAGTCACTTTAACTCATTTTGACAGAAGTTTCTGTATCGATATTTTTAAAATTGCGATTGTCTAAGCTTATTTGACATTACATTGTTTATACACAGAGTTTAAAGTGACTTTCGTGAAAGACGCTTCTCAAGGGTAGTGTTTTATGATGATTTATGACGGTTGATACTGGTACTAGTTTCTATAAGTCCCGTATTGTTGGAGCTACTAAAGATTTTATAACTATATTTGCATTATCTAAACTCAATCTCCTTAATATTATATATTCCTTGATATAATTGCATAGCTCATATTGTGTGAATACTATGTACAATATAGAAACCTGTCTTTTCTTGAATTTGGATTTTGTTTTTACAATGATGGTTTTTTGAGACAATCTGTAATATTCTTTAGGTAGTTGGTGAAGTGTAATAATGGGTACACCTCTGTCTAACCCTTCGGGGAATATAATATTTTCCTACCTTTGTATAGATTCATTTCACGTATTGTTTTGTGAATATGTGAACATTGTGGCCTTTTGTGTCGTGCCCTGCAATGTTCTGAGTAATAATTAGGGTTTATTTCATCAAAATCGTCTTACATAAGCAATAGACATTAATTTTTAAAACTTTATTATGAATCTCGAGCAAAATATTTTATTTTATTTTCCTTTTGTCTTTACTTCTTCCATGCAAAACATGAAAGTAATTAGTACTACGTACAACAGCAATTTCTTACTGGCTGACAACAAAAATGACATTCAAATATTACTTTTAAATCTCTTTGACAATAACCATTTGACATGTCAGGTGCCATAAAGAGGCTAAATCTAAAATATATCCTCAATCAAGTATTGTAACGTTCAAGCAGTACCTGCTTAACTTGGCCGTATAATAGTCGATAAAAAATAGAGGTGTCAATTGCTGGGATGTTAGTCACCCTATAATTACTGTCACGTGTTATCCACACAATGAGATACGCAATACCAATTTTATGACATTAGCAGTTAACACCAAAGTTCTGTGGACAACTGGTGCTTGTTATTCACTGACTTTTGAAAAGATAGACAATAGCCCTGCAGAACGACCATGAATGTAGTCTGTAGAGAAATATTATAAAAACTTAATTGTTTTGTTATAACCAATAACCCGCATATTTCTGGATACATACTGTTTCCTATTTTTAGATGTTCACGTAGCCAATTCTTCCATACAAAAACTGTCAGATGTCAATAAAAATTATCTATCGATTGAAAAATCAGCCTTCGAATTTTTTAGAGGAAAGTACGAAACCCACGCGGACGAAGTCGCGGGCAAAGTGCTAGTTTTTAATATTACTATATTTTTTAATAATTTCCAAAAAATAAAAACAAAACTAAGCACCTCGCATACTAAAGGGAAATAATGCAACATGACTAATAAATAGCACTGCAGGCCATTCACGCTAATAGAAAATATATGAAACTTTTTAGTAAAAAAATTCTATTGGTCGATATAACTTTTTTTCTAATTATTTTAAAAAAAAGTACTCATATCATTTTTAAAGATGGTGTTTTAAGAAATAATTTTCATTACGAACTTTTTAAATTATATTAATTAGTTAAGGTTTTAGGCGCTTTGCACATAGTGCAACTATTGCAGCAACTGGCAACTAGCCATTTACGTATATTTCAATTGGATTGCGCACACATAGCAACTCGAGTTTCGAGTTCCGGCAATCGTCAACAGTTTTCAGTTGCTGCAATCGATGACCGAGTTAGTTGCTAATTGCCGCAACTAGCAACTGTTAAATATTATACCGATTTTTAAAGTTAACGTAGACGGCGACGACGTAAAAAAATTAGAACAATTGCTGCTTCTTCGATATTCATCGTCACACTGAACGCTGTTCGCTGCGTAGATTGAGCAACTCGGTCATGAAAGTTGCTCACAGATTGCCATAAAACTGCTGCAACCGTAAAGGTTGTAGCAACTATCAACTAGTTACAGGAAACTTTTAAAGTTACTTAAGTTGCCTCAACTTAAGTTGCTCCATGTGCAAAGCGCCTAAATCACTGGAGATAGTTGTGTATCTGAACTACGGGGTGGTTCGAATACGGGTACAAAATTTAATTCATCAACAATTACGAACAAATATAGTAATGTTTGAATCAAACATCACACGTAGCTTCACACAATTCATCTGTAAAGTGTTAAATTAATCTAATATATAAAAAGAGAAGTCCTGACTGACTGACTGACTGACTGACTCATCAACGCCCAGCCCAAACCCTTGGACCTAGAAAGCTGAAATTTTGCACAGAGGTTCCCTTTATAATGTAGACAGGGAATAAGGAAGGATTTTTCGAAATTCAACCCCTAAGGGAGTTAAATAGGGGATGAAAGTTTGTATGGAAAATCGACATTTTCACGCGGGCGAAGCCGCTGGCAAAAGCTAGTTTCTACATAAATTCATATTTTATAAGTTCTAGGGAATAACTCAACAGAACCAAGTAAGATATCTATTGAATTCTTTTCTATACACACCTACTTACAAACTATTTATTTTACACTGTAGCACAAGACCCTAATGAATGCCATAAAAATACATCATCATTAATCATAAGTAAAAACAAATACCTAATTTTTGAGCGAGAAAAATCTCACAACCTCAAATCATCACGATCGCGCCGGCTACCGAACTCAACTGGCACTCGAAGTTAGCTGAATGATGCACGACAATTCACGTATACCTTGTTTCGGCGGGGCCGAAAGGTTCGGCCAATAATTGGCCGAAACCGACACTATGGCCGAACCTAGATTTTTTGGCCGAAACTAGCCGAAACCGAAACCGAACCTTCGGTCGGTCCTTACTTTTTAGGGTTCCGTACCTCAAAAGGAAAAAACGGAACCCTTATAGGATCACTTTGTTGTCCGTCTGTCTGTCTGTCAAGACCTTTTTTCTCAGGAACGCGTGGAGGTATCAAGCTGAAATTCATATCAAATACTCAAGTCTATGGTCTCTTGGAGCTGTGAAAAAATCAAACTTCTAAGTCAACGCGATCAAAAGATACTCCCGTTTATGCCGCAAATTTTCGACACTCGCAAGGGAATCAAAACCTACAGGGTACTTCCCGTGAACTCAGAATCTTGAAATTTGGTACGAAGCAACGTCTTATAGCATAGATAAAGGAATAATTACGAAAACCATAAATTTTTAGTTACATCAAGATACTCCCGTTTATGCCGCAAATTTTCGACACTCGCAAGGGAATCAAAACCTACAGGGTACTTCCCGTGAACTCAGAATCTTGAAATTTGGTACGAAGCAACGTCTTATAGCATAAATAAAGGAATAATTACGAAAACCATAAATTTTTAGTTACATCAAGATACTCCCGTTTATGCCGCAAATTTTCGACACTCGCAAGGGAATCAAAACCTACAGGGTACTTCCCGTGAACTCAGAATCTTGAAATTTGGTACGAAGCAACGTCTTATAGCATAAATAAAGGAATAATTACGAAAACCATAAATTTTTAGTTACATCACATAATATATTTTTTTTACGGAACCCTCGGTGCGCGAGTCCGACTCGCACTTGGCCGGTTTTTTTTTGTTGGTCTGAGAGTCCTATGTAATAGGCGGCGAGCTTTATCCGGGCACAAATCCTGACTCCGTGGCTGCTTCTGAGAAAATTCCTGATGAAAACCTCAAAAATACTGCACCTCAATAACAACTGGGTTCGATTCGCAGCTCAGGCAAAGGCCTTCTGAAAATTGAACCCAGGGCCTCATTCTCTGCAGTCGCGCTTGCGACTAATCGACCAACGAGGTAGTACAAGTTTTGCTAATCGGTTACAACTTACAATTCACGTAATATTATAGAAATAAAATTATCTGCCAACTCAGCCAACAAGAGAAATTCCAACAGTCAATAATCACGTGTTTTAAAATCTTTACGAATACTGTACATTCGCTTTACACAATGCCAAATAATTTACGTAATACTCTTTTTTAAGAACGACATTTTAAGGGCGCCACGACCTCTAGTTATCTTTTGTTATCATTAATATCAAATTGGGCATACAAATAAGACGTATAAAATGCTGCATTGTAATCTTTTATTTGGTGCCGACACCGTAACATAAATTATGCATTTGACGAAATAAAGGTGAACGCACTGTTATGAGCACTGCATCGGATTCACTTCATTTCAATTCGAGCCATTCGTGATTGTTTCGATGAAATTCCATACTGCAACACGCAAAGTTGTATTGTAATGTCATCACCTCTGCTTGGGATCCAGATAACCAGTACCCACTTACATTGTCCTCGGGTTGACCAGCGGCTTACTTGACACGGCATCTCACATGTCAACCTATGAGACTGACTTCTTCTGTGGGAAACCATGCCAGGGTATAAAAACTTATAAACTAACTGACAGCGCACTAAGGGCAACCCCAGCGGGGTAGCGGCCTCGTCTTAGGGGGAGGTCAGCAAAAGGACAGGCTGAAATCTGAGTGAGATCTTATTCCGCGGACTGGTTCGGGCAAGGGTCGAGAGAGACCGCGACGGCGCGCGGCGTGGACGGAATGAGTTACATAGGCCAACGTCACTAGCTGTATCTAGTCGTTAGGCTATGAGCCCACTAAAAGCAGGGGAACGCCTAGCCGAACGCATGAAGTCCACCCGGTGATATTAAACCGGTTATAGGCCCGTAACCGTATAGGTTGCAGGATGGTAGACGTGGACGCCAGATTGACGAAGACCCGTGGCGATGCCATTCTCGTGCAGTGCTTATAAGTATGCGTTGACCTTAATACTTAATCAATTTAGTTTTAATGTTTAAAATTATAATATTTGGCCTAGTGACCTGACCCCCTATTATTATTGTTTACGTTCCATATTATCTTTGATTAAAAGTCCAAGAACAAAAAACGACGCGTTCCGTTGAATGATCGTTGAAAAAATATTGAAGGAACTGTTGGCAATAGAGTAATTATGCATATAGTCCCTATTAAGTGTCTTTGTAACTGGGCTGTGGATGTCAAATAGGTGGTCGCTCCATGTAAAATATTGCTATTAAGTAGAGATGGCCGACTATGACTTTGGCGGACCAGCCGAGCGGCTGCCGGCCAGCTATCATCATCATTTGCCTAGCTTTTTCCCAACCATGTTAGGGGCGGCTTCCAGTTAAGACTGGAAGCCGCCCCTAACATGGTTCACTAGTAGCATGGTTCTACTAGTATTCACTATTCAATACTAGTATTTTACATGAAGCGACCGCCTATCTGACCTCCACAACTCGGTTAGTACTGAGTAAGGTATTGCGACTGGTTTAGTGTCATCAACACGAGACGTGCCAGCCTTTTCCAAACTTTTTGCTACTATTCAGTGAATTTATTTGAATGCCAATACATTGTGTAGAAAGGCTATATCCACAGAATTCAAAGAATATAAAAGACAATTGCATATAAACCTTGTAAAGAAACTCTTTACAACGAATGTTGAACTTAATAAAACTATTATACTTGTGTAAGCTGATTAATCGATAAGATTAAAAGTCGTGTGACTATAACACGACAAGACATTTTGACTTGTTGCTTTAGTTCTTTGTAAGATTAAATGTCGTTTGTTAAAAATACATTTTTCATGCTAACTAACACCTTAAAAGAATATGGTTTGGAATTAATTTGTCACGATTTATAAGGAATTTGCCGTGCAATGGCACAATGTAGGGCAAATATTTTAAATAATAAAACCGATCGGTAAACCGGCTTGTTCTAGAACCAAAAAAGATGAGAGGTTGAGTGGTGAGGGCTAGGTTTTCACATTAAAAATACTCAATAAAGTGATAAGAAAACTAATCAGCAATATTTTAATGGTTAAGCCATATATTATAAGGGTTAACCTGTAGAATGGTTAAAGAAACATGGGTCCAATCCTTTTAACGTGATCACTCGATCCTTGTGTTTCACGTCCACCAACCCACATTGGGCCTTCTTCCTTTCGTGTCGATTGTACTTCCATCTGATACCTATGGTTTGGGCTCAGTAGGCAGCCACGTTATTGCAACCGCAGAAGCGCTGTTCAAGGGTGCATGTATACGGACTAGCACTCGGTAACGCAGAGTCTAGCTGACTAATCCTTTCACCACGATGATACTTCCAACATTGGGCCAACATTGTGGGTTACAGGTTAGAGCGTACTACCTCTCACAGAAAGGAGGCACGGTGGCCTATCCCGATGACATAGCAATATTTCCTTAATCTTACTTCAATCAAAGGCTGATTACACTTATGTTGTTGACTGATTTGTTGACCTTTTTTATTAACCTTTTTTTCTTTTCTTTTCCAGCTCTATACAACCACCGGAAAAAGCTCTAAACAACATACAGACGAACAGCCAGTATCCTAAAAACGAGGGAAATGCATTCTTACCACCGTCATTTTCCGCCAACTCGTACCAGAATAACCAGCTGTTCAATTTCAACCAGTCGGACCAAAACGGGTTCAATTTCAACTTACAAAACGGATTTGGGAACACAAACGGGTACGTCAATTTCGAGAACGACGTGAATACGTTGCTTGGTATCGATACCGTACCGGATACGTCAGATACTGTAACTCAAGAGCAGCTGAACCTACTAAGACTTGCTGCACAAGAAATAGGCGGAGCGCAATTCACAACACCGCCTAATACAAACAAATATGACGAAAAATTCAATAACTACAATTTCTTCGAACCTAACCAAAGAAATTCTCTCCCTGAAGCTAATATGTTCCCGGTGAACAATTTTAGCAGACCAAACAGCTTAAACCTTGAAATGAACTTCAATACGAACTTTGAAGCCCCGTTCAATAACACACAGAGGTATCCTAGCAAATACGAAAACTTCTTAAAAGAACAGAATCAGGACGCAGAAATACTGTCATATTTGAGTCAACTAAACATGCCTTCAGACAGACCTCGTGAAGAAAACGGAATAAATAACGTAGATTTGAGGATGCCAATGGATTTAAACGGTCATTTTCCGAACGAGGATTTCCGACAAGAGAACAAAATGTTCGGGAATAGGAATTTCCCACAGATGCCGCCTAACAGAAATTATGGAGAGAACAATTTCTACGAAAACATGATGGCACAAATGAATGATAGGAGTCCAATGGGTCAGAATTTCGATTTCTCGAATCAATCGACGCCCGTTTCGGCTGCAAACTCGATGAATTACAATCGATCGAATGGCTATACCCAGAATGATATGATGCAGCGTCGTGATATGAATCCTATGCCTCCAATGCCTCGTGAGAACTTCCAAGGGAATGGGAATATGAATGATAGGACGAACTTTGAGAATCTCAGTCGGGAGAATATGCAGCAGGCAGCTATGATGAGGCAGAATCAGGAGTTGGCTCGACAGATGAGTTTGTTAATGAGGAGCAGACCCCCGCCTAACCAGTTGAATGTTGATGTGTCGTTTTTGCACGAGAATAATAACCCTTTTAACCTCGGTAAGTGATTTTTTTATTACATTGACTTGTGGTCGCAAGCGCGTCTGCTGTGCCTGATGTCCTGGGTTTGATACACGGGTCGTGCATTGTTATAGGTCTTTACCATCAGAAATTTCTTAGTAGCAGCTATGGAGTTTAGTTAGTTAGTTACTTAAACGTAAATAACGATATGTTAGTGTCATCACGCCTTATTTAGATACCTCTACCTAACCCTTCGCGAATAGCAAGCGTGATATTCTTATTTGTTTATTAGTATTTTGTCAGTATGATGACGTACGAAAAACTTCACTATAGAACGTTGTCGTAATAAACGATGTAAAAAGCGACACAAAAACTGTAAATTATAAACATTCATTGACAAGCAACAAGTTTAATCTGACTTCAAAGTTATTGTAAAGCGTAAGCGAAGGCTCATTTAAGGCGACATTAGCTGCCCGCGACCTTGAGCGCGCGTTTAACTCATCGCCTAAACAAATAAGGTTGAAAATGGCGATGCGTTTGATGCTCGTGACTGCCAAAATGAACGATAGTTCGCAGATTTAATTTATTAAAAAAAAAAAATACGCTGTAATGTTAAAATATTTTTACATATGTCTTTAGTTGGTTAAATTTCCTTTCTGATAGTAAAAAAAAAAATAACAGTTGTCACTCAAAATATTGAGCATTTCGAGACGAAAAAGTTTTTTCGTGTGATTTTTTGTGATTTTGTGATTTTTTTTTTCGAGGTTCTTGATTACTTTTAGAAAATATTTTTGCATAAGTCTTTTACCTATACATTTGACTATACACTGTATTTTTTTTGGAATTTTAATAAGTAGCAATACGGCTAACTCTGCGACGAAAAACAGGTCGTTTTTACGGTTCCCCTTTAACTGCGCCTTAATACTTGCTATTCAATAATGCCTACAACAAGTTACATTGAATATTTGCTGAAAATCATTGCTTATTCAATAAATGACCTTGATAAATACTTTTGTTATTCAATGAATTGTCTGAGCGTCGAGTAATGAAGGTAGGTACAAGTTCTAGTCATAGTTGGGAGTTCAAGCCTCAAGGTGAAAAATATATGGGTTTTTTCACTATTGAACATGGTAGACGATGACAAATGAGATACAATTTACTCTTTATTTATTTACTATTTCACAAGTATCATGTTCTTGAATATATTGCCAGTATCAATCTTTTTTCTCTCATTTCCAGGTCTGGGCGCGATATTAGGCCCCAGTCCACCGGTCCCACCGCCAGTGTTGCCATCACCGATGCTAGATCTACCTCTTTTGGCACCTTTTTACTCAATGAGGAATATGAGGTAAGGTTTTTTATTATTATTTTGTGTGTTTAGTGTAGACTGTAGACAACCAAATTACTAAAAAAAGTGAAATTATTATTAAAACTTGAATTGGGATGTTTATTATTTATATTGAGTTCCCGATATTTCGGCACTGTTTCAAGCACAAAATCAAAAATCAAAACATTTATTTCAAGTAGGCCAGTTACAGGCACTTTTGAAATAGTCGAACTAAACTAAATCTACTAAGGAAGCTAAATAAACTAAGATACAGTCCCAGTCACAAGGCATAATAACTGTGAGTGTACTGTAGTTGCCCATTCCAAAGCGTTGCTCTCATGAGAAGAATGGCAAGAAACTCCATGGACACTCTTTTAAATCATAATATTGTTACAAAACTTTGGTAACATCATTCATGTTGAGATGGTATATTATGTGAGAAAGATGTCGCAAGATGTACACGATAAGTGTCCACAGTAAAGTCAAGCAATTAAACAAGTTATTGCGAGTGTTAATGATCACAATCTTCTCACTTTCTTATACATTTTGCAATTATTATTATAACGTTAGAGATCACAGATATAGATTACCTGGATAGCGCAGAAAGTGCACTTGCGTAATCTCGGTATAATACCTACATCTGTGCTAGTAACCATGTCAGTTTAAAAATTGATATCACACTAATATTATAAAGGCGAAAGTTTGTGTGTGTGAGTGTGTATGTTTGTTACTTCTTCACGCAAAAACTACTAAACGGATTTCGATAAAATTTGTACACAGATAGTTTATAACCTGGATTAATACATAGGATAGTTTTTATCCCGATTTTATCTTTCTGTGGGATAATTTTCGAGTTGTAGCGGGTGAAGCCGCTGGCATATTCAACCCACACACTCACCACAATGTCTTTACCCTGCAGAGGCGTTGTGATTCAAATAAGGGAAATTTATGTAACAATTAATAAAAAAAAAAGTATGAAGTAATTCATACTTTTTAGCTGAAATAATTAATCTCTAAAAATTGTTATTATTATTTTTTGCATGAATAAAATTTTAAGTGCATGAAAAATGAGAAATAATAAAATGCTGCTTACGTATTTATTTATTTTAATTTAAATATCGTCAACAGAAGCGCAGCCACAGCCTCAGGCATCCTCCACGCGCGTCTCGACTCGTGCTACGAACAGTGGCGTCAACTGGAACGTGAACGTAAACGTACAGAAGCGCGGTTAGCGTTAGCGTACCCCGGCCGGGCTGTGTCGAGCTCTAACTCGATACCTGTGCCCAGACTGCCGCCTTGTCCTACTAGGGTGGACCGGCTTACTGTTGATATGCTACGGGAGCACACTAAGGTGAGGAAATAGTGATACTTTATAAACGTGAACGTAAACGTACAGAAGCGCGGTTAGCGTTAGCGTACCCCGGCCGGGCTGTGTCGAGCTCTAACTCGATACCTGTGCCCAGACTGCCGCCTTGTCCTACTAGGGTGGACCGGCTTACTGTTGATATGCTACGGGAGCACACTAAGGTGAGGAAATAGTGATACTTTATAAACGTGAACGTAAACGTACAGAAGCGCGGTTAGCGTTAGCGTACCCCGGCCGGGCTGTGTCGAGCTCTAACTCGATACCTGTGCCCAGACTGCCGCCTTGTCCTACTAGGGTGGACCGGCTTACTGTTGATATGCTACGGGAGCACACTAAGGTGAGGAAATAGTGATACTTTATAAACGTGAACGTAAACGTACAGAAGCGCGGTTAGCGTTAGCGTACCCCGGCCGGGCTGTGTCGAGCTCTAACTCGATACCTGTGCCCAGACTGCCGCCTTGTCCTACTAGGGTGGACCGGCTTACTGTTGATATGCTACGGGAGCACACTAAGGTGAGGAAATAGTGATACTTTATAAACGTGAACGTAAACGTACAGAAGCGCGGTTAGCGTTAGCGTACCCCGGCCGGGCTGTGTCGAGCTCTAACTCGATACCTGTGCCCAGACTGCCGCCTTGTCCTACTAGGGTGGACCGGCTTACTGTTGATATGCTACGGGAGCACACTAAGGTGAGGAAATAGTGATACTTTATAAACGTGAACGTAAACGTACAGAAGCGCGGTTAGCGTTAGCGTACCCCGGCCGGGCTGTGTCGAGCTCTAACTCGATACCTGTGCCCAGACTGCCGCCTTGTCCTACTAGGGTGGACCGGCTTACTGTTGATATGCTACGGGAGCACACTAAGGTGAGGAAATAGTGATACTTTATAAACGTGAACGTAAACGTACAGAAGCGCGGTTAGCGTTAGCGTACCCCGGCCGGGCTGTGTCGAGCTCTAACTCGATACCTGTGCCCAGACTGCCGCCTTGTCCTACTAGGGTGGACCGGCTTACTGTTGATATGCTACGGGAGCACACTAAGGTGAGGAAATAGTGATACTTTATAAACGTGAACGTAAACGTACAGAAGCGCGGTTAGCGTTAGCGTACCCCGGCCGGGCTGTGTCGAGCTCTAACTCGATACCTGTGCCCAGACTGCCGCCTTGTCCTACTAGGGTGGACCGGCTTACTGTTGATATGCTACGGGAGCACACTAAGGTGAGGAAATAGTGATACTTTATAAACGTGAACGTAAACGTACAGAAGCGCGGTTAGCGTTAGCGTACCCCGGCCGGGCTGTGTCGAGCTCTAACTCGATACCTGTGCCCAGACTGCCGCCTTGTCCTACTAGGGTGGACCGGCTTACTGTTGATATGCTACGGGAGCACACTAAGGTGAGGAAATAGTGATACTTTATAAACGTGAACGTAAACGTACAGAAGCGCGGTTAGCGTTAGCGTACCCCGGCCGGGCTGTGTCGAGCTCTAACTCGATACCTGTGCCCAGACTGCCGCCTTGTCCTACTAGGGTGGACCGGCTTACTGTTGATATGCTACGGGAGCACACTAAGGTGAGGAAATAGTGATACTTTATAAACGTGAACGTAAACGTACAGAAGCGCGGTTAGCGTTAGCGTACCCCGGCCGGGCTGTGTCGAGCTCTAACTCGATACCTGTGCCCAGACTGCCGCCTTGTCCTACTAGGGTGGACCGGCTTACTGTTGATATGCTACGGGAGCACACTAAGGTGAGGAAATAGTGATACTTTATAAACGTGAACGTAAACGTACAGAAGCGCGGTTAGCGTTAGCGTACCCCGGCCGGGCTGTGTCGAGCTCTAACTCGATACCTGTGCCCAGACTGCCGCCTTGTCCTACTAGGGTGGACCGGCTTACTGTTGATATGCTACGGGAGCACACTAAGGTGAGGAAATAGTGATACTTTATAAACGTGAACGTAAACGTACAGAAGCGCGGTTAGCGTTAGCGTACCCCGGCCGGGCTGTGTCGAGCTCTAACTCGATACCTGTGCCCAGACTGCCGCCTTGTCCTACTAGGGTGGACCGGCTTACTGTTGATATGCTACGGGAGCACACTAAGGTGAGGAAATAGTGATACTTTATAAACGTGAACGTAAACGTACAGAAGCGCGGTTAGCGTTAGCGTACCCCGGCCGGGCTGTGTCGAGCTCTAACTCGATACCTGTGCCCAGACTGCCGCCTTGTCCTACTAGGGTGGACCGGCTTACTGTTGATATGCTACGGGAGCACACTAAGGTGAGGAAATAGTGATACTTTATAAACGTGAACGTAAACGTACAGAAGCGCGGTTAGCGTTAGCGTACCCCGGCCGGGCTGTGTCGAGCTCTAACTCGATACCTGTGCCCAGACTGCCGCCTTGTCCTACTAGGGTGGACCGGCTTACTGTTGATATGCTACGGGAGCACACTAAGGTGAGGAAATAGTGATACTTTATAAACGTGAACGTAAACGTACAGAAGCGCGGTTAGCGTTAGCGTACCCCGGCCGGGCTGTGTCGAGCTCTAACTCGATACCTGTGCCCAGACTGCCGCCTTGTCCTACTAGGGTGGACCGGCTTACTGTTGATATGCTACGGGAGCACACTAAGGTGAGGAAATAGTGATACTTTATAAACGTGAACGTAAACGTACAGAAGCGCGGTTAGCGTTAGCGTACCCCGGCCGGGCTGTGTCGAGCTCTAACTCGATACCTGTGCCCAGACTGCCGCCTTGTCCTACTAGGGTGGACCGGCTTACTGTTGATATGCTACGGGAGCACACTAAGGTGAGAAAATAGTGATACTTTATAAACGTGAACGTAAACGTACAGAAGCGCGGTTAGCGTTAGCGTACCCCGGCCGGGCTGTGTCGAGCTCTAACTCGATACCTGTGCCCAGACTGCCGCCTTGTCCTACTAGGGTGGACCGGCTTACTGTTGATATGCTACGGGAGCACACTAAGGTGAGGAAATAGTGATACTTTATAAACGTGAACGTAAACGTACAGAAGCGCGGTTAGCGTTAGCGTACCCCGGCCGGGCTGTGTCGAGCTCTAACTCGATACCTGTGCCCAGACTGCCGCCTTGTCCTACTAGGGTGGACCGGCTTACTGTTGATATGCTACGGGAGCACACTAAGGTGAGGAAATAGTGATACTTTATAAACGTGAACGTAAACGTACAGAAGCGCGGTTAGCGTTAGCGTACCCCGGCCGGGCTGTGTCGAGCTCTAACTCGATACCTGTGCCCAGACTGCCGCCTTGTCCTACTAGGGTGGACCGGCTTACTGTTGATATGCTACGGGAGCACACTAAGGTGAGAAAATAGCGATATTTTAAGCTCGTTTGAAACGCGTACATAGGGTTGCATGCAAGCAGTTTGTAGTTAAATGCGCGTAAACGCGCGTTTCCCGATCGCCCTGTGTGTTTAGGTTACAAGGTTGTGTTCAAATCTCGTTTGAAGCGCGTATACGCGCGTCGTCAAAAACTTTTTGCAATAAGCAACCGACTTCACAAATAAACACTAAAAAAGCCTAAATAAGTTAAATAATAAATAAATAATATTCCACAACTATCACACAACGCCATCTAGTCCCAAGCTAAGCAGAGCTTGTGTTATGGGTACTAGACAACTGATAAACATACTTATATATTTCTAAATACATACATATTATAGATAAATTACACCCAGACACAGAACAAATGATCGTGCTCATCACACAAACATTTGTCCTGGGTGGGAATCGAACCCACGACCTCCGGCATAGCAGTTAGGGTCACTAACCACTAGACCAACAGGCCAGTCACTTCACTTCACTTCAGTTCACTTTAGAAACCAGGACATTCATGTCTGATTTATCGCTTTCTTGGGTGAAGGAAAATATCGTGAAGAAACCAGCACGCCTGATAGATTTTTCTCGACGGCATGTAAACCGGCATAAAAACTGTCACCAGGTCAGCCTATAACTATGCGATCAAAAAATTAAAATTAAATCCTTCAACAGGTACTAACACTAATGGGCAAAATGGAGACCCTACGAGCAAGCGTCTGTGTAGCACAAAACAAGAAGCCAAAACAACCCGAAGACCCAAAAATCAAAGTACTGAAGCGCGGTCAGGAAGTGTGCGACAAGGAGGTCGGGTTGGACCCAGCTACCTTCGACCCTGCCTCGTGGAAGGAAGAAGTAAACAACATGACTGAGATGTAAGTAACTAGAACCAAGTTAATCAAGTACTTTAGTAAGGAACGGATCAAATTGAACCCACCGATGTGTCGCACATTACGTCTTCGCACTGTGGATCGAAAATCAAGCTTCATAGACATTTAAATTCTTTTTTTTTGTTTTTTGCTTGTGATAAGCTTCTAATGCCTTCAGAAGTCATGAATATAATTTCATAGGTGAAGTAATTTATAAAAAAAGAAAATTTTGTATGGCCTCAAAGTAAAAAGTAAATATCTTCAAAACTTTATAGTTTCAACTGATAAATCCTTACAGGTGACTGTTCTACAAATTATTTGAATTGTTTGTTGTAGGTATTTTATATAACGCTGACATCAGCAATTTTTTATTAAAAATACATATGTTAGATAAATTTTAAAAAAATGGCTGTACTATAACTTGTATTTACATCTAAACCAATGGGTTTATAAACTTGGAATTTTGCAGAAAGGTGTCTGTATTTTAGAGAAACACTATTATATTATCAAAATTAAGAAAAATATATGACATCGAGAAAAAAAATTAAAGTGATAATTTAATTACACATTCTAAGAAATTATTTTTAATACTGCATTGTATAGTATACGCATAGTGTATAGTAGTCTGAGCCAGAACAACATCCACATTATGACATTAATACCTTTTTTTTTGGTGGGTGGAAAATCATCGAATAACCCCCCCGCTCTTGGGCAGAGCGAAGGGGAGTGTCAGACTTCTACTGACTAAAAATCAAACCCATGTTCCTTCTTGCCCTTGTGTCGGAGCCGCGTTATCCTTTCGATAATCCACAGCCCCGACGGGATGACATTACCTTGTGTGTATTTCCCCTCAGTGCCCCACACAGTGAGGTGGAGAGTGCGATGTTGTCGTGGCGCAGTGCGGTGGGAGCCGTGCAGGCCGCCAGACGTCGCGAGCTCGCGGCACATCGCCAGCCCAGACCTGACCGTATGTACTGTAGCAGTAGCCTCCACAACCAGCCATCCGCGACAAACCCATACTTATATTCTGCTTTATTCAATGCTAAAGATGACATATGTCTGTCAGTATAATCAATGTTAAAATTTTCTATATTGAAAAGTGGGTGTGTATGACATTTTATAAACAAACTGTAACCTGTCAATATGTCTAATGGGGCGGAATGTAGGCTTGTGAAGTTCGAGACTAAGAATACCAGTCTAAGTGCATGTTTACGTACGCGCGACGCGACCGGCGGCGCGGCCCGCACTAAATACAAACATATGGCGGTGTATGAGTGCGTTCACGGAGACGATGAAGCGATGCCCGCAACGGAACTTTTTTTCGTTTTCATGGTTTTCGGGGTCGCTGATTATGAAAATGAGTTCAAAATGAAAATCCAAGATGGCGCCGACGAAAATTTTCATTTTGACCTCATTTTCGTAATCAGCGACCCCAAAAACCATGAAAATGACACCCATGACGGAAAAACCTAAAATTTTCCTAGCCGCCATCTTGGATTTTAATTTTGAGCTCATTTTCGTAATCAGCGACCCCGAAAACCACGAAAACGACACCCATGACGGAAAAACCAAAAATTTCGTCAGTGCCATCTTTGATTTTCATTTTGACCTTATTTTCGTAGTCGGCGACCCCAAAAACCATGAAAACGACACTCATGACGGAAAAACCTAAAATTTTCCTAGCCGCCATCTTGGATTTTAATTTTGGTCTCATTTTCGTAATCAGCGATGGCGACCCCAAAAACACTACTTTAACAGCAATACCTAAAACTAGTCGGTTTGATTGAGAACGCCGCGTGCTTTGCTACCCGCTTGAAAAGCCGCCGCGGGCACCGCCCCGCGTCTCTATGAACAACGTAGTACATTGCCATACGTTTGTGTTTGCGCGTGCGATGATATTTACCGCTGCACGCTTCGCCTGTCCGTAAACACAAATATCGCACGACGCGCCACTCGACGTGTCGCCGGTCGCGCCGCGCGTCGCCCCGCGCGAACGTAAACATGCACTAAGGCTGAGGCTACAGTAGGCAGCGATTTGCGATGCGACTGGAAGAGCGAAATTTTTTGAACTGAATTGAATTGATGTACGGTGTAGCCATATACGTGAGCATTCATTTACTTGTTTTAATCGCTCATGTGTCGCAGGTCGCGTCGCGGCCTAATGTAGCCTCAGCCTAAGCCTCTCAAGTATTGTGTACACTGAACACTTGAATAATACTAATCGTTCTTTTACAGCGGCCATCCTACAACTAGCAGAGGCAGTGAAGCAGCTGAGTATATCAGCTCGTCGGGCTCGCTGCGCTATGTGGTGCGACCTCACGCTCACTGTGGCGATGTCACCGGACGACACGCCGCTCTCCGCGCTAGCCAACCAGGATGTACTGCGGGTATGTAACTGTAGCTAACTGTAGCTAGCTACCTACAACTAGCAGAGGCAGTGAAGCAGCTGAGTATATCAGCTCGTCGGGCTCGCTGCGCTATGTGGTGCGACCTCACGCTCACTGTGGCGATGTCACCGGACGACACGCCGCTCTCCGCGCTAGCCAACCAGGATGTACTGCGGGTATGTAACTGTAGCTAACTGTAGCTAGCTACCTACAACTAGCAGAGGCAGTGAAGCAGCTGAGTATATCAGCTCGTCGGGCTCGCTGCGCTATGTGGTGCGACCTCACGCTCACTGTGGCGATGTCACCGGACGACACGCCGCTCTCCGCGCTAGCCAACCAGGATGTACTGCGGGTATGTAACTGTAGCTAACTGTAGCTAGCTACCTACAACTAGCAGAGGCAGTGAAGCAGCTGAGTATATCAGCTCGTCGGGCTCGCTGCGCTATGTGGTGCGACCTCACGCTCACTGTGGCGATGTCACCGGACGACACGCCGCTCTCCGCGCTAGCCAACCAGGATGTACTGCGGGTATGTAACTGTAGCTAACTGTAGCTAGCTACCTACAACTAGCAGAGGCAGTGAAGCAGCTGAGTATATCAGCTCGTCGGGCTCGCTGCGCTATGTGGTGCGACCTCACGCTCACTGTGGCGATGTCACCGGACGACACGCCGCTCTCCGCGCTAGCCAACCAGGATGTACTGCGGGTATGTAACTGTAGCTAACTGTAGCTAGCTACCTACAACTAGCAGAGGCAGTGAAGCAGCTGAGTATATCAGCTCGTCGGGCTCGCTGCGCTATGTGGTGCGACCTCACGCTCACTGTGGCGATGTCACCGGACGACACGCCGCTCTCCGCGCTAGCCAACCAGGATGTACTGCGGGTATGTAACTGTAGCTAACTGTAGCTAGCTACCTACAACTAGCAGAGGCAGTGAAGCAGCTGAGTATATCAGCTCGTCGGGCTCGCTGCGCTATGTGGTGCGACCTCACGCTCACTGTGGCGATGTCACCGGACGACACGCCGCTCTCCGCGCTAGCCAACCAGGATGTACTGCGGGTATGTAACTGTAGCTAACTGTAGCTAGCTACCTACAACTAGCAGAGGCAGTGAAGCAGCTGAGTATATCAGCTCGTCGGGCTCGCTGCGCTATGTGGTGCGACCTCACGCTCACTGTGGCGATGTCACCGGACGACACGCCGCTCTCCGCGCTAGCCAACCAGGATGTACTGCGGGTATGTAACTGTAGCTAACTGTAGCTAGCTACCTACAACTAGCAGAGGCAGTGAAGCAGCTGAGTATATCAGCTCGTCGGGCTCGCTGCGCTATGTGGTGCGACCTCACGCTCACTGTGGCGATGTCACCGGACGACACGCCGCTCTCCGCGCTAGCCAACCAGGATGTACTGCGGGTATGTAACTGTAGCTAACTGTAGCTAGCTACCTACAACTAGCAGAGGCAGTGAAGCAGCTGAGTATATCAGCTCGTCGGGCTCGCTGCGCTATGTGGTGCGACCTCACGCTCACTGTGGCGATGTCACCGGACGACACGCCGCTCTCCGCGCTAGCCAACCAGGATGTACTGCGGGTATGTAACTGTAGCTAACTGTAGCTAGCTACCTACAACTAGCAGAGGCAGTGAAGCAGCTGAGTATATCAGCTCGTCGGGCTCGCTGCGCTATGTGGTGCGACCTCACGCTCACTGTGGCGATGTCACCGGACGACACGCCGCTCTCCGCGCTAGCCAACCAGGATGTACTGCGGGTATGTAACTGTAGCTAACTGTAGCTAGCTACCTACAACTAGCAGAGGCAGTGAAGCAGCTGAGTATATCAGCTCGTCGGGCTCGCTGCGCTATGTGGTGCGACCTCACGCTCACTGTGGCGATGTCACCGGACGACACGCCGCTCTCCGCGCTAGCCAACCAGGATGTACTGCGGGTATGTAACTGTAGCTAACTGTAGCTAGCTACCTACAACTAGCAGAGGCAGTGAAGCAGCTGAGTATATCAGCTCGTCGGGCTCGCTGCGCTATGTGGTGCGACCTCACGCTCACTGTGGCGATGTCACCGGACGACACGCCGCTCTCCGCGCTAGCCAACCAGGATGTACTGCGGGTATGTAACTGTAGCTAACTGTAGCTAGCTACCTACAACTAGCAGAGGCAGTGAAGCAGCTGAGTATATCAGCTCGTCGGGCTCGCTGCGCTATGTGGTGCGACCTCACGCTCACTGTGGCGATGTCACCGGACGACACGCCGCTCTCCGCGCTAGCCAACCAGGATGTACTGCGGGTATGTAACTGTAGCTAACTGTAGCTAGCTACCTACAACTAGCAGAGGCAGTGAAGCAGCTGAGTATATCAGCTCGTCGGGCTCGCTGCGCTATGTGGTGCGACCTCACGCTCACTGTGGCGATGTCACCGGACGACACGCCGCTCTCCGCGCTAGCCAACCAGGATGTACTGCGGGTATGTAACTGTAGCTAACTGTAGCTAGCTACCTACAACTAGCAGAGGCAGTGAAGCAGCTGAGTATATCAGCTCGTCGGGCTCGCTGCGCTATGTGGTGCGACCTCACGCTCACTGTGGCGATGTCACCGGACGACACGCCGCTCTCCGCGCTAGCCAACCAGGATGTACTGCGGGTATGTAACTGTAGCTAACTGTAGCTAGCTACCTACAACTAGCCAAAACTCCTCAATGATTGTCCTCCGTCCCTGGGGAAAAGTGGAAGGGTCAGACTCGTGCTGAATGAAACCACACTGTGTTCCCTCGCACAGTTATGTCGACAAGCAGCGATGTAATGCGCAGTGTCGGCCAGCGACACCTGTGCGCTGCGTGCTCCCCCCCCCCCATGACTACCTAGTACGAGTAACTCCTCGCTACACGTTAGCGCGGTGCACACTGTGTAGCGCCGCGTCGCCTTCTCGGATGTAGTGTGGTGGGGAGCGACAGATGTAACCGAATCTGTAGCCCCTGGTGCTAGTCGCAGCCATACCCTACTATGCGCCGCAAAAAAAAAAAACACTAAATAATCCGTCATAATTATAGACTTCTAAAAAATATTCGACACATTAAAAAATATTAAAAATAATATTCGTACCATGCTTCGAAAAGTCGTGTGAAGCTATTGTTTGCCACATTTTTTACAAGCAAGTGGCGTCACACGCCCCCACTCATCATTGACACGTTTTATTTTCGTCTTTTATTTTTTAGTTATTTCTTCTTTTATCACGTAAACGAAAAATGAAGACGATACAGCGAGCGCTTCGAAATCTCGTGTGACGTCAATTTACATTTCAGTACATCTTTTACCGGAAAGTGACGTCACAAGCCCCCACTCGATCATGATCTTTGACACGTTTTATTTTCGTCAATTTTTGTTAAATTGATAAAACAAAAAACACCTTATCCAATATTTTTCGATAACCTAACAGACGGACTAAACAGAATCATATTTTTTTAGTCAGGAAACATCCCTATCCTTGTTGTTTGACATCGCGTGACTGTAAGCTTGTATAGACACCAGTCCACAAATTCCCCATCATAGTTCGGTCAATTTAGACATCCGAGTTTTTAATTATATCTCAGAAACGGTGGCCCTTAGAAATGAAAGTGTATCGACATTTTTATAGATTATTGTCTTATCTATAATATAATTTTGTCTGCAAATTTTATGATAAAACTTACCGTTTTGTTGAAAGTCGCAATAAAACCCGTTTTTGTGACCTTTGACTTCGAATAACTTTTTTCCAGGTGTCGGATCGATGGGGACTCTTTAAATTTCATTTATAATGGTGTTTTGAACAATCCTATCAATTTTCAGCCGGGTGGGAATTAATATAACCTTACCCCTATTTTTTGGTGTAATTTGACCGGACTAATCAAATGTTTTCCATCTAACACTTAACGTATCTCTTCCAGGTGGACACTACGTCTCCGCTATCACCAGCGACACCGGTGGTGAAGTCTCCCGTCACACAGGACAACGCGACCGCGGCTAAGGCAACCACTGCCGCTACTCCTGCTACTGCAAGCACTGAGGTATTGTATTGTTATCTATTGCTCTGGACCTTCCATTGCGTGAAATTAATTTGAAACCCTGCCTGCGTCGGTTTTCCCGAGTGTATATAACCTATTTAAGTCGCGAGTAAATAGGCTTCTTCTGGGTAAACTCGTTCCATCGTCGACCTCATCTCTGCCCTTAGGGCAAGATTGAGGTCAAGAGTAAGCCCATATAAAAAAAAAATAACAATAAAAAAAAATACTAAGAGTGCACAAAACCCTTCTTCACTATCACTATCACTACATAGTAAAAAACAAAGTCGCTTCCCGCTGTCTGTCCCTATGTATGCTTAGATCTTTAAAACTACGCAACGGATTTTGATGCGGGTTTTTTTAATAGATAGAGTGATTCAAGAGGAAGATTTATAACTTCATATGTAGCACATTCTACCCGTGCGAAGCGGGGGCGGGTCGCTAGTATTGTAATAAAATAAAAGTAGCTTAAGTTACTCCTTACAACATCAGCTATGTGTCAATACAAGTCCCGTCAAAATCGGTCCAGCCGTTTCAGAGATTAGCCGGCAATTCACAAAAAATCAAGTTTTCTTTTTGTTGATTGGCAATAAAAGTCACAGATGATTTTTATCTTCAGTAAGTTACTCTGACCAAAGTCTTGGAAAAAAGAAGGTGCCAAATATAGAATCTTAAAAGTTTTCATAGCTCGCTAAAATATTGAAAACAATAGATGATTTTGCGATTTGGGTTGTGCAAATAGCTCCTGACGATGTGTGTCAGTTTTCCCATACAAATAAAGTCAGACGTCAATGTTATTCCACAAATATCACGGTAAAAAAATTCTTAAATCGTTTTACAGGAAAAACCAAAACCCGCCGATCAAGCGCAAGCGCAGCCCGCGAAACCAGAAACCAAAAACGAGGCAGCGAAACCTCAAAAACAGACTGAGAAGACGGACAAGAACCAACAGAGACGCACACAACAGAACTATAGGAAGGTGAATCAACGTAGCGACTTCTATAAGAACCAGAGGTATGACACACGGTTCATGCATAACCGGCACCCTTACCACTACCTAGCTACTGGACCTATTAATTAAAACCTCTTTTTTAAATGTATTGAACCTTATTTGTTCTAAAAAAAAAAAACTGTCAATATTGGTGGTAAAAAAGTTTAAACAGCCAGTGCTGGTGGTAAAAAAAAAGTTTAAACAGCCAGCTTTGGTGGTAAAAAAGTTTAAACAGCCAGTACTGGTGGTAAAAAAGTTTAAACAGCCAGCTTTGGTGGTAAAAAAGTTTAAACAGCCAGTACTGGTGGTAAAAAAGTTTAAACAGCCAGCTTTGGTGGTAAAAAAGTTTAAACAGCCAGTATTGGTGGTTTGCAAAAAGAACACAGTGATATTGGAACCTCTTTTTGTGTGAAATAAAATGATTGATCAGAAAAGTTTGAATGAATTGCTTAGCCGTCGATAATGTTGGTCTATAAGGATAAAAACTCTTATGATGGATTTGTATAACATTGGAGACCATCTTTAGTATAGGGAATTGTGTGATTGCTAGGCGAGGCCATTGCTGTACAAAGAGCTTTATTTAAAAAATGCAGTCGCCTTAGCCTATTCCTAAGTATTGGTACATTTCCAGTCGAAATAATCGTGATTTCACAAGTACAACGGCATGTATACTAAAAAGGTGTTACCAAAATGTTTTCTTGACAAAGACAAATAAGGTTCAATATTGCGCGCTGAATTTACGTCCTAGATGTAATAGAGACCTTAATGATTTGATGTAAACAATTCCGTTTTACGCCTTAAAATCGTAAACAGCTTTAGATGTGTTTCAAATGACATTAGGACTTGAAGCGCTGGATACGCTCACAAAAAGGTATTAGTTCGATTGAAAAGTGTATTCCAAAAAGGTTTGACCTCAACTCTATACTGCCATGATGAAAATGTACGCTTAAAAAGTTTGTAGAAAAAGGTTGACTATGACTATGTATACTTGAAAAGTTGAGCATCACATACCAAATACATCTAAAGTTGATTACATTATGGTTTCAGGGCGTAAAGGCGATGGTTGAGCCAAACGTAGGAAAGTTGACCTTATAAACTCAAGCTTCGCTCAATTTTTATTCATTAAATAGAAAATCAACAGTTTGGGCTAAGTAATAGAGTCTATTTTAACACTTTTTTAAACATTTTCTACTAGAAAAACACATACGCTCAAATATCTTCACAGTGTTATGCTGAGTTATCTCAGTTTTCCAATGTTTTACTCAACTATCGTATGACAAAGAACAATAAGCAAAAATGTTTTCTATCTTGTTTGTTATAAGGTTTAAATCACAATTTTATCGCATTGCTCCGTAGCCTTATAGCAACGCAAAAGCATTTTATCATGATACTGCGCCTAAAGTAAATTAAAGTATGAAATATCGTTCAAAAAAATATTTAAACTTTAAAATAATTCAGCTATAGTCATATTGAATGTTAATAGATGAAGTTTTTAAAATATATCGGTGTTTTAGAATAAATATAGTAATCTGTGTGCTTGATACCCCGTTCTGCGTAGTTTTTGAATCTGCAGTATCGAATTATGAGCTTATTATTAATGTAACCTACTTGTACCCTTAGACCAATTTTCTCGTATGCCATATACACAGTTTTAATCGAACTATATTTCATACTTTAGTTACTAATACTTGGGTGAATTTGCAAGGGAAAGTTGCAATCATAATAATATCATATCAACAAACAAATATTGTAGGGATTAGGGTTACACTTTTTATGATTGTACCTACTATGCATTTATGTGCGCCTAGTACATGATCGCGGTATGTTTTTGATGAAAAAATGCTAAAATGCTACAAAACTTCGGCAAATTACTGTCTAAACAATAAGCTTTTGTACTTTCATAGACTTCGGTAATTTCTGGTTCTGTCTAGAAATTAACTTTTTATTTATTTTTTTACACCCATTACGAAAATTTCACAAATACAGATTTTTTGTAAAATATGATCAAATATATACCGCTTTTTTGTGAGCAAAGGTGTGCACGGTTATAAAAAGTGTACTCGAACAAAGACTAAAACAGGTATAATAGAGACCATGATTATTATATTATGAGTATAATAATTAAAAAACTACATGATTATTACTCAGTGTGTAGGTTTAAATAATTGCCAGTATCAGAATTGTCGTTATTTATTCATCGTGCTTAGCTGGATTAATATTTAAAGTATTATAAAGGGGCGTATTTGTGGTGATACTTGCCAAAATAATCGGTGTGAGCGAAGGGTAAATGCCCCGAAACATGGATTTGAAAAGTGTGCACGATTTTGAGGTTAGGAAACGGTAGGACGCTTTTTGAATTACCTAAATGTTTTAGATGCATTAGTATAGTTGTAGCTCGCGCGTGAAGAAAGTGGAGGAATCGAATATTTTATTTATTATTGGAAATCTTAATGCAATACAAAAAAAGCAATGAATTTTCACGTGAAACCGAAGGTTTTCGTTATATTTCCAATCTTGACAATACACTTAAAGCAGTTTCTAGTCACACGTTAAACAAAGTATTTTTATGAATGAATTGTTAGTAATGTTCGTAGTTGTTCGCTCACACCGACTTCAGAAAAAAAACCCTCTGAAAATGTGATGTTTCTACGTTATTACTAGTTGACACTATTTTAATATATCACGTTCGTGCGAATAACAAAAAGTATATGAAATGAAGTTATGAACTATTAGCGTATAAGTGTACCACTTTTTATTTATTTAATATTGAGAAAAAGAAAAATAAAAACAAATGAATTTAAATTCGAATGAATTTGTATAGTTGATAGTTAGTGCTTATTTGGATGATGGGACGTACTGAATCGATTTTTGGGGTGGTAAATGAATATCGATTGAAAAAAAGATGTATGCCTATTACAGCTTGGTATTTAAATAATTGCTTAACAATGTAATGGGTATACATTTTATGTTTTATACAGTCGATAATTGGTGTTACTACCCTGGTCGAATAAGGTGGAAAATGCTTCTTAAGACGGGTTGGCTAGTTTTCGTCAATTCTTTATAAATTTTAATTTGTACTGTAGCATATTAACCCTTAACTCACTGCTACGGTGCAAAGAAACGTTATTATTAGTAAAATATATGCACCTGTGTTCTTATAGTTAAATGTACGGCCAAAATGAATTGACTTGCTGATTAGTTAGTTCAAAATAATATTAGGTTAAATATTTTTCTGTAGTAATTTTTTGCATGGACGCTCAGAATCAGTAAAGGTTAACGTATTAATCCGCTTTTCAAAACGGCATTTGTTTAAATCAAAATTTCGAAACGGAATTCGTATAAATCCGACTTTAGAAACGGAATTCGCATAAATCCGACTTTAGAAACGGAATTCATTTAATACGACTTTCGAAACGGAATTCGTGTAAATCCAACTTTCGAGGCTAATTCCGTATAACCCGTTTTTCCGTACGGATTTTTGTCTTATTCCTGTATCCGTAACGGATTTCGAATAAATACAATAACTTTACATAGGTACAGTGCACAAACTGCGCACGCAGGAAGTAACCAAAATGTTAGGGTAAACTGAAATCTTCCATCTTAAGTTTGTTAGTATGTAAGAACAAATATTAGTTATTATTTAAATATTATTATTATTTTCACATTGTTAATTGTTTAAAACTATAGTAATGCCGGTTTCTGCGTGAATGCTTTATAAACTCGTTTAAAAGAGACGATAAAATTATTCAGGGGTGCTATATCGGTCTTCGGTCGTTACAATTGTATTTCATTCAGCTAGAAATACTCCGGTCGGCATTCTATATTCGCGGTACCTTCCTTCGATGTCAGCCAAGCGATAATTTGCCGAACATATTATACTCTACTTGTCTACCTAATATTCAATTTGGTCGTCCACCTATGCTGATCAGAAAATATGTGGCATCTCTATTAGTTTTTTGTCTCCCAAAATGTATCTTCGCTTATATCAGGAACCGGTAGTTACTTTAAAGATTTATTTAATCAATTACGAAATGGCTATAGATTTTTTATTATTATTAATATTCGTTGATTGTAGTGCCTTTCTATATAAATGTGCATGCATTTTAAGCCCTATGCAATGTTGTACAAGCATTCAGATAAGTTGTTTGAAAAACCGTTGATTTTTTTCATAGTTTTGTTTTAGTTATACCTTACTCGTGATGCATTTCCGTGTGCAATAAGCTTTATTTATTTTTTTAAACGCACTGGTAGTGCTGATTGTCTAGTGGTGGGGTTGGTTTGAAAAAGGAACATGAAATTATGAAAAAAAAACTTAGTGATGTTGCTAGACAAAAAAAATACAGAAGTGAGTTTACTTTTTGGCTTATCTGATCTGAATGTTGTGGTTTGTAACGTTTTTATCGCCTAAAATTGCTCTCAAAGTTATATAGTTTTTAAACCAAGCCAATTGTTATTTAGGTGATCGAACTGACCCCAAGCTAAATGCTTCCAATATTGATATATTTAACGGATATTAGTACAATCAATTCGCACTTAGGGTTTATAGAATGTAGTCAAAGATATTCTTCTTAAAGAAAAAATATTTAGCACAATAATATAAAAAAAATGTTTAGTTTTTTAGCGAATTAGTAGATAGTTAATTATTTCACGTCCTATTGAAAGCTAACTATATTTATTACTGAGAAAAAAAGATTTTTTACTTCACTGTTTTCCGATGTTGCCATATTACAGTAACTATTTACCTCAAATCACTGTCTTGCAAAGTAGAAAATTTTCTATATTTTTTTCTTCTTTTTCGTGCGCAAAGTGAAGGTACTAAGTGTCATTGGTGTTTAAAAAGTTTATTAATTGTTAGATGAATTCTTTAGGTCTTGGCTACACTGAAATGCAAAGAAAACATTAGAAAAAATAGCCTGCCACAAAATAGGTTTTAAGGAATTAATTAATTATTTACCTATATCTTAATTATATTATAGGCAGCTTAATGAATTTACCTAGAAAAAAATTGCTGCTAAAACGGACTGATCAAAAATTGCGTTTCGTTTGTGCGAAAAATAGAAAACTTATTTACATTAGTGCAATATCGCCTTTCGTACAAAAAATCGATTTTAATATCTTATTTTAATCAAATCGCGATATAGGATATTATGACATATTTTATCTCTGATTTGTTAGTACAGTGACCTTTATCTCGTTGTCATAAGGTTCATATCAGATGTAAAATAACTATGACAGGACTCAGGAGGTTCTTATAATATGGTGGTATAGACAGCTCTTTGCTTCGCATAATCAGTGTAGCCGACACTTTATTTACCTATTTAAGTTTCCATTGGACATAAATGAATTTATTTAAATATTACATAATTTATATACAAGGTCAAGCTTAATTATCTAGCGAAACTCCGCAGACATAATGAGTATTGATATCTAAACACAAATAAAGGAACAAAAATATGATTTGATTATGTTTTTGTGGGTCAACGGTATACGGCTCTGATAGTATAAAAATATAAAAATAAAAAAGTATAATTACTCAGAAGAAGAAATATTTATTACCCAAGGTTTCATACTCCCATCGACGGAGTTTCCCTAGTTAATTTAAATTGGTCCTTTAAGACAATCAGAAAGGCTATGAGTTGCTTGCATACCTTTTAGACTATTCCTAAGAACGGGAAACCTTTAAAGTGCCACATCTAGCTTCTTTTAAAGTATCGTTGCTCGGGGCGTTGTTTCCATTCAAAACCAAATATTGATAAATGTATACGTAATTTAAAACTAAAGATTATTTGGAATAATAAAATTGGTTGCTCGTTTAAATAATGCAAAGCGACCGCGACAAGTCTGTTTCCAGCTTAATATGAAGGAATTATGTTCGGAGAAGAATTTATAATTTATAACGTGTGTCCAATTATGCCCACAGGTTGAAAGATATGCCATTAAATTTATTGACCCTATTCCCACTGCAATGCCTAAAAGGTTTGCTAATGTGTGGCCAAACATATCCTAATTTGAAATGCCGATTACAATTGCCTGATACAACTAACGAATAAGCATTAACCCAGAATAACCTACTGTCCTTTATGTAGAACAGTAGAAACATTAACTATATTAACAGAACCACGGTCTATAAAATAAAATAAAAAATGGGTTAAAACAAAAATGGAAAAAATATGGCCTGTTACAAAATAGATGCCAGCTTTTAAAAAATGGCTGTGAATACACAACGCCCCCACGGCTGGCTAACCATCAATGCCCTTTTTTTTAGCTCAATAAAAGTTTCCTTCCGTCCATATAATATTGGAATTTTTCATAGCATAAGCTTCCCTTGAACTGCATTTTTAAAACCAGCCTCAAAACATGCTTTTTCATATTCTTCCACAATAATTTCTATCTTCTTTTTAAGTCCTTCCTAAAGGGTAAACGTTGTATGCTAAATTATTGTTTATAAAAAATATATAACATAATATATGATTGATTTCTGAATTTCAATGACCAACGCTTATAACAGCATATCTTATAAGAATATTGTGTGATATAACCTAATTATATTTAAAAAATAATATTGTCCTTACTTAGTCCTTAATCGAGAAAAAATGAAAAAAAAAAATACTACCTATACCAAAACTATTCAGTACTTAATTTAAAACCAATAATGAACGCTTATGATAAGTAAGAATGATTGTAAAGAGAAGAAAATCCTAAATTTTTATCAGTAATTCGTCCTACAGCTCCTTCTAACGCCATCCGCTATTTATATTCTCTCAAAGGCTTGGGACAAAACGGAGCGGTAAGACACAAGGTGATTCCTCTCAAAATGTTTACGGAATTCCGCACGGGTAATACCGCTCACGGAATTCCGCAACATTTCAGACACTTAATTTTTAACGTCCAAAAAAGGCAAATAAGGACCGTTTTATAGAAATGAGTGTCAGTTTTTCCGCTCAGATTTGTCACCAGCCAAAGAGTATACAAAACGGTGCTAGATTGCTCGATAAAACAAATGACTGACTGAATATATGTAGCGGATTGCTCCCTATAGTAACGTACTCAATTGTTGCTTGAAATAATTTAAAAATATACGTAAAAGTTGAAATGAGTATTTTACTATAAGGCCTAGGTTTAGGGTCGTTTTTAGAGCGATTTGGCATTTGTATATCAGAGGTGAGTGATACATACTCATTTCGTCAGCCATACCTATTGATAATTTGAAATATCGTAAAAACTAAACGTACAGTTTTCTGGGTTTGTCTGTGGAACTAAACCCCAGGCTTAATTTAATTGGCATTACTTTTCAAAATTATTACAGCTTTCTTCAAATATTAGTAAAAATATAGCTTTATTAAAAGACAGTTTTATCTATCTTAAAAAGATTTTTAGGCCAATTCACTCTAAAAACTAGTCCTCGAATCTCAGGCCAGCCAATACGCATTAAACCTAAGATACCTTACGAACGCTAGAATGTGTAGCTAGTAAAAAATGCATGAATAATCATAATAGCGTTATTAATTATTATTTTGTTTTGTTTATAAATTAGTCAATGTTTAGATCAATTTGAGATTTTAGACGATAGACATGTTCGCAGATATTTTTGTATGTCAATCGATGTTGTAACGTCGATGCACCTTGTGTGATAACCTTTATGTAGGTATTACCTTTTTGTTTAGAGCTGAAGTTATTTTTAAAGGCATAATATTTAGACAAAGAAGATAGTGCAATAATGACTGATTATATGACATGATATGAACAGAAGTTGCTTAACACTACTCAAACTTTCTAAGCAAGTTTTTCAAAGCAGGTTTTTTAATAAAACTTGATAAATATTACTCGTTACTAACAAGTTATTGAAGAGTAAGTAATATTGTAAAGAATAATCTTCTGAAACATTAAAAATAATAGCTGTAGTGCTGTACATAAAATAATTAAAATTTCGAAGCGTTAAGCTACTTCTGTCACTGACCGTACAACTATAAAAATATCGTGACAATGTGAAAGGTCCTACGATTTCTCAAGACAATCTCGATAATGATGGAGTACAACGAGTGTACGTATATTGCCATATTTAATTTAAATCTAAGAAATAAAGGTAGTATTCTTACATAAAGGTCGTTACAATTTATTTAGAAACACTTGGGTTTACATTAGCTTGGTGTTTTTAAATATTGCTCAAATCCTTTTTAATAAATTATAGGGAATAATTGCTTTCATTAAATAAATTAGCTTTTCTTGCATTTTTAAATGGCCTAAACATATCCGCGATCCGTTTATTTATAGGTTTTTACTGGACATTTTAAGACCTGTCTACATTTTAGCTAGTGATGCATTGGTCATTACAATCATTATTTTTTTCTTTTGTTGAATGTTGTTGTTGAATGTAACATTCACTACACTTTGTTCATGTTAGGATTACCGATATGACACAACAAGCCAAAATTATCAGAGCTGTGACATAAACTCATCTCATAATTTTTCCACTTCTGATGCACAGGCCTTCTCTATGTGAACTAGAACCTAATCCCCTACACGCTCAGTATGAGTTACGTAGATGATAAAATATTCCATAAAAGACATAAAAATACATAAATGTGACGTAATAGCTTTAAAGATAGCAATTTTTTGCAATGTTCAACGAAAACAAAATAACAAAATAGTAGCTAAAATGCAGACAGATCTAAAAACAGCAAAAATAATGATTACCCAAGCGTCCGTTTACCCAGTGTTTCTAATAAGGTTCTCAAAGATTTTCCTCTCACACAAGAAAGGTTTTTGCTCCTAAAATCCTGTATGTACAAATCGTGTGTCTCAAGACTCATCACGTTAGACAATTCAGCTAGATATGTTTTTATTTTTTATAGGAATGTGTAGTCACACCTAGAAAGACTGGATAACGTTTCTCTTTATTATTTAATTCTGTGTGTAGCTTCGCGGTCAGGTCTCGACTCTAAGTTAAGACGGTATTTATACCCACACGGTGGTTATGGTTAGATAATATTGACCTTAGATTGATCTCAGGTCGTTAGTATCCAATTATTGCCGATTGGTCTATAATGCCCTAGTATTGACGATTGGTCTATAAGGCCCTATTATTGCTGGTTGGTCTATAATGGCCTGCTGTTACTGCCGACTGGTCTTTTAAAGACCAGTCGGCAGTAACCTATCGGCAACAATAGGGCATTAAAGACCGTCTTTAATGCCCTATTGTTGCCGATAGGTCTTTAAACTAAAACTTTTCGGGCCTGGTTGATGGTTAGATAAATAAACTAGCCTTAATTTGACGTTGTTGTTATTGTTATAATACAAAGATCTTTTCTACGCAATCAACTTTGATGCTATTATGTGTGGGTGAAAATATCGCCTTAAAATAATTCCCGAGTTTTAATAATTTAAGTTTTAACAATAATGTTCCTCGAATTTTAAACGCCGTGTCACATTAAGCGACGGTTTGCTATATGTCGCATTTATTAAAATATATGACAACGTTTGTCGTACATAATTAATTTATTGGGTTAGTACTTTTTCGGTTGTGGTCAGACTTTGACGTTCATAACGCTTCAGTGTTGCTCGGAAATGTCCCGAGCGTTTTAATGCTAATGTGGATCAATCTTAGAGCTTTATCAAATTTGATAATAATTTACGGATGAATATTTATAAAATAAAAAAAATAATACCGAACAAGAAAAAAAACTCGGTATACATAAACTCACCGTTTAGATAGATATTCCTGCAAGATGTATAATGTAGTTGGTTTTTATCTATTTTAAAATGATGCTAGTTGTGTAGTGATCGGTCTGTGAACCGTCGCCTTTAGGTGAGGTTAGAAATAGGTAGGTGGATACGGTCCTAAGCTTATATAGTACGAATCTGATAGTTACATGTTTTTAAATATAACCATATAAAGAATCCTCGTTTAGATGAAAAGTGTAACTATTTAGCATAATAATTGGTGTGTCGGTCCTTTCTTAGGTGACGGATAGTTTGTAACCGCCAATACTTGCGCCCGTGAGCACAAAATACTCTTTAACAATTCTTATTAAAGGAGTTTTTAATCACTTTTTGATACTATGGATTCGTAGTTCCGTTGGGTGTGAAGCTATGGGATGTTTATTTTTTAATATAAGTTGCAAATGATAGTATTTTATAGTTGAATGAGTGTGGACAATAACGGTGGTTAGTCCTATTAGGTAGTTTATTGTGATACACGTTTGAGCCAGTCGTCTAGACGCGAACGGTCAACCACCATTTTTTAATCTTACTCTACTAGTATCTTAAGTTTAACATTGCTTCTACGAGGTTTTGTAACACGTAGACAGGTTGTTTTTTTTTCTATTGGGTATTTAGTGGATTTGATATTTTGAGCCATTGTTTAGTGTGCATAGTCTACTAATATTTTTGCTACTCGTCAATACGCATACAGTGAATAGTTCTGTCCAATTTATAGGAATGGCATCATGAATTTTATACTTGAGGACCAAATCTGGTTTTTTTGTATTCAATTGTGAGTTGAATAAAAAAAAGGTTTTAATAAAGTTTTTTTTTTATTGAAAACGGAAAAAATACAGGATTTATTTTGCCAGTTCCTCTTAAATGTAAGTGAGAATTTCTAAAATATTTTTCTAGTTGATAAGTGTTGGTGAATTAATTTTTTACATATTTTAGGCATTGGTGTGCGTACAGAAGTATTAAAAGCAGGTTTTTGAGCACAGAGGAAAAAAATGATTATATTTTTTTTCTCTTTCCTTTTTTTCTCTGGGGAATTGAAAGCGCCACTTGGATTTGTTAGGACATACGTAATTGTATAGTTTGTAAATGTGGTGCTAAACACTACTTGTCGACACCAATAAGTATATTTTTATTATAATTTAAGTTTTAAGTGACAGTGTTTTATTCAGTTAAACAAGACAAAATGTAATGGGATGTATTGTATTAAGTCATTTTTTTTTCAGTGTTTGAAATCTCACTACATTTAGTCCAATAACAGTGAATGTCGATTTTCAAATAATTTGCCATAAGATTGTATTAGTAATACCAAAAGATTGAGCTTTTAAACGTACCCGTTCTCGGATACACTACGAGAGGTTACTTGACATATTCAATGCAACTATTTTTATTCAGCATTTTTCAGACACTGCCACTGTTGATAATGCCTGTAAAGGGTGTAAAAATACCCCTAACGAAGCCGGAAGCCACTTGTTCTCCCCGTAATTCTGTTTTTTTTTTCTGTTGTGGACCATAGCTGGGCAACTTCTAGTTACGGACATATAATTAGTGTTCAAAGTTCCAAATTTAAAAAACTATAATTGCCGTTTACTAGTAAAAGCATCAATTAAGACAATGTTTTAAGTGCGTTTACATTTATTTTTACCGTAAAACGTGATTTTTGACCGCAAATAAAACTTTTTTCTCAGCATTATTTTTGCGTAGGGTTACTGCGTTTGATGTACACAAAGCTTGGCTTTTATAATTTTTTATTATTTATCTTTTTTTATTTTTTTTTTCTTCTTATCTTGACGGCTTCGTGAAGGGTTCGTTTACATCCTGTATTAACTGCATTCTGTTTTTATTATCATTGTTTCTTGTTATATTTTTGTTGTTTTTAGCAAAGCTTTGTAGGCGCAAACACTATTATAATAATATTTAAAGGAAAACAATTAAACATAGAATGATGATCGCTAGTCCTTATCTCATATATAACTTTGGATCTGTCCGTTTAAAGAAAAAAACAAATAATAGGTGTTTTTTAAGATACTTAATGAATATTTAATGGATACAAAATATTACTGTCTGTGGTGAATATCGAATTTTATGAGCTTATTAAAACTTAATTCCGTGGTATCGGTATCACGAAGGGAATCGTATAGTGGTGTGCTAAAAATGTATACTTTGATAATGCACGTCTCCTTTTAAGCCACCTGATTATACCACAATCATCATAGGAAACAATTTTTTTAATTAAATAAAACTTCATAATATGAGATGTCCAATTTTAAAAAAGAATAATAATTTTATAAAAACTGTTTCCTCTGGCGATATTGGTAAAAGCCCATTTTGAATGTAACTCAAATAGCTTTAAGTATACGAGAAATAAATGTATGTTTATCCAAGTGTTAGCTTTGTCTTATAGAAAATGCACAATGTAATATTGAGAATTTTGTAAAAAAATATCATGGGAAAGTTTATAAAAAAAAGGTTTTAACTTAAATAAAAAGAGTATAACTCGCTACGATTTCTTTCCTATGGTAAATTTTAGTATCATGTTACCACGTAATTAAAATACGTATATTGAATGTCCAACCTTTATTACTACTTATAATAAAAAATGTCCTCAAAAATATAAACTATTTTATAATTGGCTCATTTTTGTACTCGCTTGTATAAATACCATTCGACGTTTTACCTCAAAAGTCGAATGTTTAGAAATATTTTTATTTTTATAAAAACGGCCGCTTCTTATAACTAGAGTAGTTTGAGACGCGCATTATCGAAAAGCGGGTAAAACACTAATTTTTCAAGAAAGTTTGTAATAAAGCTATTACTTATGATGCCAAGTTATGCTCGCATTGGACCAAGGATATAATAAGATTAGCTCACATCACATGTCATGCTAACGGTACCTATAGCATTTTATCGGTTATTCCCGTTGTCCACCACTACTGTTGGACAGTGACACAACCTTTAAAATGATTCCCCTTTAGTACTACACACACTAGTACAGTGACACTTAATATTTCCTTTAGCGACTGCTCGGGGTCAGCGATATCATCTGGAAGACAATGAGTTATTTTTTAGACCTGTGTCACTGTCCACCAGTGGGAGAAAACCAAGTGGTGGACGTCGAGAATAATCGCATTTTACATAGATGGTTTAAAATATAATAAAAATATTTTGAAGATGTCTTCTGTCCTTCTTCATGTTAGAACGTGTATACATACAGTAATTTTGTGATTAAATAAATGTTAGATTAAACGCTGCATGTTGATCAAGTGACAGACTGATTTTAGGGCAAGATTATGGCGCGGTGGTTGTCGCATGATCTACTCTTTCGCAGTATTATAATGTGGGTAGTTATGTGCAGAATCGAAATTAGAAAACTTTTTTTTTTTAAGAATTTTTTTGGACGGTAGAAAGATTTTTTGAAATTAATTTGCTGTCACGACAAGAGTGTATCAAGTGTGCAATATTGACCAAAGCGTTATCTGGCTGAAATCACATATACACTCATGGATCAGTGTTTTCGAATATCTCTATCTCTTTCTATCACGTAAAGGCGTCATTTGGTGGAGCGAGAGGTCCGATCGGAAGCATCCACATTCGGGGAGTTCCAATTCTATGTGACAGGAAGCGAAAAGGATACCTGCTCCTACTCGGGTATAATTTTCTGGCTGTTAAATTGCGTCTCTGGGTCTTCGTCGAGCTTCATTGTCGCGGCACTTTTCTGGTGGTCGCCGCTGTTGATTCTGGCGCACAGGAGTTGCAGTGGTTTGGCAACAGTGTGGCAGGCTTGTCCGTGTCGTGTAAATGTGTTTTCACCGATTGCATACGCACGAAGTAAAAAAATACGGCGGAATTTTTATCGTACACTGGATTTTCAACACTCGTTGTTGAACTGAGCATTGAGAATCCGGCTTAACCCATTGACCGCCACGGTCAAGTAAGACGACAAGCCAAAAAGTACCTTAAGACGACAGACTTAGAGCACTAGTTTGCTTGTTCGGCTTGTCGTCTATACGTGACTGTGGCGCTAAAAAGGTTAACAACATGAGAGTGCATGCCAGCGCGCGGAAAGAACACTGTTGGAATATCAACCCTTGGCGCTTAGAACAGCGTTGAAGATCCAGTCGCGAAACAAAATCTTTGCGATATATTTATACCCGTACGAACACCGACTTAGCCTCCGTTGTACAGTAGAAGAAGACGAATTTGACACGGTGTGTAAATCTTCTTAATATTGACAAAAGCATATCTGTACATGTAAATCTAAGATTTGATATGAATTGGGAAGTGATACGACATAGATAGACATAGATTGGTTAAACCTGTTATGATTTTTGAAATTTTATGGACGCATTTAACATGATTTTTGAAAATTTATGGATGGTTATATCTGTTATGATTTTTTAAATTTTATGGGAGGATTCAAATGGACTTCTAAAATTAAATTTTAAACGATGCGCAAATATGTTGCTTTATGTACTCAAAATGAATGTTTATAATGTCAGAGTGAGATAGATCTCTATGGCAGCTTAGCCGTAAAAAGAGCAAAATAATACGAACTGCCAGTCAGATTACCATCGTTGAATAATTGTGCTTTTCTATGACTTTCTCAGAAAAGCAAAAGACACAAAAAATTGATTTTTGTGTTTCTTGTAATTGATACCTCCTTCAAAAGGACTGATGATTTTTTTTGTTTTCTAAATAAGTACCTGTATCCTACTTGCAAAATATAATAGTTGACAATTTTGGACGAATATCCGATCGCTACCTGTGACTTGATTATTCAAATTTTATTTGATGAATTGACACGATATTTTCCGACTCAAGTAATTAAACGCTTAAAAATAGTGATAACCAACTGCACATAACTACCCTCTTAATAATAATGTAGAGAAAAAATAAATATCCACTAGGCGTATCGGTGTTATGAATCTAGTTCACAATTTATATATTATTAAAAAATAAATAATACATAGTTTAATATGCCAACTGTCTTGTTCAAATGTTGTGAAAATATAAGTGTTAAATGTTGTCCTCCTATTTCAACATAGGATATTGTTTATATCTGGGTATTGAGTAGTAAATGCTAGATGCATTCTTAATTTTTTCGTACTAATGTTTTGTTACTGTTTTGGCACCGTATTAATTACCTTCTGACAAAAATATATAATGAATAAAATGTTTTGTGCAGTTTTATTTATTTGCAACCTTATGTATATTACGAATGGTATTTACAAGGCAGATGTGAGTGGCAACGCTGGGAAGGACGCCCTAGAAAGACATACACTGACCTTATTGGTGATGTTCTTCAAAAAAGACAGGTGCATAGTACTCATAGTTCTCGCTCTTAGTAAGACTGGTTGTCATGTATCTATTCTATAACGACTGTCAAATATCTACAAATGACAGCCGGGACCAACTGTTTGATCGTGATTTCCGAGGCCCGGAGGAAACTCCGTATGTATTAAGTGATCACCTATTCACGACCCAAGCAGTTGCTTTTATTTAGCCACAAGCTCTGAAGAATTTTTTCTTAAAAATAAACACTATTTTCTCTATAAATAATTTATTAACAATATCTACAAACAACTACTCCTTACTCATTCTTCAAGCTTTAAAACAACTTTTCCTAGTTTTCCTTTAGGCACATTGACCGATGGTAAAGTGTCGGTGACTATTCCCGTGGCTACAGTCACATTGTTTTCTCTGACGGTGAAAGGTTGGCCTACAGTCATCACCATATCTTCTAGGAGTGTTAGGTAGACCTCTCCGTGGTCACCGGGCATCATCATGTTTAGGGAAGGATCTGGAAAAAATTGAATAGTTAGAATAGTAGAAGAAAACAGAACATCACGCCTGGTAATCCCCGGAGGGTTAGGCAGAGTTGTACCTAACGGTAAACGCAGATTACACCAGTTATAGTGAAGTCGGGCCCCGACTTACGAGCAGTAGGTAAGTCGTGGGATCGAAAGTCATATTACTTACTCGCGAATCATATTTTAATCAACATAAAACCTGACACTGATCGGCAAATTGCAAAAGACTTCAGAAAATTTCAATTTCGCGGGCTACCCTGCAGCAATCACCTTATGGAAAGCTTACCCAAGTCAATCCTGACCGCAATATTCCATGTACCGCTAAACATTTGCTGGGAATACTTAGAAAATATCGGCTTTCTCCTGCCTCCTTCGTTCCTCGTCAAGAAGTATATCTTAGCTTTGTAATGGTTGGTCAGGAAACAACTCTTGGAGGCTGTCAGCAGCATGCCTGTTTCAACTGATTTGATCTTCATGCCACGGAGTAGGACTCCTACGTTGTCCCCGGCTAATGCCTGAAATGTAATTTATTTATTTATTATTAGGTTTACCAACAGCTTCTGTGTACAACATATCTTATAATATTATATAGGTTTACAGTCTTGGACTTACACAGTCGCCAATTACTGGTTAACCATAACAAATATATAATTGGGTACTTGGTAAAAAAAAATAGTCCGGGGCAGATAGATTTTCTACAAGTATTGGACATAAATATTTTTTCTTTTTACACATAAACAAGAAATAAAGAATACAGTGCTTCGAAAACTCGTGTGACGTCACATTTCAGTAAATTTTTAGCTACAAGTGACGTCACTTTCATCATCTTTGACGCGTTTTATCTTAAATTTTTATTTATTTGATAAAAAAAAGAACACTTAATTATTAATGGCGGACTACACAGAATCATATTTTTTTTAGTTAGCAAAGTAGCCAGTTACTATATCATCACGCCCGTAACACTCGAAGAGTTAGACAGAAATGTACCCACGCACAGAACAGTTACGAGTAGGGAAATTTAAACACTTCAAAAGCTATTTTCTCGTGACATAACTGTCTCCCTATTTTGAGATAAAACCTATTCTTTAAAACCAAACCCGACCTGGGAAACATTCCCAAGAAATCACGCTAAACAGTCGCGCTTGTGACCAATACCTAGACCTAAATATCTTCATCATAAAAAATCATCATTATTCTCGTGACCTTATTTCAATTCATTGGGGGTCGCCGGTCGGCGCAGCATGTTTTGTGTAGCAAGAAAACATGTTGCGTCCTACCATTTCCCGTTACGGCATACGAGTCGGTTTTATTGCTTTGGCGATATGTTTCACATCAAAAAGTTATATCTATCTATATAAATAAAACTAGTATTTGCGTGGGTGCGCGAGCTGCGCGCAGCTCGCGAGGCGTGAAGAGGGGGAGAGGGGGAGCTTTGAAAAATGATTTCGAATAACGCATTGCACCTCTCAATGAATCTGAAAAAAAAAAAAATTCAATGCAGCTCGCGGTACTACCTACCTACCTACACCTACCTACTACCTACCTACACCTACCTACTACCTACCTACTACCTCCTACTACCACTAATAAAACATTACCCTAAAGTTTGCTTGTCGTCGCCCCTGAGTAACGCTTCACCCACTCAACCTTCGTTACGCTAAGGAGGTCGCCGGCTCGCTTCGCTCGCCACCTCCCCCCTTCGCTGCACTCGGTCTCGCAGGTTCGCTCCACTCAGGACCTACCTACCACCGGAAAGCTATCATGACATTATCCCTACGCTACGGGGGTCGCCGGCTCGCTTCGCTCGCCCGCTCCCCCCTTCGCTTTACCGGTACCACCATTTTACTTCCCCGAGCCTCCTATCCTATACGAATCTGTAAACAAAACAGAAAAAGGGGTGAAGAGGGGGGGGGGGGTGAAGGGGGGGAGAGGGGGAGTTTCTAAAAATGATTTCGACTACCGCAATGCCCCTCTATATGAATCTGAAAAAAAAATCGTTCCAAGTCTCTCAACTTCCGAGATCCGAAAGGGGGGGGATGGAGGGGGGCAAGGGGGTCAAATTTTCAAAATGTTTTTTACTTCCTCAAGCCTCCTCTATACGAATCCCTAAAAAAAAAACACGTAATTCTCTTTATTTCCGAGATCCGCCTAAAGGGGGGGAGAAGGGGGGCAAGGGGGGCCACTTTGAAAAATGATTTTTACTTAACCGAGCCTCCTCTATACGAATCCCTAAAAAAAAACACTTCAAGTCTCTTTGTTTCCGAGATACGATAGGGAGGGGGGAGAAGGGGGGGGAAAAGGGGGGGTTTCGGACTTTTCCCATAGGATTGAGAGTTCATTGTTTACGAATCTGTCAAAATATACCCACCTCCCCATCCACCATCTGGGAGATCAATTCTGTCAGTGAGTCAGTGAGTCAGTGGTAGTTTAGCTTTATATAGTATAATAACTAGTATTTGCTTGGGTGCGCGAGCTGCGCGCAGCTCGCGGGGCGTGAAGAGGGGGAGAGGGGCAGCTTTGAAAAAAAATTTCGACTAACGCATTGCTCCTTTCAATAAATCTGAAAAAAAAATGGTTCAAGTCTCTTAACTTCCGAGATCCGCCTTACTACCTACCTACACCTACCTACTACCTACCTACACCTACCTACACCTACCTACACCTACCTACACCTACCTACACCTACCTACACCTACCTACACCTACCTACACCTACCTACACCTACCTACACCTACCTACACCTACCTACTACCTACCTACACCTACCTACTACCTACCTACACCTACCTACACCTACCTACACCTACCTACCTACTACCTCCTACTACCACTAAAAGAACATTACCCTAAAGTTTGCTTGTCGTCGCCCCTGAGTTACGCTTCACCCACTCAACCTTCGTTACGCTAAGGAAGTCGCCGGCTCGCTTCGCTCGCCACCTCCCCCCTTCGCTCCACTCGGTCTCGCAGGTTCGCTCCACTCAGGACCTACCTACCACCGGAAAGCTATCATGACATTATCCCTACGCTACGGGGGTCGCCGGCTCGCTTCGCTCGCCCGCTCCCCCCTTCGCTTTACCGGTACCACCATTTTACTTCCCCGAGCCTCCTATCCTATACGAATCTGTAAACAAAAGAGAAAAAAAGGGGTGAAGAGGGGGGGGGGGTGAAGGGGGGGGAGAGGGGGGGAGTTTCTAAAAATGATTTCGACTAACGCAATGCCCCTCTCAATGAATCTGAAAAAAAAAATGTTCAAAGTCTCTAAACTTCCGAGATCCGAAAGGGGGGGGATGGAGGGGGGCAAGGGGGTCAAATTTTCAAAATGGTTTTTACTTCCTCAAGCCTCCTCTATACGAATCCCTAAAAAAAAAACACGTAATTCTCTTTATTTCCTAGATCCGCCTAAAGGGGGGGGAGAAGGGGGGCAAGGGGGGCCACTTTGAAAAATGATTTTTACTTTACCGAGCCTCCTCTATACGAATCCCTAAAAAAAAACACTTCAAGTCTCTTTGTTTCCGAGATACGATAGGGAGGGGGAGAAGGGGGGGGAAAAGGGGGGGTTTCGGACTTTTCCCATAGGATTGAGAGTTCATTGTTTACGAATCTGTCAAAATATACCCACCTCCCCATCCACCATCTGGGAGAACAATTCTGTCAATAGATCAGTCAGTGAGTCAGTGGTAGTTTAGCTTTATATAGTATAATAACTAGTATTTGCGTGGGTGCGCGAGCTGCGCGCAGCTCGCGAGGCGTGGAGAGGGGGAGAGGGGGCGCTTTGAAAAGTGATTTCGACTAACGCATTGCCCCTTTCAATGAATCTGAAAAAAAAAAATGTTCCAAGTCTCTTAACTTCCGAGATCCGCCTAAAAGGGGGGTGAAGGGGGGCAAGGGGTTCAAATTTGAAAAACGGATTTTACTTCCCCGAGCCTCCTCTATATGAATCTCACGTATGCCACCACCTACCTACACCTACCTACTACCTACCTACTACATACCTACACCTACCTACTACCTACCTACACCTACCTACTACCTACCTATCACCTACCCACCACCTACCTACTACCTACCTACTACCTCCTACTACCACTAAAAAAACATTACCCTAAAGTTTGCTTGTCGTCGCCCCTGAGTTACGCTTCACCCACTCAACCTTCGTTACGCTAAGGAGGTCGCCGGCTCGCTTCGCTCGCCACCTCCCCCCTTCGCTCCACTCGGTCTCGCAGGTTCGCTCCACTCAGGACCTACCTACCACCGGAAAGCTATCATGACTTTATCCCTACGCTACGGGGGTCGCCGGCTCGCTTCGCTCGCCCGCTCCCCCCTTCGCTTTACCGGTAGCACCATTTTACTTCCCCGAGCTTCCTTTATACGAATCCGTAAACAAAACAGAAAAAAAAGGGGTGAAGAGGGGGGGGGGGTAAAAGGGGGGAGAGGGGGGACCTATGAAAAATGATTTCGACTAAGTCTATGCCCCTTTCAATGAATCTGAAAAAAAAATGTTCCAAGTCTCTTAACTTCCGAGATCCGAAAGGGGGGGGATGGAGGGGGGCAAGGGGGTCAAATTTTAAAAATGATTTTTACTTCCCCGAGCCTCCTCTATACGAATCCCTAAAAAAACACACGTAATGTCACTTTATTTCCGAGATCCACCTAAAGGGGGGGAGAAGGGGGGCAAGGGGGGCCACTTTGAAAAATGATTTTTACTTTACCGAGCCTCCTCTATACGAATCCGTAATAAAAAAAAAATACCGGTCTCTTAGTTTCCGAGATACTATAGGGAGGGGGGGGAGGGGGGGCAAAAAGGGGGGGTTTGGGACTTTTCCCATACTCACCAGAGTTACTTGTTTACGAATCTGTCAAAATATACCCACCTCCCCATCCACCATCTGGGAGAACAATTATGTCAGTGAGTCAGTGAGTCAGTGGTAGTTTAGCTTTATATAATAGAACTAGTATTTGCGTGGGTGCGCGAGCTGCGCGCAGCTCGCGGGGCGTGAAGAGGGGGAGAGGGGCAGCTTTGAAAAAAAATTTCGACTAACGCATTGCTCCTTTCAATAAATCTGAAAAAAAAATGTTTCAAGTCACTTAACTTCCGAGATCCGCCTTACTACCTACCTACACCTACCTACTACCTACCTACACCTACCTACTACCTACCTACACCTACCTACTCCTACCTACACCTACCTACACCTACCTACACCTACCTACACCTACCTACACCTACCTACACCTACCTACACCTACCTACACCTACCTACACCTACCTACACCTACCTACACCTACCTACACCTACCTACACCTACCTACACCTACCTACACCTACCTACACCTACCTACACCTACCTACACCTACCTACACCTACCTACACCTACCTACACCTACCTACACCTACCTACACCTACCTACACCTACCTACACCTACCTACACCTACCTACACCTACCTACACCTACCTACACCTACCTACACCTACCTACACCTACCTACACCTACCTACACCTACCTACACCTACCTAAACCTACTCACACCTACCTACACCTACCTACACCTACCTACACCTACCTACACCTACCTACTACCTACCTACACCTACCTACTACCAACCTACACCTACCTACACATACCTACTACCTACCACCTACCTACCTACTACCTCCTACTACCACTAAAAGAACATTACCCTAAAGTTTGCTTGTCGTCGCCCCTGAGTTACGCTTCACCCACTCAACCTTCGTTACGCTAAGGAGGTCGCCGGCTCGCTTCGCTCGCCACCTCCCCCCTTCGCTCCACTCGGTCTCGCAGGTTCGCTCCACTCAGGACCTACCTACCACCGGAAAGCTATCATGACATTATCCCTACGCTACGGGGGTCGCCGGCTCGCTTCGCTCGCCCGCTCCCCCCTTCGCTTTGCCGCTGTACCACCACCGGACAGGTTTCGACGCCTACTATAATATTTCTTCAAACACCTATTGGCTATCTCTAACCGTTATGAAGTTACAGCCCTTTTAATTTTAGGGGAGGTTGGGGAGGGGAGAGGAGGGTATACAATATGCCCCTCAATAGTTTTAAGTAAGAAAAAAAAAAAAAATGTGAAAAAGGGGGGGGGGGGGGTTGAAGGGGGGGTGAGGGGGGAGTCTCGAAAAATGATTTCGATTAACGCAAAGGCTCCTCTAAATGAATCTGAAAAAAAAATCGTTCCAAGTCTCTTAACTTTCGAGATTCGCCTAAAGGGGGGGAGAAGGGGGGCAAGGGGGGCCACTTTGAAAAATGATTTTTACTTTACCGAGCCTCCTCTATACGAATCCGTAAAAAAAAAAAAATACGGGTCTTTTAGTTTCCGAGATACGATAGGGAGGGGGGAGAAGGGGGGGGAAAAGGGGGGGGTTTCGGACTTTTCCCATACTCACCAGAGTTACTTGTTTACGAATCTGTCAAAATATACCCACCTCCCCATCCACCATCTGGGAGAACAATTATGTCAATAGATCAGTCAGTCAGTGAGTGGTAGTTTAGCTTTATATAGTATAACTAGTATTTGCGTGGGTGCGCGAGCTGCGCGCAGCTCGCGGGGCGTGAAGAGGGGGAGAGGGGCAGCTTTGAAAAAAAATTTCGACTAACGCATTGCTCCTTTCAATAAATCTGAAAAAAAAATGTTTCAAGTCACTTAACTTCCGAGATCCGCCTTACTACCTACCTACACCTACCTACCTACACCTACCTACTACCTACCTACACCTACCTACTCCTACCTACACCTACCTACACCTACCTACACCTACCTACACCTACCTACTACCTACCTACACCTACCTACTCAACCTTCGTTACGCTTCACCCACTCAACCTTCGTTACGCTAAGGAGGTCGCCGGCTCGCTTCGCTCGCCACCTCCCCCCTTCGCTCCACTCGGTCTCGCAGGTTCGCTCCACTCAGGACCTACCTACCACCGGAAAGCTATCATGACATTATCCCTACGCTACGGGGGTCGCCGGCTCGCTTCGCTCGCCCGCTCCCCCCTTCGCTTTACCGGTACCACCATTTTACTTCCCCGAGCCTCCTATCCTATACGAATCTGTAAACAAAACAGAAAAAAAGGGGTGAAGAGGGGGGGGGGGGGAGAGGGGGGGAGTTTCTAAAAATGATTTCGACTAACGCAATGCCCCTCTATATGAATCTGAAAAAAAATTCGTTCCAAGTCTCTTAACTTCCGAGATCCGAAAGGGGGGGTGGAGGGGGGCAAGGGGGTCAAATTTTCAAAATGGTTTTCTCTTCCCCAAGCCTCCTCTATACGAATCCCTAAAAAAAAACATGTAAATTCTCTTTATTTCCGAGATCCGCCTAAAGGGGGGGGAGAAGGGGGGCAAGGGGGGCCACTTTGAAAAATGATTTTTACTTTACCGAGCCTCCTCTATACGAATCCCTAAAAAAAAACACTTCAAGTTTTTTTGTTTCCGAGATACGATAGGGAGGGGGGAAAAGGGGGGGTTTCGGACTTTTCCCATAGGTTTGAGAGTTCATTGTTTACGAATCTGTCAAAATATACCCACCTCCCCATCCACCATCTGGGAGATCAATTCTGTCAATCAGTCAGTCAGTGAGTGGTATTTAAGCTTTATATAGTATAACTAGTATTTGGGTGGGTGCGCGAGCTGCGCGCAGCTCGCGAGGCGTGAAGGGGGGGAGAGGGGCAGCTTAGAAAAATGATTTCGACTGACGCATTGCACCTCTCAATGAATCTGAAAAAAAAAATGTTCCAAGTCTCATAACTTCCGAGATCCGCCTAAAGGGGGAGAAAAGGGGGGCAAAGGCGTCAATTAAAAAAAATGGTTTTTACTTTCCCGAGCCTCCTCTATATGAATCTCACATGTGCCACCACCTACCTACACCTACCTACTACCTACCTACCTACACCTACCTACTACCTACCTACCACCTACCTACATACTACCTACCTACTACCTCCTACTACCAAAAAACATTACCCTAAAGTTTGCTTGTCGTCGCCCCTGAGTTACGCTTCACCCACTCAACCTTCGTTACGCTAAGGAGGTCGCCGGCTCGCTTCGCTCGCCACCTCCCCCCTTCGCTCCACTCGGTCTCGCAGGTTCGCTCCACTCAGGACCTACCTACCACCGGAAAGCTATCATGTCGATATCCCTACGCTACGGGGGTCGCCGGCTCGCTTCGCTCGCCCGCTCCCTCCTTCGCTTTACCGCTGTACCACCACCGGACAGGTGCCTACTATAATATTCGTTCAAACACCTAATGGCTATCTCTAACCGTTACGAAGTTACAGCCCTTTTAATTTTAGGGGAGGTTGGGGAGGGGAGGGGAGAGTATACAAATTTCAACGCCCCTCAATAAGTAGTTTTATGTAAGAAAAAAAAAAAAAAAAGTTGAAAAAAGGGGGGGGAGTGAAGGGGGGGGGGGTGAGGGGGGGAGTCTCGAAAAATGATTTCGATTAACGAAAAGGCCCCTCTAAATGAATCTGAAAAAAAAATCGTTCCAAGTCTCTTAACTTTCGAGATTTGCCTAAAGGGGGGGAGAAGGGGGGCAAGGGGGGCCACTTAAAAAAATGATTTCTACTTTACCGAGCCTCCTCTATACGAATCCCTAAAAAAAAACACTTCAAGTCTCTTTGTTTCCGAGATACGATAGGGAGGGGGGAGAAGGGGGGGGGGGGGAAAGGGGGGGTTTGGGACTTTTCCCATAGTCATGAGAGTTAGTTGTTTACGAATCTGTAAAAATATACCCACCTCCCCATCCACCATCTGGGAGATCAATTCTGTCAGTGAGTCAGTGAGTGGTATTTAAGCTTTATATAGTATAACTAGTATTTGCGTGGGTGCGCGAGCTGCGCGCAGCTCGCGGGGCGTGAAGAGGGGGATAGGGGGCGCTTTGAAAAATGATTTCGACTAACGCATTGCACCTCTCAATGAATCTGAAAAAAAAAAAAAACAATGCAGCTCGCGGTACTACCTACCTACACCTACCTACACCTACCTACTACCTACCTACACCTACCTACACCTACCTACACCTACCTACACCTACCTACACCTACCTACACCTACCTACACCTACCTACACCTACCTACACCTACCTACTACCTACCTACACCTACCTACCTACACCTACCTACCTACACCTGCCTACACCTACCTACACCTACCTACACATACCTACTACCTACCTACCTACTACCTCCTACTACCACTAAAAGAACATTACCCTAAAGTTTGCTTGTCGTCGCCCCTGAGTAACGCTTCACCCACTCAACCTTCGTTACGCTAAGGAGGTCGCCGGCTCGCTTCGCTCGCCACCTCCCCCCTTCGCTCCACTCGGTCTCGCACGTTTGCTCCACTCAGGACCTACCTTCCACCGGAAAGCTATCATGACATTATCCCTACGCTACAGGGGTCGCCGGCTCGCTTCGCTCGCCCGCTCCCCCCTTCGCTTTACCGGTACCACCAGTTTACTTCCCCGAGCCTCCTATCCTACACGAATCTGTAAACAAAACAGAAAAAAAGGGGTGAAGAGGGGGGGGGTGAAGGGGGGGGGAGGGGGGGAGTTTCTAAAAATGATTTCGACTAACGCAATGCCCCTCTATATGAATCTGAAAAAAAATTCGTTCCAAGTCTCTTAACTTTCGAGATCCGAAAGGGGGGGGATGGAGGGGGGCAAGGGGGTCAAATTATCAAAATGTTTTTTACTTCCTCAAGCCTCCTCTATACGAATCCCTAAAAAAAAACACGTAATTCTCTTTATTTCCGAGATCCGCCTAAAGGGGGGGAGAAGGGGGGCAAGGGGGGCCACTTTGAAAAATGATTTTTACTTTACCGAGCCTCCTCTATACGAATCAGTAAAAAAAAAAAAATACGGGTCTCCTAGTTTCCGAGATACGATAGGGAGGGGGGAGAAGGGGGGGGAAAAGGGGGGGTTTCGGACTTTTCCCATACTCACCAGAGTTACTTGTTTACGAATCTGTCAAAATATACCCACCTCCCCATCCACCATCTGGGAGAACAATTCTGTCAGTCAGTCAGTGAGTCAGTGAGTGAGTGGTAGTTTAGCTTTATATAGTATAACTAGTATTTGCGTGGGTGCGCGAGCTGCGCGCAGCTCGCGAGGCGTGGAGAGGGGGAGAGGGGGCGCTTTGAAAAATGATTTCGACTAACGCATTGCACCTCTCAATGAATTTGAAAAAAAAATGTTCCAAGTCTCTTAACTTCCGAGATCCGCCTAAAGGGGGGGTGAAGGGGGGCAAGGGGTTCAAATTTGAAAAACGGATTATACTTCCCCGAGCCTCCTCTATATGAATCTCACGAATGACACCACCTACCTACACCTACTTACCACCTACCTACACCTACCTACTACCTACCTAAACCTACCTACCACCTACCTACACCTACCTACTACCTACTACCTACCTACTACCCCTACCACCTACCTACTACCTCCTGCTACTACTAAAAAACATTAACCTAAAGTTTGCTTGTCGTCGCCCCTGAGTTACGCTTCACCCACTCAACCTTCGTTACGCTAAGGAGGTCGCCGGCTCGCTTCGCTCGCCACCTCCCCCCTTCGCTCCACTCGGTCTCGCAGGTTCGCTCCACTCAGGACCTACCTACCGCCGGAAAGCTATCATGACTTTATCCCTACGCTACGGGGGTCGCCGGCTCGCTTCGCTCGCCCGCTCCCCCCTTCGCTTTACCGGTACCACCATTTTACTTCCCCGAGCCTCCTATCCTATACGAATCTGTAAACAAAAGAGAAAAAAAAAGGGGTGAAGAGGGGGGGGGGTGAAGGGGGGGAGAGGGGGGAGTTTCTAAAAATGATTTCGACTAACGCAATGCCCCTCTCAATGAATCTGAAAAAAAAAATGTTCCAAATCTCTTAACTTCCGAGATCCGAAAGGGGGGGGATGGAGGGGGGCAAGGGGGTCAAATTTTCAAAATGGTTTTTACTTCCTCAAGCCTCCTCTATACGAATCCCTAAAAAAAAAACACGTAATTCTCTTTATTTCCGCGATCCGCCTAAAGGGGGGGAGAAGGGGGGCAAGGGGGGCCACTTAAAAAAATGATTTTTACTTTACCGAGCCTCCTCTATACGAATCCCTAAAAAAAACACTTCAAGTCTCTTTGTTTCCGAGATACGATAGGGAGGGGGGAGAAGGGGGGGGAAAAGGGGGGGTTTCGGACTTTTCCCATAGGATTGAGAGTTCATTGTTTACGAATCTGTCAAAATATACCCACCTCCCCATCCACCATCTGGGAGAACAATTATGTCAGTCAGTGAGTGAGTCAGTGAGTGGTAGTTTAGCTTTATATAGTATAAAGTCTATTTAAATAAAAAGAGAAGCTGACTGACTGACTGACTCATCAACGCCCAGCCCAAACCCTTGGACCTAGAAAGCTGAAATTTTGCTGAGGTTCCCATTATAACGTAGACAAGGAATAAGGACCTCATGTTTAGTTTACAACAATTAGGTTTATGTTTAGTTTTCTATTCTATGTTACACTTTTTGTATATAATTTTTCGATGATTAGCTTTACTTAAGAGAATGTTGTGTACACCTGTAATTGGTACCTACATAAGAACCCTAACCTATACATATATATATTTTTTTTAAACTGTAAGATGTATGTACTGTTGGTGTACCTATTTTAAATAAATAAGGAAGGATTTTTCGAAATTCAACCCCTAAGGGATTCAAATAGAGGATGAAAGTTTGTTTGGAAAATCGACATTTTCACGCGGGCGAAGCCGCTGGCAAAAGCTAGTATAAAATACTTGCCTCAGGCACACTCTTCTTAAAAATCTGAACATCAGATATAGTAGTCTTAATATTATGTCCAAAGCCCAACAAATCAGCTTCAGCATTTTTCTTCATAATACCTCTTTTGATAGTGCCAACGACAACAGTCCCTCTACCTGGGACGGTGAATGCGTTGTCTATGGGCATAAGGAAGGGAGAGGTTAGGTCACGAACTATGGGGGGCACGTATTCGTCCATTGTTGATAGAAGCTTGCGTATTGATGGTGCGCCTGGAAAGTAAGGATGATTATATTCATATTTATTCGCAAAGTAAAAGAGCAGTGGTGGACCAGTGGTGGCGGCCCCGACTTACGTGGGTTCGAACCCCGTTAGGCGCATTACTTTGTGTAATTTATTTCATCACCACTGCTCTTAAAACGGTGAAGGAAAACATCGTGAGGAAACCGGCATGTCTTAGAGCCAAAAAAATCGAAGACATGTGACATCTACCAATCCGCACTGGGCCCGCGTCGTAGATTATAGCCCATCCCTCTCCTAGAGAGGAGGCCCGAGTCCCTGCAGTGAGAACATTATAGGCTGATGATGATGATATGAATTAAAATAGAGCCAGTCTTCAGTTGCGCCTGAGGGAATTATGATGACGTCCCTAAGAGTCTACTGTCCAAAATATTAAGTCCCGAGGTTCTGATATTACGGGGATTCAAATCTCGCTAGCCTAATACCTACTAGATGGGATGACGTTCGTTGCGAGCGAGAGTCTGACACGGGTGACACCCGAGGTAATGATTTCCAGAGTTACTGACACCCGAGAGAATGATTTTCAGAGTTTCTGACACCGTTGTTAGCGTCTGACGGTTGTCGTGAGTATCTGACAGTCGAGTATGTTAAGTCTGACATTGGAGAAAGTATAATTAGGGCCGGTTTCACCACTTGCTGATAAAGTCCCGGATAGCCTATCAGGAACTTATCTGCCAGATAAACTACAATTTTTGATAGCATTATCTGTCAGATAACTATCTGACACTTTATCCGTAACCGGTGAAACCGGCCCTTAGTGTTGCGAGAGTCTGACACTTGACGTCTGAGATAGTGAGTATCCGACACTACAGAAATAAATGTCAACAGTAAGTATTTATCTGATTTAATATGGGTTGCGATAACTACAGTTTACAATCCTGCCGCCCTTTCACTAGAAAGCCGTTAAGTGCAAAAAGTAGTGAATTTTACACAGAAAGAGATTTTCGAACTCTATGAAGCTGTATCAAAAAGTAAAAAGTTACCATTTGTGGGTTAACGGCTTTTTAGTGATAGTATAGCAGAATTGCGAGTTTTTGGTATAAGTGGAATTTTCCTTGTTTTGCATAGACTGCATAGTACAGTCAAACAAGCTAATTAGTATACAGGTCATTACAGGTAGTTTTTTTTTATAATTCTAGTACACTGAAAAATTGATTGCAATTTTGTTTTTTAAAGCGCTTCGCATTAAGCGACTGATGTTAAACGCTGTATCGTTTGGCATCAGTCTCTAAATGTATATGTATAGTCTTAAAAGTAAATGCAAGTTAGCTGGCTGTATACTTATTAGCTAGTTTGAAGTTACGAAGTTGCTACTGACAATACTAAAAACTTACCAAATTCCGATTCATCGCCATTCAATGCTTTTAACGCTGATCCACAAATCATGGGCACTGTGTTTCCGTCGTAGCCAAAGTCTGATAGCAGTTCTCTCATCTCAATTTCTACTAGTTCTAGTAACTGAAACATTGTAATTTAAGTTTTATTGGCGACACAATAAGGCATGATATATTACTAAGAAAATATCTGTAAATAAAAGTTTCCACATCTTTGATTTGACATGGCGGCACTCGACGGCACGGTTGGCGCAATGGCGTAAATCGCTTAGATTAGACTGCTGCGCTGCGTGTCGCGGGTTCGATCCCTGCAAGGAACAAATATTTGTATGGCCTACATATATGTGTGTGACTGGCCTGTTGGTCTAGTGGTTAGTGACCCTAACTGCTATGCCGGAGGTTGTGGGTTCGATTCCCACCCAGGACAAATGTTTGTGTGATGAGCACGATCATTTGTTCTGTGTCTGGGTGTAATTTATCTATAATATGTATGTATTTAGAAATATATAAGTATGTTTATCAGTTGTCTAGTACCCATAACACAAGCTCTGCTTAGCTTGGGACTAGATCGCGTTGTGTGATAGTTGTGGAAAAAAAAAAAAAAAAAAAAAAAAAAAAAAAAATAGTTTTCCGGGTCTGGGTGTTTGTCTATGTGATTTTAAATATAATATTTGTAAACGCACCCACGGTACAGGAGAAATTCCTAGTGTGCCTAACTTTTCTCGATTGGCTTCCACTATAACTAGATGCAGCCGAATACCAGCATTTTGTATGGAGCAACTGCCTATCTGCCTGCACAATCTAGTTAATACTGGATAATACGATGGTCAGACTGGTTCTCAGACTTTCGGGCCACTTACTAATTAGTATTATATGATCTATCTGACTAATAGTTCAACGTGCTTTCGAGGTATGCACAGACCAGCTTAGGCAAGCGCGTCTTAACCTGAAGATTGATCTGAGCGGCTGTTATTATTAAGCCACGTGTTGGGTGCCATTTTGTTTGGTCCATAAAATACATATGTATTTACATATCTCTTGCTCTGTAAGTAAAACTTACACCCCTGAATGCCGGGGTGTAGGACTATCATTACAGCATAGGTTTTGGAATTTGAAAAAAGAACTGTCATACTCATACTGCACGAAGAATATTTTTAAAAAGTTAATTTTTTTTTTCTCGGTATCGATTAATTACTCGAATCGGAATCTAGACAATTTATTTTATAAAGATTTTATTTTAAACTAGCTGATGCCCGCGGCTTCACCCGCGTGGATGTCGTTCAAATTATATACTAAAACCTTCCTCTTGAATCACTCTATCTATTAAAAAAAACCGCATCAAAATCCGTTGCGTAGTTTTAAAGATTTAAGCATACAGACAAACAAACAAACAAACAGACACGACTTTGTTTTATACTATGTAAGGATATGGAACTATTTGTTTCCACATCGTATGTTAGATGGAATCGATTTAAAAATCAAACTGGCCAGCAAGATTTGACGCGCTTGCGTGCGTGAAAAAAAAAAGGCAGTCTACTAGTAGTCTTGTACAAACTATAAATATACCTAAAAAGAACGTGACCATATCTCTTACGAATTGTAATAATTTTACTATTAATTTTAATTAAATACACATTTTTTTCTTCTTAATAAATGTTCATTGAAACCTGCTGTCTTGTTGTTTACTTACCTCACAATCGATATGTAAAGCAGAGTATTTATCTCGGGCGTAAGCATCAATTGCATACTCGGGTTAATTAGCGCCTTCGCTTCGCTCAGGCGCCAAAAACCTCGTATGCAATTGATGTCATACAGCCCTTGGTTAATAATCTACTATTAACTTTTGACTGCCACAGACGCCACAGACAAAAAAAGAAAAAAGTACCTTAAGCCTGTCGACTTAAGGTACTTTTTTGCTTGTTCGGCTTGTCGTCTATACGTGACTGTGGCGCTCAGAAGGTTAAAGAAAATTAACTCACCTCATTATCAACTAAATCAGCCTTATTAATAAACACCAATATATACTGTATCCCGACTTGTTTAGCCAACAGCAGATGTTCCCTTGTCTGCGGCATCGGTCCATCGTTTGCAGCCACAACTAGAACAGCTGCATCCATCTGTGAAGCTCCTGATATCATGTTTCTGATGAAATCTGCGTGTCCTGGACAGTCTGTGTGCGCGTATGAACGTAACTTTGTGCTGTAGCCTATGTGTGCTGCATTTATTGTTATACCTGAAAATGTTAAAAGAAATTAAATGAAAAATTGACCAAAACAGTAAAAGAAAAGTCATGTTTGCTGTATGGGAGGTCCCCTTAAAATATTTGTTTAAATAAGCCAGCGAAATTCGAATTTTCTTACGTTGTTTGCAATTTTCCAGTCAGTGTCAAGTCGTATCTTAAATAAATTGGGATTCGCAGCAGTAACTAATGTCTATTTACTGAATAATACTGATTAAAATCACCAATACAAGCATCTCAGTTCATATTTGTCTTAAGAATGCCTTTTTCATCAAATAGTCACTCTTGTGGATAAACTGGTAGCTGCCTGGGTTCCGAGGTAGATTCTGTGGTCTTGTTTAAATATAATTATGCCCAGTAAACCGACTAAATACGGAACCAAAGATTTTGCTCTTGTGAACTCCGCAGCATATTTGCAGTTTACGTTGGAGTTCAACCTGATGAACCATTCAAACTGCCTTCAGATACCAAAAGTCTAGTAAAACTTTTGATATCTAAGGTAACATATTTATGGGACTGGACGAATTGTCACAATGGACAATTGATGGAACATGACATGTTATAATTACCATTATTACCACCAGTTTGTGTCAGGATTTTTAACAGCAATGGACCTTGGTTTTTATTTTTGTAGTTTGATGGTCATTTAATAAGAACTGTTTATATTATCCTTGAATAGGACTTAATTTCTTTATTTTTTTCAGCACAACCACAGGTTGGAGTTTGCGGTTTTTCAGGCGAAGTAGAAAGACCAAACATGTGTTTTGAATGCTTTCAACCTCAGCTCTATGAGTGGCTCAGACGTATTAGTAGCTCTCGTAAAATCGTAATGAGGAAAAGTCTGATTTTGCATGTATTTCGTGTTTTTATTTAAAAAGCATAGTTAAGCACCCCAAATGGGTGCTAAACACCCCACACAACCACCTAAGCAACTTTACAGGCGCGACCAATGAAGGGTATAAGTGTTTAGGTAGATATCCTAATACTTACTCAAAATAAATATGACCTTGGCCAACAAATATGTTTGTTTTTGAATGAAAAAGTAAACATTATTATTAAATTATTCCTAGTGTTGTTTCTAGATAAGATTCAAATTGTTTGGAAACTCTTTAAATTACCACTTCATAGAATAACAACCTTACCTCTTGCTTTTTCCTCTGGCGCTCTATCAATCTCGTCATAAGATACATACTGCGCCAGTCCATCGTTCGCCAATACCTTCGTTATAGCAGCAGTCAGGGTAGTCTTACCATGGTCTACATGACCAATAGTACCTATATTACAGTGTTTCTTCTCCACAAATTCAGTCTCCGGTTTGGTACAATAACCATGGCAAGAAACTCTAAAAATACCAACGTATAACCTTTTTGTAGGAAGGAAACTGTGTGTTACAGGTGCTTTTGTGGTTACACTACAGTACAAATACCGTAATATGAGTCTTCCACTCATTTTTCTATCAATATTTTTAGTTTTTCATCAAGGAAAATAAACTTTGAGGCTATCATAAAATAATTGACAACGACATCTTGTGTTCTCGTTCAGAAATTGACGTCTGAATCCTATCTCAATGGTATGAATACATTTTTCGTTTAGAAATAAAATTACAGTTTTATTCTAGCCAAATTCGAGCAACTTAGATTAGGAAACAGAGGGACTAGTACTGATATATGATTTTGATGTAAATACGCAAGATTAAAAAAAAACATTCTTTAACATTTTTGTTTAAATTTTTGCGACAAGCACAATGTTAGGTGATAGATGAGAGATCAGCGCTAAGCACCATTCCGATCAATATTCTATTTCCACGTCGAGATAATGGTCCACCATCAAAAAAAAAAAAAAAAAAAAATGGTCCCCGAATGCCGCGGACCCGCGGTGACCGTAGCTCATCAACAAAAACTACTACATAATTTGTTTTATCCTCCTAGGCCAAAATAGTTTGTAGGGGCTTAATTCTGATCAATAAAAGTCTACCATATTATTATAAATACCGCGCGAATAATGGTTAAGGTTGCCAAGTTGTCACAAGAAGTGATCTTTAATTTCGAGAAAAACGGTCGCTGTTAGAGTGCGTGTCCCGTGTCAGAATAAAATTGAGTACAGTCACGAAACGAGCACAATTAGTGATTTTCTCCCACTGCATTGATTGTTTTCCTAAGGGTACTCGTATTAGAAAATGGGTCATAGCTGAAATAGGGTAGACGACTGACTAAAAAAAATATGATTCTGTTTAGTCCGTCAGTTAGATTATCGGAAAATATTGGATACGTGTTTTTTGTTTTATCAAAATAATAAAAATTGACGAAAATAAAGCTTGTCAAAGATCATGGAGAGGGGGCTTTTGACGTCATAGTCTCGTAAAATTGTACCAAGCTGTGACGTTGCACGACTTTTCAAAGCGCTGTATCGTCTTCATTTTTTGTTTACGTGAAAAAAGAAAAAATACGTGTTCAATATTTTTTGGAAATCTATCTGACGGACTAATTAGATTTTTTTAGTCGTCTACCCTTTGTTCCATGAGCAAATCGGGTTGGAATAAAATTTTGCTGCGTAATTTAAGCAGTTTTAACCGATCGGACAGTAGGGAAGTAGAAAACATGCTGCGCCGAGAATTGGGATAAGGGCAAGAGAATGGTGATAGACTGTAGTGAGTAGGTAGGTATACAGTCACTGTACAAGTCCTCGCCATTGTCGTTGACCAGTTTTTTTTATCGGGCTTTCGTTCCACATCCCGTACTGGATCCGTCTTAGTTTGACCAGATAAATAAGTAAAGACATCAAATTTTAAATTAACAACTTTATTTCAAATAGTATAATTACAAGCATGTCACAATGTACAGTAGACATCTCTCTAGAGCATCTACAAAATTATCTTTCGCGTCATCAACTTCAGTTAAGTTAATTGTGACTTAAAAACTATTAGACAAGAACATTATAGTTGATAAAATCCATCTTGGACAATGGTCGTGTTTTTTAACTTAATATTACAAAAAAAAACTTTAGGTTTGACAGATGCAGCGCCTCTTGCGGTCGATCGTGGAACTAGCTTTTGGTAGACATGTTGAAAAGGTAGCCAACAAAATGTTCTAGATATTGTATTTTGTTCTTCAAGATTTTTTCTGAGAGTTCGAGCCCTACTGTGTACCGTTGAGTGCGAAAGAGAAATGTAGCTATATTGTAGAAATATGTCCATCCCTTTTTCGCAAACGAACAAAAACGGTTTCAAGAGTGTTGCTACTTTCAAGACCGACCACAAATGGGTGTAACTAGATAGAATTTTTATCTTTTAGCACTGGCAATGTTTATTTTAACTTTACATCAAAATAAATTAAGATACATATCGATCATCATTTCAAAATTGAAAAACATATTTTTTTGAATAATAACAAATAAAAATTACAATAGTACATTTTTCTAATAGTGTAGATGTGTGCTATACAATATTATATTTTGATAAAAAAAACCCTATACACAAACGCTCATATTACACTTTTAAATAAAAACGTATATTTCACTTTTCATAAATTTTTGTTCAGATGTACTTATCACATCAGTGAATAATTCCGAACGAAAGAAAAAAATGAAACTAAAGTGAAGCATCTGATATCATCGCCATCAGCCTATAATGTTCCCACTGCAGAGACTCAGGCCTCCTCTCTAGGAGAGGGATGGGCTATAATCCACCACGCCGCGGGTCCAGTGCGGGTTAGCTGACATTATGTTTTATGCAATTACCCCGTTGCCCAAAATGACGTTTGTTCATAGGGTTATTAACATACCTAGGTTTCATACATTTTGAATACACCAGTTCCTTTGAAGCACCTGTATATTAATTGATAGGTATTTTATTAATTTTATCATTTTGACATAGCAGTTATTTTATTTAAGAGTGTATTATTTTTTAATTTCATTATACATGTATTATTTTTGCTCAATAATATTATCTGAAATATACGTAGATATAATAATATAAAGGAGATATTTGGGCTACATAACCAAAATATCGATTGTTACAAATAAAGTCGCAAGATCACTCTGAAAACTGTAACAGCATCTACAAGAAAAACACAGATTTCTATTCTATGGACTTGTGGACACTGTACGCTGTACCTATTAATAATATGTGGTATTATTAATGTACAGGTATACAAGAATTTTTTGCCATTCGATTTTTGAAAAGTATAGAGAATACAAGATGGCGGTATTTATTTCAATATTGGCGCCAAAGATCCTGCTATTATATTTAGCTACCCTAATACATTTTAGTATTTTATTTCTTAATTTAGTTGTGACACCATTTATTTCTGCATTAACTATAAGGGTGCGTATTCATCTTCAAAGATGCTTCATAAAAATCATCTATGGAATAGAATCCTTCCAACATAGTTCTTTTGGCGCTTAAATCACATTGACAGATGGGTGCTGTTAGTAAAAATTTGTGAAATTGTCTATGAAAATTGTAGGTAGGTATTGAAAATAAAAAAAAAACTTTAAAAAATCCGACTTCAAAACAGCCAAAAATAACTTCAGCTTCTGTAATCGGTGGCTTTTGTTTGTATTTTTGCCACCGTATTCTGAAGCCAAATTTGTTATCGATTCACAATAGGGTAAAAAAGGTAAAATTGACAAAAAAACGTCAGAGACATTTCTAAAAAAATATTGGACACATATTTTATCTTTTTTCACGTTAACAAAAAATGAAGACGATACAGTGCTTCGGAAAGTCGCACGACATCATAGTTTGATATATTTTTTTTAACCAGAAAGTGACGTCACCAGCCCCCATTCACGATCTTTGACACGTTTTATTTTCACCATTTTTTATTAATTTGATTAAGGTTGCACAAGCCAGTCATTCTTCCATACAAACGTAGTATGGTGATTACTCTTCTGGTTGACGGTGTAGGTTCAAAATTAAAAATTGTATCAACTGGTCTTATCATTATCTAGGTCTCCAAGGAAGCAGAATTGGAGAAAAAATATTGGTTTGGAAGTTATGAGCGTCGAAACTTTCATATTTTAGCACTAATTTAACCATCTTTGGGCGTAAATAAGTTACGTATATAGTACGAAAACGAAAAAAGCGAAACCATACAGACATAGATTAGTTATTAAATAATTCAAATTATTTTATTTTGAACAGATACTTTCAATGGATTTTTCATGGTATCCATACTACCAAAGGTCTGCATAGAAACAATCTTGCGCCCGTTTTAGTTGTGTCTCTTTCGCTCTATGCATTTCGCTCGTGATGTCGGATGAAATAGCATGCATTTTACTGCCGTGGTATAACTAAAATGCCGTTATCCAACATCTGGTCGATTTTCAACTTTTGATACCATAATAATGAGAAAAAAAAAATCTATCGATCTGTGTTTGCGAATTTTCAATATCTTGAATAGTTTTGGAAATAATAATTATAAAAATGCCGTTAAGTGCACATTTCTCACGTGTGAAATAAGCAAAAATAACGTTAAGTAACTTTGTGAGTCTATAAAGCCACTAAAGTTCATTAACTCATATTTTTATCACAAAAAAATTATATGGTTACTTGTCTAGATTGCCGTTAGCAGTCTTTTGTACACTACAAAGCGGTTAAGGTACTGTAACTGTTTTATAGGTATTCTTTTTTTAATAAAGGAGTTCGCTTTTTTTTAAACTATAACGTCGTTAATTGAAAATGTTAGACTTAAACTCGACTAACGATGTTTAACGGCATTATTGTTTCATGTTTGAGATACTTATATTTTGACTTAACGTACGTTACAAGCCCGTAGCGGCATTTTCAAACCTAAACAAAAATGTATTGTCCGTCATTATTAGACTAAAACGACGTTATCTCACACTTATACACTACAAAGCCGTTAACTGATCTCGCGCGGGGCGGGGGACACCGACTACGTAACGATCCTGTACCGAAATCAAGCTGTCGGGGTGAAACTAGTGCATCGCCAGGAGCTTGGGGGTGAGGAAGTTTGTCGCTCCAGGTTTGTTCCCGCCAATTTTGCAACGATTGCGATATGGCGAACCATCAATTTCCATCATTTGTGCCCCAAAGAAGGATTCAAACATCCAATCCAAGAGTTTATTTAAAAAATATAGTTGGGGTATGTTTCGTACGTAAAAACTATGATCTAATATGTACATGTATAAAAATAATTTCGATGATGCATCATAATATTATACAACTCTTCGTTTCATGAACGATAGATATTAAAAAAACACCCACGTACAATGGTATTTAGAATTGAACCGAAAGGTATCGAACCTAAGAAGGCAAGCAAATTTCCTTAAAAACCTATCGAACATAATTCCCCCTCGCAAATTGTTATTTTGGAAAAACTTACCAACAAGCGAAAATGAGCATTCCGGTACAAGTTCTGATTAGAATAATATAGAGTAGTATCAGTTTATTGAGACTTATTTTGACTAATTAATAATTTCAAATAATAACTTTTAATTTTGTAATGTAACTGTGATACGATTTTGAATAAATAAATTAATTGCCCTTTATTTTTTGAATTACATCTTGTTTGTTACTGTAAAGTTGTTACAGAATGTCCAAATTCAGTGTGTCTTTTGGCAAAGGCCTCCTCTAGCTCCTTCCATTGCTTTCTGTCCCGAGCCACTCTCCTCCACTTGGGGCCCGCTGATTGTTTCAGCTCATCTTCCCATCTCCTTATCTTTTTCCCCTTGCTGCGTTTACTTTCCCTTGGATACCAGTCCAGTTATTATTTTACTCCATTTCTCTGTGCTTTCTCTCATCATGTGGCCAGTCCATCTCCATTTTTGTTGGTCAATCCTGGTCAAGATGTCTGGTAGATTAGTTTTTGCTCTCAATTGTTCATTTCTTACATGATCTGCTTTACGTATATTATTTGTCATGTTCCGTTCCATGGCTCTTTGGCAGTACTGCAGTTTATTTCTGTGCTGTTTTGTAAGTGCCCATGTTTCGCATCCGTATGTTATACAGGGTAGTATTCAGATATTAAAAAAAATCTCTTAACAGCCATTCCTAAGTCTCTGGATTTCATGACCTCTTTTAATGAGCAATACTTTCTCCAACCACTTGATATGCTTGTGTTGACTTCCTTAGTTATTTGGTCTTATGGTGATATAAAGTGGCAAAGATAATTATATGTATTCATCAACAGATTCAATCCCACCCCGGATTGAATCTATCAGTGTCGGTTTTTTTTTCTGAATAGGTCAAAAGTTTTTTTTTTTTTGTGGTTATGGACAATCCCACCAAAGCACTTTCCTTGCTTAAGCTTTAGATGACTTGGGTTTTCCTCAAATAAGTCGTCTGCGAATCTAAGGTGATTTAGTTTCTGACCATCGATGTTGAGACCCAGATGAGACCAATCCAGTTTCCGGAATATATTTTCCAGTTCTGCGGAGAATAATTTGGGTGACATTGGGTCACAATCGTCTGACGCCTCGTCTTACTTCAAATTCGGGCCCCGTCTGTTCTGACTGTATTTTTGCTTTACTGTTTGAATAATATAGTTTTGATCAATTCGATATAAACTCCAGGTATGCCTTGAGTAGCCAGACTTTCCCACGATTTTTAATACTGTGTTTTTAAGAATATAATATATTTTATCAAGAAGGCTTTAATAAATGTAGATAAAAGTTAGAACTAAAATTTAAATAAGGAAAATATTTTTTGTTTTTTCAGTTGATGATTGTTTTTAAATGATACTAGATTAATATAAAGATTTGAGTTCAAGGAGAAAATTAGAATTAGTTTTGATTGTTTTTTATCACAGGTTTAATGAAAGATTGTAATTTTTGTTTAATGTTATCTTATTTTAAAGTACAAGTAGTACATAATAACTGATTGATTTTAGTATTATTCCATAGAACTGAAAGTTCCTAAAAAATCTAGTTATGAGTAAAGTTTTGTGAAAGTTATAAGTTTAAGCATAATTACATATTATTTGAAAAGCAATATATACAAACATATTGTCAATCAAGACTAGTTGATTGATAAATCTTTGACTTTTATTTAAAAATTATCTTTAATTTCAACAAATTTAATTCATTTTGTGCAAGAAAATAGTTCAGAATTTGTTTTATATTAATACGCTATAATGTCGTTAAACTGTAAGGTTTTTAGTTTAACCACGTTTTAGCTAAACAATGATCCAAGTTTATCCTTTTAATTAATACGCTTCTAAAGGTTACCAGACTTAAAAGCAGTAAAGTAACGTTAAACGCACTAAAGTTTAACATGAATCAGTTCTATAATACATAATCGTAAGCTAAATTGTCGTTATGTGCAAATGACGGCGTTTTAGTTAATCAATGAAGTCATGAAATTTTAGCATTTTAATAAACAATAATTTGCTATGAAAAAGATACACTAAAACGCCGTTACGCTATACGTAGCGGCGTTTTAGTCGATGATCCATTATGATTTCGGTTACATCTCTGATAAACTAAAACACAAAAGAAGCTTTTTCATAAAATTAAATTATATTTACGATATGATAGGGTAGGTAGTTCAAAAGTATGCGATTTTATCTATATTTTAGTACTTCCAAATCTCCGATAGGTGTTGTCATCGAAAAATGACATCGGTTTAAAAATTTGCCACGGTTTTTCTGTGTTATTCAAAAAAATGACTTTAGCAGATAACGGCATTATAGTTATACCACGGCAGTTTAGCCCCGCCCACCAACTAGTTCGTGCCGTTGACTTGTTTACCCTTAAACAAAAAACACGTATCCAATATTTTTCGTTAATCTAAACAGAATCATGTTTTTTTAGTCAGTCAACTACCCTATTGGCGACGATATCGCTGAATAATCACATGAAAAACCATAACCATCACAAACAATCAATCAGTCAATCATAACCTCCTCCGCTTCGAAGTCGGTTAAAAACCAGATTGCAACGTTAGTTGCGATTTATGCCACACGCCAAAAGATCCATGTCCAACTATACCAGTCGAAGCATATTCGTCTCGATGCTAACACACCTTAGTACAGTATTACCTAGTATATTTATTGTAATTAATTAACAGTCGTTTTCGATTACATTTAAGCTTTAAAACGAGTTATTTAGCAAGTCGCTTTTAAACGTTTAATTTAAAGCTTGTTTTAAGTATTATCATTATCTTATTTAAAACCGACTTTATAATGATGATATTTTCAGGAAAAAAGTTTGATAGATGAATATCGCGTTCCCATTGGTAAAAAAAAAAATAACAGTGAGACAAACACACACTTAAAACGGCCACCAGTAAACGAGACACAAATATATTTCCGCCATCCCTGCCATTTATACTAGAATTTTATACAAAATACTATGTCGTTGCGTCTACGCATTGGGAAAACTTTTAACCAATGAGAACGCGTTTTATAGCTTTAGTAAATGACAATTTTCGTCACCAAATATTGGTTTTGGCAACACCATTTCTAAGGAACAGGATTTATTTGTATGCTGTTATATTTTAGAGTTCCTCTAAGCCCATATCTCAAATAGATCGATTGCCAAATCGTATTGGTAGTTAATATTTTGATCAAAAATCATAAACAGCCAAGACAAGATTTGACGAGGCCTTTAACCTTTTGAGCGCCACAGTCACGTATAGACGACAAGCCGAACAAGCAAAAAAAGTGCCTTTTGGCTAGGTACTTTTTGGCTTGCCGTCTTACTTGACTGTGGCGGTCAAAAGGTTAAAACCTTAGAGTGTGTGTGAAGGACTAATTACTATAGAAAATATTAAATGGACATTACAACACATAAAATTATCTGATAATATTGGTAATGACTGTTTCGATATAACTTTTCGAACAATGACAGCATATTTCAGAGAAATATTGACATACAGGGTATTGTACAGACCACTAAACTGAAAAATGTTCTCCATGGAACCAACATAGCATGTTTAAAACTGTAGCTACTTTTACTAACTACTTCAAACTAAAGTCAATGACTGATCATCAATGAATTGGTCTGTTTATCAATTAAATTAATTCATATGAAGTAAAGACTGTCTGAAGTCGGAATACTACGGACACCGGACGTGTATTGAAATATCTGTCAGTCAGTGTCCGTGGCAAGTCTTCTTAGTTTGCCCGTAACTATATTGTGATCGAATAGGTATGAACTAGGCCTTAATTTGACAGTTGACAGATGTCACACTGCTATCGTGTATAAATAAAGGGGTCACAATATCAAATTAGTTAATGAAACCTTAGACGTGATGGGTGTCGACATCTAAGCATTATACAAGAAATAGAAAAAACTTGATTTCAAGTAACTCTATCACCTCGTAACCGGGTATCAATTGAAATACCTAATGAGACAAGAAAATTATTTTCAAAAATTGTTGTGAAAAACGAAAACACAGTTCTTCCACACATTCTTTTTATACCAACCTACTCTGTCCCACTGCTGGGAAAAGACCTCCCTCATGCCTTACAATTTTTAAGCTATTGCATAGCTTCTATCGCGGGCCTTGAGCGTGGAGAGCGAATCCAGAAATTCCGTAACGAAAATTTTCAAGTTTCAGGTTGCTATGGTTACGGAAAATAACAAGGTTGTCAACTGAGGTAGTCAAATTAAATAATTAATTATTTGCTGTTGATAAAAAATGCTATGCAATAGCTTTACTGCGGCAGTCTCCGAGTGCCACATTTAGTTTTTTTTTAGATTTGCCTTCTGGAACCAATCCGATAAGAATGAGTTCGTCACGCCAGCGTTTATTGGGCAAAACTTAAAATGTATGGAATAGCTGTTTTTGTTAAAAACCGAATAAGATTTTCTATGTTGGTGTGTCTACAATCAAGTAGGTACTAATTTCATGATAAAAGGTTGCAATACTATATTTTACAGGTTTCCTTTCCTTTTTTTTGTTTTATCACGTTTAAGTGTTGATACCCATCACAATTAAAACGTTTCAATAGCTAATTTAATTAGACCTTTGAAGACAGTCTAGTACTAGCCTAGAGAAATCAATGAAAAGTTACAAGACCAACATAACTCGAGACATTAGAGTGGCGCTGCTTGCTTAGAAAAACGTCATCCACCTGTCAAATTCAGTACATTTCAAACGTAGTTCCAAATTCCAACACATCTCAAGTTACATTGGTTTAGTAATACACGACTATAACCCTAACTATACCACTTACTGAACACTATGTAAGTATGCTTGTATATATAACTATATGTCACAGTCTGTACATGCAGTGGAAAGTGCAATACTTCCTGAACTGGGTCCTAGATAGGTAGGGCTTGTTTCATTGTTTCAAAACTCTGTAGTGTAGTGTGAACTCCACGTTGGACTTCCATATGAAGTGGCGGACTGTTCGCAGGTCCATGTTGGGGTCGAGTACCTGGAATTATAAAATGTTTTGTCATGAGGGGCGTTAAAATATTATGTACTTAACGCAATTTTTGGAGAATTTTGACCGCCCCTCCTCCGCGCCGTAACGTTTTTCTGTACAAAACTTTATGTTCAGACGCTTTAAAAATTGCGTGAGATAATCTCTCTACGCGACCGTTCTGAAAGGTTAAAAAAAAATGGTTTAGGATGAAGTATCCTAAACTTCCTAAGCAAGCAAGAAGTAATTATCTTATGATAGTTGGTCATCATCATCCAGCTTCTGACAAGCTTCGCAGGGTGGTAGATATTTCATCCTAAAGTTCCCGCCACATCATCATCCGCCACGGCCTGAGTCCCTGCAGTGGGAACATTATAGGCTGATGGCCCATAATGTTCCCACTGCAGGAGGGACTCAGGCCTCCTCTCTAGGAGAGGGATGGGCTATAATCTACCACGCGGGCCCAGTGCGGATTGATAGATGTCACATGTCTTCGAATTTTTTGGTTCTAAGACATGCCGGTTTCCTCACGATGTTTTCCTTCACCGTTTTGAGAGAGTTCCCGTTAGAGTTCCCGCCACGAGGAGTTATAAATTACTTATAAACAAAGATTTTATTTTGGATATCCTTGCCAGTCGTTACAGCAAGTCACCAGCCTGAAGTTTGACAACCAGACTTACCAAGACGTATTGTATTACTCAGTACTAATTGAAATATTGAGGTCAGATAGGCAGTCACTCCATATAAAATACTGGTAATCAGTTGCATTCGGTTCGGCTGGAAGCCAACCCCAGCATAGTTGGGAAAATGCCAGGTGGCCTCTTTAGTTCTCCAGCAAATAACCTTATTATTCTTATCTAATGGTGAAGGAAAACATCGGCATCGTGCGGAAACCGGTGTTGTTAAAAAAAAAAGTCTAAAAACCAAAAAAAATCGAAGACATATGAAATTAATTTACTAATCGCATTGGACCCGCGTGGTGGATTATGGCCCATCCCTCTCCTAGAGAAAAGGCCTGAGTCACTGCAGCGAAAAAATATAGGCTGACTAGCTTTTGCCCGCGACTTCGTTCGCGTGGAATAGTGACTTCCGGCAGATTTTTGGTTTTACCCACATAGTTCCAGCTATCTCGCGAAAAAAAAAAAACAAAAAAAGCAAAAACTATCCTATGTCCTTTCTCAAGTTCTAAACTATGTCTGTACCAAATTTCACACAAATCGGTTCAGTAGTTTAGGCGTGAAGCAAAGACAGACAGACAGAAAGACAGACAGACAGAGTTACTTTCGCATTTATAATATTAGTTTGGAAGTTTGGATGATTATGATTCTTACCTGATCACAGCACAGCAACTCCACCCTCTCTTCTGGCGCCTCATTCCCACCACTGTTCTCATCGGCACTGCCGCGTCCGCTTCCTGCGCTCGCTCCATTCACATCGCCCCCTCCCACTATTTTTTCGACCACGTGTTCGGCTACCTTGCGACATTGGATGAAGTCGTTTGCTACTAGACGATCCTGGAAAGATTTTAGAGGTATTATAATTGGGAACAGGAGGAGACTTATGAGTCTACTCTTGACCTCAATCTTGTCCTGAGGACAAAGATGATCTCGATGATGTAACGAGCTAAACAGGTAGGGAATTCTATACTTTGGCAGTGCACATAATAAAAGGCGCGAATGAATGAATCGATAAAGTATGGGTGATAACACTGATAACCCGCAGGCACTTCTTTGCGAGATCCAAGCCAGTTAAATTGTTTCTCTGGGACTTTGTCGAACTTCATTATCTCGGCGTTTTTCTGGTGGTCACCACTATTAATTCTGGCTTTCAGGAATTGCAGTGGTTTGGAAATAGAGTGGCGGACTCGGCCAAAAAAAAAGAACTGCAGTACATCCTAAATGGAAGAAAGCAGAATGATAAATGCAGTTAACAGATTTCATACCTTCTTCTGTCGGTCCTGCTTGCTCTGACAGCTTGAATGTGGCAGCAAGTAGAAAGGCAGTTTGTTTAGTTTAGGAGCTGCCATCTCTATGGCCACATCAACCACCCAGGACGGAACCGTCTCTACGAGGAGGTTGCCTTCCGTTTCTCCGCTGGCGTCGCCTACCTGGAAATTTGGAATAAAGAAAGCTGTAGATTTAGCTGCATACATGCCATGCATTATAATTATTATGATAAGAATAAAAAATATATGTACTAATTATTTAAATTAAAGAATAATAACGGAATCAGCTTTGGTTACATAGGAAAGCAAAAAATACATGATTCGACACCATTTGGCTTTTAAAGAGCAGCGGTAAGTCGTGGGTTCGAACCCAGGCAGGCGCATTACTTTGTGTAATTTATATTATCACCACTGCTCTTAAAACGGTGAAGGAAAACATCAAAATCAAGACATTTATTTGAAGTAGGCCAATTACAGGCACTTTTGAATAGTCGAAACATGAAAAAAATGCAGAAACACTCTAGAGTCTCGAATAAATGTTGCCACCTATTCTAGAGTGCTGCATCACCCAAATAAAGTAGAAAATGCCTGTAGCCTTTACTAGCTTCTGTAGATCTGTGTGGCTGCAAAAGTTATATAAATAAATTAAGTTAAATAAAGAAAAAAAAAAGAAAAGAGAAGAGGTAGACCAAAGAAACGATGGATGGACTGTGTTAAAAATGATATGGTAAGAATGGAAGTTTCTCATGAGAAGACGAGAAACAGAGAAGTACTGAAGAAGAAGACATGCTGCGCCAACCCCAAATCAATTGGGATAAGGGCAAGAGAATGATGACACAGGCCTCTCTATGAGAGGGAGTGGGCAATAATAATCTACCACGCGAGCCCGCTGCGGGTAAAGTAAATGTGTTGTATAAATTAATTAAAACCATTTTTCACCAACCTGCAGTCTATAGAGTGTCCTACCACCAACTTCACTAAAAATTAGAGGCGTATGCTGCGGTACACTAAAGTAATTGTTCCCAATCACCTTCTGCCCCGCTTCATTCATCCTGTTTGGATGATTCCAATGATCCAACAGAGCTTGCAGCAACAACGCACCAAAGTTCACTTTCTGATCATTTTCTGTAGTCAAACCAGCCTCCTTAGCACTAACCCACGCACTCAAACAGTCAGTTTCATCCTGCCCCAAATGTATTGTCAGCATCCCAGTCTTCAAATCAACGTTAAACCAATTCGGTACATAAACCATTTTGAATCTTTTCTTTACTTCTTCTTCATAGTCTACTTCTCCTAAGTCTTCTAGTTTTGAAGCTTTTAAAACGTCATATAGAGCCACATGGTTTGCGGTATCTTTTGTAACTACATGTCTTTTATCATTTAATACTGTGTAATGCTTGATAGCAGGACCACCCGGAATGTGATGTATAGGCTGTGTTTGGAAAACGTTATTCGTATTATAATTGTTTTGGTTATACATTTCTAGGGAGTTAAAAGGAGGCAGTTTCCAGCAACGGACATCAGACTCGGATGTTGACACCCAAACTCCGTTATTATCCGCCGTGAAACATAGTTTTAGTATAGGGGCTGTTTCTTCACATACTATCATAAAGTTATCGGGGTTTCTTAACTCGGTTATAATGACTAGTCTATCCCTTCCACCGGAAATAATGTGTGTGAAGTTTTCTGTGGCTAATAATGCCCATACAGCTTCTGAATGTACTCTTATAGTAGAAACACACCGCTGCTGCGATAAAGACCACAATTTGATTGTTCCGTCTGAGCTGCCCGATACACACTGCGTTCCATCTCTGCTTACAACTAAGGCTTTAACATTGTCTGCATGTCCTTTTAACTTCATAAGTCTTGAACAATTTCTTGGGTCCCATACCCGGAGAACTTTTTCAGTAGAACCACTTACTAAGATAGTACCAGGTGGATTCATAGCCAGACTGTATATGGACTCCTTGTTGCCAACGAGACTTGATGTGGTGACAGTGTTGTTACTGGCAGTCAGTGCTGTCAAAGTGTTGACATCCCAAAGAAAGATTGCTCTATCAAGGCCCGCGCTGGCGACTTGTTCCTTGTCTTTAGCGTATGCTAAAGTACGTACATAGTCTTTATGAGTCCGTAACGTAGACATACAGAAACCTTTGGGAGCATTCCACACCTTTACTGTCGTATCTGACGACGCGCTTATTAAGTTTTTACCGCCGCAACATAACACAATATCGTTTACCCAGTCAGTGTGGTGTTCCATACTCTGTACGTACCGGTCCTGGACACCAGTCACAGTACTCCATACACGAATAATTCCATCCCGACCGGCCGAATACAATCGGCCCTGTATCGGATCGAGTTGCAATGAACTAACACCATTTTTATGCCGCCGTTCCTCCTCATCTCTTATCACGAACGACACTTGAGTTTTCTTACGCATCGTGCCCATTTTCCGACATTTTAAAACAGAATTTGACTAATATTTCTCACACTTTTGTCACAATAATCGCAAAATTCATGAGATTTGTTTCAGAATTGTTTGACATTTGCGTTTGACAGGTGCAGGAAAATGGCTGGTGGACTGTGATTGGTTGAAGGCCATCTTCGAATCGAGGGCCAATCAGGTAGCCAATATAATCTGCGTTCCACAAAATGAAGATTGTTTTTGGTATGGATGCGTACGTATTAATGTAAAACCTTATTTTGTAATTATTTCACTTGGGATGTTCATAAACCAATCTAATTCAGAGTTTAATTTTAGTAAAAGACTGTCACGTGTAGTAATTTTGACTACAACGTACTATTTGGTTAAACACTGTACGCAAAATACACACTGATAATAAAATGCGTCACTGGGTCATCTGAGATAAAACATCAAGAACGATAGTGATATTCGAAATATTGTAAAACAGCTATTGGGTATTCCTTACTCGAGTTTGTTCAATTTGGGATTATGCTTGATTTGGGCCTGGCCACCCCGATCAAGCATGATCCCGCTCTTGTCCCACTTATTGATTTTCAATAGTGTATCTTGGTCGACTTCATTAGAATACAGTCCTCCAGCAAGTATAGTCACACTCCCTCGTTTTTCTGGATCTAGGTCGATAATCGCAATACCTATGATATTAGTTCCTACTGGATAATCAAGATCGACTATTTCCTTTCGCTTGAAAAATAGCAGGCCATGTTTTTTAACTTGTCTGTATGTCATACGCGCACGAAAATGTTCTCCTTCGTAAAGATCGTAGCACGAAATCACGAAAAATATACTGATAAAAAATGCACACTAAAGAAAGAATCGCATGATTCCGATAACTTCGTAAACACGTAACTGTGTCAATGTCGTTGATAAAACTGTTTGTTGAGATTTAAAAGTACCTACGCTTGTTGTTTGAGATGGTTTAATTACTAATTATTTAAGGGCGACGAAAACGAAAATAAAACCTTTGTTTCACCTTTGTGAGAAGTAGTAGGTATAAGACTAATTTTCGATAATCGTAAGAATAATCAGCCTTTTATTTTTGATGATGGGAAATCATCAAATGACCCCGCTCTGGACGGAGCGAAAGGGAGTGTCAGACTTCTACTGACTAAAAACCTCCCATGTTCCTTCTTAGCCCTTTATGCATGTCCGAGGCCTGGTATCTCTTTCGAACAACTAATATAATTTATTCAGCCAAAAATGTTGCCACCGTGGGGACAAAGACCTGTCTTCCTGTAAAACGGTCCGGGTTTAGGGGACTTTGAGAGTGTCCGAACTTAGGGACCTTTAGACACTTACAAGAAAAATTCTCATTCACATTGTGTGTTATAAATCACAAAAAAAAACCGGCCAAGAGCGTGTCGGGCCACGCTCAGTGTAGGGTTCCGTAGTAATAATTATTTTTTGTTTGAAAAAAGATACGTACAGGATAATAAAATATGTAAACGAAGTAAAAAAAAATGCTTGCATATACGATTATACAAACATAATCCAGATATTATTTTGTACAACTTTTTGTCTTTTTTGTACAAAAACTGTTTCCATCCAAGTTCAAAATGATTATCCTAGAAAGTCCTTATAAAGTTCTACTTTTCAGATTTTTTTCATATTTTCTAAAGTTATGGTTCAAAAGTTAGAGGGGGGGGGGGGGACACATTTTTTTTTACGCGATTATTTCCGAAATTATTGACATTATCAAAAAATGATTTTAGTAAACCCCTATTCATTTTTAAATACATTTCCAACAATATATCACACGTTAGGGTTGAAATTAAAAAAAAAATCACTTCCCACTTTACATAATATAGGGGGGCTACCCTAACATTTTTTTCCAATTTTTATTTTACCACTTTGTCGGCGTGATTAATACACATATTGGTACCAAATTTCAGCTTTCTAGTGCTAACGGTCACAGAGATTATGCGAGGACGGACAGACAGACATGGCGAAACTATAAGGGTTCCTAGTTGACTACGGAACCCTAAAAAACACATGACTTATATCAGATTTTTACAATAGCAATAACAATTAACATCATCCCATGCTTTAAATACTGTCAGACCTCATAAAATGAGTTCGTACAAATTTTTACTAACCTCAAAATTCGCACCACGATCCATGACGAACGAGTCAGCACTGGCTTTTGGCACTCCCCCCCCCCGCTCGTCACTTGGGAGAAGCTTCCTAACCGCGACATAAGCAACAAATTGGCGTGCTTCTTCGCACTGATTCAATCTTCTTCTTAGCGTGTCGATGGCAAATCTTCACAAAATACATTAAATAAATTTGGCCCAATATTCAGCTACGCGAACTCCACTCGCTGATGCAGTCATTAGATCGACAAGTGTGCAGGTGTCAGGGCATGCAGCGCAAGATGGAAGGTGGGCCATTGTCTGTGGAGATACGCCGCATACGCACTTGAGATCTGAACCGTCCGTGAACCCCCATCTGAAGAGATTGTCTTTGCTACGGCCGACCTGGGTTCGGAGACTATATTTAGAGATTTCAAAGTCGGCCACGGCAAAGCATGTCCAGGTGGTAGGGTTTCATACAGCTCGATAAAACCGTCAGGGGGCTTAAGCAGGTCTTGCCAGAGCTCACGTCTTGCTGTGGAGGCATTGCTGATAGCTGGACTAGTTTTATCAACGCATCCAAAAAAAACTTTTACGGCTTTTCAGCCTATGAGGCACTAAGACGTGATAGTGCATTGGGTGGCGTGAGTCAGCGTGTAGCTTGGACCTCTCAGTGCAGCTGGCTATGGTCCTCCGAACCTTTGGGGGCGCAATCCCAGTTAGTGGATACAGCATTTGTACCAGGGTCGGTTTCAGGCAACCACTAATAATCCTGCACGTCTCATTAAGAGCTGTATCCACTAGGTCGGCATGGGCAGAACGGTTCCATACTGGACAGGCATATTCACCAGCGGAGAAGCAGAGCGCCAATCCAGTGGTCCGCAGGACTTGAGGGGACGCCCTCCATTTGGTTGATGTCAAGCGACGCAGTAAGTTGTTTCGGGCATGCACCTTCATTTTTATGGCTGACTACTGATTCAATGTCTGTCCGGCTTCAGGACCCGTACGGGCTTAGGGGACTTCCCCCTACTTTATTAGATTACCACCAACCGGACACAAGTCCAGACTCTGTGGTTGCTACTGAGAAATTCCTGATAGAAAAACCAAAAAACACTCTGCCTGACCCGGAAATCAAAACCAGGAATCAAACTCAGAAGTAGCGCTGCGAACCACTACACCAACGAGACAGTCCTAACTACCTACTTATTAGACAGGTTGAATACGAAAAATAATAACTTCATAAAAAAACAGCATTGAAAAAGCAATAATCGCCTGAGCAAATAATCGAATAAAATCCGCGCCAACTCGAATAATTGCTCAATCGATTTAAAGTCCATTGCTGACTTTAATCGAGAAAGGATTGGCAACAAATCATGAAGATAAACAGTTAGTGAAGCCGGAACGGCTTAATAAATTGTGTTGAACTTTTGTATTGATGAGAATAAAGTTAAAACAGAAATGTTGAACCGGCCGCCGGATACTCTTTTGTTTATAAATGAAGTTTCAACACTTTTAATTAGACTCAGATATCTTTTGAATAGAAGTTTGACACTACGGTATTGTACTACCGGGATAAAAAGTATCTTATATCCTAACCTAGGTCACTATCTGTTAGTGAAGATCTCTACGTAACTGCCTCCGTTGTCGAGTGGTTGAGGCGTTTGCCTCGTGACCCGATGATCGTGGTTTCGATTCCCTCGGGAAGCATACTTTGTAAAGTTGTTTACAGTTTGGCTAGGACATTGCAGGCTTGAATCACCTGATTGTCTTATAAAAAAGATGATTCCGAGCTTCGAAAGGCACGTATAGGCCGGTGGTCCCGGCTGTCAAATGGCGGTCGTCAAACCATGTCAGAGGCCTTTGAGGCGGTTTAGAAAATTCAACACTAGGGTGTGTGGGTCGTTAGACCTTACTGCCCACACGATAAGAAGAAGAAGATCTCTACGTATGGAGGAGGAATAAAACGCATTGTGACTAAAACGGTGATGGATGTGAGTGGTGATAGATGAAGAGCGAAAGGAAGGCTTAAGAAAAGATGGATGATGATGATAAACTTAATTTCCAGTTCTTTCAGTTAAATCAGACGTTAAAACTACTTTCAAACAAATGGCCTATTAAATCCTGTATCTCCAAGTACACTGCTAAAAATATTTAAATTCCATCCCGAAATCCAATCACACAGAAACATTATACAGTCCCTGGATAGACGTCGATTCACTATTCCAATCCACACACATGAAAAATAAGGGAACCTTCACATTTCTTCGGCACGGTATGATTCGGTAATAGCCGGCCGACAAAATTTTCGACCGAACGCCTTTTCCCGAACATTTAATAAAAATAAAAATTGTGTCTTAGTTTACTTGGAATAAATAAAGTCTAGAGGAGCAGCGGTGGCCCAGTGGTGGCGGCCCCGACTTACGAACAGTAGGTCGTGGGTTCGAACCCAGGCAGGCACATTACTATGCTCTCAAAACGGTGAAGGAAAACATCGTGAGGAAACGGCATGTCTTAGAACCAAAAATTTGAAAACATGACATAAACCAATCCGCACTGGGCCCGCGTGGTAGATTATAGCCCATTTCCTCCCAAAGAGAGTAGGCCTGTGTCCTAGCAGTGGGAATATTAATAGGCTGTTGATGATGATGAAATAAAGTCTTTCGGGAAAAACCGTTCAGTTTGGCCCAAAATTGTGCGATGGTAGATGGTGAACGGAATAAGCCTCTCGGTGTTAAAACCTTCTGCCCTTATCCCAATTTATTTGGTGTGTTGCGTTGCAGCCCGGCCACAGTCGATTTCGTCATTTATAGACGTATCAATAAAGTGTTCTTAAAGAGTTCTTGCAGTACCTATGATTAGATTAATTGTACCACAAATACTTTTTGTTAAAAAAGCACTTATTTGTGGCCGGGCTGTACCGCATACGTTGCAGCCCGGCCACGTGTATATTTTCTGGTTGGATGCTCAGAATGTTCTAAAATATAAACCAAATAAATGTTCCTTTTGTGTTATTTATTTTTTTCAACGAAATATACCAAGCGAAAGGCTTATAAAGACAAAAAAAAATATTTCAAATAAAAAATCAGTACGACGCGTAGGTAGCTTAGTACTGACGCGAGGTTGTATTAACTTTTGAATTTGTATTTGCCTTGGTGACATCAATCTCGTGTTCTACGCGCTCTATCTGGCTGCTATTTGATCTGAGACCTCAACCTTGTTATTGTTTTATTGTTTACATACTTACATCTTTTATTGCTATTTTACAGGCGTTGCTCCTAAAGATATGCATTAGCAAATTTATACAAATAAGCAGACGTGTTATTTTATTTCTACAGGCGCTTTATGCAAATTTTTATTTGAAATATTTTTTTTTGTCTTTATAAGCCTTTCCCTTGGTATATTTCATTGAAAAAAATAAATAACACAAAAGGAACATTTATTTGGTTTATATTTTAGAACATTCTGAGCATCCAACCAGAAAATATACACGTTGCCGGGCTGCAACGTATGCGGTACAGCCCGGCCACAAATAAGTGCTTTTTTAACAAGAAGTATTTGTGGTACAATTAATCTAATCATAGGTACTGCAAGAACTCTTTAAGAACACTTTATTGATACGTCTATAAATGACGAAATCGACTGTGGCCGGGCTGCAACGCAACACACATTTATTTGCGGTCAGAACAGTATGTCTCATTCTTCCGAATTCCTATGACTCGGCATCTCGGCAGTCACCTTGTTTGTAGCCATAATTATCATCCTCCACACAGTCCATCCATCGTTTCTTTATGTTCCTCTACTCTTATACACATACACATTCTAATACTTGTTTCTTTAACAAGGAGTTAGTGCCTAACCTCGTGTCAGAGGTTTTTATGCCACTCATGGGCTTGACTTGACATGCCGTCAAGAAATATCTCTCGCAAATTTGCTGTTCGACATCTTCGTCGTTCAACATCGTTCTTCTGTAAGGTGACGTGAACCTCAGACAGCTAGTTATACTCCAAACTTTTCTTCGCACGACAGAGTCAACTTACCTTTTTCTTTTGGAGAGTGGGAAATCATCAAATGATCCTCCCGTTCTGGGCAGAGCGATAGGGAGCGTCAGACTTCTACTGACTGAAAACCACCCGTGTTCCTTCTTAGCCCTTTGTGCCGAGGCCGCTGTATCTCTTTCGAAAAACCCGCAGCCGGAGTCAACTTACTTAAAATAACTTTTTTTACATTAGTCTGTTCTGTTCCACTGCTGGGCAAAGCCTTCTCCTATTCCATTCCAACTCTACCGGTGTCTTTCCTACGACGTCTTAAAACAGTTCTTATTCCAGTGAGAAAAAGAGATGGCGCTAGAGACACCCTGTATAGTTCTGTCACGTTTCCACACTGGAACAAGAACTGTTTTAAGACGTCATAGTAGGGCCGCTGGTCTAAAAAAAACATGAAACTACCGAATCAAACAAGCGTGTAGCCTCCTTTAACAAAACTGTCGTGTTTTTCCGCTCCAACAAATCTTAAGGGTGTACTGTATTTGGAAACATTGTTACTTTTGAAGGTGAAACAGCTTCTTTCCTTGTATCAGTTATCTTGCTGGATAAAGGGAATTGCGTAAGGCTATCCTTGTAGCCTTTTGGCTTACGTGAAATTTATTAGATTTTTTTTGGGCTTTAGTTATCTGGTAGACAGTTGGGATGGGGCTGCGGGTTGTTCAAAAGAGATACCGTGGCTTCGAAAACAAAGGGCTAAGAAGGAACATGGGTGGTTTTAGTCAGTAGAAGTCTGACACTCCTTACGACTCCGTCCAGAGCGGAAGGAGTCATTTGATGATTTAACCACCCTCCAAAAAAAAAACTGTTGGTTTGTTGAATGTGTCTAGTTGTTGTTTTTTTTCTGTTTTAAAAAAATGTGTTCTGTTAGATTTTTTAACCAACTTCTAAAAAAAAAACAAATAATTTAAAAAATTAAAAACACGCCTGCCATGTTAAAAAAAGAACTAAAAAGTCAAAAATAAGTAGAACGATTTCAGTGATAAAATGAGAACTAGGTTCCGTAATTGTATCCGAAAATGGAAAACCAAAAACTAAAATTTTAATGCAGTCGGGGGACCTGTAAAGAAATGTTCCACCGAACTGTCCCCCGACTGCATTAAAATTTTAGTTTTCGGTTTTCCATTTTCGGATACAATTACGGAACCTAGTTCTCATTTTATCACTGAAATCGTTCTACTTATTTTTGACTTTTTAGTTCTTTTTTTAACATGGCAGGCGTGTTTTTAATTTTTTAAATTATTTGTTTTTTATTTAATACTTTTTAGTGATATAGCGGTATTTTGATGCATAGACAATATGCCATCATTATATTGCTTACTTTTTCAGGAAAGCAATGTCGCGGTAAAGATAATGCAAAACTAAATCGTTTCAATCGGATCGTGGTTCGGTCATGTGGTGAGGATGAGTGAAAGTCGATTAACAAAAGGTATTTACAAGGCAGATGTAAATGGCAACGCCGGGACGCCCTAGAAAGACATACACTGATCTTATTGGTGCCGTTCTTCAGAAAGGACAGGTGCGTAGTACTTGTAACCGCCGTGCGTGTATGAACATATTATTATGTATGAATGTGGACGAGGCAAAAGGAATATTTATGGATCGTAGCGGGTAGCGTTCTGTAGTTTCTGCCTACCCCCATGCGAAAAGGGCGTGAGTTTATGTTTGTACCTATGTAAATCGTTTATTTTTCGTGGATACTAACTTTACCGACTGTTTCTGTTTGTGTGTTTTTTGTGTTTTTTTGACTGTTTATCAAAGGATTAGCTAAAGCGGATCTGAAACGTAACCTTCTTACTGTGTCACGCGTCTAGATTTACTATGCTTCTGTTCAATGTTACCGTTTGCAGCTTGTGCACTATCACGGGCCAACATAATAATGATTGGTAGCTGGCGTCGTTTGATTTTATTAAAATGTTTTATAAAGTGCTACCCAATGAAACTTGTCTAGAGGGATAAAGGGATAAAGCGTTGGTAAATTAAAAAAAAAAAATGAAAGAACATGGTGGATGCGCGAGCGTAGCGAGCGCGAAAATTTTTGTATGCTTTTATTGGTTTTGGGGTTGGGGGGCGGGGGAGGGGCAAAGATATTGCCATCAGGAGGGAAGAGCATAAAGAACTGTTTTACTTGGTTTTGAGAAGAGAATCGCTTACTCCTCATCAATCCTCCACCCTCGGAACCAAGCGCCTTAAAATGATTGGTGTTTACTTTGTTAGTGTCGACTACTGGGTTTCATTTTCACGGAAAGCACGTCCAACCGTAACATTTACACATCACAACCAGGGCTGCTGTGATCTTTGACAGTCGTCACACGTATGCAGTGGCCCGAAAGTCTGACAACAAGTCTTACCAAGGGGTATCATGTTACATCTATATCATGTTAAAAAGGCAGCGGTTCCATGTAAAATACCAGTTTTCAGCTGCATCTAGTTAGACTGGAAGCCGACTCCAACATAGTTGGACTTATCTAGGGGAATTAAGCGCTGGATAACCATGCCTGGATGGAGCTCAAAAGTAGTAAAATTTCAACATTTGAGCTCCGCGAAGCTCAATATTATGTTTGTCGACGAACTCAGTTTATTAATTATGTAATGCAGAAAAGTTATTAGAGTCAAGAGGTACTTGAGTTTTTTTGTTGAGGCCCTCAGAATTGAGAATAGAAGCATGTAGATAAGTCTGTGAAATGACTACGACTGGTGAAAGCACGAAATGGGTGGATGCGCGAGCGAAGCGAGCGCGAATTTTTTTTTGTATTGTTCTATATAATAGGGGGGGGGGGGGGGGGGTGAAACCTAGCCTGAGTAAGTATTCCTTGCATTACAAAGATTATATTTGCTATGTACCTAGTTTGTTCACAGAGTTTAGGTACTGATTTTGTTGTACATAATATAAGTGAACTATTCTGTATAACTCTAAACTTACCCTAAGTATTGTTATATCTATGGACGTATTGTCAAATGTCACTTATACTATCTGTCATTCAATAAATTATTTGCATGAAAATGTGATTCATTTTATTGGCGACGAGGATTTAAAATACTAAACAATGGACAAAGAACAATTTGAGCTGTTGTTGCGAGCTCAACAGGCGCAGCAAGAACAGGTGACACAAATACTTACATTGTTGGTACAGACAATGAACAACAAAGAAGATACAAAAACAAAAAGCTCGACGAGCGTTTCATCATCGTCGTTCACATCATCTGACAAGATGATGGTGATTAAAAATTTTAACATGGACAAATACAACTCCGACAGCTGCAGGATTGAAGATTTTTTAGATTTTTTTTCAAACAAATGTCAAATCATGAACGTTACGGAGCCAGACCTACGAAAGGACATCCTGTTGAATACTTTAACACCAGAGATTTTCCGTGAGTTAAAAATAGCGCTTACACCGAATTTTAACTCGAGTACTTATGACGACATTTGCCTCAAACTTCTTGACTTGTTTAGAGTAAAGAAAACCAGGTACCGCGCATTGACAGAGTTCTGGAACTGCACTAGAGAGTCTTCAGAATCTATGGAACAGTACGCTAACAGACTCAAAAGTCTAAGCCGGGATTGCGGCTACAAAGATGAGATGTTGGAACGACAACTACGCGATCGTTTTGCTACAGGGTTGAATCATACAGATTTAGAGACAGACCTCAAGCAAAAGTGGCCTGATTTGCAGGAGTCAGGAAGAGAGGTTACTTTTAGAGAATTTTTTTCAATTGCACAATCACGAGAACAGGCAGAACATGACACACCAGGCACAGCTACAAGTGTAAACAGAGTCAAAAAGAACCGTACTCAAAAAACAACAACACCGCAATCTCATTACAATAGACAACTCAAGTTGCACTTTACTGATCAATGCCTTAGATGTGGGAAATTCGAGAAGCATGACTTCTCAAAATGCGCAGCAAAAAACCACACATGCGACGAGTGCAATTTTAAGGGGCACTTTGAGAACTGCTGCATCAAAACTGGTCGTGCTTACATATCGCCAGCCAAGGGAAAAATCATTTCCAAACGTAGACTACAACGGATAAGCGATAATCAAGCTTCCACGTCAAGCTCTACAGACGTTTCGACGGAAAATAGTGAAGATGACGAGTTTGTCCACAACGTCACGAGCACTCGAGTTAAGGTTTGCAAACGTTAAGGTTAAGGTTTTCTTAAGTAAAGAGATTGAGTATCTGGGTCACATAATCGATCAAAACGGAATACGGCCAACAAAAGCGAAGATTAGCGCTATAACCAACGCATCACAACCCACAAACGCAAAGGAATTACGCTCTTTCCTGGGCCTTATAAATTTTTATGAAAGATTCATTCCACATCTTCATGGATCATGTGCAGACCTGTACGAGCTAACAAGCGGGAAAAAAAAATGGCGATGGTCCGAACACGAAGAACAAATTTTCGAGAAAGCTAAAAGTAACATAGTTAACTCAAATTCATTGCTAGCGTTCGATGAAAGACGTCCCCTTTTCCTAGCGTGTGATGCGTCAGAAAAAGGAGTTGGAGCAGTACTATACCACAAACACAAAGATGTCGAACAACCGATTGCATTTGCGTCAAGAAAACTTCGACTAGCTGAGAGCAAATATTCTGTTATTGACCGTGAAGCACTAGCCATATTATTTGGAATACAGAAATTTGACCAATATCTAAGAGGAACGAAATTTACCTTGGTAACTGACCACAAGCCTCTGATGCACATTTTGGGACCTCAACGTAACCTGCCGAAGCTTGTCAATAATAGACTTGTAAGATGGGCTCTTTTGATTGGAAGCTACCAATATGAAATTTGCTACCAGAAGGGCGAAAACAATATTCTGGCCGATTGCCTGTCCAGATTACCAAATTCCAAAACAAAACCCTCACACGTGGAAAATATTGTACATAGAGTAGTGTCACGCCTCCAAGAAAACAAAATTGTTGACCTACAATTAACAGAAAAAATATTGAGTCTGGAAACATATAGAGACCCAAATTTGTCACTCGTGTGCCAGTACCTAAAGACCGGGTGGAGAGACGTGGATTACAGGCAAGAGATGAAACAATACTATAGGAAACGTTTCGAGCTGTCTGTAGAAGGTAAAATTGTACTGTGGCAAGGAAGGATGGTCATACCTGAGGTTCTAAGGAAGACAGTCTTAGCCTATTTGCACCGAGGGCACCCAGGGATATCGGCCATGAAAGCACTCTCACGTTTCTATGTGTGGTGGCCATCAATTGACGAGGACATCGAGAATTTTATCAAGAGATGCACCAGGTGTCAAGAAAACAGACCGTCTAATCCCGAACTACCGGTATTCTCCTGGTCTATTCCCGAGCAAGTGTGGGAAAGAGTCCACATAGACTTTGCAGGTCCATTCGAAGGCAGCTACTGGCTCGTTTTGTGTGATGCGTTATCGAAATGGTGTGAACTAAGACCAATGAAAAACATAACTTCAAAAAGTCTATGCACTGTTCTGGATAAGATTTTCAACACCTTTGGACTCCCACAAATGATTGTATCTGACAATGGCCCTCAACTAACATCACAGGAATTCAAGGACTACTGTAAAAATCAGGGCATTCTACATGTCACCTCATCTCCTTATCATCCCCGAACAAATGGGTTAGCTGAACGGTTTGTGAGAACTTTTAAGAACAGAATGACCTCCAGTGATGGAAGCCCACTTAAGCGTCGATTGTTGGAGTTTTTATTCACTTACCGGAACACTCCGCATACCACTACCGGCAAATCACCAGCACAAATGATGTTCGGCAGGCAGTTGAACTGTGTTCTATCAAATATCCGACCGAATAAGAGAAGAAATTTGCAATACCAACATGTGAAGGCGGACATCGTGTCATCTACTCCTACATACCAGACAGGCGATAACGTCTACATAAAAACTAAACTGGAAAAAAAGTGGCAACCTGCTACAGTAGCGACCCGTAAACACCGATACTCTTACGTGGTCACAACATCTAATGGGGTAGAGCAAAGGAAACATGCAGATCACATGAGGCCGCGACTTGCTCCTGCAGCCGCGTCACCTGAAAGTGTTGCGACAGCTTCTACGTCCTCACCATCCACATGCTTGGCACCACCACCTATGTCAATTCCTTCTCCATCTACACCGTCCTCTCACATTCCATCCACACCCGAATCTTCTGCATCTACATCATCATCCTCATCCCCAGCGTTTGAAACACCGACTGCAACGTTTGCAGCACCTCTTCGGCGCAGCCAGCGTGAGGTGCGACCTCCACGGCGTTTGATTGAGGAGATCTGAATCAACCATAAATGGGGAGGAATGTTATATCTATGGACGTATTGTCAAATGTCACTTATACTATCTGTCATTCAATAAATTATTTGCATGAAAATGTGATTCATTTTAAGTATTATGGGCCTACTACACGCACGCACTTCCCCACAGTTTTGCCTGCGGGATTACACGGTGCACACAGTACATCGCGCGTGTGGTTTGTAATGGTAATACAGTTTTACCAACCATACGCGCGATGTACTGTGAAGTGTGAACGAAAACTGTGGGGAAGTGCGTGCGTGTAGTAGGCCCATAAGAGGTTATTTTCAAAAATCAGGACACGTTTTTCCTCATTTCTTAGGAATCAACAGAAATTCAAGTATAGTGCCAAACAGTTTCAAGTAGGTATAGTACCTAGGTACCAAGATGCTGGTACGGAACCGTCGGTGACGGATCCAACTCGCACTTGCACACATCTATTGTTTCATTACACACGCAAAGCTTTATTAATTTGCGTTAGTAATGAGTTTAAAGTTTTTTCAATCTCGCACTAAGACTTTTCCATACAAAATTCAACCCTGAATATCTTTTTCCACCCTATAAATGAGTGTTTTTGAAAAACCTATGAATGCATACATTATTATTTCCTTAAATGAATATTCTTACCATGGTTTAAGTAAATTGATTTGCGTGAATCAATTTACTTAAACCATTATTGACTTTTCATACAAACTTTAAAACCATTCAGCTGCCGTCGTGGACGGATTTAGGAGTTGTTACCTAGCCAGTTTTATTTCTGCCATTACAAGGAATCTATTGATATATATCTTATTCATATCGAATCCCGGGTTTAAAATGTTAACATATCATTTGTTGAGTAGTATTACTAGTACACAATAGATATTGAATACCACTGTGGTATAGGATTTTTGTAATCTACATAACAAGTTCTAGACGATGATTATTTTTTTTATTAAAATTTCAATAAAAACAAATCAAAAGTTTGTTTCATTTCTAAACCATGGCCACCCTATTATGTTTTTTGAATTTTTATATAGCCTATGTCACCCGGGATAACGCAAAGAATCTAATGATACCAAACACATCAAAATCGGTTCAGGCATTTAGAAGTTATGGTGGAATAAAGAAACTTACAAACATACAAACATACATACATGAACGCTAAAAAAACATAACACTCTTTTTTTTGGGGCAGTCGTGTAAAAAGAAGGAGGTTCTCAATTCGGATGTTTTTTATGTTTGTTCGGGCATAACTCCGTCACTTGCCAACCGATTTGAAAAATTCTTTCTTTGTTGGAAAGGTTATATACCTTCCGAAATGGTCTTTTTTTTCGAAATCGGACAAGCGGTTTTTGAAAAATCAACAAAACTGAAAAAAAAAACTATGTACATTGTCCACGACCCATGAACATGTGAACCACTAAAAAGTGAAAAATAAAAACTTTTTAACAAAAAATAAAACCGACTTAAAAAAAAAAACACAAAAAAGTGAATTTTATTTTTATTAAAAAGTTTTTAACATAACATCACGCTCGTAAAACCCGGAGCTGGGAGGATTAGGCAGAGGTTTACCTGATAGTACACCCACATGTCGCTGTCGCATCGCGCATTTTTACCATTAATATTTTTATCAAATGCCTGACTAAAGACAGACGTTAAACCAAACTTATTCCAAAATTCAATACCTAATATCACAGAGGATGACATAGAACTAGCTACCAGAAACTCATGAATAAAAGTCGTACCATTAAACTTGACTGGGAGAAAAACAGTACCAAGAATATCAATCGGCGAATTATTCGCCGATATAACGCGAGGACAAGAATAATTAGCGTTCAAAGAAAGACCAAGTTTACGAGTTAAACTGTCGCTGATGAGTGACATCTGTGCTCCGGAGTCAAGCAAAGCCTTCACAACCTGATCGCACAAAGTAATCTCAATAAAAGGTCGGTTATCAGTCGAATCTTCGGTTATCACCGGTGACACTTTACGGAAAAAAGCGTGTCGCCGGTGGTTTAAACATTTTTTTGGGTTACATTTTGGACAATCACGAGTAATGAAACCGGGAGCGCGACATTTAAAGCATATCATGCCAGTAACAACAGGACAAGAGCGGTATGAATGACCGGGTTTATTGCACTTGAGGCAGTGCTGTGTCTGGCTACAAGTTAGGCAGCTCTGAACCTTATCATCACCTTGGTTTGGACTGTTTAAATGAGATTTATGTGGTAGGACAACCTGTGAAGAACAAGTCGCCTGGTGAGGTATACTATCTAGACTACCGATAGCTTTCGGGGTTTGGACGAATGACTCGAAATGAGTAGCGGCCTCAATGAGAGAATTGAGGTCTGAAAACTTATGGATGGACAAAAGCGGTATATAACTCGGAAGCATATTATGTGTAATTATATCTACCAACTCAGGTTCCTCAATTGGCTTGCAGAGTTTGGAGTTAAGGTAGGTTAAACGGATAACGAATTCAATAACCGATTGATTTGATTTCTGTTTAAGGTTACGAATCTCCTGACCAGTTTTGAACTCGAAATCTGCGGTTCCGAACGTCTTCAAAAAAGCCTGTCTGATTTCGACAAAAGTCTGTCCGGGTCGACGAATCGTCCTATAATATTGCAACGCAATGCCGGACAAAACCTCATGGAAACGCCCTACGAGGTAGCTGTCTGTCAATTTGTCAGCCACACTGCATTCTTCTAAACTAGCGAAGAAATCACGTACGCAGGTATTTCCATCAAAACAAATCTTCCACTTGGTCAATGAAAATTGCTTGACGAACTGTGGCAAATCTTCCGAACTGATTGGAGACGGTAAAGCAGAGTGTGTGGAAACACGAGAGGTTCTAGGTGGTATTGGTGGGGGAGGAGGTCGTGAAATTATAGGACTGCTACGACGCGGAGTCTCATCAATGGAATAAGCTTCCTCGGACATGATGAAAACTAAAAAATAAAAACAATCTAAAGCACGCACTAACAAGGAATAAACAGGAATAGTATGACCATGTAACGTCAGAGTCAGACAGTCAAGTACTAAACAAGAGACAATTCGATCCTAACAAAAATAGTAGGCTCCACATGAAAAGCTGACCAAAGCAAGAAAGAAAAAAGAAAAATTCAGCAAACAGCCGCCACTAGGATCACCAAGCTAGGAATCAAAAGAACACAAAAAACAGGCAAAACAATCGCACATACCAAGCTTACCTTTATAACACGACGCCTAAAAATTCACACATCACAAACATACCATACGGGTTCTAACTACCGCTAGCTAAAGGAGTGGAATAAAAATCAGGTAAAACATGTATTAGTCGGATAAAATAAAAGAGGTTATTTGTTTTATAGTTACAATTTTTTAAAGTATAATGAATAATTATAATTCACACAATCAAGAATAGAAATGATGATGTACTTCGTGTTCGATGTTGCAGTTCAGAACTCGTGACAAATCACAACGGAAGAAATAAAAATCCAGGCTCTAGGAATCCCTTAATCTGGACAAAGGTAACCACGTTTCAGACCTGTGGAAATAAAACACGGGAAATAACAGAAAATAAGAGTTCACACAATGGCTAAAACAATTAGCACGGGTGCGGGCTACCACCCACGAAATAGCAAAAAAAAAAAAAAAATTAAGTAATACAGAGTCAAATAATCAGTAATAACGAGAAAAAATAAACTCACTTTAGTTTGGGCGCCAATTGTAGCGTGAAACAATCCGGCTCCTGTGGCGTGTAGACCCGCTGCGTTGCGATGGCACCTCTCAAAGGTCACCAGGTGGTGAACTGAAGACGCGTTTCTGGACCTTCACCGAGCGCCTCTATACGCTGCGTTGCGATGGCACCACTTAAAGGTCACCAGGTGGTGAACTGAAGACGCGTTTCTGGACCTTCACCGAGCGCCTCTATACGCTGCGTTGCGATGGCACCACTTAAAGGTCACCAGGTGGTGAACTGAAGAAGCGTTTCGGGTCTTCCACCAAGCGCGTCTGTACGCTCGTTAACAACAGCGGTGGCGTAGCCTTTAAATACACCGGCCGGGTGGGTCGGGCCGAAAATCGGCCTTCACGGTTGTCGAACCTAATAAACGAACAGGAACCGTGAGACCAAACTTAAAATCAGAATTTGGGGATTTAGGGGTTAAACTGAGCAATAGGTGATGAGAATATTTAAAACTTACCGTTACAACTGCAGAAATAAAACTCGTCAGAAAGTAGGAACGTCTGACGGAACAACGGAGAACTTTTTCACATTTTTAATCGTTTTTACAAAACGCCTCCCTTGGGGCTGATAATCATCGAATATATTCGAAGAGAAACAAAAAAAATTTAAAATTTCTTCATAGGATCTTTGCCCACTTGAAACTCCAGTACTTGAATGACAAGCTTCCACTGCATTTTTTTCTTCCCTGAGATGACGGCTCGAAATTTAAAATAAGTTAAGAAGAATGACGTTTTACCGTCGAAGGTTCAAAATGCGCGAGGTTGTAATAACTCTGCCAACAAAAAGGCCGACATCATATGATGATGTAGCATTAGACATGCTACAGTACCCCCTTTCCAAGAAAAAAAAAAGGACGGAAAGTCCGGTAAAGAAAGGAAGAATTAAATATATGAAAAGAACTTGAGTAAACAACCAGCTTAGTACAACAGAGGAAAAACTGAAACCCTAAAATAAATCAATGAAGTCTAGATCAAACTACTAATCCTATGTTAGTAAAAACTATCTAATGTTGACAACTTCGAAGTTCGAAGGTAACTAAATAAAAGAGGATAACGACCCCTTAAGTGTCAACAGTGTCAGCTTACGAAGCGAACCCTAAAACCTAGTTTTTATTTTTATTTATTTTATTTATTTATTTGGTTCACCAACAATTGTTTACACTGATACATGGTAAATGAGATACAAGCAAAAAAAACAGATAAAAGTGTAACAATCACTTAGAGGTAAACTCAGCATGCACACAAAACGTCGTAACTTACAAAATAATAAAAACACAATTCATGAAAGTTGCTAACTTAACAAATTAATTAAACTAAGTTAAAAAAAAAAATTAACTAGTTAACATAAAACTAAATAAAACTAGGTAACAGAAATATGGTGAAATAATTATGAAACTCGTAGGTCCTAAGAGACTTAATGTTCGGGAAGATACTTAATATTCGGGAAGGTACTTGTAAAAAGTAGGTAGTAGTAGTTTGACCAAAGTCAGAAACAAGAGTTTAATGAACCCCAAAAAAAACTAACCTAAGTTAATTTCGTAAATAATCAAAGGCAAAAACGACAAAAACAAACCCAGGAATCATGAGGTACTTAAAATACGTACTAAAACAAAAGCAAAGCCTAAATGGCAACTTCAGACAAAGATGGGCAATGCTTTATGAAGCAACTCCAGTTGAAATGTCATGAAGCAATGAGGTACTTAGAAGCTAAGTCAAAGAAGCAAAACAAGTCAAACGGGGACTTGTGGCAAAGTGTGACTTCAATCACAGAGAGTAACTAAAGCTCAACAAAGAACGGCTTACGCCCATAAGCAAAAAGGAGTAATAACATGACAGAACAAACTTAAAAAATAATAAAAGGAAAGTAAAGTTATGTGACTCCGTAGAAAAAAACGAATAAGAACGTCACAAACTCAATTAACATACAACCTATGCCATCTGTGAAAAATAGCTGGAACTAGGTTAACCAAAACGTGTTCAAAGGTAAATTAATTCAAACACTTGAACTCCCAAAACAAAACTTTTCTGACATTTAAACTTCATATATAAAACAAACGCAAGTGAAATTTTTTAGGGATATAAAGCTACGGGCTTGAAACGCATGGTTCCGTACAAATTAAATGGGGAATAAATTAGAGGAAAGGAAAAAAATATTTTAAAATGTCCTTAATATGGTATTGACCAGTATGGTCGGAATCACAATCCTGTAATAAATATGTGGTCCTAGAAATAACTTGAGTAACCCGACATTTAACGAAACGTGGAGCAAGCTTCCCAGTGAAAAAATCTCCGCCAGATGACTTGGAGAAATTGCGCCTCCATACAGTGTCACCCACGTTCAGAGTGATAGCCGACCGGTTAGAGTTATAAGCCCGCGAATTACGGAGGAAAGCTAAAGAAAGGTTATCCGCAACCTTCGCATAAACCTCACCTAGAGAAGAAAGATTCGAGGCGTGGCGAGTCCGACTGTCCGCTAAGTTAGAGCTTTGAGTCTGACTATTTGCACGACTATTATCTAATACTATTTCTCTGCCAAAGATGAGAAAATTAGGCGTGAAGCCAGTTGCTAGGTTGACGCACGAATTAAGATAAAGCTTAACCTTAGGCAGCATCCTAGCCCAATTTCTTTGGTTTTCACCAACTAAAATTCCTAAACATGTCACAACACTCTGGTTATAGCGTTCAACCGTATTTGCTTGAGGCGTATAGTATGGTGTAAAAGTAGGTGACTCAATATGGAATGATCTGAGGAAATTAAGGAACTGATTACTACGGAAAACAGTAGCGTTGTCGCAGAGAATAGAACGCGGTACACCGAAATTAAAGAAAATCTCGGACTCTAAAGCTTTTATAACCGAAAGAGCATCCACTCTCTTTAGAGGTACAAGCCAAACATACTTCGAAAAATAATTTAAAAAATTAAAAACACGCCTGCCATGTTAAAAAAAGAACTAAAAAGTCAAAAATAAGTAGAACGATTTCAGTGATAAAATGAGAACTAGGTTCCGTAATTGTATCCGAAAATGGAAAACCAAAAACTAAAATTTTAATGCAGTCGGGGGACCTGTAAAGAAATGTTCCACCGAACTGTCCCCCGACTGCATTAAAATTTTAGTTTTCGGTTTTCCATTTTCGGATACAATTACGGAACCTAGTTCTCATTTTATCACTGAAATCGTTCTACTTATTTTTGACTTTTTAGTTCTTTTTTTAACATGGCAGGCGTGTTTTTAATTTTTTAAATTATTTGTTTTTTATTTAATACTTTTTAGTGATATAGCGGTATTTTGATGCATAGACAATATGCCATCATTATATTGCTTACTTTTTCAGGAAAGCAATGTCGCGGTAAAGATAATGCAAAACTAAATCGTTTCAATCGGATCGTGGTTCGGTCATGTGGTGAGGATGAGTGAAAGTCGATTAACAAAAGGTATTTACAAGGCAGATGTAAATGGCAACGCCGGGACGCCCTAGAAAGACATACACTGATCTTATTGGTGCCGTTCTTCAGAAAGGACAGGTGCGTAGTACTTGTAACCGCCGTGCGTGTATGAACATATTATTATGTATGAATGTGGACGAGGCAAAAGGAATATTTATGGATCGTAGCGGGTAGCGTTCTGTAGTTTCTGCCTACCCCCATGCGAAAAGGGCGTGAGTTTATGTTTGTACCTATGTAAATCGTTTATTTTTCGTGGATACTAACTTTACCGACTGTTTCTGTTTGTGTGTTTTTTGTGTTTTTTTGACTGTTTATCAAAGGATTAGCTAAAGCGGATCTGAAACGTAACCTTCTTACTGTGTCACGCGTCTAGATTTACTATGCTTCTGTTCAATGTTACCGTTTGCAGCTTGTGCACTATCACGGGCCAACATAATAATGATTGGTAGCTGGCGTCGTTTGATTTTATTAAAATGTTTTATAAAGTGCTACCCAATGAAACTTGTCTAGAGGGATAAAGGGATAAAGCGTTGGTAAATTAAAAAAAAAAATGAAAGAACATGGTGGATGCGCGAGCGTAGCGAGCGCGAAAATTTTTGTATGCTTTTATTGGTTTTGGGGTTGGGGGGCGGGGGAGGGGCAAAGATATTGCCATCAGGAGGGAAGAGCATAAAGAACTGTTTTACTTGGTTTTGAGAAGAGAATCGCTTACTCCTCATCAATCCTCCACCCTCGGAACCAAGCGCCTTAAAATGATTGGTGTTTACTTTGTTAGTGTCGACTACTGGGTTTCATTTTCACGAAAAGCACGTCCAACCGTAACATTTACACATCACAACCAGGGCTGCTGTGATCTTTGACAGTCGTCACACGTATGCAGTGGCCCGAAAGTCTGACAACAAGTCTTACCAAGGGGTATCATGTTACATCTATATCATGTTAAAAAGGCAGCGGTTCCATGTAAAATACCAGTTTTCAGCTGCATCTAGTTAGACTGGAAGCCGACTCCAACATAGTTGGACTTATCTAGGGGAATTAAGCGCTGGATAACCATGCCTGGATGGAGCTCAAAAGTAGTAAAATTTCAACATTTGAGCTCCGCGAAGCTCAATATTATGTTTGTCGACGAACTCAGTTTATTAATTATGTAATGCAGAAAAGTTATTAGAGTCAAGAGGTACTTGAGTTTTTTTGTTGAGGCCCTCAGAATTGAGAATAGAAGCATGTAGATAAGTCTGTGAAATGACTACGACTGGTGAAAGCACGAAATGGGTGGATGCGCGAGCGAAGCGAGCGCGAATTTTTTTTTGTATTGTTCTATATAATAGGGGGGGGGGGGGTGAAACCTAGCCTGAGTAAGTATTCCTTGCATTACAAAGATTATATTTGCTATGTACCTAGTTTGTTCACAGAGTTTAGGTACTGATTTTGTTGTACATAATATAAGTGAACTATTCTGTATAACTCTAAACTTACCCTAAGTATTATGGGCCTACTACACGCACGCACTTCCCCACAGTTTTGCCTGCGGGATTACACGGTGCACACAGTACATCGCGCGTGTGGTTTGTAATGGTAATACAGTTTTACCAACCATACGCGCGATGTACTGTGAAGTGTGAACGAAAACTGTGGGGAAGTGCGTGCGTGTAGTAGGCCCATAAGAGGTTATTTTCAAAAATCAGGACACGTTTTTCCTCATTTCTTAGGAATCAACAGAAATTCAAGTATAGTGCCAAACAGTTTCAAGTAGGTAGGTATAGTACCTAGGTACCAAGATGCTGGTACGGAACCGTCGGTGACGGATCCAACTCGCACTTGCACACATCTATTGTTTCATTACACACGCAAAGCTTTATTAATTTGCGTTAGTAATGAGTTTAAAGTTTTTTCAATCTCGCACTAAGACTTTTCCATACAAAATTCAACCCTGAATATCTTTTTCCACCCTATAAATGAGTGTTTTTGAAAAACCTATGAATGCATACATTATTATTTCCTTAAATGAATATTCTTACCATGGTTTAAGTAAATTGATTTGCGTGAATCAATTTACTTAAACCATTATTGACTTTTCATACAAACTTTAAAACCATTCAGCTGCCGTCGTGGACGGATTTAGGAGTTGTTACCTAGCCAGTTTTATTTCTGCCATTACAAGGAATCTATTGATATATATCTTATTCATATCGAATCCCGGGTTTAAAATGTTAACATATCATTTGTTGAGTAGTATTACTAGTACACAATAGATATTGAATACCACTGTGGTATATTTTTGTAATCTACATAACAAGTTCTAGACGATGATTATTTTTTTTATTAAAATTTCAATAAAAACAAATCAAAAGTTTGTTTCATTTCTAAACCATGGCCACCCTATTATGTTTTTTGAATTTTTATATAGCCTATGTCACCCGGGATAACGCAAAGAATCTAATGATACCAAACACATCAAAATCGGTTCAGGCATTTAGAAGTTATGGTGGAATAAAGAAACTTACAAACATACAAACATACATACATGAACGCTAAAAAAACATAACACTCTTTTTTTTGGGGCAGTCGTGTAAAAAACGTCAACCATAGACAGAATATACTTATACCCATAATAAGCGACGGGCAACGGACCAATAACATCAATAGAAATCATCTGTAAGGGCATGGATACCTCCTTAGGGTAGCACATCTGTCCGCGAGGCTGCGTGTTTGAAATCTAATAGGCCTTACACACTTCACATTGCCTTAACGTGTTAGTGACGTCACGGAACATGTTAGGCCAATAAAAAGTCTCCCTGAGCTTTAAATAGGATTTAGTAACGCCAGGATGTATGGAAGGAAAACTATTGTGTATTTCCCAAATGGCAGACGGAACCTTTTCGGCTGGTAATACCACGCGCCACGGATCAGAAGACAAAGGGCTGGTAATAGGCATGCGTCTTAGCAAAACACCATCATGTATAGTGTAAGCTGGGAACATCTGTGGTGTATCACGAGCACCTAGAAAAACCTTCCTATACCACCGGTCGTTGGTATGCTCGAGACCCTGATTAAACGTCACAGGACAGGCATAAATCCTGGACAAGGCATCTGGAACTACATGATGTGTTCCCTTGCGGTGTACAATGTCGAACGTGTACTGGGAAATTATAGTAGCCCAGCGAGCTAAACGACCTGAAGGGTTATTCAAAGTAAGAAGCCACTTAAGTGCCATATGATCAGTTATGACCGAAAACTTCATACCGTCTAGATAGCAACGAAAATGTTTGATTGAATCAAGCACGGACAAAAGCTCGCGCTCTGTAGTGCTATAGTTGCGCTCAGCTTTCGAAAATAGACGCGAATAATAAGCAATAGGGTGCTCAACGTCATCAATCTTTTGTGTCAAAACAGAACCAAGACCAACAGAAGACGCATCACACTGCAGGATGAAAGGTTTCGAGAAATCGGGACATGCCATAACAGGAGTATTAATCAACGCTTCTTTCAATTTAACAAAAGCCTGTTCAGCTGAATCGTCCCAACTAATAAGATCACTGCCCTTTCTCTTACCAATCAAGGCAGTGAGCGGTGCAATTATAGAAGAAAAACCATCTACAAAACGCCTATAATAAGAGCACATTCCAATAAAACCACGTAAAGACTTAGCCGTAGTAGGAGTGGGATAATCCTTAATAGCCTCAAGTTTTCCAGGATCGGTTTGAAGACCCTTCTCGTTTAAGATATATCCTAAATACTTTAATTCGCTTTTGCAGAACTCACACTTTTTTAAATTGATGGATAGGCCTGCCTCCTTAAGTCGAGCTAGGACTTTCCTGAGGAGCGCCAGGTGACTATTGAAGTCCTTGGAAACTATTATTAAATCGTCGACGTAGCCGAAGACGCAGTTGTCACTCGTAGAGGTAAACTCAAAATTGACAATCATGTCAGTAAGACGTTGCATCTCAGAAGCGGCGTTGGTAAGACCAAATGGCATCCTAACAAATTCAAAGAGACCACGTTGTGGAACCATAAAAGCAGTCTTCTCGCAACTCTCTTTATCAGCAAGAGGAATTTGCCAGAAGGCACTCCTAAAATCGAGAGAGCTTATGTATCTGGCACCTCGAAGGTTGTCGAGAATATCATGTATTCGAGGGAGAGGGTACGAATCTCTAACAGTAACACTATTCAATTTCCTACTATCAACGCAAAAACGTACAGAACCATCTTTTTTTGTCACCATTACAACTGGACTGGCCCATGGGGATCGAGAGGGACGAATAACACCCATCTCTAACATTTTGTCAATCTCCAGGTTGAGAATTTTTAATTTTACAGGTGATAAAGGATAAAACCTTTGACGAATAGGATTCCCCGTTGTATTGATTTTATGGGACAGCCAAGTGGTTTTTCCAAGACCAATTTTTTTAGAGGAAATGACTTCAAACTCGTTTATAACCTGCTGAAGGCTCGTCTCTTGATCCTGTGACAGAACGTTACGAGGATGGACATAACGTACCTCACTAACTGAGGAAATTTGGGGTGTAGAATGCTGAACAGAGGGCAGGTACATATTACCATTAATATTTTTATCAAATGCCTGACTAAAGACAGACGTTAAACCAAACTTATTCCAAAATTCAATACCTAATATCACAGAGGATGACATAGAACTAGCTACCAGAAACTCATGAATAAAAGTCGTACCATTAAACTTGACTGGGAGAAAAACAGTACCAAGAATATCAATCGGCGAATTATTCGCCGATATAACGCGAGGACAAGAATAATTAGCGTTCAAAGAAAGACCAAGTTTACGAGTTAAACTGTCGCTGATGAGTGACATCTGTGCTCCGGAGTCAAGCAAAGCCTTCACAACCTGATCGCACAAAGTAATCTCAATAAAAGGTCGGTTATCAGTCGAATCTTCGGTTATCACCGGTGACACTTTACGGAAAAAAGCGTGTCGCCGGTGGTTTAAACATTTTTTTGGGTTACATTTTGGACAATCACGAGTAATGAAACCGGGAGCGCGACATCATATGTAGCGTGAAAACTTCAAAGAAAACACTTTTCCGCTAAATAAATGTATAATTTAAGGAAGAAAAAAAAAAAAAATAAAAGAAATACATACAAATTTTGTGGATATAAAAGAACACAAAATAAAAAATACAATGTTTTCAAGTAGGCAAAGGGCGGGTAATTATCTGTTTTAAAAGAATCAATAATTTGGCTATTAGAATAAATGGCAAAATGATATTAAATTAGCTCCTGTGTACGCGTATTCGGATTAAAAAAAAGGGTCGACAGACAATGCGCAAAAATAAAGAGAAAAAAAAATAGCCTAGATTGATCAATCGAAGGTTTTTGGCGCAACTAATAAGTAATTACGTACGCAGATGCTACAATTTTAAATAGGTAAATTAGATTTAACAGAAAAAGTTGAAATAATAATGGAATTTTAAAAGAAAAGTTTTTAGCTGTGAAACAATCCAGATCATTATTAAAAATATTTGATGATTGTTCTGTTATAAACTGTTTTGTATTGGATAGTACTTAAAATAATGCTATTTTTCCAATTTTGTAAAAGGTAGATGTAGTGTATCAATAAATACCGACACGCCTTACTGGTGGGGCGGGCAGTGGTGGGGTGCGGTCGAGTGAGTCGTTGCACGGACCGCACACTCTCTACGGGTCGGCCGGGCGAGTAAGTCGTGCGCGTTCAAACCAAACTGTGTTGTTTTACTAAATTCCCTACGTACCTAACAACCTAATAGTGACCTGTACATTCAGCACAGGCCATAAGTTCACACAACACAATAAAATTAACAAAAAAAACTAAATCGAAAAACAAAAAATACAAAAGAGTGCGTGCATCTCACGGCTGCGCCAAATAGGACCAGTTCAGCAAATTGCCGAGCAGCTAGTGCCCGACGCTGGTTTGGTTAGATCTGTTACATTCCAAAAGGTTTGTTATCATCCCGGGCGGCTGGATAAAGGTTTATCACACGCTATTCAACTCGGCTCTCGGTTATCTCCATTCATCCAGCTGCTTCCTGTCACCCTGTGAAGACAACCTAACCTGGGAGCGTCCTACGCACAGAAAAGAAAAAACTTTTTAACAAAAAATAAAACCGACTTCAAAAAAAAAGTCAAAAATAAATCAGTTTCTGAAGTCGGTGACTTTTGTTTGTTTGATTTCATTTTTTGCCACCGACTTCAGAAACTGATTTATTTTTGACTTTTTTTTTGAAGTCGGTTTTATTTTTTGTTAAAAAGTTTTTATTTTTCACTTTTTAGTGGTTCACATGTTCATGGGTCATAATGTGGACAATGTAGTATTTTTTTTGAGTTTTGTTGATTTTTCAAAAACCGCTTGTCCGATTTCGATAATAGTACATTTTGATACAAGTGCGGAAAGTTTGTTATTGCATTCGAGGCAGATTGAACACCCGAGCCGTATGGCGAGGGTGTTCATGGGGTCGAGAAATGCAATAACAAATTCCCACGTGTATCAAACGACGTTTTTCAATACACTTTCGAAGAAATTAACTAAAAACGTTATGTGTTTTTGTCAACAAATTTGATGAGACTATGATTTAATTTACTTTTTTTCCGCGGTTTGATTTCGCCAGGTTGAAAAAGAAGCAAAGGTATAAAGCCGCCAAACAGCCTCACAGGAAAAATATAAAATTTAAATATTTTTTAATTAAGAACACAAAAAAATGCTTACTTGTTCATAAAAGTAAATAATTGTTTAAAATATTTACGTTTATTAGTAGTATTCTTTTTACAAACACAATTTAAATATTCAAAAAATATTTACGCTGTAAAGACGCAGATCAAAATGGCGAGATTAAAAAAAAAACACGCCTGCTCTATAATAGTCAGTGGTGTTTTTTTTTTTAATTTCATAAGTTTTAATCGAATTACCGCTGCTCTATGATTACAGCGTGCGGTAATAATATTACAGCACGCTGTATTCTTATTACCGCACGCGTGCGAAATATGATGCATGTCGAACCTAATCGTAGTGCAATAAGAGCTAGTTTTCGAGGAAGTGTATTGAAAAAAAATTATGGGACCATTTGGGAAGTATACCCTTTCCAACAAAAAAAGAATTTTTCAAATCGGTTAGCAAGTGACGGAGTTATGCCCGAACAAACATAAAAAAATAAAAAAAAAACAAACATCCGAATTGAGAACCTCCTTCTTTTTTTAGAAGTCGGTTAAAAAAAAACCGTGGTCCGAACGTTACGTTAGAAGATTTTCGGTCAAATCTCGAGATCGCGTCGACCCTAACGATCCCTCCAAGCCGTTACTAATGCATATCTATTTAATAAATGGTCAGTAAGCACTGTTATACGATGTCCTACTTCTTCTGCCATCTCTTTCTAACAACCAAAACATTCCACTTGTGCCATGAGACCACAAATGTCATTGGCTCTCCCCAAAACATGCACGATCATCATTAAAACAATTCGCACATCGGTTCACTAATTGAATGAAGCTCGCCATGAGAGTTTATGAGCTGAAATAATTTACGGCTTGCCACGATCAACAGTTCCGTGACATAATTACTGGTAAAGCGAGCCGTGATAGTGATGGGCGAATCGAACTAATGCGGGGTAATCGACTACTGCATTAAGATATCGATTAATCGAAATCGTTGTGCGTTGACTAGATTGTTTTGGGTTTGAAACTAACGATAAGACGAACGACTTACTTTGTGGCCACAAGCTAGATGCTCAAGCGACACATGTCTTGCGATGGTCAGTGAATATAAAGAAAACAAATGAAATAAGTTTTTTAATGCGTGCCCCAAGTTACACTTACGGAGCGTCGACAGTTGGACACAGATGACGTGTGTGAAGTTGACATGTAAGAAGTCGTATTTATTGCCCCAGGTCGTAAACGGGTAGGAAGGCCTTAGGGCACCCTCAGGTTGAGTATAGCAGCTTGATGGTAAGAAAGAATGAAAGAAAGATTAAACTAATTCTTTCCAATTTTATTTAAATCTAATGTTAGATAATTTAAAACAAAATTCTAAAACAAAAATGTAACAGTTAGATTTACAACGTCGAATACAAGAAGTACTACATACTGTTTAAGACGCAGTTAACGGGGGAACCGTAAAACGACCTGTTTTTCGTCGCAGAGTTAGCCGTATTGCTACTTATTACAATTCCAAAAAAAATACAGTGTATAGTCAAATGTATAGGTAAAAGACTTATGCAAAAATATTTTCTAAAAGTAATCAAGAACCTCGAAAAAAAAAATCACAAAATCACAAAAAAATCACACGAAAAAACTTTTTCGTCTCGAAATGCTCAATATTTTGAGTGACAACTGTTATTTATTTTTTTACTATCAGAAAGGAAATTTAACCAACTAAAGACATATGTAAAAATATTTTAACAATACAGCGTATTTTTTTTTTAATAAATTAAATCTGCGAACTATCGTTCATTTTGGCAGTCACGAGCATCAAACGCATCGCCATTTTCAACCTTATTTGTTTAGGCGATGAGTTAAACGCGCGCTCAAGGTCGCGGGCAGCTAATGTCGCCTTAAGTTACAAAGCTCGTCTCAGCGCCGATAATATTTAAGCATCCATTCGGGTGTCGCTAACTGAAAACGGGCCGTAGTATCGAGTATTTAGTCGAGTGATCCGATAATCTACATATTAGTCGATTAGTCAATCAGTTTCATAGTTCGTGTTAGACTAGTAGCTTACAATAGAGAATTAGTGTAGACCAATGTGAATTGCGTTTGGTGGTGACGTCAATCGTATTCCGTATTAGTCGGACAGAGCAACAAATTGTTTAATTACAATTATTGTTGTGTGGTGATTGGCTTAGTTTATGAGATTTCACGTTTAGCAATAGATAGGCTGTTATGGTTATTAGTTTTGAAATCTATTATCATCAATCTTTTATCAACTAAATTAGGGTCAGCTTCCAGCCTAACTGGATGCAGTATCAGTTTCGAATTTATATTATTAAATTCCGATATTCTACGTATCGAACTTTTAAGCTATTGCAATAGCTTCTATCGCGGGCCTTGAGATGGAGAGCGAATCCAGAAATTCCGTAACGAAAATATTGTGATCAACCAGGTTGCTATGGTTACGCAAAATAAATAGGTTGTCAACTGAGGTTGTCAAACTAAATAATTGATAAAAAAAATGTAGTTAAAAAACTAAAAAACCCGACTGAAAAAACGGAAAAGCAAAAAACAAGCACATTTTAAATTAAACAAAACTTGTAAGCAGGCGGGGTCCATTCTATTTTCATTTCATAATTTAATATTCAAATGAACCCCGCCTGCTTCCAAGTTTTGTTTAATTTAAAATGTGCTTGTTTTTTGCTTTTCCGTTTTTTCAGTCGGGTTTTTTAGTTTTTTAACTACATTTTTTTATTTAACACTTTTTAGTCAGTTTTCATTAGCTTCGTTATTACTATTATAAGACGGTAGATTTCGATTCGATTTTATATTCATTCCGTACACGTAAAAAAATCCGGTTATAAGTAAGAAATGCGATATTGTTTGTTCTAATAACTTTAAATCGTTATATATCCTAAACGGTTTTATAAAATGAAAAATGATAAAGGAAACCTAATATTCATTTTCAAATACCTATTCAACGATACCCCACTTGATGTGGTGCGTCAAAATTTTTTTTTTTCATTTTGACAATATGGCGACTAGTTGTTACTATAGTGAGTATTGTTTATTGTAATGTTTTTAGTGACACTCGCGAGGTCAAGACGAATCGATTGACGTACGGATCATCAAAATCGGCCAAGGCGTTTGGCCTCTACAGTGCCACATAGGAACAAACATACATACATACATACATACATAGACTGATAAACACATAACCCTTCTTTGCTTTGCGCAGTCGGTTAAAATGCTATGCAATAGCTTTACTGCGGCAGTCTCCGAGTGCCACATTCTCTTTTTTTAATTTTTTGATGACACAATATTCCGTTTTTTGTTCTGCTGCGTCAACATATAATAGACAAGGTTTTCATTTATTTAGATCATCACTTTTGATCTCGCTTACTAGTCATAGCGTTGTTAGCTTATTCATAATATTAATTTTTCATTGTTATTAGCAGATCATCCACATAAACAGAAGATTTTTTTTTTTAAGAAGATAGTACTCATAAACTTCCCAAGCAATGGGGGATGCCAAGCGAGCTTCCTTTAACAAACAGAAAATTGATCCTTCTTTGGACAGTTAAAAATGACGATAAACTGAAAAGAATCCTAACTTAAAATATCAATCCCGTTTTCTATTTTTTTTCCAGAATGATTAAGTTTGCTATTTTTCTGAGAGTTATTTAGAAGATTATTCTGGACCCTAAAAGACGCCGCAAATATATTTCTTCAGGCCGCGAAGTTATGTTCCTCACTTAAATCAAAATCCTAATCAAACCTACTTTGTAAGCACAAAGGCCTCGTCAAATCGGAACAAAATGCTGTAATCCGTCTATAATCTTGGTACAGTCTTGTCACAGTTATTTTACTCTTGACAGGTACAACTAAATAGCAACCTTATTGCAATGACTATTTAAATCATTGTCATCTTGAGAGACTTGGCAAATTGGCAATGGGAGCAAACCAACATCAACCTTATAGTTACGTCAATAGAAATCACAGTGACAGTGGTGACAGTTGTAGTTGTAGGTAAAAACGCTGATATTATGTTGATAACACAGTTGAGTTACTGTATAACAGGTTCATCAGCACTACCAAGTCCAAATCCAGGGTACATTTCACCTAGCAGGGGCCCGCAACGATAAGAGGTGCCACGACCCCGGACACAAAGGGCTAAGAACGAACATGGGTGGTTTTTAGTCAGTAGAAGTCTGACACTCTGTCCCGCTACGTCCAGGAGCGGGCGGAGTCATTTGATGATTTCCCAACCTCCAAAGAAAAAGGGTACACTTCACCTTTGAACTTCCCAGCCATTCTTGGTGACTGACAGTTGACATTAGTGACAGCTGTCACTACTTGCCTGAGTGAAAGTATTTGTCTATTGAAGAGAGACACTTTAACAGCAATCTTTATTAATGTTGCTATAAGGTTGCTTTTAAATTACTCCTGTCTGTCACAGGTTAAATATTTGGAAAATTACTATAGTTTGTAACAAATTACTGCTGATCAACAGTGCTTGGCTAGATTGTGAGTGTTTGGCACTACGGCTTGATTTGAATTCCAATCTCAGTGTTGACTGGAGATTTTAGATTCAGCTAAAGTTTAATATGATTAAGAATCTTGGAAGCCTGTTCCGTTGTCTTTTTACCCGACTGCGGCGAAGCCCAAGGGAGGGTTATGTATTAATGATGATATTATGTAAAGAGGGGTCAATATGTATTTAATTATTTCCCAGAATTTGATCCTTGTTAGCGGGAGTATTGAATGCTGTAATAATATTGTGTGCTTTTCCAAGTTTAAAAAAAATATTCCGGGCCAATCACATAGTTTTTTGATAAATCTCGAGACCCTTTTGAGTAGGTATATTTCGCTGCTCCTCACAGTTTCGTACTTGGCCATCCACACCCACTCAAAAGAATCTCCCAGTCTAAATTTCATTTAATGTAGCAATTTAAATTAATTAATACCTTTTCTCTATGGGTAAGCAGAAAGCAGAAACGATATTATTTTATCTCTAGTACAAATGGAGCAAGTGTTTTTTGTCACATCACACCAAACGACTACAATTTTTCAAAGCACACACGTCCAATTGAGCTCCACAAAACTAGTTAATCCGGATCTCTCAATGCAAGGGAAATCTTCACGAAGTGAGGTCTCATTTTTTTTTTGGAGTTCAAGTGACTCCTCCCGCTTTGGGCGGAGCGGAAAAGAGTGTTGGACTTCTACTGACTAAAACCCACACATGTTCCTTCTTAGCCCTTTGTGTCCGGGGTATTTCTTTGGTACAACCCGCAGCCCCGGATCCTTTGTTCACACCTTCAGCAGAGAATATTCAATTAATGCGATCTTTTGTTGACTAGCTCGTGACGTGTCGCTCATTGTTATCGGTAATTTACCATTTACCATGCAGACGGGTCTAAATAACCTACGATCAACGGTGAAATCTGCATGTGAGAGCCATTTTTTTTTTCTTTGTTACTAAACGGCGGTTTTGCGGAGCAGCGGTGGCCTAGTGGTGGCGGCCTCGACTTACGAACAATAGATCGTGGGTTCGAACCCAGGCAGGCACATTACTTTTGTAATTTATTTCATCACCGCTGCTCTCAAAACGGCGAAGGAAAACATCGTGAGGAAACCGGCATGTCTTAGAATCAAAAAATTCTAAGACATGTGACATCTACATCTACCATTCCGCACTGGGCCCGCGTGGTAGATTATAGCCCATTCCCTCTCAAAGAGAGGAGGCCTGTGTCCCAGCAGTGGGAACATTAATAGGCTGTTGATGATGATGATGAAACGGTGGTTTTTGCTGTAACTGGTGCTACTTTCAAGCTTCCTCTAACATACTCGTTGACAAAATAGGGAATGGAATATTATGAAGAAATGTGAAAGTTCCACCAGTAACAGAAAAGTTTAAAAGGGATTCGACTGTCGTGGTATGGCCATGTGATAAGGTGGGACGAATGGCATGTGTCTAAACATTGGTATAATAAAACCCAAGATACACACTCCGCGTCTCAAAACCGTCCGCTTAAAATGAGTTCACAATGAACTCATTTTAAATAGTCTCGCGTCGCTCGCGTCTCTGCACGGTCGTACAAAATACTTTTTAGATTGCTTTTTATAACTGCATTGTAAAAATAATCTGCGTAAGGTTGAATTTGCCAAAAAAATATGTTTATAGTGACGATAACTACATGTAGTAGTGCGTGTATTGGTGAGTGTTTGGCGACAGCTTCGACTGTTTGTTTTGTTCGAGACTGTGCATCTAGGGTTTTATTATATCAATGTGTCTAAAATAATAATGAATATAAATATTGATAAATGGATGGGGAACAGGAAGGAAAAGGAAATAGGGTAGTTGACTGACTAAAAAAATATAATTCTGTTTAGTCCGTCAGTTAGATTATCGAAAAATATTGGATACGTGTTTTGTTCTTTATCGAATTAATTAAAATTTCGAAAATAAAGCTTGTCAAAGACCATGGAGAGGGGGCTTTTGACGTCATAGTCTGGTAAAAATGGACTAACCTGTGACGTTTCACGAGTTTTCGAAGCACTGTACTGTACTGTGTGCGTCTTCATTTTTTGTTTACGTGAAAAAAGAAAAAATACGTGTACAATATTTTTTGGAAATCTGACGGACTAATTAGTTTTATTTTGTCAACTACCCTAATGTCACAAGTTTGTTACTTTCCATAAACCTTACTCATCATTTTGGTAGCTGTGTACGAAGCTAGCGCAAAGAGGAATTAAACAACACTGCAGTTATATAAGTACGAAATTCGCCATAGACATAAATTATAGACTCGAATACCGCGCCAAAAATGTTCACGATTCCATTAAATGATAAATGATGTTTATTTTACAAATTTTAATAGGTTTTTACAAACACTGAGAAAAAATGACTGGTAGAGAATGCGTTGTGGATTAAGTCCGCCTGTGTACTACTCTTGTACATGAAGTTTTAAATAAATAAAATATAATACCGAAACAAACCCTGCTAGGTCATAATCTCCTTTGAGGGGCCAAACACAGTCTTGGTCAACTCACATGAGGAATATGCTGATTATTGTCTGAGATGCTCTTTTGAAGAAAGAACCGCATAGATTTGTGGGAACCTGTCCAGTCAGTTCAAGCATTTGTCAGTTTTTGTGTTTAGTGAAAGCTAAAGTTGAATAGTACTGTTCCGCTCACTCTACGATTCTCTAAACTATGATTTACATCTATAGATTTCGTTCAAAAACAAACACAAAAGGCCCCATAGCACACGGCGTATTTTATACAGCGCTAACGACGCGCTGATGACGCGCGTATACGCGCTTGAAACGAGAGTTGAATGCACCTTGTAGCCTAATGGGCCTACTACACGCACGCACTTCCCCACAGTTTTGCCTGCGGGATTACACGGAGCACACAGTACATCGCGCGTGTGGTTTGTAATGGTACTACAGTTTTACCAACCATACGCGCGATGTACTGTGAAGTGTGAACGAAAACTGTGGGGAAGTGCGTGCGTGTAGTAGGCCCATAACGCGCGTCGTCGGCGCGTAAACGGTAGGTATAGTCGACCAAGAAATTGGTTTACCACTCTAAGGTTGAATATCATTTGCACGTACAAAACATCAAGTGCTATTTTCGCTTGACAGATTAATAACTGCTACGTCAGAATCTATCATAATTAATACAGTAATCCTTAGCGAATAATTATGTTACTGGGAGATGTCATCAAAAGTGGTAAACCAATTTCTTGGTCGACTATACAGCGATCCCAAACCGACATTTTGTACGCGTTTCAAACGAGTTTCGAATGATTTTCACACGCGCGTTTGAATTTGTAAAAACGCAAAAATTGGTATCTACAGCACAGACGTCGGCGCGTTTAAAATACGTGTGGTATCACACTAATATTATAAAGAGTGTGTATGTTTGTTACTTCTTCACGCAAAAACTCCTAAACGGATTTGGATAAAATTGTTACACATAGTTTTTAACCTGAATTAACACATACTTAGGATAGTTTTCATCCCGATTTTATCTTCCCGTGGGATAATTTTCGAGTTGCAGCAGGCGTAGCCGCTGGCAACAGCTATAGTGTTTCATATAAGGGAGTTAGATAGGGGATGAAAGTTTGTATGGAAAATCGTCATTTTCTGCGCTGGCAAAAGCTAGTTTATATACAATACGCCAGGGCAGGCGAACCTTTATGGATCAACGTGCCATTTTTCTAAAGAAATGTTTATTGAGACCTTGCACGTGCCGTCAAATAATATTGCTTAGTCTTTATTGGCAGATAATTAAACTAAATTTTTCAACTAAAAGGTAACAACTTCTTTGCTACCAAAAAGATAAAACTTGACCTATGTCGTAATATGTTTCAATTCTACGTGTACGTAAGATTGCATCTTGGACTGGACTCCTCAACCAAACGGTTTCTAATCGAATCTTACGTTATACATCTCTGAAAATAATGACTTGTAGACATAGTTGAAAATATTGTTAAAAATTCGGTGGCGTGCCTTAAATATTCTGCAACGTGCCATTAACGGCATGCGTGCCACTGGTTCGCCATCTCTGCAATACGCATATGAATCTGAAAAATCAAAGGTCTTGGGTTCGAACTTGAGACCTTACGATTTTGCAGTCCGACGGTCACTAGGCTTTCACCGCTCACGAGCTCCTTGTAAACACATATTTCAAGAACAAAAATGCCAAAGTGACAAACTCCTTAAAAGACCATTTTTCACCCAAAATGTCTCCAAGCTGTTACACGTGTTTCCTTATCAAATAATATACGGGACAAACTGGCCCCGCTCAAAATATATGAACCGAGTTTGTTGGCCACACATATATAGATAGAACTAGATAACGCAAGAGCAACTACTTTGCGTGCCTCGTTTCGTGCCTAGTTTACGTACAAAAATCGTAAGTGACCACTTTCGCGCTCAGTTGGCATCGGTGAATAGCGCTAGTCGGACGTCGGCGCTGGTGCAAAAGGTAGGGGTTGCGGTTGGGGCGAAAGAGGCGCCGTACGCGGCGGCATCTTTGAATCGATTTGATTTTCCGATTTAAATTTCTTTAACAATTTATGTACACACAGCACAGTAGACATCACAGGAAATTAACATAAAATAATAATTGAGTACAAAGGTACTGCTTATTTCTCTAGAAAATTCTGCCAGCAGACCTGCTAAAGGAGAAATGATGAAGAAATGTAGACAAATAGTGTGTGAGAATAGCAAAAGAATAATGTGTATGAGATGTGCCTTAACTAACTTAAGCTAAAATAATAAACAAATACTTAAATATAGTGCTGGTATAAAAATAATAAATATAGTGCTGGTGACGTCATAATAGGTAGTCAAAAAATAGCATGCTTGGTTTTCATACAGATCGTGATAGTTGCGTTATCTAGGTCTATCTATATCTGTGGTTGGCCATCATTTGCACTAACACATACAAACTTTTCTGTTTGTCTTTTGTCTATGTGTGTTTGCATTATGGTAACATCTGTCAAATATGTTTGAGTAGTTTTTATGGGATACTTACTAGTTTTTGTTCGCGGTTTCGGCTGTGGAGGGTGAGAAATATCCCAAAGAAAGTTACTACCACAAATAGTCTAGTGGTCGCACGGTTGACTACTGAGATTCCCGGGTCGAGCAAAAATTGTTATTTGGGTTTTTTCTTCAGGAATTTCTCAATAGCAGCCAGGGAGTTCGGATTTGTGTGTTAATGGCTGGTGATGCGCTATTAACATTATCCGCGACATAAGCCTATATAGGAGTTCCCGACTTACAACTGTCGGGCAGTTAGCCCGCCGGACACAACACCCGTCCGGTCGGAGGATCCTCCCTTTTCAATGGGGGATGAGGAGCTTTACACCCTGTTCCTCATACCCCCCAAACTGGTGACCCCGAGCATGAACGTCAGCGCAGCCTTCGTGCAACTACTTCAGACGTCGTCACCACTTCCCCTTCGCCTTCGAGCAGCGAGTCATACCGTCAGCCAGCAGCCACGGCTTCATGGGGTATCCTGTCCACCAGCATGCAGCGGAAGCGCATTCCTGGACATCACCCCCAGCCTCATCAGCGACTTTGGCACAGCACACTGCACTTCGGCCGGTCAGCAAGCAGAGACGCCCTTCTCTCCTGGTCGACGCAGCAGCCAGCCACTACGCAGCACTGCACACTCCGACTCACTGGAGCTAATATGCAGCATCACCCCGACTCACTGGGGCATCACCGCAGACAGTTCCGACTCACCGTGAACTATGCGGCATCCGGTTCCGACTCACTGGAACCTTCCACTGGCTGACAAGCGCCAAGACTTAACCTGCTTTCGACCTCCGGTCTCGGAGGGGAGTGATGTGGCGACTAGCGACATCTATCGCAACACCTGCGTACTAACAACGATCGTCAGAAGATTCCTACATCGCGCTATTAACATTATCCGCGACATAAGCCTATATAGGAGTTCCCGACTTACAACTGTCGGGCAGTTAGCCCGCCGGACACAACACCCGTCCGGTCGGAGGATCCTCCCTTTTCAATGGGGGATGAGGAGCTTTACACCCCTTTTCTCATACCCCCCAAAGACTCACCCTCTATAACATGGGACTTTAACATAACTGGCAACATCTAGGTGCACTTGACTATTAAGTACACCTCTGCGAAACCCCACAGGGATTATAGCCATGATGTTATACTCGTATACGAGTATATCCTACAGGGTCAATAAATAGGGATGTGTCCTGACTCAAAATAATATGATTCTGTTTAGTCCGTCAGTTAGATTATCAAAAAATATTGGATACGTGTTTTTTGTTTTACTATATTAATGAAAATTGACGAAAATATAACGCGTCAAAGATCGGGAGAGGGGGCTTTTGACGTTACTACGTAGTAAAAAATGTAGTGCGATGTGACGTCACATGAGTTTTCGAAGCACTGTATCTGTGTCTTCAATTTTTGTTTACGTGAAAAAAGAAAAAAATCGTGTACAATATTTTTTTAAATCTATCTGACGGACTAATTACCTAGTTTTTTTTTGTCAACTACCCTATTTGAATCATACATTATTTATGCTGCCAAACGCCATTGCCGAGTTCCGTTTTGAAAAATATCGTTATCTTTGATCTTAGAAATACCCGCGGGGCACAGATAAAAGTAATATTCAGTTCCACGAACGCCTAGACAAAGTGAAATTCTATTCTTAGTATTTACTTTCTATCAGAAAGGTTTATTAAAAGTTGTTTTGCCGATATCGTTTTTCAGAAAACGACCGTGTGGTAGGAAACTGACAAAGCGTGAGTCCTACACAACATTACGCCTCTAATCCTAAGGCCCAATAGCCCTTTTCCCGACCCGGGAATTGAACCCTGGACCACATGCACAGCAGTCGTTTTTGCGGCCACTAGACCCACGAGGCAGTCTCATGGCATTCTTACAAACTATATCCATGAAAGTCATCACCTGAACACCAGCATGCAGCTGATTGCTGAACACCAGTATTTTACACAGAGCCACTGCCTATCTGACCTCCACAGCCCAGTTAGGACTGGGGACTATGACACCTCTTGGTAAGACAGGTTGTCAAACTTTCAGACTACTGATTCATCATTACCATCATCATTTCAGCCGAAAGACGTCCACTGCTGGACATAGGCCTTTTTTTTATCAGGGGTGGAAAATCATCAAATAATTCCTCCCGCTCTTGGGCAGAGAGAAAGGGAGTGTCAGACTTCTACTGACTAAAAACCACCCATGTTCCTTCTTAGCCCTTTATGTCGAGGCCGCGGTATCCTGTGAATATCCCGCAGCCCCGACGGGCGTCGGCCCTTGCCCCTTCCATGTTGCTGACATCTCTTTGAGGCGCGTGTGAAACAAAAACGCGCCGTCGAAACGGTCTGTTGTCGTCATAAGACGGACGGACGGCAAACTAGTTGGAAATAGGCCTCCCCTAAGTGTCGCTGATTACCTGTAACGAAACATGTCAAAGATATACAAAAGACAGCTAGGACCAACAGATTAACGTGCCTTCCGAAGCCCGGAGGTACTCGGTATGTAATGGATAGAAACCCATCCACGGATAAACCTACGCATGCGTCGCTCTACCTGAAGATGTGGGTACTACTCGGTCACATTTAAGGTACAAGTTGGTAGCCGACTGCACGAAGCAGCAGCAGACGACATGTCGTCACGACACGTCGTCGCGTCATGTCGCTGCAGTCATGATTTCGAACCCAACTGCAGACGGCAACAGTGCAGATGGCACCCACTTGGTGTAAACTGAAGACACAGGTTCCGATACATTTTCGGCTAAAGGACATATCTCCTGTTGTTTCTGTTATCTATATACCTATATGGGCACTATACTGATCTGCGGTCGGACGACACGTGCGTCTGCCGCTCGACGACGCGCCGCTAGCTTCATGTCGACAGGAGGGAATTTCATAGAAATACGTAGAAACCAGTGGCGTGCCAGCAATTATTTGGAGGTAAAGCACAAGTTCCAAAAAAAAAAACACTTTTTGTTCCGAATTCTGACACTGCTTTTTAATAACACCGGTTTTGTTTTCTATTATTTAATTATGACTAACACTTTTCGTATTTTATCCTGTCAGAAAATTTACAACTACTTAGTTCAATAGAAATAATATCAAGTCGTCAGTATCACGTAAAATAATATATTAACAAGAGCCATCTATTGACATAAATGTAACAACTGAACTATTCGAGTCAATACGTATTTCGCTCGTAAACAGTCGCTTTGGACAAAATATTACAGTCACCGCTAGATGGCGCACAAAATAATAAATTAGTTTCTAACTACTAGTTGAAAAAAAAGTTATTACTCACAATGTATACATACTGCCAAAACTCTTCATTCTTCGCTTCTTTACCATGGACAGATGACAAACAACAAAACACACTGAAGGCATAATATTACTAGATAGATTTACAGATACATATCAGCAATGACATACCAAAACTACAAAATGAAATAACAGCATTCAAATGTATAAGAGAATTTTGATGTCTTTTCATGGCACCAGAGAAGTTATTTAAATCATCGTAACCTGATAAACTCCAAGCATTCTTTTCATTCGAAAAAAATATACAAGGCCAACAGAAAAATTTGTTTTTATGAGAGCAGCCGACAACCCATTGGCATTGTACACTACAGTGTGCTGATCCATCATTGTGCTGATCGATTAAAATACCTAATATTTCTTTTACCTTTCTGAGAAATATTCAAATCAGGAGTGGGTTTAGGTGAAGTAACGAGATCCAATAACGCTTTCACACACTTTAATCCATCACAAGGAACTGTTGCTTGCGTTTTCGAATTCATTTTCGTATTAATTAACTAACTTCAATCAAAAACTAAGTAATCACAAAACTTATTTAAATTCTAACAAGAAACGGAAAAATCTAATCACAATAAAAAATGCATCAACAACCATCAACGCTCAAGACTAATTTGAACTAAATCGAAATTCCCTTCAAACAAGTTCAATCGCGTCGCGAACTTGCATTCACACACTCATTCACATTCTCTCGCAATCGCAATCTTTACACTCAAACGTTCAAAGCATGCTTGGAAATTGTTGGAAATCCTGTACATTTTGTCGTAAACCCGGCAAAAAGTATGTAAACAAACAACTCTAAATTAAGGTACAGTTACACATGCTCAAAAATAGTATGCTTATTAGCATGCCTAAAATGAGCATGCTGTTGGAACTCAATACATTTGCTTCTATTAAGCATGCTTATTATAAGCATGCTTTTTAATAAGATAATAAGAACATGACAGATAATAATAAGAACATGGATTTAGAACCAAATGGAACTTTCCAGACAAATTTCAAAGTCTTCTCGTCACCCCAGCGAGCCATTTTTGGCGAGAAATCGGCGCCTGTTCCTGCAGCGACGATCGGAATACTACTAACAAGCATGCTCAATAAGCAGAACTGTCCACACGTGCTTAAACCACGCCCCCCGCCACCCGCGCCGCAGGTAGCATGCTCAAAAATCGCACGCCTGTCGATTTTTGAGTATGCTCGAAATAAGCATGCTTATTTTGAGCAAGGTATGGACACACGTGCTTGTAAGCAGCAAATGCTCGGTTGAAGCATGCTTTCGTGCTTTAAATAAGCATGTGTAACTGTACCTTTATGTTCGTAGGATAGAGAGGTCAGAGAAGCAGTTCGAAATCGGATGGTGTGACAGAGAAAGGGCTAGCCGAGCCCGATCGATCTGTTTGATCAATCGGCTGAGGTCGGGAGTCGGGAGACATATTAGAAGAAGTTTGGCAACGTCGCAGTGCGAGTTGCGCGCGAATGTATTTTCTGGTTTATTGAGTACGTAAACCTGACAACGTCGCATCAATACGTTCCGTTTTTCGCGTGGCATGCAGTTTGATGATAATGACTATAATATTAATTTTGTTTTTGTATTGACCGTTTTTTTTTTAATTCGTTGTTTTATTAACTCAACTCAACTCAACTCAACTCAAATATTTTATTTCAATTAAGCCATTACAGGCACTTTTGAATGTCAGAAGGACGGAAGAAAAACGAAACTACGAGTGCAATACGTCATTCCGAAAGCCACCACGCCGAACCACACGCCACCGAATGCCCGCAACAACGAACACTGCGAGCACGAAAGCACGCAGCGACGCAAACCGCAACAACGAATGCTCGAGACCCCGAAACACGGAACAACGAATGCACGCCGCAACGTGCAACCGCCGCCCCGCGACCCGAAGCCCCGCACATCCGCCGCCACGGCACGCGCCGCCGCGCGCCCCCGCACCCACAGCAATCGCCGCCGGTAACATCCGGCGCCGCGCAGCCCGACGCAGCAACTCCCGAAACGACGCATTGCACTCCTACGCTACAGTCACAATCACAAGGCATAATAACTTGTGAAAGTACTGCAGTTGCCAGTTCCCTAACGTAGATCTCATGAAGAAGAACGGGCAAGAAACTCCATGGACACTCTTTTAAATCAGTATTTGTTACAAAATCTTGGTACATTACATCATTCATGTTAAGATGGTATATTATGTGAGAACTATGTAGCAAGACGTGCAAGTTAAGAGCGTCCAGAGTAAAAAGATATAAAAAACAAATCAAAGAAAAATATCTAAACCATGGCAGCTAAGAAATGACCAGTCTCCACTGACAGCGCCCGTTCACGAACATGACGCATGGATCAGCACCATCTAACTCAACCATTTTGAAGGGAATCAAATGATCCGACACACCCGCCACCATCAGCGAGACATTTGAGTGAGCATGACATTCTCCCAGCCACCAGGGCAACGTCACTAAAATATAACTAAATGTAAAAAGTGGCTTTATAGTACATAGTACTCACATTCACTCACATTAAGGCAAGCTGTGCTTTTCTGCTTCTATGGGAGTACCGCCACTGGTAGAAACCAGTCGTGTCGCCGCTACACGTCGTCTGCGTCTACCTCCCAAGTAGCACGTTAGTGTATTTTGGAACTTATTCTGCAACTGTAGGTAGCATTTAAGTGATGCAAGAGTGTACGGTATTACTTATAGATGCAAACAGCGCTCGAATTTGCATATGAGTAACTCTTATCACTAACAGTTGCTTTTGAGTGATTTTTGTTCCTGCTTTATAACTTATGGTGGCACTAGGCCGAATTTATTAGTTATAGACGCATAAAGGTTTCAATTTTCAATCTTTTAGAACTCAAAGAAGCTTAAGACATCTTAAAATCTCCCATTAAGAACCGTACCTTAATAGGTGGTAATTTTTCCTTATTTGGCACCTTTAGTACTAAATAAGTAGTATATATAAGTTACTTATCACCTGTAGTGGCTCAAGAGTTATTATTGCAGCTCATTTGGAACCTAGTGTAATTGCCTTTGTAAGGTCTAATATACTCTAATATGCCACTGTAACGCGTAGATCAATTCCAAAAGATGGTTCTTGAAAACCTTAAGCAACAATTTTCTCTCATTTAGAACCAATTAAGATCTTACAGTTCTAACACTATCGCAGGTTCCGTACATATTAATAAATTTAAATAGAGTATGATTTGTATTTAAGTAAATTTCCTACATTTTAGGTACTTAATTGAATAGTTTATGAAACAGTTATGAAATCACTAGTTCACTTTGTAATTTTTTTAATCTACTTACGCTAAACACGGTGTAAATCACAGATTGGTAGGCAAGGCATGATCAGCTACCCTTCTGAATGTCTCTTGTATAAATGAAAAATGAATATTTGCAAACTATCAGTAGGAAATCAGGCATCGAAATAAAAAGTCGAGGATTCCAGCCAACATTTACAATTAAATTAAATTTTACTTTATTTACCTTCCTAAATGGGTTTTGTACCCGTCTTGAGGATCCCCAATTCAACGCAAAGGCAACGAGACCTGTTAAGTGAAAATAATCACTACTAGGTACTAATAAGGGATTTTTGGACCTAGGAGCTCTTTTATGGTAACAAATGAGTGTAAAAATGACCTGCAAGTTCTATTTCAAATCGCCATTTTTAAAAATGGAGTCCTTGAAAAGTATCTTGTTGAATGGTATTTTATTACAATAACATACAATAAAATGAGTTTTGATAACTGTTTCTGATGTAGTTTGACATTATACTTTTTGTTAAACCATAATGTTAGGTTTTTAACAACCAATTTTTTATGAAGTATTATCTTATTTATTTGATCACCGCATATTTTTTGCTAATTCTTGATTAGATCGAAGGCGCATCAAAATTTACTTAGTAAATATACCATGGTTTCACAATAAAAAACCATTTGCAAGGGCTCATGATGGTTATCCTGCGTTAAACACATAATTTTTGAATACTCGCAAAATAGATCACAAATAAAAGCTGAACACAAAGCCGTTGTTGTTTATCTCCACCGAAAATAAGAACTTGTTAGGATCTTATTTGTCACTCAACGAATGAACTGTATCGCTTTATCGTTCAATCATTCATTTACGGCGCGCATTTGCACCGCTAGTTCCTAGTGCCACTCAGGGTAACAATTCGAACTCTTATGCATCGCTTTTGCGTCTATAAATAAGTTGCAATTTTTCTCCCTTTGGTAACATACAGGTTGCTTATCGGTTCTAACCACCTTTATAGAACTTAATCACGGTGGATTTTATTACTAAAGTTTCCAAAAATATTCTATATGCAAGCCTTTTGTCACAAAATGTGTTACTTGGGCTACCAACTTGTACCTTAACTTGCGTTTCCTTAGCTCGCCCGGCAAGTGTCAGTACGGTTAGCATCTTTGTTACCGATACGCGCGTCGATAATTTGGCTAGTTTTCTGTTGTTGTTATATTGTTTTTGGACATTATTATTACAACGCCAAGTGTCAAGTTAATGTGACCGAGTAGTACTTCTTCAGGGCCCCGAGTCTGCTATTCAATAGTGTCAGAATGGTCGATCATTGATCTCATAATGGTTGATTGACGACAAGCCAAAAAATACCTTAAGTCGACAGGCATAAGGTACTTTTTGGCTTGTCAACCGGGCCCAGGTTTCAAGCGCACCTGTTGTTATTTAGTCGTTATTGTTTACTCGTGGTCGTTTATTTGATGGAAGTGTTTATAGAAAACACAAATATCCTGTTTATTTTATTTGATTACCTGGTTGGTAACCACACGTGGTTGACGCACGGGACCGGACAATGTGGCGACACCTGGGGGAGGCCTATGTCCAGCAGTGGACGTCTTTTGCCTGAAATGATGGTGATGATGATCTGGTTGGTCTGGACTTCTGGTGGTGATAAGTGCGACTGTCGAACATGAGAGTCTGGGTTTGATTCCCACGTTGGGAAAAATATTATTGGGTTTTTCCATTGCGGATATTCAGTAGCAGCCTGACCAACGAGCCTGTGGGCAACGGAGTCTGAATTAAAACATAAGTAAATACGTGGTATTTAAATTTAGCTCTGCCTAACCCTTCGGGGAACTCAGTCGTGAGGTTATGATTGGTTAATTACATTTTTTTTTGTTTATAAACCCACTTTAGTAAACCAAAATATTTATAGAAAACATTCGCGTATCTGTAATTAACTTTATTCATTAATTTAAAACGAGCTAATTTTCTATTTAAATTGTAAATAAGTGTAAACATTGAGGCAGATAATTATGCGCATAATTAAATCCTTTGATGTTCAATATTATTTTGATAGGAAACTCGTTAAAGTTTATTCGACCTACTTGTAAATAAATAAATAAAAGGGATTATAAATATTTAAAGGTTTACGTTACGATTTTGACCCCGGGGTGATTCAGCTGGCGTTGATACGAATACTAAATAATATCAGCCAGGGCGTTGGTAGGCCACTAGCACAGCTATTCACAAACAATCAAATCGAAACCGAATTGAATGTTGTACGGTGCGTACACTTGCAGAGATTGTTGTTGAGGTTGTTGTTCAGGTTGGAGCGCGTAGAGAAAGATTCACTTGTCTTCGTTTTCGTTAGGTTTATAACGTTTAATTGTGTTTACAATAAAAACTGTTGACGATTCCTTTCTCTAATGTTAGTCACCACGTAGCAGTAATTGCACTCACCGATTTAGGTTGTATCGGTATTTATAGAAACAAAACATGTACGTCATTCATTTTAAGACTGTTAGTTCAGTTAAATTGTATTATTGCTAGGAAAGTTTTGGGGTAGTTCTGATTTTTTCATTCCATATGTGTTTTGGGGTGCTAAATCTGAATCTGAGGTTTGCGGACAAAATTTCGTGACGCAACATTAAAAAAAAACAGAAAAGACAGTTTTATTTTTGCTTTTTTGCTTAAAACTCGAAAACTATTAACTTTTGGTAAGTGGTCTGTTTACAGAAATTAAAGTACTTGAAATTCTCTACAAATACCAGTATTTAGTTTTTTTTTTTTCAGACGAATCGTTCGGTTTCTAGTGCGAGTTGAAAATTGTAAATTTTTAGCAGTTTATGCAAAACCCACTTTTTACATTTCAATATTAAATTTTTATGGATGCTGTCATTTGATAAATGTCACCTGGTTTTCCACACAAGTAATTAAAAAGAAAAAAGGCAAAAAATATGCAAATTCAGTAGGTATTATTATTATTATATATTATTATTATTATTAATATTATTCGGTGCCGAATGCCGATTGCCATCCAGTTTATAGTGCGCTAGTGTGCGCTAGTGTGCGCTACACGTACACACGTATACTACAACGTCTACAACAGTTTAGCACATTGTTTCCGATTGGAATGTAAAGCGGCTTTAACTGCTTTTTAACTAAGTTATTTTGCTTTTTTGCAATCTAGCTATAATATTTGAGTCAAAACGTGAATTATCCGTGTGACTCGGTCTTTATTTTAATTAACTTAAAAACCTTTCAATACAAATCTAAAAAGTGGGTTTTGCAGTCACACCGGTACAAATTGCCAATTTTCAACTTGCACTTGAGACTGAACGTTTCGTCTGTACAATAACCAAAATAGTGATATTTGTAGAGAACTTTAATTAAGTACTTTAATTTCTGTAAACAGACCATTTACTAAAAGTTAACAGTTTTCGAGTTTTAAGCAAAGAACCGGAAAAAAGCAAAAAAAAAACCGGTTTCTTCTGGTTTTTTTAATGTTGCGTCACGAAATTTTGTCCGCAAACCTCAGATTCTGATTTAGCACCCCAAAACACATATGGAATGAAAAAATCAGAACTACCCCAAAACTTTCCTACTAGGATCACTTTACAGAACAAATTTCCTGAATTATGTACAAATGTATTTAACCTGTTGGAGGCTCTGGACTATTATGTTAAGTTAAACGAGGGAGATTATATTGAAAGAGGGTATTCAGTATTCGATTCTCGTTCGAAATATTATGTTAAAAAAACTAGGTCATAGTTTTTTTTACATAATATTTATAATTAGTGACGTAATTGTCCCACGGCCCCCGCACGCTCTCCCGATCTCAATTTATTAGACCTTTCTTTTTCAACATTGTCCTACGTCAGTTTCAAAATATGAAGGGAAAATGGATTATACCTAAAAGGCATTGATCCGCGTACAATTTCTGTGATAAACGCAACGGTGGCGAGACTTTTCCGAAATGTTTGGTATGGTTCTGTCTGTTATTTATTGGTGTTTCTTTTTTGTTTATATTTTTCGAATCCGCCAAGATAGAAACTACCTTTCGATTTTTCTGTAATAGGCGTCACTTTCAAACTAAACTTCCTGTGATATACTATGTAATTTCTTACTGATACGAATAATTTTATGAACATAATTATATTACCTACAAATAAAAACAGAGGATCATGATTCTATTAATAGTAAATTATGTGGGCGACCGAGGTTTGCTTGGGTGTAAGTAATCAGATTTGTCTAGAATAATTTCTAACGCGAAAAAACGATAATAGTTAGGTGTAATCACCTAACTATTATCGTTTTTTCGCCCATTGTAGCCTTGAAATGATAACTTTCATCAAAATTGTAAGAGCCGTTTTTGTAAAATATTTATCTAATCGATGAGTTTAGGATTAATGGTTTACCATTCATTTAATTTATCATGTTTGTTAAAGAGATTTGATCTTTTTGATTGATGACTCTATTGATTGATGTCATAAAAGTATAGGATGTATTTTTTTTGGGTTTTTGCCGGTTCCATTCGTGTGTATATGTGGCTAATTTTCGAAAATCTTTGAACGCAGATTAAAAACTAACTAGGTACGGTCAGCATCAGAAGTAGCTGAACATTTCGGAATTAAAATTCTTTTATGTACAGGACTCTAACTATTATTTTTATTTTTTCAGAAGATTATTCGTTAAAATAGTCCCTATACTCCAATAACATGTAGTAACGAGTAATATCTAACAAGTTTTTATAAAAAAAACAGCTTCGAAACTTTGAGTAATAATCTATATAAATAAAAAGAGAAGTCCTGACTGACTGACTGACTGACTCATCAACGCCCAGCCCAAACCCTTGGACCTAGAAAGCTGAAATTTTGCACAGAGGTTCCCTTTATAATGTAGACGAGGAATAAAGAAGGATTTATCGAAATTCAACCCCTAAGGGAGTTAAATAGGGGATGAAAGTTTGTGTGGATAATCGTCATTTTCACGCGGGCAAAAGCTAGTGTTAATATATTAACACTAGCTTTTGCCAGCGGCTTCGCCCGCGTGAAAATGACTCAGGAGTACATATACTTCTGATGCTGACCGTACCTGTAACAACTGTTGAAGATCTACAAAAATGACAGCCAACAATGGCTCAACGTGCTTTCCGAGGCTTGGAAGAATTTCGGTATGTAACGCGTGGTCACCCATCCACAGACCAACCTACGTAAGCGCGGCTTATCCTAAAGATCGAGGAAACTCGGTTTCTAATGAATTGACATTGAAAAATAAATTCGCTATAATAAAACGAATAGAAATATACGACACACTTCGGTATATTCTAGCCCAATATACGGGGACATTGAAGCCATTTGACCGCTCCTACATTTTTCATAGTTATGGCTCACATCTGTCTTCTGATACTGTTAAGGAAAACATAATAAACCTTGTGAGCTGTTCTAAATCTGTGTGTGAAGTTTTGTTTTGAATATAAATATGATTGTATAGTTTGAATAAAAGATAATTTAGTCGTTATTTGAATTTAGATGTTTTTTACGGGTATCATCTTTTTTATTTAAGGTTCTATTTATCAAAATCTCAAAACGAAAAAGGAACCTTTTGGATCGCTTTGTTGTCTGTCTGTCGGTCTGTCAAGGCGCTTTTTGTCAGGAACACATCTTTGAGTGTTCATGAGAAAAGTGTCAACTTTAAATTTTGTATCAAAGATGAAAAACAGAGCCAAGGCTATTATAGTCTCTTTCATCTGTGAAAAAATTTAACTCGTAAGTACGCGATCAAAAAATAATTCGGTATGACCGTTTAAACCGCATATTTTGCAATCTCATAATATTCGTTTATATTCCCAAAACCAATAGGGTACTTCTCGTTCACCAAGAATCATGAAATTTGGCAAGAAGCAATATTTTACAGCACAGTCATGTAAAGTATAAAAATCTGTAATATGTAACATCATCTGCCTAGCCTTTTCCCAACTATGTTGGGGTCGCCTTCCAGTCGAACCGGATGCAACTTAATACCAGTATTTTACATGGAGCGACCCGTGTATCTGACCTCCACATTCCACAACTCAGTTAATATTGGGTAATACGATACCGTTTGGTAAGAATAATGGTTGTCAGACTTTCAGGTCACTGACTACCTGTAACGACTGCCAAAGATCTATATTTTGGCAGCCGGGACCAACAGCTTAACGTGCTTTCCGAGGCACGGAGGAAACTCGGTTTGTAACGCGTGGTCACCCATCCACAGACCAACCTACGCAAGCGCGGCTTATCCTAAAGATCGACCCGAGTGGTAGTTGTTGTTAAGCCACGAGATCCTCAAACTGTTAATACGTAACAAAAAACCTACAAGTTTTGTACGAAACCAAACTGTTCACAACAACAAGTTTTCATCAAACTGTGTTCGTTGTACAGTCAAACAAGCTAAAATAAGTATTGATGCACCAGCTAATTTACACTTACTTTTTATTATCCACCCACGATACAGGAGAAATTCCTAGTGTGGGGCAAAGTTTAAAAAAAAAATACTCCAAAAATTTACTTGTTAAAAAAAAAAGTGAAAGTGAAAAGTGATGTGAATTAGACTGCGTTTGATATCAGTCGCTTAATGCGAAACGCTATAAAAAACTAAATTGCAATCAATATTTTCAGTGTACTAGGAATATAAAGACCTGTATACGTATTAGCTTGTTCGACTGTACGTTGTACACCCCTAATCCTACAGGGAAACATCTTAATACAATTCGATTACTTCCACAATAGCGCATAATAAATGATGTTCTTTCGCCAATACTCCTTTTAAAAACAATTCAATTCGATAGGGATAATCGCGAACAAAAATATGCATGTGTTACAGTTATTACTGTTAATCGGTCAAAAGCGGTTTTGACTGAACCCTGATAAATAATGAAACGTTCTACGTACTTACAATATCAAAATGTAAGACAAGGATTTTCTTCAGATATCTTTACAATTTTCTTTAAAACTTGTACGGTTGGTACGTTTTTGTGACTCTCTTAAAATTTAGCTAGGTTGGTCCTAAGTAATTAATATAACGTTTACTCTATTAGGAACACGTTTTACGGAATGCTTCATATTAATTACTTAGGACCAACCTAGCTAAATTTTAAGAGAGTCACAAAAACGTACCAACCGTACAAGTTTTAAAGAAAATTGTAAAGATATCTGAAGAAAATCCTTGTCTTACATTTTGATATTGTTACTATGTAGAAAGTTTCATTATTTATCATAGCAAATCAGAAAACATACTTACTAAAGGAGCTATAGGTATCGTAAAGTGCACAAAAAAAGTGAATTAAAATAATACAATTTATATGGAATTGCACTGATCAAAACAATCACGCAAACCCAGTCACGGAGAAATCATTGTAAACCTATTCAAAATAACCGACTGAATACATGACCTTCTAATCTTTTAAAGCCCTTTAAATATTTTTTTTTATTTAGCCTGTACTGTCCCACTGCTGGGCAAAGGCCTCCCCCAACTCCTTCCAAGTGCTCTTATCTTGTGCCGCTTCGAACCAGCCCTTATGGTACGCGCCCTTTAAATAATATAAAAAAAAACAGAAAACTTAATCATACTTTTGACATAAACCAGTCAATACTGTTTTGGACCGATTAACGAGTTTGAGTCTTACATCCACATGTCGTTGCTCGTAACTGTACACAAGATTATTCGATTATGTCAGTATCGAGAAAGAAATCGATTAAAATCTAATCGGAAAGTCGCGTGTGTTGTTTACCCGGAATATGGCGTGAAAGTAGGTTACTATACTGGAGCTTATCGGTTGAACTTTTGGTACAAAGTTGAGTTCGATGAATGATGTTCGTAGAGCAGCGGTGGCCCAGTGGTGTCGGCCCCGACTTACGAACAGTAGGTCGTGGGTTCGAACCCAGGCAGGCGCATTACTTTGTGTAATTTATTTCATCACCGCTGCTCTCAAAACGGTGAAGGAAAACATCGTGAGGAAACCGGCATGTCTTAGAACCAAAAAATTCGAAGACATGTGACATCTGCCAATCCGCACTGGGCCCGCGTGGTGTATTAATAGCCCATCCCTCTCCTAGAGAAGAGGCCTGAGTCCCTGCAGTGGGAACATTATAGGCTGATGATGATGAGTTCGATGAAGCTCTAACTTGAATTCACGGGATACGCAATGAAAACTTGTTCAAGTGGAAAATTATTACTATTCCTAGTAGGTTACATGAGCTAGGGGGCATGCAAAGCCGTCTGACTTCTGCGAAGCAGTCATTCTAGCTAAGGAGGTGGCGGAACATGAGAGTGAGAGAACCTCTCGTTGCGGCAGGCGTTCCAGGTGACGATGGCCACGTGATGGCTTCCGGCCACCTTTGGCGCACGCTTGTGGACGGTGAGTAATGGGGTAGCTCACCATGCGTCAGTCATTATGATGATATTGATAGGCCGTGTCGACGGCGCGTTCATGTCCCGCGTGCGCCTTAATGAGCCACGACAGTCGGGGCTACGGGACTTTTGAAAGAGTACCAAGGACCCGGAGCACAAAGTGCTAAGTAGGAACATGGGTAGGTTTTAGCCAGTTATGATTTTGGGCTAAGAGGGCAGGATAGGAGAATAGTTTGCGACTCAGCTCCACAACCACACGCTACTACTGTTTCATTGTGGCATCCACATTTAACGTGGTTGGAAGTACATCTTCCCTCTTAAGTCCGGAGAAGGTTCAAAGACTTCCAGGTGGACTACGGGAAGTTAGACCCTGCTGGAAGATGCTCACTTGGTGGGCCTGTCCTAAATACCATAATTATGGTTTTATTTGGAGGGTGGTAATAAATCATCAAACAACCCCTCACGCAAGGGCGTGCCAAACTAAAAACCACCCATGTTCCTTCTTAGCCCTTGTGCCGAGGCCGCGGTATCTCTTTCGAACAACCCACTGCCCCGACGGGAAATACCATATACCTAACGACTCTTTTGACTTACCCAAAACCTACGATATTTTTTGACATTTACGAAAACAGTTGACCTTTACTAAACTATTATTAACCGTTTGATTATACAGAGTTATGCTGAAGTTATTACTGTATCCGTTCTAGCGTAAATAATCCGCTCGCAACCTTTCTGTTCTGTGGAGTGTAAGTCCTTGGGTACGGGCGACCACTAACTTACTAACATAGATGTTTATAAACGAAGGTTTGAATTTTATGAATAGAATTGTATAACATAACATCACGCCTGTGATCTCCGAAGAGATAGGAAGAGGTGTACAGTACAGTCGAACAAGCTACTAAGTATACAGGGTAGAGATCTTTATACCTAATTCTATAAAACTGAAAATATTGATTGTAATTTTGTTTTATCAAGTGTTTCGGATTAAGCCAATTATGTCAAACGCCATATTGTTTAACATTAGTCTCTAACTTTACCTGTATAAGCTTAAAAGTAAATACAAGTTAGCTGGCTGTATACTTATTAGCTTGTTCGACTGTACACCTACATTTCCCCATGTTTCAGTCCATGTAACAGGGGACGAGACTATTTTCATCAACCAGCGACAAATCCATACTCCGTGACTGCTTCTGAAAAATTCTAGACGGTAAAGCCCAATAACTTTTTATGCAGGCGTTGTACAATTCTGCCTTGTGAGTCTAGTAGTCACAATCGCTGTTTGGCGAGCAGAGCGAAAGGCTCGACTTGAGATCCGAACCCAAGAGCTCACCGACAAGACAAGGCTACGCTCTCTCAACATCATTTTTCTGCCTGTTTTTCTTCCATTCTTCCATGTCAGACGCCATGGCATCATTTATTCCTTCTCCTTCATATTATATTTCCGGATACAATTTTTTCTTTGGCCTTTCTCTTTCTCTCCTTCCATCAACATTCAATTCCATTACTTTTTAATGACATTTAATCTCCTCTCCTTACATGTCCATACCAAGACAAACAAATTCCTTATTTTTTCTGTAACAGGCGACTATCTCTCATCATCTGCCTAGCCTTTTCCCAACTATATTGGGGTCGGCTTCCAATCTAACTGGATGCAGCTGAATACCAGTATTTTACATGGAGCGACTGCCTATCTGACCTCCACAACCCAGTTAATACTAGGTAATACAATACCTTTTGGTAAGACTGGATGTCACAATTCACAGAACAGACCAGAAAAACAAACAATGAACAGGACAGGCTACTATCTCTCAAAAATCAAAATATTTTATTTCACACTAGTTTTTGCCCGCGACTTCGTTCGCGTGGAATAGTGACTTCCGGCAGATTTTTGGTTTATCTCGCGAAAAAAAAAAAAACTATCCTATGTCCTTTCTCAAGTTCCAAACTATGTCTGTACCAAATTTCATCAAAATCCGTTCAGCCGTTTAGGCGTGAAAGAGTAACAGACAGACAGACAGAGTTACTTTCGCATTTATAATATTATATATAGTATATATAGTATATATAGTATATATATATAGTATATAGTATGGAAGTATGGATGGATACTCTTATAAAACGTCGACAAAAAGAGCAACGTACGGGTTGGTTGTTTCCTATGAAGCTCCATGGTTACCCTTTTAAAATGGTTTGGTTTTACTCTAAGTTTTCTAAAACTTTTGCAGATAAACACCGTTGCTATTCAAAGTGAAATCCTAACAGTTCAGGACTAAGGTCGATATAGCATTAATAAATTATTCAACACAGTGTGTACCTAGTCTAGCCTGGCTTGTTTACGGAATATTTGTATTCAGTATCGATATACAAAGGTTTCATCTGAACTTTGTGAGAAGATGCGCAGCTATAGGAGATGATTTTTAAATTTTGTGGCTACGGTAGAAAGATTTACTATATTCATAAGTAAACAACTGATAATTTATACAGTAAGCATAACACAAGCACACACACATAGGGCACATTGCTCGCAGAACGGATAGTCGATGGGCCGAAAAGTTCTGGAGTGGCGACCGCGAACCGGAAGACGTTGGGATGGAAGGCCTCCCACTGGGTGGACCGATGACCTGGTGGTTGCGGGGGTCCTGGAGGCGAGACGCACCGGTCAATGTGGCGACACCTGGGGGAGGCCTATGTCCAGCAGTGGATGTCTTTTGGCTGAAATGATTATGATGATGGATAATACTTACAATGTTTAAAATATTGCCCTTGCAGGACTGCTTTGATGATTACTTTTACTCAAGTAATCAGTTTTACTTGTTTACAGTAAAGAGTGTAAGCAATAAAAAGCTATAAGAACGCACATGCCACTTGGACGCTCGACAGATTACCGCTATAGAATAAAATCGTATCTTAAATAATTATTTTTACTTGTAGACGAGTTTAAGTACTGGAATTCTACAAAAGAAAACATGTCACATGGACGCTCAGCATATTACCGCTACAGAATAAGGCACTTAACATAAATAATTACTTTGACTAGAGTAATTACTTTTACTCTACTTGGTTATAGACGGGTGTAAGCACTGAAAGGCTACAGAAGCGCATATGTCACGTATACGCTCAGTAGAATACCGCTACAGGATTAAAATTGAATATTAAATAATTACTTTTACTGAAATTACTTTGACTATTTTATAGAGATTACCACTATAGAATAATAATAGGTAATCATAACTAAAAATAATTACTTTTACTCGAATAATTATTTTTACCCAAGTAATAGCTTTGACTTGTTTATAGACGGGTGTAAGCACTGGAAGGCAACAATAACGCACATGTAGCTTGGACGCTCAACAATTAGTTATCACTATAGAATAAACTCTTAACTTAAATAATTACTTTTACTCGAATAATAATTTTTACCCAAGTAATTACTTTGACTTGTTTGACGGGTGTAAGCACTAACCGACTACAAGAGCGCACATGTCGCATGGACGCTCATCAACCCAAGTGTCAGCTCTGGTCACACTTCACTGCGCGGGACGGTTTACTAATTAATTTGAAGGATCTCTTCACTGATTTGGAGGGGCGTAGTGTGTCCGAGTCTCCGAGTATAGTGGAAACATAAACGCAGCTTTGTGTACTATCTGGATCTATTTTGGTTGTGTCTAAAATATAGTTTGGGCGGTAAAATCCATTCTACATAATATGAAAGGATGCCTTAGATAGACCTTATCGGTGATATTCTTCAGAAAGGTCAAGTGCTTATTTCTCGCAACCAATGAATGCATGTATACTACATGGACCTGTGCGCAAGGAGTTTATGTATCATATCAAGTGGCGTTCTCTAATTTCTGCCTACCCCCATCGGAATGACAATAAAGAGTATTGTAACTATCCATCTAACTCGTGGCCAGGATCTTCACATCTTTCGACAATTTGACGGCACGGTTGGCGCAGTGACTCAAGCAGTTGACTGCTGCGCTACGTGTCGCGGGTTCGATCCCCGCACGGAACAAATCGACGGCTCCTAAGTATACTGAGTCAACTGTACTTTTAATAACTTTAGAGGACGGCGTTATGAAGAGTGAATGGTTATTATTTGAAATGTTAATACAATTACGAAAAAGAAACTTATTATAGTGAATTCAATATAATAAGGCCTATCAACAGTACAAAATAAATTTCATATTATTTTATTAATCTATGAGATAATGTAGATACACTTGTATACATCGTTTATTTGTATGTTAAAAATGGATCAACTACCACTTACAGTTTTATACGTCGTATTATTGAACCTACGTTTTGGGGAAATATTATTTAGTAAGTGTGGTAAAAAATATTTTTATATACTTATTAGATATCTTAAGTATTAAAATTTCTGGCCTGAATTTATATTGTGCAAAAGTATAATAAGTACTCACTATACATGGACATAATTCCAGAAGTGAACTATCTTTGTTGAGTCAAGTGTGCTACAAAATCGGTAAAATAATCAAAAACTCCTGTAATTGTTTAAAATTTTAATTTATGAGATCTCAAAAAGGTAATTGGTAACATTAACACAACTTTAAGATTTCCATAAAAGTAACAAAAATTAAAAATACTAGACATCAATGACAAAGACTGTCTTAGAAAGTCATAAGTAACAAAAATAGAAAATAATTATTGTATCAATTACACGTAATATTAACTGCTTGAAATCACAATAATTTAGGAATCAGTTTCAGTCATCTTAATAATACTTAAAGAAAATCACAGTCGGTATACAATGCTAAATACCTTTGATAATTAATAATTATTGCTGAGAATCAAATCAGTCTCAAAATTTAACTTATGAAAAAAATAAAAAATGGTAAAAAAATGGTCTAGTGGCAGTAGTTCGGTTGTTAGTCCGGTTGACCGAAAGTAGTTTTTTTGTTTCAGAAAATAAGTTCAACTTACACCAAAATGACTGCATTCGCTTCCCGCGAATACTAGTATTGGTACACTTGACTCAATGTACTGTGTGCAAAGTAAACAAATTGTAAACTTGATCCAGTATACGCTATTTTATTTTCGTTATTTATAGGGTTACAATTTTTTTTTACACTGATAGATAGGCAATTATTTAGTTGATGTTAATATACTAAAAAGTGCATTTTGTCAAAATTTGTTAGTTGACTCAGTATACTTAGGAGCCGTCGAAATATTTGTATGGCCTACATAACAGATAGTTGTTTCTGGTCTGGGTATTTTGAGTATTACATGTGAGTTTAAATGTCTGTGAACGCACCCACGCCACGATACATGAGACATTCCTAGTGTGGGGCAGCGTTTAAAAAAAAAATGTTTTAATTTCACAAATATTAAGAAGTTCAAAGTAGCTCTGTCTGTTAACTTATAATCCACTGTTCATATAAGTTGCCTGAAGTCTATTATATACGTTTTTTGTCCAAATGAATATGTTTCGAATTTTAAGTTACATTGAATAGAGCCCGAAGAACAGAATTATGTTGTGTTTATAAACTGTTGACCCCGACGAGATACATACATAGTTTGTAACCGGCAATATAGATGTCGCTACTGTGAACAAGCTCGCAAAGAAAAGCGCGTACCAACGTGCAGTTTAAAATTCGTATACGAATAAAGTCATCGGAAAAAAAGTCTCACACAAGATAAAACAAAATGATTACAAAAGTAAATAAAGCATACTATTGTAAGAGTAAGTATAAGAAAAGCTTCAAAATAAGACAAATATTAAACTAAAATTCCTGTACACACGGCTTACACATCAAGCTATACAAAACCAGTTTATCTTGGCCTCACTTTACTAGATCTTTTCGCACAATGAACAATCAGATTATACTGGTTTTGTATAGCTTGATGTGTAGCCGTGTGTACGAGGCCAAAAGGTATCTTAGGTATCTCAGCCTGGTGCTGTAACATTATACATAATTATACACTATGTCCTAATTTTAAGTGTTTGTCATAATTATGTTTACTTACCAATAAATAAATACAAACCAATAAATACTTTTTCTTTCTTTCTTTCTTTTATTCTTTCTTTCTAAAACAAATGTCACAGTGTAGTGTGGGTATCATAGAACTATGTATAGTTCATCAACATTTCACAACGTTCCTCGTAATAGGAAACGAACCTATTGTTATCAACCATGAATCCTAACTATGTGGCTGCTCCTGAGAAATTCCTCATATAAATTTCCATTTACACATAGCGAAACTATATTTTGGATCCCGTATTATTATATTTATACACAGTAGGTTAAATCTCAAAGTAACAATCATTTAGTTTCGGGCCTTTTTCTTTTTCTACATACGGCTCATTCATTTGCAGAGCTGCTTTTATAATTTTAAGTTACCATTTTTGCATGTTTTTTGTCTACATTTAAATTGCATAGAAAATGATAAGTGGAAGTGCGGAGTCTCCTAATACAAGCAACTCCCTGCTTAAAAAATTAATCTCCAAATAATTATGTATTCAAATGCCTTTTGTAATTGAAATAAACCTTTTTATTTATTTTATTAATAGCTGTTGCCAGCGCCTTTACCCGCTACAACTCGAAAATTATCCCACAGGAAGATTAAATTCACAAATAAACTATCCTATGTGTTAATTCAGATTATAAACTATCTGTGTACCAAATTTTATCCAAATTCGTTCAGTAGTTTTTGCGTGAAAGAGTAACAAACATACACACTCACACACAAACTTTCGCATTATTATAATATTAGTAGGATTAGTGTGAAGTGTGATACACAGTAGGTTAAATCCTTATTTATTATATCTATAGTTAAATCTCAAAGTAATAATCATTTATCAAATCTATACATAGAAGGTGTAAGAGTACGTTTAATGAAGACGACGAGCACAGTCATTTTTTTTTTTTTTATTGGGACAAGCCCGCCACACTATTCCCAAACCACTGTAACTCCTGTTAGCCAGAATCAACAGTGGCGACCACAAGAAAAGCGCCGAGACAATGAAGCTCGACGAAGTCCCAGATTCAACTGTCTTGGATCCCGCAACGAAATTAATCAGAAAAGAATAGCGGAGGAGTAGGAAAAAACATAGTTTCCACTTCAGCACACCTCCGAGCACAGTCATGTTGTCCCCGTAATTGCGATATTTTAATTTTCTTCTAGACATATCACTATCACTATCACTACATAGTATAAAACAAAGTCACTTCCCGCTGTCTGTCCCTATGTATGCTTAAATCTTTAAAACTTCACAACGGATTTTGATGCGGGATTTTTAATAGGTAGAGTGATTCAAGAGGAAGGTTTTAATACCTTTTTTGCACCCGTGCGAAGCCGGGGCGGATCACTAGTACACAATAATACTAACAAAAATAACAAACTAATACTTACAAAACAGTAAACCGTAACTAGAAACTTTAAATAATTACGTAACGTCGCGTCGCCCTGCATACAAAATAACAAAAAATAAATAAACATACAACGCATAGCAAATATTTTTAAATACAACAGTGTGATAAATAAGTCAATATTTGAAATGGGTTAGTTCTGTAAATGTTTATTTCTGTAATTAAAGATTCACACGAGAAACACTTTTAAATAGACTTACATTTTCAAGGAAATAAGATCAAAGTTTATTTTTATTTAAGGACAACCAACAAAGCATACACTAAAAATACATGTTGAGGTACTCATATTTTCTTACTTATTATAGTGTAGTCTTAATTAAAGGCTGCGGCGTTGAATCAAATGAAAAGACAAAACGGAAATGAGTAGGCTATAATTTCACTTTCGTTTTTTGTATGTTTTGCTTTTTTTTTTGTATTTTAGTTTTCTATACGTAGTAAGTATCTCAAAGGTCCTGTATATTCCTTATGTAAAACACCCGATACATTTCCCTTCCGTCCTATTTCGTTCGTCCGTAAATTCTCAGAAAGAATATCCGAACCAAACGATACGTGACACACCAAGAAACCCCGCCCCCCTCATTCGATGATCCCCAAACACTATTTGGTTTCCCTCAATTTTCCCAAAGGGTTGATGTATCAATAAAGTAAAAAAAAACTTAGAAAAAAAACTTGTCCGAATAAATCGCCCGACAACTTCCGAATTTTCCCGATAGAGGGCGTAGCGACATCTACGCACAGTCGTAGACCCGAGCCCGTAGCGGACCGACGTAGCGCGGCTCGTAGCACCGGCGTAGCAAGGACTACGCTACCAGTGTTCTTAATTCGAACGAGTGACGTGTTGTGTGACAGATGTGTTTTTTTTAAAGTGACGTAAAAGTTGCTGTGACGGTAATTCCAAGTGAAAAAAGTTTTGACAACTTCGTGTTTTGAGTGCTTTGTGGATAAAAAAGTTTTGTTTAGATCAGTTTTTTTTTGAATATTCAAGGCATTTCTGTGTCGGATAATGTGTTGAGTGGTAAGTTGGAATCTTTAATTTGTTTTAGACGACTTTTATATTAAATAGTTAGTTTGAGTTTTTATTTTAAGACTTTCTGGAATCGTGAGGTCTTTTATTAGCATTATTTATGACTTCAGAGTACTTAGTTAAAAAGTAAATATTTGAGACTGTTTTATCGTATTTTAGCTGAGTTGCGTCTGTGAATTAATGACGTGTTTTTCATAGGTAGGTAATTAAAAACAGCAAACAATGTCAAAGTGCTTGTAATTAATAGTTTTGTAATTAATTAACTGACTTTGTCTGATTAAAACCTGGCAGTTAAGTACGTGATTTATTTATACTAATTTAATGAACATATTTTTTTTATGGGGGAGGCGCCTATGTCCAGCAGTGGACGTCTTTTGCCTGAAATGATGATGATGATTTTTTTTATTGTAATTTACTCGCCAAATTATTTTTGTCATTACCATAAAGAATGAGAAGTGTCTTTTTCCAAATTATTAATACTAATCTTTTTAAATGCTAAATAAAGAATATTAATAATATACTTATTTTATTATCATACTTAGTAACGTATAGTAATTAACATTTAACCACTTTTCTAAAGTTACATTTAACCGACTGCGGTCGAACCAAAAGAAGGGGAACGATTATTTTTTTATTACAATAACTTATTTCATATCGACGAAGAAAAATTAAAATATTTTACATATATTATAAACTCACGCCCTCTCCTCCAAGGGCTAAGCAGAAACTACACAATTCCTGGTACAATACTAACATAGCATAAAATCAATCTTTTTAATTTAATCAAAAGTATTATATTACATTGTGTTGTATATTATTGTCTGTTGTTATCTGTTTTGTACTTGTTGTTTAAGTGTGTTACTAATATTAGTTATGTAAGTTTATTTCATGTATTACTAACATTATGGACTAAGGTCTGCCAATAAATGTTTAATAATAATAATAATAATTATCGGAATTAATCTCTACTTTCCCTTTCATATTTTTATCTTCCCCTATTGACAAAAGTAATTTCCCGTTAACAGTGATTCTCTAGGGATTCGTTCGTACTATTGTCGGGGATTAATTTACTAATGATTGTTAAAGATAACATCACGCTTATTTTTCCCAGAAGGGTTAGGCAGAGGTGTACCGATTGCTAGTGGATACATTTGTAATTTTGGAATATTATTATCAAAGACATATAGCCATTATTATAATTTTTATTTATTATTGACATTTTATGGTTTTTTGACTAATCCGCACTGGGCCCGCGTGGTGGATTATAGCCCATCCCTCTCCTAGAGAGGAGGCCTGAGTCCCTGCAATGGGAACAATATAGGCTGATGATGATGATGGTTTTTTAATGGAGGTGTGCTTTTTGATGATGTTTTGATATCTGTGCTATTTGTATTTAAATTTTTCGCTCATTATGGGTATTTTTCCCGAAATAAAACACAATTTATTTATTTATTTCGAATAATAGTTTACAATGCAAATGCGACAGTTCCCTTAATTGTTTTTTTTTGAGTCCTCTCTTTTCTGAAATTCAGTTCTTTTAGTCGATTCGAATGCATCCGAATATCGGTTGTTTTTTCATGAAGCGACTGCCGATCTTAGACAATTACTGGTAAAACGAATTGTCAGAATTTTCTAAATGCAACTCAAATTCAAATTCGAAAAATCCTTATTCCTTATCTACATTATAAAGGGAACCTCTGTGCAAAATTCCAACTTTCTGGGTCTAAGGGTTTGGGCTGGGCGTTGATGAGTCAGTCAGTCAGGACTTCTCTTTTTATTTATATACTATAGATAGATAGATTTACATGAGGTGACTGCTTATCTGAGCTCCAGAACCCAGTTAGTTCTGGGTAATACGCTATTCCTTGGCAATACAGGTTGTCAGACTTTCAGGTCATTGAGTACCTGTGCGTCTGTCAAAGATCTACAAACGACAGCATTTTTTTTTGAATCGTGGGTATCATCGAATTACTCCTCCCGCTCTGGGCAGAGCGGTAGGAAGTGTCAGACTTCTACTGACTAAAGAACCACCCATGCTTTTTAGTCCTTTGTGTCGAGGCCGCGGTATCTCTTCGAACAACCCGCAGCCTCGACGAGGACCCAAATGAAAGCCTTGTGTACTTTTCTCAAATATTTTATCCGAAATGCTGTAAGTTCATCTATCTATCTATCTATATAAATAAAGAGAGAAGTCCTGACTGACTGACTCATCAACGCCCAGCCCAAACCCTTGGACCTAGAAAGCTGAAATTTTGCACAGAGGTTCCCTTTATAATGTAGACAAGGAATAAGGAAGGATTTTTTGAAATTCAACCCCTAAGGGATTTAAATAGGGGATGAAAGTTTGTATGGAAAATCGTCATTTTCACGCGGGCGAAGCCGCTGGCAAAAGCTTGTCATCAATATTCTCCTGCCATTATCCCAGTTTATTCAAGTCAGCGCAACATGTTTCCTTCTTGCATACTTCTCTAATACTCGTCATCTCAGTCAGTCACCTCGTTTGTAGACATATCATCTTTCACACAGTCTATCCATCGTTTCGTTTGTCTTCCCCCACTCTTTCTGTGAGTACTCTTGTCTTGAGAGCCACTTATACTCTGGTTAGGTTTGAGTATAGGGCGGGAGGAACACCGACGAACAAACGGTTACTAGGTACACTGTACATCATTTTGAACGATGAATAATTTCTATGTAGGAGCCAAATTAGAAAGGGCTTTGTGTTAGTTGGTCTGCCTAACTTCCGCCATTTTATATTATTTTCGAAATAGCGCCCAGTGATAAAACTTATATGATTATGATAGCTGGTATCAATAGAAACAAATATTGTTTGCGCCAAAATGCTCCAAAGTGGCACGTCTCTGAGATATAAGGTATCAACACAATCTCCGTAATAAGCACAACTTTGATATTTCGGAAAATATGAAAAAAAACATTGTTACCAAACATTTTCACCCCGTTGGTATTGTAATTTTTAAGGAAACTTGGAAGAGGAAACTGAAAAGAAATAGTTGAGTCATTGAGTCGACAGATTAATTAGTGACGTCACAGGTTGCTTTTACCATAAGTACATAATGTATGGGTTAATCGCGTTTTGACAGCCTAAGAAATGTATGTCAATTGATGGGTATTGTCAACTACCCTAGTGTCTTGTCTACTGTTAGTATATTTAAACGTCTTTATTCGAGAGTTACATAAAAATCAAAATGAAAAGTCATTTATTCAAATTAGGCTGATAATTAGCACTTTTTGAACGTCAAAGTTTACAAGAGACAGTCTCCCAAAATGTCCACCCTCGACACGACCTAGTGTTTTAGTTGGGAAGAAAAAGTAGCGGAACCAGCTCCCCAGCAACAAATCTGTCTGTTAGGTTAGAAAAACTAGATTCTATACATCGGTCTGTTAGATAACATGTCAGCTGGCACAATACCAATTAGGAAAAAAATATAATCAAGCCTAACTAAAGCCTCAGGGTAGTTGACTGACTAAAAAAAATATGATTCTGTTTAGTCCGTCGGTTAGATTATCGAAAAATATTGGATACATGTTTTTTGTTTTATCAAATTAATAAAAAATTACGAAAATAAAGCTTGTCAAAGATCATGGAGAGGGGGCTTTTGACGTCATAGTCTGGTAAAAATGGACCAACCTGTGACGTTGCACGATTTTTTGAAGCACTGTATCGTCTTCATTTTTTGTTTACGTGAAAAAAGAAAAATACGTGTTCAATATTTTTTGGAAATCTATCTGACGGACTAATTAGATTTTTTTTGTCAACTACCATAGAGCACATTATAGTTTGGCTCCCTATTACATGGGACTTAAACATACCTGACAAAATGTGGGTCTACTAATAGGCACACCTCCTGCCTCTCTCTTCGGGGATTACAAGCGTAATGGTTATCTATCTATCTATCTATCTATATAAATAAAAAGAGAAGTCCTGACTGACTCATCAACGCCCAGTCCACACCCTTGGACCTAGAAAGCTGAAATTTTGCACAGAGGTTCCCTTTATAATGTAGACAAGGAATAAGGAAGGATTTTTCGAAATTCAACCCCTAAGGGAGTTAAATAGGGGATGAAAGTTTGTATGGAAAATCGTCATTTTCACGCGGGCGAAGCCGCTGGCATGAGCTAGTGTGTAAATAAAACCTCCAGGCATAAGTTATACTTAGTTTATTGTATCCATTAGTCTACGGAAACTCAGTTGTAACTTGTAAGCATAGCTGTTAAATTATGCTAGAATGGATCTGAATAGATAGGTTATGAGTACTGTCAAGTGTGCCTACGTGATAAGTTGGTGTCGCGCTAAATGATAATACATAGTTCGGCACTACATAAGTGTGACTATCATAACATAAATATAAACATAACATAACATTTATATATTTTCAGACAAGTTTGTCTAATAGTTATATAGCTAACAGACTACCGTACATGTTATACTACAGTAACACGCTATCACTTATGCGACACTGGATGTCTAAAGAGGGTATAAAAGGACACTTTGCAAGCCGTCAACGAAGCAATCTGTGTGTGTCGAACAACTATCGCAGAAGCATTTGTCGCACTAGCGTGATTTCGAGCTTGTTTCGCTCACTTGCGTGCATTCGTACTACGAGTATGGTGACAAGCAGTAAAGTTTTGTCGCACAAGCGCTTTATTGCACATCCTTTTGTCGACCTAACATAATGAAGAAAGAAAGAAATCATATTTATTTGTTGCAGATGTCATGACGTATACAATATGACAAAAAAAACATACAACATAAAAAAACAATAAACATAAAACGTACTATCAAGTTTAATGACAGTCTGCCACTTTCAACCCTTACACCCTAAGTTATAAGGTTGAAAATTGGTCAACCATTAGTGATCTCAGTAGTACTTCAGATATTTTTCTTTTTTTTTGAGTGTGGGAAATGATCAAATGACTCCTATACCGCTCTGGGCGGAGTGGAAGGGAGTGTCAGACTTCTACTTACTAAAAACCACCCATGTTCCTTCTTTGACCTTTGTGTCCGGGGCCGCGGTATCTCTTTCGCACAACTCGCAGCCCCGGCAGGCTACTTTAGATATCAGGTTCACTTGTTAATCATAAACATAACGGGTCTACCTTTTTTGGCAGATTTTTTTATACCCGAATTTTGTTTTGCATAACAGTGGATGGCAGAAACTTCATTTCGCAGAAAATCATTTGGCATACACTCATTTACCATACATTCAAAACGCATAATTTTGTAAGTCAGAATCATCTTTGAGCATAAACTTCATTTCCAGAACCATCATTTCGCCGAAAATTCATAATCACAATCGTCTTTTGGCACGCATTTCATTTCATACATACGTGTAACATGCAATAATAATAATTATTATTATTAATAATTATTTTCAGCTCACCCCGGCTAAAATTTCTAGCTGAGAACATTAAATGTTGGTATGTCAAAAATAATAATAATAATGACGTCACTCATACATGCAACGCACTCAATGCAATGTACTCCATGACGCGAGCTCGCTTCGCTCGCATATTACATAACACTAATATCTTCTGTCCCCGAAGTGCCGGGCCTCCGCCGGCCTCCTTCGTCGGCCTACGGCCCGGTGCCCATGCCGCCCATAAAGGATACTTTCGCGAGACGGTCGTTATACCTTATAAAAATCTACCAAATACAATTCTGCCATCTTAAAAGTATGCCATTGAAAATTCAGCTATTTAAACATTCTGCGAAATGAGTATTCTATTAAATAATTGTTCTGCCATAAACACATTCGTTCAAAGAAGAATATGCCAAGTGTGGTATGCCAAATAAATTTCGGAGCATCAAGTTTCTGCCAGATAGATGGTACCCAAACATAACATGTCTAACGGGCGTGGAAGTTTTCGGCCAGACAAACATGTGGATTATTAATTACACAAGGCTAAAAAGGACAAAACCTTTCGAGCTAATATAATGAAGTGTTAGTTTAATGTAGTGAAGTGAGTGCTACCCATAAAGAACACACGAACAAAGTGTCTTCCCCTTAATAGAGACAATAAGAAAAGTGTTAATGGACACATTCTTAGTTGTAGTCTCCCTAGCAAATTAAGTCAAAATAGAATTACTCATTAGCTAGTATTAAGCTAGATTGTATTTCTTATGATGTAACCGTATTAGGTCGTCATCATACAACAAAAAAAAAAAAATTACCTAATTGCCAAATAATTTTATGTAGCCGTTCCAACTTTTTTACCATTTCCTACCCTACTAACCTCTTAGTTTGCAACCCTCATTTTAAATACAATAATTAAGCAGGCCGTTCAAATTTTTTAGGGTTCCGTACCTAAAATGGAAAAAGGAATCTTTACAGGATCACTTTGGTGTCCGTCTGTCAAGACCGTTTTTCTCAGAAACGCGTGGAGGTATCCTGTTGAAATATTTCATACCACATACTTGGCTGTAGATCCAAGTGTGGGTCTCTTTTGTTGTAAAATAAAACTTTTAAGTAAACGCGATCAAAACAAATAACCATTTATGTCGCATATTTTGCTGATTTCGTAAGGGCATCAAAGCTAAGCTTTCCCGTTGACCTAGAATTATGAAATTTGGCAAGAAGCAGTGGCTTTAAACACGTTATGGAAAACTTCTAAAATCGCAGAAATGTAGTTTAATAACAAAATAGTGACCACTGACTGCTGAGCATGGGGTATGATTCCCGGGTCAGGCAAAGTGTTAAAGGGATTTTCTATCAAGAATTTCTTAGTAGCAGCCATGGAGTATAGGTGTGCCCGGTCAATGGTGCAATAGACCCGCTCCTAGTGGAAGTGGAAATTATGCTTTTTCCTCCTCCTCCACTATTCTTTTCTGATTGATTTCGTTGCGGGATCCAAGACAGTTAAATCATTTCTCTGGGACTTCGTCGAGCTTCATTGTCTCGGCGCTTTTCTTGTGGTCGCCACTCTTGATTCTGGCTAAGAGTTACAGTGGTTTGGGAATAGTGTGGCGGGCTTGTCCCAAAAAAAAAGACCGCTCCTTGTTACAAGGGCCTTAGCCATAACTGGCGAAACGTAGGTCTACTATCAGGTACAACTCTGAAATAATTCTTTGGGAATTACAGGCTTTTTTTATGGATTTTATGTTATGTATTTTCATAACAAAATACCTAAAAGTTGGTACGGAATCCTAGTTGCGAAGTCCAACTCGCACTTGTTCTGCTTTTTTCATTTTAACACTGCTCAAAAACGTTCACATAATGTTGCCATTATAAAATGCTGTGTTTGATGTTTTAAAAAACCCTTTTGTTTTTCACGTTTTAACAACTGTGTCTGGGGTTTCTTTGTGGCAACACAGCTGACGGGTATTTTTATATACTTTTTTGCGGCTTCTCTGACATAATATTTGTTCGAGCTAGATTTTTGGTAGGATCGTCCTTTTTTTTCTTTTTGGTGAATGTGTCTGTTGACAGTCCTCGCGTTTGGATAGAAAATGGAATTTAGGAGTAAGCTTTAAAATTGTCATAACAATAATTATGTATGTAATATGTAATGTCTATACAATATGTAATGGAGTTGTTTGTTTCATTGACTTTTTTCTCTCCGACTCCCAAACTCAGACTTTACTTAATTCATTTCAGACTATATTATTTTTCTCAGACTATATTTTTTATTTCATTTTAGACTTTTTATTGTTTTTTGGCAATCGGTTTTCTATTATTATATTTTTTGGTCTTCGAAAAGTGACCTGATTTAAAAGAAAAGCGTGTCTTTATTTGTTTTGTGCTCAGAACTCTAAATACGGCCGTCAAAAGGGGAAATTAGGTCATTTTTGGACGATAATATTTTCTTTATATATTAATTACTGAAAAAAGAAAATATATAGTAGTACACCCACATTTTGTCAGTTATATGTAAATCTCATGTAGCACGGGACGAGCCTATTGCGTTCAATCGGGCACAAATACATTCCCTGCGGCTGCTACTGGGAAATTCTTGATGGAAAAACCCAGTAACACTTTGCTCGACCCGAGAATCGATCCTTGGGCCTCATGCTCAGCACTCGCGCTTGCAAACACTAGACTAACGAGGCCGTCGTAAAAACGTGATTTTAAGGAAAAGCCTCATCAAAAGCGCCTATCTTTTCATAAGGTGGATGTTCCAGGGTAGCCCGCGAAACTCAAATTTTCTTACGTTTTAAGCGATTTGCAGGCCAGTGCTAGGTTGTATGTTAGTGAAAATATGATTCGCGGCTGTAAGACGTATGCAGTTACAGAATTATAATCATCAAAATCATCATTACAACCCTCCAAGTTCATGTAACTCTCAAGAATGACCTTTTGATGAAATACTCATTCTTGACAGTTGAATTAACTTGATAGAAAATTTGAATTTCGCGGGCTACCCTGGAACATCAACCTTAAGAACTTTTCCGATAATCACAGGAAGTCATTTCCAAAGATAAATAATCTACTTATCCAAGCATATTTAAACTTGTGATGGCTTCATACCACGTACGGACACAAAATGGTTACTTACAGAAGGTTCATGCGGCAAACAAATGACAAGCGCTTTTCATAACAATAAAACAACGGAAAGCGGTACTCCTAGACACGGCTCGGATTGTAAGGAGATTCCTTTCTCTGGAGCCCTGACTGCCGGTAGCTTGGACCCTGTTCCCAATACCGGTGGGCTAATATTTTTATATTTTGAAATCTCTTTTATATTATTTTGTACAGGAATATTGAAAAATGTAATTTATATAGTACATACATAGTTAAATAAAGGAAACAACTGATGTCCATCATCTGCTTCTCACTTTTTGATCAACTATATTATTATACAGACGCAGTTAACGGGGGAACCGTAAAAACGACCTGTTTTTCGTCGCAGAGTTAGCCGTATTGCTACTTATTACAATTCCAAAAAAAAATACAGTGTATAGTCAAATGTATAGGTAAAAGACTTATGGAAAAATATTTTCTAAAAGTAATCAAGAACCTCGAAAAAAAAAATCACAAAGTCACAAAAAAATCACACGAAAAAACTTTTTCGTCTCGAAATGCTCAATATTTTGAGTGACAACTGTTATTTATTTTTTTACTATCAGAAAGGAAATTTAACCAACTAAAGACATATGTAAAAATATTTTAACATTACAGCATATTTTTTTTTTAATAAATTTAATCTGCGAACTATCGTTCATTTTGGCAGTCACGAGCATCAAACGCATCGCCATTTTCAACCTTATTTGTTTAGGCGATGAGTTAAACGCGCGCTCAAGGTCGCGGGCAGCTAATGTCGCCTTCGCACCTGACCGCGCCGCACTCGCCGAAGACATCGCATTTTATAAGCGTTGTGTACGAAGCAAAACTTCTGTGCCCAACTATTTAGTTATAGAGGCGACCGAACCACAGGCTAACAACTTTCCAATAAGTGACCTTAATACCAAAATGTGTAATTAACTGGAAATTATCCGTCTATTAACGTTAGTTTATCGATGTTAAACCGTAAACGGTAACGTTTTTCACACTAATTTACGATAGTTTACGAAAAACGATTTTGAAATTTTCGGTGGCATGTAAGTTTCTACTTTAAACTGTTCACATCATAAATTGAGGAGGCTTAATACATGTACAAGTAATGGAAAAATATATTATGAGATCATATTTTAATTTAAGTAATTACCTACTACAAAATTTTGCGCTAGCGCGACATGAAAATCGTACTCACGACCCCAAGCTCAGTATCACCGTTTGCTACCACTACTCCAATGATTTAAATGATTTTTTTTTAATGATGGGCAAATCTTTAAATATGATGACTCCGCCCCCTCTGGGAGCAGATGGGAGTGTCAGACTCTTACTGACTAAAACCTATCCGTGTTCCTCTAAATGCCCTTTCCGTTCCACGGCCACGGTCAGTCTTTCGAAATAATTCTGCAACCTATGATATAAATGTTAATTTATATTCGTTAAGCAGCAGCAATGTGTTATGCAAAACAACCTAGTGCCGAGAACCTCCGGGATATTACTATAATACTCGTATAACCAATTTGCCATCTATTATAATAATATGTACATCGACCGAATTTCGGCTACGAGAACCAGTCTCAACGGACATAAGTCTAGTACACAGGACATAATATTATAGATGTTTAATGGGACAATCCTGCCACACTATTCCCAAAAAACTGTAACTCCTGAAAGCCAAAATTAACAGTGGCAACCACCAGAAAAGCGCCGAGACAAACCCCTCTATGCTCGATGAAGTCCCAGAGAAGCTATTTAACTATCTTTGATGCCGCAACGAAATTAATCAGAAGAGCATGCTGAGGTGTGGAAAATCTACAATTTTCACTTCCCTGCATATCAGCAGGAGACAGAACAGAAATCGAGGCAAACAGACACACACATAATTATTATAATGTGGATATTATACAAGTGTGAGCGCAAAAAAATACTGCTGTCTCTGTTCCCATAGCCCCACATAATATGAGGGTAACGGAACAGGTTTTCGGGACTGCAGGTTGTTTGAAAGAGATACTGCGGTCCCGGACCCAAAGGGCTAAGAAGGAACATGGGTTGTTTTAGGTCAGTAGAAGTCTGACACTCCCTTTCGCTCCGCTCAGAGCGGGGGGAGTCATTTGATGATTTCCCACCCTCCAATATAGAACATGAAAACGAAAAATCGGAGGTGCTTGTCTTAGGATTCAGCCCGAGACCTATGACTTAACAGTTCGACGTTTACATCACTAGAATCATCATCTGCCAAGCATTTTTCCAACTATATTGGGGTGACTATAATGGGCAGGTCACATTGCTCGCATAACGTATGGCGTTGGGGCCGAATAGTTCTGGTGTGGCGACCGTTAACCGGAAGACGTTGCGTTGGAAGGCCTCCCACTAGGTTGCCCTATGACCTGGTGAAGGTTGCGGGGATCCGCTGGATGCGAGACGCACGGGACCGGTCAATGTGGCGACACTTAGGGGAGACCTATGTCGAGCAGTGGACGTCTTTCGGCGGAAATGATGATGATGATGATGTTAGACTGGAAGTCTACCCCAATGGGTAGGCTTCCAGTCTAACCGGAGGCATACCAGTTACATCACTAGACTATCATTGCTACTATCCATTTACGATAATGAAAGGTAAACACCTGAACAGATTAACCCAAATAGCCGTATTTGGGTATACTCTGGTCAAAATAACACATTTCCTTGATGTTAACCGCATTATCATTATTGCAATATTATGCAGGCTATCAACGTTAATATTACGCTTGCCATAATGTTTGCACCTAATCTTATAGTTGGCAAATTGGTATAATAAAGTAATAGCCTGAAGGTTCTTAGCTCTGGGTGGTTTTGCATGACAATGTGGCGCCTTGAACGAATGTAGGTATAATTTTCAGCTGCATCATTTTAAAAGAGCAGTGGTGGCCTAGTGGTGTTGGCCTCGACTTACGAACGGTTACGGTCGTGGGTTCGAACCCAGGCAGGTGCATTACTTTGTGTAATTTATTTCAACACCACTGCTCTCAAAACGGTGAAGGAAAACATCGTGAGGAAACCGGCATGTCTTAGAACCAAAAATTCGAAGTCATGTGACATCTACCAACCCGCACTGGGCACGCATGGTGCCCATCCCTCTCCTAGAGAAGAGGCCTGAGTCCCTGCAGTGGGAACATAATAGGCTGACACGATGTTTTCCTTCTCCGTTTTCAGAGCAGCGGTGATGCTTGGCCGGTTTTTATTATTGATACAAAAATGTATGAATTATCGTGTGGTTGAAAGCGGCAACGAAACAATTATTCATGTTATGAATATTTTAAATTTAATAAATAATTATGCGCGAAACAAGTATTTTCAATATTAAAATATTTCGAATTTATTACCGCTACGTTTATTCGGCGCTTTCGTGTTTAATCGACTTGAGAGAGCATAATGTGAGATAATATTTTGATGCGATATTTACAATTAAAATCGTAGTTTTTTATTAAAATTAAAACTTTCTTTATTATTTTTCTACCTCGTTGTTCTAGTGGTTAGGAAAATCATTAAATACCTCCCCCCCCTCTCCTCGCTCTTGGGCAGAGCAGAAGGGAGTGCCAAACTTCTACTGACTAAAAACCACCCACGTTCCTTCTTCGCCCTTGTGCCGAGGCCGCGTTATCTCTTTCGATAATCCGCAGCCCAAGCATAAGGTCTTGGATTTGATTTTCGGGTCAGGCAAAGTGTTATTTATTTAGTTTTTCCATCTGAAATTTCTCAGTAGAAGCCACGGAGTCTGGATTTGTGCCCAGTAGATGCTAATAGGCTCGCCTCCTATTACATAAAGTAAAGTAAAGTAAAATTTATTGACAAATAGAACAACAACCTTATGTATAAATCTTAACAATCTTCTGCGTCTACAATTTTATTACATGGTGGCGTGATGTACTGTTGATGATGTTCATCATTATCTGCTCAGCCTTTTCTCAACTATGTTGGGATCAGATGACAGTCTAACCGGATGCAGCTGAATACCAGTATCACGGAGCGACTGCTTAACTGACCTCCACAACCCATTTAGTGGGTAATGCGATACCCCCCTAAAATTGGCTGTCAGACTTTCGGGCCACTGTGACTATCTGTTACTTTATTTATGACTAGCGGACGTCTCGCGGTTTCACCCGCGTAGGTCCCGTTCTCGCGGGAATACAGGGATAAAAGTGGCGTATATCACCCGGGAATAGTGTAGCTTCCCAACGGCGAAAGAGTTTTTTAAATCGATCCAGTATTTTTTAAGTTTAATCATTACAAACATACACACACACAAAAATACAACTGTTTCCTCTTTATAATATTAGTGTCAAACCATGTCAGAGGCCCTTTTTTTTTTTTTTTGGTGGGTGGAAAATCACCAAATGACCCCCCCCGCTCTTGGGCAGAGCGAAGGGGAGTGTCAGACTTCTACTGACTAAAAACCGAACCCATGTTCCTTCTTTGCCCTTGCGCCGAGGCCACGTCATCTAGTACAAAAATCCGCGGCCCCTACGGGATGTCAGAGGGGCCTCTGACATCCCGTCGGGGCCGCGGTTTAGAAACTCTGACACTAGGGTGTGTAGGGTCGTTAGACCTTACTGCCCACACGATAAGAAGAATATTAGTGTAGATTATTTCAATGACCACTTCATTGTAGTACCTATGCGTATGTAAGTGTACAATTTTCTTACAAAAAACAACAGAAAATGAGACTCTCAGAATTTAAACATTACGTTCTTAACTTCAAAAGTATCATCATTTTCCTGCCCTTATCCCATTATATTTGGGGTCGGCGCAACACATTTTCTTCTTTCATTCTTCCCTGTTTGACGTCACGGTGGCATTTATTCCTTTCTCATTCATATCATTCCTCACACACTCCATCCATCTTTTTTTTTGACCTTCCTCTCCCTTTCCATCTATCAATATTTATATCCATTCCTTTTTAGGGTTCCGTACCTCAAAAGGAAAAAACGGTACCCTTATAGGATCACTCGTGTGTCTGTCTGTCTGTCTGTCCGACCTATCCCCCCCCTTATCTCCGAAAATTCCTCCGGGTCTAAAATTCGGAAAAATACAGAAATTAGTTCAACACGTATAGATCCTTATGAAGCCTTTATGAAGTCATGGTACGGAACCCTTCATGTGCAAGTCCGACTTGCACTTGGACAGTTTTTTAGTCACATGCTTTTCATGCCTCTTCATTACATGACCATACCAAGATAAACGACCTCCTTTATTTTTTTTTGTAACTGGTGCCACTTTCAAATTTCCTCTTATTCTTTTCTTTAAATACATTCTTCTCACTCCGCGCATCTATCTCAACATTCCTATCTCCGCTACATGCAATCGTTTTTCGTCCATCTTTTTCAAAGCCCAAAACTCTGAAAAGTACCGCTAACAAAATTCTTCGAAACTTGAACCTTATACAGCTCACTACAATAATAAATTCTCGCAACTTTTCCGTGCAGTTTATTTTTAATTTCCCATAGGGATATTTTACTTTTTTCATTCTGATATAAATAGCTGGCTGGAAGGTAATTCTCTGCAGTAAATTACGGATTAAATGCAGTGGTTCCAATCTGGGTATTGTTTTTTTAATGATGTTTTTTTTAAAGCCTCGCTCATTTTCAAGAGCAAAAAGTTTGGTAGGCAGGATAATGTTACTATCGTCATTTCGAAATTGGAACGATAGTGCTTTTCCTATTGATAGTGATTCTCATTGTGGTTTATGAAAACATTAAGCCCTTGGTCCCGGGTTTTTGTTAAAATGTTGACTTAGTCCATAAAAAACTAATATACACAACGCAATAACAATCATTTCTGTATTTAGTCTACCCAACTTTATACTTTTCACATAATAACACAATTTAGTTATATATTTAAAAACTTCATACTAAATAGCAAAAGCTTGGTACAGTCAGTGCCCAGTATTCCCTGACCCCTGTTCTCACACCACTTGCCTACTTCCGCTTTAAACAAGGGGTCAGGTAACGCTGGGCCAACAGAGGAGAAAGTTCTAGAGTCATGCCTTCTGAATTGCCAGACGCCTTAGTAGTTTCGGTGTCACTTTTTATTATAGTGTACTTATTGCCATAAGGCGTGGATAGAAAATATAGCTGACTGTTATAACCTTTTTGGTGTTTTAATGTTGTACATATCGTAAGTTAGTGTTAATTAGATCGTAAGTTATTTGTTTTCCTATACTGGGCGATGTGGTCGCTAAGCGACAAAGCCCTTAAATAAATATAATGTGAGAATAGCTACTTACTATGTTATATATAACTATGTTATATACCAGCTATGTTAGACCCTTCAGGCTAGCTAAGCTTCCCTTGCAGGTGTCCATTAAGCTTAGGTCAGCAATTCATACTTTGATTCATTCATTCAACTCCTCTAAGAGGCAGTCTATCTCCGACCTCAGTCGATAGCGGTTGCCCAAAGATCATTTTCACGTGTTTGTTAATAAGTCTAAGTAATAAAACTTTACTTTAATTAAATAGTCTTTTTTAAAAAAAGACTAATTCCAAGGCCGTATAACATTTTGGTGGCAGCGGTGGGATCCGAAAATCTCCAGTGCCCGGCAACCGCTACGTAGACTCCGGATCCCGTAATAATAACTTTCAAACCGTGAAAATAAAAACTTCAGTGCCAAGTGCCAAAAATCTATGTTCAAGTGCTCTTAGTGAAGTGCCATCATATCTAAAAGAGGAGTGTCGCATCCAGAACCACGGTTACTCGTCTTTCTTCTTCGTCGACACGGAAGTGCCGAAACCTGCGAGAAGACCACACGACACCACTCTCCGTGCTTCGTGGCTCCGTGCTCATCTTGCATCCTACATCCTGTGAACTAGCTGGTTCACACCTCCGAAATCCGAGGTCAACCGAGATTTGAATTAAATCTTATTTCGTCGCGTCCCAGGTGCACAGGCGCACCGCCTTATCAAGTGGAATGTTCCCGCTCGCCGCTATCGCCGTCGCCCACGTGTTTTTACTGTGAGTCTTTGGTCATTGTTTAGTCTAAGCTCAATTACCAGTGTTCCTCAAACTTTTATTTTATATTTTATTGTGTCGTATTTAATTGTGATACATTAGAATTAATTCTATTTCCTATTATGAAAAAGGCACTCAAGGCCGAAGATAACAAATTAACTTTAAATATCCCTGAATCCGACAAACAAGTGAGCGATAGTGAATCTGTGAAGTCACCCCTTACATCTCCTCGTATTACTAGGCAAACGCTGGCAAACCTCACTATGTCAGAAATCAGCCTAAACATACTCTTCAAATTCGTAAAATCATACGATGGCAAACGGGAAACCCTGAATTCATTTCTAGTTAATTGCGACAATGCCTACGACCTCGCTTCTGAATCGCAGAAGCCTATTCTATTCAAATTTATTTTAAGCCAACTAGATGGAAAAGCGGAAACCGCCTGCTCCATTAAGGAGTTCACAACGTGGGAGCAACTAAAGGACTTTTTAAAGACCCAATTTAGTGAGCGAAAACACTACTCCCATCTCCTGACTGATCTGCAAGAAAGCAAACAAGATCAGTCAGAAAACGTAAGTCAATACGCATTACGCGTAGAGACCTACCTCTCACAACTGCTAACAGAGATATCCTTGTCAAATACCAAGGCCAAAGAATTACCTGGCCGTACAGCAGCCATGGAGGATCTTGCCCTCCATCATTTCCTCATGGGGTTATATCCCAGAGTCTCTAACATTGTGAGATGTAGGTCTCCTAAAAATCTCAACGAGGCTATAAATCTAGCCGTATCCGAGGAGCGGATACAACAGACGTTGTATAAGCGTCCTCAGTCGGAACACAAATCTAGTAAACCGACTAATGCCAAACCCAACTTAAATACTAATTCTAACACAAAACCGCCAAGTGTTCCTCAAAGTTCTTCCAACTCCGTGTGCCGATATTGTAAAAATCCAGGCCACGATATTAATACCTGCAAGAAACGGGAATTTAATAACCGTAAAAATATTCTAAATCCACAACAGGCATCTACTAGCCAAAATTCGAATAAACCTTCCCATCAGGTAAACTTGGTCGAAGAACCTGATGAGCCAACCCTCGTAGAAGACGACGATTCCGATTCTTTAAACGAATAAAAGTCTCGAATCAGTGTCGCACGAGACAGTATCCAAAAGTCGATACCTGTCCTTCTCCTAATTCTCCTAAATCTTCTCCTAAATCAAGGGACCACACGGGTAACCAGCCCCAAATAAGCGCCCAATCAAATTCTAAATCAAGGGACCACACGGGTAACCAGCCCCAAATAAGCGCCCAATCATCTTCTAAATCAAGGGACCACACGGGTAACCAGCCCCAAGCAAGTGCCCATTCCTCTACTAACTCTCAGACCAATCAACAGGGTAATCAGCCCCAAACCGACGGTCAGTTCAAAAATTGTAATCCAAAATCTACTATTTCTCCTAAATCTACTACCTCTACTATTTCTCCTAAATCTACTACCTCTACTATTTCTCCTAAATCTACTACCTCTACTATTTCTCCTAAATCCAACAAGATTTACGAAGTAAATCTTGATATTACCAAAAGGTTACTACCACATGTCCTACTAGAATCTCAAGTATCCCATGTTCCATTGTCCCTCCTCGTCGATTCAGGTTCTGCTATATGCTTACTAAAAGAGTCAAGTATTCCTAAAAATCAAGGACTTGTCAAGGAGTCAATAAAGCTCAAAGGCATCGACCCTGGTGACGAACCGACACCAACCGAAGGTCATTTCCAACTTAAGTTAAGGTTAGGTGAAAAACATTCAGCAACATTTAAGTTTCACGTTGTAAGAAATATCAACCTACCTTATGACGGTATAATAGGTACCGACTTCCTAACTGCCTTTGGCTGCAAAATTGATTACATTCAAGACATCCTAAAAATAGATAACTTAAATCTAAAACTTCATTTCTCTGATCCCTGCTATATCATTCCGCCTCGAACGGAAACCGTTATAGAATGTTCAGTTCGGAAAACTAACCTCACTGAAGGTCTCGTTACAGATCAACGTATTTCAAAAGATTTGTTGATATCCAACTGTATTGTCAAAGTCAAGAGCAACAACCGTGTCAATTTGACCGTTGCTAATACATCTGAAGTACCTATAACGGTTAAATCTAACTTAAATCTTAACATTTTACCCTTATCTTCTATTTCATTCCAAGTTTCTAATAATTCACAAAATTCGACTTCACGGACAAATGACGTGATTAATTCATTGAGAACTAACCATCTCAACCAGGAAGAAACTAGAGCTCTTACTGAACTCTGCTCCCAATTCTCAGACATTTTTCATTTGCCCGACGATCAACTGACCTGTACTTCCGCACTTAATCATCGGATTAAAACAATGACCGATTCGCCTATACATACAAAATCATATAGGTTCCCGGAGTGCCATAAAAAGGAAGTACAGACTCAGATTGACAAAATGCTCGATCAGGGTATCATAGAACCCTCTATCTCACCTTGGAGCTCACCGATCTGGATAGTACCAAAAAAGGTAGACTCCACAGGTCAACGCAAATGGAGAATAGTAATCGACTATCGTAAATTAAACGATGTCACTATAGGTGAAACCTACCCTATTCCGCAAATTTCTGAGATACTAGATCAACTAGGGAATAGTAAATATTTTACTACCCTAGACCTCACTTCCGGTTTCCACCAAATTCCTATATTCTCCGAAGACGCACCCAAAACAGCGTTTTCTGTACCTCAAGGGCATTATCAATTTAACCGAATGCCATTCGGACTAAAAAATGCCCCTTCCACATTTCAAAAGTTAATGAATAACTGTCTCTCTGGCCTTCAAGGCACAAGATGCTTCGTTTATTTAGATGACATCGTTCTTTATTCCTATGACTTACGGTCTCATATCAATAATCTAAAAGCCGTCTTTGAAAGACTTCGCCAATTCAACTTAAAGTTACAACCAGATAAATGCGAATTTCTACGAAAGGAAGTCGCTTATTTAGGGCACATCATAAGTGAAGATGGTGTCAAACCAAATCCTGAAAAAACTAAAGCCTTAAAGGATTTCCCAATTCCAAAATCCCCTAAGGATATTAAGTCTTTTCTAGGGTTAGTATCATATTACAGGAGGTTTATTCCTGATTTCGCCAAACTGGCAAAGCCTCTCACATCCTTACTAAAGAAAGATGTCTTATTCAATTGGCAAAATGAACAACAACTTGCCTTCGAATCTTTAAAAAATAAACTAATCTCTGCTCCAATTCTAGCGTATCCCGATTTCACTCAACCATTCCTCTTAACTTGTGACGCTTCGAATTACGCAATTTCCGCCATATTATCCCAAGGAATTATCGGGCAAGATCGCCCCATAGCGTATGCTTCCCGCACCCTAAATAAAGCAGAGTGTAATTACAGCGTCACAGAGAAAGAATGTCTAGCCATAGTCTTTGGTACTAAAGTATTTAGACCTTATATATACGGCCATAAATTTAAAATCTTAACGGATCACAAACCATTACAATGGCTATTTAATTGTAAAGACCCGGGATCTCGCCTTATCCGCTGGCGTTTAAAGCTAGAGGAATTTGAATACGACATTCAATATAAAAAGGGTAAAATTAACGTTAATGCGGACGCCCTGTCTCGATTCCCTGTCAATCCTATTAATCCTGAAACTCCCCAGGAGTCTAATCCTAATCCAGAACTAGATCCTGCTCATAATTTAGATAGTGATCTAATGGATTTACTAATATCTCCACCATCATTTAACTCTGAAGAATTCGGTCTAGATAATGTCGGCAACGACCTATCTGACTTACCTGAATTGCAGGAACTTGCATCGGATGAAACACTAACTCTTGATGCTCAACCTGAAACCTCTCCACAACCATCTACCCGTACCTGTCCAGACTTACCTGCTGATGACTACAGCACGTTTCTAAAAGCAATGTTAGATAAAGATAAATCATACAACACAGAAGTTGTAGAACACAATGAGAGTCTCTTAAAGTCCACATCTAAAGTTATCCTCATACCCACTTCAATCGATTTAGATGAATCAAATCCTTATGTGCAAGGAATATTAGACAATTTTGTAAATTATGAAGACATTGTTAATGCTGAAAAAGAATTATATTATTTCCATAGATTCACGCTTAACAATAAAATATTCTATTTCTTATTCATAAAGGTCCATCACTTTGATGAATCATCCTATACTGAAATTTTTGAAACACTGAAACATGTTAAAAATGAAGTCTTAACGATTGAAGATATAGACGAAATTGCTATATCTGATCTGAAAAACCCGTTTGAAAAACACTCTTTTATTAAAATTTATAATATCCTTACTTATCTCTTCCATAATACTAAGATCAAAATTCATGTATACCATAATAGTATTATGTATCCTACCCCCACTGAAATAAAGAAAATCTTGTATGATAATCATGACATCCCAATAGCGGGCCATCTGGGATCTACTCGCATGTATAATAGAATCAAAGAATCTTATTATTGGAAAGGCATGCGCAGTGACATAGAAGCTTATGTCAAACAATGCAAGTCTTGTCAAGAAAACAAACCTCTAAGGAAAATAAACCGCAGTCCTATGCAGATCACCAGTACTTCCACTAAACCGTTTGAACGGATCTCTTTAGACATTGTAGGCCCACTTCCTGAAGCGGGAACCGCTAAACTAAAATATATACTAACTATACAAGACGATCTAACTAAGTTCTCTTCCGCCTATCCAATACGTAGTACTACAGCTGAAGAAACTTCAGAATGTTTACTCCACTATATATCTATTTTCGGTATTCCCAAAACAATTCTCACTGACCAGGGCACCAACTTTACAGCGGACCTTTTCAAAAAGACCTGTGAATTCCTAAAGATAAAAAATCTTTGGTCTTCGCCCTATCATCCTCAAACGCAAGGCGCCCTGGAAAGAAGTCACTCTACCCTTAAAGAGTATTTAAAGGCCTATATTAATGACGAACAAACAAACTGGCCTCGTTATATCTATACAGCTATGCTTGCTTATAATACAAGTATTCACACAACCACACATTACTCACCTTACGAACTTATGTTCGGAACTAAACCATTAATTCCAAACTCTATTTACGACGGAACCCTTGGTGCAACTTACCCGGATTATGTCCGTATGCTCCAAAGCCGACTGAAATGTTCACGAGAAAAAGCATTAGATTTCATTAAGAGGTCTAAAGAAACCTCAAAAACATATTATGACACTCGCACTCGCCCAAACCAGTATAAGGTTGGCGATTATGTTTATCTCAAAAACCATTTGAGACTACGCAAGGCCCTCTCCCCTATCTGGAAAGGACCCTACAAGGTTATCAAAATAAATGGTAATAACACACTTACCTTACTTATTAATAGACGTCACGTCACCCATCACTTTGATGAAGTGAAACCAGCTGATACCGAAACAAACCTGTAAACAGGATATTATTATAGTATAAGTTAGGTTATATATACTTACTTACTACATAAAATAAAATAAGATAACTTACCTTAGTTAGATAATAACGTTAGTTATTATTTACAGTCCAGTTCGGGGTCAACCTCACCAAGACTTCATCCAGCCGATCACCACGAGCTCTGGCTTATATTTTAACTATTTAGGTAAACTTAAAATTAATAATGTACAATTGAATGTTTTGTTACCTGTAGATATCTCTCATTTCGAACCACACATAAATAATATTAAACATGCTTTAACAGAAACTAAACACTTGTGCAACCAAACCAGAATAATAGAAATCAATGTAGAATGTGACAGTATGTTACAACCACTAACAGCACGATTCCATGATATGAATAAAGAATTCCAGTCTATTTCTCATCTGATAGATAATAGAAATAAACGTGGTGCTTGGATCGGGGGAATAGGATCTGTATTAAAACAGATATTCGGTACTTTAGACGAAAATGATGCCTTAAAATATGATGAAGCCATAACATCGCTGCAAAACGATGAGAGTCGGTTGACTTCACTGATAAAAGAAAATATTTTAATCACCACTTCCGTAATTAAATGTTTTAATAACACTTTGAACAAAGTAAAACATAATGAAGCAAATCTAAATGAAGCTATCGACAACCTCTCTCTAAATATAAGAAATATCTCTAAAATTACCAATGGACTCCATATATTAACTAAGGTTAACAGGATTCTAAATACATTGGAAACATCAATACTCACCTTGTCATTCCAACTGGAAGACATAATCAATGCCATCTTATTTAGTAGCCAAAACATATTGCATCCGTCTATTATGACGCCAACGCAATTACACAGAGAGCTTGCCGATAACTACAGACATTTGCCAAGCGACCTTGAGCTGCCTGTAACCCTAGATATTAAGTCAATTCATTTAATCTTAAGTATTTCTAAGTTAGCATGTAATTATGTTAATAATAAGCTAATATTTGTATTACAAGTGCCACTGGTCAACACCAAGGAGTATATCTTGTTTCACAACATTGCTCTCCCAACTCCTCATAGTACCAAGGTACCAAATTCATTTAGCCTAATTATTCCTAGTAATAAATACATAGCAATGACCAAAGACAAATCTCACTACTGCGTTTTAAATAACCTGGAACAATGTAAAGTGATAGGACCCGGCGATTATATTTGTGACATAGAGAACGTTTACTCTACCGAAGCAAAGCTTACTTGTGAAAGTGAACTATTAGCAAAAGTGATTAGTGAAAAACCATTACAGTGCGAAACTAAAATTATATTTGGTAAATTAGACATTTGGAAACCATTACTGAATAATAGATGGATTTATATACAATCCGAACCTAATAAAATCTCAATTGATTGTCTAAATTCTAACTTGTATGAAACGACTATACTAGGAACAGGAATACTTACCATTCCTATTGGCTGTACTGGTTACTATAGAAGTACCACACTTATACCTAAATTCAATGTTTTAAATATTACTTCACCAATTAACCATGTACCAGATTTTAACCTAATCAATGACACTTGTTGTAATATTGTTAGATTAAGTAATGTACTAGATAATGTGTCCTCTGTTTATCTAAACGATATAGATCTAGACGATTTTAATAGAGAAAATAAAAATAAACTGCAGTCGATTCTTAGCGACGTCAAAGTTCTCGAACACTCCCAAGACCATCATATTATTAAATATGGAACACATTACTCTATCCTTATAATCATTCTTGTAGTTATAGTCATATTATATGTAACTTACTTAATTTTTAAGTTCTTTTGTAAATCTGGCAGCAACCGACATTTCCAAATTAAATTCAATGTCAACAAGACGCCCAATTCCCTTACTCCAGAAACCCTGACTATGACTGATAGACAGGATCCAGAACAAGAAATATCTTCCATCTCTATTGCCCCACTTAGAACTAAAGTTTAACAGAGACTTGTAAAAAAAATTCAACCCCAAGTCTCTTCTTAAAGGGGGAGGTGTTATATACCAGCTATGTTAGACCCTTCAGGCTAGCTAAGCTTCCCTTGCAGGTGTCCATTAAGCTTAGGTCAGCAATTCATACTTTGATTCATTCATTCAACTCCTCTAAGAGGCAGTCTATCTCCGACCTCAGTCGATAGCGGTTGCCCAAAGATCATTTTCACGTGTTTGTTAATAAGTCTAAGTAATAAAACTTTACTTTAATTAAATAGTCTTTTTTTAAAAAAGACTAATTCCAAGGCCGTATAACAGTACGTTGGTTTTATAAGAAACTAGCACTTCTTCTTCTTAGCGTGTCGATGACAATTAAATTGAGTCGGCCCAAAATTTGGCGACGAGTTCGGCACTTTCAGTAGCCTCCATCAACTCCTGTGATGTGCAAGTAGCAGGACAGGCTGGACACGATATCAAGTGCTCCATAGTCTGTGGGGCAAGACCACATTTACACTCCAGGGCAGAGTCGTCTATGAATCTCCACCTGAACAGGTTTTCCTTGCTTCGGCCTACCTGTGTCCGGAGTCTGTTTAGAGACTTCCAGGTTAACCATGGCAACTCGTGTCCAGGTGGAAGATTTTCGGCAAGTGGCACAAATGGGTTGGGTAAGGCAACACTATCTCGCCACAACTTAAGTCTTTCCTTAGGGCGTTCGCCAGTGAGCGGGGGTACACACTTCATGAAGCTGTTGCGGCTTTTCAGCCTTTGTGGAACTATGATGTTATTGTGCAGAGGGTGTCTAGCGTCGGAGACCATTTTGGTTCTTTCGCTAGAGCTCGCCACCGCTCTGCGAACTACTGGTGGCGCTATGCCTGCCAATGGATACAGCATCTGTACCGGGGTCGGCTTGAGGCAGCCAGTGATTATCCGGCACGTTTCATTCAGTGCTGTATCCACTAGCTTTGCATGGGCTGATCGACTCCACACGGGGCATGCAAATTCACCCGCAGAGAAGGATAGCGCCAGTCCAGTAGTCCGCATAACGTCTGGCGAAGCACCCCACTTTGATGAAACTAGTCGCTGTAAAAGACTGTTGCGGGAGTGCACCTTCTGCTTGATATTATTGCAGTTCTTGCCGAATGTAAGCGACCTGTCCAGAGTAACACCGAGATATTTTGGGAAGTTGCTGTGCTCGATAGGTACCCCATCCCAAACGATGTTGAGTTTGCGGCTCGCCTCTCTATTGCGAAGATGGAATACGCAAGACTGCGTTTTGCTCGGATTAGGTTTCAGTGAGTTAGCATGGTAGTATGTGGTTAAGTCACGAAGTGCTTCTGACAGGGACACCTCAACCTCTTCAAAGGTGGTGGCTTGGGAGGTAAGGGCAAGGTCGTCTGCATAAAGGAAGCGAGAGGTATGCGAGCTGGATGGCTGGTCGTTGGTATATATGTTAAAAAGGAGCGGTGCCAGGACGCTACCTTGAGGAAGGCCGTTTTTTTGGGCTCTCCAACGACTTTTTTCCGAGAGAAGGTGGACTTGAAATCGGCGGTTGTGGAGAAGTTCTCGGAGAATGCGGATGATATTGTGGTCGCTAATCAAGTTTTCCACCTTCCACAGCAGCCGCCTGAGGTTAACTGTATCGTAGGCAGCTGATAGGTCCACGAATACAGCACCAGTGACCATTCCCCTCTCGAAACCATCCTCAATGTGTTGAGCCACTTTAAGAGTTTGGCTACTGCACGACTTGATGGGTCTGAAACCAGCTTGCTCGGGAATTAATTTCGGATCAATGACGCCCGTAAGACGGTTCAGCAGCAGTCTCTCAAATAGTTTATACGTGTGGCATAGTAGAGAGATAGGGCGAAAGTTTTTAGGATCATCTGCTGCTTTACCTGGCTTAGGAATTGCGATAATCTTAGATTTCCTCCAGAGACGGGGTATTGAAGCTGATTTCAGACAGTTGTTGTAAAGTTGCAGCAACCACGACACGGCAACTGGGCCAAGCTGTTTTAGCTGCTCGACCGATATATCGTCGATTCCAGAGGCTTTCCCATACTTCAGGCCACTAATCGCTGTAACGATATCAGTAAGGTTGAAAGATTTACTGATATCATCACAGACACCATCAGGATTTTGTGACTTAGGGATCTTACTCGTACGGCGTGTTGGTCTGCCATTTAGGAGTAGTTGATGTGCTACCTGGTTGGCAGTGACTTGGCTAGGCGGGGCGGGTTTGGGGGACTCACCGGTCAGCTTACGAATAGTACTCCAAGCCTTTTTACTGTTGTGAGTCATGTCGATGCTAGTAACAGTATTCGTCCACCTCTCCCGTCTGTTTTCGCCTAGTTTAGATAGCAACAGTTCTCCGGCTAATGTGGTTGCCTCCGAAAAAGGATCCGATCGAAACAGTGATTCGTATCGGCTCAGTAACTCACTGGAATCTGTTGACAGCCCCGGGATGTAGGAAGTCCTGCAGCCCCTTGGGATGTGTCTTCGAGAATAAGTTGACACAATCTCGACAAACAGGTCGTAGTTTTGCGGGGTTGGCGGGACATTGAATAGGGCGTCATCAATCGACCGTGCGTACGACTCCCAATCAGCCTTGGCATAGTTGAATCGGCGCTTGAAGGGGACATTTATAGATCGAACCACAGATTCAATGCAACACATAATTGGTCTGTGCTGGGTGCGAGGAATAGGCGGACACACGCTTTTGGTGCACTGTGAGCTGATAGAAGAGCTGGCGAAGATTAGATCAGGATTGTACCCGCGTTTCCAGCGACCACTGTTAAAAGAGGCCGGTTGTTTGGCGTCATGGATTAGTGCCAAATCATTCGACTCAGCCCACTCTTCAACTGCATTTCCACTTAAATCCGTGTCGTTGTAACCCCAGGTGGTATTGCGGCTGTTAAAGTCACCGATTACAACTTTAATTGGCTGGCTACTAAAGTTCTCCGGTGGAGTGAAGTTAAATGTGGTGCCGGGTGGTTTATAAATGGAGGTGATGGAGCAATTACCAACATCTAGTGTAATAATTTCTATGCCGTTCTCGTTTGAGCATTTGGTGGAGAGTATGCTTACGCCGGGAGCAGCAAACACTGCGTTACCGTGCTTTGGGTGACAGATCTCGGCGATAAGCGTGAGTCCATCGATGTGTGGCCGGCCTTGGGTTTCATCTCGATGGGTCTCTTGAACGCAAAGAATGTCGCAGTGAGTTTTGCGGCATAAATTGGATAGGATTTCCGATTTATCTTGAGAGAACCCTTCGATGTTAATCGAGATTACGCACAAAGCCGGTGTTATTGGAGGACTTGGGATTGTCATCGTGGTGAAAGGATTAGCCAGTCAGCGTGGGGACTCGCTGACTGCCCAGGGTGCGCCGGACGTATAGTGGATCAGTGGATACGTCACTCGGGGAGGCTCCTTTCTTGCACCCCAAACTAGCACTTCGCTCGCGACATTGTCAGGAAAAATGTGATAGCTCTGCTAGTACCTATGCATGATATAAATAGAATTTATAGCCTATACCCACGAATAATGTGGTTTTCTAGCAGAGTTCTTTTTACACGACTGCCCCATTTTTAGCGTTCATGTATGTATGTATGTATGTTTGTTTGTGAGTTTCTTTATTCCACCGTAACTTCTAAACGCCAGAACCGATTTTGATGTGTGTGGTATCATTCGATTCTTTGCGTTATCCCGGGTGACATAGGCTATAGAAAAATTCAAAAAACATAATAGGGTGGCCATGGTTTAGAAATAAAACGAACTTTTAATTTGTTTTTATTGAAATATTAATGAAAAATATAATCATCGTCTAGAAATTGTTAAGTAGATTACAAAAATATACCACAGTAGTATTCAATATCTATTGTGTACTAGTAATACCACTCAACAAATGATATGTTGACATTTTAAACCCGGGATTCGATATGAATAAGTTAGATATCAATAGATTCCTTGTAATGACAGAAATAAAACTGGCTAGGTTAAAACTCCCAAATCCGTCCACGACGGCAGCTGAATGGTTTTAAAGTTTGTATGAAAAGTCAATATGCGTGAATCAATTTACTTGAAAAATGGTAAGAATATTCATTTAAAAACGAAATAATAATGTATGCATTCATAGGTTTTTCAAAAACACTCATTTAAAGGGTGGAAAAAGATATTGAGGGTTGAATTTTGTATGGAAAAGTCTTAGTGCGAGATTGAAAACACTTTAAACTCATTACTAACGCAAATTAATAAAGCTTTGCGTGTGTAATACAACAATAGATGTGTGCAAGTGCGAATTGGATCCGTTACCGATGGTTCCGTACCAGCATCTTGGTAGGTACTATACTTGAAACTGTTTGGCACTATACTTGAATGTCTGTTGATTCCTAAGAAATGAAGAAATACGTCTCCTGTATTTTGAAAATAACCCCTTATACTTAGGGTAAGTTTAGAGTTATACAGAATAGTCCACCTTTATTATGTACAACAAAATCAGTACTTAAACTCTGTGAACAAACTAGGTACATAGCAAATATAATCTTTGTAATGCAATTAATAAGAATAATTCAGGCTAGGTTTCACCCCCCCCCCATTATATAAAACAATACAAAAAAATTTCGCGCTCGCTTCGCTCGCGCATCCACCCATTTCGTGCTTCCACCATTCCTAGTCATTTCACAGACTTATCTACATGCTTCTATTCTCAATTCTGCTGGCCTGAACAAAAAAACTCAAGTCCCTCTGGACTCTAATAAGTTTTCTGCATTACATAATAATTAATAAACTGAGTTCGTCGACAAACATAATATTAAGCTTCGTGGAGCTCAAATGTTGAAATTTTACTACTTTTGAGATCCATTCAGGCATGGTTATTCCAGTCTAACTAGATGCAGCTGAAAACTGGTATTTTACATGGAACCGCTGCCTTTTTGTCCTCTTCCCTCCTGATAGCAATATCTTTGGCCCCTCCCCCGCCCTCTTAACCCAAAACCAATAAAAATCATACAAAAATTTTCGCGCTCGCTACGCTCGCGCATCCATCTTGTACTTTCTCCGATCTGTCCTGCTTAATACGTTCATCTACTTCTATTTTCATTTCTGTTTCTAAATTCAGGGAAAATTTAACAACGCTTTATCCCTTTATCCCCCTATATAAGTCTCATTGGGTAGGACTTCATTAAGAATTTTATTAAAATCAAACGACGCAAACAATGATTATGTTGGCCCGTGATAGTGAACAAGCTGCAAACGGTAAAATTGAACAGAAGCATAGTAAATCTAGACGCGTGAAACAGTTACGTTTTAGATCCATGTTAGCTAATCCCTTGATAAACAGTCTCTCCAATAACTAAACCACTTAAGATCTCAAAGTTAGTATCCACGAAAAAGAAACGATTTACATACATACATAAACTCACGCCCTTTTCCCATAGGGGTAGGCAGAAACTACAGAACGCCACCCGCTACGATCCTTACATCATATTCCTTTTGCCTCGTCCACATTATCATTCATACATATCTGTCCATACACGCACGCCGGTTACGAGTACTACGCACCTCTCCTTTCTGAAGAACGGCACCAATAAGATCAGTGTATGTCTTTCTTGGGCGTCCCGGCGTTGCCATTTACATCTGCCTTGTAAATACCTTTTGCTAATCGACTTTCACTCATCCTCTCCACATGACCGGACCACGATCCGATTGAAACGATTTAGTTTTCATTATCTTTACCGCGACATTGTTTTCCTGAAAAATAAAGCAGTATAATGAAGGCATATTGTCTATGCGTCAAAATACCGGTTTATCACTAAAAATTACTAAATAAAAAACAAATAATTTGAAAAATTAAAAACACGCCTGCCATGTTTAAAAGTGAACTAAAAAGTCAAAAATAAGTCGAACGATTTCAGTGATGAAATGAAAACAAGGTCCCGTAATTGTATCCGAAAATGGAAAACTGAAAACTCAAATTTTAATTGCAGTCGGGGGACAGTTCGGTGGAACATTTCATTACAGGTCCCCCGACTGCAATTAAAATTTCAGTTTTCAGTTTTCCATTTTCGGATACAATTACGGGACCTTGTTTTCATTTCATCACTGAAATCGTTCGACTTATTTTTGACTTTTTAGTTCACTTTTAAACATGGCAGGCGTGTTTTTAATTTTTCAAATTATTTGTTTTTTTTATAATTGGATTATTAGCCATAAAAAATAGCATACCCCTACATACAAACCTAGAAACAATTTAACATCTTTATAAAATCAGTTTAGAAGTACCTATAGATACAAATAATTTATACACAGACTCTTCACAAAGCTGTCAACCAAGCATTCTGTTCATCAAACTAAGTTACACTGCGCAAAAATTATTGTTGGGAAACACTAGGCCGAAACCGAAATTGTGACCAAAACTAGGCTGAATCTTCGGTTGGTCACTAATTTGCGTAAAATTCGGTCTCTAGCTAGATATCTTAAAGTGGTGTGTATGTTTGTTTTAGACACAATAAACGAACTCTTATAAAACCTGTCTAAAAACGACCAAATCGTTTCACCCGTTTAAGAGCTACGATGCCCACGGCCACACACGTAGTGGACAAACTTATCACACCCCTCTTTTTGCGGCGGGGGTTAACAAAGGCCAAAAACCGCATTAAAACATCGTGGCCACTCAGGTCAACACGTATAAATCATTTATTTTGCAGATTAACAATTATAAGTTTATTTAAGTGATGATTCGATTGTATTAGGGTCGTATTTGTGTTCCTAAGCTAAGGACCCCGGGAGTAAACTAATATTGGTTTAAAACCACTGCTGTTTGCTGTAGATATAACTGCTGAATGTATAGATAGATTTGTGTTTAACTGTATCTATAGTACTTATAGGATAAATACTCATGAATCGTCAGAAGTGCAGGTGTAACCTACATTGTGCCAGCCATGTTTCCGGCGGTATTTTTCCAGTAGCAGTCCGGAGTTTGGATCTGTGCCTATTATTTTGATGGTTGTTCAAGATCAATTGGCTTGCTAAGGACTTATTCAATTCGAAAGTGACGAAATGCTAGTTTGATACACCTCTGCTGACCCTTCGGGGAAGTATAGATGTGATGTTGTGTCATGGTTTAATGATGTTTTAAATATTTTGGCAGCCAAATAAAATTATAGTTTTCATCTGATTAGACTGGAAGCCGACCCTGGCATATCATGTAGTTGGAAAAAGGTAAAACAAATGATAATATCAAGTCTAAAAAGGAGGCCTTAACCTTTTAAAAACCGACCTAATTATGTACAACAAACAAAAAAAAAACACAGCCCACATAATGTTCTGCGTTTGAAATTCAAAAACAGCAAAAACAAAAATACAATTCGTCTTCTTTTTTTTTTCTGTAGAAAAAGAAAAAACATGATTTATCAGCCTGTTCCCTGAGGGCTGCTTGTAATTTTACGAGCATTAAATAAAAGGGATGAGTCTCAAGCGGAAAAATGTAATGACCTGAATTGGCTCACCGACCACAGAGTTGTACAGTCGAATGCATACGTAACTTTTCAATGAAAATTGCATTGTGGGCATTTTGATGAGCGTTAAATTATTGGTTTTGACTGTACCTACGTGTTAAGCTCATTATTTATGGGATTTAATTTTAATTAAAGAGGGCGGTAACTATGTGTAAGAGAGATTAAAATTACTATACAGCTGGCCTGTGGTCACTTTTACAGATGCAGTACAGACAACAAAATAATAAGCCGGTCTATACATTTGGTATGTTTTGAACTTTTATGGCACAGCTTATAGTTTTTATCGCTATTACTATACCTACCTATTGGTTCCTAAATCCAACACCCATTGTTTGAATGAATGTTGAATGTAAAATACCCTGAATGAAGTCGAAAGGCATTTGTTCTCCCTGTCAATGCGATCATTTTTTGGTTCTGATCATACCTAAAGTTCCCAATTTTTCCAAATTTTAAGAGCAAATAGACGCGACCAGTCTTGAAATTCAAATCTTTCTCGTGTCATACGCCCGCTTGACAAATCGCATTCGTGGGTCAAAATCGATAATGTTCGGAATCAAATTTTTGTATGAAATGTTTCTCTATCTTCGTTCTTAAGTATTTTAAATCTCTTTGTAATAGAACTCCTACCTCCTACCTCAAATCCATCCAAAGGTTGTCTTGAAAATATAACTTCTACCCACTTGTTGTGTCACCCGTTTCATCATCAATGTCTTTCGGCTGAAATGACTCATCATTTCAGTCTTAAAATCTCCACTGCTGGACATAAGCCTCCCCCAAGTGTCGCCACATTGACCGGTCCCGTGCGTCTTACATTCAGCGGATACCCACAACCTTCACTGTCACCCTATTTGTAAGTTCTATATTGTAATATCAGCTGTAATATGTATGATGTGCATACTATAGTAGTTTATGCGACTGTGCATAATGAAGGGCATTACAACACAAGTGTGGGTTTAAGAAACGAGCCGAAGGCGAGTTTCTTAATAGCATCACACGAGTGTTGTAATGCCTAATTATGTATAGTTGCATACACTAATAAATTTATCTACCCGAATATCATAAGGGCTCTATGATGGGCTCAGGAACCATAGGGAAATGACCAGCATTGTTACCAGTGTAATGTAATAAAAAATAAACAGGTTATTAGTTGCATTCGTCGCTGCATTTACGATATCTGACGGAGTGTTCATGTTAATTCTGAGTCACTATCACTCATTTTCGACAGAATTATAGAACTTATCAGAAAATTTGTCTACTCAATGAAAGGGAATAAAAAGCTAACGAACAAATGACAGCTCGAAATGGCGGCGTTTCGGATATCTGTAATTTTTTTTTAAATCATAGGCAAACGAACAAAGTCACTATTCTTGTGTCACTCGAGATCAAAATGTCGTGCGATTTATAATTAAAATCATACTGAATTGGGGTTTCGTATCGATAGGTATCTGTTTTAGTGTAGATACTAGAATAGCACACTCACTTGAATTTGACACCTGTTCCAAATTTAAACTCATAACCTACTGTTTTCAGTAGGTTATGAGCTCATTACAGTTCTGTTAATTTCTGCTGGTTGGTAATGCTGGTCATTGCCTATGGTTTTTGAACGCATTAGAGAGGTTTTATGATATTTGGGTAGATAAAAGAGTATTCCATCTAAGTATTTATGTTGTCGAGTGAGCAATAGTCAGTTGACCCTTTTTTTTTGGTCAGTGGGAAATCATCAAATGAATCCTCTCGCTCTGGGCAGAGCGGTAGGGAGTGTCAGACTTCTACTGACTAAAAACCACCCGTGTTCGTTTTTAGCCCTTTGTATCGAGGTCGCGGTATCTCTTTCGAACAACCCGCAGCGCCAGTTGACCCTTGCTGACATAATATTACACTTTTGTTCGTCTCGTAAGTTTATTTAAAGGTCTTTGACTTTATTTTGATGTATTGATAGGTAAGTATTTACACAGTCTTGAAAGCATCTATAAATAGAGTCACTTAACATGTGTCCAAAATATATAATATTTCAAAGACATTTTTTTGTGTGAAGATCATTTATTTATCACAAAAGACCTTTTCAGCATATTATTATTATTTTTGACAACTTTAACGGGTCACTACAAAAATATATTTCTAAAAGAAAAGTCAAGAAGGTGTACTACGTTATTCATATTTTTTACACTAAATAATTCAGTATTTTTTCTAAAAAAATAAAAAACACTTTTCTTTTACACTTCGTCACGCCAGCCCTACTCTAAAAGATAAATAAAAAGAACATAGACCACTCTCGACCTGATTGCCTCTAAGCTAAATGAGGAATCGTAAAACTTTATCTGAGACTGCGAGTCAAAGTAAAAATTCGGGACGATTCTGTATTGACAGACAGGTAGGTAGGTAGTTACTTATTTATGGTTCTGAGTATACCTGCCTACCAAGGAATTGATATTTTAAAAGAAACAGTTTTGACTATTATTTTAGAAATCAGAACTATTTTGAGGTCGTCTTCGGCAGTCTAACTGGATGCAGCTGTACTTTACATGTAGCGACTGCCTATTTGACCTCCACAAACCAGTTTTTTTAGTATCAGTAATATGAAACTCTTAGTAAGACTGGTTGACTTTAGACCACTGACTACCTGTGACAACTGTCAAAGACCCACCTAAAGAGCAACCTAAGCAAGCGCGGCTTAACTTGAAGATGGATCATAGTGGCTGTTACTATCGAGACACGAACTCCTAACATGGTGACCTAAATCAGGCCATGACGACAGATTCAATAAAACAACGCATGGTTTAATTTAACATTTTATTCTTCTTCTTAGCGTATCGGAGACAATTTTATTCAAATTGAGTCGACCCAAAATCTGGCGCCCAGTTTGTCACTTCAAGGTTCCGTACCTCAAAAGGATAAAAAAGATAAATAGGATCACTTTTGTTATAACAGATAGATAACAGGAGGTATCAAGCTGAAAGTCATATCAAATTCAGGGCTACTGTCGCAAAATTTTGGTACGAAGCAACGTCTTATAGCACAGATAACTGGAAAATAAAATTGCGAAAAGCATAAATTTTTAGTTAGGTACATCATATAAAGAAATTGTACGGAACCCTCGGTGCGCGAGTCCGACTCTTACTGGTCGGTTTTTTATACGAATTGTAATATAGATAGTTGAAATTCAAACACAGCTAACATTTTGAGTCGTCCATTTAGCTGTTGCTTAGTCTTAGTTCAAACGGTCACCAGTAACGGCATACCGTCTAACTATTCACATACCAAGCGACGTCGGCCATGGAATATTGAGATCACAGTTCAAACACTGACCTCGGAACATTGTAGTAACGGCCCGGTAACTATTGTTGCGATCACCGGTATATGGAATGGTAGATGTTTAGTTGGTATATTCGTATGGTACGTTGTCGCTCGATTTATTGTCGGACCTACGTTTTCCCCCATATATAAATACTAATGCTGTAACATGAAAATATTGTAAAACTAAACCATTTTATATAGAGCCAAATGGCTTGGCACGCGACGATGGCAAAAGACCGGACGGCATGTCGTTGTTTCCTTGGAAGATGGGTAGGCCTTTAGTATGGGACGCAACTTGCGTCGATACTCTTGCGCCATCGCATCTTCCAAGCTCTTCGTGTTGTGCTGGCGCTGCCGCTGCGGCTGCGGAGAACCTCAAGCGGCGTAAATATAGTAACCTTTGTGGAAACTATATTTTCGAGCCGTTTGGGGTTGAAACTTTAGGGCCGTGGGGTCCTAGTGCACACAGCCTTTTTAAGGATATTTCAAAACGCCTTGTTGACGCTTCCTCCGACCCAAGGGCTGGCTTTTTCTTTGGCCAGAGGATAAGTGTTGCCATACAACGCGGCAACGCTGCCAGTCTCTTGGGTACTTTACCTGCTGACAGCGTTGAAGAGGAGTTTTTCGATGCCCTTTTATAGTTAGTTTGTTTTTAGGTTAGTTTAGTTCATATATTTAGTATAGTCTTTTATTACAATAAATAATATAATCTTCTGAAACATTAAAAAAAAAATATAAGAGTAACCATGGAGTTTCTTGCCGGTTCTTTTATATAATTATGAAACTACCAACCCGAACCGTGCAACTTTTGTCGACGTTATAAAAGTGGTGCAGAACTATGTGAAATAAAATATTTTGATTTTGTTTGCCTAACCACATGGTCAAAATTCAGTTAAATAGTGACTTAAGACTAATCATTGAATACGTCAATCATCCTTGATGACTATTGACTATTATCAAGAGGTCCTGCCCAACGCTTCTTGTGGCGTATCGCCTAGTCTCCGAGGTCGAAGACTTAAGGAAATAGAATCATCCTAGCCTTTTCCCAACTATGTTGGGGTTGACTTCCCGAATGCAGCTGAATACCAGTATTTTATATGGAGTGACTGCCTATCTGACCTCCACAACCCAGTTAGTACTGGGTAATACGATACCCGTTGATAAGACTTGTTGTCAGACTCGGACCACTGACTAACTGTTATGACTGTCCAGGGACCAACAGTGTATCGTCCTTTCCGAGGCACAGAAGAAACTCGATATGTAACAGGCGGTCACCCATCCACGAATCAAATAAGACAAGAAAATAGAAAACAAGATTGAAAATGTCAAATTAGTAGACCAACAAAACCAATTTTCACTGCAGAATTCCGATGCTACCCGTCCCCAAACGATGCAATGAAACATCGTTGAAAACCGAGCAAAAAATTCCGACTACCGAACTACCTACATAGTTGTTTGTAGCCAATAGTTCCGAAAAATTGAGCCAAAACTCTAGGGGACGCCGAATGCGACATGTATCGGTTTCCTGGTGTGAATTGACACCAGTTCTCACTTTGCTGTATCAATGGACCTCAATGACTGTTGGAAATTGTTTGTGTGTGACCGACCCGTGTTTTGAATAGACGTTTATTTTTTTAAAGATACGTGGCGTATTCCTGTAACGAAGGTGTATTCAGTCTTTTTTTGGGTTTGGTTTTATTTTTGTTATGATGGTGCAACTCTGGTGACATTCGGGTAAATACCAATGTGAGCCACAAAAAGATAAATCTTTATAGATTCGTCTTATTTGTTTGTCTGTTTGTCCGTTCGTATGTACCTACAATAATTTAACACCGAGGCTGTTGTTCGTTCGACTTCGACTCTCACGTTAGTGAGGCAAATATAAGTCTGAAATCGCCGATCTCCTTTGACCAACAGAAAATACGTCAGTGACGATGCAGAAGTGTCATACGGCGTACCTCAGGGTAGTGTTTTGGGACCCACACTTTTTTTGTTATATATTAACGACCTCTGCAATATGAAAATTAATAACGCCAAAGTTTTTTCTTACGCAGATGACACGGCTATCGTTTTCTCGGGGAGTTCCTGGGATGACGTACAGCAAAGTGCGTCAGGGGGTATGGCCCAAATTTCTAAATGGCTAAATAATAATCTGTTAACGCTGAACACCTCGAAAACTAATTATATATGCTTTAGTATATGTAATCGCACACAGCCAAATAGGGACCTCATAATTAAAGTTCACAAATGTGGTGACACTCAAAACAAAACTTGTGACTGTGTAACCATCAATAAGGTAACCCAAACTAAATATTTAGGTATCATGCTTGACCAGAGATTATCCTGGTACCCTCATCTGGAGCAGGTCACAAATAGGATTCGCAAACTGAGCTGGATTTTTAAGACGCTGAGATATGTTGTTCCAAAAAATGCTACTGATACCGGAGACCCATTTAGAAATCTATTAAAAGATATTTATATCGCTTTGGTGCAGTCTGTTTTGGTGTACTGCATCCCAATTTGGGGAGGAGCAGCTAAATCCAAATTTATTGCTGTGGAGCGAGTGCAACGAGCCCTAATAAAAATTATGTTCTTTAAAAGAATCAGATTTCCCACCGAGAGACTTTATCAGTTAAGTGATTTGCTTTCGGTGAGAAAACTCTACATAATTCAAACTTTTTTGAAAAAACACAAAGGGCTGTCTTATGATACCGCTATCTTATCAAAAAGAAGGAAAGACATTATAGCACCGATTCCACAAACAAAAACCAGGTTTTGTAGCAGGCAATACGAGAAACGGTCATCTCAAGTCTATAATAAAATTAATAAAGAAATATATGTTTACACCAAACCATTCTTTGAATGTAAAAAACTTGTAATACAATAGATAAAACCACTATCATATGAGGACACTGAGGCTCTCCTGCAGCACACATCATAACTCACTCATCCACGCACACACACTCACATGCACATTTTTACAATTACACACATACAACTCACACACACACACATCCTACACAAACATACATCCCACAACACATTGCATATTTTCATCTCACAATATTACATACACAAAACGCACACTAAGTTATTTTTATTTTTAATCTACTTTCCTAAAATTGTATAAATTATAATTATAAATAGTAAACACTGGCATTTCTTGTGTACATTATGTAAATTTAAGTTACGGAAGAGGGAAGTGTCCTAGTACAGGCATTTACTTGCATAAAAGGACACTTTTATCACTAGTATGTAGTACAAACTTGGTAAAGAAAATAAACTATTTGTATTTGTAAACTATTTGTATTTGTAAAAGTGATCAATGCCTATGCCTATTCTATGGTTTTGAAATGGGACAACGACAGGGTGATGTGTCCATTTTGTATTTGCAGGCTTCTATGAACAATCAAGAATATAATGTTCAAACTCCTGAGACTCAAGCCTCCTTTGAGAGGGCAGTGATACATTACGAAGGCCCAGTGCGGGTTTAATTACAATCTCCACCCACGGACTGAGGATGTCTCAGATCTCAAGCGCGTATGCGGCATCTCTCGTTACAGACAATGGCCGCCATCTTGGTCCACGTGCTCTCAAAGACGACCTTATGAGTATGACTGCGTCAGAGAGCGAAGTTTGGGGAACAGAATTTTGGTTGCTCTTTTGATTTTGGTAACGCTTCAGTTTTGTCATGATATTTATTAGCGTTTTAAAAGCAATGGTGATGAAAAATCGGCCATCTGCGAGTCGTACTAGAAGTAACTTTAGGTTTTTATTTATTTTTAATATTATTTGTTGTTATAGGCGGTAAGAGAAAGTCATGCCACATATCTCAAGCATATACCCTAAGAAGTGGCAAAATATTCATAATTATCTCTATTTACATAATTATTATCTTCAATAATTATTTATCTTCAACTCCTGAAAATAATGACCAGAACGAAAGGAATGATCTCACTACATTATTCGCAACTCATTCATGACACAAATAAATTATACAAAGTGCAGAGCGCTCATTCCGTTGTAGACCACAAATACTTGATGACGTATTCGTACTTACATTGAGTTGAGTTTAGAACGCTTGACTCAAACATAGTTTAAACATGTTTACAACATGTGTGAACAGTTGTGAGTACTAACATGTTATAGCGACTTTGATAAGTGATTTTCTCCTAATCTCTTGGTTGTAATTTTATGTAGTTACCAAAATACATGCCTTTTTTTTTTTTTTTGGTGGGTGGAAAATCATCGAATGACCCCCCCCGCTCTTGGGCAGAGCGAAGGGGAGTGTCAGACTTCTACTGACATCAAGATCTCTCTGAAGCCTCGCACAATCACTCAGGTCCGATAACCTACAGTATATTTTTAAATCATCGGCGTATGCTAAACAATTACAATTTATTAAATCTAAAAGGTCATTTAAAAATACCAAAAAGAGCCTTCCGCGCCTTCCGCGGCGGCTGGGACGTTGAGAGGATCGCTCCCTCTCTCGTTCCGCCACCTCCTTCGCTAGCATCACTGCTTCGCAGAAGGAGGCGACGGCGTCCCATTCCTCCTCGCCCCGGACCATGGCTTGCACCAGGGCCGGACGCGAGAGGTCACCGCCGCCGATCGCCGCTACGAGAACACGGCGGGGCTCCGCCCAGGCAGGGCACACCTCCACAGTGTGCTCCACCGTGTCCTCCGGTCGATCCTCGCAGTGGAAGCATCCGGGCGTTTCCTCCCGCCTGATTCGGTGCAGGTACCTCCCGAAACATCCGTGTCCGGTGAGGACCTGCGTCAGACGGAAGGTGAGGGCGCCGTGGCTCCTCTCTAGCCACTCCTCAAAGAGGGGACTTACCGCCGCTATCGTGGCGTGCCCTGCACGGGGTTGCGACAGTCGCTGTCTCCATGCCGCCATGAGATCGCAACGGAGGTCTGTCCGCCGCGCAGCAATGTGCCGCGGCAGCAGACTGACCCCCCGGTGTAGCGCCTCCGCGCGCCACTCATGTAGGCGCGCGAGGACTATCGCCTCCAGATCCCACGGCGGCAATCCGGCAAGGAGATTCGCCGCCTCGCGGGAGATCGTGCGGTACCCGCGGACTAGCCTTACGGCCATGACCTTTTGGGGCGCGTTCAGGTAGTGGACGGCCCGCTTCTTCACGGCACGCGCCCACACCGGGGCCCCGTAAAGGGCCATGGACCGCACGATCCCCGCATAGAGCCTACGGCAGGAGGCGTTTGGCCCCCCCAGATTGGGCAGGAGCCACCTAAAGGCAGCCGCGGCCCGCTCCAGTCTGGGAGCCAAACGTCGGAAGTGCTCCACGAAGTTCCACCGGCTGTCGAGGACGAGTCCGAGGTACTTTAAAGTACACTCGACACCGATGGAAACCCCTCCCACCGATAGCTGGGATCCCGACGGTGGCACATTCCCACGCCCATGGAAGCACATGGCCTCGGACTTGTGAAGTGCCACCTCGAGACCCAACTGCCGGATCCTCTCCACGACTGTTTCAACCCCGCGTGTCATATTCGCGGCCGCCGCCTCGTGCGATTCCCCCCGTGCCAGCACCAACGTATCGTCCGCGTAGCAGACGACGCTGACGCCGTCAGGGAGGACGGCACGCAGCACCCAGTCGTAACCGATGTTCCACAGGGGCGGCCCCAGAACCGAACCCTGTGGAACACCGCACGACATCTCTCGCCGGTTCCATTCTCCGTTTTGACCAGGGTAGATTACCGTCCTGTCGGACAGGTAGTCCCCGACTACACGACGAAGGTAGGCTGGCACCCGGTGATACCGGAGTGCCTCCCTGATGCAGCTCCAGGGCATGGTGTTGAAGGCGTTGGCGATGTCGAGAGACACTGCCAAGACCACACCGCCCCGAGAGACCGCATCCCCCGTCGTGAGGGCTCTCACGCGCATGACGGCGTCCACCGTCGAGCGCCTCTTGCGGAAGCCGAACTGCTGATCCGCAAGATCCGGACCCATTCCCTCAAGGTGCTCGGCGAGGCGGTTTGCAATTACTCTTTCAAAGAGCTTGCCCACCTCGTCGAGCAGCACAATGGGCCGGTATGCAGACGGCGAGTCCGCACCAAAATACATGCCTTGATATTGTTTCACTCACTTTGAGTGAAACAATATCAAGGCATGTATTGATCTATGAAACATGTTTTAGACACGTCATCAAACTTTTACATCCAATTCTTGTTGTACCAAGTCTATTTCTGAAAGTCGAACGTTAGATGTAGAAAATAAACTACACGAATTATATCTTGGATCTTTGTTTCCCGGCCGTCAGAAAAAAAAGAAGCCAGTTGGCAACCAATTATTTTTTTCCGAGAAAACTATAAAGATATCCTCTACCAGGTGTAACATATATGTTAGACTGTTGATACAGGCCCGTGAGAAAACATAGCGTGTATGTACCAGCTACTTTAGGGCCTGTAAATTGTAGCAGGCGATTGAGGAAAATGGTCCAGTTAAGGCTCTCACACTTGAGTGCCCTTAGCCGTACATTGGGCGATATTTTACCGAATTTTTTGGGCACGAAATTAATGAAGAGGGAATTTTATGAAAAGATTTTTTTTTGTATTAGCTGGGTGCATTGGCTTTGAAATAGCCTTCGGGTGTATACTTTAGTGCACGTTCATGGCGCTTTGAGCAATCATGGGATCAAGGTCTGCTAATTAAATCATGGCATAAATACCAATCTTTTACATATTGGTTTACCTACTTATAATCCCATACTTGTGTCTACAGTCAACTTAGTACAAATTATTTTATGTAATTAATAAGAATTTAAACGAAGTAACAATCGTCAAAGAAGACTAAGAATTCTAACTTTTCACAGTTCTCGTCATCATCATCATCAGCCTATAATATTCCCACTACCTGTGTGCAAAATTTCATTCAAATCCGTTCTGTAGTTTTTGCGTGAAAGAACAACAAACAATATATATCTGACATCCATACATCCTTACAAACTATTGTATTTTATCATTTTAGTAGGATGACGCATGTGTTTCTCGAACTGCTAGTTGATAAGGCTAAATATTAATATTTTACATGAAGCGCCTGGCGTCTGACCTAAACCATTGTCCACAACCCAATTATAGCGCAATAACGGCATTCTAGACGTTAGGTCAGAGGCAATTTAGTTGCATTCTCATCCCAATCCATATTACATTATGTTACAAATTCGTTTAACTTACCTACATAAAGTGGGTTCTTCACCAACTCGACACAAGAAACTGAACACACGTGTCCAGTTGGTGAAACTCAAAATTAGTATCACTTATTATTTCGTCATCTGGACTTATGGATTCCGCTTAAGCACTATTATTGTACATGAAGTTTAAATAGAAAATTCTGGACTAACTAAAAACCAAAGCATATTTCTATTAGACCATTACCATTAAAAGAAGCCAAACTCACAGTCACAAGGCATAATTACTTCTGAAAGTACTGTACTTGCCCATTACCAAGCCTAGATCTCTGTGGAGTAGAATGGGCAAGCAACTCCACGGACACTCTTTTCTGGACTATAACTTTTTCAGTTTCAAATTGCATGTACTAATGGTCTAATTGAACTAAATGGTTTGACTATAAAAAAATCTCCTTGTATAATTGAAGGTTCTGACACTTTAAGCAAGTAGATTCTTCAATTTGTCCATAAGTATATTTTGTTTATCGTCGTCATCATCAAGCATTCTAAGGTCGTCTTTCATTTTTCTTCAATTTCTACAACCGTCTATTATTTCTATAAAAGACTGCCATAAATATTCCTAAGACAGCAATAAAGTCCCTTCTCAATATTTTCGTCATGTAACATCTCCTATACATTATTCGGGACATTATGTAGGCCGGCCCCAAACGCTATATACATACAAAAACTACGAACTTTAATTGCTTTCTCAGATATATTGTAGGGGCGAGCAAATTGATCTACATTATAAAAAGTTTGCGGTCCTCCTTACATGTTCGGTCGGTCGGTTTTGGGCTCGGCTATGTTGAAAGTGGTAGCGAGCGCGATTTCAGCAATATCACACTATACGATCAATCTGTCATCACTGACGGGACTATAAATTGTAGCCAATAAGCCTGATATATTGATGGAGGATCGATCGGAAACCTCGTGAAACTGAAAACTGAGAAGGATAAGCAAAGCAAGTATCTTGACTTGGCTCGCGAGGTTGTCAACACGTAGGGTGTGAACTCAGCGATCATGTTGCCGATAGTCGTATCCACCAATAGCTACATTGCCAAGAGCCTCGATCAATACCTCAAGAGGCTCTCGTTAGGCAGATAGATCAAGGGCTTGATACAGAAAGCGGTACTCCTGGATACGGCTTGTATTGTTAGGAGGTTTCTTTCTCTAGAGCCCTGAAGGATGCCGGTGGGCTACAATTTAAGTAGTTTCAATTTTATTTGAGGTGTCTTATAGATGCAGATTCTGTCTAATTTTGATTTGATCGATTGAACGTAAAAACATTTTCTTCAGGATAAAAAGTACCAAAATTTCAGGATGATTAGATCAGTGGTTTAGGTGTGAAAAGGTAACAATCAAAAAACTTTTAGTCACCCGCTCCACTACGCGCTACCGCTTACTATATAGCATTGGTTTTAATGTGTGGCCTATTGGATAGCAGCCAAGTTGTGCTTGTCATATATCACCACGCTATTGTGTTAGGCCGTGGGCATGAACAGAGAAGTAGGTTGCTGTGTATGAGAAGGTGTTGATTAAGTTAGTAAGTAGTACAGGCTTGTTTCTTGTTGTATTACAAAGAGGTAGTGAATAATAAACTCCCAGTTTGTTATTTACAACTTTAGAAATTCTTGATAATACTTAAAAGTTAGTCGTAATTAACCTAGATAGACTCATTTGTTCTGTAATCACAAGCGTTACGAATCCTTATGGTTTTAGTAAAAGGATACGCATAATATCTTGACTAGTAGAGAATGCTTTGTGGCATTAAGTCTAAATATTGCTTACCTAATTAGCGCTAATGGAATTGACATCAGCGTTTGAATTTTAAGTAGATGCTGTAAATAATATATTGTGATTGCCGTTATTGTTATTTATTTCAATGTACCACTATATTGATTAACTACTGATATTTCAATTCATTTATTTATTTAAACTAGCTTTTGCCAGCGGCTTCGCCCGCGTGAAAATGACGATTTTCCATTCAAACTTTCATCCCCTATTTAACTCCCTTAGGGTTGAATTTCGAAAAAATCCTTCCTTATTCCTTGTCTACATTATAAAGGAAACCTCTGTGCAAAATTTCAGCTTTCTAGGTCCAAGGGTTTGGGCTGGGCGTTGATGAGTCAGTCAGTAAAGCTATTACGAGATTGTTGTTAAAATTGTCAGTTCAGTGCTATAATGCATAGTTAAACCCAATTTATTCAAATAAATAAAAATTGAAGTGTTTGGGAAGCAATATTTATACAAAAATTTAACGCAGACAACAGCGGGGATCAGCTAGCCGAACATAAAACTAGAACAAGAACGTCTCGATATCAATACTTACTGATGTATCTGTTTATGTCCGCAACTAGTCCGGAATATGTCCGTACCACTCAGACAGATCCTTTAATCAAGCTATCAGCGAATCCACTGATAAATCTCTCATGTAACCCGATACACTATAACCAACTAATCTTATAAGTCAACCCGCGAATCGACAACATAACAAATCGGGGGTCAAATAAATTCTCAGACAACGTTGCCTTAGACAACAAGGAAAACATCGTGAGGAAACTACTGTCCGAAATACGAAATAGCCAACACGCAGTAAGCAATGTTCCCTTTTCTGTATGAGTAGGCATTTTACCTTTAGGATTTTTGTGTGAAGACATGGTCTTAAGGTAAAATGGGGCTTGTAATTTATTTGATCGTCAATGCTCTCAAAATGGTGAAGGAAAATGCCTGAAGAAACTGGTATGCCCTCATCATCTTCCTTCGGTAAATATTGTGAGGAAACCAGAATGTCTGAGTGATATTTCTCAATGGCATGTAAAGCCAAGTCAGAGGCCTAGGGGCGGCATAAAATACTTTCTCTATTTTTTATTTTTTTTTGGGTGTGGGAAATCTTCAAATGACTACTCCTGCTCTGGGTAGAGCGGTAGCGAGTGTCAGACTTCAAGTGACTAAAAACCACCCATGTTCCTTCTTAGTCCTTTGTGTTGAGGCTGCGGTATCTCTTTCGAACAACCCGCAGCCCCGACGGGGCATAAAATACTCTGACAAGGTTAAGATTATCTTCCTAGACTTTCCAATATGTTGGGGTCTATGTTACCAATTGAGTACCAGTATTTTACATGGGGCGACTGTTAAAGGTCACATTAAGAAAAAGTCATCGCCGCCCACACATATTATATTATTTGCTACACCAAAAGTAATCTAGCAGTAATTCATACGAAAACCGCAACACTGCTTGCTGGTTGGCAGAAATAAATTCGACGGCACGGTTGGCGCAGTGGCTAAGCGATTGGACTGCTGCGCTGCTTGTCGCGGGTTCGATCCCCGCACGGAACAAATATTTGTATGGCCTACAGATAGTTGTTTCGGGTCTGGGTATTTGTGTATGTGACTTTGTATGTTTGTGAACGCACCCGCGATACAGGAGAAATTCCTAGTAAGGGGCAACGTTTAAAAAAAAAAAAAAAAACCAGCCACCCCCTGCGTGGCTGGCAAATAAATGAACCACGCAGCTCACGTGGCAAAACCTCTCCTACACCTAGGTCGAAAACATCAGAGTGTAAATAAACCCTTAATAAAGCCGTCAATCAAGCGTTATGTACATCCACATGTACATCAAACTAAGTACCCCTACAAAAACTAACGCTGGGTAACGTTTTTTTTTTGGGGTGAAAAAACTCATTTTCCGGTAGAACTAATCTAAAAACATTGAGCTAGTCAATACTTTGAAATAGTAAACAGGTCATGTAGGTAATTTAAGTAAAGTTATATCCTGAAAACTAGTATTTAAAACTTTACTTTTACACCATTTATATGTCATCATCATCATCTGTCTTGTCTTTTCCCAACTGTGTTGGGGTCGGTTTCCAATCTAAACAGATACAGCAGAATACCAGTATTTTAGTTCCCGTTAGTACTGGATAATACGGTACCCTTTGGTAAGACTAGTTGACAGACTTTCGGACCATGCAGTACCTGTTATAGTCCGGTCAATTTAGACATAAAAGTTGTAGTCAAATAACAATAACTCCCACAGAGCCAAATATTGGTGGAGAACTGGGGTATACCATTACAAACAAAGTCTTAAAAATTCCCATCGATCCTATGTGTGCTACAAAAGTTATTCGGGGTCAAAGGTCAAAATTTGAGGATTTTTGAATTTTTCTCGAAAACTGTAAGTTTTATCAAAAAAAAACCACAAGCCAAAGTTGTAGATCTTAAAATTCTCTACAAAAATGTTCTCCATTATTATTTTCTAAGAGTTAGCATTCCTGAGATATCGCGATTCTAAGAGTCCGCGGAATGTCGGTACGTAAGGGGTGATCACCCATCTACGGATGAAGCCAGGCTAGGGCGGCTTAACCTAACATTCGACTCGAGCGACTGTTATTATTCAGCCCCAAACTTCTATGTGAAATACATATAGGTAACCATATGCCGAAAATCATATTGAATTTCATAAATATTGATGTCCAAAAACGATCGGATATTTGGTCAAAGTTTTGAGTGCCGAAAGTTTATATTGCCGAATGCTCATATTGACTCACGTTAAAAATTACAAAATTCAGAATGTTCATTGGCACATTGATGTTCGGTAGTTTGGACATCCGTGTTTATAAGTTTTAAACGTTATTTTAATTTGACTGTCTCGTTGGTCTAGTGGTCGCAAGTGCGACTGCTGATCATGAGGTCGTGTGTTCGATTCCCCAGTCGGGTATAATAAATAAATAAATAAATAAATAAAGCCTTTATTTCCCAAAGTAACAATATACATAATTCCATATCGTTTTTCATGCAAATTACAATACCAATTCATATTAAATCATAATTACATTTTACAGGTACGTACTTAGTTATATTCAATTAATTAATACATTTTTATATCACATTTACATTATTTTATATTTATATTTTGATTAAACAATAATTTAATTATTTTATACTTTTTATATTATTATTTAGATATTATTTTAAATTCATGCTTTCATTTAATATTAAATAATTGATTAAATTACATTTTTTGAATCATAATTATTACAATAATTACAACTACAATCACATATTTCTACACATTGACATTTCTAAGTACTAAGTTATATTAAAATTATTACATTTTCGGAATACTTTGTCACATTATAGGTACAAAATTAAATATACTATTGGGCTACCCATTTCTGGGTGTAGGCCTCCTCCAACTCTTTCCAGTGCTGTCTGTCTTGTGCTTGGCGAGTCCATGTAGATCCGGCTACTTGGCAGATGTCGTCACTCCAGCGCCGCCTAGGTCGGCCGCGTGGGCGTTTGGCTTCGTAGGGATACCAATGTAATATCCTTTCGCTCCATCTATTATCGGTAACTCTAGCTGTATGTCCAGCCCATCGCCATTTCAGTCTGCTGGCTAGCTCGACGGCGTCAGTTACCTTTGTTATTGATCGAATGTATTTGTTTTTCTTCCTATCCTTCAGTTTTATACCTAACATACTTCGCTCTGCGGCTCTTTGGAACACGTTAACGTTACAGTCGGGTATAGTGATAGGTATTAAGTTTTTCCACTAGGAATTTCTCAGTAGCGCAAGAGCTCTAGGAGCTAATTCTACCGTTTTTATTCTTTTGTATGTGGTGTTCACTAGAATCACTTCTGAGACTTTTGAGGTTTTTATTAAAACCTCTCAATATATCAGTAAGTAGTGTGCAACTCGAAGGGACCGTCTGCTTGCCTCAAGGGCTAGTTCAGGAATGTTTTATGACGTTACCGTCGAGCCGCTTGCTACGTTTATTTGTTACAATTTTGAATGTGCATGTATCCATTTATTTCCCTACTCTACATCGAAAACCATCTTCTACCAAAGAAAATATATATCCTACAGCCATTATCCATCAACCAATAACGTTATTGACTATAAAACCTTTAGATATTCATCGAATAAATTCCGGAGTAATGTAAAGAAACTATCCTTATTCTTTGATGCTTCGTCTACAAAGAATAACATGCGTCCCTATCCGTTGGGTGCCATTAGCCCTAGACAAGGGTGACTGCACAGTGGCTTAAGAGAGGCGGTCACAAAATGGTCGAAAATACATTTAAATATAGATAAATAATCATCATTATCATCTGCCGAAGCACGGAACCAGTTTCACGCCACTAGCAAAGTAACGTAACTCTTTCTTGAAAACGAAGCAATTTAAGAGGGTACAGGGGCTATGATTATCCGTACTAATGTATTCTCCGTATTTCCTCCTGAATGAAGCCTCAATATCAATAATTTAAATTAATTTTCATAAAATCATCAATCATTGCCTTTTTTCCAGCAACTATTAAGTAAAGAAAATCTAATATTATGTCCCACATTTTTTTTTTAATTCCCCTACTTTTACGGCCGTGGTTTTAGGACTATTAGACAAATTCAACAATATTTAACATAATAGAAATTTATAGGAACCTACACACTCCTTACAAAAACTATGTGATAAATTAATTAATCGGTTCAGTTGTCGAGGACAAAAAACGAACGACTGCAATGGTTTCTTCAAATACCTACCTCGCACGGCCTAAAGCATTTTGAGGCACTGCAGTCACCAAAAGCAAGTACCTGCAAGTTCGCTCCCGCTTCAGCGCCCGCTATTTTCGCACCCTGGTCGATGTCTTAAGGATAGGGATTTACTGATGTATGGGGAACATCTACCCACACGCTAACGGTATTGTATTGTAATGTCGGATTACTTACAGCTTTATACAAGATCGATTGTTGTGAATATTTTATGTTTAACAGTGTTGTAAGGAATATTAGTTCGTAAATTACATAAGTTAGGCAGAGATGTGCGCAATAGTAGGTACACCCACATTTCACCATTTATGTTAATGGAAGGCTGGTCTAAAACCATCAACCGGGCTCAATTCCACACTCTGTAGCTCACAATCATCAGCCTATAACGTTCCCACTGCAGGGATTCAGGGCTTAGCAGCAGCCGCAGCTCTCAAAACGGTAAAGAAAATATCGTGACGAAACCGGCATCTCTTAGAACCAAAAAATTCGAAGACATGTGACTTATCTACCAACCCGCAGTGGGACCGCGTAGTGGATTATAGCACATCCCTCTCCTATATAGAGAGGAGGCCTGAGTTCCTGCAGTGGGAACATTATAGGCTGATGATGATGGTGAGTTTCGTTTCTGAGAACCGTTCTTTAGTAAAGTAGTATTATCATACTTATTGTTCAGTACAAGGCTGGTAGGCATTGTTTTACGTTTTAAATGGTGAAGTCTTAATTCTGAGTTAAGCTTGCCTTTGTATATAAGCTGTCCTTGTTACACTGTAACAATGACCGTTTACTTTATCATAATTTATGTGTACACGACAAAGAAAAAGGATAAAGTACCGATGAAAATACTAGTATGTACAGTCGAACAAGCTAATAAGTATACAGGTAGAGTTTTTTATTTAACACTGAAAATATTGATTGCAATTTTGTTTTTTATAGTGTTTCGCATGAAGCGACTGGTTTCAAACGAATCATTTCACATCAGTAGCTAAATGAATCTGTATAATCTTAAAAGTAAATGCAAGTTAGCTGGCTGTATACTTATTAACTTGTTCGACTGTACGTGAGATATTTAAACGGTAGAAAACATTGTCTCATAAAATATAGAAATACAACCCATTAGGTACCAAGTTTCCTACGTGCCTCGAAAAGCACTTTAAGGCGTTGGTCTCCCCGTCGGGGTTGCGGGTTGTTCGAAAGAGATACCGTGGCCTCGGCACAAGGGTTAAGAAGGAAAATGGGTGGTTTTTAGTCAGTAGAGGTCTGACACTCCCTACCGCTCTGCCTAGAGCGGGAGGAATCATTATTTTGATGATTTCCCACCCTCCGAAAAATCAAGAAAAGGTTGTAGTTTAGTTTACTTCTAAATCATTGGCATGCGGACCGAAGCCGGGTTCCGCAAGCTATTCATCATAATCCACAATCCGACTCTTTGCTTGTGCCAAACTCCATGTTTCTGTGCCAGCCTCAGCCAGTTTTTTTTATGTTTTGTACATACTAGCCTGCTCTTTCCTACTCCTTGGCAAAGACCACTCCTTCCATTTCTCGCGACTTAGCTGTAAAAAAAATATCTACAAATTTCTTCACACCCTCAATATTTTTTGTATTCACTTCAGCAACGAAATTCTCCAAAATTTTATAGCAAAATCAAGGAGTCAACAACGCCATAGAATTTCAACTAGTGGTACGAAAAAACAGATAATGCACCGTAATAAAACTGTCGCCGGAGTAGGAGGATCGTAAACTTACTCAATGGACAAGTTAAGGCCAGGCAGACGTGCTACTAGAACAGGGCTGCCACAGATGCTCAAACGCTGACCGGAGACATGTAAGGTACAATATTCTGTATCGTGTGGTTAGCCTTATCAAGCGATTAGATGTAGCATCGCAATTTAGCAGCTTCCGTTTGAGAGATGGTGCCTACGTTTCAAAATTACTCTTTTAAACAAGGTGTGGTGGCTGACCCGTAAGTAACTTGAAGACTATACTCATTCAACAGGGACTGCTTCAAAAACAAATGAAATTAGTTGTTTCAAGTATGCTATGAGCAGTGTGTGTTTTGCCACGTGGTCGCTCACAATGGGCCTCATCAGATAACCACCAATCACCAGTCACCTAAAGAGTAATGGAGAGGGACTATGCTATATCCTAGAGTGATCGAATACAGGTTATCAGATTACCCACGTAACCCCAAGAATTGCCAAACTTTATTGGCAGGGCACATTGCTCACAGAATGGATGGCAACATGTTTTGGAGTAGCGACGGCGAACCAGAAGACCTTGCGTTGTAAGGCCTCCCACTAGGTGGACCAATGACCTGGTTGCGGATATCCGCTGGATGCGAGACGCACGGAACTGGTCAATGTGTTGACACTTAGGAGAGGCCTATGTCCAGCAGTCTTTCAGCTGAAATGATGATGAGGAAGCATGCTACGCTCCACCGTGTCGCGTCCAGCAGAGCTAACTGCGTAAAACGAACAAGTGACGCGCACGCGTGAATGAGGCTTAAATCACTGATCGTCGATGCTAAAAGAAGCACGTCTGGGGCTATGTCGGTCGTAAAATTCTCTGGGACCGAATCACCGCCATAAAATGCTAGTGATCAGCCCTAGTACAGTCCTGCCACGATTATTTTAACCCCACCCTTGTATTGTTGTCAATAGACACTGATATTTAAGCTTATTACAATAAAGTTATTGATACGTTGCCATCACTGACGAATCTGTCAATATTAGAGAGATCTCTATACTGTGTCAATAAGGTTGTTTTTTGGACTTCAGAGGTTCTATTTTATGGATTTGGTTTCGGCACTTAGTCCTTATTGTGTACCATTGTACGTGTTGTCAAAGGTGAAATTACAATGACAGGACTGTAGTTCAAGGAGGGTTTACCCGACAGCCCAAAAGGAGAGGATAATGTTTTTATTGAATTCATATAGAAATATAAAATTTGTTACAGCTTCATATTTTACGAGCGTTTTGTTGTAAAAGGGGAAGTGCCGTTCCGTGATTTTAGTGCGGTCAATGTTTACTGATATTGGAGTAGATATGTTTGTTTGTTTGATATAATTTTATTGGTAAACTACTGAACCTATTTGGGGTAAATTGAGCGGTTTGATAGCTTGGTATCTGAAAATAACAGATGTGGCCATGGGGTAAAATAAGAAATATGTAACTTACCAAGAACTCCTCATCTGCCTAGCCTTTTCCCTACCATGTTAGGGTCAACTTCCACTCTAACTGGATGCAGCTGAATACCAGTACTTTTTATGGAGCAACTGTCAATCTGGCTTTCATAACCCAGTTCATACTGGGTAATACGATACTCCTTGGTCTCCTACTGGTTGTTAGACTTTCGGGCTAATGACGTAAAGACTGTCAAAGATATACATATTACAACGTGTTTTCCGAGGCACGAAAGAAACTGTGCATATTGTGTTGATCGATCACCCATCCACAACCAATCTAGGCGAAGGGTGGCTTAACCTGAAGGTCGACGAAAGATGCATGCTACCAGCAAAATAACTTATGTTAGAATACTTTTCATGCCAAAATATTACATAATACCTAAACTTAAGTCTCAAACGATGCCAGCAAGTTCACTACCATAAATAATTTATCAAGTCTAAGTTTATATTCTAGCTAAGGAAGCGCTGTCAATTTACCGCTTCAGTTTGACATCGCTGCAGCATTTCGCTAAAGCGGCTGCAACGCAAGTTTCAAGTACTTTTGCAAGCCGCAGTCATCTAGGTTAGTTTCGAAGATTGAAGTTGTATGATAATAGTGAACTTAAAGAGGATTGTGGCTTAGAGGTTGTTTTTAACCGACTTCAAAAAAGGAGGTTACTATGTTCGTGTGTATGTATTTTTTTTTTTTTTTTTTGTTATGTATGTTACCTGATTTCTCCGCCGTTTGTGGACCGATTCTCAAAATTCTTTTTTTATTTGAAAAAGTATACTCCTGAGGTGTTCCCATTTTTTTTTGGTGAAGATCTGGTGCTGATCTTCGGAGATATACAATGGAACTCTTCAAAAATAGACGGCAAATCTGTCGTAATTGCTGGAATCGCTTGGATGTTTATTGAATATACCATTATCATGACGTAACATAACGCCTGTATGCTCTGAGGGGGTATGCAGATGTGTACAATACACATTTTTTTAGTTGTTATATGAATTTCAAAGACACGTATTACATGTTTCGTGCTTTTTCTGGCGCTATTCAAGTATTCGCATGTAGCAGTCATCACTTTTATTCATGTTGATGAGCTGATAATGGAAGGTATACTACTCCTTAACGGTTAAGAGTTGAAAGCAAAAATAGGGGAATTTTGAAGGTTAAGGGTTAGGTTTCTTAGTTGAATGTTAAATGCATAGTAAATATTTGTATAAGATATAATATAGGTACCTATTACAACTAAAAATGAAAAAATAAAAAAATCTTTTTTGCAAAAAAAAACAACCGACTTCAAAAACACCAAAAAGAGAAAAATAAACTTCAGAAGAAAAATCAGCTTCTGAAGTCGGTGGCAAAAAAATAAAATCAAACAAACAAATGTCACCGACTTCAGAAGCTGATTTTTCTTCTGAAGTTTATTTTTCTCTTTTTGGTGTTTTTGTTAATGTAAATTGTGCTTTGAATATAAAGACTTAAGACATAGTAGAAAGGGTATCGGCAGTACTGAGTCCTTGAGAGGCTATGAGTTTGTTTCGTCTGTTTTTCTCAATACTCAATACTTTATACACACACTACTTTACTACTTTATACTTTTTTTTACTTTTTTTTTCTCAAAGTAGGTAGTCAGCCACGAACCACTGGCCCCCATCTAGTGAATTGTGAAATTGTTAGTCATAACCAATTTACATAAAAAAAATCATTAATTTATCATTATTTATTCATCTCTAGTTGGCGCTATTGATTCCAATTAACTCCGAAAATACCGCTATTTGGAAATCATCAGCCTATAATGTTCCCAATGCAAGGACTCAGGCCCTCTCTAGGAGAGGGATGGGTTATAATCTATCGCGCGGCCCCAGTGCGTGTTGGTAGATGTCTAATGTTTCGATTTTTTTGATTCTAAGACATGCCGGTTTCCTCACGATGTTCAGTAGATCAGGCAAACTGTTATTGGGTAATTCGTTCAAGAAGTTCTCAATAGCAGCCACGGAATCTTAAATTGTGCTCAGTTGATGGCTACCCTCGCCCCTTGTCACATGGGACTTAGCAAAACTGGCGTTGGGTGTTATATTATCTACTGAAACCTCTGTCTAGGCTGTAGAGGTTTACATACATGCTGTTAGGTAATATCTAATCTAAACTAACATTATAAAGAGGAAAGATTTGTTTGTTAGTTTTTCCAATTTAACTCAAAAACTACTTGACCGATTTTAAAAATTCTTTCACTGTTGGAAAGCTACATCTTTGCCTAATAACATAGACTATAATATAATTTTAAAATATACGCGGAGGAAGTGCTAGTATCAAATAAAACTGAAATTAAAGTCTGCGAAACCAAACCTAAAACCTATCTGCAACAAAAATAAACCACAAAGGTAAATACGAAACGATAGGTGAAACTTTTTGTGAAATCGCTTTCGTCCAATACCGGTATCAACTGGATATTGCCGCCCGCCGGCGGTTTTAGCCGGTTTGAGCTGGTTATAACCAACATCGTTTGGCCTACCAAAAAATGTTTGGTATTGCATGAAATAGAGTGTAAACGTTATTCCGGGCCCTTTATTAGAAAATGAGACCTTAATACAGAACCTTTTTAGATCGTTTTCTGAATGGTACTTGTTTTTTTTTAGGTTCGGTGCTTTGTTAGGTTTGAACGAAATTGCTTGTTCCTAAATGGATTTTGTTTCGGTCTTTAGGGATATTGGTACCTAAGTTTTAGTTAGGGACAATTTCTTTTTGGAAATAATAATTGCGTAGCTTTAGGCGGCGAACTAAATTATGTGAAAAAAGCGTATGGTATAGATTCTCATCAGTGTGATGGTCCTGGCTTTTAATTATGAACGGTAGGAATCCATAAGGTGATAAATATGGGAGGATGCATCAATGAGTTTGCTTCTTTTTTGTGTTGGTGATTTCTAAAGCTATTTTATTTGTATTAAATTGGTTTCGACCAGCATTTGCCGTTAAGTGCAGGTGGAGTTGCACAAAGAGCAAGTCAGGAGGTGAGCCATAGTTTGGAAAGAAACTCCACAGTCGGACTCAGTCTTATCGGAATACCCCCACCAAAACAAATTGTACCTACAGCGGTCCACCTGGCTTCGAAGTCTGTTTACAGTCTTCCAGATGGGCCATGTCAGTTGGTGACACGCACTTTACATGAAGCGACTGCCTATCTGCCCTCCACAGCCCAGTTAGTCTGGATAATACGAAAAACCTTGGTAAGAGTGGTTGTTTGACTTTCGGACCACTGACTACTTGTACAGTCGAACAAGCTAATAAGTATACGGGGTAGAGATCTTTATAATTTTATAACACTGAAAATACTGATTGTAATTTTATTTTATTAAGGCGAGGTTGCAGTACTTTGTTTTTATGTACGCACGACCTCGCCCCCCGCCCTGCCGCGCGTGCGATATAATGCCTAAATTTTGACTGTTTTTTGCTTCTTGGAGAAAAACTATAAAGAAATTATACAATCTGTTTTCACCATTTACTTCAGAATAAAAAGTTATATCTACTGATATAACTTTCATATAAATTCATGATGAAATGTCTTAGCAGTACACGTTTGAAATTGTGATTTAGAGTCATGTTTGATAAATAAAAGTATCGAGCCGATCATTCTAAATCGCGTTTCTATCTTTACGATTTACTAGAGAGTATGTTCAATTTTTATGTAATGCTTTTTATTTATTAAAAAACTCGTATTTATTTCGATTTTTATAGGTTCAAAAATCTTAAAATTACTGCAACCCCGCCTTAAGTGGTTCGCATTAAGCGACTGATGTCAAACGCTGTATCGTTTGATATCAGTCTCTAAATGTATCTGTATAATTTTAAAAGTAAATACAAGTTAGCTGGCTGTATACTTATTAGCTTGTTCGACTGTACTACAAATGACAGCCGGGAGGAAGCTCAGTATGTCATATGTGGTCACCATCCACATTGTACCGATGATAAATTATCATAACTTCAGCCGAAAGACGTCCACAGCTGGCCATAGGCCTCTCCCAAGTGTTGCCACTTTGATAAGTCCCGTGTGTCTCGCATCCAGCGGATACCCGCGTCCCGCAACCTACACCAGGTCATCGGTCCACCTAGTGGGAGGTTTTCCAACGCAACGTCTTCTTGTTCGCAGTCGTTCTCCAGAACTTTTCGGCCCCATCGGCCATCCGTTTTGCGAGTAATGTAGTTGCCCATTGCAACTTAAATTATATTCTCTTTTAATTATAAACTAACACAAACAAACTACTCCACTACTTCATATTACGATTTTTAATTTTGAAATGCAATATCATGATTTGACGAACTTTTCGAACATTAGATCGAACAAAACAGTGTTATGATACTGGTGGTCAATTGAAAAGGCAGGATCAATATATACGAATATATATTATGTGAAATGCAATATCATGATTTGACAAACTTTTCGAACATTAGATCGAACAAAACAGTGTTATGATACTGGTGGTCAATTGAAACGGCAGGTACTAATATCAATATAAATACGAATATATTATTATTTGTGTTCGTTGCGGTCAAAACCAGAGGGTGTCAAGTGAGCCATTGTGATGATAACCAATTAAATTGGTATAAATTCATTAGTGAATATCGGAGTACCGTTAGGCCATGCATGGAATTGATATTCTAATATGTTGTTTCCAGTGATAATATTTTTATTACAGGGAGGACAAAATTTCAAAGGAATCGTTATGTATTTGTAACACGGGTAAAAAGGCAATACAAGTATGGTAGGTTATGTATTTTTAGCCGAACTCCGGTCCTACCAATGAAATTGGTGTAAAAATGGTAGACGGCACGGTTGGCGCAGTGGCTAAGCGATTGAACTGCTGCGCTGCGTGTCGCGGGTTCGATCCCCACACGGAACAAATATTTGTATGGCCTATATACAGATAATTGTTTCGGGTCTGGGTGTGTTTGTGTATGTGAGTTTAAATGTTTGTAAACGCACCCACGATACCTACAGGAGAAATTCCTAGTGTGGGGCAACTTTAAAAAAAAAAAAAACTAATTAGTTACAGCCGGTCGTAGTGGCCGTAGTGTAGTGGCCGTAGTGTATTGGCCAGGTTGATCTTCAGGTTAAGCCTAGCCTGCCTAAGTTCATCCGTGAATGGACCTATCACATACCGAGTTTCCTGCGTCCCTCGGAAACACACTAAGCCGTTGGTCTTGGCTGTCACTTGTAGATCTCTGACTGTCGTCACTAGTCGTCAGTGACCCGAAAATCTGACAGCCAGTCATAGCCTGCCTGCGTCGGTTTTTCCGAGTTCATATAGCCCTAATCTGTTTAAGTCTTTTTTTAAAAACAAGGGGTATTGGAGAGATAAATGGGTTGTGGAGGTCAGATAAGCAGTCGCTCTTGTTAAATACTGGTATTCAGCTGGATCTGACAAGACTGGAAGCTAACACCAACATAGTAGGCTGATGATGAGTTATGTTACAATTTTGGTGTATCATAAGTATATTAATATCCATCTACTCGATTTGATGCGATGCTAATGATGCTTTAATTCAGCTTATTGGGAAAGCTCAGGGTATCAGTCAAAATGTAGCTAATACACGTGCTATTGAACGATGAATTTCTAACTGCGTAGCCTAATTGCCTTCCAAATTAGGGGCGCGAACTCTGAGCATATGTATAAACATCATTTAACGTAGCACCCTGGGGATATTATCGTTTGGTAAGTGGGATATTATGAGTTGATAATTGGGTTCTAATACCGACCATACAGGGCTAAAGTCAATTATAAACCGAAGGCTGAATCCCCGAAGTATTTGGGATGCACCTAATTCTACATTTTATGTTTAAGTCCCATGTGCCATGATATAGAGTGAGTTTACTGCCATTCACCAGACGCAGGTTTAGGCTTCAAGACTGCTTTGAGAAATTCCTGCTGCAAAAACATAATTACTTGCCCATAATAAGACAACCGATTACCACACAACTTGCAGTGATATCTATCTATCTATATTAATAAAAAGAGAAGTCCTGACTGACTGACTGACTCATCAACGCCCAGCCCAAACCCTTGGAACTAGAAAGCTGAAATTTTGCACAGAGGTTCCCTTTATAATGTAGACAAGGAATAAGGAAGGATTTTTCGAAATTCAACCCCTAAGGGAGTTAAGTAGGGGTTAAAAGTTTGTATGGAAAGTCGTTTTTTTTCACGCGGGCGAAGCCTCTGGCAAAAGCTAAAAATCTATTGGTGTAGCCGTTGAACTGCTAAGGCATAGTTCGAAACCAAGACACGCAACTCGGATTTTTCGGATTCATGTGCGTGTTTCATAATTATTATGACTTGCTTCGGTAAAGGAAAACATCGTCAGGAAACCAGGAAGCCTGGGCGATATTTATCGACGGCATGTAAAGCCAGGGAGAAAAAAAAAACATCGTGAGAAACCAGGGCTGCCCTAAAGCGCGTTGGATGGACGATATCGTCAGGAGCTCGAGAAGTGGATGGATGAGAGACGCACAAAACAGAGAGGACTGGCAGAAGAAAGGGGAGGCTTATACCCAACAGTGGGTGATTACGGGCTGAAATGATGATGATGATGATGTAAAGCCAAATCAGAGACCCGTAGGTGGCATTCATAAAAATCTGACATTATGCTAGTTAACACATGATAAAGAAGAAGAAGGCCGCACAACTTTTCAGTCACCAGCGGCGACAAAATCGTCCCTTTAGAAAAGCCGAACGCACTTAAACATTTTGACAAAGCTACCCAACTATTCTTAAGACTCTTACCTTAGTAACGATGACGAAGCACAAGACCCCAAACAATGGACCCATATATTCCACTACGATTCTATCAAAAGATTTACAACAGCACAAATCGAATCATGAAATGACAAATGCTACCTGAAGTTAGGGCTGTCATTCCTTCCGATTTGTCCGAATATGTCCAGCTTTTTGACTGCCAGTCGGAATTTGTCTGTTTTTTGCTGTAGGGTGATTTTTTCCCCGGGTTATTTTTTGCAAATACAGCGCTTTATAAATTCTTAGAAATAGTGGGTTGACGTAGGAATTACTCCAGTATCGTGGGTTCTTTTACAAACATTTAAACTTACACACACAAACAGTCAGACCCGGAGTTGTAATCTACAGGTACCTGTAGATTATTAAAATATATGTGCCGTGCGGGGATCGAACCTGTGATACGCAGCTGCTAATTGCTCAGCCACTGCACCAAACGGGACGTTAAATCGTTCAATAAAAAAAAAATATAAAAAAAACAATATACACTTCTGGACACATCTATTGGCCCACCTTAGAGTTTAGGTTTCGATGGCCCCTACCGAAATATGATTGCTAGATTGAACAAAAACTGTTGATGCAGTTTTAAACCTGATACATTTTACCATCTTTTTCGATCGTATTGTTTTAAATTTGAATTCAGAATACCATACGACATGGAGCTACGCCTAACAAGTCGGATATGCGCCTTGTTAAAGGCAATTGATTTTTGAATAAAAAACATGTTTTATCAAATAAAGGTTTAATTTAATAACGCGTGTTGCCTCCATGGGCATCTACCACAGCTCTCATACGGTACTCCCTTACTTCTCCTAAAATTGTTTGTCCGAAAATCATTATCCATAACACGTTTGCCATAAACTTCATTAACCATAATGTTCAAATTGCCGAAATTTTGTTTAACATAATTATCTTTAGTTCTAAAAGTATTCTGTCATAATATCGATTACTATAATAATTGAATCTCCTAATTTTACATGACCTAAATTAATATGTCCTAACTATTGCTTTACCTAATGTGTACGAGTATTATTCCGAATGTTCGTTTATAATAAATTTTATAGTCCTAAAAAAAATTCGAAGTGTCTAGTCGTCCGATTAGCGGATGAATAAAATTAATTAGTCGTCCGATTAGCCGGATGAATAACCAAAATTATAGGCTGTTGCTAGTCGTCCGCTAAGTGGATGAATCACCGTCTCGCGACAGTATCCTTTATGGGCGGCATGGGCACCGGGCCGTAGGCCGACGAAGGAGGCCGGCGGAGGCCCGGCACTTCGGGGACAGAAGACAATAGTGTTATGTAATATGCGAGCGAAGCGAGCGCGCGTCATGGAGTACAACATGCGTTGCATGTATGAGTGACGTGACCAAAAGCTTTGTTATACTTTGTTCTAATAATATTATTATGATAAATAAACATTATGTTATTTTAATTTAGGACTTAAAACTTTTATGGAAAACGATTTTATGTCTTTCGTATATTATTGATTGTAATATTTATGACAAATGGATTTAGGACATATTATATTTAGGGATTTCAATTTTATAGCATGTGATATTATGTGATATTTAGTTCGGGTAAGTTATCATTCGGACAAATGATGATTAGGGCAAAAAAAGTTATGGCATTTTAAATTATGGATAAAAAAGTTAGGTGACACAATAGAGAACCCTCTCATACGATTAGGCATAGAGTTTATTAACTGCTCTATGCAATTTTGAGGGATCATCTCCCATTCCTCTTCTATGGCAGTTTTCAACTCCTGCATCGTCTGGGCAACTGGCTGACGACCCCTGACACGTCTTTTTAGCTCGTCCCACATGTGCTCAATGGGGTTCATGTCTGGGCTTCTGGCTGGCCAGTCCATAACTGTGATATTCACATCCCGAAGATATTCCCTGACGATGCCGGCCGCATGGGTTCTTGCATTATCATGCATAAAAAGGAAATTTGGGCCCACATAGTCCGCGTATGGTATCACGTGAGGTTCTAAGCACTCACGAATGTACCTTTCAGCATTTAATGTTGGCAGCCGTGGTCCTGTAACAACCTCAAGTTGAGTTTTGCCGCTCGCGGATATACCGCCCCAGACAGTCCATGAGCCACTGCCATAAGCAACCCTCTCTTCAAAGCAGCATTGTGCGAAACGCTCTCCCTTACGTCGGTAGACCTTCTTCCTTCCATCATTGCCATGTAACACAATTTTAGACTCATCAGAAAAGAGTACACGGCTCCAATCTTGCTGTGTCCAATTTAAATGACTGCGTGCGAAATGAAGGCGCGCTGTTCGGTGGGCTCGCGTTAGTTTGGGCCCATTAGCTGGCTTGTGTGGTACCATATCGCGTTCTTTTAACCTTCTCCGAACAGTTCGAGCGCTCACAGATACTCCGTGGAAGTCGCGAAGTTGGTTTTGTATCTCAATGGAGGTAAGGTGACGATTTCTCAAGCTGGTCGTCACGATGAATCGATCCTGCCTTTCAGTTGTGACCCGAGATCGTGGCCTTCCTTGGCGACGAACAAAGCCGCCAGTCTCTAGGTACCTCCGATAAACATTTCGGACCGCAGATCGACTTAAATTAAGTTGAGCACTCACGTTTCTTTGGCTGTGTCCGGCCTGAATAAGTGCCACAGCTTGGGCAGCGACTTCAGGTGAAGTATCCATAGATTATTGATAGAACCTCACCTTAATGTTAAGAATAAGTAATGTTTGTTGCAAAACCAAAGATATCAATCACTTTTTCAAGAATAAAATCCAAGTAAACCAAGTTTTCTTAGTATTCGATTGTTTGATATCAACAAACAGGCTCCAAATTGTCTTTTGTTTCTTTAAATTCTGTGTTCGAAATTCAAAAAAAGACTATTGAATGAAATTGTGAATGTGCCAGGTTCAAAACTGCATAAAAACTTTTTGCTCGACATAATATAAAATTTTAGCTAGGACCAAACGAAACTGAAAATACAAGGTGGGCCAATAGATGTGTCCAGAAGTGTATAAAAATATAGAATAATCTTTTTTTTTTTTTCGATTATTCTATATTTTTTAATCTGTCCTCTTCGTCATCATCATTCTTATAACCTTATTTTAATCTGTGGTCATTTTAGAATTCACCTACTTTAAAAAAAATATAATTTCCTTGAATTTTCAAACTGATAACCCCTACTTGGGGTGTGATTCCAATGGTACGAATACCACAAATCATTCATTCACTTGGATTCGTACCAAAACGCCTAGACTTAATGGTCGCTAGCGAATTACTTTATTTGAGAACGCGTGTTCATTGGTTATCGTTCGAAAATTGCTTCTCATGGACTTTTTCGCGAAGTAAGTCAGATATGAGTGTATTATTAATTGTCGACCCGCTATGTTTGCTTTCAACGAAGGACTGCCTCCGTGGTCGAGTGGTTTAGACGTTTGTCTTGTGGTTGTGGTTTCGATTATCACGGGAAGCATACTGTGTAAAAGTTGTTTCCAGTTTGGCTAGGTAATGGCTTGAATCACCTGATTGTCTGATAAAAAGATGATTCCGTGCTTCGGAAGGCACGTATAAGCCGGTGGTACCAGCACCGTTTTTTCTTTTAGAGGTACTGAACCTTAAAAAAGGCTAGGCAGATGATAATTATGTTTGCTTTCCCTTAAACAACCGAATAAAGTGGTACGGACAATTTCTTTGTCGAATAAAATTGTGTTTATAATGGTGATTTTTGGACAATGCCTTTTTGTAAAAGGTCCGATTCGCGACAATATTCTTTGTTTTCCTTTCTCATCGACACCTATCGAATAGTTCTATTTTTAACCCCGCTTTTCCTCCGTCCAAAAATAATGATGACCCTAGGAAAACTGGTCAAGTGCACCTGAAGGGTTCCGTACTACTAAACAATATTTTGAGACGTTTTAAGATCTAGCAAATTAGTGGCCCGAAAGTCTAACAACCAGTCTTAGCAAGGGGTACTAGTTCCCGTCGGGGCTGCGGATCCCGTCGGGGCTGCGGATTATCGAAAGAGATGACGTGGCCTCGGCACAAGGGCGAAAAAGGAACATGGGTTTGGTTTTTAGTCAGAGAAGTCTGACACTCCCCTTCGCTCTACCCAAGAGCGGGGGGGGGGGGGGGGGGGGGGTTATTCGATGGATTTTCCACCCACCAAAAAAAATAATAAGTGGGACTACTTGAGCTGTGGAGGTCAGATAGGCAGTCGCTCCATATTCCGACCCCAACATAGTTAGGCAAAAACAATGTAGATGAGGATTAAGATTGAATTAAACAACCTCATTTTTTTAATTCTGTAAGGTCTAGGCGCACTGAAAATTCATGTATCTACCTATTTACAGTTCAAAGCTCCACGACAGGCTGACATGGTGGAGCTTGACTATTAGGCATCGTTCACACCAAACGCATTGTCCGCCGCTGACTGTGAGCACGCGTTACGCATTTTATCGCTTTTCAATATATATTTAACTTCTTGTTCACACAGAACCAACAATACGTTATTACGTAAATCCATAGAGACAGTGAGCATGCTCCTATAGTCGGCGGCGGACAATACGTTTGGTGTGAACGATGCCTTAGGCCCGTAATCCACCAAAGCGGAGACGAGCAGAGTGGAGAGGAGATGTGCCAAATTCGACCAATCACAGGAAGGGCGAAAGACCAGAGGTAAATTTTAACTAATGTGATTGGCCGATTTCCGCACATCTCCTTTCGTCTCCGCTCATCTCCGCTTTGGTGGATTACGGGCCTTAGGGTACCGTCTACTGGCTACATTAGCATTCAAGCTTAGATGCTTGGCTTGCTCAAACACAACAAATCTTCGTAATTGAAGTTTTCTGGACAGCCTGCTTGCCATATGGGTTCGCTTTTAGCTTATTGAAATATTCTTCTTTCTTTAACTTATGTTTAGTGTCTCACATAGAGCCATAGGTTTCATGCCGCCACTGGGTCTCTGACTTGGCTTTACATCCCGTCGAGAAATATGTCTCTGGCATTCCTGTTTAAGCAATTGATGATATTACAATACCTACGCATAATATGAATCCGAAAAATTTGAGTAAGAGGCGGTTGTAATATTGGCTCATAGGCATACCTCAGGCGTTAGGCTCTCTCTAGGCACGGAACCCTAAAACCGGAAGAAACTACAAAACACACACTTAAACAGCATTGTTGTTGGATATTTGCGACCCTAAGCTCGTTATACTGACCCTATTAGAAGATATTGTTAAAGATTTCTACGCCAAAGGGAAAATAGATTGAAGTAAGGAGGTGGAAATGTGTTATTTTGTCTTTAAGAGGGTCTTTGAAAGGGTCTGTGGTCTAGTTCCTATTGAGGAGGTACTTAGGACACGCTGAATGGAAAAGGGTTCAATAAAAACGAACGCAGATAGTGTGTATATAAACGTGGTATATATCAATAATTCAGTATGACAGGTTTTCGTGCTTGACATATAAAACTTACGCGATGGAAATGCTTAAGACCCTTTTCAGAGCGAAGCAGCCTAAATGTGTGGCCGGTACAATACTCGTTTAGAATGCTGTTACTACTGTTTGTCTATACTATAATATTATTATAAAGAGGTTTTAGTTTGTAAGTTTATATGGAAGGATAATATCCAAAACGAATGATCAAATTCTAAAAATTCTTTCACGAATAATGCAGCACACGTGGGATAAATTATGGTTGTATTTTGCATATATTAGCCGAGTTATCACAGTTTTTGCTGATGAAGTCACAGGCAAAGTGGTATAGTAAAGTAAAATTTATTGGGTGTAAAACATACACTTAACGATATCGAAAGGCACTTGTTCTCACACCTAGCAACCTTCTAGTTACGGAGATATTGAATGGTCAACTTTTGTTTTGTTTATTTTTTAAATACTTACCTAAAAGTTATTTTGATGGGAATAATAAAAACCTAACTAACTTTGGCTAGATAAGCTGCACAATATCAAAAATTAATATCCTTACATTCAGGCTTACCTCGATGGCTTCGGGTTGGTCACAAAGATACCGCGGCCTCGACATAAAGGGCTAAGAACGAACATGAATGGTTTTTAGTCAGTAGAAGTCTGACACTCCCTTTCGCTCTGCCCAAGAGCGGGAGTGGTTATTTGATGACGATCCACCCACCTTCAATTTTGAAGGCAAAATTAAATTTTCGCGCATCTCTTATGAATGTAATTTCAGTGGCATGGATTTACAAAGGGACATACAACCATGCTGTTTGACTACAGGAACTGGCATTGTCCTTATTACACGGGATGAGCTATTTTAGAAGGAATTCTAATTAAAACACTGCCTCCCTCATTGGTGTAATGGTCGCAAATGCGATTGCTCAGCATAAGGTCCTGTTTTCGATTCCCGGGTCAGGCAAAGTGTTATTAGGTTTTTATAACAGGAATCATTCAATGGCACCCGCAGAAGTCTGGATTTGTGTCCGGTTGATGTCAATAGGCTCGCTCCCATGTGTTTAAACCAACTGGCGAAATGTGGGTTAAATTGTGTTATCAACCTATATATAAGCTCTACTACAAGATAATGCTCCAGATATCTTCTTAAGAAAGATTAGGTGCTTAATACTAGGAACAGAAAATACTAAAGCGTTACGGCTTTTTGTTGTTTGTGGCTATGAAAAAGTCATTTACACTACTTTGGTTCTTATCAGAAGTTTCAGCCCTGACGGCATCTCGGTAGGCACCTCTTATCAACCCTCATCGTACGTTATCCAACTTCCTACTAATTTATAAATGCGAAAGTTTGTGAGGATGGATGGATTGATGTTTGTTACTCTTTCACGCAAAAACTACTAATAGGATTTCGATGAAATTTGGCACACAGATAGTTTATAGCCTGGAATAACACATAGGATACTTTTTATCCCGGTAGTACGATCCCTTGAGACAATGTCGAACACCAGGCGGGTGAAGCTGCGAGCATAAGCTAGTTTCTAATAATTCCTAAAAAAGAAATACTATTTCTTTCTCTACAAGGATGTTGACATGCCAGGAGCAAAGTCATATTATATTCTAAATCATTTTTCCTAGAAGTGTACAAATATTTTCTTAGTAAAATAATAATACGTGTTTGAATAATATGAAGCTTCGAGCTTCCTCGAGAAATGAAATATAATATAATATGATTGACTTCTTATACGATCTGTAGAAGGGTTAGTATGAATTTAGATGGAAGCAGGATTTTTCTAGAAGTAAGTTGTTTTTAAAGGGCTATACAATAAAAGGAACGTTTTAAATATCGACAATCGATAATCATGGATAGAACTCAAAGCATTTATTTTAATAAGACCATTACAGGCAATTTTGCATATAAGAAAAACAAAAAAAGCGGAGCTACTGTCATAGTATAAAGGTATAACAACTTTTGAAAGTACTTTAATTGACCATTCTAAAGCGTAGATCTCTATGGAGAAGTTTTTTTTTTTTTAAAACGTTGCCCCACACTAGCAATTTCTCCTGTATCGTGGGTGGGTTCACAAACATTTAAACTCACATACACAAATACCTCTGGGTATTTGTGTATGTGAGTTTCCGGAACAACTATCCGTAGGTCTTACAAATATTTGTTCCGTGCGGGGATCGAACCCGCGACACGCAGCGCGGCAGTCCATTGCTTGAGCCACTGCGCCAACTGTGTCGTCCAAAACTATCATCATCGTCCATAGTCCGATTTCACCCACTGCTGGGAATAGACCTTATTCTTGTGCCAAGCTTCATATCCTTATGCCAGCACCATCTAGTGTATTCCCACGCTGGCAAAATGACATTTGCCCATCTTGCCGCTGCCGGTAGACCAACGGTTTTGGTTTGTTTCCTTCATATACTTGTATTATTGACATACACTTTTTGGTAGTTCATGGGCGAAGCACGGATCAGTGTTTTGGAGTATATCTATCTCATTCTGGCACGTAAAAGCGTCATTTGTTGGAGCGAGAAGTTCGATAAGCATTCATATGCATTCCGAAGAATTGACCCGCACCCGCTCTTTGTATGCTTCACGCTTGACACGCACAGATGTGTCGTCCCATTTCCAGATTGATGGTTCACAACCTTAGATGTTGACTTAATTTATTAGTGTTAGGAAATCACTGATTTACGGGAAAGTCCTTGCCTAGTTTGGACACACTCAACGCCCTGGGTATTAGGTCTCTAAAAATATAATTGCTCAGTCTTTAAAATACTTTTCTATACAACATACAACACATTGAACGCAAGATTTTGATCTCAGATTTATTATGTTCATATAATTTTAGTTTGTTTAGCTTGTATGTATCTTAAAAGTTATTTATTTGATCAATAAAATATATTAGTAGGTATTACTTTGTTATGTTATTGGAAAACATCTTTAGAAATGTTTCTTGAATAAAAAATACTAGACTTATATACTACGTTATTTCTATGAGAGTTATTTATCAGCATTGCGGCTATATAAGACTGAAATTAAATAATAAAAGCAGCGTGTTTACCGTTTCTAGCGAATAATATAAAATAATAATTTATTCCTTCTAAATATTTACTGAAGAAGGCTACATAAACCTTTTATAACGTCGACCATAGTTAAACTAATAAACTTTATTAAAATACGTGAAATAAGCAAAACGTACTAATTACTTTCTTGGTAGTTTCTCGAGGGTTTTACAGAATAATAGGCTGGAATACACAATACACATGCTACTAGAGAAGTACGCTTATTAGCTACTAGGTAGTATGCTCATTTCTAGCATGCTTTCTGAGTGTGTACATCTACACTAATATTATAAAGAGGAAAACTTTGTTTGTTTGGTTGTAATGAATAGGCTTAAAAACTACTGGACCGTTTTTAAAAATTCTTTCACCATTCGAAAGCTACATTATCCACGAGTAACATAGGCTACTTTTTATCTCTGTATTCCCACGGGAACGGCAACTACGCGGGTAAAACCGCGGGACGTCCGCTAGTTTGCTATAAAGCACATACCTCAAAAGCATACTTATTACGAACATACTTCTTTTTAGCACGTCTAAGTGACATTAACTTCCAGTTTTTTATTGGACAACCCGTCAGAAAACAAAAGAGGTAAAATAGTAAAACCAAAGAGTTACAAAAAAGGGGTTTTATGCGTCGTCAACACACCGTGTGCTGGTTTAGCACGAAAAATAGACCGGCTTGCGATTAAGTAGCATGCTTATAATTCACATGCTCTTTTCGTCTACACGTGCTACTTGTATGCTACTAAGTGACAGCTGCTCGAAACTAGCATGCTTTTGTGTTACTACGTAGCATGTGTATTCCAACCTTAATTATAAAATGGCTACGAAGAAATGAGTGGGCATTTAATGTTTTATAAAAAATATTAAAATTAAATTTTAAAGGAATTGTGTTTTTCCTTGCTGTGCTGAATTGGGTTCTAGAGTCGTAAAAGATTCTTTGTAGTTTCAATGTCATATGAATTTATCATACGTGCTTTGGACGTGGAGTTGCAGACCAGCCAGTTATACATTACAATACAATATGGGGAAAAAACAGCAGTCCAGTTTAAAATATTTTGTATTTTATGTACGACATTCCTCTTCATAATCTAACCACCAAAAAGGTAAAATAACCACGAAATAGTACATTGTTCACCGAGAGAAGAAAGTGACCGATTACCGTCGAGGGTGTCGTTTAAAGCCCGAAGCCGTAGGCAAGGGCTTTAAAACACCCGAGATCGGGAATCGCACTTTCTCTCGAGTGATACATAGTGCTTTATACTACACCTACGAAGAAAATAAAAAACTAAATTAAAATTCTAATTCAAATTCAAAATGGCGCCAATGGCGTCTGCAATTGTCACATGTTCTTTTTTCAAATTGTATTCTGAGCGGGAGAGAAAAGTGTATGAAAATCCATTCTCTCCCGCTCAGATGCGTTTTCTCCCCGCATATTTGTTCGATATGCAATGACGTACTTTCTACCGTAAATTTGATAAAGTATCAAGGTACTTTCCAAGCAGGTGTAGTATAAACAATGTTCCCAGCCTCCCATGCTTTCAACGCCAAACCGCATAATAATCCAGGACTTGTCCTCTAAAACCGTCACGTATGGAGACCCCAGCTTAAGCCTAAGCTTCTTACATTTCCAGAGATCAGAGACTGCGGGCAAATATTAATAGATTTTACAGATGGTTTTCCTAGTACAGGGGTTTCAGATTTGTAGGTCATAATTTTTAATATCGGATAATAATAAAATGGGCTTAGAATTTATCTGATTATCCTTCAAATGCTCAAAACCGGTTTACTTTAGGTTTCGATTGTTTTTAACCGACTTTCAAAAAGGACGAGGTTCTCTATTCTTCAATTGTGAACCGATTTTCAAAATTATTTTTGTGTTTGAAAGCGTATACTCCCGAGGTAATCCCATTGTCAGCAAATCAGGATCTGATGAAGGGAACCCTGAGAAATCAAGGGCAACCCTCAAATTTTATAGACATACATTACGTTTTCCATATATTTTCTGAAGTTGTTCTTTATCGATAAAGTACATCTAAGAGTGAACATGGTCTCAAGCGAAAAATTGATTGAGTTCCGTTCAAAGAGATTTAGTGAGTCATTTTGCTTCATTGCAAACTCAACTTTATAGACTCATAGCTTTTTTTTATTTCTGGAGATAGTTTAAATGATTTTTTCACGTTTTATTTCTTAACAGTAGATTATTAAACGTAATAAAAAATGCGGGCGAAACCATATGCATAAACTGCTACGATAATTATTTTCTATGAAATTTTGTCGTGTTTTAATCTCAAAATAACAATTCTCTTCTCTTCATGCGAAGTTCAAACTATATTTCTTTGCCAAAACCACACTCCACACAAACCATTCTCGATCATCCGATAGCTGTTATATGTAATTGAAACTTGTAACAGACGTCGAAGTTCTAAACTAGTATGTGTGATTATGACCGTATGTCCCAGGCCAGTTACCACAGTAGACTTAGCAGTGCTTGAAGTTTATGTATGTTACCTAGTGTTAGTAGGTATTGTTTGTTCATATTTATTTAGTTTCATTTATTAATTAATTTTATTGTTGATTATATACCTGAGTGAGACATGGTGGGCTAGCTCACCGTCCGTCCGTCTTATGACGACAACAGGCCGTGTTGACGGCGCGTTCGTTTTCCACGCGCGCCTCAAAGAGATGTCAGCAACAATGCAAGGGCGGACGCCCCTCGGGGCTGCGGATTGTTCGAAAGAGATACCACGGCCCCGGACACAAAGGGCTAAGAAGGAACATGGGAGGTTTTAGTCAATAAAAGTCTGACACTTCATTTCGCTCCGCTCAGTGTGGGAGAAGTCATTTGATATTTTGCCACCCTCCAAACAATATAAGAAAGTGGTTAGTATTGTTTGTAGATATTTATTTAGTTTCAGTACGTATAGTTTGTTAGTTAATTGATTGCCTGAGTGTGACATGGTCCGGTTTTGTATTGAGTTACAATTAGTTACAAACTGTTAACGGTTTAGCCCCGAGGTGGCGGCCCCGACTTACGAACAGTAAGTCGTGGATTCGAACCCAGGCAGGCGCATTACTTTGTGTAATTAATTTCGGCACCACTACTTTCAAAACGGCGAAAGAGAACATCGTAAGGAAACCGGCATAAACAAAAAAAATCGAAGACCTGTGACATCTACCAACCCGCACTGAGCACGCGTGATGGATTATAGCCCATTCCCTCTCCTAGAGAGGAGACCTGAGTCCCTGCAGTGGGAACATTATAGGCTGATGATGATGATGATCATAATTGTAGTTATATAAATTTATTTTGAAATCATTTTTAGGGTTCCGTACCTCAAAAGGAAAAAACGGAACCCTTATAGGATCACTTTGTTGTCCGTCTGTCTGTCTGTCTGTCTGTCTGTCAAGACCTTTTTTCTCAGGAACGCGTGGAGGTATCAAGCTGAAATTCATATCAAATACTCAAGTCTATGGTCTCTTGGAGCTGTGAAAAAATCAAACTTCTAAGTCAACGCGATCAAAAGATACTCCCGTTTATGCCGCAAATTTTCGACACTCGCAAGGGAATCAAAACCTACAGGGTACTTCCCGTGAACTCAGAATCTTGAAATTTGGTACGAAGCAACGTCTTATAGCATAGATAAAGGAATAATTACGAAAACCATAAATTTTTAGTTACATCAAGATACTCCCGTTTATGCCGCAAATTTTCGACACTCGCAAGGGAATCAAAACCTACAGGGTACTTCCCGTGAACTCAGAATCTTGAAATTTGGTACGAAGCAACGTTTTATAGCATAGATAAAGGAATAATTACGAAAACCATAAATTTTTACTTACATCACATAATATATTTTTTTTACGGAACCCTCGGTGCGCGAGTCCGACTCGCACTTGGCCGGTTTTTTTTATAAACACTGACACGTGTCGTAACTTTTTCTTGACTTAAACCACTAAGTCATAATTGTATTCTTCATTACAAGGCGCTTCATTATAAGTTTATATTTCATGTAAAACTTTCTTATTTTAATGAAGAAACAGACACGCTAAGTAGAAAACTTGATGAGTTCTATTATACTTAGGATCTGTATGGGAATAAGAAACTAAGGAAAATTACCTACTACAAGAATGTTGATTAATTAGAATCAAGATTACGGCTGGATCCTTAACAAGATTTAAAACACTCTTAACGACGAAATGATTTAGTCCTCGCTACATGATAAATAAAACAAAGTCCTCCGCGACGTCTGTCTGTCTGTTCGCGATAAACTCAAAAAATATTCCACCGACTTTCATGTTGTATTCACCGATGCAGCGATGGATAGAGTGTTTCTCGAGGAAGGTTTTAGTATATAATTAGCTGTTCCCGGCATGCGTTGCAATGCTCTTTTTCCAACCCTATTACCCTACCTACCTACTACCGTACCTACCTACTACCGTACCTACCTACCTACTACCCTAACTACAACACTACATACTTACTACCCTAACTACCTACTATCCTAACTACCTACTACCCTACCTACCTACTACCCTACCTACCACTTTTTCACCGTTTAAACCTTCCCTGGACTTCCACAAATATTTCAAGACTAAAATAATCCAAAACGGTTCAGCCGTTCTCGAGTTTTAGCGAGACTAACGAACGGAAATTCATTTTAGTAAAATTTTTGACTCGGGTCATCAGCGAGTGTCATATTATAAAATTTTGAGAGAGCATTGCACTCGTAATTCAATTAAATCTACGACTGGATGGGCTGCGGGTTGTTCGAAAGAGATACCGCGACCCCGGACACAAATGACTAAGAAGGAGCGTGGGTGGTTTTTAGTCAGTAGAAGTCTGACACTCCCTTCCGCCCCGCCCAATGCGGGAGGAGTCATTTTATGATTTACCACCCCATGCCAAAATAAAATGGTTCCTTAACAAGATTTAAAACAACTAACAAAGAAATAAAAATTAATATATATTATTGGATTGTCCATCAGGAATTATGCTCGGTTGCTACAGGCTCACCCCCTATTACATGACACTTAAACAAAATTGGGAAAATGTGGGTGTACCTACCTCTGCCCAACCCTTCGGGGATTGCTGGCGTGATGATGTTATGTACTCTAACGAAGGTACCTCATTCACCCGGACATCAAACTCGTAACTTTCACCCTGAGAAATGAGGCCTTAAATGTCCGTAAATTCAACCCGAAATAGTTACAGAGTTCTTGTTACAAAGTTTCGGAATCAACGGAGTTTCTGAATCGCAATCAAGACTGATTGTTCCGAAAATGCAATGTTCGGAATTTCGGAAGTTTATTTCATCATTTATGTTGATTCACTTGACCCTTGGTTGCACTTGTTGATTTTCAGTAGCCGGGGCTTATAAAGTCGGGAGTGTGAATTCATTTATCGATGCGTTCAGAATTTTTTATATTAAATTTTTTTGTTAAATGAAAATATATTAATTGAATATTGACTTTCATATCATCATCATCTGACTAGCCTTTTACCAACTATGGTGAGGTCGGCTTCCAGTCTAACCGGATGCAGCTAAATACCAGTATTTTACATGGAGCGACTACCTCATTGACCTCCACAACCTAGTTAGTTCAAGCTAGACATGCTGTCTTACCAAAAGGTTGGGCCACTGTCTACACTACACTTCAAATAGCTATGACCCTTATAAACTAGCTTCATCCTTATTCATACATTTCTTCATACAACGCCAATTAGTAGTAGTAGTAACCACCAATCATAATGATTAATAATAACAATAGGCGTGTCCTAAATACCTCAATAATAATAATACAAACAGATTATACCCACAGGCACAATCAGGTAGCAAACATCATCCATCAAAATCTGGCACTCAAACATAAGCTCATTGAAGACTCAAACACTCCTTATTACAAGTATGTACCGAAGCCATTTATAGAAAATACCACTCACAAAATCTTTTACGATCGCAGCATATTATCCGACAGGACTGTTCACTACAACAGACCAGACATAATCCTGCAAGACAAAGTAAATAAAATCACATACCTCATAGATATAGCAGTCCCGAACACGCATAACTTGCAAAAAACAATAGGTGAGAAAATTAGTAAATATGCAGATTTGAAAGAAGAGGTCACTAGAATGTGGAATCAAGAAAAAGTGTACGTGGTACCAATAGTAGTCTCCACCACGGGTGTTATACCCAACCACCTCCACCATAGCCTTAAACTAATAGACCTCAAAGACTCAATTTACATTACACTCCAAAAAGCCGCGATTTTGAACACCTGCAGAATAGTGAGGAAGTTCATGCAGATTGACGAAAATGAAATATTTCACAACACACACACACACACGCTACGCTGACTTTGGCTAAGGCCCGTTAACGTAGCTTAAACTGGCCAACGAGCTATGAAACAGAACATGTTTTCCCTAAATAATAATAATAATATTCCACAACTATCACACAACGCCATCTAGTCCCAAGCTAAGCAGAGCTTGTGTTATGGGTACTAGACAACTGATAAACATACTTATATATTTCTAAATACATACATATTATAGATAAATTACACCCAGACACAGAACAAATGATCGTGCTCATCACACAAACATTTGTCCTGGGTGGGAATCGAACCCACGACCTCCGGCATAGCAGTTAGGGTCACTAACCACTAGACCAACAGGCCAGTCAATCGAACCATTTGGGGATAAAATGGTCGCGTGACAGCACTGACAGCTAATGTCAAACGTCACGTTACATAAACATGTCAGTTTATACGATCATTCATCAATATAACAACCGATGTGGGTACGGAACCATTTGTCATTATTATATTACATCACGCCTTCAAGAGTGTGGTGTAATTTGGCTGTCTATGGTGAAAACCCCATTCGGTATTATAGAGAAGTAAGGGAGAGAAGACATGCTGTTGACCCCAACCGAATAAATTAGGATAGGGTCAGGAGAATGGTTATTATAAATTAAAGTATTACTCGTAACTTTGGAATTTCTTAGTAGCAGGCACAAGTCTGGATTTGTGCTCGGTTGATGACATTAGGCCATCTCTTAAAGACTTAAACATAACTGCAAGCCTACCATGACGTCTTAAAACAGTTCATACTCCAGTGAGAAAAAGAGATGGCGCTAGACACCCTGTATAGTTCTGTCACGTTTCCACACTGGAATAAGAACTTTCTTTCTTTCTTTCCTCTTTCTTTTTTTTAAAAAAAACGTTGCCCCACACTAGGAATTTCTCCTGTATCATGGGTGCGTTCACAAACATTTAAACTCACATACACAAATACCCAGACCCGGAACAACTATCCGTAGGTCTTACAAATATTTGTTCCGTGCGGGGATCGAACCCGCGACACGCAGCGCGGCAGTCCATTGCTTGAGCCACTGCGCCAACCGTGCCGTCATTTGAATTCAATATTATAGCTACTCGGAATCGTCTGAATAAAAATCTTTGTTGAACGATATTTACTGTACTCTTTAATCTACACTTAACGTGAACGTAGTACTGTCAAATTGTACCAAGCCACATCATAATAATTCCTCTCATTGTTTAAAGTAAAGGAAGGATTTTAGATAGTAAACTCTGATTAATTAGAAATCGAAATTTCGCACGTGTTGAATGTTTAAACCGTGAAGTGTGATACTGAATAAATAATACACCACATTTAGTATGTTGGATTAGTTCGATGTATTTCACTGAATTAGTTAGAGTTCTAGGGAAGGACCCCATAGGTAAACAATAAGAGCCGCTCGTGTTGATGTTCAGGTTAAACCGATTGTGCGAAGGTTGTTCCGTGGATGGGTATAACCCACTATTACTAATTATTGTTGCGTAGCTTTAACTGCTTACGCAGCGCACGCAACGGAATCTCTCGAAAGGCATAATTTTTTGCAACAATTTACAATGATGCTCCGCTCCTTTTAGTGGTAGCGTAATGTTATAGCAGCCTTCCTCAATAAATGGTCTAAAACTCTTAAAGCTTTTTAAATTCGAATTACCTAGTAGTTTCTGAGATAAACGCGTTTAACCAAACTAATAAACTCTTTAGCTTTATAATATTAAAAGTATAGATGTGAAAGTAACTCTGTCTTTCTCTTTATACCTATTCACACCTTAACAGCCGAAAGGATTTCAATAAAATTTGACACACAGGTAAGACCCTGACCTGGGCAAGGAAATTGATTTGATCCTGTTAGCACGTTTTCGTAGAATAATTTCCGACCTATACGCAAGCGAAAGTGGCAAAACCGACTATGAATTTCCTTCAAAATTGTCATTGAAAGTGTATTACGCAATTTGGGTAACGGGTATCACGAGCTGTTACAGCGCGCCCTGACTAAGCGAGCATGAAGTCCTAGATTCGTTTTCCGGGTCAGGCTTAGCGATATAGCTCGCCGTCGCGTCCGGCCGTCGTCATGACGGCAACAGACCGTGTCGGCGGCGCGTACGTGTTCCACGCGCGCCTCAAAGAGATGTCAGCAAGGAGGGGCCCCTCCTTGCTGACATCTCTTTGAGGCGCGCAAGGGCCGACGCCCGTCGGGGCTGTGGCTTGTCGAAAGGATAACGCGGCTCCGACACAAGGGTGAAGAAGGAACATGGGTTTGGTTTTTAGTCAGTAGAAGTCTGACACTCCCCTTCGCTCTGCCCAAGAGCGGGGGGGGGTTATTCGATGATTTTCCACCCACCAAAAAAAAAAAAAAAGGCTTAGCGATATATTTTTTTTAATTTCTCTGTTGAAATTCCTGAAGGGATAATGCAATAATACTTACAGTCACGGAGTATGGCTTTGCACCCGGTTGATGGCAATAGGCTCGGCTCTGTTACATGGAACTTCAAACATAACTGGCGAAATGTTTGTTCCGTCATTAATATGTTTATTTTTTCGAGCGTATGACACTCGTGGGCAGCAGCTGAAAATCAGCGTCAGGTGGCTTTGTGCTGCCACCTGGCATTATGCTGAGCTGAGGCCCTTTTGGCATTAGTAGCTTTAATTGTTTTGAATTGTTTTTGTTCTTTTTATGGTATTTTTGCCAAATAAACACAATTTTCTTTCTTTCTTAAATGTGGGTTTACAATGTGGTTAGGTATACCTTTGCCCAGCCCTTCGCAGATTACAGTCGTGAGTTTATGTTATGCAAAGTTATTATGAAATCGGTTGAATATCAAAGTAGAATATAAATAAGTTGAATATAAATTTTCATAGAATAATTCGAATAGCCGTATGCTATTTATAGGTATGGAGGTAACTTGTGACATTTCGACATGATATAATAATAATATCTCCATAACAAGCAGGTTCGGAAAAAAAATACGGGCTAACAAGTCAGCAATCACTCACAACTCACTTCAGTCATTTTGTTCGTTAAGAGCTGTTTTTAACACCCATTATGGTGCTTATCCATTTAAATACACACAAAATAAATTACAGGACATTTACCATGAAAATATAAAAGCACAAAGGTACTGCTTATTTCATACTGCTGATGCCCGCGTCTTCGTCCTCGTAGATGTTCGGGCAAAAAGTAATTTTCATCCCCCCTTTTCAACCCCTTACAACCCTTTTTTCGCGTTAAAAGTAGTCTATGTTCTTTCTTAGGTTCTAGGTCTAGATTATCTGTAATTTCATTTAAATTGGTTCAGTTGTTTTGGCATAAAAGCGTGACAGACAGACAGAGTTACTTTCGCATTTATAAGGATGATGAAATTTCTTGCAGCAGCTCAGTAAGAGGAAAGTTGATTTAGAAATGTAGAACTCATGCCTGTAGCTACAGTAAATTTTGTTCCGTCATTTATTATGAAAGCGTCTAAGACAGGGTGTTCTCTCATCTAATGTATGGAGGTGTTTAATGCTTGTGTAGATTACTCCTGTTCATAATTCTATTTTACAACACCCTCGGGAGCGCTCGGCGAAGCATGTCCTTGGATGTTTACAACGAGATTTTGACTTATTATATTAGTTTAATTAGGAAGTTTTGTGCCCGTCTTCACTAGGCTAGACGAAGCGTAATTAAATGTAATGTGTAGGCAGTTATTTAGCGTAATTAAAAAATAATTAGATTTGCGGTTCATTTCATAGAAGACAACTCTACAAATTTCAAATAAAATGATGGATTGGAAAATTGCTGATACGAAAGAGCAGACGGTTGGATAGACAGTTGCCCGAACAGTTCGAACCTATAAGGGTTCTGTTTTATCCATTTGGTTACGGAACCCTAAAATGATTAAAACAAATAGTTAAATTACGACGCTGCGAATAGATTTTACCAATAAAGTTGAAAGTGAGCACCTTTAATTGACGCTCAACAGCTGTCTTTAAATAATATTTTATAGCAATTAGAACACAAATAGCTCTTGAACGCGGTTTAGATGTGTTGATCGCGTTCAGTTTTTCTTGTGAATATCGTCTTGTATTGCCAGCTATTTGTAACAGAACTTTTGCTTTGCTTTGTTAAGAAATGGACAAGTGTAACAAAGCTTCTGGATCTTGTGAGTCGGCTACTGAGAAAATAATTTGGTAGAGTGGGCAAAGAATGCGCATTTGCTTTGAGCATTTTCTGAAATCGTCAAAGTCGATTCCGTAGAAAAGGTTTTGCAGCACTTTTCTTTTCAGCAGCAATAGAAATAGCGAAGGAAGCAGTGATCAGTGGTATGACCGTTGCCAAGCCACGGTTCGGAGTTCGAATTCAAACTCTTCTTATTTTTCTTCTTTTTGTCCTTTTTCTTTTCCCAAGAAAACAGAACCTCTGATTTTCGGTGTCATTGTGTATTGCATGTCTGGGAGACATGCTGTAAAGTTAAATCAGAGGCTCATGGGTGGCATAAAAAAACTCCAACACCCGTAGGTAAATAGGCAGAAACCACACGATAAAGAAAGAAGACCATTTTTCTACATCCGATTTCGAATGAATCATCATAATACGGTAGTTGACAAAAAAAAACTGATAAGTCCGTCAGATAGATTTCCAAAAAATATTGAACACGTATTTTTTCTTTTTTCACGTAAACAAAAAATTAAGACGATACAGTGCTTCGAAAAGTCGTGAAACGACGATGACGTCAGAACCCCCCTCTCCATGGTCTTTGAAAAGCTTTATTTTCGTAATTTTTTATTAATTTGATAAAACAAAAAACATGTATCCAATATTTATTGATAATCTAACAGATGAACTAAACAGAATCATATTTTTTTAGTCAGTCGAAGCAGTCGAAGCAAGTCAACTACCCTATTCTCTAGCCCTTATCCCAATTCATTTGGGGTCGGCGCAACATGTCTTCCTCTTCCAAACCTCTCTGTTTTTCGTCATCTCATGCGACACCTCCTTTCTTACCATATCATTCTTAACACAGTCCACCGATTTTGAAAGAGTGCAATGAACTAAGTCAAAAAACTATATAAGTATGTCTTTGTAAACTAGCCAGACTATTTTTATAGCGTATAACTTTAAACTGCAGTGTTCGGCATTCGTTCAGCAAAATCCAATCAACCAATCTCGACAAAACAAAGAGATACATTTTGTCTTTCACCGATTTCACCGACGAAGCAGTCAACTGTCGAACGACCCTAAATCCTGTATTATTGAGCAACAAAGCAAGAAAACGAGCTAGAAATTGTACAGTCGACTTCACGTACAAGTGAACTTAAACTCATAGCTTTTATTTCGAAAATAGAAAAGATGCTGGCACTATCGAATTATCAAAGAAGGTTTTAGTCATAAAGAAAAACTGTAGCTATAGTCCAAACCAAATGACAAGTTAACTGTGATGGAACTGTATTTGCTCATTCTAAAGCCTTAATCTTTGTGTTTTTTTCATAAACTACAAGGAAATTATTACAACGAGCAGCCTAATAAATCTTTTATTATCTCATGCCTAACGTTTGTCCAACTATGTTAGGGTCAGCTTCCATTATAACTGGATGCAGCTGAATACCACTTACAGCTATGACCTATGCTTAGAGTTATGTGACCTCCACAACCCAATGAGTGTTGGATAATACGATGTCCCTTGGTAAGACTGTTTGTCAGATTTTTTTCTTATATATAACGACTGTCTTTAGTAGCGTGTTAAATATCTTCACTGCATACTATAAAACAAAGTCCTCCGCCGCGTCTGTCTGTTTGCGATAAACTCAAAAACTGCAGCACCAACTTTCATGTTGTTTTCACCAATGGATAGAGTGGTTCTTGAAGAAGGTTTTAGTAAATAATTTGTCAAGTTTTTTTCGCAGCGGATGAAGCCGCGGGCATAGAGTATAAATTCTAGTTGATTTAATACAGACGAACTTAAGGTCAAAGCGCTATATTGTACTGCGGTTGACTGTAGAATGTACCGGTTTGGAGACTTGCCAAGATCTCGAGTTATTGTATGGTGCTACCGATTTATGACAAAGATATAGGTATTAGATCTGTCTGTGGTTTCCTTCTTGGTGCGTAGGTACCCTAAGTCATCCTAGGTCTTGGAGATTGTGCAAATTGTTTAAAATGTGCTAATAGATTGTAATGATGACACGGTTGGCGCAGTGGCTAAAGCAATGTACTGCTGCGTTGCAGGTCGCGGGTTCGATCACCGCACGGATCGAACCCGCACGGAACAAATATTTATATGACCTATATATAAATATATATATAGGTCATATAAATATTTGTTCCGTGTGGATTATAATTTTTATTGTTAATGTTTAGTTATGAACTTATGACTTATGAATGTGTTATTTATACTTATGCTATTATTATTATTTATTTTTTATTAATATTATTATTTTTGTGATTTCAAATACAATGTAAATTGTTTGTGAATAAAATCGAATTGAATTGAATTGAATATAGCTATATATTCCGTATAAAAGCTATAGCTTTTTCCGGGTGTATGTGACTTTAAATGTTTGTAAATGCACCGACGATACAGGAGAAATTACTAGTGCGGAGTAACGTAAAAAATAACCTCTGCCTAAGCTTACGAGATTACAGGCGTGATGTTATTTTTATTGTTGTTTTGTGGTATACCTATTGATTAAAATTGTTATCTTTTTTTGTTACAGGTAAGGTTCCTTTCTGAGTGTAAACTTTCACCTCGAATGAAATGTTCAAGAAAGACAGTAAGTCATAGATTTGTGTTTATTTTCTGTAATTTAAGATGAGACTGTTTGCCATTTGGACTACATATTCAATTATCCAATGTTACGTCGCTTTTCACCAGTGTTGGCCAGCAGAAATATTTGTAAAAGTCAAGTCACTGTACACCAGTGGTATCTAAGGCAAACTTGAAAAGGTTGGCAAACCGTGGTGGATAGCGAGAATTATTTTTAAAACTATGTATGACACTGTCTATCCTTGGTAGACAAGCCGGTCATCGGGAATCATCGTTTTTATAAAGGTAACTTAAAAAATAATTTACCTCGTAGCTTTATAAGGCCCAGATGAAGAAACGTTAAGACTGCAAGCAATAAAGTACTTGATTTACACGTCATGTTCCTGTCTCTTACAAATAGTAATTTGACAGTAGCGTGACAGTGACACGCGACGCAAGACGCCTAAACAAAGTAACGCATAAACAAAGTAACTTTTTAACATCTCGCTATAAGTATAAAAGACTCCTCCGAAACTTGAATACGAATAAAACCTTATTGCTGAATTAAAACAAAAATTATCGTAAAATCTTTCCCGAAAAAGAAAAAACAGAATCATCAACACATTTTACGCGCAAAGATTCGCGTCAACACCGATTTACGACGGCAGCGACAGAGAGTGTGACGTGATTTATTTCGACGTCGACTTCGTGACGTCACACTGATTACGTCATTAAGATAAGGGTATAAAGACTGAAGTCCGTTGCGTGAACGTCATGTTCAATACAGGGTGTTTGATAGAACTGACACAATTTTCTTAGGGATAGCATTATGTCCTACTTTTTACCCGCAGAATGTAAATAAATGTCGTGAGTGTCACAGTAATTGAAATATTATTTTTATTAATACAATTTAGTTTGTTGTAGACTGTAATAGAACGCAATGTTTTTCGAATTATAATTTATGGTCTCTTTCTAGTAAATTACCTAAAAACTTATTTAAACAACAAAGTGAAACATTTTTTTTTGGTTAATGGAATGATGAAAATGATTAAAAATGTGTCTTCAACCGACTCTCACAATCACTCACAAAATTTAGTCGGTTCTTCTACGAACCACCTTGTATACGAAAGGGACGAAACGAAATTTGATAATTATCGCTTTTCTATTGAGTGACGTAAGATAGGTTTTTGATAAGAATGCAATTTGTGTGTGCTGACCTGAGCTTAAATAGGTTAGTTTAATTTAAAATTGAGGTTCCAGTTTTAATGGAGTTTTAAAAAGGTTTTAAGGATAACTGCGTCATAGATATTTATGAGGAGCACCTTAGTGGGGTAGTTGATTAAAAAAATCTAATTAGACGTCATATAGATTTCCATATAATATCGGACCCGTATTTTTTAATTTTTCACGTAAACAATAAATGAAGACGATACAGTGCTTTGAAAAGTCGCACAACGTCATAGCTTGATACATTTTTGACCAGCAAGTGACGTCACTCTCTGCTCATTCTCGATCTTTGACACGGTTTATTTTCGTCAATTTTTATTAATTTGCTTAACCAAAAAACACGTATCCGATATTTTGCAAGAATCTAAAACACTAACTAAACAAAATTAATTAGACTATGGCGTAATACATTTTTTTTCTTATTAGAATTCGACGGATTTTGAGAGAAATTCCTATTCCATTGCTTCATATGTTCGAATAATTCGTTTGTTGACCAGGAATTGTTAATTATTAATTAATTAGTTGGTGAATTAATTATTGAAACATGATTAATTAATTAACCAACGAATTTATGCAAAAACATTAGGTACATTGTCATACGTTGACTTCTGGACAAATTCCTCAAGAACATACCTACCTATATAAAAGCGTACAAGTCAAGTATTACCCACTAACATAGATTTATGTTGCATAAACTAACACCAATGTTATTTGTAAGTCTTGTACATTTAAAAGGATAAGGTGTAATGGGTCTTTGTTAATTGAATATAAATAGGTTATTATTTGTTAAAATGAAATAACTATTTAAATGAAATTGTTACGCAGGTACCCATAAGATTTCCCTTTTGCGTTTCGTGTAATCCTTCTTTAATATCTAGGTCAACGAGCTGTAGTGAGCTGACGACAGTTAATAGAGAAAACGGATTTTCCCAGAAATGAGACATAACTAGATCGATTTTTCGCCTCTATGCTTTCATCTAGATCGTTTGAGCCGGTTTTGAGAATGTCAATATATGTACAAATATTGGTTAATAATATCGGATATTTGAAATGTAATATTATTGGTTATCAGGAATTTCTCAGGAACAGCAACGTAGTCTAGATTTTTGCCCACTTCATAGTAATAGGATTGACTCTATTACATGGGACTTGATAATAACCAGTGAAATGTCTCAAAAAAAATATTTACAATATTTATAGCCAACAAGAAACGATGGATGGACTGTGTGAAGGGTGATATGGCTAGAAAGGAGGTGACTGCTGAGATGACGAGAAATAGGGAAGTATGGAAGAAGAAGACATGTTGCGCCGACCACAAATGAATTGGGATATGGGCAGGAGAATGATGATGATTGTACCCAACAATTTACAGAACTATAATTTAAAATATTGTCCACATCGCTGTCAAAAGGAAAACTGCCCAGAAGACAAGCAGCATTGCCACGTTGGACGGCCAAAAAATTGCCCAGAAAAATGAAATGAGGGTATCTCTGCCTAACCCTTCGAGTATTACAAGCGCGATATAAAGTTGTTCTATAAATAAAAAGGCCAAGGTCAAATAAGCAAATGCCACTGAGCTCATAAACATCCCGGTCTATGCCAAACAATAAAAATATTGATACTCAGTTGCGCCAAAAGAAAACTCTGCGAAAAACCCCATAAGGAAAAAGATCCTAATGTAATTGCATTTCTTCAGAACATCTGAGGTTTCTTTTTTACACGAAAAAGGGAAATAAATAAATTAGCCGTTAAAATATTACATTTCAATCCGAAAGAAGAGAAAATCCACTGTCACTGTTTTTACAACTTATCCGTCTTTACCATGACCTTGACGATCAAGCGCCTCACGTGTTGTGTTGTGACAGTGACGACGGAGAAAAGCAAATAGATAACTTCAAAGAAATACGAAACACGTGCCTATAAAATTTGAGGTTTGCCCTCGATTTTGCTGAGATCCCATCATCAGATCCTAACATGGTGACAATGGGACCACGTCGGGAGTATATTCTTTAGATTTTTTTTTTTAAAATCGTTCTATAGATGACAGAATTATGCGGAAAAGAACATCATTATTCATCATCATCAATCTCTTGCCCTGGAAGAAAACAAACATAAAAAATTAAATATACAGACGAATTGGGAACCTCATCATTTTTTGAAGTCGCTTAAAATATAAAACAACTAACAAGTTGCTGTTATAACAAATTTTACATAAAACAATAAAAAGCGAAAAATAACTTTACTATTGAAAGTCGATTAATTTTTTGTTTCATTGACTTTTCTTGACACGGAATTCCGAAAGCAAAGTTATTTTTCGCTTTTTAGTGTTTTGTCACACCTCGGACACTCCATACAACGCCCGCAAAATAATTACCTATTACTACTACATAAACAAATAACGTTTTCAATACACTTCCTCGAAAACTAGCTCTTATTGCACTACGATTAGGTTCGACATGCATCATATTTCGCACGCGTGCGGTAATAAGAATACAGCGTGCTGTAATATTATTACCGCACGCTGTAATCATAGAGCAGCGGTAATTCGATTAAAACTTATGAAATTAAAAAAAAAACACCACTGACTATTATAATAGAGCAGGCGTGTTTTTTTTTAATCTCGCCATTTTGATCTGCGTCTTTACAGCGTAAATATTTTTTGAATATTTAAATTGTGTTTGTAAAAAGAATACTACTAATAAACGTAAATATTTTAAACAATTATTTACTTTTATGAACAAGTAAGCATTTTTTTGTGTTCTTAATTAAAAAATATTTAAATTTTATATTTTTCCTGTGAGGCTGTTTGGCGGCTTTATACCTTTGCTTCTTTTTCAACCTGGCGAAATCAAACCGCGGAAAAAAAGTAAATTAAATCATAGTCTCATCAAATTTGTTGACAAAAACACATAACGTTTTTAGTTAATTTCTTCGAAAGTGTATTGAAAAACGTCGTTTGATACACGTGGGAATTTGTTATTGCATTTCTCGACCCCATGAACACCCTCGCCATACGGCTCGGGTGTTCAATCTGCCTCGAATGCAATAACAAACTTTCCGCACTTGTATCAAAATGTACTATTGTGCACGACGTGCACGTGCAAATGTGTGCGTAAACTCTAGTAGGGTTATCGTAGCCTAAAAAATGGTGCGGAAAGTGCAACCGAACGACGACTATAATACGAGCGCGAGCCATTGCTCAAGTGTCGACGACGAATACCTCGAAGTGCGGGGTGAGGTGCGGTATTTAATATGAGCGCGGGGAAGGGAGTGTCCCTTCTGTACGTAGTACTACGTTGTTCAAAATTCGTTTGTTTGTAGCTTTTTCTACCAAATGAAAAAGTAATCTCGTAAATCGGTCGATAATCGACGACGATATGAATGAACATACTTAAAAAATATAAAGTAGAACTTAGTACCTCTTCCTTTTTTGAAATCGGTTAAAAAGAACAACATGCCACGTGTCACCATGATAAGAAAAAGAGTGACACGCGCGTTTTTTGACTAAACAGGCATATACCATGTAGAATAAATAACATTCGGATATTACCCACATTAATATATTTCAGGCCGCACTCGAAAAGCTTCTTACTGTAGAGTTGAGAGGCAGAAGTTTTATTTTCGGCTGTTCATGAAATTCACTACATATTAATTAGAGAACAAACTCCTCTTCCGCGTCTGTCTGTCTGTTCAAGATAAACTCAAAAACTACTACACTGATTTTCATGCTGTTCTCATCAATGGATAGAGTGGTTCTCAAGGAAAGTTTTAGTATATAAAATGTATTGAAATTCAACCCCTCAGGGAGTTAAATAGGGGATGAAAGTTTGTTGGGGTATTTTTCGACACCCACGAGTGCGAAAAGCTAGTCATGTATAAACCCAAATTTTACACCAGTATAAATTATCGAGAATTTGGTTGATCTATAATTATCTCGTAACAAAATGGACAAAATGGAAATGGATGGATGGATGGAATGGATTTTCTGCTACCCACTTCATATCACAACCTCCCCAAAAACGCCATATACAAAGACGGATTCATTCATTTCCGTTTGGCTCTCGTCAAGATGATAACATCTTGATGTCCTCGCTTAAGCACAAAAACGTTTTGTGAGAACAATGCCTCGTTGGAGCCTCTTTTGAGTTCGTGGAATGTGTGAGAAACTGTAATTGCTTAGGCAATTATGTCTTTGTGCTGTACTAAATGTTTCTGGATTGGTCATTAATGTTTTGCTTGATGGTTTTGTTTTATTTTGATGGGGGAATGGAGTTTATTAAATATTTTGGGCTTGGACATGTGTTAGTCTTACATGGTTGTATGCAAAGACAATACTTCTTGAGGTTTAAGATCATTTATTCTCATAAGAATTAAAAATCTTGCACTTCGAAAATAATTATTGGGTTTCCTTTCAGGAATTTCTCAGTAGCAGCCACAAAGTCTGAATTTGTGCCCGATAGATGACAATAGGCTCGCCCCGTATGGGACTTAAAACAAAGCTGGCTAAATACGCCCCTGCTCTTAACCCGCTGCCCAGCTTTGTTTCAATGTTTGTTTGTTTCTATCACCTTCGGGGATTACCGATGTGGTGTTATGATATGACATGGACAATCGTAATAACTCATCGTATGCCGAGTATACTCACACAATTATAAAGTCATTGTGTCTCGCGTGGATCTACGTTCCGGCACACGAATGGTTAATCACTCATATCTCCTGGTGAAACGGCAAAGCTGGGTTCCAGATTTCTCCATCTAACACCCAAATCCACCACCAACCACATTTACAAGCTCAGCTCCCATCAATGCACTTCCATCACACAAAAAGAAACATTTTCATACAAAAACTCTCCGAGCCAAGAGAAAAGGTAACAGCTTATAGCACTCAGGTGAACAAAGAGGCAACTAGTTCAAGGGTAAAACTCGCAAGCTTTGATACTAACCACCCTGAAATAAAAGGTACAACGGCTCTGAGAGACCTTGGAACTTGGAAGGGTAGTTGTATAGAGTGGTTCATTGGTTTTGCAGGTGAGTGGAGTTCAGATAGATATTTTGTAGTTATTTCGTGACTGTTACTTAGAAATTCCACATGGAAATAGCCAATAATTCTTTGCTCGATCTGTGAATTGACCTAGCGACCACCAGATCAACAAGGCAGTATAAACTAAACCTCGCCCCCTGGCGGCCGCAAGTGGACTATGTTTAGGGGGCCGAGTGGACACCTATGAACAAATCTTTTTTTAGGGGCCGAGTGGCCGAAAGTGGACTAAACGGTAGGTATAAACATTCAGTTGTAAATAATTTTCTTATTTTTAAGGCAATGTTCTAACCCGTTCGGGCTAGGGTTAAAGATATAATTAGAGATACCTCGGTTTCGAACACAAAGGCAGAAGTAACATGGAAGGTCTTTAGTCAGTAGAAATCTGACACTCCCTTCCGTTTTACCTAGAGCGGGAGGAGTCATTTGACGATTTTGAACTTCAGACTTTTGCTACTCAAAATACCGGTATACCACAATATGATCAAGGTATATTTTCTATCCAAGGTACCTACTAATCGCCCTTTAATTACCAACCATTTTCCCTACTGCAGATTACTCAGAGCTTTCCCAAGAGACACATAAAATAGTATTAATTACTCAGATATAGTTTACGGTAGTACTGCAAAAATCTTATTTCCCTTGAGAACCTGTGGTCAACCTGGTCCGGTTAGCATTAAATTATTACTGTAAACATAAGGGGGTTTAGAATGGTATAGTTGTGGGGCGGCGGAGCTCGAGGCTAGATAATAATAGCCAATCGAATCGACCTTCAGGTTAGCCAGCAGCAGCGGTTGCCTAGGTTGGTTGGATCATCATCATTTCAGCCGAAAGACGTCCATCACTGCTGGACATAGACCTCCCCTATGTGTCGCCATAATGACCGGTCCCGTGTGTCTCGCATCCATCGGATCCCCGTAACCTTCACCAGGTCATCGGTCCACAGTTGGTTGGATGGGTGACAACAATACGGTCTAAGGAAATAAGCTATATAAACTCCATGGCAGTGATATCTATGAATCTCCAGGCTTCTTCTGGGTAAGCTCGTTCCATCGTCGACATCATCTCTGCCCTTTTTTTTTTTTTTTTTTTTTTTTTGGTGGGTGGAAAATCATCGAATAACCCCCCCCGCTCTTGGGCAGAGCGAAGGGGAGTGTCAGACTTCTACTGACTAAAAACCAACCCATGTTCCCTCTTCCTCGCCCTTGTGTCGGAGCCGCGGTAACTTTTCGATATCCGCAGCCCCGACGGGCGTCGGCCCTTGCGGGCCCCTCCTTGCTGACATCTCTTTGAGGCGCGCGTGGAACACGTACGCGCCGCCGACACGGTCTGTTGCCGTCATGACGACGGCCGGACGGCGAGCTAGCCCGTTACTCACCGTCCACAGGCCCGCCATCATCTCTGCCCTTAGGGCAAGATTGACGTCAAGAGCAAGCCCATTCATGAAAAAAAAAATCTCCACCTAAATAGATTTTTAGACTTCAGGGAACCTAGATCCGGAGCCAATTTAAAGACTTTTAGGTCAGCCTTGGCATGATAAGAAAAATTACGAGTAAATGGAAGTCACTGATGAAGACTTTCACTACCTCAAAAGGTATAACCTGACAGCTAATCAATATCACACCCTATTGCCATCATGGAAAGTACTTTCTCGATCGAGGAAAAATGTACTCCGAACGGCCGTACTCCCGAAATCTCGGAAAGCCCCAATAATTTACTTAGGCTTATTTTTTGCTGATAGCCGAAATCTTCAACGACTTTTTTAATACGGTTTCATCAAATTCGTCTGTCGTAAGTACATTATTCAAGTCCAGGGCCGACATACATATTTGACAGTGACTGTGACAAATATATTTTTGTCGTGAATTATTTCAGCCATAGGTTTGGACATAAACAAAGTAATATACTAGACATCTGTCCTATGTTTATTGAAATGTCAGGGACGACTTTTTAAGCTTTAGTAATGTAATGTTACATCATATGACGCCTGAAGGGCTAGGCAGAGATGTAGTGTAACCATTAATACACCCACATTTTAAGATAAGATAAGATATTTTTTTTTTAGTAAGTTATATTTAAGTCCCATGTAATAGGGGAGCCTATTGCCATCAACCGGGCACAAATTCAGACTCCGACTGCTACTGAGAGATTCGTAATAGAAACACCCACAATAACACTGCCCCATCTGGGAATCGAAAACACTTCCTCATGCTTAGCAGTCGCGCTTGCCACCACTAGACCAACAAGGCAGAGGCTTAGTAATGTTAGGTCATGTATAAATTACATTTGGGCAAGCTAAGATATAGTAGGCCGTTGTGTGAAAAAAGAAAAGGCCGGATTCCAAATTGGATAAGTAAATAATTTTATTTGGAAAGGCTGGGATTTTTTTATACAAATATCATATTGTTAGAGCCTCTATTCTTTCTTATATGCTGTGTTTTGAGTACATAGGACATACAAAGGGAAAATGAAAAGGAAAAAGGATAACATATAAGGAAAATTTCTTCTCCATGGGAATAAAATCATATTGTGGTATCTACGAGCATTTAGCCAGTCAACAAGATTGTTTGACTTATCACCAACTAGCTTTTGCGCACGCTATAGCTCTCATCTAGGTTCAAAGTTATCCCACGGGGCAGTACTAGCGATTTAGCACATTGGTCAGGTAAGTTGTTTGACGTTACAAGGATTTCCTCCTGTATCGTAAGTGCCTTTACAAACATTCAATCAAATATACACAAACCAACCAAGACCAGGAACTGCGCGGGGATCAAATCCGCAATACGCAGCAGAGCAGTCAATCGCTCAGCCACTGCGCAAACCGTGCCGTCAAAGTCAAAATCAAAGTCAGGTCATGGTGTTGGTGTAGGTAGTTTTCTGTTTTCGAAATCAGTTTACACGTGAACAGGATACAGAAACGCAGGAAGACAGGGATAACATAATAAAATCACGGCTATAGCCTCTGAAGGGTTAGGCAGATTTGTACTACAGTAGGTACTCCCACATTTTGCCAGTTGTGTTTAAGTTCCGTGAAACAGGAGGCGAGCCTATGGTTATCAACTAAGCATGAATCCGAAAGAGATACTGTGACATTTATTATGTGAGCATGGATTAAAGTATATTTCGGAGAATACGGTATTCTTCATGATGACGATGATAAGACAGGATGGATATCTCAAAATAACAGTCAGTGGTTCATGATAAACGATGAAGTCAACCACATGGAATGCAGTGAGGTTAGTAGGAAACACGACCACGACCAACTGCAGCGCCGTCCGCCCCGGAAGCCCCTGCTGGCTCGGGCTCCTCTAAATTGACGAGCGCCTCTGTCATCATTCATCTGACAGTTGTCGTTATAAATCGTGCCAGAACTAAACACACCCAAGCAACTACTAAAGAGGTTGAACTACACGACAATAGTTGCTCGACATTCCAGTAGTTCTGATTTTATCGACGTTCAGAGACTGCAATCTCCGACATATAGTTAATCAAGAATTCTATTTCAAAGCTCTAACTCAAAAGATATCTCACATGAACACCAAAATGATGCTTCTATTTGACCAAATTGGCAACAAGCCCATCGTGTGTTAAAGCGCTAACTTCTGCCAACACTTTGCGACACCTCATAGGAGTTGTGTCCAAGTCGAACGTGCCCAAATGCCTATCCCTCGTTCACACACGTTTTCTTCTGAGTGAAACTTTAAAAGTTCTTTGAGTTTGTAACTTCATTTGGAGCTCGTGGCTAAGTTATTCTTGGGTCGATATTCAGGCTGCCTTTGCCTAGGTTAGTTGGTCCTTGAATGGGTGACCACCACATACCTTCCGTGCCTCAGAAAGTACGTTAAGCCGTTGGTACCGAATATCATTTCAAGGTCTTTGACAGTCGTTACAGGTAGTCAGTGGCCCGACAATCAGGCAACCAGTCTTGCCAAGGGGTATCATATTACCCACTAATAGGGTTGTGGAGACCAGATATGCAGTCGCTCCATGTGAAATACTGCTGGATTCGGAAACTCTCCTAATAAAGAAGAAACTACAAGCAACCAGTGCTCTTATTCCACACCAACCCAGTACACAAGTGTGCCCAGTCTGCACATTTAATGGGGCATGTAGCTGGATCTGGTTACACTTGAAGCCGACCCCAACATAGTTGGTATAGGGCTATGCAGATAATGAAACATAGACAGCGAAATAATTTGTGGTACTTCCACGAACGAGTCTAACTTTCTCACGAAGATCACTCTTTGCCATTTCAAAAGAAAAAGTGTAAAGGTTTTTAATTGTTAAATAAATGGTTGGTCTTAGTCTTTATTAAATGAGCTTCACTATTTTTGACTCTGGCTTTTAATTCTTTCTAGTGTCGCTTGCTCGACAGTATTTAAAATTGGTCGTCGTCGTTGAAGTGCAAAGGTCACTTTGACTGTACATTTGGGGACACAGCAACCGTAAGATGTAAAATTGTTGTTGACCCAGCTCCGCAACTCTACTTCAATATATTTTATAAACATAAATCATGACGAAAATGGAGAAATAGTCATAGGTCCTGAGACTATGACTTGGTAATACTACGGTCTCACTCGAGTTCGAGCCCAAGACACGTCGGTACCGGTGACTTTTTTGAGTTCAGATGCAAATCGTATCGAGAGGAAGTCAGCATATCTGAGAGATGATTTATTGACGACATAAATGAAGCCAAGTCCAAACCCAAACAACGTTGAAACACTAACTACATGATAGAAGAAGAAGAAAATAAACCATGCAATTTTCCCATGGGACAGCCTATCCTTACATCCTCATTTAGCCTTGTCCACGTTCATACATCACAAGCCAATCCCTATAGCATATCCTTATTAATGGTGTGTAATAAAAGCTATTCTTTCTCAGAATTTTTCTATCTCGTTTGGCTTGATACCAATTCCTAATATAATGTTACCCAATAGTTTTCCCTCAAGCCACATCAATCTAAAAGGAATCGGTGCCAGCAATATTTCACATTCAACTATTATTAAATTCCAAAGCATTTGTGTGGACGAAGAAAAAATGCATCCGCGACAATGCGACTCGATTCAACATTGGACTCGATATCTTTCATTCGATTCCGAGCAGTCCTATTCAGTTCCAATCGATTCCAAAGAATGCTCGACTCGACTTTTTACACAGAAAATATTCTATTGACTAGAATCGTGGACTTTTATGTATTTTTGATGGGAGTTTTACTTTTTAAGGTCGAAAAATGAGGGTAGCCGAATAATTTTCGTAATGACTTCTAAAGTAATTGATCAAAAGCGGTTCCTGGGTTCCGTAATCAGTTTACGAGTTTTTGAGGCGGTTTTTGATTATGTTTGGCAAAGTGTCATTGCTGTTAAGTGTCTTGAGGTTTGTTTTATTTAAGGTGGCAAGCAAGAATTTTACGACATTTTGAACCAAAGACTTACACACCCGTATCTATAATCTAGTCATAGTGATTACTTGAGTAAAAGTTACATTTAAAATACGATTTTTATTCTTTAACTCTATGATTTTATTAAGTGAGAGCTGTCAAAGTTTAGAATTCTAAGCTTTGTTTTATTTGACGGTATTAGTTTCTAAAAATAAAAAAAAATCTATTATCAGAAGCGACGAAGCTAAAGTATATTTTATTGAAAACTTTCATATTTCAATTTATTTTCACTTAAATTTAATTTGAAGCAGCGATTCATAAAATAAATTACGAAATTTAACCCTAATATTGAAAATGAGGTTTCTAGTATGAAACTGAACTTCATACCATTATAATACTTTACCAAATGTGATGCTGGTTTGCAGTGCAATACTAAATGACAATATTGTTATCTTTTGCCACCAGGCATAGCAATAATTGCTCGCAAATACCTACTGACATGTTAATTTTCAGAGTGCTTAATGCGCGATGTCCTGAATTATCTATTTGTGCTAGTGTATTTTGAAAAACTTTGTGAGGAAGGACAGGAAGCTGATGATATTGTTTTTCCAAAAACTGTAACAGGCTCACCAAGTCGTTTGAATGAACAGAGTATTAACTCAAAATTTACGATTATTAACCTAAAAATGCAGTTCTACTAAAAATAGCAAAATTGAGAAAGCCATGAAGTGAACAAAAACGTTTTCAATAAAGTAAGCTTACAATATAATTATAATATTATATGAGGTTAACCAATTATTTATCGAAATGGAAATATATTGATTTGAAAACTTCAAATCGCTCTCCTGAAAAATAGGCTTTTTTCAGGAGATCATCTGGACTAACGAAGTAGGTAGGTATGCATTAGATCGGGCGCTTCTGAGGTGTATGATTTTCTTCAATGCTATAACCAGCAGGGTTATTATTCTAGCATTGACATAACTGGTTAACTATGAACAATGAGCATACTAAATGAAGCCCCATTTCTCCCTAAGTCGTCAGGGATGTCTTCATCATCATTCTCCTTCCCTTATCCCAATTTATTCGGGATCAGCACAACATCGTCTTCTTCTTCCATACTTCTCTATTTCTCGTCATGTCAGCAGTCACCTCCTTTCTAGCCATATTTATAGACAAGATTAAAGCAAGCCTTTTTTTTTGGTGGGTGAAAAATCATCAAATGACCCCCCACGCTCTTGGGCAGAGCGAAGGGGAGTGTCAGACTTCTACTGACTAAAAACCGAACCCATGTTCCTTCTTTGCCCTTGTGCCGAGGCCACGTCATCTAGTACTAAAATCCGCGTCTAGTACTAAAATCCGCGATTAAAGCAAGCCTTTGGGCAAGATTGAAGTCAAGAGCAAGCCCATTTATAATAATAATAATAATGAAAAACATCCTTCCGACAGGGATTTCTTATTTCTTATAATATACGAGTATATCCCAATAAATGTGTTAATCCACGACATGGTGTTTCCATGTTACCACCCTGAAATTTTCGCGGTAGGTACATGTTTTGTGGTTTGTACCCCGGATAGGGCTTAAAGTGTCGGATTTGCAAGTAGGGGTCGTTTGAACCCCACTCCGGGTACGATTGACGTGAACCCATTCTTATCTGGCTTAATTGGGAGGGATAGCAATTAGGATTCCGATTTGGCTATACTCAGAAAGAGGCGTAATTTGTTTTTAAGTTCGTATGTAGGGAGCAATCTTCGGAACTAATGAACTTTTCTTCACTGATAGGAAGATTCATCATTCGTGAGTAGGGTTCATGATTTCTCGAGCTTTTCAATTTCTCGGGTCTCGAGAATTCTCGAGGCTAATTTCTCGGGTCTTCTCGGGTTGTCGAGAAATTTACATTTACGTACGTTTTCTCATATTATTTGGTTCCAATAACGTTAACAAATTCAGTAGCTTTCCTTCTCAAATAAAAGTATCAAATCTATACTAATATTATGAAGCTGAAGAGTTTGTTTGTTTGTTTGAACGCGATAAACTCAGGGACTAATGGTTGGAATTGAAAAATTCTGGTTGTGTTGGATAGTTCATTTATCGAGGAAGGCTTTAGGCTATATAACATCACGCTACGAACGACCAATAGGAGTGGAGCATAAGTGAAAAATTTGCAAAAACGGGAAAATATATTTTGGTACCTTTTTGAGGGCTACCGTTGCGTGCGCTGCGAAAATGGTTCAAGTTAAGCAAATATCATGTACGAAGGAATTGTTCCTCTTTAAAAGTTCTAAAAAAAAAGTCCGGGATTGCATATGTCTATCTTTTAAGATTGACTCACTGTAACCATTTTTTACTATTTAAATGTTAGGTTAAAAAGAATGCCCGTCGGGGCCGCGGATTTTTGTACTAGATTACGTGACCTCGGCGCAAGGGCAAAGAAGGAACATGGGTTCGGTTTTTAGTCAGTAGAAGTCTGACACTCCCCTTCGCTCTGCCCAAGAGCGGGGGGGGGGGGGGGGGGGGTCATTCGATGATTTTCCGCCCACCAAAAAAAAAAAAAAGGTTAAAAAGAATATTTTTTTGCGAAGCTTATTTAACCCATATGGTATTAATCTATATCTTAATAAATGTGTTTGTTAGAGCTAAAATTTAATATAGAATATTCATTGCACCATAATGTTTACAAGGTGTTATTGTATATTTAACTAGCTGACACACGCAACTTCGTCTGCGTCACATAAATATAGCAAACCTTTCGCGATAAATCGACTATCCAACATAAATTAAGCTAAATCGTAACAAACAAAAAAAAATATCTTTCCTCTTTATAATATTAGTTTAGATTAGCTTAGATTATATTAAAGTGAGAATTACTATAGGTATCTCTTACTGTTAATACGATAACAGCCTGTACTTGTAAAAATTATGATGCAGCAAATATTTTGAATTTGAATTTCCCGGAAGCCAGCCAGAATCCCCCGTACCTACATTGCGAATTTGCGACGCGCGAATTATTTTGCGGCGCGGATATTTTTAAATTGCGATATCTTCTAAGATATTTGTTTAAACTGTATAGAGTAAAGGGCATAAATGTTCTATATTAAATTTCCGTTCTAACAAACACATTGATATAGATATAGATGAATATCATAGTGGGTTAAATCAGCTTCGCAAAAAATAAATCTTTTTAATAAATCTTTTTTTTTAAGTAAAAAAGGGTTAAAGTGAGACAATCTTAAAAGATAGACATATGCTGACGCGGATTTTTTTTAAGAACATTTAAAGAGCAACAATTCCTTTATACATGATATTGGCGTAACTTAAACCGTTTTCGCAGCGCATGCAGCGGAAGCTTTAAAAAAGGAAATTCCTTTTCCCGTTTTTGTAACATTTTTCATTTATGCTCCGCTCCTATTAGCCGTAGCGTGATGTTATATAGCCTAAAGTCTTCCCCAATAAATGGACTATCCAACACAAAAAGAATTTTTCAATCCCAACCAGCAGTTCCTGAGTTTACCGCGTTCAAACAAACAAACAAACTTCAGCTTTATAATATTAGTATAGATTTTAACAGTAAGAGATACCTATAATAATTCTCACTTTAATAATACATATATATAATCTAAGGTAATCTAACCTATTATATATAATAGAGAGGAAAGATTAGATTTTTTTGTTTGTCACGATTTAACTCAAAAATTACTTTGCCAACTTTGAACATTCTTTCAACATTGAAAGCTACACTTTCACCGAGTAACATGTTTTCAAAATACACGCGAACGAAAAAAATTTTATTGCTGAGGAGTATGTTTGTTTGTTTGGTTGGTTGAACGCGCGAATTGATAAAATATTTCTATGTTGGTTAGTCGATTTATCGAGCAAGGTTATTTAAAGCTATATATTGTAACGCAGACAAAGTTGCGTGGGTCAGCTAGTTAATTATAAAAAAAAATATTGATTTTATATTCAAAACATAATATTGCCACGTAACACAACAAACGGCGATTTAATTTCTATATAATTATGTAGGTACTTGATTTCTCGAGTTCTCGACTTTTCTCGAGCTCGATTTCCCGGGAACAAAGCCCAAGGATTTCCCGGGAATTCTCGGCTCGAGAATTCCCGGGAATGAACCCTATTCGTGAGTGTAAACGTGGCTATAAACTATATTTATATCATGCATAATAACCGAGCTATTACATTTTTTCCGGACGAAGTCGCTGGCGGGGTGCTAGTAATTTTTGCAAAAAAAAGTTTATAATTTTCAAGAAGGAACCACAAATAGCTAATTGGCTCTTTTTAAATCGATGCTAAAAATACAGACCCTAAATTTACCCGTTCGCACTGTTTTTTGTTACATACTTTTATACTTAGATAGAGTCAATCTTTCCCGACCCAAAATGAATTGGGATAAGCGAATGATGATGACTAGTTAATCTTTCTCAAAACGTTGAAGAAAAAAAAATTGTGAGGAAACCGGCATGTCTTCATCATCATCATTTCAGCCAAAAGACGTCCACTGCTGAACATAGGCCTCCCCCAGGCGTCGCCACATTGACCGGTCCCGTGCGTCTCTCATCCAGCGGTTTCCTGCAACCTTGACCAGGTCATCGGTCCACCTAGTGGGAGGCCTTCCAGCGCAACGTCTTCCGGTTCGCGGTCGCCATTCCAGAACTTTTCGGCCCCATCGGCCATCCGTTCTGCGAGCAATGTGCCCTGCCCATTGCCACTTAAGTCTGGCGATTCTTCGGGCTACGTCGGTAACCTTGGTTCTCAAGCGGATGTCCTCATTTCATGCATGCATGCATGTCTTAGAACTAAACAATTCAAAGACATGTGACTTCTATTACCAACCCGCACTGGGCTCGCGTAGTGGATTATAGCCCATCTCTCTCCTAAAGAGGAGGCCTGAGTCCCTGCAGTGGGAACATTATAGGCTGATGATAATGACTAGTCAATAGAATTCTTGCCCTAAAAATACAGCAGACCACACCTATTAGAATATTAATATTCCAGAGTGTTTGCGATTCGGAATTAGGAACTCTTTGGGCATCGCTCATTTTTGACAAGGCGGCCATCAAACATAAATGATTACCAAGTTACTGAGCTTGGTTAATGCGTGGGTAAATTCCGATGGTAACCGCTTTTAGCTGGTATACAGGGTGTAGTAATAACGTGAAGGGTGTGGTGACGCTGCGGGTTGTTCGAAAGAAATACCGACACAAAAGGCTTAGAATGAACATGGGTGGTTGTTAGGCAGTAGAAGTCTGACACTCCCTACCACTCTACCCAGAGCGGGAGGAGGCATTTGATGATTTCCCACTCACCAAAAAAAAAAGGTTGTGGTGATATTTAAGGGCTTTCACACTGCCTCCGTGGTCGAGTGGTGTAGGTGTTTGCCTTGTGGCTTCCATGGGTGCGATTCCCACGGGAAGCATTTTTTGTGACGTTGTTTCCAGTTTGGCTAGGACATTGCAAGTTTAAGTCACCTGATTCTCTGATGAGAAGATGATTCCGTGCTTAAAAGTCGGTGGTCCCGGACACCAAAGGGCAGTCGTCAAACTGTGTCAGAGGCCCAGGAGGGGGTTTCGAAACTCTGACACTAGGGTGTGTGGGGGGGCATTAGACCTTACTACCCACACGATAAGAAGAAGATCAAAAATCATCATTTCCATTATAACATGACCTCACTTTTTATAGATTTTCCGTACCCTGAGAGACTCGAATAAAATGGTTTTGTATAGTTTAACTACTCGTCATGTATGTACAAGCTGTGAACAGGGTGTTTAGAAAATGGACATTGTTTTTAGGTATGGGGGAGATATATCCTAGTTTTCACCCACAGCCAAACACATTCGTTGAGATATTGTTCTCTATAATAATATTACAAATTCGAAGATATAAACAAATTCAGGTTTTTGGTACAAAATTTAAAAATTCAGAAAAATCATTTTAAAATGATTTGCGATGTATGTGATGAAAATGATATTAAAGTTCAATAACAAAACAAAATTGTTAAGCTGTTGGTCCCGGCTGCCATATATATAGATTTTTGGCAGTCGTTACAGGTAGTCAGTGACCTGAAATTCTGACATCCAGTCTTACCAAAGGCTATGTATTGCCTAGTATTAACTGGGTTGTGGAGGTCAGATAGGCAGTCGCTCCATGTAAAATACTGATATTCAGCTGCATCCGGTTAGACTGGGAGCCGACCCCAATATAGTTGGGAAAAGGCTAGGCAGATGATGATGATGAACAAAACAAAATTGTGTACTACCAAGTATCACTAAAAATACTGCGTCGGTCTTTCTACACGCCCTTCAAACACCTTGTATAAGCGGGTAGGTACCGTTCACGCCTCATTGGTTACAAATATGGTGTGTGAACATTCTATGGGTGTCCTGTACTATTTTTGGCTCGTAAAACCTGCACAGGGGTTTTTGGTTAGTGAAATAAACAAGGTAGAAAATGTTGTGTTTTTTGTGGTCTGCCCTTTTCGACAATATTATACATTAAAACCGGCCAAGTGCATGTCGGACCACGCACAATGTAGGGTTCCGTAGTTGCCTATCAAAATATGTGAACTTACTAAACTGATTACCTGCATACCTGCCTCCGAACGATGATTTTTATTATAAAACTAGCGGACCTCCCGCGGTTTCACCCGCGTAGATCCCGTTCCCGTGGGAATACAGGGATAAAAAGTAGCCTATGACACTCAGAAATAATGTGGCTTTCTATTGGTGAAAGAATTTTTAAAATCGATTTAGTATGTAAAAAATTCTCTGCTTCGGAAAGCCTGCGCCTGATCTCACCCCGGTCGTGTTGAATTACCGTCCCATCGTACTATGAGAGAAATGAAACAGAGAGTGCACCTGTGTCGAGGCATACACTTCTGCACTATATAATACCTATGACACTCAGCAATAATGTGGCTTTCTATTGGTAAAAGAATTTTTAAAATCGATTTAGTAGATCCCGAGATTACCCCTTACAATTTTAGAAATACACAAACTTTACCTCTTTATAATTTTAGTATAGAAGTATAGATAAATAGATAAAACAAACATATATAGATAAAACAAACATACATTTGCGGTTAGAAATCAGCTCACTACCTAGTAGCAACCTAGCCTATTTTCTAGTAGCATATGTATTCCAGCCTTTACATCAAGTCTTCTATTTAACTAAGTAATCAAAAGTAACATACGGGTACCGGTACAGGAGTATTAAGTACTATGCAACTACTACTCTAACTGGTTAACTGCATCAAGTTGAGTGATACATATAGATGATATAATATGTATGTGCGCTAATAGCTTGGCAAACTAATTTGTAGGAGCATTACACTTACTGGGAAGACGCTTTGAGGTAGAGCAGAGAGGGAGAGGTCGGTGATTGACATACAGGGAGTAAAGGCTGTCGGACTTTCCGTCTGTCTGTTTGTCCGGCTAATATCTGAAACGGCTAGACTAGTTTTATTGACAGACTAGCTTTTGCCAGCGGCTTCGCCCGCGTGAAAATTACGATTTTCCATACAAACTTTCATCCCCTATTTAAAACCCTTGGGGGTTGAATTTCGAAAAATCCTTTCTTATTCCTTGTCTACAAAGGGAACCCCTGTGCAAAATTTCAGCTTTCTAGGTTCAAGGGTTTGATGAGTCAGTCAGTCAGTCAGTCAGGACTTCTCTTTTTATTTATGTAGATGTATATGTCTGATTCTGATTCTGAAGGAACATGGGTGGTTTCTAGTCAGTAGAAGTCTGAGACTCCCTACTGCTCCACCTTGAGCGGGAGGAGTCACTTGACGGTTTCCAACTGCTGAACATGACGTCCTGGGCTCGATTCCCGGGTCTAGCAAAGAGTTATTGGGTTTTACCATTGAACATTTCTTAGAAGCAGCCTCGGAGCCTGAATTTGTGTCCGATTGATTGAAATAGATACGCCCGCTAATACATAGTACTTAAGTATAACTGGCAAAATGTCGGTTCACTTGTTAGGTACACCTCTTCCCAATCCTTAGGCAATTACAGGCGTGATGTTATATTATCTACTAGCAGATGCCCGTGACTTTGCCCGCGTGGATGTCGGTTATAAATTATATACTCAAACGTTCGAGAACGACTCTATCCATTGGTGTTATCGGCATGAAATTCGGTGCAGTAGTTTTTGAGCGAACAGACAGATAGACAGAGGACGTTGTTTTTATAATAATGTAGTGAAGTAGTGACAGCCATACTATGTCCTACACTAAATAGCCTTTTTCAGGTCAACTGAAGATATATAAATGGTTTACTAGAACCGTCTCCTTTCCTTTTATATGTACAGATAGCGCGCGAGTTGAATGCAGTCGGGGTCTGAGGTAAAGAGCGGGAGCATCTCCCCCCGCTATCCCGCACGCCCCACCTCACGCGTAGTGCTGTGCTATTCACACTAGTGTAACACAGCACTACCGCATAGCTCTGCATTCAACTCGCGCGCTATCTGTAGGTTGTCGTGATTGTTCAAGCAGAACGCGGTAACGAAGATCGTAGTTTTGTTGCATTTGTTTTCATTTCAAGTTGTTTGTTTCGTTTCCAAGTCTTGGAATACGAATGGGTTAGTTAGCAATAATAGTGGTTCAGCAGCGGTATGAGTAGCGACTTATGTGTCGTGGGTTCAAACCTAGACACTTATGTCGTCATCACTGCGCTTAAACCCAGGTTAGTGAAACGACGTATTAATCTAATTCTTAGGGTTCTGTAGTCAACAAAGAACCCTTATAGTTTCGCCATGTCCATCTGCCTGTCTTCCGTCCGCACCATAGCTCGAAGACTCTTAGTATTATGTAGAAAGCTGTAATTTGGCATGAATAGACAAACGCGTTACTCCGTTATAGCGACAATATTTTTTTAAGGTTTCTTCAGTATACATGGGGATGATTTTTTTTCTTGCAAATCCCATTGTGTGGGATGTCGTTGGATAGGTCTTTAAAAATATTGTGAGTTTGCTCAAACACTTTTTCGATTCATTTGTGAAATATTAAAGATTAACGCGTTAATTTTTGGTATAAGACTCAATTTTGGCTACCTAAACGGGTTGTGTTTAAGCGTGTAAAAATTCGCTGCTTCGGAAAGCCTGCGCCTGATCTCACCCCGGTCGTGTTAAATTACCGTCCCATCGTACTATGAGAGAAATGAAACAGAGAGTGCACCTAGTGTGTCTAGGCATACACTTCTGCACTATATAACGTCCCTCGCCGATGGCTAATCTCCGCTAAGATTGGCCGTCGTGGCCGAAAAACGGTAAAGAGGACTATTTACACCTATTCCATTTACTCGTGGAAAAACCCCTCTTAGGATAAATTCCCTCAGGATATGCCTATCCTTTAGACTACATTTATTTTAGCCTTCCATTAGTCCTGTTCCTAAATCCAATAATACAGAGATGGCCAACATTTTATTCAATTCAACCACTCGTAAGTGAATATTCATAATTTTTTTTAGGTCTTGAATAAAAAATGGAATTTATGAAACATTTTATTGCGACCCCTTTCAGTTTTGCATATATGCAAAACGTATGTTCTGAGTGTACTTTGAGTTTTATTTCTCTAGAATCTAATATTAGTTGTGAGGTCAGTTTAAGAGAAAAGGGGGCGTCCTAAATTACGCGATGTGTTTATTGGGGAAGGACGTCAAGCCGAATCTCACTCAATCTCACGAAGGAGAGAGACAAAAAGAAAATTTGACGTAACATTTTTCCTGCAAAAATCTGTGTAAAGGTTTAAGGAAAGTAAAGTTTTTAAATAAATCTTACGCAAGCAAGCACGAATTAACGTTTTTACACCAAACTACGCATTTGAAAAATCTCATAATTTTTCAAGGTTCGGAAGGGTTGTGCATACCACCAGTCTGTGGAATTCACCGCCGGCTTTTCTGTTCACTGATCATTATAATCTGGATATATTTAAAGTATGAGTAGTTTTTTCTAGGCAAGTGCCGTAGGTCTTTTTTTTTGGAGGTTCGGAAATCATCAAATGACTCCTCCCTATCAGCAGCTGTGCACAGCGGTAGAGTCTCAGACTTCTACTGACTTAAAGCCACCAATGTTCCTTCTTAGCCCTTTGTGTCGAGGCCGCGGTATCACTTTTGAACATCCCACAGCCTCGACGGGCGTCCGTCGGCCCTTCAATGTTGCTTATCATTGCTTCACATCAGGCGAGTTTTTCAGGGTAGTATTTCGTATTAAAATAAAACGACCTAGGACCTCATACGTTAGTAGTCGCGCTTATGATTACACTAGCTGATGCCCGCGGCTTCACCCGCGTGGATATCGTTCAAATTATATACTAAAACCTACCTACCTACCTGGTATTTAGAAATATATAAGTATGTTTATCAGTTGTCTAGTACCCATAACACAAGCTCTGCTTAGCTTGGGACTAGATGGCGTTGTGTGATAGTTGTGGAATATTATTATTATTATTACCTTCCTCTTGAATCACTCTATCTATTAAAAAAAACCGCATCAAAATCCGTTGCGTAGTTTTAAAGATTTAAGCATACAGACAAAAATAGCGACTTTGTTTTATACTATTGTTACGACGGTCATCTAGAATCTTCGACAAACTTCGCTAATAACTGTGTAGTACCTAGAAAAGACGAGTAGGTACGAGTTCATTTTTTTTAGGTATAGTTACATTGTATTCAAGGTCAGCCGACGCGCGACGTCAGCGGCAATTGACATTGTAATTTCGACCGTATGCCGAGGGCGTAAAGTAACTTCTTCCTTGTCGGTTCTTTTATCTTTAAGTTTATTTTTTGTTAAAGATTTTTTGTTGATGCTTTCTTGAATAATAGAGAATTATCTCGAATATCCTTTGTTTGCGTGGGTATAAAAGGACCGATTGAGGACGAAGTGAGTCAGTTCACTTTTAAGCGAGACAACGAAGGTTCGAAGAGTTATCTAGTGCGGCAAAGTGTTCAGTAGTATTGAAGTGATTGTGAATAAGTGTTTATTGAGTAATAAAGTTAATTCGTGTGTTTATTTGGTAGTGATTTTATTTATCCCATACCCAGCTCGTAACAATTTGGTGTCAGAAGTGGGGATAAATAATGCCGATTCTACCGAAGGATGACACGGATAGTATCCGTACGAGGAGTCAGCGGCAGCAAGGTATGGACCAAAGGCGATTTGGAGACTCTCCGACGCAGACACCGGGCGGTGTCCAGCCCACGTCAGAGCCAGTCGCTGGCTCATCTGGCGTTTCTCCAGTATCAGCAGTGCCAGATATGTCTGCCTTAATGGCACTGCTGCAGGAACAGGGGCGCCAGTTACAGGAGCAGTTGCAGCGGGATAAGGAGGAGCAGGCTCGACGTCAAGAGGACCAGGCTCGCCAGTTACAGGAGCAGTTGCAGCGGGATAAGGAGGAGCAAGCGCGCCGTCAAGAGGAACAGGCCCGGCGTCAAGAGGAACAGATGCTCCTGATAAAGGATCTTCACGCATCAGTGGGCAAAGAGCTGAGCGTGATGAAGGAGCAGGTACAGCAGCATGGCAACCGTATCGCAAAGGCCGAAATTCAGATCGCCGATGTGAAGAAGGCCTTAAGTGAAATTAAGGTTGGAGACGGGTCTGTAACTTCAGTGATTGCTGCTCCTTCGGTGCGCGGGTTTAAAGTGCCTCCATTCGACGGAACATCTTCGTGGTCGGCCTATAAAATCCAATTTGAGGCCGTTATGAAGGCGAATGGGTGGACCAAAGGGCAAGCCATGACCGCACTCACTTTGGGTCTCCGAGACCAGGCCCTTACCATTCTTGAGGCACTCGGGAAGGATGTGACCTACGAACAGCTGCTGGAGGCATTAGAGTCCAGATACGGCGACGCGCACCTGGAGCACGTTTTTCGTGCTAAACTAAGGGATCGCGTTCAACGTAGTGCCGAGAACTTGCAACAGTGGGCCCTGGAAGTTGAAAAGTTGGTTCGTAAAGCTTACCAGTCTGCCCCTGCACTTATTGATGGCAATCTGGTACAGGTGTTCATCGATGGAATACGCGACTTGGAGGTTAGAGCTGCTGTGAGACTTGGGCATCATGAGACGCTGAAAGATGCCTTGGCCCATGCCTTAGAAGTAGAGGCAGTAAGGCAGGACCACCGTACGCACCGGGTCAGGGAGGTTGTAGCGTCACCTGTACGCGACCGCCCGCAAGGATACAGCCCTAGGTGCTACACTTGTGGAGAAAGGGGTCATCTTCGATCAAGCTGTCCTAAGCGCAGCCCACCAAGAGAAGACCAACCTCAGCAGGGAAAGGTGGCTGAAGTGGCTGCCCAACCACAGCAGGGAAACGAGTAAATGCCAGGACTGGGGGGCGGGTGCTGGCTGGTTTTGAAAGAGCCCCGAGGATCTCGATCTCACAAGTACATGACGGGAACAGCCTGACCATCAACGGCGAAGTCAACGGAACTCCATGCAAACTGACGTTGGATACGGGAGCTTCTCACACGGTTGTCAATTCACACTTAGCAAATCGGTCTCTTGGGGGCTACTTCAATAACCACGACCGTCTTCAATTACTAACAGCTACCGGTCAGCACATAACCGTCCGAGGCAAGAAGGAGGTGGAGTTAAAGTTAGGTGATAGAATTTACTGGCACAACGTCATCGTGGCCGACATAGTGGACGATTGCATCTTGGGTTTGGACTTCATGCGGAGATATCGTTGTGAGATCGACATTGACCAAGGAGTATTGAAATGTGGTTCCGAGGAAATTTTCATGGAAGGTGCACCATCAGGGAAAGTGTACTGCCTGAAGGAAATTGTTCTTCCTAGCAGATCAGAAACGATCGTGCCAGTTAAGTTACCACAGAACTCTGGACACAAAGATCGAAGTGTTCTGATAGAAAGGGTGGACAATGAGTTTTCATGGAAGATGGCACGAACTCTGGTAAAGGCCAACAACATCTCAGCTGTACGAATCCTGAATCCAAGTAACAAGGAGCAAGTAATCAAGAAGGGCACCTTGATCGGCACTTGTGAGGAAGTAGCTTGGATGCGTCAATTGCAAGATCTACCTACCGGAAGCAAAATTAGTAGTGCCAAATTCGACGTGTCAACGCTTCTTGAAAACTGTCATTTAAGTGAAGGAGAAATGGACAAGGCTAAGAAGATGTTACTTCAATACGCCGGTATTTTCTCTACGGGTGATGCTGACATAGGAAGAACTGGACTGGTTCAGCACAGAATTAATACAGGCAACGAGTTACCTATCCGTCAGCGACCAAGGAGACTGCCAGTTGCACGGGAAAAAGAAGTGGAAACCATGATTGAGGGTATGGTGAAGGATGGTGTCATAGAGCCTTCATCCAGTCCATGGTGTTCTCCTGTGGTCCTGGTAAAGAAAAAGGACGGCAGTATGCGCTTCTGTGTGGACTATCGACGACTGAACGACGTCACGAAAAAGGACAGCTATCCACTGCCTAGGATCGATGACACACTGGATACGCTGGCGGGAATGAAGTGGTTTACCACACTAGACCTGAAAAGTGGTTACTGGCAGGTAGAAATAGACCCCAAGGATAAGGAGAAGACTGCATTCTCAACAGGAAAAGGGTTGTGGCAGTTTAAAGTTATGCCTTTCGGTTTATGTAATGCTCCTGCAACGTTTGAAAGGCTGATGGAGCAAGTACTTGCCGGGTTGATTGGGGACGCATGTCTTGTCTATCTAGACGACATAATCATTGTGGGCCGTACGTTTGAAGATCACCTTATAAACCTCAACCGAGTGCTGTCGAAGATCCAAACAGCAAACCTGAAGTTGAGTCCGAAAAAGTGCTCGTTTTTCAGAAAGCAAGTGAACTTTTTAGGACACATAGTTTCGGGAGAAGGTGTTCAAACAGACCCAGAGAAAGTAGTCGCCGTCAAGGATTGGCCAGTGCCGAAAGACAAGACACAGGTCAGAGCATTTTTGGGTTTGTGCTCCTACTATCGCCGGTTTGTGAAGAATTTTGCCGACATTGCGAAACCTCTACACAGACTCACTGAGGAAAAGCGACAATTCTGTTGGGATGAGAACTGCGACGCCGCATTTCAAGAATTAAAGGGACGTCTGTGCAATACTCCTATTTTGGGATATCCTGACACTGAAAATGACTTTATAGTCGACACAGACGCAAGTAATACTGGGATTGGGGGCGTGTTATCTCAACGGAAAGGAGATCAGGAGGTTGTTATAGCTTACTTCAGCAAGTCTTTATCTAAACCGGAAAGAAATTACTGCGTAACGAGACGAGAGCTGCTCGCCGTAGTGAAGACATTGCAGCACTTCAGTAAGTATTTGTTGGGACGGAAATTCCAGCTACGAACTGACCATGCTGCATTGAAGTGGCTATTACAGTTCAAGAATCCAGAGGGACAAGTGGCGAGATGGATTGAACTACTGCAAGAGTTTGACTTCGTAACTGAACATCGCAGTGGGAAAACTCACGGTAACGCAGATGCCTTGTCAAGAAGACCTTGTCCTGAAGACTGCAAGCACTGTGCAAGGCAAGAGACTAAGGAAGTAGTGCCCGTGAGGATGCTTAGAACGGATCTCAGCGATGAATGGAAGGAGACTCTACAACAGGCTCAACAAAGTGACTCTGACATCAAGCCAATCTTCGACTGGATCAAAGCTGGTGCTCCAAAGCCCAAGTGGAGTGATGTGGCTGCGATGAGTTCCATCACGAAGAGTTATTGGGCACAATGGAACAGTTTGGAGATCCAGGATGGAGTCTTGTGCCGTAAATGGGAAAACGCTCGAGGGGACAGCTGTCATCTACAAATGGTTGTCCCTAAAGCTAAGGTACCGGATGTTTTACGGCTCTACCATGATGGATGCTCAGGAGGACATATGGGGGTAAAAAGGACTCTACTGAAAATCAGAGAGCGCTTTTACTGGATCCACTGTCGTGATGATGTGGAAGACTGGTGTCGCAAATGTACCTGCTGTGCGGCTGTGAAGGGACCCCACACACGAAGCAGAGGTGCATTGAAAGTGTACAACGTTGGAGCTCCCTGGGAGCGGATAGCACTGGACGTTGCGGGACCATTTCCGGAAAGTGACAGCGGAAACAAGTACTTCATGGTTGTCATGGACTATTTCACAAAGTGGCCAGAAGTCTTCGCCATTCCTAACCAAGAAGCTACAACAGTCGCAGATAAATTGTTTCAGGAAGTCTTCTGTCGTTTTGGAGTACCCTTAGAAATTCACAGCGATCAAGGGAGGAATTTCGAATCGCAAGTTTTTCAGGAGACTTGTCGATTGATGGGTACCCACAAAACCAGAACCACCTCTTACCACCCACAATCTGATGGAATGGTGGAACGATTCAACCAGACGTTGGAGAGATATCTGGCAAAAGTTGTGGAAAACAGGCAAAGGGATTGGGACAAGCACATACAGCCGTTTCTTCTGTCCTATCGGAGTGCAGTTCACGAAAGTACGACTGTAACTCCAGCCTTCGCGAACTTTGGAAGGGAATTACGGTTGCCTGCAGATTTAATTACTGGAACTCCCCCTGATGTCCCACGCAGTGTAACGGATTACGCGAATGACCTGCGTAACAAGTTAAATGATGTGTATGAGCATATCAGGCAATCCGGACAACAGATGTCTGAGAAGATGAAGACTCGTTATGACCGGAAGGCAAACAGTCGTGGTTTCGACGAAAGTTCGCTGGTGTGGTTGCATAACCCAGTGCGGAGCAAGGGAAAGTCTCCGAAATTGCAAGCAAAATGGGATGGACCATACCGAGTTGTGACCAGGATCAACGATGTCACCTACAGAATACAGAAGGGTCCGCGAGGTGCGCCTAAGATTGTGCATGTAGACCGATTGGCGCGATATTACGGGACTAATGATGCTCGGGACGAGCATGTCTAAGGAGGGGGCAGTGTTACGACGGTCATCTAGAATCTTCGACAAACTTCGCTAATAACTGTGTAGTACCTAGAAAAGACGAGTAGGTACGAGTTCATTTTTTTTAGGTATAGTTACATTGTATTCAAGGTCAGCCGACGCGCGACGTCAGCGGCAATTGACATTGTAATTTCGACCGTATGCCGAGGGCGTAAAGTAACTTCTTCCTTGTCGGTTCTTTTATCTTTAAGTTTATTTTTTGTTAAAGATTTTTTGTTGATGCTTTCTTGAATAATAGAGAATTATCTCGAATATCCTTTGTTTGCGTGGGTATAAAAGGACCGATTGAGGACGAAGTGAGTCAGTTCACTTTTAAGCGAGACAACGAAGGTTCGAAGAGTTATCTAGTGCGGCAAAGTGTTCAGTAGTATTGAAGTGATTGTGAATAAGTGTTTATTGAGTAATAAAGTTAATTCGTGTGTTTATTTGGTAGTGATTTTATTTATCCCATACCCAGCTCGTAACACTATGTAAGGATAAGGATAAGGAAGACGAACAAAAAGTCACAAAAATGATATTATAAAACATCTTACACCACCACATAATTAAATCCCCATACGATCTCACCCTAATTACAGTCCCAAGAACCATAAAACCTCGGAATAGGAAACACCCCCCTTACAACTCAGTACGTTAATTAAAGTCTCAATTTTAATTAACTTAAGTACATACTTTGGATATAGTCCTGCATAATTATAATACGTTCTTAATGGCTCATTTATACGAGGAGAATTTCTTGCCTTGAATATGAATAGGCGTGTTTATTGAAAGGAGATTAAAATTGTGATGCGTGTAAATGGTCTCTGCGGAGGTTACTTGGTACGTGATGGAAGATGCCGTGACGGCACGGTTGGCGCAGTGGCCCAAGCAATGGACTGCTGCGGTGCGTGTCGCGGGTTCGATCCCCGCATGGAGCAAATATTTGTATGATCTACAGATAGTTGGTCCTGGTCAGGGTATTTGTGTAAGTGAGTTTAAATGTTTGTGACCGCACCCACGATACAGGAGAAAATTCTAGTGTGGCCTAACGTTTCTTGAAAAAAAAAGTTGAGTGATTAATTAATGCTTGTCAACTGTCATGTCAAGTAGACAAATTAATTTCAAAAATATTTCAATTTATTATTATTTACTTTGGATCGTTTTATTTATCAACAAAATTCCCGTGAAAATATTATTTTATTGTAAATTATTAAGTATTGTATTTCTATCACAGTGTTTCATAACAAAATTCTCAAGTGCAAACCACACATATTTGTTCCACATGTCACAGCCCGATATTGAATGCCCTTTGTGTCCCAGGAGATTCAAGAAAAATGGGCTCAAACGGCACATGAAAGCAGCGCACACATATGTGCTAAATCAATCTATACCCACAACGATTACAACAACCACCAACCAGTCATTTAGTTCACCGTTGGAAGAAGCTTTCGGGTCCCCCTTCTTCAATGCTGTTGGGCCCAAGTCTGGCATCTGGCAACATCGATGGGACAACGTGTGCAACCTTCACGGTAAGATGTATGACCTACCATGCGGCACCTCCAGCAGAAAATTCGTACACACCTTGGCTGATGAAGTTGAATATTTAACAAAATCAACGTACCCCTCTGAACGTCTATTAATCTTTGTCGCAGTCATATTGCAAAGAGACAAAAAAGTTAAAAAAGCAAAAGATGTGCTCAGACTACTTGATCGGCGCCTGAAACTGTGGGCTGACGACAGTTTTGAGGAACTCATCACAGAATCTATCAAAGCGGACAAATACATATGGAACGTTAGCAATAGAAAACATGACTACGATGACCAAGAAACGAAAAAATTCACACGACTGATACTACGTGGAAAAACACGGGAAGCCCTCAACTGGCTCCTTACAAAAGATACAAGCAAAGTTTTAAACCCTAACGCCGAAGTTGACTCCTCTGGAAATACTGTCAGTGATATTCTGATACAAAAGCACCCCTCACCAACCACACCAGATCCTACTTTACTCACTCTCCCCAGGAACCTCACAGAACTCCCACCACTCCTTGAAGTCGACATAACATGTGATCATGTCGAAACAGTCGCGAGAAAACTACATGGTGGTGGCGGCCCTACTGGATCCACAGCTGAAAATTGGAGAGATTTCCTCCTCCGATTTGGTCAAGCAAGCACCCACTTAAGGGAAGCCGTTGCACATCTCACAATGAAACTAAGCAATGAAACTGTACCCTGGATCCAAATACAAGCTCTAATGTCAAGCCGCCTCGTAGCTTTAGACAAATGCCCAGGCGTGAGACCCATCGGTATTGGCGAATGCCTACGGAGAATACTATCTAAATGCATGATCGAAGCCACAGGTTCCGAAGTTACCGAAGCATGTGGCCAGTCACAACTCTGCAGTGGAATTAGCAATGGTATCGAGTGCGCCATCCACTCCATGAATGACGCTTTTAAAAAAAAATGCCAACCTGATTCAAATTGGGGAATGCTCCTTGTTGACGCAAACAATGCATTCAACTCCGTAAATAGACAACTAGCCCTCTGGCAGGCAAGAATATACTGGCCACATTGTGCCCGCTTTCTCTACAACACTTACAATGGTCATGCCGAACTAGTATTTCGTGATTCTGAAATAAGATTATACAGTAGAGAAGGAGTTACCCAAGGAGACCCACTTGCCATGCCACTATACGCGCTCGCGACAATACCACTAATTAATAAACTTAAAACTGAAAACACAGTAACACAATGCTGGTACGCCGATGATTCCTCTGCGCAAGGCACCTTCCAGAGCTTACGAGACTGGTGGGACAACTTAAACAAAATAGGGCCAGCATACGGCTACTTCCCACAAGGCAAAAAATCATTTCTAATAGTGTCAGAATCCGACAAGCTCACCGCTGAAAAAATGTTCTCCGGTACAAATCTCGACATTGTAACCGGTTCCCGCTTTCTAGGAGGATACATAGGCACAGGAAGTGAAGTTTTCATAAAAAAGAATGTCACCAATTGGATATCCACTGTCGAGAAATTAACTAAAATTTGTAAAGACTCACCTCAAGCTGCATACACTGCCCTTACCAAAGCAGCCCAGTTTAAGTGGTCCTATCTACTACGAGTTTTAAATAATGCAGAAGAACATTTTGAACCTTTAACTAACACATTGCAAGAAAAATTCTTACCAACGCTAATTGGAGGCGAAATAACAAAACTGGAAGCCCAGCTATTTACCCTTCCAGTCCACAAAGGTGGGCTTGCCATTTCGGACCCTTTTAACACACCAAATCATGCATACCAAATCTCAAAAAAGGGTTCAGCAATACTTTCAACAGCTCTCACCAACTCAAAGGACATAAACCTAGCCGAACATCACAAATCTCTATGCGACGCAAGAAAGGAGGGAAAAAAGGAAAAAGAAACATACGACAATGAAAAACTTGAAAATATTCTCACTAAATTACCACCCAAAAAAAAAAGAGCAATAGAAAGATCAATATTAACAAAAATGAAAACAAAAACCTCTACCTGGCTCTCAGTAATACCCACAAGAAAAGACAACTTCGATCTTTCACCCCACGAATTCAGGGACGCGCTAGCTATAAGATATCACCGCACACCAGTCTCCATGCCTGCGTCGTGCGACGGTTGCGGCAGCGACGAATTTAGCGTGGACCATGCCTTATGCTGCAAGACGGGCGGCCTCATCACACGCAGACACAACGAGATAAGAGACCTTTTCTGTGAACTGTGCCAGCAAACCTGGGGCAACGTCACGAAGGAGCCAGTCATCACTGAAGGCGACTCAGGACTGCGTGGAGACTTCGCCTGCCGCGGAGTGTGGATTGCCCAGAGGGAGGCGTTATTTGATGTCCGTGTCGTTGACACCGACGCTCCCTCCTACGCATCACGCCCAGTAGCAGCTGTCCTCCGCTCTGCCGAAGAAGAAAAGAAAAGGAAGTACTGCGGCCCATGCGAGACGCGTCATGCCACTTTCACCCCCCTGGTGACTTCTGTTGACGGAGTTTTTGCTCCACAAATGACTTCATTCATAGCACACCTTGCCGAAGCACTAGCGGACCGCTGGAGCAGGCCCCTTTCTACAATTACAGGCTGGTTACGTGCGAGAATACAAACAGCCATCATCAGAGCAAGTAGTATGTGCATTCGCGGTACCCGTCATAAATGGAAACGGATAAACATCTATGAAGATGGTGCTGCTCTTCCCCACGTCTTGTCATAAACCTTTCCATTAACCTGTCACTTCACCTATTATTAGTTTGTTTTTATTTTATGTATGCTATTTTTAAGTTAGTTACTTGATAATAAAGTTATGTGAACATTAATTCTTGATTGATTATTTATTTATTTATTATTTATTTATTTATTTAAGCAGGTACTTGCCACACTTACAGTTTGCACCAACGCGTGCAGCAAGTCAACAACCTAATGTACCTAATTGGAGTTGATTGTTGGAACAGAGTTTGTTGTTGCATGTTATCATTCTGATTTGTTTGCGGGCTGAGGGGCTACCGCTAGACCTACCTATGACGATAACAGGCCGTGTCAACGTGCGCCTCAAAGAGATGTCAGCAACATTGCAGGGGCCCGCAAGGCTCGACGCCTGTCGGGGCTGTGGGTTGTTCGAAAGAGATACCGCGGGCCGTACACAAAGGGCTAAGAAGGAACATGGGTGGTTTTTAGACAGTAGAAGTCTAATACTTCCGCACCGCCCAGAGCCGAAGGAGTTATTAAAATTAGATGATTTCCTATCCCCAAAAATAAACAAAAACGGGCTAGACCGGAAAATGTGTAATAATAAAAAACTACACCAAGACCCGTCTGTATCTGTTTACAATGATTTTGAGTCACATCCGGATCCCTTTTTGAAAGTATTTAACCATTTTAACGTTGAAATGAAACCACTCTATTTCATAAGTAAGTAACCGCTTGTCTCGTAAGGTTGAAGATTATTTCCTCGCCTCGCGACGAGCAAGAAACCATCCACATACAAATGAGCCTTAATATATTCCTAATTTAATAATATACTTAATTAAAGTGATAATTATAATATTCATACAATTCTCGTCTTTAGTGTACGGTTTTGTTTTATCTGTCGACTGTGTGAGGTTTTTATTTACACTACTGGGTGTCGTTTAACCGAAATTAGGATGGTTTCTATATTTGAACTTCGTAATGGTTAGCTCTTTATTTCGAAAAAATAATGTTCTCCTTAATTGGGTACCTAACTACTTAATCTTAACTAGAACAAAATGAACCGGTAAATACATAGTTGTTTTTAGGGTACCGTATCCAAATAGGTAAAACAGTAAACTAATAGTTTCGCACTGAAAAAACAATTGGGGTTACTCTCCACGTACTGAAAAAACAATTCAATGTTTAAAACTATGTGGAAAATGTGTGAAAATTCAATGGGAGATGAAAAAAGGTGATGTACTAAATACGCAGTAACTGTTTTCAACTCGGTGTCTGTCCCTTCCACCACGTAGATACGATTCTCTGCACCTTAAAATATGTCTTAAACGACGCGTCGTCTTTACTAATACGGTTTCCCTTATTTCCCATTAAATAGAACCAAGCCCTTAAGACTTCGGTCAAGTCACAATCGCACGGCACAGACCCGGAAAATCACGTCACTATGGATGAATGAGTTACGTCCCTAGTCCCTTCATTAACGACTGAGCGCATCACTAGCTCAACATAACGACCATTGACTTTATGTTAGTTAAGAACTGCGGTGAGAGATTATTATTATAACATCTATTTTGGGAATGTGACTAAATAATTATAATTTGTTGGAAGTAAGAAGCTGAATGTTGATGGATGCAGAGCGAAAGGATGACCAAAGAATAGATGGACGAATTTTATTGTGTGAGGAATAATTGGAAAGAAAAAGGAATAAATGATGCCGTGACATCTGTACGAGGAAAAACGTGGCGTGCTGATCCCAAGTAAAATGGGAAGGGCAGTGAGATGATGATATATTTCGAGCTAAGCCTATAGTGTTAGTGACAATAGGGTAGTTGACAAAAAAATACTAATTAGTCCGTCAGATAGATTTCCAAAAAATATTGAACACGTATTTTTTCTTTTTTCACGTAAACAAAAAATGTAGACAATACAGTGCTTCGAAAAGTCCTGAAACGTCACAGGTTGGTCCATTTTATACCAGACTATGACGTCAAAAGCCCCCTCTCCATGGTCTTTGACAAGCTTTATTTTCGTAATTTTTTTATTAATTTGATAAAACAAAAAACACGTATCCAATATTTTTCGATAATCTAACTGACGGACTAAATAGAATCTTATTTTTTGTAGTCAGTCAACTACCCTATGCGATGGTCTTATATAATTACTAGTGTAACTGCCGTACTCAGAGATACATATTTAATGATTATTGAAGCCATCAAAGTCAAGATTTTACATACAAAAAAAACCTTCACTAAAATGTCAAAATCTAATTGATAGCTTAAGTAATCATTAAACGTTTCTGAGTGCGGTAGTTAGGGTTTTACTTTGTGTGAAGTTTCATCCAATGTCGCAGCATTGGATACTCCAATCTATCTGATTATAATAAAGTGCTTCTTTTACGTGTAATCGCAAAATCATCTATGTACATAGGTATATGCATTTCCGTAAAAAATCCTTGATGCGCTACATCACCATTCCGTCAAGCGTCACAGTGGTTTCCGATATATTACTTTACTCTATGGTGGTTTCTATAAAAAAAAATACGATAAGAGATTCTATCTATGAACAGAGGTCTCTGCCAACAGTGTTTCCTATGTAACGAAATGTCTACGATCAATGTTTTATATCAACAAAGTTATCGGCGAAACGTGCTGTCTAGAAATATAGATTTTTATCAGCTATGCTTTCTGTATGTAATCATATCGTTCAAACGTGTTTCTGTCTTAGGTTTCACGCGCCTGTCTCGTCTAGCTGTCTCAGGCCCATTCTTGCGATATTTGTGCCCCATTCTTGCGATGTTCGGGACCCAGTCTTGCGATATTCGGGCCCCAGTCTTGCGATATTCAGGCCCACAACTGTGCCCAGTCTCACTTTAGTCTCTCACAGTAATTATTTCAAGAAATTACAAAAGAGTGCCCCTTTGAGACCTTAAGATCTAGGACTAAAGTAACCTCTTTTGTCACAAAGGAAAATATATTATTTACCTCTTTTTTGTTCGAATTTCAACTTTACCTGTCAACTAATAAAGAGCATAATAATGTTTTAAGTACCGTCCAATAAGAAGTGAGTTGTGTGAGTCCGAGATTTCCTTTGTGCTCGTCGAGTAGACTGACAGACGTAGTACTTTGTAGGTGGGAAGGTACTATAACCTCTTTGGAAAAGTTGTTAAGTAGTTGAGTTATACCTGGAACTATTATTTTGAAGATTGTAGTATAAAGTTAGATTGGATTTATGGTAAACTAGTAACAGCCACACACATACGGATGTTTGAGGTTAAGCAGTGCTTACAGAGGTCAGTCTGTGGAATAATGACTATTTCTTATCAAGAGCACGGACGACGTAATCACGCCTGTAATCCTCAAAAAGTTAGGCAGAGGTGTACCTATTAGTACACCCCTAATTTTACCAGTTAAGTCCCATGTAATAGGGGGCGAGCCTATTGACATTAACCGGCCAGAAATCAAAACTCCGTGGGTGCTAATGAGAAATTCGTGATGAAAAAACTTAAATCACGCTTTGCCAGACCCAGGAATCGTACCCAGGACCTCATGCTTAGCAGTCGCGCTTGTGACCATTAGACCAACGAGGTAGTCAGCAGTGAACAGATTTTTCTTCTTCTCGTGTGGGCCTAATAACCTCACACACAATAGTGTCAGAGTTTCTAATTAAACCGCTTCAAGGGCCTCTGACATGGTTTGACAACCGCCACGGAATCATCTTGTTATCAGACAATCAGGTGATTCAAGTCTGCAATGTCCTAGCCAAACTGGAAAGCACTTTACAAAGTATACTTCCCGAGGAAATCGAACCCACGACCAACGGATTACAAGACAAATGCCTAAACCCCTCGAACAGATAAAGTTTCCAATTTCAGACAAATAAACAATAAACATACAACTAAGCTAATAAAAACAGTGGCAGAAGAGATATTCAAATTCCAGTATAACCAGTAGTTATACCCGGCGTCAAAATTAGCATTTCTCTCTATAACACTACAAACTCACAAAATTACTGTTATTACTACCTACAAAATTATAATTAGATACTGTAAAACAGCTGTACACTGTACAACTACGATCGCAGAAGGTTCAGCATTGTTATGTACAGTTGAACCAGTTAATAAGTATACATTTTGCAATGTGTGAGTGAAGTCATAGGTATACGCACACACACTAAGTAAAACGAGTGAACTATGTTTCTAATAGTGTGCGTTATGTGCGTATAAGTCAAAACTGGCCTACCGCAGGCCGACTTTACATCACGCACTCATCGGTAACTTTTATTAATATTGTGTGGGTATACGTATTAAACATACACGGGTAAAAAATCAAGAAACGGGCTCACAGTGAAGGAATATGACCCAATATTTTAGATAAGTCTAGTAGAACTTCCGTGGCAGAGTGGTGTAAGCGCTTGACATAGTTATTAGTCTACGCTCGGTGTCGTGAGTTCGATCCCCACCGAGGAATTCAGTTTTACTGTTTTTTACCTTTTTTTACTTTTTGTTTTATAAAATTAAGTTTGTGACCAATAAAATCACTTAAACAAAAAGTAGAAAGGTAATTAAATAAAAACAATAAAATAATTTGTTTTATTTTTATTTATTAGTTAGACAATTCATTTGTTGCATAAGGATGGATGTAAATAACTTTTTGAAGTAGGGTGGTATCTAAATTGAATCGAAAGTAAAATTAGCTGGGAAGTGAATCAACATGTTAGATAGTAAGAAATTATGGCAACTTCTATCTGCATAACAATAACATCACTTCACCAGACTTTTAACAATACGAATTGTTGTTTAAAACAGAGGAATACAGCAAGTTGTTTATAATAATATAACAAATAAAGATAATGCTAAGTTTTACATTTGTTCACACAAACATGAACATTATGTATATAACGATAAGGTTCACAATCATTTAATATTTAAAATAAATTCTACTAATTTAGTTAATACATTCATTACAATTATCTTTCACCACCTTTTCTCCATAATATTTCACGCCCATCCTTATTCAATATAAAAGTTTTTTCGTCGCTACAAATCACCACATTGTTCTTCCAATCAAAATTAAAATAATTATGACCTAGCGAACTGTAGTCGGCGTCGTCGATGCGCAGTGGACAGTAAAATCTTTCGCGCTGGCTTGCTGCAGCGTGAACCAGCAGAACGCAGGTGATTTCTCACCGTTTGTAAGCACACATTGTGTGCTGTAGCTGTGACGCGTGTTGGCAATCTGAATGAACTAGCTTTGTGCTTTGCCACGATGTCATGGTGTCGAGCTGATGAATTCGTTTTTGATTTTGGCCCACGTCGAAGATTTTCCACGTCTCCAGAATCCGCATATCGGTGGACCCATAATTGCTCGGTTCATCTCTGTGAATTATAAAACAAAACGGTATTTAAAATACCTACTTCTACTAAAATACTTATGATAATAGTTATTTTATAGTAAACAGTAATATTTATGTATACTTAAAAATAAAATTATGCTTTCATATAGGTATATATAATTAATGTTATTTATATACAATATACAATAATTATATAAAATACTTTTAAATTTATACCTATTATATACCTTATACTATATATTATACCTCTATTAGCAAACAAAATGGGCTATTATAACAATGGCTAATGCACTTTAGTTAACTTAATGTATACCTATCTATTAAATGATGAAATAATATTAATTTGGTTTATATGTAACTATATATACCATATATAAACTATAATACATACACACTTCTATATACACCAAATTAATATTATTTATTTTCAATAATCATATGCATAGATACACTATAAGTTAAAATACTTTTAGATATGGTTTAAATATACATTAGCAAACAAAAATGGGCTATTATAACAATGTTAATGCACTAAAGTTACGTTAATTTTATTAATTCCTACGTAAACATAAAAGTTATAGTATCTGTTACTTACCGATATCATTAAGCGCCTTGCAATTTCACTAATAAATAAGGTTTGCTCATGCAAAAGAACGATTTCTGCCTTTTTAACGTTGTTTAATGATGCATGTTTGGATTCACAGAAATAAATTACAAACGAATATATTTAGAGTAATTCTGTGTTATCAATAAACTAAGTAATGCAAATAATCGTAGATTGACCACTAAGACTGCAATTTTTTTATAAATGAAGGTGTTTGAAAACAATTTTATTTTTAAATTGTCGGTAGGTAGTTAGTTTATAAGCAGCCGAAATAAAATGGACTGAGTGTCCTAGTTCTCAAACGTTGCAAACTTCATAACTCATCCATGAACGGGATTGAATCGTTAAAGATTCTACTTTAAATAATGTTTTAACAAAATAATGATTACAAAAAGAAAAGCAGCACCCGTGGTTTGATCTTACGACTCCTCGTTCGTTAACCAAAGGTGTTAACTATTGTGCCAAGATTGCTAGTAGTTGCATTAGCGAAATATTATATCTGATTCAGTGACAAATGAATGATTACTATATATTGGTATAATTATGGTATTGTTGATGTGCCGCACGCACACTAATAAAGACAGAGCTCGCTTGCTTTACTCAGTGTTTGTGTGGCATAACTATTTCACACATGTAAAGTGTAAACTCATTAGCTAGTGTGCGTGATGTATACTTATTAGCTGTGCAGACTGTACATCATCTGGATTGTACGTTGTTTTTTTTTGGAGGGTGGGAAATCATACAATAACCCCTCCCGCTCTTGGGCAGAGCGAAAGGGAGTAGCAGACTTCTACTGACTAAAAACCACCCATGTTCCTTCTTAGCCCTTTACGTCGAGGCCGCGGTATCTCTTGTAAACAACCCGCAGCCCCGACGGGGTCTGGATTGTACCCTTTCTGTCACATAGAACCGTCATTTGCTAGACCGAGAAACTAAAAACACTCTTTTTTTTTGGGGCAGTCGTGTAAAAAGGCTCCGCATGTACACGATCCACCATCCCTGGACTGATATTATGAATGAAATAGAGGCAAAGCATTTATTGCACTCACAACGGACAAACAACAAAAAAGGAAAATAAAACTAAGTTTCAAAAATAAGACTTGGCTAAATAAACCAATTCTTATTTTGCCTAGCCTGCTCTTCCCACTTCTGTATAAACACCTCCCTACTTCTGATTACCAAAAAATAATGTAAAACATACATTAAAATAATAATAGTTCATACACGGGGCTAAAAGCATGTTACTTAGCTAGCATGCTACATACTTTACTCACATAATTATTACTTAGCTTTCTCGAAATTTAAATATACATTCTGACAACAACGCCGGGAGGGGACATCATGAAAAAGAAAAAAACCACCATGCGTATAATGGTGCCTATTATTATGCCTAGGTGTATGAATGTGGACGAAAGCGAGGCAAGTAAGAGTATGTAAGGATCGTAGCAGTTGGCGTTGCATGACTTCTGGGTCTTGTTCAGCTCGTCCCAACAATTTCTACGAGATCTGCCGCAACGCCTTCTGGCTGTCTCAGGACAGGGCTCCAGAAAGTGACCCTTTTTTGCCCTCAGCTTATTGGGTATTCTGAATGATTGCGACAAAATGAAGTAAATAACTACAGGCAACCTGATTGTACCTTCTGCATTTCACTTTAGCAGTGAGTAATACAGTGCCAGCATCCCATCCCAGTAAAGTTATAATTAGTCCATTCAAAATTTTAATCATTTCTCGCAATGAAAATGTTGAAATTTAACATGAAATAATGGCGACAATAGGACCCTTTGTACACTTGAAATGATAATTTGTAGTAAAGAATAAATTAAAATGTCTTTTGAATGTGTTATCTTTTTTGTTATTTATTGTCCTTGTGCTTTAATGTGGGTGGAGAAATAATATAAGGGTATAGCAGATAAAGAAAGGTTGCAATTGTTTTTCGATTTTAGAGGTCTAAAGTGAGGTTATCTGGTGAAATGTGGGTATACTGTAGATAAGGTACAGGCCTCTGCCTATTCTTTACGGACGAATAACGTGCTGTTTGGAATGCGAGGAGAAAAAAAAATGGTTAAATTTGCTAGAGAGATCACGGGAATTTGGCAAAAAATTTATATTGTTAGACGGCCAAGTTATACGTCTAAGATTTTTCATATTCATTATCACTTGAAGGAAAACATCGTGGGAAATACCAGCATGCCTAAGAGATTTCTCTCGACGGTTTGTAAAGCTTTGTCCGGCAAACCCATGGGTTACACAAAAACTCTGACACAATTTTAGACGGGGCCCACTATGGCCATAAAAGAGGTGAGTTGGTTTAGAATAAAGTTAATAAAAAAAGCTCCAGGGCAGTTTGCTGAATTTCACATGCTCTCGGGACATATACTTTTCTCCAGACGTCTTTCTTCGAAGTTTTGAGAGCAGTGTTGATGAAATAAAATAGCAGCGTTAACAAATTAAAGTAAAAAACTTATTTATTACTACAGACAAATGCAATTAATGAAACGCATTTAACTGAATTCCAACTAACAAATGGTAAGTCGAGAGGGTCGTTACCACTATTGCTCTCGAACGGACTGAAGTCACTTGAACTCGATCAAATTAGCTAGCAGCGAAATTTCACAGAAAAGCCAAAAATTGATATCTAAAGCCAACACAATGAGAGTTTTGAACAGTTAATTTCCAGTAACTAGCTACGGGAGCAATGACCTCTGATAGTTTATTAAATTCAATTGAATTGTTTACTAAGCAGAACTGTTCTTTTATTTTATCGTTGTTAGTTGAAGTTTGAAAGGGAATCGTATGTGGCTCTCATACTCTTTTAGAGAGATGAATATGAATGTCGATGATGCGATGATGTGCATTTTGACGATGAGCAGGAAAAAAGAATAATCTATCTGGATGTCGCTGCGCTCCCACTAGTGGGCGTGGTTGGCGGATTTTGGACCTCGTCCCTGCAATTTCATGTGGGTACCCATGAACGTAACACATCGTTCACCAAGATTTAGTCGATGGACAAACAAAACCTCTTCAGGGGTTTATTTATGGACGGCTTGAATCTTAAGTATGTAGGCGGAGTTTTTTTAACCGACTACGACAAAGCCAAAGGAGGGTTATGATTTTTTCACATACACGATCTTATGACTGCATCAGCGAACGGAGTTCGCATAGCCATTAGCCAAATATTTTTAATGATTTGCCATTGACACGCTAAGAAGATGGAGAGGATAATGGCTGTTTTTTGCTAGCCAATTCAGTCTGACTTAGGCTTTGTTTACAAAACACGGATACATTTCACACACCTTAGTCGAATCCCCGAAAGGTAGGTTAAGGAAAACTTCCTTATACCCAAGAGGGTATATTCATGAAGATTCTCCTAAAAAAGGTACTTTGATGGATGGTTTTATGGTTTACACGTCAAGATTCCTTCAGCTAGTAATTCGAACCTTTTGCTGTCATGCAACTATTTATTACAGTCAACTTGAGGAAAAGAATTGAAATATAGAACGGAGCTGTTTCGGGGTTGCATATTACAATCCCAGAGGTAATGAGGGGACGTAGGATGTAATGCGATTTTAAATAATAAGAATTGAATACACAAGAAAACGTGTCCCTGCAGTGGGAACATTATAGGCTGATGATGATGATGAATACACAAGAGGGGCTTAATGATAACAGCCGCTCGATCTTTAGGTTAAGCCGTGTTTGCGTAGGTTGGTCTGTGGATGGGTGAACGCACCGAGTTTCCCCCGTCCCTCGCAAAACCCGTTAAACCGTTACAGGTATATAGTCAGTGGCCTGAATGACTGACAACCTTCTTCAGTCTTAACAATGTCGTATCGTATTATCAGGTATTATTAGGTGGCGGTCGTCAAACCATGTCAGAGGCCCTTGCGGCGGTTTGGAAACTCTGACACTATATTTATTTATTTATTTATTAAAAATCCCTTAAAACTATCATTACAGGTACTTCACCTAATGCGATAGATCGGTTTAAAACTAACTTATGATATAAAATAATTATAAAAAACAATGAAAAACTTAAACAACTATTAGTACCTACCAATATATAATAACATCAATAAATACTATCTATAAAAAAAAAAACACAAACTTTAAATTATAATACAACATACCTAACTATAAAAAACACAATATATAAATTATTTAAAACAAAAATATTAAGCCTGCTCTAATCTACCGAATAACATAAAATAAACAACAGTATTTTTGCGAATTCACTGAAATTGCATGTAATTACATCGATCTTGCCGTGAAGATCATTAATGACCCGAATTGCGCGGGTTAATGGTGTTTTTGCGAGAAGGTTGGTCCTGGCAACCGGCACGGCCAGCAGAGCGGCGGGCGGCGCCGCATCCACACATAGCGGTCCGGTACACACAAACTCAGGCGCTGCAGCACTCCCGGGTTATGCTCAATACCACGAAGTAGCCTAACCAAATATGCCACAAGCGTGAATTCTCGTCTCACCCTCAGTTGGTTGTACCCGACCATACCAAGCACAAACAGAGTGGGGTACATCAAGGGGTAAAACGGATATACCCCATATAGCTTCTTGTACAAGTGGCGCGTGAACTTGTTCTGTACGCGTTCCAGCATCACCACGTACTTGGCCTCATGTGGAGCCCATATGACCGCACTATGTTCCAGATGACTCCTAACCAGTGCGTCATACAGGACCCTGACTGAAGCGATGTTAGTGAAGTGCCTTGTCTGCCTCAGAACAAATCCCAAGTTTCTAAACGCCCTTTTACAGATCCTACAGATATAGGGTGTGTAGGGTCGTTAGACCTTACTACCCACACGATAAGAAGAAGATCAGGTACTAATTGAGTTGTAGAGGACAGATAGGTCATGTAAAATACTAGTACTCAGCTGCATCCGGTTAGACTGGAGGCTGACCCCAATATAACTCGCCTCCCAATATAGCAGGTCGTGTCGACGGCGCGTTCGTGTTCCACGCGCGCGTCAAAGAGATGTCAGCAACATTTTAAATAAAAAAAATACAACCAGAAAATCGTTTCGCATCGCAATTAAACGATCTTCTTCTTCTTCTTATCGTGTGGGCTACTTAAGGTCTAACGATCCTACACACCCTTTTTTTTTTTTTTTTGGTGGGTGGAAAATCATCGAATAACCCCCCCCCCCCCCGCTCTTGGGCAAAGCGAAAGGGAGTGTCAGACTTCTACTGGCTCAAACCCAAAATGGGTTTGGTTTTCCCCTTCTCCGTTTGGCCTTCTTCGCCCTTGTGTCGGAGCCGCGTTAACCTTTCGACAAACCATAGCCCCGACGGGCATCCTACACACCCTAGAAACACACCCTAATTGAACGATATGTTATGTCAAAGAATAGTTTTCTCGTGCTCCTATGTATGTAATGTGTGTACTATCTTTCAATAACCCTACAATGTTGCTGACATGCCGACGTCCGTCGGTGCTGCGGGTTATTCGAAAGACATACCACGGCCTCGACACAAAGGGCTTCGAAGGAAGATGGGTAGTTTATAGTCAGTAGAAGTCTGATACTCCCTCCCTACCGCTCTGCCCAGAGCGGGACAAGTCATTTGTTGATTTCCCACGCTCCTAAGAAAATAAAAGACTGACCCCAATAAATGTAGTTAATAATAATAATAAAGCCATTTATTCCAAATCTCAATTTCAAAATATATTACAATGTTTGTTAGTTGTGCTTAAATTAAAGAAAGTTTCATCATTCATCATCATCATTTCAGCCAAAAGACGTCCACTGCTGAACATAGGCCTCCCCCAGGCGTCGCCACATTGACCGGTCCCGTGCGTCTCTCATCCAGCGGGTTCCTGCAACCTTGACCAGGTCATCGGTCCACCTAGTGGGAGGCCTTCCAACGCAACGTCTTCCGGTTCGCGGTCGCCATTCGAGAACTTTTCGGCCCCATCGGCCATCCGTTCTGCGAGCAATGTGCCCTGCCCATTGCCACTTAAGTCTGGCGATTCTTCGGGCTACGTCGGTAACCTTGGTTCTCATGCGGATGTCCTCATTTCTGATTCGATCACGCAAGGAAACTCCGAGCATAGCCCTCTCCATTGCCCTTTGGGTGACTTTGAGCTTTCTGATAAGGCCCATTGTGAGCGACCACGTTTCGGTCCCGTATGTAATCACTGGCAACACACACTGGTCATAGACTTTCGTCTTGAGACACTGGGGTAAGTTGGACGAGAAGATACCGCGCAGCTTCCCGAACGCTGCCCAGCCGAGTCGGATTCGACGATTGACCTCTTTCTCGAAGTTAGATCTACCCAACTGGACCGTTTGTCCCAGGTAGACATAATCGTCCACAACTTCGAGCGTAGAGTCTCCGATCTTGATAGGAGTGGGTGTTACATGAACATTCGACATAACCTTGGTTTTGTCCATGTTCATTTTAAGACCCACTCTTTCAGAAGCTCTACTGAGGTCATCGAGCATTTTACTGAGGTCCTCCATGGTCTCAGCCATGACCACTATATCGTCGGCAAACCGAAGGTGAGTGATGTACTCGCCGTTGACATTGATGCCAAGTCCTTTCCAATCCAGAACCTTGAAGACATCCTCCAATGCAGCGGTGAACAGTTTCGGAGATATGACGTCTCCCTGTCTCACACCGCGCTGCAGAAGGATAGGTTCCGTGGTCTGGTCCTGAAGTCGGACTGACATGGTGGCGTTTTTGTACAAACACTTCAACACCTCGATGTACCGGTAGTCAATTTGGCACCGTTGGAGAGACTGCAGTACAGCCCAAGTCTCGATCGAATCGAAGGCTTTCTCGTAGTCCACAAACGCTAAACAGAGAGGCAGGTTATACTCTTCGGTCTTCTGTATAACTTGCCGCAGCGTATGTATGTGGTCTACGGTACTGAAGCCTTTTCGGAATCCGGCTTGTTCGGGAGGCTGGAAATCGTCGAACCTGCGTGCGAGACGATTCGTGATGACTCTTGAAAACAACTTGTAGACATGGCTTAGAAGTGAGATGGGCCTATAGTTCTTCAACCGGGCATTGTCACCCTTTTTGAAGAAGAGCACCACCACACCCCTGCACCAAGCCTGCGGCGTTTTCCCCTCGAGTATGACGGAATCAAACAACTTCTGAAGGGCCTTAAGGACCGGTTTGCCACCCGCCTTCAGCAGTTCGGCCGTAATTCCGTCATCACCCGGCGCCTTGTTGTTCTTAAGCTGTTTCAGAGCCATCCTAATCTCGTACAGGCTGACATCCGGGATGTCTTCGGTATAGTGTCGGGTCAGTCTAGCTCTGGGGTCTTTCGCTAGATTTTCGACGGGTTGACTAGTTGACGTGTACAGCTGCCCATAAAAACTCTCGATCTCTCTCAGAAGCTCCGGTTTGGCGGACACGATCCTGCCATCGTCGGTCTTCAGTTTCGTTTATTAAAGAAAGTTTACTTATAATTAATGTTAGTCTTATTTACGAGATTTGGACCCCTATTTGGGTAAAGGCCTCCTCCTTCCTTTTCCATGTCTCCCTGTCCTTGCCTGACTTTAACCAGTCCTTTCCTGCGACGTGTGTTATGTCATCAGTCCACCGTTTTATTTGTCGACCAACATTCCTTTTCCCCATTGGTCCTTTCCATCGTGTGGCTTCGATTGTCCATCTTCTGTCTGGGTATCGTGAGATGTGTCCGGCCCATCTCCACTTAAGTAGGAGTGCGTGCCTGAGAGCATCAGTGAGCTTAGTTTTTTGACGAATGCTTTCGTTCCTAATTTTATGTATTCTTCTAATTTTCAACATACTCCTTTCCATTGCTGTTTGACTGCATTTGATTTTTTGTTTTATTTTATTTGTAAATATCCAAGTTTGGCAACAATACAGCAAGCAAGGTAGTAGGCATGTATCAAATACTGTTCTTTTCTTATGTAAGCTATAGTTCCCTTTGAAGATTTCTTTTAATGCCCAGTATTTCTTCCAGGTTGTGTTGATTCTTCTTGTTACTTCTTCTTCGTTACTTGATGTTTTGAATGAAATCTGCTTCGCCAAGTAGATGTATTCGCTGACGTATTCTATATTGTTACCTTTTATCACTATCTGGCGTTCATGATGGTTGGTTAATATTTTAGTTTTATTCACATTCATTTCTAGGCCGATGTTTGAGCTTTTGCAGTCTAGTGATCTCATCATTTCCTCTAGGTCTTTGGCAGTTTCAGTAATTATAACAATATCGTCAGCGAATCTCAGATGGTTTAAATAGTGTCCGTTTATGTACACTCCCCTATTTTTCCAGTCTAATTTTTGAAAAATATTGTCAAGTACTGCTATAAACAGCTTCGGGGAAAGAGGGTCGCCCTGTCTAACTCCTCGTTCTATGTTTATTTCGTCTCCTCTAGTTTCTAATTTAACTCTGCTCGTACTTTTTGAATAGATATTATTTCAAGATATTGATGTATTTATAGTTAATATTACATTGCTGTAGTGCATCCCAGATTGAACAGTGGCTGATGCTGTCAAAAGCTTTGCTGTAGTCAATGAAGGCCACATACAGAGGTCTATTGTATTCTCTGTATTTTCTATGACCTGTTCTAATGTCTGTATGTGGTCCATTGTGCTAAAGCCCGATCTGAATCCTGCTTGTTCCTTTGGTTGCTGCTTATCAATGTCGTCGGATATAAATGTAGTTGGGAAAAGACAATTACCCGAGCAGCTGTTATTTTTATCTCGTAGATATCATCTATTCGAGAATTATGGTGTATATTCAATTATAATTTATTCTGAAAATTCAATAATATTCGTAACATTGTTGATGGATCTTACAAGCATTTTAAAGAACAAAGGAATTACAAATCCTTTGTGAGATTGCACGCAATATTTATGGTGGTTGTATGTTGTATGCAGCCAGTGAGTTGATACTGCCAGGAAAATGATTAAATTTGAGTCTCTACATACACTTCCACGTTCATTCTCCATTTTCCAATGGAGGTAGACAGAAACCAGAACGCTACGATTCTTTTTTTTAGCGTGTCTGAAATTATCAAATGACTCCTCTGGGCGGAGCGGTAGGGAGTGTCAGACTTCTACTGACTAAAAACCACCCATGTTCCTTCTTAGCCCTTTGTGTCGTGGCTGCGGTATTTCTTTCGTACAACCCGCAGCCTACATATTCTTTTTACCTCATCCACGATCATACATTCGTATCCGGTAATATATTTTTTATAAACATAACTTTCCTTATAATAATACGTATTATTACTTTTTCCCGGAACCTTCTAGTTCGAATATGAAACGAACAAAATAAATGAAAAGCCGTACAATATCGATATCAGTTCAGAAAACATAATTAAATTATAATCACGGAAGCCTGTAGGCCTTTTCGATTTACTGGATAAACAAAATGTTAAAGGAAATTACATAGAGCGATTTATGGTTATGGCCCGTCTTGCGAGCAGCAAATCATGGGTTCGAACCCAGGCAGGCGCATCACTTGTGTAATTTATTTCATCACCACTGCTCTCAAAAAACGGTGAAGGAAAACATCATGAAAAAAATCGAAGAGATGTGACATCTACCAACCCGCACTGGACCCGCGTGGTAGATTATAGCCCATTCCCTCCATCCTCCATAGAGAGGAGGCCTTCGTCCCAGCAGTCGGAACATTATAGGCTGATGATGATGATTTATGTACCTACGGTTGACAGATAATAGGCACGACCTTTTTTTTATGATCGGTGGAAATTCATCAAATAACCCCGCCCCCACTCTTGCTTGGGCAAAGCGGAAGGAGTGTCAGACTTCTACTGACTAAAAACCACCCATGTTCCTTCTTCGCCCTTGTGACGAGGCCGCGGTATCTCTTTCGACAATCCGCAGCCCCGACGGGAATAGGCACGACCGCAATCATTTCATAACCTTAAAAAATCACAAAACGGCTGAGAAGAGTCACAACATCCATGCCTCTTAGGTTTAAAATATGAAAAACGTTACAACATACCTATTTTATCTCATATTTTTCAGGCTCCATTTTAATATAACGTAATATTTTTAAACCCTTTGACGGTACATTTTGCCTTTAACCTCGCGATCTCCTTTAAGCGGGAAATTCAGCCGCCATGACACTTCGGTGTTTAATTTTAAAGGAATATCGTTCACGCTTAGTATGCTTTTGCGTTTAAGGAGACATGCCGGAAAGTAGCTGATGGTAATATCCTGTGTCTTTGTTGAATGTTCAGGGGAATAGGGTTTAATGGCTGTCTATTTTTTACAATTTTGCCAGTTATGATTAGGTTCCATGTACTTAATAGGAGGTGAGCCTAATTGCTATCAACCGGGCACAAATGCAGACTCCGTGGATGCTACTGAAATATCCCTTATGGCGAGCGAAGCGAGCCGGCGACCTCCTTAGCATAACGAAGGTTGAGTGGGTGAAGCGTAACTCAGGGGCGACGACAAGCAAACTTTAGGGTAATGTTTTTATGGAAAATCCCATAACACTTTGCCCGACCCGGGAATCGAACTCGGGACCTTATGCTCAAGACATGACGTACCGATGAAAAGCTTAGTGAGCAAGCTAGTGTTCCAGATGGTTTCTTTACTATTTTAAGAGCAGGGGTCAAGAAATAAATAACACCAACTAAAGTGCCGGTTTGGCAGAAGTGGAACTATTTTTTTTTTAAAACATTTACAGTTGCATTTAATGATTTGTGGAGTAAGTGGGAACTCGCCTTGGTTCAACAAGAAGAAATTACTGTGGATGAACTGTTTCGTTTGTTCCGTCTTGTTGTATTTTTATAAATATTAATTTGTTATGCGTTGTAAGGCGCATTGCACATGGAGTAACTTAAGTTGAGGCAACTATCAACTTTTTATAAGTTTCCAGTAACTTTTATGGCAATTTGTGAGCAACTTTGGCATTGTCGGGCACAGGGAGGGTGTCAAATCGCCCGACGCGTTGCGTTTGACGGGTGAGGAAACCGGCAACTTTAAAAATCGGTACAGTTGCTAGTTGCGGCAATTAGGAACTAACTTAGTCATCGATTGCTGCAACTGAAAACTGCTGATGATTGCCGGAACTCGGAACTCGAGCTGCTATGTTTGCGCAGTCCAATCTATCTATATAAATAAAAAAAGAGAAGTCCTGACTGACTGACTCATCAACGCCCAGCCCAAACCCTTGGACCTAGAAAGCAGAAATTTTGTACAGAGGTTCCCTTTATAATGAAGACAAGGAATAAGAAAGGATTTTTTGAAATTAAACTCCTAAGGGAGTTAAATAGGGGTTGAAAGTTTGTATGGAAAATCGTCATTTTCACGCGGGCGAAGCCGCTGGCAAAGCTAGTTGAAATATATGAAAACAGCTAGTTGCCAGTTGCCAGATGCTGCAATAGTTGCTCCATGTGCAAAGCGCCTAGAGTATGCTTATATTTTTTTTGTCATTTTCTATGCACGATAGTCGCTGCGACAAATATATTTTTTTTTAATATTGTTCATTAAATTAGACCCTCATGGCCTTTAATAACAACCACTCGGGTTGATCTTAAGGTCAAGCCGCGCTTGCCTAGATTGGACCGTGGATGGTGACTACTAATTTCATACCGAGTTTCCTCTGTGCCTCGGAAAGCACGTTAACCCGTTGGTCTCATCTGAGATTTGTAGATATTTGATAGTTATAACAGGTAATCAGAAGCCCGATATGGTGACAAGACAATCAGTCTTACTAAGTCTTACTCTTTGTATTACCCAGTACTAGCTAGGTTGTGGAGGTCAGATAGGCAGTCGCTCCATGTAAAATACTGGTATTCAGCTGCATCCAGTTAGACTGGAAGCCGATTCCAACCCAACAACAAGTTGGGTAAAAGCTACGCAGATGATGACTGTGTAAAAAACCAATGTAATATTAAAATAGCTAAAAGCTAATACTGAACGTAAAGAACATTTTAGAGCCTTAAAAGCCACTACAATCTAATTTTATTCGCCAAAAGGTCATTTCTTTTGACCTGTGCGTTAAAAGTCTAAATTGTTTCATTATACAGGGCATAAACAAAAAGCAATAAGATTGAATGACTGTTTAAGCATCTTTTATACTGACGGCAAGTCAATAACGTTTTTTTAGCGATAAGTACCTATGATGCGAAAGACAATTAACATGGATTCATCTATAAAGCACTTCAAGTACAAAGTACAGCAGGGCTAATGCGTATCTTTTTAAATGTCAGTTAACTGTCAAATGGTTTAAAGGTTCTATTCTATTTTATTTTTATTTAATGGCAATTAAAGCCGATGTCGACTATTCTGCCAATGTCCAGTGAGTTGGAAAAACAAGTGTGGAAAAATAAAAAAAAATACGAGAATGTAATGATAATTGAAAATTGAACTATAACCAAGGTCGCAAATTACATTCTTCGACACCACAAATGGTTAGGTTAGTATACCAAACCATAAGCATTTGACAGTTAATCGATGGACACTATGATATCCACTGACATTTAAAAAGCTACGCAATAGCCCTGCAGAGGTGCATTTAATGCCATAGATATATTCTACCTATCAACCTTTGACATATATATTTGGAGACCGATGTCAAACGATACAGCGTTTGACATAATACCAAATCGCTTGTTTGACATGGTTTGACTGTACTCTTTAGAATATAGGTATATTGTTTCGGTAATCTTTTATTTTTTAATGTATTCGCTGCAACTGCAACATAGTTTGTACAGTCTGCATCATCATCATCATCATCAACATAGTAGATGATGATGCAGAGTGTCTAGACAAAAGTACTTTTAATCAGCGATAAAGCTCTGAAAAAGCCAAAGTATCAGATTGACATAAGCCACCGAAAGCTTATGAATGAACGAAATTAATATTTAATCGAATTGGATTAAGCTCAGAGGCGTGAAATTAAAGATCCCAATGTGGTTTGTAGTTACATTGGTTTTCAAATACTTTATTTATTAGGTACCTAATAATTACACAGACGAACAGTTCGGTTGAAAAATAATAATATTAGGTCTTTACCTATGAAATTGCCGTTCTGCAGTACTGGCCATTTCAAATAAAAATATTTTTTGTTAAAGAAGCTGATGATACACAATCTACGGCTGAATTAGCAGCAGCTTTCGACGTTAGCGTCAAAACAATATTTGTCCATTTGCGTCAAATTGCTTGACAAATGGGTGCCCCACGAACTCAATGATCGCCAGCGCGAAGTACGCGTCGAGACGTGCCTTGCACTGCTCAACAGACACAAATGAAGGAATTTTGAACCGCATTGTTACCTGCGATAAAAAATGGATCCTGTACGATAACCGTAAGCGCTCAGCAAGTTGGTTGGATCCTGGTTCAGCACCTAAACAATGCCCTAAACGAAAACTTACCCTTAGAAAAGTGATGGTCACTGTTTGGTGGTCTAGCGCCGGTGTGATTCATCACAGCTTCTTACCAAACGGGGTGAGCATTACTGCAGATGTGTACTGTGAAGAACTGAACACAATGATGGAGAAGCTGGCACATCTCCAACCAGCATTGGTCAATCGCTCGTCTCCGCTGCTCCTGCACGACAACGCGCGACCTCATACTGCACAGCAGACGGTCTCCAAGTTGCAAGAACTGGGGTTGGAAGCTCTCCGTCATCCGCCCTACTCAATAGACCTTGCGCCTACAGACTACTACTTTTTCCAGAATTTGGATAACTTCTTGGCGGGAAAAAAATTCAATACCCGAGAGGCAGTACAAAATGCCTTTGAAGAATTTGTTGCCTCCCGACCAGCTGATTTCTTTAAGAAGGGCATCAATAAACTGCCACTGCGTTGGCAAAGATGCATTGATTGCATGGGTGATTACTTCGATTAATACCTACAAATAAAAAATACATGAAAAAAAACAAAACGGCAATTTCATAGGTAAAGACCTATTATGTTTAGTAAAATATAGTTTTAGTATTTAAAAGGTTTATTAACAGACTAAACATACCTGGTATACCTCTGCAAACCCTTCGGGGATTTTAGGTGTAAAGTTCTATAATTATGTTTTTAATACCAAAGTTGGGTGTATTTAGCCAGGCATATCTTTATTAATGCTTAGCCAAATAATTGTTAAGTCTAGACGATTTTAGCATTAGATACATAATTATGTAGTTAATCTCATGCCATTTTCAAATGGGGGTAGGCTGAAACTATAGAACGCCACCTGCTACGACCCTTTACCTTTACGAGCCTACAAACTCCTTTTGTTTCGTTCATATTTATACATTTCCAGAATGCGGATATAACTAGTTATATTCGCATTCTGGAAAACATCAGCAATAAGGTCATCCAAGGTGTATGATTGTATAAATATTTCTTAGTTAATATCAAGACTTTAGAACTCCATTTAAATTCTTATTTTTTATAAAACATAATCTATTAGGTACTCAAAATATTATTAAATGCTTCTTTCTTTCTTGACTATGCTCACAAATTCATTTTACACGAAATAAAATTTAACACTTTAGAGCCAAGACGGGCTGAGAGCTAAACCTTCAATAAATCTAAAATAATTACACCTGACATTTCAATTTCATATCATTTGCAATATTATTCTAAGCAAGACGAAAATTATACAAGATTGCAATTTCTAGAAATTGCACGTCTGTTTACGAATTCGCACCAGTAACTGTCTCAGTTTGCTAATGCCGCCTGAACGCACCATAGCGTGGAAAGATAAGGAAGCCTAGTACCACGTCTTATAGCAGTATTATTTTAATCTGACATCACTGTCAGAAAGGGATGGAGCTATATATGAGATGAGATCAAACTCCGTCTCCTTCACACTCAGAAGTAGAAAATAAGGTCCATTTATTTTAAGAAAAACGTGTTGAAGATTTTTAAAAGCTTTGGATTATACGTTAACACGGATAATTTTGGTATTTTTTACATTTTCATTAATGTCAGTGGGTAATATTTTACGATTTTCATTTCATGTTTTTCTTTTGTTGTTTTGTTCGTTATTTTGATTTGTTAATGCCTGTTACTACAATAGGTTGTGCGAATACTTGTTTAAAGGGATGAGTGGTGAAATAATAATTTATTACATTAGAGTACATTTTTTTTAAAGATTGATTGGAAATCATCAAATGACTTTTTCCACTCTGGAGGAAGCAGAAGTGAAAGTGTCAGACTCTTACTGACTAAAACTCATCCATGTTGCTTCTACTGCCCTTTGCGTACCAGGGCCGTGGTTACTCTTTTAAACAAATTCCACAACCCTGGTAAGCACTGGCCTTAGTGGACCCTGTCTATTACGCTTTGAGACGCGCGTGGAACACAACGCGCCACCGCGCGACCCGGGCCTGGTTCTGCATAGCTATTCACAACCACTCGATTGTCCGTCATATCCAATCGATCGAACGCACTATCGAATCGCTATTCTCAAAACCGAAGAAGATTATCAATCCTGCCGACAGCTATTTGCTATTGGAAGTGCAATTGAATCAGAATAACGACGCCATTTTGTACTATACTATAAACAAGAGTCGTTGCGTATCCATATCAGTGTTGCCCAAATGCAAGACCAAGACGAGACTTAGCTAGTCTTGGTCTTGGTCTTGCGTCAATACACCTGGTCTTGGTCTTGGTCTTGGTATTGCGCTCTTAAGTCTTGGTCTTGGTCTTGCAGCAAGAGTCTCGCAAGTCTTGCAAGTACCTATTAGCCTATTGCTATTTACTAAACACGTTAGTTTAGATCTAAGAACAACGTAACAGATTAGGTACATGTTTACATTGACAGATTAAATTGACATAGACATAGTAAACTACCAAATTAATTAAATTAACTTCATAAAAATTATAAAAATTTATGCAATTTAGTCCATAAGCGTAATTACTGACTTTAGGTAGGTAACTATTATGATTTACTGAGCGTGTTTAGTGGCTATCCTAAACTCTTCACAAACAGCTAGCGGTTAAAATAATTATCACTTACAATTATTCTTAACCGACTTAACAAAAAGGAGGAGGTTCTCAATTCGATTGGTATGTTTTTTTCATCATCGTCTCGACTTGATAATTCTAACTAATAAATTTTGTCGTCGTCGAAACAAAATACCTACTTAATTTAATTCAATTTATTAATTTATTCAGCCATACAAATATCCATACAGTAGTACACAAATTCACCAAAACATAAAAAGAAAATAATAACGCCCAGATCTCAGTTTGACTAAACTGCGAGACGCAAGAGTCTTGCAGGCTAAGTCTTGTTCTTGCTAAAATCTTGCAGGGTTCAGTCTTGGTCTTGGTCTTGCTACAATAAGTCGGTCTTGGTCTTGGTCTTGCGAAAATGCAAGAACAAGACCAAGACTGCAAGACCAAGACCGATTTTGGGCAACACTAATCCATATAAAATTAAAATCATTTTAAATATATGCTTAGTTACTCGACGGATATTCAGTACAATGTATTATAAAAATATAGAAATACTCTTTAAAAATTTTTTCTTCCAACTGTGCTTTAATTTCATCACAATCACACTAAAAACTCAGAACAAAGCGAGTCTTTAATGCTCTAGAGCAATAAAAATGTATGAAATTTCATTATTGCACAGTTTATTTTTTCTTCTAATCTCAATTGATTAGCTCTATTCAGCCAGCCGACGGATATCAATACTTTTTTTTACGTACGTATTATTATTCGTTTCTATCCTACTTGTTCCAAATTTAAAAAATGATTGCTTCTAACTCTGATTTAAAAATGAAAGAAAAAAAGTGATTTTGCGGGAACTTTGTTAATTTTGCTTGACAATATTTTTGGAAAAGATAAAGTGTGATACTATCTGATTTTGAGTGCTTCGGCTTTAAATTAAAATGGAATCATCTAGCGACACATTAACTCCGGAAAACATTCTAAATGAAGCCGACAGTGTTATAGAGAATCTTTTACCCTTGAAATCTCGAGTACAATACGAAAAATCTTATGAGAAATTTATTGATTGGAAAGATAGAAATGGAGCAAAGTCGTTCTCAGAGAGTGTATTTTTGGCTTATTTTAGTGAACTATCGAAAAAAATGAAGCCGTCGTTGTGGTCCATATACTCAATGCTAAAATCCACTGTTAGCACAAGACACAATGTGCATATCAAAGAATATTCAAAACTCACAGCGTTTTTGAAACGATCATCGGATGGGTTCAAAAGCAAAAAATCTAAAGTTTTTACAGCTCAAAACGTAGAGATGTTTTTAAATAAATCCCCTGATGACATATATTTGGCTACAAAGGTATGTTTATCGAAAAAAACAAATATTTTTATTTTACTAAGTATATTATTTTTTATTTGAATGTACGAATATACTTACAAACAAAATTATCTATCTTTCCAGGTTGCTCTAATTTTTGGCGTTAGTGGTGCTTGTAGAACCTCTGAATTATTGAATATTACGGTTGACGATATAGAAACTCACGACAACATGTTGCTTATAAAACTTGTTAACACCAAAACGAAAAAAGATCGAATGTTTGTAATTCGCGATGAGTTCGTGAAAGTCGTGGATAAATATCGACTACTTCGTCCAACAGAAACAAGCACGCCGCGGTTCTTCTTGAATTACAGAAATGGTAAATGTACGAAACAAGTTATAGGCAGAAACAAATTTGGAAATTTTCCTAAAGAGATTGCTACATTTCTAAAGCTTCCGAACCCAGAACTTTACACTGGCCATTGCTTCCGTCGAACCTCAGCAACGCTTCTCGCAGATTCCGGCGCAAATTTAACTACACTCAAACGCCACGGCGGCTGGAAATCCGACCAAGTAGCAGAGGGCTATATTGAAGAGTCGGTTGAAAACAAAAGTAAAATTACTTCATGTATTACGGAAGCAATTAATTTAAATCAATCGACATCGCCGCGCCCATCTACTTCCCGTGATAACGACTTCATTGTAACAAATCAGCCAGGCCCATCTACCTCGTCTGATAATATTATTCAGTCCCAAGTTAAACAAACAAATATTAATTTGCCCAACAAAACTCTTAACCTTACGTTTAATAATTGCTCAAATATAACTTTTAATTTCAATAATTAAACTTCTATTTTAACTGTTTGATATGAGTTTCTTTTACCTACTATTCCTATAGGTAATAGTTGAAAGAAAAGCAGATTATGCACCTCGCCTTAAGTAATTTATATTGCCCTCGTGCCTGTTAGATTAGAGCCCTCGCTAACGCTCAGGCTCTAAATCAGGCACTCGGTGCAATAATAAATTACTTTGTGCTCGATGCAATAATCTACTATTACTGGCTACCTACATAAAAATTTTCACTATGAGCGTTTATGTACTAGGTACGGTCAGCATCAGAAGTAGCTGAACATTTCGGAATTTTAATTCTTTTATGTACAGGACTCTAGCTATTATTTAGTTTTTATTAAAAAAAACAGCTTTGAAACTTTGAGTAGTGTTAATATACTTCTGATGCTGACCGTACCATGTCGATCGAATCTGTGAATAGTATTATTTCGACAATCGTTCGAGCCAAAAATCTGATACTCGAAAAAGTGTCAAGTTCGATTCGATTGTTTGTGAATAGCTATGCAGCATAGATTTTCACAAACAATTGAATCGAGACCGAGTCAAACATGAGGTGTTATGTTATGTTCATCTTTTTTTTTTGGCTTTACGAAAGTGAGCGAGATAGACATACGACTTTTCGAATTGAAATCGAATCGAAGTGTTTGTGATTCAGGGACCTGGATCTGTCGAGGAGTTATTTTTGAAGAAACCTTAGTCTATTTTTGACGAGCCAATATCACATTTCCAGTTCTAGGTACTCCATTTCTTTTCTGATTACATCATAATACCTTTTGCCCTTGTAATACGGCATCGCTTTGACATCATTCCTAGTATTTGAAGCGTATAATTATAAAACGGTGTGAAGTCATCGCGTCCTTTTGGGAATAAAAGTAATAACAAAATAGTAATACGGTTGGGTTAGCCTTGACTGATTAGGGAGGTGCAACACTCCTATTTTTTGTATCGATACTTTGTACAGAAAGAAAGAATAATTAATGTGTTTAGACAAAATTAAAAAAAAAAAGTTTAAGGGGGTGCTCCCCATAAATGGAACTGAAGCACAAAAAACTGTTTTCATCAAATCTATTCATGTGTGATGTCTAAGGTCTTTAAAAAATTACATTGAGGTTTCTGAAACCATTTTTCTCTTTAAAAGTATATCGTATTCATTTGTATTGACACCAAATATCGGAGAACCGCTGGCTATCATATCGATACTGTAAAGTATTGAATCGGATCGTCCCTCCCTACCATTGAATTAACTCCCTCAACGCTATTATAATAATTTGAATGGTAGACTAAAAATATTGGCCGTTTACACGTGCTGACATCGATTGATGTCAGCACGTGTAACGGCTACTATTTTTTGTGTAAAAGGTTATAGAAAAGTTAACCTTGAACTCTTTTAAATACAGTTTCCTTTTTTTGCGAACGTCGCTGGGTCAAATCGGCTATCCACTTATTTTTTAAATGCGAAACGTTTTAAAAATAGGACCCAATTTTGAACGTGTTTTATTTTGAATCCGGCTCGAAGGATCAATCCATGTTGTTAAATGGTCGTTCTAAATTCACGATAAAACGAGTTTTATGGGTATTACGTTAAAACACATTTTAGAATATTTACATAGACTGTTACTCAGTGCAGCCGGCGCTCGCTTGAAATAGCTGGATAAGGCTAACAAGTTCCAAGCTCAGAATACTATCTCGTAAATTGCTCGAGGACTGACGCTGCGGGTAGCCATATCCTTATGCATAGTTTTGTAATTTTGTTGCTTTAGGTGTTATATTATTTTATCTTTTGGAAGATAGTGGAATAATGTAAATTAGACATAAAGTTACATTCAAGCCGTTAGTTAGTTACCCAACCGGCTAAATTATAAGATTATTTTTTTTAATGTTTGATCTACTTTTCTTTTCTTTTCGTCGACCCATATTAGAATGGGACAAGAACAGCAAGATGATGATGATTCTGCTTTTTTTGACTTTTTCCTGAGCAAAACATGGTTGTGAAAAAACATTATGTCTGCCAGGTGTTGGTAGAGACATTTCCTTTTTTAGAGAAAAAAATCAGTTGTGGAAACTAGCGGATTATGCTTTGCAAAAACTCGCGTCCTGCAGGGCTATTGTGTATAAATGGCGAGTTTTTAAGAAAAAAATGTACCAAACCATAACCAATTTACAGTTAATCTATGGACATTTCTGATAGCCACTGACGTTAAAAAGATACGCAATAGGGGCAGTGCTGTCAATATTTACAGCTTTTTCATATTTAATTTCGATGCAACATTGCCAGTCTCTTTACATCTAAAAATCACTAGCATTCCAAACTATGACGTCAGTAAAACAGAAAAAAAACGCTTCCTACCCTAATGACTCATCCAACAAGACAAAGAGGCGACTTCGCCCGACATAGAACACGGAAAATATTTCATTTGTATGCAATTTCGAATGTCAGGGTTTTTCTTGTGATCTACCTACCTACCCCGATATTACACAGCAAATAAATTGAAATATGTACGGCGCATTTTAAAATCGTATTTTTCTAGACACTGACACATGATAAATGACGTTTCTAGAAGTCCAATATGGCCGCTGCACTAACCGGTTCGACTAGAATTTTCTGTATGGAAGTTTTTGATTTTTTGGCTTTGCCTAGGAGTTTAAATGGTTTGAGTTTTCAGAAGTTCTGGGTGTTATTTCGGTTTTTGTGAATAGCAAAATGTCTGCTATTATAGTTCCGTCTACATAAATCGCATTAATGATAGTTGTGGAATATTATTAGTTGTGGAATATTATATTTTTTTTAATAGTAATGAAGTTTATACTCTGTAATATGTGAAATAAAACCAAAATAGTCAGCTCCTTCAAATTGAGAAGGAAGTCGTAATTTCCTCATCATCATATCAGCCGAAAGACGTCTGCTAAATATAGTCCTTCCCCAAGTATCAACACATTGATCGGTCCCATGAGTCTCGCAGCCAGCGGATCCCGGCAACCTTCACCAGGTCTTCGATCCACCTCGTGGGAGGCTTCTAAATCAACGTTTTCTGGATCGCTGCCGCCACTCCAGAGCTATTTTATATCGGCCATCGTTCGCGACAATTAAAAATGTGAAACTTTTCTAAAAGTAGCGTAGCGAAAACCAGTTTTGTATCTATATAAAATTAATATGAAATTTACATGACAGCTCTTTGACTTTTGTGTAATGTTTAATGCTGTTTATTCCAATAAACTTTTTTGTGTATTTGCCTGTTATAATTTTTAACCGTTCTAATCACGACCTTTAATTGTGAAGCACAATGTTGTTTTTCAGCCCCCAACAAAGTAATTAATTTTTCAATCGTGTTTTTACGTAAAAGTCCGATTTTCTGCTTAAAAATCTAAGAATTCCTTTTTATTTGGCCAGACAGACAACTTACCAACACTTAATTGTTAAAATAAATAAAGGGCTTTCAATAAAATTACGAGTTTTTTTTACTTTTTAAGAACACTTTCGGCGGTTCTGAGGTACTTAGCAATTATTGCTTTTATAACTCTTTAAAGACTGCCTTATTGGTCTTGTTACTGGGCCAGGAAAAGTGTTCCTAGGTTTGTTTTTGGGAGTTTGGTTTATGACCAGTTTGGGGCAACAACCTCATTCCTGCTATATGAGATGATAGGAATCCAAAATAATTGGTAAAAGTAGGTGTACTGTTAGGTACACCGCCGTTTGACCTTTTGAGAATCACAATCGTGATAATTTGTTTCTTTTATGTGAATAAAGGTATATTATTATACCTATATTAGGTATATATTTGGGCTATTTGTGTATTATATTTATAAATCATTAGGTATGATATAATATATTTGTTTTTTTTTTTTTTATCATTGTTTCTCTCATAAAGAGCACCTGCCATCTAATCTCTACACCACCCTTGGTTGACTGGTAGAGAATGCCTAAAGCATTAAGTCCGCCTTTGTACCTTTTTTTTGTGTGCGAGAAGTTTAAATAAATAAATGTCTCAAAAGGAATTGATAAAGTATACTGTTCCGTACACTGACTAATTTATTACTTGACCCATTGAGATGTTTAGTCAATCTCTTGTCAACAAAATGGTGACTCTAAAATCTTCCCAAGAAGGTCCAATCTCTAACAACGTGACAACTTATAAAAAATAGGAAATAAATCCTCCCTGGGATTGAATAAAACGATATTAAAATAGGGCTGACGTCTAAAAATATATCTGAGTAGGCAATTTTAACAAATTGCTCCGCAAAATTGAAATTTAAAGCAATCAAACGACGATGATAGTAAAATATAATTTTGTGTAAGAAATAGGCTTAAATTTGATACCAGAGATCCCTGGAATCGTTTTAACACGCGGCTTAATACAAATAGCCAGACGGGTCTAGAGGTCGATCCGTGAATTGGTCTTCATAATCTCCTTAGCCTTTTCCCAACAATCGGATCCCATTCTAACTGGAAGCACCTGAATATCAGCATTTTACATGGAACGACTGCTTTGTGACCTCCACAATCCAGTTAGTAATATGAATACGATGATGATGATGATGATCCCTTCTAACCGATTTCGACCACAGTGCCTGCATTCGCTGGCTATCTATGGATTGTCAAGAGCTTTTGTGAGTTCTTCAGTGACTAGCATATCCAACTTTGGCCGAAAATCTACGAGCTCAGAGTAGAGATGTCAGAGCACCATTGATGACATATAAAATGAATACGACCACGGTGAAGGTGGCGTGACGATCCGATCATGTTTGCGGGGCTAACATGGTCAGAGATTGCAAATGATAGAATCGTATGGAAAGAGAAAGGGGAGAAACAGGACACCATGATACCCGGCACGGTTCTTGAGCGCTCGGCGGAAGAGTGGGGCTCGCTGTGCGCATCGTACACTTTATGACAAATAAAACGCACACTCGTTTATTATTTACTAGCTTTTGCCAGCGGCTTCGCCCGCGTGAAAATGACGATTTTCCATACAAACTTTCATCCCCTATTTGACTCCCTTCGGGGTTGAATTTCGGAAAATCCTTCCTTATTCCTTGTCTACATTATAAATGGAACCTCTGTGCAAAATTTCAGCTTTCTAGGTCCAAGGGTTTGGGCTGGGCGTTGATGAGTCAGTCAGTCAGTCAGGACTTCTCTCTTTATATAGATAGATTGGTCGTGAGGTAAGTGCAGCAGGAGTAAAGAACAAATCCCGAGTGACGGCTATGACGCGATGCGCTACGGGCAAATTACTGCACTTTCCCCGCCCCTCGTCTCACTTCATACCACCAAAGGGACCCAATAGCTCACTTTTGCGTCAGCGCTCAAGAATCGTGCCGATGATTTAATTTATGCTAGTAGAATAAAAATTATTAGTAAGACATATAACCATATGTCACTGTCACTGTCAGACTTTCGGGCCGCTGACTATCTGTTACGATTGTCAAAGATCTATAAATGGCAGCCGGGTAATGGGCATCCTTTCCGAGTCACGCAGGGAACTCGTTATGTAATAGGTGGTCCCCCATACAAGCGCGACGGCTTTTACTATTTAGCCAACAGCTGGAGTGGTGACGGTCCATTATACCAGTGCGGGGCAGTGGTCCAACTGCTCTGTCCTATTAGTTGGACCATTAAACTACTTAAAACATACAAACACAACATGGACCTTTTTTATTCAAGCCTACAAAATCGTCTCTTCCCTAAGAAGTTAATAGAAAAAAACCCTATAATATACTCTTTTATACGCGTAATATATCTAAAAATAAAATAACCTTTAACTCAAAGTAAATAGCGTCCATTTTATTAGATTCAGTCCGTTATCTATAACCATGATTGATAACAACTTAGTTCTGGACGTCTCACTTTGAAAAGAGGGTTTTTTCAGACTTTTTTATGAGGCAATATTTTTTTGGAACGTCCGATTTGGATCTTCGCAATATTGCGAGATGAAAGAACCATTTGTATCTATTACGCCTACTGAAATGAAAAATCCGGTCAGTGGAGTGAAATACGGTTGGCAAAGGGTTCTGTATAGTGTGGCACTTGTTTATTTATTTTTGGTATGTAATACATTTTAGTAATGTATGTATATTATGTAGATATGGGATAGGCTAAAACATTACCATCTTTAATGCTCACAAACCACTTATATTTCAATCACAAATTCACCACTGCTCACTATTCCGTAGCACTTACCTTTGCGATTCGCTTAGTTGTATCGTCGTAATCAGAGGGCCTAGACAAGTTACAACCGCTTCGTATCTATTCTCTTTCTATAATAATGAACGCTTCGGCGCAAGCGCTTTGTAGAAAGCGCTAAGTTGGTAGCCAACTTCACACAACTGAGTCGATCGCTCATTCTCTAGTAAATGTAGACAAAACCTACACTTTAGTCTATGGTGAGCGTATCTACTAACGTCAAACTAACGTCAAAGACACAGTTGTTTACATTATGCGCGGGTTGAAGTTTTGTTTTGAATTGTTAAGAAAGGAATAAATTGTTTTAAATGTTAAAAAAGTAAGTGAAATAAAGGACAAATTCTTCTTATAATTGGTGTATTATAATATCACAGCGCGGAATGTAATTTTAAACAATACTGTGTCCAGAAATAATATGATATTCTGCATTTGGATGAAAGATACTTAAATGATGTGATAACTTTTATAAAATGGAATCGAGATCTCGAGCAGACCCAGAACAGTTCGCAGCTTTATTGGAATTCATGGGAAGGTAGGTACGTGCATTATTAGTTATTTCGTGACCATCCTTTGTTAAAATCTAATATAATTGGGAACTTGAAACTTTACAACATAAACAATGACGTGTTAAGCGGCTTGAACTAATACTAGGTACTTCTTTCGAAATAAACAAAACAATTATTGTGTTTGACCCTTATCGCACCACAATATATAATTATAATATTATAAAGTATAGATTTTAAATGCTAAATGACACATAGAATCCAAAATTAAGATAAATAAACAAAACTCTTCTCGGCTTCAAGCCAGCTGGATCGTATAAAGACGCCATTTTCTAGCGTTATCTCCAGGGTCTCGGCATACGCTACACTTTCGTTGAAATACTACACCAACGTTTCGTTTGCGCTTGTCAAAAGTGTGACTTGGCTAGCATTTATATGGGATGTAGCGATCAACGTTATAGAATGGATCAGATTTCATTCTATCATTTTGAACGATACGATAAGTTGTCAACATGGCTACGTATTTTCTATTCGTTTGTTCTGATCACGTGACTTAGCGTTGCGATGACGTCACTCCCATACATTTGAGTCGTTTTCTACTAACGTTTACGCTTGTAGATTGTCAACTTGGCTAAGCCTACAGAGTGACTCTTCCCGCAAATCTGTTGGCAGGGATACAAATAGTATTCCATCCTTCGAGAAATTCCAACAAGTTCTTCGAACCTTTTTCACAGCTAAGTAGTAGAAGATTCTCGGATATTCTACAAAGTACCCTAGTGGAACATTCTAGACCTGAATTTTATCTAGATTGTTCTTGTAAAGCAACGACGACGTAACAATAATTGTATTAGCACTCAATAGCACACAATTGTAACAGTTAATTTATATTAGCACAAAGGGGCGTATCTCCAGATTCTGCTGTTTAATGTAAAATTGTCAATAACCACGGACCCCTAATATACTCGTGGCTATATAGGTAGGAAGAGGGATAGAACGGTGCGGTATCCAAGAATATCTTGTTTATGTCAAAAGGACTAGGAAGCGATTACATTCAGAGTGTAACCAGTAAGGTTTTCATTCAATCTTTTTAATATTATAATAACGTAGTAAGTTTGTGAGGATGAATGTATGGGTCGATGTTTGTTACTTTCTCACGCAAATTATGCTGGACGGATATTTTAGAGTCATATTACAGCTATATAATAATAACACAGGTTAATTTACAAAGATATTGTTTTTCTTCTTTATGGACTCAGAATGTGTCAAATCAGTATAATTCTATAGTCTTTCACACCAATATGTCAAAATCGTACCTACTTACCTACAATGAGATAACAAAACTGTTAGCTACTGAACTACAATAATGTTACCTTAGATATATTAATTTAACACTCATTATAGCAATATTACAGATTAAATGGAATCAATGCTATAAGACACAAAAAAATAGGACAATATAAAAAAGTAAAAACAATACAAACATGACATAGGTTATAGGTGCACCCCTTTTTTTTTTTTGGTGGGTGGAAAATCATCAAATGACCCCCCCCCCGCTCTTGGGCAGAGTGAAGGGGAGTCTCAGCTCTTCTACTGACTAAAAACCGAACCCATGTTCCTTCTTTGCCCTTGCGCCGAGGCCACGTTATCTAGTACAAAAATCCGCGGCCTCGACGGGCGTCGGCCCTTGCGGGCCCCTCCTTGCTGACATCTTTTTGAGGCGCGCGTGAAACACGAACGCGTCACCGACACGGTCTGTTGCCGTCATGACGACGGCCGGACGGCGAGCTAGCCCGTTACTCACCGTCCACAGGCCCGCGTCTACGGTGGCCGGAAGCCATCACGTGGCCCCCGACGCCCGGAGCGCCTTCCGCGCCTTCCGCGGCGGCTGGGACGTTGAGAGGTTCTCTCCCTCTCTCGTTCCGCCACCTCCTTCGCTAGCATCACTGCTTCGCAGAAGGAGGCGACGGCGTCCCATTCCTCCTCGCCCCGGATCATGGCTTGCACCAGGGCCGGACGCGAGAGGTCGCCGCCGCCGATCGCCGCTACGAGAACACGTCCCTATCTCCACCCATCGTGTCTCCCTCCGCCTACTCACTGCTCTCACAGTCACGTCTGATGAGCAGACGCGAACCAGAGAGCAGCGAGTAGGGTTTCCTCCTGCGACAGGCGCGCCGCCCGAGGACCCGAACACTGTTCACGTCTCCCGGCGGCGAGCACCCCGCGTGTCCCTCTTTGTCTGGTCTCTCGCCTTGGACCTTTCCGGCATGAGTATATCTACCGGCAGAGCCCCAAGGGTCATTGAGACACGCAAGCCCCACCACGACGGCAACGTGGGAACACTCCGGTGGGGATAGGTGCACCCCTTGTATTTATTCGCTAAGTGAACAATGAATGTTCCTTTAGAATAAATAAAGAATCTTTAAGCCCATGTAGCCAGCTCTGGCTGCTCTAAAATTTGCTTCGAGTAAATCCTGAACGGTGCAAGTGGTTGTGCAGGATGGACAAGATCGGAGGTGGCGCATAACCTGCAGAGGGTCTCCACACTGGAAATTTGTTAGGAATGCGTCGTGAATACCCGCATGTGGTCAGATTTTATCTACAGCGGCCAACCTTGGGTATCAGGAAGATAATATTATATGGTATTTCTAGAAAGATATTGTGTAAAAAGTGGAACTTTCGCTAGCGAAGCTGCAAGTGGAAGTTATAATAGATTGTGTATCCTATGAGTCCTGTTGTTTACTGATTGTATGAACTTTTGGACGCTACTAAAGGCGCCAAGCTGATAATCTGTGCAATATAATTTATTCGTTGGTTTAATCGGCACAAGCATAAGGGCTCCCACACATAAACACGATACGACGTCGCATCGTACAACGAGGCGGCGTCGTTTCACGATACGACGTCGCGTTGTGGAAATCTACGATGAGCATCGCAAAAAAACACGACAACGTAACGTAATGTGCCACGCACATTACGTTATACACGGGATATACGGCACGATGCCGTCGATACAGAGGGGTGGTGTTTTAGTTCATTCCGAAAAATGAACCGCTCTAGACGCATTCTGAAAAGAATATTTAAATGTTTTTGAAATTAGAACCAACCCAAATAAATGTTAATTTGTTCATTAAAGTAACAGGACAACTGCGCAGGATTGCATCGTGAGTTTCTAACGTCACGACTTCGTATCGTGCATCGACACGTTACGACGTCGTGTCGTAGATTTCCACGACGCGACGTCGTATCGTGAAACGACGCCGCATCGTTATACGACTCGACGTCGTATCGTGTTTATGTGTGGGAGCCCTAACTGGTGAGCATGACGTTTTGTTTTCGATATTCCATTTATATGTCAAAATGTTTCTGAGTTTTCTACAGGAACTACTCTTCTGGATTTATTAAAAAAAAGGTGTTTGCTTTTATTGTATAACTTTGTTTTATTATTAATTTTAACGATTTTGTATTGTCCTGTGCGGGACTAAAAATACTTTTTCTTACTTTCTTTCTCCTTAGCGTAACGAAGGTTGAGTGGGTGAAGCGTAACTCAGGGGCGACGACAAGCAAACTTCAGGGTAATGTTTTTTTAGTGGTAGTAGGAGGTAGTAGGTAGGTGGTAGGTAGGTGATAGGTAGGTAGTAGGTAGGTAGTAGGTAGGTGTATAAGGCCTTTCCCTATAAATAGAGAGTTTTGTCCCGTGCATGACTAAAAGTACTTTTTCTTTCTTTCTTTCAAAAGACCTTTCCTTGTAGGACTTATATGGAGAATGGAGAGGCTTAACTTGCTAAATGTGACTGTGACCTCTGTCCAACCTTTTGCGGATTACAAACTTCATGTTATATTTATATGTCACAATACTCTTGTTTACTCCTGCAATGTTTGTCATGGCAGAAACAGCTGAATGCTACAACACCCATTGTACTACCGTGTTTTGTTCATTCACTCACTCATTGTTCATCTGTCGTTACGAATGAAACTTTTATGTGACACAGAGTAACTTGAACAGAGTATTTCTTGCCCGTTTTCACAAACACTGAAACTTAAATGAAAGTGTTGTGTTGAAATTTAAACGTTTGGCTTAGAGCCAAGACTTGATATTGCAATAGTGTAAAAATATGAAGGCATTCGGGCATTAGGTTAACGTGTTGCTTTGTGTGACTGGAAAGGATTACAGGTTGCAGAGATGCATTTAGAAAACAAATACATTGCATTGGCGGGCACGCGCCCTGCTATGCCTGGAATTATTTTGGGGTTGCGTACCAGGAGGAATCTTCTATCTATCTATATAAATAAAAAGAGAAGTCCTGACTGACTGACTGACTGATTGACTGACTGACTCATCAACGCCCAGCCAAAACCCTTGGAGCTAGAAAGCTGACATTTTGCACAGAGGTTCCCTTTATAATGTAGACAAGGAATAAGGAAGGATTTTTCGAAATTCAACCCCTAAGGGATTTAAATAGGGGATGAAAGTTTGTTTGGAAAATCATCATTTTCACGCGGGCGAAGCCGCTGGCAAAAGCTAGTTAAATAATAAAGACGCTTGAGATGCACACTATTCATTGTACAGCTTTGGGTACACAGCACAAAGTACGGCACTCAGGTTGACACAATACCTACTTAGTTTCTTATTTTATCATCATCACTAAAAACAAGTCCTCTGCCACGTTTGTCAGTTCGCAATAAACTTAAAAACTACTGCACCGATTTTTGTGATGTTTTCAACAATGGATAGGGTGGTTTTAGAGGAAGGTTTTAGTATCATTTTTATGTTGTTGCTAACAAACATCGTGTGTGTAATTCTCGAAGGGTTTCTTTCGCCGTTAAAGTCCCATGTATTCGGGGTGAACCTATTGCCATCAAGTAGGCACAATTTCTCCGTTAAAGTCCCATGTATTCGGGCTGAACCTATTGCCATCAAGTAGGCACAATTTCGCCGTTAAAGTCCCTGTATTCGGGGTGAACCTATTGCCATCAAGTAGGCACAATTTCGCCGTTAAAGTCCCATTTAGTAGGGATGAACCTATTGCCATCAACCGGGCACAAAAAGAGACCCCATGGCTGCTACTGTGAAGTCAACAAGTCACAAAAGGAATGTTCCCAGTATTCAAGCTCACGGGCTTTGTTTTAATCTCAAAGAAATTGTAAGAATATTTCAGATTACGGGACGAATATTCTCACATCAGAAGAATTCTCGTCTTTCTGATATTGCTTTTACGTTTATCCTCAAAAATTCAGACGAACAGTATTATTTCTGGAAGTTCGTCCTAAAATAATACTCGTTCGTTAAAAAAAAAGTTTGTAATTTTTGAGAAGAAAGCGAATAAGCATTTGAACTTAATAAACTGATTTGTCGGCTTAACTCATTTGTTTAATCATGCCAAATTATAGCACAGCCAAGGAGTGGAACACCCTCTTCCCGAGTTCATATAACCCCAAATCTATTTAAGTCGCGAGTAAATAGGCTTCTTCTGGGTAAGCTCGTTCCATCGTCGACCTCATCTCTGCCTTTAGGGCAAGATTGAGGTCAAGAGTAAGCCCATTTAATATTTAAAAAAAAAATAGCAATCTAGTACTAAGAGTCTTTGACATATAGTGCGGACGGACAGACAGACAGACATGACGAAACTGTAAGGGTTCCATGTTGACTACGGCATTAGCTCTTATAGGTGTCAAGCTGCAAATCTCAGGTTCCCAAGCTAGCCTCGTAAGTCTAATAGCAACAAGTGCTACAGCTGAGTATGAGGCACTGGGTTCGATTCCCGGGTCGGCCAAAGTGTTATTGGTTTTTTTATCAGGAGTTTCTCAGTAGCAGCTATAGAGCCTAGATTTTTGCCAGGTTGATGGCAAAAGGCTCGCCTTCTATTACATGAGACAACCGTAACTAGCGAAATAATTGGTTATACTTTTAGGTACACCTCTCCCTAACCCATCTGGGATTACAGGTGTGATGTTACGTATTATTTCTAATATTATAAACATTACAAAATAGATTTCTTGCTGTGTCTATAATAGGGGATCGGACTGGGTCAAAATAATATGATTCTGTTTAGTCCGTAAGTTAGATTATCGAAAAATATTGAATACGTGTTTTTTGTTTTATCAAATCAATAAAAAATGACGAAGATAAAACGCGTCAAAAATCGTGGAGTGGGGCTTGAAACGTCACTTGTTTCGTCAAAATGTACTATCATATGACGTCACACGAGTTTTCGAAGCACTGTATCGTCTTCATTTTAAGTTTACGTGAAAAAAGAAAAAATACGTGTCCAATATTTTTTGGAAATCTATCTGACGGACTAATTAGTTTTTTTTTTGTCCGATCCCCTATTATTAAGATATCAAATTTTCTGCGTATTTCACTATTTTCGTGGGACTTGTTACCAACTGTGTTCCTTTAGAAATCTTATGCCTCCTTTGTTTGGTATATTTGATATGTAATGCCTTTTATTGGATATTTTGTGAGCTAGGATATTATTGTTTATATTATGAAGTTCTTTTTTTCTTATAGACTCCTATAAAGTTGTAATATTCTTGGTAAATATGTTATGATTGTATTCTCATTCTTTTTGATGTTGATTTGTACACACACTATTTGTTTGAATAATAAAATAACTGGCTAAGTTTGAGTCGCACTAGCGCAGGAAGGGTTCCGTATCATTATCAATAAAAACGGCATAAAAATAACGTTTGCTGTTTGGATTTTATTATATCCTGGTTCTCTTTAAAGTTCGAGTGAATCGGTTTCTTGTCGGCAAGCGTGTTCTACCTTAGGCCGCAACATCGCTTCACATCAGGTGGAAAGCCTATTTAGTGTAAAAAACACATTTACCAAAATGAGTCATCGGAGCACATTTACTCATGAAAACCTCAAACCATTTTCAGCGACTACCTTAGTAAACTAGACTAATGAAATAATTTTAATCTAAACAAGTTTCACTAATTAGGCTCCCAACTAGAACCACACTAAACTTTTCACACACACACACACATACGCACACTTAACCTCAAAATTACGTAACACACTCTATATTAAACTTATCCCCCAAGAGAAATTCAAGAAGATTACACACGGCAAGGTATTTTAATTTTAAAGGGGCTCAAATACAGGTTTAATTTATACACTAGATTGTGATATTATTCATAGACAGCGCTGCGAAATGAGTTATTTGCAAATCTCTGTACAGCACAGATGTGTGTGTGTGTGTTTGAAGACGCGAGAATTGATTGCGGTTTCAAAATCTCAAGGCTTTAGATAGTACATTTTCAAGACATTGTGCGAAGAAAAGTAGATAGGCTGTGAATAGTACCGCATTGTTCAAATCAAAAAAATATACAAATATACTATTCGGTCACATTAACCTGACGCTTGGCGTTGTCATAATAATGTCCAAAAACAACTTGATAATGTGTAAATATTTTCAAGTATGACAATTAGACCAGAATACATTTATACACAACGATTACAGGGAAAGATCTCATATCCTAGAAAGTCACTATATTCTTCCTGTTGGTCTAGTGGTCGTAACCAGACTGCTGAGCTTGAGGTCCTGGGTTTGATTCCCAGGCCGATTGGACAAAAGTCCATCAGGAATTTCTCATGAGTACCCACGGACTCCAGATTTGTACCCGGTTGATAGCTCGACCCCTATTAAAATTCATTCTGGTGTACCTTCAATTTAATCTTTAAATTCTATCATCGCTCACTACAGCCCACCCAATGCGATACGTTTAGCTTTCAGAAAAAAAAGCTCATACGAGAGAAATACAATACAATTAAACCTCATCCTCATTAAGGCATCCCACGTTTTCTGTCCTGTCCACAAGTTCCTGTAAACAAAAATACTACCCTAGGGTAGTTAACTATACCCTGTACAAACCTACAGATCCACGGATAACATAACAACAAGATAAGTTTTAGGTCACAAGCCACACAATTGGCGGCTGGACCGCAGCCAAGTACTAAATACACTTACCTAGCTTAATCCTAATTGGGTATCTATAATCTCATTTTACAATCAGCTTGGTTTTGTAGGCTTTATGTATTTTGGAGAGCAGTGAAGGTAAATAGTCGTGTTTTTTTTTTGACTGAACATTGTCGTAACTTGGGTTTTTAAATATTTTACCGTTGATTGTAATAGAGGGCAGCCTCTATCTATTTATTTATGTAAATACACTAGACAACGCAGGAAAATATCATGATAATTATATATTATTTGAGTACATAAGTATTCTTGAAGAAAGTGCTAAGAAATCTTTAGAAAGTTCCGCCAGGATACAGCAGCCCTGTGAAAGGAAAAATGTAGACAATGAAGAGAAATGGTAGAGATAAGTGTTTATGCCGTAACTTCTTAACATAAAAATATTAATACCTTTTACATTATATAAATTCATTTGTTCTAAAATATTGTTGCTGTATCGTCTGGTATGGTAAATCTGTTAAAAATAGTAAAAGATTTCAAAGCAAAGATGTACATTTCTTACAAGATAGAGCAAAAATCTGACCATTAACGGATTACAATAACCGACAAAAAGAGATCAAACACTACAATAAAGCTAAATAATAATACATCCATAAACTAGGCGTCAATTAAGATCGGTCCTTCGAGCCGGATTAGATTTTCCACTTCATCATGGTGAAGTTGAACGTGTCTTATCTTAGTAGACAAATCAAAATTCATTTCATCATTATCATCATCAGCAGCCTGTAATGTTCCCATTACAGGGACACAGGCTTCCTCTCTAAGAGAGGGATGGGCTATAATCAGCAACGCGTGTCCAGTGCGGGTTGGTAAATATAACATGTCTTCCAATTGTTTGTATCACCGTTTCGAGAGCAATGGTGATGAAATAAATTACACAAAGCAAAGTAAAAAGTCATTTACTTGACAGTAACTTCAAAATTACATTAAACATTCTCCCCAAACGCCTGCCTTTATACATACTATAGTACAGAACCTTCTTTGACAAAATCTTCTCGGAAACTCGGTCGTTTCAGAGCCTTCAACTCAATATCTTAGCGAATGTCTTTACGAAGGGCACACCGTAACAGTCACTTTGTAACTTTATAGAGAACTTGTAACGAAACAATACTAGTAGCTTTGCACGGAGGCTTTGAGACAAAAGTAACTCAGATACACGACAATATAATATGAATGAACACGAATACACTCGTGTTGTCATATAAAGACGAAATCTTTATATGAAAACACGAGTGTATTCTGGAAGTAGTTTTTGTAATATCTTTTGTTTAGGGACTAAACGATTGGTGGTTTTATGCTTGTGTGGTTTAGATAACCTGAAAGTAGCTCTTGTCTTTGAAATCATAACATAACATCTGGCTTTGTAATCCCTGAAAGGTTAGGCAGATAAGATATCTAATAGAAGCAGCGGTGGCCCAGTGGTGGCTTCCCCGACTTACGAACACTAAGTCATGGATTCGAACCCAGGCAGGTGCATTATTTTGTGTATCACCGTTGCTCTCAAAACGGTGAAGGAAACCGGCGTGTCTTAGAACCAAAAAAGTCTAAGGCACGTGCCATCTACCAATCCGCACTGAGCCCGCGTGGTGGACTGGTTGTCAGAGTTTTGGGCTTCTGGCGATCTGTAGAAGTTAAATTTTAAAATATCTACAAAGCAGCATATAACTCTACGCAAAAAATGCAGAGAAACGACTTTTAGGGGTTACAAACTTGTTACAAACTTGTTTTTTTTAAACGTTTAAAATTCTGAACTATAATTATGACCTTCATAGCCAAAATATTCCTACGTCCACAACCACAAAAAAACAGCGCAATGATGGGCAGAACAACACCTTTTCGCTTCGTTTGTGTACACCCATTCTATACAATAAATACACAATTTCACTTGAAAATAATTTCGATGTTTTGCCATGGCAGAGGCGAGGCGGTTCTCTAGTAGGTAATATATCAAAGTAACCTCCAAGTACTTGATAGGGAAGTGTGAGGATTTTGCATGCATTTACATTTATAACCACACAGTTTAGTACCTACTTGAGTGGAATGCTTATTTACTTACTGTCTTTCGAGAGTATATAAACAACGCTACACAATTACTCTAGATACTACGAGTTGGATTTAAATGAAGGAGGCCAAATAAAGGATTAGATAGTATCTTTTAAAAGCAGCACCGTTATTATATTATTATTAATTAGCGACCCCCCCCGCTTGGCACCGGTGGAATATGCTACATATAAACCTTCCTGTTGAATCACTCTATCTATTATAAAAACCCGCATCACAATCCGTTGCGTAGTTTTAAAGATTGAAGCATACATAGGGAAAGACAGCGGGAAGCGACTTTGTTTTATACTGTGTAGTGAGTAGAGATAGTGATAGTGAAGTTTCGAGTATGAATGTATGAGTATGGGTATAAGAGTAGAAAAAGACTAAAGAAACCATAGATGGACTACGTAACTTAGGATGATATGACAAGAAAGGTATCTGAAGTATAGAAGAAGAAGAAATGCTGCTACGACCTCAATCGACAAGGGCAAGTGAATGATGATGATATTTTACTTTAAGGCTTCACTTGTTCACTGACTGATGGGGTTCATCTGCCTAGCCTTTTCCCAACAATAGGCTACCCTATTGACAAAAAAAATCTAATTAGTCCGTCAGATAGATTTCCAAAAAATATTGAATACGTATTTTTTTCATTTATTTATCACGTATACAAAAAATTAAAACGATACAGTGCTTCGAAAAGTCGTGCAACGTCACAGTTTGGGCCTTTTTTACCAGACTATGACGTCAAAAGCCTCCTCTCCATGATCTTTGACTAGCTTTATTTTCGTCAATTTGTATTAATTTGATAAAACAAAAAACACGTTTCCAATATTTTTCGATAATCTAACTGACGGACTAAACAGAGTCATATTTTTTTTAGTCAGTCAACTACCCTATTTTGGGGTACATTTCCAGTATTACCGGATGCAGCTGAATAAGTATTTTACATGGAGCGACTGCCTATCTGACCTCCACAACCCAGTCAGTACTGGGTAATACGATACCCTTTGGTAAGACTGGTTGTCAGACTTTTAGTACCTTCCATCCATTGGTTGTTTCGTCTTCCTTTTACTCTTAAATGTCAAACGGTAATAGAATAACAACGTATTTTTTCCTTATATCGATTAATTATCAAAAAAAGGTTAAAAATACTTCCTGGTTATTAGTACCAAAATTATGTTTAGCATCAAAGGCCAGGGAAAATTACAGGGCCTTTGGCATCTTTTACCTTTAAAAGAAAACGCCTTCTGACGTGACCTTGGCCAAGTTTGTAATACAAGTACTACATAAAGCTAGTCGATACATGAAACCCTTAAAAATATAAATTATACATCATCACGCTTGCAATCTTCGAAGGGTTACGCACAAGTCTACATCAAAATTTCACTGTTTATGCTAATGGTATCATTTGCGCACAAATCTGGACTCCATGGCTGCTATATAGAAATTCTTGATGAGAAACTCATTTTTCCCGATCATTTTGATTCATTTTGCCCGATATGGGAATCAAACCCAGTGGGCCTCATGCTCCCCGTCGGGGCCGCGGATTTTAGTACTAGATGACGTGGCCTCGGCACAAGGGCAAAGAAGGAACGTGAGTTCGGTTTTTAGTCAGTAGAAGTCTGACACTAACCTTCGCTCTGCCCAAGAGCGGGGGGGGGGGGTCATTTGATGATTTTCCACCGACCAAAAAAAAAAAAAAGGTCCTCCTGCTCAGCAGTGGCGATTACGACTACAAGACGAACGATGCAGTCAAAGATATAAGAAGAGTAGGTACTTCTGGTTCTACAATGCAGCCCGAACTTCATATTAATAAAACGAACAATAAAACCACATACAAAATTAACGTTCATTTCTTCATTCATTTCATTCGTTATCACGAGAGACAGAAAGCATTCGAATGTCGAAATTCTGCTTCGTGGCACGAGTTCATTAATTAAATTCTTTATTTTTCATTAATGATGAGTTCTGTTAGTATTTCGCATAAAGTGGAAGATTTCGAATGAAAATCCAAAATGCTTGTGGCATTTCTCCCACCACAGCACTGAAGGGCTGTTGCGGGAGCGACTGGCTATCCGTAAGAAAACGTACAAAATGGAGAAAGAGATTTGGGTCTGATACAGAGATACATAGATCTCGACGTCCAATTTGTTGCCCCTTCGCACGTATTCTGTCAAACAGCTCGTTTCAATTAGAGTTTCGTACCCATACGGTATTCAACGGGACCCTATTAGTAACCATCTGCTGTCTCAATCCGTCTGTAGACAGTAGAAAATTTTCACAGAATGCGTATTACTGTTGCCTCAAAAAATTGAAGGGGTTACCCTAAATTAAGTGGGATGGTACGGAATCCTATAAATTGTGCGAGATCGACAAGCACTTAGCCGGTTTTTTCGCTAGCTGTACCTTATCGCTTCTCGCTGATGATGGGACAAGTACCTAAAACACAGGTGTGTGTCTTAAAGACATTGTAAAACAAAACACGGGAGTCACCCCGATTCGCAGTCGTCACGCATACCTTCGAGTGTGATTCGCAAACGACAAATCACGGTGCGAGGTACATTTCATGAATAATTTCGCAGTTAACAACTTCGAAATAGGGTTTAAGTTTGCTCGGAGAATGTAGGTTTTTTCTTTTTTATTTATTACGAAGGTTTTATTGATATAAAATGCTTCACGTTTGTTATTTTTCAAGTGGAGTAAGTTGTTTTGTTGTTGAACTATTTCGGGGCTTAATGGCTTTTTGAAGTTGTTGTCCTTTTAATGGCTTTTGCTTGTTAGTCCGGTCAATTTAGACATAAAAGTAGTGGTCAAATAACAATAATTCCCACAGAGCCAAATTTTGGTGGAGAGCTGGGGTATACCATTACAAACAAAGCCTTAAAAATCCCCGTCGATCTTATGTGTGCTTCAAAAGTTATTCAGGGTCAAAGGTCAAAATTTGAGGATTTTTGAATTTTTCTCGAAAACGGTAAGTTTGATAAAAAAAACCCTCAACCCAAAGTTGTAGATCATAAAGTTCTCTACAAAAATGTGCTTCATTATTTTTTTCTAAGAGTTACCATTCCTGAGATATCGCGATTCTAACAGTCACATTATCACTATCACTTCATCATCACTACTAGTATAAAATAAAGTCGCTTTCTCTGTCCTCATGTCCCTTTGTATGCCTAAATCTTTAAAACTACGCAACGGATTTTGATGCAGTTTTTTTTAATAGATACAGTGATTCAAGAGGAAGGTTTATATGTATAATAACATCCATTTGCACCCGTGCGAAGCCGGGGCGGGTCGCTAGTTCTTTATATAAAAGCGAAAGGCAACACTCCTCACGAGATCTCGAAAACCGCTCGACGTATAAAGATGATTTTTGGAAAGGAGGTAGTTTATAGTTAGTAAACGTCCGCTAAGAACGGATTTTGCGACAGGGCCGTATTCGGGTGATCTTAGGGCCCTCGCAAGTTTGTATGAAAGTCCTTCATTTTTTGTGCTACAATCTTGATTTTTGGCAGAAACGTAGTTTATAGTCAGTAGACGTCTGCTATGAATTAATTTTCTGACAGGCCCAGATTAGGGTGTTCTATGAGCTTTTGCAAGTTCGGATTCATACAAACTTGCGTGGGCCCTTAGACCACCCTAATCCGGCCCTATCGCAAAATCCGTTCTCAGCGGACGTCTACTAACTATAAACTACCTCCTTGCCAAAAATCATACTTATACGTCCAGCGGTTTTCGAGATTTTGTGAGTAGTGAGTTACCTTTCGCTTTTATAATATAAAGGATAAGGTGACTCTTAGAATCGCGATATCTCAGGAATAGTAACTCTTAGAAAAAAATAATGAAGCACATTTTTGTAGAGAATTTTATGATCTACAACTTTGGGTTGAGGGTTTTTTTGATCAAACTTACCGTTTTCGAGAAAAATTCAAAAATCCTCAAATTTTGACCTTTGACCCCGAATAACTTTTGAAGCACACATAGGATCGACGGGGATTTTTAAGGATTTGTTTGTAATGGTGTACCCCAGCTCTCCACCAAAATTTGGCTCTGTGGGAATTATTGTTATTTCAAATGTCTATATTGACCGGACTATGTGTTGCTAGGGAGCTTTTCGATGGCGTTTCATCAGCCTGTTTCGGTTACACCGCCCGTCTATAAGTATTTACCAAGCGAAAAAGCCAAAATGGTTTCGGGACACACGACACCTTTTGCACCTAATTACCCAAGGGTAATTTATTTTTCGGCTTTTCTGTCTTTGCGATACAAGCTTTCTGAAATGTGTCTCCTCACTCACTGGCGATCGGTTTACGCAAAGATTAAAGCTATGGCGAGTTTGAGCATCTTTACCTTACCCATTCGTTCCATAGTTGAAAATATTTCACCTGGACTTGAGTCGCCATGGATGACCTAGATTGGGCTTGTAGGGTTAAATAGACCCAGGTTGATCGCAGAAAAGAAAACCCACTAAAGTGGAGATTCATTAATGACTCTGCCTTGGAGTGTAAATGTCGAGCTGTTCCACAAACAATGCGGCACTTTTGATTGTATCCTCCATGTCCTGTTGTTTATTTACTACAGATTAGCTATTGGCTACTCAAAGCGCCAATCTGAATAGTAGCTTAGTTCTGGGCCGACACAATTTAGATTGCTATCGACACGATAAGATGAAGACTGTCTGACTATGTTGCCCATTTGCCTAGGATTAAGTAACATCAATCCTATTAAATCTCTTACTCCTTCATATAATCTTCCTATAGTAAGTATATAAAGCTCATTTTGGGCTCCACCGCAGTCGGTTATAAAATAAAGTCGCTTCCCGCTGTCTCTACGGTTAGATCTTTCAAACTACGCAACGGATTTTAATGCGGTTTTCATTAGTAGACAGAATGAGACGAACGATATGTATAATACATGAATATACATAAGAGAAAAGTCGAGAGTTTCAAAGATTATTTTGGAATGTGATGTCGTAAAAAACATATTTTTGTGCGCTAACATTGGCATCGCTAGCTAAACCCTACAAGATAAATCAAAATAATGTACTACGTAATTGTATATCTTAAATAGGTCTACAAAAAAATCCCGGGTCAATCTGGGTTATCTCCTAAGGATAAAAAGGATAAAAAAAAAGATAAAAATGGAGTCTCCATTTTTATTTTTTTAATATTACAAAAATAAAAATGGGTTACTTACGTATTTATGTTTTATCCAATTAAATACGTTAGATACTTTGTGCATTAAATGTAAATAAAAATTTCCCTTTACGGCATTTCAGAAAAATTTACATTTTTAAATATATCAGAGATATAAAATGCGGGAGCAGGGCGGCCATTTTAAATCTGTTATGTCCCTCTCTTGACCTCAATCTTGTCCTAAGGGCAGAGATGAGGTTGACGTTGGAACGACAAACATCATTTATCTCTGGGATAAATAGGAGTTTAAAAGATTTGTATGGAATTCCATCACCGATGCGGGTCGGCTAGTTTCACTATAAATTCCCGTGCATCTCGTCTCCAACTTCTGAACCTCATTTAGTTTTCGCTTTCTCGTAACACGAAACACGAGGCGTTCTCAATTCTGTTACAAGGCGTCTACAATAATAGTCTACATGTGTCATTTAATGTAATAGGAATGTGGCGGCTTCTAACTGAGTATACATATGTAATGGGAATAAATCTGTGTAGATGACTGTGGCTCTGCCGGATTTTCAACTTTGTCTGCTGAGTTGAGGATTTAAATTCCAACAGTATGGTTTTGGCGTCTGGTGATAGTGAAATTGTCGTAATAGAGGGGCACGTGTATTGTGAGTAAGTATCGGATTGATATTTAATGGAAATATCTTTATATTTATTATTCGTCGTACCTGTAAAAATACTTTAAGCTGTTTGTCCCGGCTGTCATTTTTTAATCTTTGACAGTAGTTACAAAAAGTCAGTGTCCTGAAAGTCTGACAACCAGTCTATCATATCACTCAGTACCTATTGGGTTATGGAGGTCAGATAGGCAATTGTTCCATGTAAAATAGTGGTATTAAGCTGCATCCGGTAAGACTGGAAGACGACCTCAACATAGTTGGGAATAGGCTAAGCAGATGATGATAATTTTCGTCAACTGGACCCGCTTGCTACTGGACCCGCGTCAAACTGTGAACAAATCGACCAAGTCAAAATGCTACTTGTTCGACTGATCCCGCAGGTCTATCTAGAATGGGTCCAGTTGTCCAATGGCTCTGAAGATCACTTTAACTGTAACGAAAATTCAGCCATGTCATAAAATTTCTTAAAGGACTAATAGTTTTCTTGGTACTCAGATGTCAGGAGATCCTTCAAATTCTGGAGAGGTATAAGACAGTTATGCCCGATAAATTGACAATCGGCTTAAATACATATAATCGTCAATTTCAAGTTGTAATCGGTCTATTACAAACAATTTCGGAGCATCATTTTACAATGGCATTATTTACTTCAATTAAAATAATTGGTACTTATTAATTAAATTAATCGTTACCACAACTAATTGCTTTCAAACATTTTGAATGAATAAACGGTGATTGTAAGCTATTAATAATTGAACAATAGACACTTTTCTATTAATGTTAAAGGTTGGTAGACACGGAGTACTTTGGATACAAAAATAGCATGTCCCGTGATGTAAAGGTTAGGCAGGGGTGACCAGTACCTACACCCATTTTGCTAGTTATATTATAACGCCCATGTCATAAGGGGTGTAACTATTGCTGACAACCGGGTACCAACCCAGAATCTGGAATGATTAGCGTGATCTGGGGAACAACCCAGGACCGCATATACCAGTTAAAAACTCCCTTAGTATTGTAGCGGCACTTCAAAAACGTGTTTTAATGTTATAACTTTATTTTAAATATCCCCATGACCTTGTATTATCAATGCATCCATTAGCACAATATTTTCAGTGCGTTCCGTTGAGTCTTACAGTAAAATGTGATATATCACGCCAAAAAAAAAGTAGTGGGGAACTACTTTTTTTAAAGCAAAAACAATTGCGTAGGGTTACTTAATTTGATGTTTAGTATGCTTGGTTGACGGCTACGTAAAGGGTCCGTTTACACTTCGTATATTTTAGTTTTCCTTCACGTTCTCCTATCATACTTCAAGGAGAGTATCCAAAAGTTTACACAGGATGAGTAACACATAAAACCACACGATAACCAGACTCAGTCTCAGTAAACAAGGGTTACCCGTTCTCCAGCGAAACGCACCAGTGCCTTCCCCTTTGACACAGAACTGGTTTCGAGGAACTCACTCATTTTATAAATATCGTCCCTTTTACAATCTCATCGCTTGACCTCGAGTGTTGCTGTTAGAAATGCAGATACGCGAGTCTTACCTTTTTTACCCGACTGTGGCAAAACCCAAAAGGAGGGTTATGTGTAGATCTTCACGAAGAAGAATTGACAAGAAACTCTATTGACCATATTTTAAATCATCAAAATATTCTAGTTAAGTATACCGCTCAATGTGATACAAGCCTAAGCGTTTATTCCCAATCGTAACGATCAAATCAATTATTTAAAGTACAATTATTGAACTTGTTAAAACGATACGCAAACTTCAAAATTGGTTCTTGATTCCTTGTTAATCTGTTCTCAATACTGATTCGGTCAACTTTAGTCGTAATAGATGGTAAATAAATTAATGAAAAGAGCGATTGTTTTGTTTCCTTTTACGAATTGCTGTTGTGAGGGATGGAGAAACAAATGAATTTCGGGATCGAAAAAGGAATAAAATGTGGACTCATACATATTTAAACTCACGACATTTTCCCATGGGGGTGTACACATAAGTGGTGTAGTCACATAAAACACAGAACGCCACCTGGGGTACCTTCCTTACGTGCTTCTTTATATAGAACCCTTTCAATGAGATCAAAGGTATGTCTTTCTTTTTGCCAGTGGTGGCGGCCCCGACCCTGGCCCAGACAGGCACCTTGCTGTGTGTAATTTATTTCATCACCACTGTTCTCAAAAACGGTGAAAGAAATCACCGTGAGGAAACCGACGAAATGACCTAGAACCAAAATTCGAAGACATGATAACTAGTCCATAATGTTCCCACAACAGGGACAAGGCCTCTTCTCTTGAGACGGCAAGAAGCATAATCCGCCAAGCAGACACGGTGTAGACTAAAATCGTTATTATTTATTCATTTAAGCTAACGTTGTAATTAATTATTTCATAATTTTCCGTAAATAACGTCTACATTATTATTATTATCGCTTGCAAGTTTAATTACACGATAAAGCTAACTTACATCAAATTAATTAGTTAATTGCTTTTAATGAGGAAGCTGGCGGGTTCAGAACGGCTTCCCTTGATTAGACTTTGTTAGTAAATAATTTGATGGAAATAGAGTAGTGGAAATAATTATAACTTGACGTGGATAATTATCAATTTCGTTGAATTTGAAGTCTTGGGAGGAAGAAAGGGTTCCGTATTAGGAACCATACAGGGGTTCATAAATGGGCAATTTAGCAGATCATAATATTAATTGCGTTAAAAAGCGTAAAATGGACCTTTCTTAATAGTAACTGCATCTGTAACCATTTAGGAAAATAGATCATAATAAGAAAATAATATGAATTACTTTAATATTCATAAACTAGTTACAGATGCAGTGGCTAAAGACAGGTTCATCATCATCATCATCAATTTAGCGACGTTCACTGCTGGACATAGGCCTCCCTTAAGTATCACGACATTTTACACTTTTCGCAATTCATATTATGATCTGCTAAAGTAGCCATTCTAGACCAACCTTGTCTTAGAGTTTTTATGCCGCCTTTTGACTTGGCTTTACATGCCGTCGAGAAATCTCTCAAGCATGCTGGTTTCCCCACGATGTTGTCCCTTATCGAAGCAAGTGATTCCCCCAAGATGTACCACAACACCCTTCTGTCTTTATCCCCATAAAGACAGAAGGGTGTTGTGGTACATCTTGGGGGAATCCCAAGAAGGAAGGGTGTTGTTATACTAATAACATTTTGCACACGCGGATCAAAGACCCCTCCTTGATCCGCGTGTGCAAAATGTTATTAGTATGTATATTTAGTTTGAGGTATTGGCTATGGGTCTTTGTGACCAGAAAATAAATGAATTATATTTCTACTACTATGTTTGCTCCATCGGCCATCAGTACTTCGGCTGACATGACCGGCCTAATGCCTTTTTAGTTTGCTTTCTGTGCAACCTATATTGTATCAAGGTCAATTTCCTTCAAAGAAACAACCGAAAATAGCCCACTTCGCAGAGTGCTGAGCGACCTTGAATTACAAACAATAGTTATAATAAATAAAAACAAAACGCACGAATACAGTCGTTTTTGTAACCAGGTTCTACGCGATTGTCCTCTTAACCTATATCTAGCAAACTTCAGGCACTATGCCAATTCTACAATTTGCTTTCACGAAGTACGCGATAATTTTGACTGGCCTGTTGGTCTAGTGGTTAGTGACCCTAACTGCTATGCCGGAGGTCGTGGGTTCGATTCCCACCCAGGACAAATGTTTGTGTGATGAGCACGATCATTTGTTCTGTGTCTGGGTGTAATTTATCTATAATATGTATGTATTTAGAAATATATAAGTATGTTTATCAGTTGTCTAGTACCCATAACACAAGCTCTGCTTAGCTTGGGACTAGATGGCGTTGTGTGATAGTTGTGGAATATTATTTAAAAAAAAAAAAAAAAAACTTTGTTAAAGTACTTACGTAATTAAACGTAGTTGAATTAATGATGTCCGATAGGTAGTCTCTTTAGGAACCTGCGGTTAAATAGTAACAGTTCAGTATAGTTTGCTGCCGCACTCGGAGAGCTTCAGTGGTTGCTTGGGCCGTTCGCTTGGTAAAGGTTTTTGGCAGTTTTGTCATACAAAAAAATGTCAGGCCTTTGCTGGGTGGCGGCTTGAGTCATCGTTGGATATCTCTGAGTGCCGCAGTTAGTTTAATTCGACTATTTTATTGTAACTGGCCTACTTGAAATAAATATTTTGATTTTGAACATTCGTAGCGTAAAATAATAAATCTTCAAGATAGAGTAGCGGTTGCCTAGTTTGATTCGTGGATTCGTAGATGAGTGACCGTCCCTTTCATACCGAGTGTCCCCCGTGCCTCGGATAGCACGTTAAGTCATTGACCTGGTACCTGTCATTTGTTGATCTTTGACGGCCGTTACAGGTACCTAGATCATGGCCTGAAAGTCAAGCAAACAGTCTTACCAAAGGGTACCGTATTACCCAGTAATTACTGCGTCATGGACTTTTTAGGCAGCTTTTAAATATAAATTGGCTTTTCTTTTGCAATCTGGTCCTGAGGATAGGGAGGACGACGATGAAATTTGCTCACCATAGATTTTTTTTAAATCGCAACTTAAAAATATTGACGGGAAAAAGGGTTAATGGGATTTTCCATTAGAAATTTCTCATGCAGTTGCGTACGATTGATGGCATTAGACTCGCCCCCTATAACATGGGAATTAAATAATATATAACTGACAAAATGAGATTAATAATTTCTAAAAGGTTGGGAAATCATCAAATGACTCCTCCCGCTCTAGGCGGAGCAGTAGGGAGTGTCAGACTTCTACTGACTAAAAACTACCCATGTTCCTTCTTAGCCCTTTGTGTCCGAAGCCGTGGTACCTGTTTGAACCATAGATAACAGAAACAGCAGGTTTGAACCAACCCGCAGCACCATCTGTCTGTTTGAGTAAATAAATTTATTATCTGGGGGCACGGCAGTGCCCCCGCCGAGTCGAGCGCGAAGCAAACACTGCCGTACCATCCTTTACTGGAACCATTTCGCCGCATTTTCAGGCCCCTATTTGAGAACCTCTGGATAAGACCAGAACGCTGAAATTTTCGTCATCCAGTAAGCTATACAATCTCACTTAAAAAAAAAAGTTTCAAGTCTGTAGGTCATTTAGTTCCGAAGTTAAGCGAAAGCAAAGTTTCGCATTTATGAAACTCACTCACTCACTCACTCATGATCATCAAAATAGAACTAGTACTTCCCATAAACTCAGAGAGCTGAAATTTGGTATAGAGTTAGGGTTTAATGGCTACGTATAGGGAAAACTATAAAAAGTAGGAAAATCGAAAAAAAAAAAAACTACAAAAAAAAATTGTTTTAAATAAGAAAATCTATTATAATAAATCAATATGCCCACGTTTCTACAAAAAGAAGTGAAATCCCAACAAAAACATTCTGTAAAAAACTAGCCAAGTCTCGATGGAGCTGCTTGTTTATCTCTAAAAAGTAATGAAATCTAGACAAAGTCGTGCCAAGTCTAAGGTTCCTTATTGCGATTTCTTTATTATTATAGTTAATGTTGTGTGACTTGGCCGTTGTTCGTTTCGTTTAGTTCGGTCATTTTTCTTCTTGGCATCCAATTACCAATACCAATACCAGTATGGGTTATTATCTCGCTTAACAATCATAGGTAGTTACAACAGATATAACATTACGTATAAACTAAATTGACTCGTACCCACTAACGTATAAAGAATGTTCAACGGCCAAGACACACAACAATAACTATAATAATAAAGAAATCGCAATAAGGAACCTTAGACTTGGCACGACTTTGTCTAGATTTCATTACTTTTTAGAGATAAACAAGCAGCTCCATCGAGACTTGGCTAGTTTTTTACAGAATGTTTTTGTTGGGATTATTATTACTAAAAACCACCCATGTTTCGTCTTTTATGTTTTTTTTTTTATTAATTTATATAAAATAAATATAAATCGAATGAACAAATTAGTTGGACTAGGATGTGCATTGCGAGATTTTCTTCCCAGAAACGCAATAAAACAAATTGGAGAAAAAATGTATTCCCGAGGGTTTCACTCTAAGGCGACGAAACGGAAACTTCCCGATTTCGAGAAGCACAACCACAGCCACTCGATAGAGAATTTAAACTCATAACTTTCAAAAGTCTCTCGCTATTGTCACCGTTAAGTGCGATAACAATGAAATGCAAACAGAGACAGGAAAAGTCTGGAATAAAACGAGTCTCAGTCTGGAATTTAGACCGTAATCCTATTTGTATTCTGGTGGCAGCCAGAGAGTTTGTGAAGCTAGATTTCGCTTACCAGGCATTCCTTTTAGGCTAAGAATTTTTGGAATATTTCAGCTTTTTCGTCACTGTGATGTAGTTGACTTATGAATTATTTGTCACTGTTTTTATACGTGACGAAATACATTTTTGACGTAAATACGTGTTTGTTTATTTATACCCGTTGGACCAGTGATCGCAAAGCAGAATTGCTGGGCGTAAGTTTCGATTCGATTTACCGGTCGAGCTTATTATTATATTTTCCATCAATAAATTTTCAGTAGCAGCCAGTGTCAACGATGTACAATTGACAGCTGAGACCAATGGCTTGCCGCGGGAGACGCTCCTTGCCGCGGGAGACGCTCCTTGCCGCGGGAGACGCTACGGGCGTCGGGGGCCACGACGTGAGGGCTTCCGGCCACCGTAGACGCGGGCCTGTGGACGGTGAGTAATGGGCTAGCTCGCCGTCCGGTCGTCATATGACGGCAACAGACCGTGTCGACGGCACGTTCGTGTTCCACGCGCGCCTCAAGGAGATGTCAGCAACATGGAAGGGGCCTGCAAGGGCCGACGCCCGTCGGGGCTGCGGATTATCGAAAGGCATAACGCGGCCTGAGGGCGGGCCGCGTTATGCCTTTCGATAATTCGCGGGGGGAGGGCGAAGAAAGAACATGGGTTGGTTTTTAGTCAGTAGAAGTCTGACACTCTCTTCCGCTCTGCCCAAGAGCGGGGGGGGGGGGGGGGGGTTATTTGATGATTTTCCACCCACCAAAAAAAAAAAGACCAATGGCTTAATGCGCTTCTTCTTCTTATCGTGTGGGCAGTATGGTCTACCGATCTAAACCGCCTCAAGGGCCTCCCATGAGGGCTTCGGGTTGTCCCGTGAGGGCTTCGGGTTGTCCCGTCGGGGCTCCCTACCACTCTGCCAAGAGTGGGAGGAGTCATTTCATGATTTCCAACTCTCCCAAAAAAAGCCCACACTGACATGGTTTGACGACCGGATGACGGACGAACATGCCATCCGAGGTACGGAATCATGTTTTTGTCAGATAATCAGACGATTCTAGCCTAGACGTTATATATTCCTTTCTCTTTCATAATTATAATTCCTCACACAATTCATACATATTTTCTTTTGTAACAATAGAATACCGTCAAGGGCAAATGCCTAAGTTCACTCCAGTTACAAACAACAATTATTTTCTCGAACAATCCTAGGCTATCTACCAAACATAGATAGTTTTCTTAACAGGTTTCATATAACAAAAGGTATTTTATTCAATCCTTACAAATAATTAAGGTCTTTATTCTTCAGCAATTAAAGTCTCTTTCACTAAGAACTTTAAGATGTCTTGGTGTAATATCTCTTTGGTTATTTTAATATTAAAACAGGTAAGTTCTGTGGTTGCTGTAAATATTTTAATTAGTATTAAGTAGTTACGGACAGGACGAAAGAGCTTTAGAATTTATTTTCGGTAGTTGGGTTGTAATATTATACGATGTTGGAACTTTAAAAGATAGTTTTAAGAGTCGGCAGTTAATATTTATTAGCCAGGGCCAGTCCCGACTACCTTGTTGGCTTAGTAGTCGCAATTGCGACTGTTGAGCAAGAGATCCTGGGTTCGATTCTCTGGTAGATTAGATTGTTATTCGGTTTTTTAATCAGGAGTTTCTCAATAGCAGCCTGCCGCTGAGTCTAGATTTGTGTTCGATTGATGGCAATTGGCTCGCCCCCTAGTAAAATGGGACTTAGACATCAGTGGGGAAGTTTCAAGTTACTGATAAAAATGTATATGTCGGGGGAGGGGGGAGGATGAAAATTATGTACTGAATACGTGACAGGAATAAATTGATTAAACGAGCCGACTGCAAGTAAAATGGGATTATTTCTAGGATCAGCCCAACTGGATGTTTCTGATTACCAGTACTTACATGGAGCGACGGCTTATATGACCTCCACAACCTAGTTCATTATCATCATCAGCCTATAATGTTCCCCATGGAGAACTAGAGACTCTAGAAAAAGGATGGGCTATTAATCCACCACGCGGGCCCAGTGCAGGTAGGCAGATCTTGCAAATGTCTTCGACTTTTTTGGTTCTAAGACATGCCGGTTTCCTCACGATGTTTTCCTTCATCGTTTTGAGAGCAGCGATGATAGCGAGCAGTTAGTATTGGGTAATACGCTAGGCACTCCTGGGTAACACTGCGTCTACAGTTCCCGGGTAACACGATCCCCCTTGGAAACACGGAGAGACTTAATCTAAATACTCCTTTTCAACAAAAACCTAATCGAATTTTCACAGTTGGTGACACCGAGAGTGTTAATTTGACATACAGAAGTGTCACTTTGACAGTAATTCGATTCTATTCAAACTCGAAAGCGTCTAGCGCTCAAAGGAGTGAGCCAACTGTATATATATGTATTCTAATTTATTTCTTATTTACCGTCTGTCTCTTTGTTCGGAAATAGGGTTGCCGTTTCCAAAATTGAATAAGCCTGTTACAATACTGGTCGTTTATAATAACGTCCAGGCATGTTACTAGGTAATTGTTCTAGTGGTAGCAACCTCTGCTGATATTTCAGAAGTAGTTTGGGAGTCTGGATTTGTACTCGGTTAAAAGCAAAGACTAATCTTTTGCTTGCTACAAATCCAGATTCCCGGGCTAAGGCTAGCCAGATGATGATGATGAATTAGGAGGTGGGCCTCCTACTTTATCATCTTGTCCTGGATAGCCTTTTCCCAACTAGATTAGGGATGGCTTGCAGTCTTAACGGACGCAGCTACCAGTGGACCAGTATTTTACATGGAGCGACTGCCTATCTGACCTCACAACCCAGTTATTTCTAGGTAAGACGATACTACGAGACTCCTTGGTATTACTGGTTGTTAGAGCCACCTAACTACCTGATCTATTACGTATTAAATTGTTGATACGTCTAAAGTTTAAACCGCCATGCCAACAACTTTAATAAAAGTTCCAAAATACAACCTATTATGTACAGTAATAAAATTAAGTTTGCGTCAACAAAGAAATTATTTTATACTACCCAAAATATACGGTAGTTTATCAAAATAAATCTACAAATAAGCAGGTTTAATCCAGATTATATCGTCACCTAATCGTTCAGAAATTTCAATGGCCACATTAATTTCCAAGATGGCGGCTAATAATTGTTTTCCTATGATTTTTGAACGAAAAATATTTACGGCTCGAATTCCGTTTGAAGTACGATGGCGTGATAAAATAAAATTAATGGTTATGGCTGATTTTTTGTATGGAATTAGGAGCCATTTGAATAATTGAGAAAATATTTAGGACTCATTTTTATGAGTTGTTTATTGTAGTGAGTGATTTTGGGTTTTATTGTGATTTACGTCGCATGTTTCATTGGGTACTTATTTTTATAAATATTAGTTTACTGTGGTACTGAATTTTATAGTGACTGAAGTGGGTAAACTATTAAATGGTACTTTCTGTGATCAATTGATGTTAACAAATAAATTAAATTAAATTGTCAGTCTGTAATTTCAAAATAAGACTTTGTTCAGTTTGACTTTGTATTTAGCGTATTAATATACTCGTAGTATGTATATTAATACGCTAAATACAATATATTCACAAAGTCTGGAATTTTCTGAAATGAGAAAACTAAAGCAATGAGAAAAATAAAGCCGAGCTTCATTGCCACTCAATCTTCTGGTGGTTGCCACTGTTGATTCTGGCTTTCAAGAGTTACAGTGGTTTGGTAATAGTGAGGCGAGAGGAGAAAGTGACCGATTACCGTCGAGGGTGTCGTTTAAAGCCCGGAGCCGTAGGCGAGGGCTTTAAAACACCCGAGATCGGGAATCGCACTTTCTCTCGAGTGATACATAGTGCTTTATACTACACCTACGAGGAAAATAAAAAACTAAATTTAAATTCAAATTCAAATTGAAAATGGCGCCAATGGCGTCTGCAATTTTCACATGTTCTTTTTTCAAATTGTTTATCCTGCCGCCGCAGGGTCGCAATGCCAGCCCGACACCATCCAACACACAGCTAGTGGCCAGTGTCATTTTTCGAACTTGGAGATAAAAACTCACTGTAAAAACTTTTTGGCTTTTGATAATTAGGTTACCGGCGCATAGTCTTACCCAAAATTAAAAAAGAAAAACCACGTAAGAAATGGATTTTCATACACTTTTCTCTCCCGCTCAGATGCGTTTTCTCCCCGCATATTTGTTCGATATGCAGTGACGTACTTTCTACCGTAAATTTGATAAAGTATCAAGGTACTTTCCAAGCAGGTGTAGTATAAAAAATATAATATTTAGAACCACTATACTTGACGCATGACCGACCGCTTTCTTGAACATAACTGTTCTGATACACAGTAGTGCAACCAAACTATCTTTCAGGTTTTGGCAAAAAAGTCGATTCTACGGCCCCTTTGTAGGTACCGTCACGTGGCAAATGGCTCCAAGCATTAACAGAAAACAAAAACAAATGAAATTCTCTACAGTCTCGGTTGCAAGTTTGCAACACACGTGCATCTCGTAGCCAAACGTTTAAATTCTAAATTCAAATCAAATGCATATTCCATTCATAACAAAACCATCTTGGGTAGCAAGACGAATATCTTCTGAATCGGAACAAAAACATTACCCGACCAGCTTGCAAACCAATTCAGTAATCAGAGAACAATAGTATGGGACAAGATTTTGTCTCCAATCTCTGTGGGTATAAATCAGACAAGCTTATCAATATCAGCTTGTAATTTTCCCACTACTGGGATACAAGCTTCTTCACAGTAAGAATGAGTGGGCCATAATCCCACATGCGGGCCTAGTGCTGGCTGATGGATGTTCTTTAAAATTTTCGTGCTAGTATGTTTTCCTTCGGTGAAGGAGAGCAACGGTGAGGAATCCAGCATGTCTAAAAGATGACGTTTGGATCTGGTTTTCTCAAGATGTTTTCTTTCACTGTTTTGAGAACACTATTAATGCAAGAAAAAAATAAGGTCGACCAAATATCTTCTTTACAGACTTCTAAAAAAGGAGGACGTTAACCATCATTTTTTTTGTAAATTTAAAATTAGGAGCTTTAATTATAATTATAGTGATGTAATGACTCCACCACATAAAACTACTACAATTTACTTGTTCGATTTTTTAAAATAGAGTTTTAACTTTATAAAGCTTTAGGTTCAAAGTTAATTGGTCATGGCTTGATATTATGCTGGCGTTTGTACACACGGCTACACATCAAGCTATACAAAACCAGTATAATCTGATCGGTCATTGTGCGAAAAGATCTAGTAAAGTGAGGCCAAGATTAACTGGTTTTGTATAGCTTGATGTGTAGCCGTGTGTACCTACTAAAAACAAAAGCAGATAGTTTAAAATCAAGCAAAATAACGCATAAATCACTTTAAAATATGTTCGCTAATTGGTATTTCCATCACGAATTTAATAGCACTATTAATAAATCATCACAGCAAGTTTGAGAAGTGGTGATTACAGACTCCCGCTGAATTCGAAATGGTTGCGATCGATTTTAGCCTCTGTGGCTACGACGCACTACGACGACAGTGTCTAGAGTTTGCATACTTCAAACGCTGAAAATACGTTGAGGGTACAACTTGAATCGAAGACAACCCTTAAAGCCGTCATTGGCTATACGTCATTTGTGTTATCCTTAGTTTGACCAGAATTAGGTGACATTACCTACATCAACAAGTTGGTTATTGCAAATAAATTACGATTTTATCAAATTCTTTTCTTTTTAGCGTGTCAATTACAATTTAAATTGAACCAGCCTAAAAGACGACGAGTTTGGCACTTTCATTAGCGACCATCAGCTCTTGTAAAGTGCAGGCAACGGGACAGGGAGGACACGATATTAAGTGTCCCAATTGAGTTTTCTCGTATATATTCAGTGTACCTATTGGTATGTCTTTACAATGTATGGTTTAAGTTACAATTAATTGAATTATTGATCAAATGATAATACGTATTTGTACGCCGTAAAGGTAAAACATGACTGTGGTCCTTTTTAATGTACTTAACATCTTGCATGTTTTGTGTATACCTACTCATGTTTCTGACAAATAAATAAATAAACTTTAACTTTGACTTTGTATAGTACACACGGCTACACATCAAGCTATACAAAACCAGTATAATCTGATCGTTCATTGTGCGAAAAGATCTAGTAAAGTGAGGCCAAGATTAACTGGTTTTGTATAGCTTGATGTGTAGCCGTGTGTACAAACTGCGCCCACAGTCCAAGTGCTCAAGAAAACGTCTGCCACAAACTTTTCCAATCTACCCTTTCATACTACAATGTACCAGCGCTCTATGTCCCATTAATACTCCAAGCATAAGGTCACATTAATCATAGAACATTGTTTGGAACAAATGACTGCCCTCAGTTTGCTCCTCAATAACATTTCTGTACATCTTGCAATTTTGCTTGATAAACAGCGTACTGGAGCGGCATACTAATATTGTTTGTTAAGTGTGCTTAGCTTTGACAAATGTTCCAAGATGCGACAAAATTGTGGCATGTTTTGATAGACTCAGTTATTTTGGTAGCACAAATGGGATTGTCTTGTTATTTTTATTTTGTTGGGCGTTGTTTGTCTTAGGCTAGGTCATTAACAAGGCCGGAACGATTTAGTTTGGCCTTTTCTAAAGAGTTTCTGAATTAATGCTGGCGCTTTGGTATACCTTTTTTTTTGCGTGAAAATTCTAATGGATATTCATGGGACTTGGGTAAAATGGGAACCGTTTTAGGACCGCTATTAACGTCTAAAACCACGAGTAGGCTGTACTTTGGTAGTATATAAGTTTTGAGAATGAATATTGGGCTTCCGCCCATACCTAGGAGTATGTGTGCCTCGTCTACTTTTATTATATATCTGGTCATAGACGCCCACTAGCTGTAGTGAATACTACGCTCCTGAACTTTCTGAAGAAACTCGTCAATAAGATCAGCTGTGTATGCCCTTCTATGGCGTCTCATCCTGGTAACGCTGCCGCTCAGATCTGCGTTGTAAAACCTTTTGATAGTCGTTTTCACTTATCTTTCCCACATATTTCATAGTTTTTTATAATATGTAGTCAGTGGACCGAAAGTCTGACATTAGTCTTAACTTAAGGTATCGTATTAAATACTAACTGGCTTGTGCAGGTCAGATAGGCAGTCGCTCCGTGTAAAATACTTGCATTCAGCTGCATTCAGTTAGACTGGATGCCGACCCCAACATAGTGAAGAATTAATGGTTAGGCAATTTTTAACTCATTTTCTCGACGGGAACATACCACGTGCCATTTCGCACTCGGTTCTCCACATAAACAACAGACTGTGCTTGAATAGGTTTCATTATAAGTTGTAGTAATGACAGAAGTTCTGTGTGTAAGTGGGGTAAGCACACCAGAGTGGTGCGCGGTGCGTGACCGCAACACTATAGTTTTAACACCGCAAACCGGGATTTGTAGCACTACTGTTCTGAAGTTTTGCTATTAGGAGGACACCAGAGGTTTTTGTTGTGAAACATCTATATGCGAAAAGTGGGACGGCCTCAGCCTCCGTGGAATGACGCTCTTTGCAAAGTGGCTGATATAGCAGTTGGATGAGAGATGCCGAGAATCGACCTGAGTGGCGAGCGATTGTAGTAAAACCAATTCGTATGTCGGAAGATGGGTCGTGGCTTTATAATAACTGCCACTCGGGTCGATCTTTAGATTAAGCCGCGCTTTCCTAGGTTGGTCTGTGGATGGGTCCCATCCATTACATATTGAGTTTCCTCCGTACCTCGGATAGCACGTTAAGCTGTTGGTCACGGCTGCCATATATAGATCTTTGGCAGTCTTATACTGGAAGCCGACCCCAACATAGTTAGAAAAAGGCTAGGCAGATGATGTCGGAAAAAGGAATGACGCTGTCACGGTGTAATCCTTTATATCACGCAAAATCAACCTTTTCCCTTTAGAATAAATTTTATTTTGCTACTGGGACAAGGCCTGAGGTTTTTAGTAGTGAAACATTTAGCGCGTCTATTCAGTAAAACTAACCTGTATGTCGCGATGGAAGATGGCATGACGCTGATGGCGATCGATAATTATGATTTTTATATTTTATGATAATTATTTGTATCACAAATAATAAAATATTGTTCACCGGCTCTAGCTGTGTAGTAATAGATTTTTTTAATCGAAAATACAAGCATTCTGTAGCCTTTTAGTTAAATTGTTTTCAACAATCACAAACAATATCATCCATTGATACGAATATTTTTTTTAGTCATTAAAGCATTACCTACTTGTGTAACGAGTATTTTTAATGTTGAAACCGACGTATTTGCGTTTACAACGTGCTCTGTTTACATGGAAAAAGTTCGTTTAGTGCAACGAGGATAGAACGTGCATTCAGCTGTCCGTCAAAACCAGCCTTTATGCACCATCAAACATATTTTCCCATTCGCGTAAAATAACAAAACAATACGAATACATTACGCGAAAATGAAAGAAAACAATGGAATAACGCAATTGTTTATTATACCTAACAAATTGTTACAATCAAATAGAGGGACGTGTAATTGGGGCGTTCATTGAGTTGATTATGCTGTGGCACATAAAAGCGAGGTACAGAAGGCCAGATACAGTCGACAGCATATCAAGCTACCCGAAACTGACAAATTTTGCAAATCAATCTTGAACCTAATACTTTACTGATAAAGGTTAGATTAGAAAGAAAGAAAGATAGAAAAAATATGTATTGTCGCAGAAATATGATACATTAAAAAAAGCAGTAAACACACAACTTACATCATCATCATCAATCAAAAAAAAATTGGTACAAAAAGAAAAAACAAAAGTTTGAGTTAACATGCAAATACTAGTATTTGCGTGGGTGCGCGAGCTGCGCGCAGCTCGCGAGGCGTGAAGGGGGGGAGAGGGGGAGCTTTGAAAAGTGATTTCGACTAACGCATTGCACCTCTCAATGAATCTGAAAAAAAAAATGTTCCAATACTACCTACCTACAACTACCTACTACCTACCTACACCTACCTACACCTACCTACACCTACCTACACCTACCTACACCTACCTACACCTACCTACACCTACCTACACCTACCTACACCTACCTACTACCTACCTACTACCTACCTACACCTACCTACTACTACCTACCTACTACCTCCTACTACCACTAAAAGAACATTACCCTAAAGTTTGCTTGTCGTCGCCCCTGAGTTACGCTTCACCCACTCAACCTTCGTTACGCTAAGGAGGTCGCCGGCTCGCTTCGCTCGCCACCTCCCCAAAAAATGGATCACAACGATTAGATTATTATATAGTAACGGGTCTAGGCGTCAGGTAAACAGAAACATGTCTGCAAGGAGGGGCCCGCAAGGGCCGACGACCGTCGGGGCCGCGGATTTTAGTAGGTACTAGATGACGTGGCCTCGGCACAAGGGCAAAGAAGGAACATGGGTTCGGTTTTTTGAAGTGAAAACTTCTTTAGCGGCGTTGAGCACTTTGGGAAATTGTTCTGTGATGGGTATAAAATCTTAAACTCGCGTCAGGATACGTGACCACGTGACCCTGATCGAAAATTCGTCAGGACACGTGACCACGTGACCCTGATCGAAAAAGCGTAAGACGGATGGAGAGTAGACAGCTATCCCCTCTCTACGGCGCGGCGAAAATGTATGCCTGGGCCTACTGTTTCGTTTAGGCAGCGCAGGGCGCTTAATAATAATAATAATTATTATTAATAATAATATAATTAATAATAATAATAATAAGAATAACAGCTCTCGGATTCCATACACCTCAGATCCCTCTCCTCATCCGAAAGCTATAAATATTTGGGTATGTCGGAAGCGTTAGGCATTAACGTAGCTGACATGAAGCAATCGTTGAAGGAGCGCTTCTTCGGACGCCTGAAGAAGGTTTTAAATAGCCTTCTTTCAGGTGGGAACAAGGTGCGCGCCTTCAACGGTTGGGTCATACCAGTTTTAATGTACTCTTTCGGTATACTCAAATGGACTCAGACTGAACTCGATGCCTTGGATAGGAGAGTCCGTACATTGCTGACCGCAAATCGGATGCATCACCCACGATCATCGGTCATGAGATTGTACATCCCGCGGAAGTGCGGGGGTCGAGGTTTTTTAAACGCGAAGACCCTCCACAACCGCGAGGTGTGCAGTCTCAGAGAATATTTTTTAAAAGCCGATGTGGGTATGCACCGAGATGTGGTCACAGTGGACAAGGGACTCACCCCACTGTCCATGGCTAACGAGAACTGGCGCAAACCTGTGGTACTTACTGCTGATGACCGCAAGGAAGTGTGGCAAAGCAAGGAGCTTCACGGGCGCTTCTACCGGGCTCTTCATGGGCCCGATGTAGATTTTCTAGCGTCCGTGTCCTGGCTACGTTTCGGCGACCTCTTTGGGGAAACTGAAGGTTTTGTCTGTGCAATTATGGACGAAGTTATGTTGACGAATAACTACCGGAGATATATTATGAAGGATGGGACGGTTGACGTGTGTCGGGCATGCCACCGTCCGGGTGAGTCCATCAGACATATTATTTCTGGTTGTTCTCGTCTGGCTAACGGCGAGTACTTGCACAGGCACAATCAAGTGGCCAGGATTATTCACCAGCAACTTGCCTTGAAATATAAACTTGTGAAATCTGAGGTACCGTACTACAAGTATGTGCCCGACCCAGTTCTCGAAAAAGACCATGTCACGTTGTACTGGGATCAGTCTATCATCACTGACAGGACTATTGTTGCCAATAAACCTGACATAGTGGTGATAGACCGATCAGCGCGCCGCGTAATGATAATCGATGTTACCATCCCACATGACGAGAACCTCGTGAAAGCTGAGAAAGAGAAGCAAATAAAATATCTGGACTTAGCACACGAGGTTGTCGATATGTGGCATGTGAACTCGGCTATCATTGTGCCGATAGTCGTCACGGCCAATGGCCTGATAGCAAAAAGCATGGACGACCACCTGTCAAAACTTTCGCTTGGCGGTTGGATCAAGGGCCTGATTCAGAAGGCAGTACTTCTCGATACGGCCCGTATTGTGAGGAGGTTCCTGTCTCTGGGACCCTAACCACCGGTAGCTTGGACCCTGCTCCCGACACCGGTGGACTACTATTTTTTTATATTTTTAAATGTTTTTTAGATTGTTTTTTAACAAATATTTAAAAATGTAAATTAGTATGTAAGGAAAGTAAATAAGAATAATAATAAAATTATTAATAATAATAATATAATTAATAATAATAATAATAATTAATAATAATAATAATTAATAATAATAATAATAATGATGACAGCTGTCAAAATTGAAACAGCTATATCTCGGAAACTATCGACCTTAGACTAGTTGTGTGTAGGGACAATTGATAGGTCTCAATGAGATCTACATTTCGGATGACAGCTGTCAAAATTGAAACGGCTATATCTCGGAAACTATCGACCTTAGACTAGTTGTGTGTAGGGACAAGTGATAGGTCTCAATGAGATCTACATTTCAGATGACAGCTGTCAAAATTGAAACGGCTATATCTCGGAAACTATCGACCTTAGACTAGTTGTGTGTAGGGACAAGTGATAGGTCTCAATGAGATCTACATTTCGGATGACAGCTGTCAAAATTGAAACGGCTATATCTCGGAAACTATCGACCTAAGACTAGTTGTGTGTAGGGACAAGTGATAGGTCTCAATGAGATCTACATTTCGGATGACAGCTGTCAAAATTGAAACGGCTATATCTCGGAAACTATCGACCTTAGACTAGTTGTGTGTAGGGACAAGTGATAGGTCTCAATGAGATCTACATTTCAGATGACAGCTGTCAAAATTGAAACGGCTATATCTCGGAAACTATCGACCTTAGACTAGTTGTGTGTAGGGACAAGTGATAGGTCTCAATGAGATCTACATTTCGGATGACAGCTGTCAAAATTGAAACAGCTATATCTCGGAAACTATCGACCTTAGACTAGTTGTGTGTAGGGACAAGTGATAGATCTCAATGAGATCTACATTTCGGATGACAGCTGTCAAAATTGAAACGGCTATATCTCGGAAACTATCGATCTTAGACTAGTCGTGTGGGAGTTGGACATTTTGACCCTGAACGTTAACGATGTCGACTGTACAGTCAATAAAATACAAAAATAATTTATTTTGAACTAGACTGTACAATGTTTTTATGATGCTTAATCGGAGGCATGGGAAAAAATATTCCCGCTCCTCCTACCAATCGGAGTTCCGATCGGAGGACAGGGAAAGACAAAATAAATGGGTTAGCATAGTTATGGCGGAATAATTGAATTTTTAAATAATGAATTTGGTTTAACTATGTCGAATGATCGCAATCTTAGCACAACGAAATACAAAACTACTATTGATGCGGTCTTTATTAGACATTTAAATAGGTTCGAATCAAAACTGTTCGTTTCTTACTTCAGCTACCATAAACCTATCGTATCAGTTTTAGAGATTGGCGATGATAGTTCTGGTAATGATGATGGTGAAAAAGTCGTTGAAATTATGGATGAAAGTTGATTTTTCGGAGAGATAAACTTTTTAATGTAAAATAATTGTAATAGTTTTAAAGTGTTAAATTTTTAATGTAATATAAATTGTCATGTTTGTGTACGATAGCGCAATAAATCAATATTGTATTCTACCACATAAATGATAGTACTTTTATACTGTTAAAGCAATTGGTGCAAAATTATTCCCTAACCATTCCAAAATATCAAACATGCTCAACGTTAATAATCAAGTTTTCACTTCTGCCGGCACTCCCGGAGTGCAACCCGTTTTTTTAGTCAACAGAAGTCTGACACTCCCCTTCGCTCTGCCTAAGAGCGGGGGGGGGGGTCATTTAATGATTTTCCACCCAAGTAAAAAAAAAAAGGGTCAGATTGCAATTCGACGTACAACGAGTGCAAGCACACTAGCGACCGTCGTTTGTGTGTGATCACCGTACGCACGTATCTATGTGTCCCCGAGCCAGTTTTCGCTCGTTGTATGTTAGTACAGATGCTAGCACATCAAACTATCTGAAAAAAAAAAATTAAAAGGTTTTTAACTTTATCGTTAAAGCATTAGGTTTAAGGTAGATTGGAAAAAAAATACAGTTTCAGGTAGCTTGGAGTGCTGGTGTCTGTACCTCTGAAAAAAGTCTATTTGTGCATCTATTTTCGCTTATCGTATGGAGTTGCCATTCTGTGTTCATCTGTCTTGTGGTACGGGTCTGACGACAAAATACGGTACTGTATGAGCCTTGGTTTATCTGAGTTGTGGATCAGGGTAAAGAAGAAATGGGGGATGAATGTGTTGACAACTTGAGGACAATATTGTGAATGATTGTGACTTCTAACGGGGTGGATTTGTAATGATTTGATGTGGTGTGTCGTCTTTTTAGAAAAAAACGATACTCGAAAAAATTAAATACATTTACCTACGTGAGGTTTAATTTATGATGAATTCTTTGATTTAAAAGCAGACGTTTCTTTTTTTATAAGAGTTGGGGCTTAGGATACGAATATTTTAAGTACCGAGGTGAATGTGTGTAAATGTATCGTAAATAATGAGTTCAAAACTCATTACATCAAAAATGCAGCTAAACTATGAAATATTGTTTTTTTTTTTGCGACTAGCTAGATTAAAAATTAAAAAGAAGTAAACACCTATCCGTGAAACGAGTATTATTTACATATATTTCGCATAGATTTGTTTAGCTTAACCTAAATGTGGTTTGAATTAATATAACGTTCGTGTTCTCGCGCTTGACCCACTCCACCCTAAAAGAATTTATACGTTCAGCATAATACAGATATTCTTCTGAATTGTTATGCCTCTACAGTCGTAATACTTTATTCTTTGTGTCCAAATCATCTGAACTAAAGATAATTCGCAAACCCCACTCTGACAGCCTGAAAAGCGCTAGACGTTTGGTCTATCATACCATTCATATTTTTCTAACATATAGGGGTCATTATAAAAATACTATTGAACGAGAAAACTTCCCACTGAAGAAATAAAAGACCAGACCAGCTGTTTGCTATCTCACGTAAATCGAGCCAATCAACAAAGGGAATGAGAAATCGTAGAGTTAATTGGAACAATCATTTCTTTAGTCTGGTCTTATGGTAGGAGGAACGAAGCTGCGGGAAAATATTAGTGAGATATTGCTATGTAAGGCAAAGTTTCTCGATCTGATACTAATTGTTCATTAGGACCAACAAAGATTCTTAAATGAAAGGCGTTGCGTGTGATTCAGTCTGTTTTGAATTATTTTTCAAGACTCACGCAAAAATAAGCAGACACTTTAGCCAGGATTTGTGACTGGCCTAAATGCCATTGGCTCAGCCCTATTAGGGCACAAATTAATCGCCCAAATTTGAGCACATGTGAAGGCCTAAATAGGGCCCATTTAGGCCTTTTTTTTTTTTTTTTTTGGTGGGTGGAAAATCATCGAATGACCCCCCCCGCTCTTGGGCAGAGCGAAGGGGAGTGTCAGACTTCTACTGACTAAAAACCGAACCCATGTTCCTTCTTTGCCCTTGCGCCGAGGCCACGTAATCTAGTACAAAATACCGCGGCCCCGACGGGAGCCCATTTAGGCCTTCAAATAAGTTTAAATTTAAATGGCAAGACAAGGATGCTATTCGACTTTTCCATTGGGAATTTTTCAGTAGCAGCCACGGAGTCTGGATTTGTGCACCGTTGACGGCTTTTAACTCACCTCCTATTACATAAGGTTCAACTGGCACGATATGAGTGTACACATCAGCCTAAGATCCTATTTTGGCCAATATTTCTCTGTTTCTCCTCTCCACAGCCTCACTCCACTTCTCTGGACAGGCAAAGCCCAAGACTTCGCGATGTTGAACTGTTATTGAAGTTGTTTTACATCATTCGATTAGGTATATCTGTCTCAGTATTACCTACCTAAGTATTTTTTACGTAGCAAAAATGTAATAAAACAGAGAAACTGAATGTCGTATTTTACGGTATTTGTAAAAGCAAGCAAGCATTTGATTCATTTCAAGGAAATACTTGTTGCTTAAACGTTGCTGGGCCGCAATTTTCCGTCATCTGATGAAAGGTGACACATCTCACTTCAGAGCCATCAAAAACGTCCCTTGCATCAAAGGACCAAAAAAGGATCACATTTATATACTGAAAATGCTATAGATTCGCAGTTATTCGCCTGAAAAGGTTTTATGAACTTTAAATATCCAATTTTGGTCAATACTTTTGAAAGGAATTGTACACATGGCGACACTTCAAGTCATACATATCCAGTATAACTTGACCCAGCGTTGTCTGAGCTTCCCGTACAATTTGATATCAGCGTATACTGGGTTCGATAGCTTGCTTTTATTGGTCGTCGTGGTGTCCATGACAGTCGTTTTGTTGTACCTCGTTAACAAACTTTTTGTTTGCTTTTATAAAGTTTTCATACGCAAAGGAGTTAATAATATTTTCGTTTCGTTTATTCTTATTACAAGATCTAAGTGTCTCCTAGTCATATTCTTGTTCTGTCTAACTTTAACTTTCTATTGTTATTTAGTGACTTGATTATAAATTATTTATAAAATAAAAATCACTTATTCACACTTTACATAATTATTATACCTAAAGTGTGCTTTACGCCCTTTGAGCCCAGGGGTATCGAATTATTTATTCTAATTAATTACTTAATGCTAACTAACCTAACTAAACGTAATACTTAGATTTGCCACCTTAGAACCGCACCTCATTTGTGACGGCAGTTCAACCACGGTGGTGGCGAAAGTAACTGATGCTTATAGCAGAAGATTTCATCAAGTTTTACCTCAGTTGCACATGTTTTGTACCTTGCCACTAACTTACAAAGAAATATAAAAAGTTTTAAAACTGACATGGTCACTAACTCTATTAATAATACTGAAAATGGGAGCTTACACGTGATCATGGTGCTTGCAATAGCGCCAAAATATCGAGAACTCGAACCAAAAAGTAAATTTGATAAATATCCCTTTTTAGTTTTGTACAAATAAATTTTGATATCGGAAGCATAATGTCGGATGTACAAAAACTATTGTATATTCGACCTTATGCTTCTGATATCAAGAAATGTTGTTATTTACCCACTGAACAGCCTTTCAAAGCGTCTTTATAAATGAACCAAAAAAGGACCACCTCCATCAGTCCTGCGTTAAACTATCACCCATAGCCCCAAGCATTGCTGTCAGCACACTTTAATCGGATAAGCCCGGTCTGGTACACCATTCCACGCAGATACTTAATCAAAAACAAAGGGGCCCGGACTTAATTGCGCCGAAATTTATAGCATGACTGTACCTCGTGTACCCAGTTTGTAGGCTTAGGACAACTTATTAGAACAATTCAGTGACAAATGTAAGTAATTACCTAAAGGGGCTCCGCTTGTATTCAGTAGGTTTTTAGAGGACGATTGTTGCGTTTTATTTTGGGTGAATTTCGTGGTCCTTAAGTACATTTTTGGTTGGGGCGAAAGGTTGTTTTTTTGGGAAATCTTAATTATAAAGGTTTCGGGAATATTTTATGTGGAATTAAATTAGGACAGTGCTACACTTTGGTAATGAATTTTGATGAATTATTTTAAATGGAATTGTAATTGTAAAGTACCTAATAAGAAGATGTGAGGATGATTCTTGGACCACCTAATAAAATGTTTTTATAAACGACCCCTAAAAACTCTAAATAACTTTCTTTTAGAATCCCAACGTGAAAAAATTTACTCTAATCACAAACTGAAAAACCTTCTGAAAACAACGTTAGGTTACCTTGTGCTTAGGCACTTTTGGCATAAATATTATTATTCTAGGTATATTATAAAGACATTAATTTTGTGTATACAGGTAGGTAGAGTCTTTAGAATCCCAAGTTACCACAAACTGTCCTCTTAATGATTTCAAACCACCATGTACGGATGGTAAAATTCTGAATCCAATCAGAAAATTTAACAGCTCATGGTAACTTGACATGCATTTTCATTATTACTTTCTTCTGTAAAATAAGAACACTATACTTTTCAATCCACCTTAACACATTTACTCATACATAAACAACAGAAAATCTACAAAATGTTGACTCCATTCCCACCCATCCATTTTATAGACGAAAAGACCACCCCTGATTGATTGCCTGAAAAATATTCTTTAAAACGCTCCGTCGCTATCACATGGCTCGATCGAACTGAGCGGGTTTACCCCACTGATGTGGTCACGTCCCTCTATAGGTGATCGTTATTCACGGGTTCATCCGGGTAGACTGTTCCTATCTGTGTTAGGGAAGTCGAAATGGCTTCTAGGGTAACTAGATGCAGTTGGGTGTCTGGATTTTATAAGGAGAGACGGTCAAAGGATTTTTTGTAATTATTTTATTGATGGTTTGTGATAATGACTGGGTTAAGGGCAAGAAAATGATGATGAGTTTGTGGTAATACTTTTTACTTAGTCATGGATAATGGCATCTATTCCCTTAAACCGAAGCTATTGTATTTTTAACCATAATAATATATCGAAATCGGACAAGCGGTTTTTGAAAAATCAACAAAACTCAAAAAAAAAAACTACATTGTCCACATATGAATCATGAACATGTGAACCACTAAAAAGTGAAAAATAAAAACTTTTTAACAAAAAATTAAACCGAATTAAAAAAATAACACAAAAAAGTCAAAAATAGATCAGTTTCTGAAGTCGGTGGCAAAAAAATGAAATCAAACAAACAAAAGTCACGACTTCAGAAACTGATCTATTTTTGACTTTTTTGTGTTTTTTTTTTAAGTCGGTTTAATTTTTTTTTTTTTAATTTTTATATATTATCATCATCTTCCTAGTCTTTTACCTATCTTTCCAGTTTAACCAGATGCAGTGCTCAATTTCAGTATTTTACATGGAGCGACTGCCTATCTGACCTCCACAGCCCATAGTTAGTCCAGGATAATTTGCTTTGTCATTTATTATATTAATTTAAATATAGACACGATAATTCCATTTTGATACATGTATTTGTGAAAGATGAAAAAAGTCTTTCTTTTTTGTTCTGAAACTTAAGATATCTTCAAGATTTCCATGATCATCATTGGTTGGTACTCTCTCTCTACTAAGTTAATGTTTCGGGTCTTGATTTCTTGAAGTTAAAGCTTCCGCTTCAGTGAGTTCGGTAACCCAATTACTAATCCAATTGAACCAAGATTCAGTTTGGGTTCAAACTAAATGGAATTCACAGACTTCAGTAACTATGCCGAACCAAACTTCATTTATTGTGTCCAAAAATACATTTTCGAAGTGCTATTATCGGGTCGGAGAAACTCTTAGAGGGCGTATTCATCAGAAATTTCTCAGTAGAAAGAAAGAAAGAAAACATTTTTTTTTTAGATTCTGGATGTGTGCCCGGTTTATGGCAAAAGGCTCGTCCCCTATTTAATTACATGGGACTTAAAAACTTAACTTGCGAAACGTGGGTGTATTATACAACTCTGCCTAATCCTTCGGAAATTACTGGAGTGATGTTATGTTTATTCATGTTATTTTCATGCATTGTGTTACCTAAAAACACATCAGTGTGTTTCCTTTTATTCTCAAAACCGAAATAATATGATATTTTGCGAAGCTTCACTACCAATTTCCACGTATTTCGAAAATCATCATAATAAACTCTTTTAACGTTCTTGTTGAAGTAATTTATTCACACATTTTTACATTTAGTGGTATTACATTATACACAACTCAGTATACGTTAAAGTACAATATTAACGTCGCGACTTGGGTCGCGGAGGATCGCTTTGTGCGTCTGCTCCCGTTGGCGGTTGGGATACTCCACTACGTCGCCTGCGCAGCAGCCTTCCCTGTGCTCTGCGGGGGGAGGTGCGTGGGCGGCGAAGGAGGGGGCGCGCGCGGTATGGTAGTGAGGCCGCATAACAACAACATGGTACTTTCGCTGACCATGCAAAAACCCCGCGTTACATCCTCCCCCTCTAGCCTAACTAAGCGCCCTCGCAGTTGGGCTAGTCCAGATAACTGCGCAGTCTACCACGACGGCGTTTCTCACGAATGGGTGGTTCTACTTGCGCGGCGAAGGGCGTGAGGTGCGAAACATGACACTTGCCTATGTTCCTACCGGTCTGTACATTCTCCAGACCATAAGTGGTTGGGCTGACAACTTTCCTGATTTTATACGGGCCGTCACGACGTGGGATAAACTTCGCGGTCTGTCCGCGGGACGCGTCGTTGGGTCCTTGAGTTTTCAATAACACTAGGTCACCTACCTTGTACTCAGGTGATGGCCTCCTCTTCTGATCAGCACTATCCTTCTGGACGGCCTGCCTGCATTCGTGCTCAGGCAAGAGTAGGCAGCCGTCCTCTTTGTCGTCCGACTCTAGGCTGTACCTGTATAAAATACTGTCAGAGATGATGTACCCGCGGTCGGACCATAGTCTCCCCCTAGAGGGTTCGTCAGACTCCATGTCCTCAATTATTTTCCTTACCTCTGGGTCCAATAATTGGTTGCTGCGGATAACGCCACTGTTCCTCTTTGATACATCAATGACCGTCAAACATAGGTCACATTCATTTTGGTCCTTCTTACTCACCTGCACGACATTGGAGGCCAAAGGTGTCACACACTCTTTGCTGACGTCATCTTGCAGCAGCTCATCAAGCACATTCTGCAAGGCCTCTTTCTCGTTCTGTGACATCTCGTGCGGTGGACAGAACCTATTGCGTTCTTGGTCTGAACTCACCTTTTTATCGAAGCGCAGCGACAGTTCAGTTGACGCGGCGCACAGCAGGCTCGCGTCAGTAGGTTCAAGAGTGTATGTGTAAACAAAATCATGGCTCTTTCTCGGACTATCTGAGAACGACCATGTGCGTTGGGCGACGTCTATTACCATGCCGGCCCGCGCTAAGAAATCTACACCTAACAGCGTCCTAGTGTCGTCGCCAGGTAATACTAAAAACTTACACATTACCCTGCGACCTTTAATTACGATATCTACCTCGGTCGATAACAGGTCTCTACACCCTTGTGTACCGTCTGCGAGGCGTACGTAACGTTTAGTTTTACTAAACCTACTTCCTGATTCTACTAACAATTGGTGCAATAGAGGGCTCGCAATACTATGTGTAGAGCCGGTATCTACAATAGCCACGCCGTTACGGCCCATAACACTAATATTTACCATTGGGTGCTGTCCGCGCCCACTCTTATTTGTTATTCGAACGCACGAATCAGTATCATTGCTAAAACTATCATCCCGGCTACAAAAATCTGCATCAACAGTATTGAAAGATGTTTTGTCTTCGGGTTTCGACAATGTTTTCGCACAAACATCACATTTCGACCTCACGACACCTTGTTTACCGCACCCATAACAATGTAACTCCTTATGTGTAGCGTCACTATTATTTTTGTTAGTGGCCGCCTTATCGCGATTGCGACACTCATCGCTGACGTGCCCAAATTTCTTACAATGACTACAGCGGGGTCTACTTTTGTTATTGTTACGCGGCACCGTCTCATCTAAGTTACTGGAACTCGACTTCGAAGTCGGTTGCGTGAGATTACGGTCGGTGCTAGGTACTGCCAATGTTTTAGTTAACGGAGTCGCATTACTCTTATTATTCGTAACGGACTTTGTTACTTTAAGCGCCTTATAGGTATCCTCCGCGATCCTTACCTTACATACTAGATCATCTAAGTTACGAACACAATCACGCGGCACTCGTTTTATTACGCGTCGCTGCAGTAATCCGTAACAAAAGTCCACCTGTACTACATCTTCGAGCTTATATGGCAATTTGGCAATTAGTGCCCGCACTTTGCACAAAAACACATCCGCGCGTTCTTCTTCGCGTTGCTCGGTGGAGGAGATCTGTCGTAGGACTTGATACGCGGGCTGCGCGACGCCGTAGGTCGCGCGAAGGCGGGAAATCGCGTCCGTCCACGTGAACGCCGACGCCTTGACACCGCGCCACCACACGGCGGCTTCACCTTCCAGCAGCATCGGCAATCCTCGGAGGGCGTGCTCGTCGCTCACGGCGGCGCACTCCTTGTAGACCTCGACGGCATCCAGGAATGCTTCTAGGACCTCAGCGTCCTGGGAGGTCCCGTCGAATCTTGCCGTGCATCTCGTAAAGTTGGCGTCGGCACGTGCGGCTGCGGCACCGGAACTCTCGTTGCTGGTGTTGGTGGTTGGCGCCATCCCAACAGGGGTGGAGGCCCTGAATTCGCCATTGGCTGACATCAGCGAGTTAATGAGGCTTCTGTTAGCTTCCACTTGCGCACGCGTGATTTTCTCAATCAGCGTGGATAGGAAGTCTGTGGGGATCTGGGGAGCTGGTTGCTGTGTCGTTCTCGAGCCAGCGCTCGCGGCTTCGTCCGCGTGGCCGTGCTCGGTGACACTCTCCTCCTCTTCGGTGAGCGTGACGTTACCCTCATCCTCTCCTTGTTGTTGACGGAGCGCTTCTCCTCTCCTCGTTGTCGGCATCTTCACACTCGTGATGACAACGGTAAGGCAGAATGTCCGTGCTTATACCTAACAAGGTCGGTAGGTATTCATTCACTTGGTCACGTAGGCACCGGTTCACAGATTTTAACGGTTCGAGCCACTAGTTTGGGCGCCAGTTTAACGTTCTTGTTGAAGTAATTTATTCACACATTTTTACATTTAGTGGTATTACATTATACACAACTCAGTATACGTTAAAGTACAATATTAACGTCGCGACTTGGGTCGCGGAGGATCGCTTTGTGCGTCTGCTCCCGTTGGCGGTTGGGATACTCCACTACGTCGCCTGCGCAGCAGCCTTCCCTGTGCTCTGCGGGGGGAGGTGCGTGGGCGGCGAAGGAGGGGGCGCGCGCGGTATGGTAGTGAGGCCGCATAACAACAACATGGTACTTTCGCTGACCATGCAAAAACCCCGCGTTACACTCTTTTGATTGTGTCTCGTCCGAACATGTCCATTGTTTGAACCCCTCCGGCCGTGATGGCAACTGAGTTTGGCAACCAGTTGCTTAAAAATATTGGATATTCTTTTTACTCAAGCAGTTGCCAAAGACGAATGTCGATTCTTGATACGCACCTATAATATTTTACCTTTGCAGTTTCGCAACCAGTTGCCGAAGGAGTAAAAACTTTCTTGTTACTCAACCAAATCTGCTAAGAATTCAAACTTTTTTCAGACTTAAGAATTCAAACTTTTTTCAGATGTTCAGAATAAATTTTCTTTTGTTACTGACGTAGTTGACATCTATCATTTTATTTGCCTCTTGAGGTTATCGATTAATTGCAATATATGTGTAATACACATTAGATTACTGTATTTACTGCACGAGTATGTGTACGATTTAAGACCAGTATAATAGTCTGTTCCGGAGACATCAACATGTCTACTTACATCTAACATTGAATTCATTAGTTCAAGAAGAGGAGGTGTTTCTGCGTTGTACGATGGTAGGCGTTACAGCCGTAAAAAAATATATGTAAATAAAAACTCATTTTGGAAATGTAGCCTTACAAAAGGATGCAGAGGTAATATTACTTTAAATACTCGTAATGAGATAATAATGCAAAGAGCACACGAAACCGATTGCAGACGTAATTTTGCGAAAACCACATTTTTGAAAAAATTGGATGATCTCAAGAGAGTGAGTAGTTGCAATTTTGAATCAATCCCCAAACAATACGACAATATGGTTCGTGATTTAAAAAACGATGGATATAATTTCGTCGGCGATATACCAAAGTTCAGCAGTGTGAAAAGTGACCTTTACAATGGGCGAAACAAAGTAGTTGGTACCACAAAAATGCGTTACTCAAATGCTACGGACGTTGAAATACCCATGAAGTACCAACATTTTTATCTTTGTGAATATGAAGATGGAGATTTTAGAATCATTGTATTTTGTATTCGTGATGTGACAACAAAAATGAGTAATTTCAATCATTTCTTTGCTGATGGCACTTTCAGAAGTTGCCCAAAAGCCTTTAAACAGTTGTATACTGTAATGTACACTATACCTCAGAGGTCGATAATATCAAAGAACAATTTAGTAACAACAATTTGATATCGGCTCGCAGCAAGCGTCCACGTCTTTCCCCCGCGGCGGTCGGTCGTAGTGATGTCCCACACCGCCCCACGACACCGCGCGTGCGCTGCTCGAGACGACAGTGTTGTACCAACGAATGTCTATACACTACATCCCTCCCTTATTATTGTTTTTCTTATATAAATATACCTAATAAAAATAGTTAGTTAGGGAACTGTGATAAGGTGAACGTACAAAATAAATACATTCATAATCACCAAAATATATATTAATTTAATAACCATTTTGTTATTTTTCCTTTAACCTACGTATCAAGTACAATCAGCAAGTCCTTATTCAAATAATGTTTAATCACTAATCATCAATTATATTTAGTCATTATTGTCCATTATTTTATTCATTCGAGATTTGATTGATGTACCTCTCTATTATCGTTTGTTTGAGCTTCACTAACATTCTCATCATCTAACACCTTCCATTGACCTTCCACTCGTTTTAGATGTACGACGTTCCGTCTGATTCGCTGACCAGTTTCATCGTTCCGAAGACTCACGTCCCCTCCTTTGTTCGCTTCGACGGTATGTGTTTCGGGTTCATAGTTTAAGCTCAGCTTGTTTTGTTTAGTCATGTTCTTGACGTATACTTTATCTCCAACTTCCAATTCACAACTAGTAGCCCTTCTCTTTCTATCCGCATATTCCTTCCCTTTTTCCTTTAGTTCCTTATCTCTATCCCTCATTTCAAGATCCTCCGAGCGATGCGTCATGTCCTGAATCATAGGCAACTTGTCTCGAAATTGTCGTCTAAAGAACAGTTCAGCAGGTGTTTTTCCTGTAACTGTGTGAGGTGTACTATTGTACATCACCATGTACTCACGGAGAGCCTCCTTCCAGTTCTTTTTCTCGACTTGAGAAATCTTCAGGCGTTTTAGGATGTCCCTATTCTGGCGCTCCACTTCTCCGTTTTGTTGCGGCCAGTAGGGAATGGTATTATAGAGTCGTATGTTTCTCTCTGCACAGAAACTCTTAAACTCTTCGCTGGAAAATTGTCTTCCGTTATCTGATGTAAGCGAGACCGGATTGCCAAGTCTGCTAAAAACGTCTTTAAGCATTCCGATTATTTCGGAGCTTGTTATGGTTCTGCATGTTATCACCTCTTTATATCTCGTGTAATAATCCACAACTACCAGGATATAATCTCCACTAGGTAAGGGGCCCATGAGGTCAATTGCTATGTCAATCCATGGCTCGGAAGGTAAATCTCTTCTTTTTAATGGGTTTGGAGCGCTGGGAGCGGACACCAGGATGCATCCTTTACAGGCTTTGCATATGTTTTCAGCATCTTTGTCGCACTTAGGCCACCATACCTTGGTCCTCAATCTGCTCTTCATCGCGACTATCCCCGGGTGACCTTCGTGCGCAGCTTCCAGAACTCTTCTGCGTAATTTGGTTGGGATAACAATTTTCGTCCCCCTGAGGAGAATATCGCCATGAAAGCACAATTCATTCTGGAAAAGTTTGTAGGCTTTAACCGGTTCATCCCAGTTTCCATTGTAAAGGCCCTCTCTAACCTTCTGTATCTCTGCATCTCCAAGGGAACTCTCAGTAATCTCTTCTAATGGGATGGCTACTGGTCGTGCAGATTCGGTAACTGCTTGAACATGGTCTTCAAATAAAGCCGTCGGGTTTGTTGCCACTTCACAGAGTCTCGATAGTGGATCGGCTATGTTGGTCTTCCCCGGGCTATATTTCACCTTGAAATTGTAGGATTGCAGTCTTAACACCCACCTTTCAATGCGAGCGCATGGTTTTGCTTTCGGGCCAAATATCACCTCCAAGGGCTTATGATCCGTTACTAGGTCGAACACTTTGCCATACAGGAACATGTTGAAATGTTCGACTGCCCAAACCAGGGCTAAGGCCTCTTTTTCTGTTTGGCAGTAACGACGCTCACAACTGCTGAGGGTTTTGTTACCAAATGCAATAATTCTTGGCCCATTCTTGTTGATTTGCACCAACACTGCACCCAGACCCACTGGGCTTGCATCTGCTATCACAACTGTCTTATCATGAGGATTGTAGTAACCTAAATTTGGTACCTTCATGAGTACCGCCTTCAGATCATTAAATGCGCTCTTTTGGGCATCTCCCCAGTCATCTTGAATGTCCGTGTTTCTTCCCGTTCTTTTCCGTAGCAGTTGCTTGAGGGGTTCTGTTACCGTTGCTAAGTGGGGGATCCATTTTCCTACGTAATTCACTAAGCCCATGAAACTCTGCAGTTCAGCGATATTCGTCGGGGCTCTGAATCCCTTTATAGCCAAGATATACTTGTCTAGTGGTTTAACTCCCTGTTCTGACAGTTCATGCCCAAGGAAGTGGATTTTCGTCATTCCAAAAATGCATTTTTCTTCCCTCAACATCACGTTATTTTCCTCTAACACTGCCATAACTTTTTTGAGTCTTAAGTCGTGTTCTACTACGTCTTTTCCAAACGTCAAGATGTCGTCTATGAAGCTGATGACTCCTTCGCAACCTAAAAGGATTCGTTCCAGTGTTTTTTGAAAAACCTCTGGCGCACAAGAGATACCAAACATCATCCTTTTGTATTGATACAATCCTTTGCTGGTAATGAAGGTCGTGATATGCCTTGAGTCTGGGTGAAGTTCGATATGATGGAACGCATCTCGTATGTCTAGCTTACTAAAGATTTTAGCTTCTCGAACCTTTGGCAACAGTTCTTCCATCGTTGGCAGTGGGTGGTTTTCACGTTGTATAGCCGCATTTGCTCGGCGCATATCGACACATAATCGGATGTCTCCTCCTTCTTTTAGCACAGGGACTATAGGCGAGATCCAGTTAGAAGGACCTTTCACGACTTCGATAATGTCCCTTTTCAATAATTCCTTTAGTTTCCTCTCTACTTTTTCTTCGAGTGGGATGGGAATCCTCCGATACGGCTGAGCAACGGGCTTCACTGAATCGTCAATCGGTATGGTAACTAAAACGTCCTTAAATTTAGGAAACACCTCCGTTTCAACCTGGTTGATTTCCAAATTGATCTGAAGTACTCCTAATGAGGTTGCCGTGACACGTCCAAGTAGGTCACGCGTTCCGTTTTCGATTACGTAGAATGTTGTGATGTCCTGTGATGTTCCGGCAAGTTTTATCGTAGCTTTGAATGATCCTAAAAGCTTCAGCGGTGTTGCACTCCCGTAAGCTACGAACGTTTTGTCCGGATTCGGATCTTGATTGGTAACTTGAGCGTTATCTTTCTTCATTCTTTCCCAGGTTTGGTCCGTTATAAGATTGTGTTTGCAGCCTGAATCTATCAACATCTCCACGTTGGTTCCACCTATGTTACATTTGACCTTTGCGTCGTTCTCGATATTAAAAATGTAGTCGACTTTTTTTCCAGGAGAGCTTATGTTCGCCGTTTCTTCGACATTATTCGTTGTCCTGTTTTTCTTCTTTATTCCCTGACTGCTCGATGATTCTTCTCCTTCCAATTTCCTCTTCTGAGTTTGTCTTGTTCGACATTGATCCCTGAAGTGTCCTATGATGCCACATTTAAGGCAAGCCTTTCCTTTTGCAGGGCAGTTGTTGTCACGGGCCAAATGTCTCGAACTTCCACATCTACTACATTCCAATCTCTTTTTTTTTTTGCTTCTCCTTCCATGTCTCTGTACCTACTCTGTTGACTGACTGGCTTTCCACAGGTTTTATACCAAAGTTTCCTAATTGACGATCTATGGCTTCCAGTGCATTCGCTTCTGCAACTATTTCATCCAAAGTGATCTTGTCCCCTGTTTTCAATATCTTCTTTCGGAGTTCTTCTGTCTTACCCTTTTCAGTAATCTGGTCTATGATATGCTCGTCTTCTTTTTCACCAAACTGACATTTCCTGGCCTGCAGTCGAAGTCTGATTAGAAATTTTTCGAACTTCTCATCCTGTTCTTGTTTTAGGAGACGAAACAGGTGCCTCTCATACACTTTGCTCTGTTTAGGTGCAAAATAGTTGTCTAATTTTTCGATCGCGATGTTAAAAAGTTCGCCTTCAGTTGCATTAGCTCCCGGGATGTTGTAGAAGACTTCTTGCAACTCGGGACCACCGAAATGTAAAAGACTAGCTCTTTTCTTTGCCTCGGTGTCTATATCTGCCGCCTCGAGGTAAATTTTTAGACTTCTTTTCCATCTTTCCCAACGGACAGAGACTGAACCAACCTCCCCTTCACATTCGAACTTTTCTAAGGTATACTGTGCCATTTGGAGCTACCTGTTGACAAGGCAAGTAACAATGTTGGATATTTATAGATTTTAACACGCTTTCGCAATCGAATGCTAGTAATAAAGCGTCTACTGTACGTGACTGTACCTATGCTATTAGTTAGTACGCTATCTATCTACGCCCACAGTACACCTTCGGCACTTATGTCGACAAGTAGTCGTCAACTCGTCATGGCAAACACACCCTGTAAGCGCATAACGACACGTGGTAGTCATATTGTGCAGTACTGGCGCGTGTGGCATTGCCCAGCGCGTGTGTATTTTTTTGTTTTTTTTTAATTCGCAATTTAATGCCATGTATGTATGTCCGCAATTTAATGCCATGTAGGTATGTCCGCAATTTAATGCTATACCGGTAAATCTCCGCAATTTAATGCTATGTTTAGTATGTCCGCAATTTAATGCTATACCGGTAAATCTCCGCAATTTAATGCCATGTCTATAAATATGTCCGCAATCTAATGCTATACCGGTAAATCTCCGCAATTTAATGCCATGTCTATAAGTATGTTCGCAATTTAATGCTATGTCTATAAGTGTGTCCGCAATTTAATGTTCCACATTTCCCTCCATTTTCTTAGTCAAAATGTTATATACATTCAACTAACAATCAATCAATCATTTCTGTCCTACCCTTTTCCAATAATACTTTTACTAATTTTAAATTTTTAACGCATTCATTTTCAGTTTCAATTTTCAAATATCTTTATTTACCATAATACTAAGAACGAAATGCACTTAACCTAAGCTACATTAATACACGAATAATTACAACACTTTATTAGGCTAGCAATTCGCCTTTCAAAGTTTATAAAATGAATGTTCGGTTTAGAACTCAGACTGATAATAACACAAACTTAACACACAATATTATGAGGGTATGATGACAAAATGTAAGTTGTTTAGTTCAATCACAATTTACTGCTTGCATGTAGGTAAATCGAAAAATATTCTAATAGTTAACTGATCACGCAGTCAACTTATGTAAATACAAGCAAACTTTTTACCGCAGAAAAAATTTTAACGCAGAGACTCATTGAAATAACCCATGAAATATTCCAACCCCTGAGAAAAAATTTCTCTTGATAATTAATTAATGTAAAAACCTTAAAATACTCACAGTTTGTCTCGTCGCCACATGTAATGTACACTATACCTCAGAGGTCGATAATATCAAAGAACAATTTAGTAACAACAATTTGATATCGGCTCGCAGCAAGCGTCCACGTCTTTCCCCCGCGGCGGTCGGTCGTAGTGATGTCCCACACCGCCCCACGACACCGCGCGTGCGCTGCTCGAGACGACAGTGTTGTACCAACGAATGTCTATACACTACATATACCATTCATGGCTATGATGAAATTAACAATATCATAACTCCATTATTTTTCGCACTTCTTCCCGATAAAAGAAATAACACATATAAAATTTTGTTCAGTATAATTAAATCTCAAATTCCTACCTGGAGTCCAAAAAAAATTACATTGGATTTCGAAATTGCAGCAATTAATGCATTTAAAGACATATTTCCTGGTATACTTTTTAAGGGATGTTACTATCACTTCAACCATGCGTTATGGAAAAAGGCGAAGGCCTTACAAATAAAAACTAGAGTAAAAAAAAGGCATGTGGCGAGATGTATTGGAATTGCACGGTTACCAAAAAAATACTTAAGAGAAGGATATGATTATGTAATGGCAAAAAGACCTGTTGGTGAGGAAATCAATATGTTTAATAAATATTTCCAAAAGCAGTGGGTTAATAAAGATTTTTTTGCTGAATCTTGTTGTTGTGAAACTGAAAAATTTAGAACTAATAACAATATAGAGGATGGCATAGAAAGATCAACAGTTTTATTGGTAAGAAAAATCCAACGTTGGCACATCTACTCGATGTTTTAGAATCTGAAGCGACATACTATGATTTGAAAAAAATTACACCTAAAAAAAAGAAGGAGTACGAGGAGATCGATGAGGAAATTGGGTTAGCGATAAAAACTTTAAATGAAAACAAAATTAGTGTCGGACACTGTCTCGAAATTATCAGTCCATTTGTTATCCCATTCTAAAGACATATTAACTACCTACTAAATTAGAAGTGTACTTATAATTTCAATTTTGTTGCAAATGGGGAACCTAGTTGTTAATTTTCAGTAACTTTAAGCTGTAGTTAGGTAATTACATGGAATAAAGGCATATACACCTATATTATGTTGTTTTCACGATATTATTATTTGAAACATAATGTACCTACCCTTGTTCCCTTTCGATGACGCAACTCTTAAGAAATTTAATCAAACAAATTCAATAGAAACCAAATTTTATATGCATCTGATTGAAAACATCCTAATTTAATATAATACAGACCTTAGTCCTTATTTTGATTTCCACAACTGATGTTAGTTACGAACTGAGAGTGGTAATTCTTCTTAAGTAACCACACCTTTTGAGAAAATCTTAGTTGGCAACTAGGTGCGTATCAAGAATCGACATTCGTCTTTGGCAACTGGTTGAGTAAAAAGAATATCCAATATTTTTAAGCAACTGGTTGCCAAACTCAGTTGCCATCACGGCCGGAGGGGTTTGAACTTTGCCGTATCCATCTCGTTGTCCGACTTTCATTATTTATTTTACCTGTAACTGATGTACAACAGCAACTTTATTTTTAGGAAAATAAAGATTACTTTCAGATAGATTAGTTGTTAGTAAGCTTCAGAATGATGCATTTCGCGAAAGGTACTATACGCAAAACGTACTTTCTGCGACTAAACCCTAAAGCATATGTAAGCATATCGACCAATGTCATTTTGACGGCTATGCAATGTCACAATAGAGTGACCGTGAATCCCGTGAATAGATTGCAGCTCCATGCCGGAGCTGTCATGTTATATAAAGTTATACTCAATTCTAATATTGCATTTCACAATGTAGGCTTAGGTGGTATACATTTTTCAAAAGAAACAATCTTGGACCCTTTCGGGCACAGCAAAAAAAAATGTATATGTGTTAAATATTTAGAAGAGAAGAAAATGTCCATGAGGAAAGTAATGAGTATGGAAATTAGGTGCGTATAAAAGTAGAGAAAGATCAAAGAAACGATGGATGACTTTTTGAAGGATGATATGGCAAGACAGGAGTTGACTGATGAGTTTTTTTTTTTTTAAAAAAAACGTTGCCCCACTCTAGGAATTTCTCCTGTATCGTGGGTGCGATTACAAACATTGAAAACCACATACACAAACACGCCCAGACCCGAAACAACTATCTGTAGGCCATACAGATACTTGTTTCGTGCGGGGATCGAACCCGCGACACCTAGCGCAGGCGTCCAATCGCTTAGCCACTGCGCCAACCGTGTTGTCAGATGATGGGTAATAGAGAAGTAATGGAAGAAGAAGACGTGCTGTGCTGACACCAAATTAATTGAGTTAAGGGATCATCATCATTACCATTATCAGCCTATAATGTTCCCACTACAGGGACAAAGGCCTCCTCTCTAGGAGAGGGATGGTCTATAATCTTACACGCGGGCCCAGTGCGGATTGGTAGATGTCACATAATTATCTTCGAAATTTTTGGTTCTAAGATATGCTCGGTTTCCTCATGATGTTTTCCTCTATCGTTTTGAAAGCAGGTTGAGGGATAATGATGACTTATCTCTGGACACTTCCAAATAACACCTTAAATACGCTCTCAGAGACTATCTTTATTTGAATTTCAATATCCAAGCCATTATTTATCTACCAACCATACTATAAAATTCCTCAATCGATCAGCCGTCCAACTTTTATCCCCTCTGCATCCTCGCATCCATTGCATAGGAAAGACAGATTGTTACCAATTGACGTATGCAGTCTCAATATATCACTCTGGGAAGACTGGTGGAAAATGATTGAGAGCCGTAATAAGAGTCAAATGTATTGCGTTTGCATAAGACTTGGGTGATTGATTTGAGGATATTGTACTAACGATGGCTATGTGATAGATGTTGTGTTTCTTTTAGATTTTTATGGTGGTTTAAAAGTCATCATCATAATTATGCCTAGCCCTTTCTCAAATTATGGATGGAACTGGATGCAGCTGAATACCAGTATTTTACATGGAACTGATTATCTGACCTTCAAAACCCAGTTAGTACTGAGTCTGTAGTGTTAGCTATTTAAATACATTTATAAATAGTTTTAAGATATTTACAGTATTTTTTATTAGGTAATTAGAGAATTATTTGTATAGATAAGTTATTTTATTGAGTTGAAATGCTAAAATGGCGCCAACGGTTATTGGAATGACAGTTAACTATTTGCAGTCTGTAGTACAGAGGGTTATAAAAGGTCCAAGGCGCCATTTTAGCGGGTCATTCTTTTCTGAACTTGGAAAGTGTGAGGAGCTCTAAAATACCTGTGTAAATACTGTGAACTTTTATAATAAACTGGTAAATGTTATGCTGTAGCTTTTATTCTGTGCTTATTTTGATGTTTTGAACCTAGTAAATAAATCATGCTTAAATCTGTTCAAATAGAAGCTTTTATTTCCCTTTTGCTCCGGCTTCTCCTACAGTAGTATGATAGCATTTAATAAGACTTGGTCTAAAAGTCGTAAGGGGCATTTAAAACATCAGGTCACAAATTTAAACCATCGTTGTGCCATTATATTTTGAAAGTGAGTGTTTTCGAATACGTGAACCTCGTAAGATTCACTAAGCGGTGCGGTGGAAATCAAAAAATTATCCGACTCGAAGGACCAATTTTTTTTCATGTTTTTATTTATTGTATTTATTTATTTATTTTTATTTTTATTCATCAAACAATTTTCATTGTGTTAGAATTTTACAAAACAATCACACATCAAGTAAATATAGCAGTAGAAATAAAATCAAATATAAAGCAAACAAAAATTATTCTAAAAAATATTACTATGTCATCAACTCAAAACCAGTTACATGTCAAATAATAAAGCACAAAAACAAAACAACCATAATTATCTTTTCCATTTCACGTAAGTAGGTACATAAATCAACTGAGAATTAAATGTCAATTATATTACTGTTTATATGTCCAACCATAAAAAGCTCAAACACAACCATGTCCATCTCATGTAAGGTAAAACTTAATTAAAATAGAATATAAATTAAACGCCAGTCAGATGTAAAATAAATGTCAATAAACGTAAATTAAATGTCAACTAAATTTAATTAAATACCAAATACCTACATATAAATTAAATGTCAAATAAACAACCATGTCTATTTCATGATGCCTAAATTGAAAAAGATTTAAATATAAATAAAATGTCCTTGAAAATTAATTAAGTTCGAAATAATTGTCAACTAAATGTCAATCAAATTAAATGTCGAATAATCAATTATCAATTAAAATAAACGCTAACTTAATTAAATGTCAAAAATTAAATGTCAATTAAAATAAATACTAACCTTATCAAATGTCAAATAAATTAAATGTCAATACCATATCAAATAATTCATTAAATACACAAATTATCTGTAATCATTCACCATTAAATCGGACACAGAATATAAACATTTTTTTAATAAGAAGGCTTTAAATAAGTTAGTGTTGTAAACCAAAGTTTTTAAGTCAGTAGGTAGCTTATTAAATATCTCCACTGCCTGGTAACGTGAACAATGCTTTGCTATGGTAAATTTAGGCACCATTAGATTTTTAATCACTTTCCTTCGTGTGTTTTCTCTCATTTCCCTATCTTTTTGCGATTCATATTGTTGTATATATTTTGCGAACTTGCTTAATAAAACTAGTATATACAAGCTAGGAACTGTTAGAATGCCTAAGTTCTTAAAGTGTTCTTTGCATGAATCACGCTGTGGAATTTTTACAATGGTTCTAATGGCACGCTTCTGAAGAATGAATGCTTTTTGCCAATTATAGTTATAGCTATTACCCCAAAACATGATGCTATACCTTAACCTAGATTCAACCAAAGCATGATAACATGCTTTGAGTTGCTTCAAATCTATTTCATCTCTGAGACTCCTAAGTGCATAACATGCAGAGGATATAGAGGCATCAATACCAGCAAGCTCCTGTTTCCAGTTTAGATTTGAGTCAATGTTTATACCTAAGAATTTAACCTCATTTACCAATCTTATCTGGTCTCCTTTCAAGTTCACATCTATAGTGTCGGTGTTACGAGATGTAGTCTTAAATAACATTACGTTTGTTTTATTTGTATTAATTAGTAAATTATTAGCTGTGAACCATTTCGAAAGATTATCTATGATTTTATTTACTTTTGTGGTCAATTCTTTTAAGTCATGGGCTCCCATTATTACGTTTGTGTCATCAGCAAAAACAACACACGAAGCGTCAGGCTGCACTGTGTTTATGAAATTTAATAAATCGTTTGTGAAGAGAAGATACAATATTGGACCTAAAATTGAACCTTGGGGTACCCCGCGTCTTATGTATGTCATCTTTGATTTATAGGCTATTTCATGATTGTTGCCATCAATGTTTTTTATTTCGACATACATTCGTCTGTTTTGTAAATAAGATGTCATAAGTTTTAAAGCATCACCTCTTAAACCATAATGTTCCAGTTTCGCAAGCAGTAATTGATGATCTATCGTGTCAAATGCAGAACTCAGGTCAATAAATAGTCCAGCCACTTTCATTTTGTCATTTAATTTACCTACTACGTCATCAATGAGAGTGTCTATGGCATCTGAAGTGCCAATGCCCTTTTGATAACCAAATTGTCTTAAATGGATTATTTTATTTAGGTTCAAATGTACCATATTAAGTCTAAATTTAATTAATTTTTCAAATAGTTTCGACAAAGTTGGTAGCAACGATATTGGTCGGTAATTTTTTGGGTCAGTCTTTGTGCCTTTTTTATATATCGGAATGACCTTAGCCATTTTGAGTTGATCGGGAAAAATCGACTCTTCAAAACATTTATTAAAGAAATCAGAGAGAGGATGTGCTAAAAATTCAATGTTCTCCTTTATAATAGTTATTGGTAACTCGTCATATCCGCAAGATTTTTTGTTAGCCATGTGACACACAATCTTTTTTATCTCATTTGGTGTAGTCGGCTTAAATGACAAGGTACTCTCAACTCTTGCAGTTGTTTCTTTCAGAAAGGACATTGCTTTATCTTTGTTAAGTGTCCGTGATGGTTTATAGACAAAGCTCTCCACGAATTTATTAGCAATATCCTGGGAATCATCAATAACTTTGTTGTCTATATTTAGGACAAGCTTTTTTCTAATCTTGTTTTTTGTTTTCTTTGTATGTTCATTGACTAGTTTCCATGTCTCTTTCGATATATTTTTAGCTTTGCTAAGATGAGCTGATATGGCTAGCTTTTTCGCTTGCTTTATAACCCTTCTGTAAATTTGAATATACTTTATTTTGTAATTCAAGATACTAACATTATTTTGGGTGGCACAACACAAAACTCTTTTCATTTTACTTGATACTTTGACTCCCTTGGTTATCCACTTTATTTTATTTTTCGTAGGTTTTATTTTAAAAGTCTTCTTTGGGTAACAAGTACGAAAATTTTTGCCAAAGTTGTCTAAAAAATTATTTATTCCCATATTGCTCAAATTTACATTGGAAATACTATTTTTAAAAGTGGCATTATTTTTCGAGTTAAACAGTCTTTTTTGAATTGTTATGGTATGTTCTGGGCTCAGCATTTTCTCGTTGATTTTATTAAGAACCATGTCGCAAAAAAGTCCACCATGACCATCTGCTAAGCCATTGTGATCGACCAAACAACGCTCTATACAATCATCATCAACATTTGTAATTAAATTATATTACATCAGTCAGTCAGATACTTGGTCGATTTAATATCAGAATCTAATGTTGTAAACTATATAGTTAAGAAACACAATTAACCTACTAATTTAACTTAACAAAGGCATTTTACCAGTCAACTGATAGAAATTGCCTTTGGCATTGCTTTTGGCATTGCTTTTGGCATTACCTTTGGTTTCTGTAATTTGTGCTTGAAGTGTGTTCAATCAGTAAATAAACTTGGAATAACTTAAAGTAGTTCGCTGTTATTGTTGTACACTGCATTATTCTGCGTTTACAATTTTTTTTTTGTAATTATTCTGAGGTTGAAAAATCGTCTGATAGATTATTTATTGAAATTCTTCAGCTTAAAATTTTATTGTTACTTAGTTTTGAGCATGTCAAATTACAGTAAGTTAAGAGCTGCAGTAATAATATAGTACTTAGTAAGACAATAATAATGTCTTTAGTTCATTATTGAAGAATATCTCACTCTTAATGAGTCCGACGCCGTTTGATCTTGATTATTAGACGTTTTTACTCTAAACGTCAGATCAATACGCCTTATCTTCAGAATGTCTGAGTATCCCTACTAATTGGGTTTCAGATTTACGAACAGATTATTCTAGACATTCTCAATTAACGTACCAAGCCTTGCTTCTGACATTCGGCATTAATTTCTAAGTGTTAATCATATTATAATTTAGTTATCAACAATTTGGCTGAACTCCTAAACTCATTTGCATTTTAGGGTTAAAAACATTTCAACCAAATAAAGCATTATTATTATTTTAGGAAATAAACTTATCTTTTAGCAAAATATGTTAATTAAAAATTCCAGTGAATTACCTCAGGTTATAATTTATTTTAAGCCGAATAAGCAATTTTATCTTCAACATGTAGCGCCATTATAAATCAGTGGTGGAACTAACAATAGTTCTTAATAAGAATCAGAGGTTGGGTCCACGTGTAAAATATAATAGTATGCGGACCAATAGTGTTTCATGTTCACGCGAGTAAATGGACCGCACCCGGGGGATAGATAACGAATAATATATTTTGGCGGGTTTTCCAAGCAAACGGTGGCTTCGTACGCAATGCGGCATTATACCGACATCGTGTGAATGTTCCTTTTTTGAATTTTAAAAAGCTTATTTACGAAATTTGAGTTACAAAAGCAATTTGTACTTTTTTTTTCTTCTTTTGGCATCCAAATGTCGGTTGACATGTTTTTAGAATTCGTTCGACAGTTGTATTTTAAATGAGGAGCTCGTTGGTGACTAAGATCGTGAGACGATCGAAGGGTAAGCTCCGCTTATCGAGGTCGTTGTGTGTATGGGTAACCAATCATCATAATGTATATCGACGGGGAAGTGCTAACAACTCCTAACTTACAAAAACCAAATTTTACAGGAGGGGAAAAACCGTTTTTTTTTATTACCTTTTAGGCCTTAACATAGGAGATGTTTCTTCGGTGCCTAGCTACGTCAATTTTGCGAATTTCAACTTAATCCATATAAAAGTAGACGCGCAATTTCATTCTCTATCGAACTGCATTCATAGGTCGTTTTCGTAAAAAATGTAAGTTAGGAGTTGTTAGCACTTCCCCGTCGATATGTGACGAATCTCTTTGGACCGTAGAACCCAATTGAGCTTGAAAGCGGCAGTTGTTTTTCTGATTCTAGACCCAAAACAATAAAAATAATACGTTTTAAAAGCCACTTGTACTTACTGACTTATTGAGCAAAGGTTAGAAAAGGTTTTCAGGAGTAGCTCCATAGCTGAATAGTATAAAACTTACTTTGAATGTAAGTCTTTTAAGACCGTATTATTATTGCAAAGAAAAAATATTGTGCCCAATTCTTTGTATGTTATTTATGCTATACTTTCTAAACTGAGTAGGTTTTCTAACAATACGTGTGTACATATGTAATTCAAAATGTCCTTTTATATTCGGGTTTCATAGATTTTATACGGTCTACCTTTTTTTCGGAGAAGTACGGCCGAAGTTTTTAGTATTCTTGACGTAAATGAAGGAATTTCTCAAGTTTTTCGGTTCGTAGAAAGAGGTTGGACATTTTCTTTTACACCTTTTTTGTCGTGTATGTTTCAGGTGTTTTAAACAAATGTGTCGAAAGAAATATGACGTTCGTTTTATATTTAAAAAAAAATTATGTCGTAAACCATTTTAAATGACTATTCTGAACTGGCTGGTTCAGATTTATTTATTGTTAACACTTTGAGTTTATGATAGCTACTAAAATATAATAATGGTTTACTTTGGAGTGTGCCGTATGCTGATAATAATTTTTATTTTCATTTTAAATCCACTTTATTAATATTAATAAAGCAAAGTCCAACATAAATTAACCTTAAATTATTATAAACGACGCGGCGGATGAGTTTTAAGTTCTCTAGAAACTGAAAAAAGTCAAAGCCATCATTAAATCACGGTACTGTCACAAGACAAAAACTTGATTAAAATTATTATACACAGATGAAGTCGTGAGCGAGGGCTAGTTTCAATATCAAACATTATTCTAAGAATAATTTAAATACGATATTTGATGCCACGCAATTACAGGGCCTATTTTCATTAGCGTGAAACCTTTTGAGTTCTGAGTATGGAATGATTAAAAGTAGGTAGGTATGTAGATCGTACGCGCTGCCATTTATTATTACTCTCTCTCATGTCGACTTGATGGCCTCTTGATTTTGTTTTAAAATAAATAAAATATATGAATTGACTCAAGAAAGCTTCATTAATAAAAACTGTGTTCCAGTCATACCGTTTAACATCTTCGATAAGTTGCATGAAATCCTACTAAGATTAAAGACATTACCCTCAGCAGTCGGGTAGTTTTAAACACAAAAGTTCGTGAGGATATGTGGCTGCCTGGATGTTTTTTTTTTTTTGTTTACTCTTTAGCCGTGTACTGACTGAGGGCGCAGCCTCGCGAGGCACGAGCGCGAGGCAATTCATGCCTCGCGCCAGGACGTGCCGGTCAGGACGTGCCTCGCCCGAGGAAAGCAATAAAAAAATGGAAATGACCGAATCGCGTGGCATACGCCCGAGGCTGCGCGCTCAGTCAGTACGCGGCTATTCACGCATGATTGGTACACAGCTATGTTTTAACCTAGCCTAACAGACAGGAGACTTTTTATTTGTTCTGTTCTGTCGGTTCCATATAGTTTTTTTTATATTTCTATGGTCAGTTCGATCCCGTGGTCCCAGGGTTATAATTTCTTATTCAATAAGGTTCAAACACAGTAGGTATAGAAAACTTCATGTTTTGTTAAGTCTTGAAAATCGAGCAAAGCACGTTTGCCTTGCTCGGTTCCGAATCTTGGAAATAAAAAAGGTCCTAAAGTCCCAAACACGTTTTTTTTTTTCATTTAATTAATAATATTTAACATTTACATTTATTTATATGTATTTTGGCAACGAGACAAATTAGAATACAAGCCAATTCCACGATTCCTTACTTTATCTGCACTAAAGGCCTTTTGGGATTGTTCAAGTTTTCACAATAATATTTAAACAGAAGTTTTTTTTTTTCTGAGACTGGCTTCCAGCCAAGTATAAATACATGATATTTAGTAGTCAGATAGAATTTTAACACTGCTACCCGTTTTCACTAACAGAAGAACCAATGCCTGGATAAAAGCCTGCTGTTCAATTTTCAACATTCACCCCAGAGTGGCGAGAGATGTTTTTCCCATACTGTAGTTTAGGCATACGTTTAAGTGTTGCTTAAAGTTCTCGAAAACGAGTATACGTGGGTTAAGTTAATAAAATTTTATTCTGTACACGTTATTTTTTCTTTGGCAAACATATGTAGGTAAGAATAAGTTTTTACTTATATTCGCTATATTTTTAATGCCTATGATTTTGAAGCTTCAACTCTGCCAAATATGGTACTAATAATCCTGGCTTTACTGCTACGTAGTCGGATAAAAAATATAATGTTACAGGGCTTACTGACGGGTACGTTTTCACCCTTATGCTCTAAGTGATAAGGTTGACATGTGGTTGACCGTCGGTGAGCACGGTAGTATTCAAAATTTTGTAATTTATATAATATTGTTGGCTCAAAGTCACGACATCAGCCAGTAACCGTGCGGTTAGCGTCCGGTCGACGTGCGGCAACCGACAGAAGTTCATAAAACGAGGCGAGCGGCGGTGCAACGGTCACTTTTTGCTTGGACGGCGCTCGGAAAGGACTTGCTACCCGACTATTATCGTGTGCTTTGCTAATTTTGGTTTATGTTTTTGCTCGTGTACTGATTATTCCATTTGCTAGTGCTATTTCTATTTGATTATTGTTTAAAATGTTTGTCTTGATATTTTTGTAAAAGTGTAATTCAAAAGATATTAAACATTGTTTATTTTGTTCATGTATTTCACTTCTGATTCCTAATATCAGAAGTGGGATAGTGGATTCTTTTCGCCCACAAGTTAAAAACTAGTTTTCAGGCTTTTAATTTTAGATAAAAGCGGGTAATAGTTGGCAATGGATAGATCGAGTTGTTCGCGTTCAAAAACTAGTGCCTCTCGTTCTAAGCGATCTTGTAGCCACCATAAGCGAAGTGGAAGGTCACGTACGTAGCAAGTTTTGGGATCCGATCGCCGTTCCAAGCGCGAACGAGATCGTCGTAGGAGCCGCGTGAGGACGCGAAGTCCTGTGTAACCGCTCTCGCGGTTGAGGCGACGCTCCGGACAGGATTGGTTTACTTTCGTTCCTGATACAAGTAAGATCGAACCATTTTAATATTTCGTTGGTTTAGTAGTCGTAAGCGCGACTATGAGCATGAAGGTTCTGGGTTCGATTCCCGGGTCGGGCAAAGTGTTATTTTCTGGATTTGTGCCCTGTTGGTGACAATGGGCTCACCCCTGTTACATGGTTAAGCTTATGTCTTAACATAACAGTGGCGAAATGTGGGTATACTGGGTACCTCTGCCTAACCCTTCGGGGATTGCAGGCGTGATGTTATGTGTGTGTTTATAAGGTCACTGGGGTGATTGGCAATGCCTCGGACGCATTGGTGGTTATTTACATGGTGGTGCTAATACGTCGCTTAACGATTGGTTGACCAATAACAGCACGTGGACTCATTTTAAACACCAATTTCGGTCATTGTGTCCGCGTGAAGTCGATAGGGTCACTGTGCTATAATGACGTTACAAGTATCTGTATGACCTACAATAGTTTTTTTTTTAAGTCGGGTACTTGTGTATGTGAGTTTAAATATTTGTGAAGGTACCCACGATACAGGAGAAATTCCTGGTGTGAGGCAACGTTGTGATTTGTGATATCTGATGCTCAAATAAAAGCCGCAATTATGAACGAAACAAAATACAGTCAAAAGTCTTGTTTTCCGTATATTTGAAACCAAAAAGTGCAGTTGTTGGCACATCAAACTCGAATAATCATGGTCTGCGTAAATGCAAACCCCTACGCAATATGATCAGTTGACTTGTTTTCGTGTGAAGACGTAGGCCGTATACAGGTGCACTGTAAAGTCTGATAAGTTTTGCTTTATTATAGAAGTTGCTTTTTATTACACATGATAGGCTAAGAAAGATGCCAATGAGTTACGTATCAGTTGATGTTTATAAGGATTTTGATGAAGTAAAGTTGTGGTTGCAAGCCAAGAGATTCTATCGGCTGTATTGTGTTAGACAGTACCAGTAATTATTGTGTAGTCGTAGTCCGATTAAAATTGAAGGTTTTTGAGGAAACTCGAGTAGACAGTGGGTGTGTTTGTTGTATGTTGTGCGTTGTGCGTTTAGCTCTGGTTGAGGTCAGGGTCTGGAAAGACCGTAGTGTTAAGTCAAATAGTGATACACACGGGAGATAGACTTGTTTACTAGTCAGTTAGTGATCTGTGGTTTTACTCGATGATTTTTGTGAACCTGGCATTTTTTTGACGCAATAATGTTTTTAAGATTGATTTAAACGACAATGGTAGGTACATGACCCAGGGTGGTTGATTGTTGTATTTTCGATAATTTCCAGTTTAGCCGCGTTTGATTTTATCAACGAGAGTGGGACCTAATGGATGTTTGGTCAGGTTCTGTCGTAGATTTGTCTCTTTGCATAGTAACCATTACTTATGAACGTGCTGTGGTTTGGTCAAGCGCGTGGCCTCAGCTGCGTGTGTGAAAGTCTGTGTGATACGCTAACAATGTGTCTATGTCAACAGCCACTGAGGGGTATGCAAACTCGGAGCCTATGCCTACAGTGTGTGTGGAAGTCGACATCTGAGGGGTATGCAAACTTGGAGCCTATGCCTACAGTGTGTGTGGAAGTCGACATCTGAGGGGTATGCAAACTTGGAGCCTATGCCTACAGTGTGTGTGGAAGTCGACATCTGAGGGGTATGCAAACTTGGAACCTATGCCTACAGTGATGTGGAAGAAGTCTGTGTGATATGCTAACAATGTGCTTATACATCCCTATGTTCCTATTGGTATTCTTGTCTGACAAGTTTTGTTTGGTGAATGTTTCTTTGAATTTGATTCTCGACTTGAATGTTCCTTAATGAATGAGATTACTCTTTTGTTGTACTACTCGGTTAGAGAGCCTTGGTGTTAAAGGTTTTACTCGATGATTTCAGCAGTTTTTGTTGCAATAGAATTTTTAAGGTTGGTGTGAAGGACTATGGTATATGACTCAAGGTAGTTGAGTGTTGTATTTTCGATAATTTCCAGTACATTTGATTTAATTAATGAGAGTCGAATTTGGTGCCACCCAATGGAACTAAAGTTTGGTCAGGAGTGATCGAGCGGAACAAAATTCTGATGTTTTGTTTGTTTGCAGAGTAACCATTACACAAGGATGGACGCAACGCAACGCTGCTTGGCCTTAGCAGTGGTTGCCAGGGCTTTGCCACAATGACGACGTGAACGCGCACGTCACTGCAGGGTGCCAGCGCGCCCTACTGGCGTTGCCGAGCGCGCCTTCTGGCGTTGCTGAGCGCGTCGCTGCAGGCCGAGCGCCTCGCTGCAGGCCGAGCGCCTCGCTGCAGGCCGAGCGCCTCGCTGCAGGCCGAGCGCCTCGCTGAAGCCCAGCGCCTCGCTGCAGGCCGAGCGCGTCGCTGCAGGCCGACTGCGCGCCCTACTGGCGTGTACAGCGCGTGGCTCCGGGCTGCCAGCGCGCTACTGACGTGTTAAGCGCGTCGCTCCAGGCTGCCAGCGCGCTACTGACGTGTTAAGCGCGTCGCTCCACTGTGCCAGCGCGCCCTACAGGCGCAGTTGTGTGCGGCACTCCACAGTGCCAGCGCGCCCCACAGGCGCAGTTGTGTGCGGCACTCCACGGTGCCAGCGCGCCCCACAGGCGCAGTTGTGTGCGGCACTCCACGGTGCCAGCGCGCCCCACAGGCGCAGTTGTGTGCGGCACTCCACAGTGCCAGCGCGCCCCACAGGCGCAGTTGTGTGCGGCACTCCACAGTGCCAGCGCGCCCCACAGGCGCAGTTGTGTGCGGCACTCCACGGTGCCAGCGCGCCCCACAGGCGCAGTTGTGTGCGGCACTCCACGGTGCCAGCGCGCCCTACAGGCGTAGTTGTGCGTGGCACTCCCCCGTACCAGCACGCCCCACTGGCGTTGTGAGACACGCTATCAAGGAGACAGCGAAGAATCAGCCGCCTTGTTGGAAGCTGACGAGGACGTCAGAGCGTCAGGAGAGGCCGTGTTGGCTCAAAGTCACGACATCAGCCAGTAACCGTGCGGTTAGCGTCCGGTCGACGTGCGGCAACGACAGAAGTTCATAAAACGAGGCGAGCGGCGGTGCAACGGTCACTTTTTGCTTGGACGGCGCTCGGAAAGGACTTGCTACCCGACTATTATCGTGTGCTTTGCTAATTTTGGTTTATGTTTTTGCTCGTGTACTGATTATTCCATTTGCTAGTGCTATTTCTATTTGATTATTGTTTAAAATGTTTGTCTTGATAATTTTGTAAAAGTGTAATTCAAAAGATATTAAACATTGTTTATTTTGTTCATGTATTTCACTTCTGATTCCTAATAATATGATATAAAAGAGTGTTCCCTTTCGAGCTTTTCGCTCGCTGTTGCAGCCCACGTGCCTAGCTTTTTTCGGAATATATTGGAGTCGCCTTTCAGTAAAACTAGATGCAGTACTTGCAAAGGGTAATGCTATACTTCTTGGTAAGACTAGTTGTCAGACTTTCGGGCCACTACCTGTAAAGATCAACAAATTAAAGACAGCCTGGAAAACTTAACGTGCTTTCCGAGGCACGGAGGAAACTCGGTAAACTTACCGAGGCCACACATTACATACTTGTATGTAATGTGTGGCCACATATTTTGTTAGTTTGTATTAGTTGGTAACGACTGTCAAAGATCAACAAATGACAGTCGGAAAAACTTAACGTGGTTTCCGAGGCACGGAGGAAACTCGGTAAGTATGTAATGTGTGGCCACATATTTTGTTAGTTGGTATTAGTTGGTAACGACTGTCAAAGATCAACAAATGACAGTCTGAAAAACTTAACGTGGTTTTCAAGGCACGGAGGAAACTCGGTAAGTATGTGTGACCACATTTGTAACTATTACTTGGAAAATATAGACATAGATTGTGTTGTATTTAATACAATTTTACACCTTTGAGTGAAAATTACATTACCGCTAACGTAAATTACATCGGAAACCGTTTTACATTTCAAGTTAATTTAATTATTAATGATGATATTCAAACAATTGTATTGTCAGTTGTTCCAGAAATTATTTGGCAGTGTTTAAAGCAATTAGTCATTTGATTTGCGGTTCAATTGGAATATAATTTCATACCAGTAATATAGTTTATTGATATGATGTTGTATTCTTGGAAATTCTACTTCCTACTAATATTATAAATGGGAAATTTTGTGGGGATGAATGGATGGATGGAAGTTTACTATTCCACGAAAAAGCTTCTAACGTAATTTCAATGAAATTCTGCACACAGATAGTTTAGAGCCTGGATTAACAGATATAATACTTTGATTACGGTAGTGCGATCCGTGGGACAATTACCGAACTCCACGCGGGCAACCTGCATCCATTCAGGTTGGAAGCTGACTCCGACATACTTAGTTGGAAAAAGGCTAGAGAGATGCTGGCTTGCGAATATTTCATTAAAGTCCCATAGGCCTACATGGGCGCTAGGAAAAGGGCATGGTTCGGGTTGACCGTTTCTTATGGAGAACAACCAGCCAGAAACCATAATAATACTAAGCCATAATACTCGTAGTAATAGGAGTTCAGCTTTTTACCATGAATCTGGCAAAGATCTAGATTCGATATCTGTCTAGGTTTATGTATATCTAGTAGATGGAGACCACTACGGCCAGTGCCTGCCAGGGTTACGGGATTTTTCGAAAGCGTCACCTCGGCACTGGAACGCAAGATAGTTTGTCGATGATAATATTTAAACTGAGTTAGACTATTTAGAGAAGAGTTTGGCATTTTCTGCTCCGTCCATTAACTCCTGTGATGTGCAAGTATCGGGACAGGCAGAACATGATATCAAGTGTTCCATCGTTTGTGGGGCAACACCACATTTACACTCCAGGGCAGAGTCTTCTATAAATCTCCACTTGAACAGGTTTTCCTTGCTTCGGCCAACCTGTGTCATTAACAGTCTGACACTTCATTTTCCATCCTTATAAAAATTGCTCTTGGGTTATTTAGATATACCTATGCCTATATAATATTTTTTTATTGTAGCGTAGCTTGACACGAGTACCTACCTATATTTTTTATGTGCCTTTCTGCCGTCTAAACTAATGGAGCGATTTTTCCAAACGAAGTATTTATCGATGTGGGTTAGTGATGCGTTCATTATGGGGTTAAGGTACCGGAAAGGTAAGCGTTATGGTCATTTTATAATATTTAAAACAAAGATAAACTTATGGATAAAATATAATGACAGCCTTTTTTTGCCTTGTATTATAATTTATTTCTTATTTACCGTCTGTCTCTTTGTTCGGAAATAGGGTTGCCGTTTCTAAAATTGAAAAATCCTGATAAAATACTGGACGTTTGTAATACCGTCCAGACATGTTACTAGGTCATTGTTCTAGTGGTAGCAACCATTGCTGATATCTCAGGAGTAGCCCTTCTCTGGTGGGTGGGAAATCATCAAACGGCTCCTCCCGCTCTGGGCAGAGAAAGAAAAGAAAGAAAGAAAGAAAACATATTTATTTAGCACAATATGCCACAAGTGCACACAACAAAAAATAAAAATTAAAAGAAAATGAACAAAAGAAAGAGTGTGTGCATCTCACGGCTGCGCCAAATAGGACCAGTTCAGCAAACTGCCGAGCAGCTAGTGCCCGACGCTGGTTTTCAACTGGCCCTGAGATGGTGAAGTAACGAACGTAAAACAGTTTTAGTCCTTTGTTTATAAGTGTATGTGTCTAAGTAGATACTTAGATATAAATAGATCCAAATATATGTTTAATAATGATACAAATATAAATACTTAACAATAAAAATAAAGAATAGAACAATAAATAAAAATTATGAAAAGTGCAAAACAGAACGGAACAAAAAACTATGGTATTTAAATACCTAACATAACATAAACCTGATTTGCACGCTTCCAACCTCCAAACGCATCATTACGAAACCATGCAACTCGTCGCTCAATACGCTGCAAGCAGCCGAGCGCGATGGACTAATAAAGTTACGTTAGATGTCAACGGAGAATATTTCAGTAATTAGGTGCGATTGGCAATTGTGTGGATACGCGGTACATACCCACATTATATAATATTTTAATATGTTTCCGACGGGAGTGGACGTAAACAAAGGGTAAGCTAGTCTGAAGATTGATTATTTTAAAGATGCTACATGTGTTCAATGAAAAAAAAATACCTTGTTATCTTACTTAATTGATTTATGCATTTACAGATGACAAGAATCAGGCCGATATGAGTGTTGATTCTGAGAGTACGAATCTGTAAAAAGGATGAAAGAAGCCATTACGACGCAGCTACGCCGCCTCTTACAGTCGCAGAGCGGTAGAGAGTGTCAGACTTCTACTGACTGTAAACCACCCATGTTCCTAGCTCTTAGCTGTTCTTAGCTCTTTGTGTCGAGGCCGCGGTATCTCTTTTGAACAACCCGCAGCCCCAACGGGGCCCGCTTCAGGTGAAGGCGCTTTTACCTAGGTGGGTCTACCAATGCACGCGAGTTTCCTCCGAACCTCGATAAGTTCGTTAAGTGCTAATCGGGTTATGGAGATTAGATTGGTCCATGTGAAACACTGTTATTCATCGGAATCCGGTAAGACTGAAAGGTGACCCCAGCGTAGTTAAGAAAAGGCTAACAAAAAAAAAAAACAACTAAGGGTGCAACAACTAACATGTTCAATATCTACCACATAGAGAAATCGATGCCTCGTAGGCGATCTCTAAACATTGACATTTGTATCTTGTTATCACTAGCTAAGTATGAATTGACATTAGATAAAAAATGTCTCCGACGAATTGATAACCTCCTCCTTTTTAAAGTCGGTTAAAAATGAAATGCGTTATCCTGTCGCCGCTGGTGTGGGCAGACCTTTCAGCAAAACTTCTTTTAATACTGGATAATTCAATTTATTTGTTACTTCGAGCTTCATAGAATTGGATTATAACAGGATTATTGCAGCTGCCATTTTGCTGTACCTCTAATTGAATCTAATACCGAGAAAATTGTTTCTCTGTAAATTATGACGGCTTCTAAGTAAGGATTTATTATTGTGAAACAACAGAAACTAGAAATAGAATTTAAGAAGAAGCGAATTCAATAACATTTAATAAGATAAATGTTAGCCACAAATAGATTTTCTAGGTACATTAACATAAAGCCTGTAATCACCGAAGTGTACCTGAAAATACACCCAGATATCATCAGTTTTGTTTATTCTCATGTAATAGGGACCGAGCCTATCTATACTAATATTATAAAGCTGAAGAGTTTGTTTGTTTGTTTGTTTGTTTGAACGCGATAAACTCTGGAACTACTGGTTGGATTTGAAAAATTCTTTTTGTGTTGGATAGTTCATTTATCGAGGAAGGTTATAGACTATATAACATCACGCTCCTACCAATAGGAGCGGAGCATAAATGAGAAATGTTGCAAAAACGGGAAAAGAACATTCCTTTCTGAGAGCTTCCGTTGCGTGCGCTGCGAAAACGGTTTAAGTTACGAGAATAATATCATGTATGAAGTAATTATTCGTCTTTAAAAGTTCTAAAAAAAAGTCCGCGACAGCATCTGTCTATCTTATAAGATTGACTCACTGTAACCATTTTTTACTATTAAAATGTTAGGTTAAAAAGAATTATTTTTTGCGAAGCTTATTTAACCCATATGGTATTAATCTATATCTAAATAAATGCGTTCGTTAGCACGGAAATTTAATATAGAATATTTGTGCTCTTTACTCTATACAGTTTAAACAAATACATATCTTAGAAGATATCGCAATGTAAAAATACCCGCGCGGAAAAATAATGACGCGGGTTGCGTCGCAATGTAGGTACGGGGGATTCTGGCTGGCCTCCGGGAAATTCAAATTCAAACAAAATAATGTTTACAAGACAAGTACAGGGTGTTATCGACATCGTATATATTTTAACAGTAAGAGATATTTATAGTAATTCTCATTTTAGTATAATCTTTACTAATATTATAAAGAGGAAAGATAAAAATTTTTGTTTGTTACGATTTAACTTAATTATTTTGGTTGGATAATTGATTTATCGAGGAAAGTTATAAGTTATATATAGAGACGCAGACAAAGTTGCGTGGGTCAGCTAGTTGTTATCATAAACCTTCCCGCTCTTGGGCAGAGCGAAAGGGAGTGTCAGACTTCTACTGACTAAAAACCACCCGTGTTCCTTCTTAGCCCTTTATGTCGAGGCCGCGGTATCTCTTGTAAACAACCCGCAGCCCCGACGGGCATCTTCTAGCCCTTGTCTCATGTTACTTCGGGTCGGTTTAGCAGTACTAAGGCCCCTAGCACACGGCGTATTTTATTTAAACACTCAGACGACGTGCGTTTCAGCAACACACGTCGTCTGCGCCGTAGATGTAAATTTTCGCATTTTATAGACACAAACGCGCGTCTGAAGCGCGTACAAAGGGTTGTAAAGTAGTTGACAGTTGCATGGGCGTAGACGCGCGTTTCACGATCGCGAACATAAGCGGTTACAAGGTTGCGTGCAAATCTCGTTAGAAGCGCGTGTAAGCGCGTTAAAATACGCCGTGTGCTAGGCCTTATGGGTGAAAATAAGAAATAAAACACTTAATTATAACTTATTCTTATCTCCTTTTAATTTTAAAAAAAATCTTGGAACGATTTAATGACAATGCATATAAAAGCCAGCTCCAGTGTCTCTTGAGTATTTTAATTGGCCAAAATGATAATTGGCTTCAGAATGAACTGCAGTAACTTCCTTCAAGCAAAATAATAATTATACGACACAACCACATTTCCTGAGTTGGGAATTGCACGTAATTTATCGCCGAGTCTTTTATCAAATTTTTCAACAAAAAATACGGCAGAAAAATGAGGGATCCCAGTTAAAATCACTTTGGTATCGTAGGTACAAATAAACCGGGTAATGTTGAGTAGAGCTCGCATACCACCGTTCATTTTATAATGGCTAATAATATGTTATTGCCCAACCATTACCAATCAATAATGCCATTTTTAACCGACTTCAAAAAAAGGAGGAGGTTATCAATTCGACTGTTTTTTTTTTTTTTATGTTTGTTGGCTCATAACTTGCGACTGGGTGAACTGATTTTCATGATTCTTTTTTTATTTGAAAGCTGGTGCTTCCCGTGTGGTCCCATTGTCACCATTTCAATATCTGATGATGGGATCTTATAGAAATCGGGGGAACTCTTCAATAAATAACAGCAGATTAACCGCGATTGTTGCTATAGCATATCTAAGCATGGTTTACGCCATCACACAACATAATATCACGCCTGTACTCACTACAAAGGTGATGAAGAACTTCGGAGATAGGCAACGGAACTCCTCAATTAATGATAGCAAATGGACTGGGATTGCTGAAATCTCATGACTGTCTATTGTCACCAGTTCATAACATAACATCACGCCGGTACGTTGTGAAGGGGTAAGCACATGTGAACCACTAAAAAGTGAAAAATAAAAACTTTTTTACAAAAAATAAAACCGACTTCGACAAAAATAAAACACGAAAAAGTGAAAAATAAAAAATCAGCTTCAGAAGTCGGTGGCAAAAACATGAAATCAAACAAACAAAAGTCACCGACTTCAGAAGCTGATTTTTTATTTTTCACTTTTTCGTGTTTTATTTTTGTCGAAGTCGGTTTTTTACAAAGACGGCTGGACATAAGCCTTCCCCAAGTGTCGCCACATTGACTTAAGTTCACCCACATTTCTCTACTCCGGGTCGTGACTGAGATATTATGCCTAATGAAAACACTCAGTTGTACTTTATTTGAGCTGGGAGTCCAACTCAGGACTACGTGCAAAGAATGAAGGATCACAGCGTTAACAATCATGATAGGAAAGACCTTTGCCCGATCTAAGACTCGAACTCAAGAACTAATGCTCAGAAGTATCGCAAGCGACCACCAGACCAGCGACCTTAAATTTATAGCCAAGTCTTTTATTAAATTATTCAGTAGTAGATAAGAGTCTAGTAGAAAAATGTGGGATCCCACAGTTAAAATCACACCACGATAACATACTGGTAAAAAATGCTAATCATAAATCATGTTGACAAAACATAAAGTACAATCACTGCCCAGCATAACCTGACCCCTCGTAAAAAGAAAAAGAAGGCAAGTTGTCTGACAACAGGGGTCAGGTAACGTTGGCGCTGACTGTACTAAGAGATGAGTCGTTTGTTTTTGGTCTTTGAACAAATGGATGACACTTGGTCTTTTTGTACGGTTTATGTCAAAGGGACATGATTTGACAGGCCTTTTTATGTTTTAGCATAGGTATTATTGTGACAGATAGGCAGACGCAATTATGTTAGAACACTAAACTACAGCTTGCTTAGACTGGAAGCGGTTTCATTTTAATTACAAAAGTCTGAGTCTTCGTACACGTGAAATTATTATAATAATGTTTCCCTATTGATTTGGATATTGTTAACAATTTGAAGGATTTTTTTACCGAATCCTAACCCTTTTCAAAAAATATAAATAGCCTAGGTTGTAACTTATGTCAGCTGCGCCATACATCTGCCAGTCTGCCAAAGTTCCGTCAAAACTGTTCTAGCGGTTTCAGTGATTAGCCGGAACAAACAGACAGACGGAAAGTCCAACAAAAAATCGGTTGTCTGTAAAGTCGGTTTACTGGCGATACTTGAACGTGACAACGTCATAAGAAAATACAGCACTTACATTGCTATAAACAAACAATTAACACGCCGTTGCTATGGAACGACAATTAACACGCCTTTTGTTGGGCAAAAACAAATATTTTATCCCTTCACTATATTAGACAGTCTGAAAAAACATAAACATAGTTTTTTATTTATGATAAAGCCTAGTCTAGAAACATAAAATGTTGCCCAAGGGTACCCTAAATATCGAAGATGAGCAGATAGGTATATTTTTGGAGATCGCACATTCGCTGGGCTATTTGCCGGTCAACGTAAATAAGCCCTGTTTTAGCTGGATGGGAATCTTCAAATGACCCCTCTGTTCTGACTGTCAGGCTTCTACTGACTTTAGCTCATACATGTTCCTTCGTAGCCCTTTGAGTCCCGGGTAGTAATGTGCCTGGTGGCAAAATTGCCACTGCCGGTGAAATACCTAAATTGCCAGCAGCATTGGAAATATTGCCAAAGTTGCCGGTCAATGTAGTTTAGGGCCTATAAATGCTAATTATAAGTGTATTACATAGTTTCCGTACTTAATTTGACTTTTAATTAAGAAATATTCCCCGTTTATTTCCATTCCCGGCAATTTTGCCACCAAAATTCCCACTTCGGGCAATATTGCCGGCAACGGCACATCTCTAGTTCCGGGACCTCGGTATCACTTTCGAACGAGCCCTAGCTCTAATATTTCTATACCACTTTGACCGATCTCCTTTATAATCCTGTCAAGCCAAGCCTACTTCATGAATTAACGGTTCAACCCACAAATTGTTACCGAACATTTTTGGGCCGGTTGCATGCAATGGCTCCCCATCAAATAGCAATTGACTTTAAGTCAAGCGTGCCGAAAATATTGTTATTACTGAACCGAAGGACCAGATTTAGGGCAAGATTCGAAGAACACACCTTCCCTTGCGAAGTGGTTTATATGAATTTGAACGTTATTTTTAAGATGTTACTGTTGGTATTCGTATAGTAAGCGTATCTTTATGCACACGCACAGCCTAACCACCTGTTCTAGAAGCTTGAAATTTTGCCTAAGCGTTCTTTACGGAATGTAAGAGAGCACTGCTACAGAGTCTTGGAAAATTTAACCCTTATTGTGGTACAATAGGGAGAAAAGTTTGGAAGTCAACATTTTTTCACCATCAGGATCACAGCTTGTACGAATATGCAAGTTAATATCCCACGAATAGTGTTCAGATTCGAATAAAACATTTACTCAAGGCAAAGTGCGATCTGTGAATCTTGGCCAGAGGGTCAGGACGCTTCAGAAATTAATTTGTGATAATTTGAAATCACACCGCTGAGTTTCGAGAACGTATTTTCTCTTAGTTTTATGGTGGAGTTTGGTAGATAAACGGTTTGGAAACTTCTAACTTTTGATTTCGTAATTATGAGCAGATTTTCTGGTTCTTGTTTAGTGGGTTTCAAGTTTCCAAAGATTTTTGTACTTACAGAAGTGTTTGGAAAACGTATTGCCGTTGGTTCCGGCTGTCATTATTTTGTGTTTTTTTTTTTTTTTTGTGGTGCGCATGCCGTCACTTTCTTTTGAATATTTTTGAAGTGAGACGGCATGCGAGATAAACCAAGCGTAAGTTACACCAGGTTTAACTATTTTTATTAATAAGGTGGTTAGGCTTTTGACTACCTAGTCAAAAGCCTAAAAGTCTGAAAAACAGTTTTACCAAGTAATTGGGTTGTGGTGGATGAGGTAGGCAGTCATTCCATACTAGTATTTTGTTGAATCCTTTTGTACTGGAAGTCAACTCTTACATACTAGGGAAAAGGTTAGACGGATAGAGAGACTGCCTTGTTAGTGTAGTGGTCACGAGCGCGATTTCTGGGCATAAGGTTCTAGGTTCAATTCCATCAAGATTTTTTTAATAACAGCCATTGAGTCTAGATCTGTGCTCAGTTGATGGCAGTAGCTCCGTATTACATGGGACTTAAATATGACATTTCGGCAGATATGATTGTTTAATGTAACGTTAACAGTTGGCGTTGACTGACAGTTGCCTCTGCATAACCCTTTTGATGATAAGGATGTGTGCTAGGCAGATGATGGTGAGCAGTGAAATTCGCCAAAGCTTGATTGTTGGCCGACTGGCCTGTTGGTCTAGTGGTTAGTGACCCTAACTGCTATGCCGGAGGTCGTGGGTTCGATTCCCACCCAGGACAAATGTTTGTGTGATGAGCACGATCATTTGTTCTGTGTCTGGGTGTAATTTATCTATAATATGTATGTATTTAGAAATATATAAGTATGTTTATCAGTTGTCTAGTACCCATAACACAAGCTCTGCTTAGCTTGGGACTAGATGGCGTTGTGTGATAGTTGTGAAATATTATTATTATTATTATTGTTCAATAACAACAACCAATTGTGCCATATCTATTATGCAAGTATAAAACTCTCTATTCTAGCCAACACTAGGTTGAGCAAACAAATCGATTCTACCTCATATTCACCTCCCGGGCGCTAGAAAAATGAAGCAAACGTTCTATCACCGCCGGTTTAAAAGCTTTGTGACCGGTAGGGACGCGTTTAAAGCCACGCCAGGCGATGGACGTAAAAGTTTGTCTTTGTGTCTATGGGAACTGTCATTTGTAGCGTTTGGTGGGAAATGATTTTGTCTAAGATAGTGTGAAATTGAAAGGAGGTCGTTTGTCTTGGGCTGCGGGTTGTTCGAAAGAGATACTGTGGCCTCGACGCAAAGGACACAAAGGGCTAAAGGAACATGGGTAGTTTTTAGTCAGTTGTTGTCTGTTGTTTCCAAGGCCCAAAAAATTAAAAAAATGTAGGTTTTTCTTGGTACGGAGATGTAATGAGGTAGGATGAAATACATGTGACTAATGGAGCAATAGGCATACAAATTGATGGATGGAGATGGAGAGGAAGATCAAGGAAGATGGACGGATTGTGTGAGGAATTATTTATCAAAGAAAAAACGAGTAAATGATAGCGTGACGTTTGACAGGGAAGTACGGAAGGATAAACGTATTGCGCCGAACCCAAATCCTATGCCAATTATTATTATTAAATTCATTTAATCAGGTAATTTTACACCCGTTGCCATGTCAATCATATACAAACATGAGTAAAATATTAAAATTCAGAAATAATAATGATTAAGTATGAACATTATTAAATTAAAGAATTATAAGAACAATACAATTAAATACACAAACATACAATTAAAAGTCAAATTACTATTGAAAATTCTGATAAAATGAACACACACAAACAATTAAATTAAAGTTATTAATTAATTAATATTATTATTATACATAAAATAAACACAATAACTAAAATTTCCTAACCGGCACTGGAACGGCAACATGCCTGCCACAACAATGGCGGATATAAGGGCAGTCCAGCCTGTTGCCGATCATTGCCAGGATAACATTGGGGCTGGCCCGCACCCGGCGCACCAGGGATGCGCACCGCTTACGCATCGTAGTGTGAAAACAATCAGTGCGCGCCATCGCGAACATCCCCGATGCGCTACAGAAACGGGGCAACCCCAACACCGCCCGGAACGCATTGTTGTACTGGACTCGGAGGGCACTATATGCCCCTGCACTATAGTCAACCCACAGGCTACACGTGTATAGAGATGTGCAGTACGCTCTAAAAAGCGTGATCTTCACACCTGCCGTACATCGCGAAAACCTGCGGGCTATCATGTTGGCTCGCACCGACAGTGCCCTCCGCTCCCGGTCCATGTCGACATGGTCTTTAAGGCCCTCGGTAAGTAGATGCCCTAAATATTTAAATTGCTCCACACGTTCTATTGGAACACCGTTGAGTTCAATGTTCGGAATGTCCACAGGGCTCGACCCACCGATGGCCTGAAAAACCATGTATTGACTTTTCTTACCATTATATATCAAACCATGACCATGCGCGTACTCCGTACACGTACTGAGTAACCTCCTTAGCCCACAGATCGACGCACTCAGCAGCACCATGTCATCCGCATAACTCATATTGTTGACACATACTCCGTCAATATAGCATCCGACATGTTGACTACTGAGCGAGACGATCAGTTCGTTCATATACATATTGAACAATGTTGGTGAGGTCAGTCCGCCCTGTCTTACGCCACATTCATTTGTGTAAGGGTCTGACATCGCTCCCGCCCACCGGACACTGTTGACCTGGTGCCCGTACCAGTACTGGAGCATGCTGATGAGTTCCCACGGCAAACCCGTGCTCCTCAGCTTCCCCCAGAGGATGTCGTATGAGACGAGGTCAAAGGCCTTGGATAAATCGAGGATCAATGCCTTGTCCTATTCTATAAATACCGGCACGGTTCTTGAGCGCTCGGCGGAAGAGTGGGGATCGCTGTGCGCATCGTACACTTTATAACAAATAAAACGCACACCCGTTTATTATTTATTGGTCGTGAGGTAAGTGCAGCAGGAGTAAAGAACAAATCCCGAGTGACGGCTATGACGCGAGGCGCTACGGGCCAATCACTGCACTTTCCCCGCCCCGCGTCTCACTTCATACCACCAAAGGGACCCAATAACTCACTTTTGCGTCAGCGCTCAAGAATCGTGCCGATGATAATATTTGGATTTAGCGCAAAACTTTTGCATGCACAAAGATGATGATAGGGACTAGTCCAGAGTCCTAGCTGCTCTTATGCTGGGCTGGCAGTCTCTACACTAAATATCGTTAAAAATCTGTCGCTAAGTCGTATCGATGTCAAACTTCTTTAATAGATTTTCAACCTTATGCTGTTGAAATAAAGTTGAAAATCTATTGCCCTGGAAGAACCCAATAACCCTTTTGCTCGACCTGGGTGTTCAGTTATACTAAATACCTTTTCCTCTTAATCATTCTCCTACTCGTGCATGTCTTGTTCTTCCATACTTCTGTGTTACTCGTCATCTCAGCATTCATCTCATTTCTAATCGTATCATGATAATTGCTTTTGAAATTCCAGAAAAAACACTGCGGAATTGAGTATTTCCCTTTAGAAGTAAGCTAAAGAAAATTGACGTATTTTGTTTTATTGTAAAGAAAAGTAATTCAGTTATTTGAAAGTTAAACGGTTCAACTCCTTTTATCTTTGTACTGTTCTTATAACACCTATTTGCTTATCCAAAACATACCCACCTCTTTTCTCAAAGCCACATAAAAAGCCCAAAAAAAAAACTGTAACCAAATTCACATGCTTTCAAACGAAGGTCGAATGGAATAATATTCAAATTCAAACATTCCCGCCGTTTCGTCGAACAGCCGCGAAAACAAAAGACGGTTACACAATAATGGAAAACAGTAATATTTGTCCCCATCGTCGTAGCGATTCAACTGTCCCCTTGTGCCTTGGAAAGTTTCCAAACGAAATATTATGAGCTAGTTGCGGGAAGGCAATTTAATGTGAAAGCCAGTGTCAGGAGCAAAGCTATGATAATTATGTAGCTTTATTTTGTGACACGAAATAACGTAAGATTGAACTAGACTCTTTACATGCTAATAAAGAGAAAATTATGAGAATAAAAATGGCGGTCATCAAACCATGTCAGAGGCTCTTGAGGCGGTTTAAAAACTCTGACAAATAGTCGGAAACACCACAAAATAGTTAACAGCTTGCACGTCGTGATTGCGACATCAAAGTTACCACTGCATGATGCTGTGCTTTGGGAGACCTATCAAAAACCAAAAGCATCTTCTTTTTCTTGGGGTGTCAATGGCAATCTAAATTGTGTCAAGCCAAAAACTGTTTACGATCTAAAAGTTTTATGCTTTCGGTAGCGTCCATAAGTTCTTGTAATGAAAAAACGACAGGACACGTACACACGGCTACACATCAAGCTATACAAAACCAGTATAATCTGATCGTTCATTGTGCGAAAAGATCTAGTAAAGTGAGGCCAAGATTAACTGGTTTTGTTTAGCTTGATGTGTAGCCGTGTGTACGACACGATAGTGGAACAACACTACATTTACTCTTCAGGGCAGAGGCAATAATGAATCTCCATCTTAGCAGGTTTTAGCCGGTGGTCCCGGCCGCCAAATGGCGGTCCTCAGACCATGACAGAGGCCCTTGTGGCGGTTTAGAAAATCAGACATTAGGGTGTGTTGGATCGTTAGACCTTACTGCCCACACGATAATAAGAAGAAGCAGGTTTTCCTTGCTGCGACCAACAATAGCATAATTAAAAAAAGTGTAACTAATTTCATTGTAAAACGGCACATCTAAATACGATCGCATCGCTTCAATCGTTCGTACATAACGCTGTCTACCGTCATCATTAATAATGCTTAAGATGTGAGCAAAACATATTTATTATGTCTCTTTACAGCAGAACAGACAAGCAAACTTCCCGTTATAGTTGATTCATATTTGTAGTTTAGTTATGAACGTGTTGTGGTGACGAAATTCTCGCCTAGAGGGATCAATTTTGGATTTAGGGAGTGTGTGAAAGTAATCGGTGTTGTCGTTGTTCTCATGAAATTATGACTGATTAGTATTTTAAAGTGCTTAATGGTTTAATAGTGTAGTTTATCTAAAAGGTATTTTGGTGACAATCCTACTAATATTATAAACGCGAAAGTTTGTAAGTATGGTTGTTTGTTACTCTTTCACGCAAAAACTACTGAACGGATTTGGATAGATGGTTACAGAGTTTTAAGAGCGTAGACGGGCTGCGTATAATATACGTATATATAACTATTGCCGTCGCGCTGCGCTCTAGCAACCGGGCGGTATCAATATGTGAGTGCGATAGAGACAACTGCAGCTCAGAACGATTTTACCTATAAAAAACCTTGACCGATCGACGTTTCGTATTCTCCTGTTTTCTCCTCGAAACCTAAGCCAATTAAATTATATTTGGTATCAAAATTTAAAGGAAGAATAGATCTATGCCCCTATTACTTGTTTTTATTTTAAAAACTTTTCAATTTTCTTTGGTAGTCATCTGATTACGTAGGTAAAAACGGGGTATTTTTTTAGGTTTTTGGTAAGTCATATTTATTTTTGTAATAAATTTTTTGAAAAAAAAAAATGACAGGGGCATGCCTTCAATAGACCTGGATTTTTATAAATAAAAACGATTACTCTAGAGGCATTATCCAGGAAGAGAATAGGGGAATACATTTGTATGGAAAAATGCAGCCCGTCTATGCTCTTAAGGCTGATAATGATGCCATCTAGCCGATTTCGACTACTCCGAATACATTCGATGTCTTCCTAGAATGGAATCACAAATGGATGTTTAAGAATTATATATTTTTACCCGACTACGGCAAAGCCAAAGGAGGGTTATGATTTTGACTGGCTATGTGATCCATATTGTGATCCATCCGAGCCGTCGCCGTTGTCGCCGTCGTCTCGTGCACTCGCGCCAAATCTTGCAATTGCTATTTTTACGATAAAGGAGTAGGACCTAGGACCTAGTGTTACGAAATTGGGCAGAATATGTAGTTGAATATGATCCATGTTCTGATTCATATTATGATCTATTTATGATCCGTATTATGATCCATATTATGATTCATATTATGTTTCATAATTATGATTCATATTATGATTCATTATTATGATTCTTATTATGATTCATATTATGATGAACCCCATAAACTTGAATTTTACTTTAAACGATTCCCCCTAGATATCTTAAAAAAAAAATTGCGTCCAATTTTGTTTTGCATTTTTTTTAAATGCAAGCAAAATGTACCATTTCAATGGACTAAGTGTTTGTTTGAAGATTTTCCACCCAAAAAAAAACAGGCTACCTTAATTTCCCGTGCCTTACTTATAAAATGAGAAGTTTGATCACGTGGCCAATAATATTATACAATCTGTGGCTCGACTTATTAAATGTCCCCTAAAATACTGTAATTATTAAGATTATTATACCCCATAATATTTGGCATCAGAAAAGATATTCTATGGCTTCTAATTTCTTAACTCAGTATGTTTAAAATATAACTCATCTCAAATAAAAGCATTGTCAAATCTAAAATTGACATCAAATATTATGTAAATGATGGCATAACAGTGTCTATTTAAAACCTGGGAAGCCATAAGCACATTGTGTAATTGTATCGGCAAGGTACACAGATAGCTTATAACCTGGATTAACACATAGGATAGATTTTATCTCTATTTTATCTTCCCGTGGGATAATTTTTGAGTTACAGTTAGGTAACAGCTAGTTTTCTATATTAGGTTAAAAATTAAAACAGCCTCTTTGGTCTAGTGGTCACAAGTATGCGTGCTGAGCATTTGGTCCAGGGTTTGATTTCCGGGTTGGGTAAAGGTAAGGTATTGTTGTTGGGTTTTCCGACCAAGAATTTCTTGGCAGCAGCAACTGGATATGATTGATGGCAATAGGCTGGCCTCCTATTACATGGGACTTAAACATAGCTTGCGAAATGTGGGTATACTGTTAGGTACACCTCTGCTTAACCCTTTGTGTATTTTTTTTAAAGACCATTGCAGGCACTATTCTGCATAGTCCTCATTATGACTTGAACTTACTTTGTTTTTGGAGGTTGGGAAATCATCAAATGACTCCTCCCGCTCTACGCAGACCGGTAGAAAGTGTCAGATTTCTACTGACAAAAAATCAACCATGTTCCTTCTTAGCCCTTTGTGTCGAGGCCGTGGCATCTCTTTCGAACAACTTGCAGCCCCGACACAACCCGCAGCCCCGACATTATGACTTGACCTTAAAAGAGACAGTGACCTCTCAATTTATTTCGGTTGTTTCATCACAATCATGAGCTCCTTAACCTTGATTGTCGTATTGGTTCCTCTTTTTTTTTTTGATTAGCCTATTGTGTCCCACTGCTGGGCACCCGGACACACACTGGGTGCCGGTTCAGGCACCCAGTGTGTGACGATTCTGGTCCATCTGTCCTGATCTCTCTTGGAAATGTGACCCGCCCAGTCCCACTTTAACCTCGCAGACTTATCGCCAACATCGGCGATGCCTGTCTTGGAGCGTACTATGGTGGTCTTTGACGGAAGCTCAGAAGTCCAAACTCAAGGTTTGCCAAAGAGCGATGGAGCGTAGCATTCTAAACATCAAAATCACCGATCGAATTCGTAACACCATATTACGCTCCAAGACAGGTTCCTCTAGTTATCCATAAAACAGCAGTTTGTTCTGTGTCTGGGTGTAATTTATCTATAATATGTATGTATTTAGAAATATATAAGTATGTTTATCAGTTGTCTAGTACCCATAACACAAGCTCTGCTTAGCTTGGGACTAGATGGCGTTGTGTGATAGTTGTGGAATATTATTATTATTATTAATAAACATTGTATCTTGCTATTCACCATAATTTAAAATATTTATCTTAAACTTTGTATGTAGCAAACAATATTTCCGCTTGAAATATCTAAACATTGAAGAAACACAAAGCATGTTTTAACTTTAGAATCTTCAACGTTTTGACGTCTTCGAGCTTGTAGAAAGTTTCACATAACATTCCCTCTGTTGAGAAATCTAACGAGAAAACCACAAGTTTAAAATATCTCTTGGTATCATGCCTTTTGATACTGAAAATCAACAAAGTTCTGTATCAAAATCAACATACTAAATAAACTTATATTATGTTGATTAGATAATCTTGTTTCTCGCCAGGTTTGTGGAGCTCGTGGCTAAGCTGCGCTTGCCTAGGTTTCTCCGTGGATGGGTGACCATTATTACATTCCAAGTTTCTTCCATCCATCGGAAAACACGTTACGCCGTTGGTCCTGGCTGTCATTTTATACATCTTTGATATTCGATACAGATAGTCAGTGGCCTGAAATTGTGACAACCAGCCTCACGAAAAGGTATTGTATAATCCATAAGTAACTATGATATTGTGGAGGTAAGACAGGCAGTCACTCCACGTAAAATAATGATATTTTCAGCTGCTTCTGGTTAGACTGGAAGCCGACCCCAATAAATATGGGAAAAAGGCTAGACAGATGATGATGATGGTTTTTTGATTCTGACAATCAACCAAAGTCTGTGTCAAAATCAACATGCTAAATATACTTATACTAGCTGATGCCCGCATGGATATGGGAAATATCAAAAATTACGATTTTCCATACAAACTTTCAACCCCTGTTTCACCCCCTTGGGAGATGAATTTTGAAAAAACCTTTATTTGTGGATGCCTACGTCATAAGAGAAATACGTGTGCGAAATTTTAAGTTTCTGGCCCTAATGGTTTGGTCTGTGCGTTGATCCTCAGTCAGTCAGCTTTGCACTTTATATATACAGAAATGTACAATATTATGTTGATTTGATTATATCATGACATGTCTCGTTTGTTTTGTTTGTTTGTCTTATTTTTAATTTTAAAGAGTAGGTACTCTTTTATTGTTTATTGATATTGTGCGAGACAAATAGGGCAACGAAAAAAAAAAAAAAATACTGAACCGATTTTGATTAAATTTCTATTGGAGCACCCGAAAAGTACCTACATCCTTTCACATAAAAAAAATACTTATATAAATTTTAATGAAGTAGTTATGAGGCCACAAACAAAAAAAACACAACCGAATTGAGAGCCTCCTCCTTTTTTTCTGAAGTCGGTTAAAAACAAACACAGAACTCTCGGAAAATCCCAGAATTTTCCCGAAACAAGTCCAAAAATGTAGCAGAATAATCTTTATCTACATTACACGATTGTGTCTACAAAGGTTGTAGGTAATTAGGAAGTTTTTCGTTAACTAAGCGCCTTATCGTATTACAGACAAAAGAAAAGTTTCGGGTAAACTCCCTAAATGGCTTGTTCTGTATAGAGCCTATTGAGTCGTGCCTAAATGAGGACGTGAAAAACTTACTAACACATTTTTGTTTGTTATTTGAGGGCAATCATACGAAAGACTACGGAGTCATTTTGATTTTTTTCCCTTTTGTCTAACCGGATGCAGATAAATAGTACAGTCGCCATCAGATATATTTTAGCAGACAAGGTGACCAAATACTTCTGAACAATTTAAAATGTCAATAAGATCCATACACTACAAGTTACCATTAATATCTGAATATTCATTACTTCATTATTATCTGAGCAGATGCTTGTCAATAATTTCTATAAACACAACTAACCAAAAATATCTGAACACTTACTTACTTACTCTTCACCAACTTCAGAAACTGATTTTTCTTGTAAAGTTTATTTTTCACTTTTTTTTGTTTTATTTCTTGTTGAACTTGGTTTTATTGAACACCAAATGACTGTTCTAGTCATAAAGAGTAAGTAAGTAAGTGTTCAGATATTTTTGGTTAGTTGTGTGTATAGAAATTATTGACAAGCATCTGCTCAGATATTAATGAAGTAATGAATGTTCAGATATTAATGGTAACTTGTAGTGTATGGATCTTATTGACATTTTAAATTGTTCAGAAGTATTTGGTCACCTTGTCTGCTACAATATATCTGATGGCGACTGTACATAGAGCCCCTGCCTATTTCACCTTCACAACCCCGTTGGTACTAGGTAATGCGATACCCGATTAGTAAGACGTTTTTTTTTTATATTTTCACGACGTTTTACCTTACTGTTTAATTCAGTGATCAACACAATGTATTGAGTACGATACACTGAGTCCTACTGTAAAATGTATTCTTTATCCCAAATTAAAGTCGTTTCCCAACAATTTCTTCTCGTCAACCAAGTTGACGGGTTCGTTTACACCTTGTATGAAAGCGCGCCTAAAAATATTACTAAAAACATTACCACAATCCATAAAATACCCAGCCCAATACCATCCATATTACTCCAACCAGTAAACATTATAAAGATTTAAACGCGTAGTTTCCACGATTTCCACTAACATACGGCTTTCGTTCCAATGTTTCCTCCGCTATTTGATAGTGATAAATATCTATGCTGCGTCGCGGAACGTTCTCGAATCAAATACTCGTACGCTACTTACCTTCGAAAGGAATGGCGGGAGAAATTCGACTATCTGTCTTGGAATGACAAAAGGATAGTGCGCTATATGTGACTTTTTAAGCAATCTCTGTGATCTGTGTTTATCTGTGTGTGAGTGTGTGTTTGACTGAGTTTGTGTGTGTGTGTGAGCATTATAAAATTTCTGAGTGACATAATTATAACATCACGTCAGTACTGCCCGAAGGTTTTGACAATGGTGTACCCAAATTAGTAAGGGCTTGTGTTTAAACGCCTACCAGAAAATAACCTATTTTACTACCAAAAAAATTCGAAATGCCGGCCAAAATGGATTAATGCTCACCAAATTGTGTTTCCTAAAGTATTGTAGGAATGAACCTATTTTCCTTTTTATTCTATACCATTAAGATTTATAAACGCCTTTAAAGTTAACTGCAGACCAAATATTTTATATTATCACTAAATAGATGTCACCAATATTGTATTTTACGACTTTCAATTTATCTCCATGACGCGTGCTCGCTTCGCTCGCATATTAAATAACACTAATATCTTCTGTCCCCGAAGTGCCGGGCCTCCGCTGGCCTCCTTCGTCGGCCTACGGCCCGGTGCCCATGCCGCCCATAAAGGATACTGTAGCGAGACGGTCGTATTATAATTTTGGTTAATTGATTTGGTGAGCATTAATCCATTTTGGTAGGCAAAAAGAATATAAATACAACACGTACAATTATTCTGATGAGTGTCTAATTATTTTGGAACTTAAAACGTTTTTCTTTAGGCACCTCGGTATAGGGTGGGTTTATTTTATTTGAAGTTAAAATATTTTATTTGGTACTTTACTGTACTTTAGTCTAGGGTCTAAAAATCTTTTTTGGTGAGCATTTAAATTGTAGCCATTAGTAAGTACCCATCTAATACTCGTACGCTACTTACCTTCGAAAGGAATGGCGGGAGGAATTCGAATGTCTGTCTTGGAATGACAAACCTTTCTGGGAATCTCTGTGATCTGTGTGTGTGTGTGTGCTTTTTGGCAAAGTCGTGATCTTGTATGAAGTTATGTGTGTTTAACATTATTAAGTTTCTGTACTAGGAAACACAACGTCACGCATGTGATCACCGAAGGGTTAGCCAGAGGTTTTCCTAATAAATATATAGTACACTCATATTTCACTAGTTATGTTTAAGTCCCATGTAATAGGGGACGAGCCTATTGCCATCACCCGGTGACAATTCCGGACTCCGTGACTGTTACTGAAAAAAAATTGATGGAAAAACTGAATAACACTTAACCCAATCTAAGAATCGAACCCAGGACCTCATGCTCAGCAGTTGTGCTTGTGTCTACCAGACCAACGAGTCAGTAAGATTAAAAACAGGCTAATGAAATAATATTGAAACCCTTGTATTTTTTGTCGTTTTTCCTGAAGTCACCAGTCACCACCCTTGTAGCTAGTACTTAGGGCATTGTCACTTACTAAACATTTCTTTTTCTACCCTTCAAACTGCTTATTACGAGAAAATTGTAGGCCATTTTATATCTCCCCAATTTGTAACAGCAAAATAAAATTACCTTCTTTTCTCTCAAAATTGGAACTATGCAGAGATGCCATTGCAATTTAAAAGCAACAGCTTCCAATTTTGAAATAAAACGAAGGAAAAAATGGCTGCTTATTTTGAAATTGGAACTACAGGATGGTGCAGAAAGGAACGATTTTCAGTACTGTCAACAAAAGTATTTCAGTACAGTGCGATCAAATTATCTTGGCAGCTCTGAACATAGGCTTTGCGAAATTTTACGCATGTAAACTTGGGAATAAAACTGTTATTTCCAGATAAACCAATACTTAAACGATCAGAAAATATCTAATTTAAACAGTGGGAAATACAAATAAAATAAATATCATAACACTTTTATACATTCGTTGTAACAAAATGACCTGCACGAAGTTCGGAGCTGCCAAGATAATTTGATCGCAGTGTAACTAAGTTTTATCAGGTAACATCACAAAATCACGCATGTAATCCCCGAAGGGATAAACAGGGGTGTAGCTAATAGAACGTGCACGTTCTTTTCGCTAGTTTTGTTTAAGTTGCATAAAAAGTGGTGAGCCATCGACCGGGCGCAAAGCCAGACTTAGAAAACCCTGATGAAAAATCTCGATAACGCAGGACATGAAGTCTTATGTCAGATTCTGGTTTAGGAGCCGTGCTTGCCAACTTTAGACTAATGGAGCAATCAGTTTTCATTAGGAATTTAGGTCAATGTTGTGCGTGTGCAGAGTCGTCAAGTCTTTAATATCACTTATCTTAGAGTATTTTATGTTCCCACAGCATCCTAATTGCCTAAAATACTTCTAAAAATCGATCAAATCAAACGAGGCATTGAATATTTGTCGAACTGTGTGTGCAGAGTCAACAAAAAAGTTTACTGACAGCCGCTGTCACTTTGACAGCGGCTGTCAGTGAACTTTTTTGTTGACTCTGCCAGTAAATATGGCTTCTTGCCTAAATTCTGTTTATCTATGGCGCAAAATTACGCGAAATTCGTCATCTCAAGTTTGCGCCAATAAGTCGCTTTCCTTTTGTTTCACAAAAGATGAAACGGTCGAGAATCTGACTGATTGTAAGGAGTTTTTATTTTTATCTGGCTTGTGAAAAGATTGTTAGAAATAATTTTCTTTGTGACTGCCAGTAGCAAGCAATGTTTTCTTTTTTATTCGGTTGGTAAATTACAGTTGTTTTTGGTTTAGATTTTACAATTGATAATGACATGCTGGAACGATGCTTTGAAATATAAATAAATAATAAAATGTACATTTTCTTTTCACAAGCGTTACAGTGAACCAAAATTATTTAATCTAATACACAGGGTATACATATGTGAGAGACTGGTGGCCGAAATAGGCACACAATGACTGTATTACGGGTCACCATGACCATATACATAAATAAAGCTGCGTCGCCCGCACGTAGGTCGAATACCTATCCTACGAACATACTAACACATAGCTATACTCTCATAGCGTCAGTTAGTCTAAGTCCCATCACTTATTAAACGGTGAGATTTTGTCATCAATCGCACACAAATTTAAGGCTCCATGGCTGGCTACTGAGAAAATCCTCAGCTCAGCAGTTGTGCTTGTTGCTACAAGACCAACGATCCATTGTACCTACTACATACCAGGACTAACAGCCGCACTCTTTTTTTTTTAGCCTATATTGTCCCACTGCTGGGCAAAAGCCTCCCCCATAGCCTTCCACTCATCCGTCTGTGCGGTTTTCTCCGTCCGCTGCCGCACTCAGAGAGCTTAAATGATTACTTAGGGCATCACTAAGGAAAGGTTTTGACAGTTTGAGAGATGGCCTAAGTAATCACTAGCTCTCTAAATACGGCAGTAAGGCGTCAAAAACTCGAGGATCAACCGGAGGACACGGTGGAGCACACTATGGAGGTGTGCCCTGCTTGGGCGGAGCCCCGCCGTGTTCTCGTAGCGGCGATCGGCGGCGGCGACCTCTCGCGTCCGGCCCTGGTGCAAGCCATTGTCCGGGGCGAGGAGGAATGGGACGCCGTCGCCTCCTTCTGCGAAGCAGTGATGCTAGCGAAGGAGGTGGCGGAACGAGAGAGGGAGAGAACCTCTCAACGTCCCAGCCGCCGCGGAAGGCGCGGAAGGCGCTCCGGGCGTCGGGGGCCACGTGATGGCTTCCGGCCACCGTAGACGCGGGCCTGTGGACGGTGAGTAATGGGCTAGCTCGCCGTCCGGCCGTCGTCATGACGGCAACAGACCGTGTCGGCGGCGCGTTCGTGTTCCACGCGCGCCTCAAAGAGATGTCAGCAAGGAGGGGTCCGCAAGGGCTGACGCCCGTCGGGGCCGCGGTATTTTGTACTAGATTACGTGGCCTCGGCACAAGGGCAAAGTAGGAACATGGGTTCGGTTTTTAGTCAGTAGAAGTCTGACACTCCCCTTCGCTCTGCCCAAGAGCGGGAGGGGTCATTCGATGATTTTCCACCCACCAAAAAAAAAAAAAAAAGGCGTCAAAAACTTAATTACAACGCAACAAATGCAAAACGCAGAACAACACAATTCCGTTCACCAAGAAAGATGTCTACAAAGAATGATTACACTGCATAGGACAGGAACCATTCGTTCTTACTATAGCAAACCACTTATCTTATGCAGTATTATTTACAGTCAACTGAGAGAAATTAACTGAAAGGACGATATTGTTAGACGCGTCTTGATTGGCAGCTGTTCATATGTTATGTGACGTCACAATAATATGGCGCCCTCTGGAGGACAGAAAGTCTAACATTGAAAAATAATAATATCAAGCCTGTAATCCCTGAATGGTGAGGCAAAGGTGTACCTAATAGAACTCTTACATTTCACCAATTAATTATCTTTGAGTCCCATGTCATAGGGGGGCAAGCCTAAGTCACCAACCGGACACAAAGTCCTGGCTACTTTGCAAGTTGCCCGAACTGAAAATCAAACAAAAGACTGCATACACAGGAGGTGAGCTTGTAACCTCTAGTGGTTGCTTGTAACCTCCATTGCATATAAATGCGTCAAAAAACCCAATTACAACGCAACAAATGCAAAACACAGAACAACACAATTCCGTTCACCAAGAAAGATGTCTACAAAGAGTGATTACACTGCATAGGACAGGAACCATTCGTTCGTACTATAGCAAACCACTTATCTTAAACAGCAGTAGTTACAGTCAACTGAGAGAAACTAATGGCTCTAAATAATTGTATTCCGAATGCAATAGAATGCTAGAATTGTTCCGTTGCCGTAGAAACTGGTATTGCTTACAAGGAAGTTGTTAGTTGAGACAGATGTTCAGATGTATTTTGGATTCTATGATTGGAGGAAATCGAAATTCTTTCGATTAAACAACATAGTTCAAATTTTTTTCAAACCATTTTGTGTTGGCTGAACCTTAATTTAAAAAAAAAATTAAACATTAGCTATTGAAAAGTGTATGTCGCTTTTCGATAGGTTATGTCAATGTCAAAATACATTCGATATTTTGGTGAATTCCGATGTGTGACTTTCTGTCCTTTCTGGCCATATTATTGAGACGTCACATAACCCATGATCAGCGAGCGATCAAGACGCACATGTTTTGTAAAATTATAATAAGTAGCTTAAAATTTATGCGGAAATTGTTCAACATAGGTAATTATGGTAAAAAAACACCTAGTTATTCTTTAGTCTCCTACTAAGAACAAATCACTGTAGCATACGTTATTAAACCTCTGAACACAATGTTCTACATCGCGGGAACCACAAGACTAATAAAGTTGTAGAACTTGCAACTAATTTAATCTAGCCGGACCGAGTTCAGCTGGATACGTTCCCAAAATCTGAAACCTCGGTCCTGACACTGTTTGTCTTGCTAGTATGAACTGGCAGCCATATATAAATGGATTTCAAATTTGGAATGGATGCGCTTTGTGATCTTTTGATTTTAGTTTTAAAATGAGCTTTGTGTACTTAAACTTATAAGTCTCGTTTTGTCTTTAACTTTGTAAAAATCAGACAATATCATGACTTTTGAAAGAATTTTAATGGCTTTAAGGAATAACATATGCTAGAACAAAGATTAAGTAAAAAAACGAAAGGTTATTATTAACGGTAACCAACCGGCTTTACACGCGGCTTGTTGTTTTCCGTTATGCTGTGAGTTGAAACATTTTCGCTTAACTACGTCCAATAGGGATGTCTCCTGACTAAAAATGTGATTCTGTTTAGTACGTCTGTTGGATTATTGAAATATATTAGATAGGTACGTGTATTTGATTTATCAAATTAATAAAAATTGGCGAAAGTAAATCGTTTCAGAGATCATGAGTGGGGGGCTTCTGACGTCACTTTGTGGTAAAAAATTGTACAAAACATTTCAGTATTAATAATAGTTTCATTATTTAATTTTCCAATACTAAAAAGTGAACTTATGGATAGGACAACAGCACAGTAAATTGAGTTCAATAACCTAGATAGGTACAACAGCTGTAACAGTTAGCACAACTATTTTGGCGGTAACTTTATTTTGGTATTGCAAACAGACATTTCAATTTTATTTGTATAGTGTACCTATGTCTATGGGAGCAACGGTGGCCCAGTGGTAGCGGCTGCGACTTACGAACAGGGTCGTGGGTTCAAACCCAGGCAGGCGCATTTGTGTCATTTATTTCATCACCGCTGCTCTCAAAACGGGGAAGGAAAACATCGTGAAGAAACCGGCATGTCCAAGAACCAAAAAATTCGAAGACATGATACATCTACCAATCCGCACTGGGCCCACGTGGTAGATTATAGCCCATCCCTCTCCTAGAGAGGAGGCCTGAGTCCCTGCAGTGGGAACATTATAGGCTGATGATGATGATGATATCTTAACAAAATGTTCTTCTTTGTCCCCAGATGAGGAGCCAGCTGTCCCGATGAACTCTATGGCTCCCAACTCCAGGGGCTGACAAGATGACGTCGGCTGGTCTTTTAATCTTCTGCTCCGTGCTCACCCGTACGCTATGCGTTATTGCTCCACAGATACCAGGTATGAGGTTCATGTGACTAGATGCATACACACACTGTTTTAATCATTAACAATACTTCTTATTTATGTGTCGATGAACTCAAACTGTGCCAGACCAGTACAGCCCTTTTTTGGTGTATCGGAAATCATCAAATGACTTCTCCCGCTCTTAGCGGAACGGAAGAGAGTGTCAGACTTCTACTGACTAAAAAACACCGGCCGCGGTATCTCTTACGGCCAACGCACAGATCTGTGCAGCCCTTCGATTATAAATCCTGAAAGGGTGCAAGTGGTTGTGCAGGATGGGCAGGACAGGAGGTGGCGAATATCCTCAGCCACTCTGGCAATTTGTTTGGAATGGACTGCATACGGTTTGACTAGAATTCGATCTCAATATAGTTGGGAAAAGGCTCGGCAGAAGTGATGTTTTCATTGCCGTAATTTAGTGGTAGGTATAAAAATACATTCAATTCTTGTTGGAGAGATTGGAACGAACCAGCAGGGAGATGGGGCTACTCATAAACAGAGCCAAGACCAAAGTCATGACAGTCGACCGTAGCATGTCGCTCACTATGACCAACAGACTTAACCTAGAGATCGTAAACGACTTCACATACCTAGGCTCAATTATAGCGAACAACGGGTCATGTGAAAAGGACATTAGAAGGCGGATTGGCATGGCCAAAACTGCCATGGCCCAGCTGGACCGTGTATGGACCGACAGGAACATCTCGAGGAAGACGAAGAAGCAGCTCATTACCACCCTAGTTTTTTCCATATTTCTTTATGGCGCAGAGACCTGGACGCTCAGGAAAGCCGACCGCCAACGCATAGATGCGTTTGAGATGTGGTGCTGGAGGAAAATGCTCGGAATTCATTGGACAGAACACCGAACCAATGAAGCAATCCTAACCGAGCTCAAGATACCAATGAGGCTCAGCACCATATGCTCGAGAAGAAGCTTCGAGTTCTTTGGGCACATTGCCAGGAAAAGAGGTGAAAACTTGGAGAAGCTGCTGATAACGGGCAAGGTGGGCGGGAGAAGACCCAGAGGCAGAAGTCCAATGCGCTGGTCAGACCAGTTCCGCTCGGCCCTAAACACTTCTGTCTGCGATGCCCTACATGCTGCCGAAGACAGAGTGAGCTGGCGCAAGACAGTCAGAGAGAAAGTGATCCGAAGAGGCCACGACCCTCAGCATTGAGGAAAAAACGACGCAAGGAGGAGGAGGATAAAAATACAAGAACAATTCGTGAATACACATATGTGTGAAATCGATAACAATCATTCTACCTAAACAAAAACTCATAAACAATCTTACTCATCGCAACCATTCAAAACAAAAGAAAACATTTATCTCCTAAAATTAGAACGGTATCTTGTTTTGTTTTTTCCGCTCTACTGACAGCAAGACTACAAGATTTATTCGTCTAAAAATACACCTTACATAACATAATTCTTAGACATAATTTTCCCCGAAGGTAGGAGAATTTGTGATGTTTTAGTATACCCACATTTAGCCAGTTATGTTTCTCTCATGTAACAGGGTAACGTTACATGATATAAACGGAATACCCATGAACCCTATTCCGTAGGTACCGCATGGAATTTCCATACCTGTAAAATGTTCACGGTGTTTGTATAAAGACGATCGTCCACTGTTACCTAACATGTGCCCACAAAGGTTTGTTAGCTTCGCTGTCGTGCGTTACTAGTACTGCAGAATAAATAATAGTACTCTTATACTTATTTCTTTCATGATGTTTTGCTTTACTTAAACTACTGATAATTAATTATACAATACATACATGAATTCGAAAAAAATCAAGAAGTACGGTCAGCATCAGAAGTAGCTGGACATTTCGGAATTTTAATTCTTTTATGTACAGGACTCTAGCTATTATTCTTAATGTTTCAGAAGATTATTCGTTAAAATATTCCTTACACTTCAATAACATGTAGTATCGAGTAATATCTAACAAGTTTTTATTAAAAAAAACAGCTTCGAAACTTTGAGTAATGTTAATATACTTCTGATGCTGACCGTAACCCTGGTTTGAGAGTCCGATGGTATAAGTAGTCACACTTAAAGGCGTTACTGTTTCTACTCTAATACTAATACCATAAGAGCGAAAGTCTGTGGTTTCGGTGGGTAAAAACATAGAATACTTTTTCATCCCAGTACCACGTTCCGTTGGTGTAAATCCCGATCCTTACACAACCAAAACCGTAGGAAAGTGGAATCATCACTACATATTATAAAATAAAGTTCTCTACCGCGTCTGTCTATCTGTCTGTTCGCGCAAACTAATGCACTGATTTCATGCCGTTTGCAGCAATGGATAAAGTGGCTCTTGAGGAAGGTTTTAGGGTATAATTTGACCGAGAAGCACGCGTTCATATTAAGGAAAGCTAAGTCCACCTGCCTAGCTTAGCTGTGGGATGCAGTGGAGTGCTCCCTTTATCTTTGCTAGAGTTAGTACAAAAATATTTACTTCTGGTTATCACGATATTTCGTTTTCGATTGCTATTGTATGGTGATTGCCTGGTTCGTGTCTGACGTGTATTCTAGTCGTTTTAGTGAAAAACTTCCGTGAGAAAACTGTTGTTGTAACTTGTAACGTTTTGAGGGTTCTGTTTCTAGAAGAATATTTTTTTTTTTAAAACGTTGCCCCACACTAGGAATTTCTCCTGTATCGTGGGTGCGTTCACAAACATTTAAACTCACATACACAAATACCCAGACCCGGAACAACTATCTGTAGGTCTTACAAATATTTGTTCCGTGCGGGGATCGAACCCGCGACACGCAGCGCGGCAGTCCATTGCTTGAGCCACTGCGCTAACCGTGCCGTCAAAATTGGGGTTTGTCATTTTTTTTTTTCGGTTGATGGCATTAGGCTCGCTCCTAAAACAAATATACAAAAAGTGCTATATAATTAGAAGTTCGAAGCTTGCTTAATGACAAAATGCGTTAACTATCTATGAATCTCCACCCGAACAGGTTTTCCTTGCTTTTGCCAATCTGTGTCTGGAGTCTAAGACTTTCAGATCAGTCATGACAACTCGTGACTCTTTAGGAACCGAATCTAAGGTCATTTTTGATTGTCAAAATATTGCTTCTTTATCCAATAACATGCCTATATTAGTTTAACGATGCACAGCAAATTCCAAAAACAAGAAATTGATCGTAAACACGTTCGAATTTTCCCTAACATTAAAAACACCAGAATTGCGTTTCGCTACGTGTTACTATGCCAAGGTCCTATCTCCCTAGAAACAAAAGATGTCTGAAATTCTTTTTGATATTTATGTACTGGCCAAATTCTTCGTCTTCCAATTTATGTAGTTTTTGGCTTCTAGTCTAACAAAACTTTAATTACTCTTGAAGTAACTTTCAGTTGACTTTTGACCTCAAGTAAGTACGCTATTACGTGTGTCTACGGTTAGACTGAGTGTCAGAATTTGATCTTTACTACCTTTGACTCTCAGATCATAATATTTGTTGACTAATGAACTATTGTTTTGTTATACAGTGCATTTTGTTTTGCAAATATTGGTAGCCCTGGATGGGTTACAAGTTAATGTAATTCTACGTTTTGTTTTATTATTTACTAGCTGATCCCCGAGAAGATGTCAGTCAAATAATATACTTAAATATTGCTCGAGAAACACTCTATCCATTGGTGTAACAGCATGAAAATCGGCGCAGTACTTTTTGAATTTATCGCGAATTTGCAGACTGGCAGACACGGCGGAGGACTTAGTTTTATAATATGTAGTGATTAGCTGTGCAAGTCGGACTTACGCATGAAGGGTTCCGTACCATGACTTCTAATAGGTTTCCCTGTAATCTACCTCATCATCATCATCATCATCATCAGCCTATAATTGTTCCCACTGCAGGGACTCAGGCCTCTACTCTAGGAGAGGGATGGGCTATAATCTACCACGCGGGCCCAGTGCGGATTGGTAGATGTCGCATATCTTCGAATTTTTGGTTCTAAGACATGCCGGTTTCCTCACGATGTTTTCCTTCACCGTTTTGAGAGCAGTGGTGATGAAATAAATTACACAAAGTAATGCGCCTGTCTGGGTTCGAACCCACGACCAACTGTTCGTAAGTCGGGGCCGCCACCACTGGGCCACCACTGCTCTCTCTAATACCTATACGTGTTGAACTATTTTCTGTATTTTTTTTCTGAATGTTAGGCTCAATAGTTTTAGATAAGGGGGGGGGGGGGGGGGGGGAATGGTCGAACACACAGACAGACACGAGTGATCCTGTAAGGGTTCCGTTTTTTCTTTTTGAGGTACGGAACCCTAAAATCCGTCTCTACTTTAAAGTTAGACGTAAGACCTAATTCGTAATAGTATAAGTTCGAAATTACTGACATGAGATAACATTCAATACATAGAAGTAAATTACTTTATAAAGTTGCTGCATTTATACAATTTTTATTAGTTCTCGTAATTTTAGACCTTCCTAAACCTTCGAAGAATTACAATTTTGAAGCCTCAAAATCTTTAGTAACCTGCCAATTTTCTTCCGAAATTCTCTAGTTATTAGAATAAACCGAAATACCTTCCAGAATCGTTCTGTAATTAGCGTTTCTGTTTGTACAAAGGCTGAAATCATTACCTCTCTTCTCATAAATTCCAGGGTCTGCAGACAGCTTGTTCAGATTTATTACAGGGCTTATTATTTATTGCTTAGCAACCAACAGAGGTTTTCTTGGATTTTTTTTCTAAGTGTTGTCCAAGATTGGTTGGCCACAGAGTAGTTATGTTACATGTATATTCTTATGGATTTTCTGTTTGGAATACTTAAATGTTTTTGGTTGTATGAAACCTGGTCTAAATCAAATAATTTCGTACTAACAAAAAGTTTTAAAAGTGCGTGGTTATTTTACGGCAATTTTATTCAAAAATTATATTTGCTTTTTTTGTTCAAGCTATATTAATATGATAAATATTAATTTTAATAATAATAATTTTTATTTCTTCTTTAAAATTAGACACAATAATGTTGAACAGTTTTAAAATATGAAACTTAAAAATGTATAAATGCATTTTTTTTATAGGATTTTGTTTAAAAATATGGAATATTATGAAGGATCTCTTGGCTTACTGAGAACAACCGCTCCGGACGATATTCAGATTAAGCCTAGGTTAGTCTCTGGATGGATAACCAACAAGTTGATTGCTTGTTTTAAGTCTTAATAAAAAATTATTTATTTAAACTTCATGCACAAGAGTAGAACATAGGTGGACTTAATGCCACAAGGCTTTCTCTACCAGACAACCTTAGGGTCAAATACTACAGCACTGTGGTCACCACGTCAATTTTATTAGTCTTTTCTATATTATAATTATCACGTATTTCTCTTTATCAAGCCAGATGCGTCTAGACTTTAGCCTATCTTGAGAAACACGTGACATACAAGTGACATTCAGGAAATGTCATCGAGCAGACAAACCATGAACTCCAAAGCAGTGCCTTCACCGATCACCTGATGACGGAGTCGGTTAGTTAAATATACACACGTATTAAAAACTATGTTATTTTTTCATGTCTGTTTGTTTAGACCAGATAAAAACTTTTTGCAAAACATTATTGACTTCCAAAAAAAACCGACGAAGTCCAAAATAAAGATACTTACAGGGATCGGTGACTGTGTTTGTTTCGCTGCCATTTTTGCCACCGACTATTTTATTGTTTTTTTTTTTACAGAATGCATATAATTATCCCTTCAGATAAAAAATATTTTTTTAAATCGGTTCATACATGACGCAGTTATCAGGTAGCAAACATAACATCTAATTCAAACGAATTAGGACCCTCCTCCTGTTTTGAAGTCGGCTCAAATCTAATTTGATGCGGTTTCCACTACACCAATTATGGTCATGTCTCGTGTAATTGGGGGCGCGCCTATTGCCATCAAACGAGATCAAATCCAGACTACGTGACTGCTACTGTTTCCTGATAGAAAAATCCAATAACAGTTTGACCGGACCAAAGAGGCAGAGATTTTTTTACATAATTTTGAAAACAAATATACTTACATAAGACTGTGAGCAGTGGGTCCGCCACCACTGGGCGGCCCCGACTTACGAGCAGTAAGTCGTGGGTTCGAACCCAGGCAGGCACATTACTTTGTGTAATTTATTTCATCACCGCTGCTCTCAAAAATGGTGAAGGAAAACATCGTGAGGAAACTGGCATGGTCATAGAACCAAAAAAAAGCTAAGGTTGACTGGTAGAGAATGCCTTGTGGCATTAAGTCCGCCTATGTATCACTATTGTGCATGAAGTTTAAATAAATAAATAAAAAAAAAACGAAGACTTGTGACATCCTGGGCCCGCGTGGTAGATAATAGCCCATTCCCTCTCAAAGAGTGGAGGCCTATATCCCAGCAGTGGGAACATTAATAGGCTGTTGATGATGATACATGAGACTATTTGGCCACATTTTCTTAAAACACCTTCACAAACACAACTTACTAAGACAGCACATCAACAGAAAAATACATTCCACCTTTTCCGTAAAACCTTTTTCAGCATTAAGTAGAAGTCTTGGCATCAGCCGCATTTCTGCTCCAGTGCTCACTAAACTGTATTATGGTAGCTCCTAATTCTACCCTCAATGTACCTCAGACTTACGTCGGGAGAAAAAGTCACCCTAATTAGTAATTAGCCGGATTTCTTAAAGCTTTCAACGCTTTGCTCCCTTAATTTGTGATCTTTCTCAGGAGAAAATTTCGCGTTCCTTTTGCGGGTAAATATTGTCCAATTTAGAAGCTTTGTTTTGGCAATTTTGTCTGTTGTAGATTGGACTTAAGTTGGACGAAAGTGTTTTTGGAAATTCGGGTTCAGATGTTGAGAAAACAATTCGTTTGTGAGTGTTTTTTACAGAACTAGGTACGTCATCATCTGCTTAGCCTTTTCCAGGTTAAGGTCGACTTTCTGTCTAACCTGGTGCAGCTCGTACTTTACAAAGAGCGAGAGCCTATTAACCTCCAGAACCCAGTTAATACTGGGTATTAAGACTTGATACAATATTTAAGGTTCCTTTCCCAAAAGCTAACCAATGGGACCCTATTACTAAGTCTCCGCGGTCCGTTTGCTGGAGAATTTGTTCCGCCACTTCTTCTCTCCAGCTAAAACACTAGGAAGTGTCGAAGGGTGGGCGTTTTAGGGGACTCTTGGTAAGGCTGGCTGTCAAACTTTCGGCCACTGATTACTTAACGACTGTCAAAGTCTACAATTGACAGTCGAGAACAACGGCTTGTGGTGCTTTCCGAGGCACTAAGGAAACTCAGTATGGGTCCACGGAAGGTCAACTCGCGAGCGGTTATTATTATTTTTAAGAAAAAATGATCGTATAATATTCAAACTTTGTACCTACCTTTATTATAGTTCTCCATTTTACCGTTTACAAAGATAAGTTGGTTGAAGTGAACTTTGCGACAGAGACAAAAAATAGTCCTGCAAATGACAACTGTATAATATCCGAAAATAGTACATTTATTTAGGACCCTTCTGGATCCTCATATAGAACATAGCAGACACCCTGAAGTATCCTCAATCTTCAAATATTCTACGTGTAATTTTGCCCGTTTTATTTTCCTCTGTCTAGGATTTTTATATTAATATCTGATATGTAATAATAGTTTATTCTTTCTACTATCCTTTTGTAAGCCTTTTCGATCAAGGCTGTCTGCTTCCCTTGTTTGCGAATTAATCAACTCATGCCTTACATGTTATATTTTGGTCTAGCTATCTTTCATCGTCATATGCCTACTTTAGAGCAAGAATGGTCCCGATAAGAAAGAAAGAAAGAAAAATGTGTTTATTTGGCATAAACAGCACCATAACAGCACCTTAAATATATGTATACAGAACAAATAAAACAAAAAAAAACTTTTAATGCCAAAAGGGCATCATGTCCGCACGTTGGTCCTGCAGATAGTTTGACTCGTGTCTTCAAATGACAGCTGGGACAAATAACAGCATAACGAGCTATTCAAGGCATGGAGGAGACTCGATACTTACAGCGTGTTCACACATCCATGGCCTAACCTAGGCAACAGCGGTTTAACCTAAAGATCGAACCAAACATTAAGTGAATTTCTCATAAATTTCAGATAGCACTTAGGATGTATCGACACTTCACCGTCGATTTATTTGCACACTTATACACCATTGGCTTTCGGTGGAGGAAAACATCGAGTGGAAACCTGGATTTAATGGCCCAAAGTAATCGAGCACTGTCATCAACGCTGGTTCTTTTGCTAAGTAATTACTTTTTGCCTGGCAGTTTTCGAATTTATTACGAGCTGGCCTTAATAATTCTTTCTAGATTTATGGGATCTTAACAGATTCTTGAAATAGGTACTTTCAATTTTCATTCTATGTTTAGGACTATCATGTCTTCGCCCTCGACTTTGTCCGCAAAAAATGTGTTAACTCGGTTATTATGCATGATTTATTAGATAACTGCTAGCCTATAGCACCCACGAACAATGTAACTTTCTACCAGTGAAAATAATTTTAGTATTAGATCATTATTTTCGGAGATTACCTCCATACATCATCATCTGCCTAGCCTCTTCCCAACTATGCTGGGGTTGGCTTCTAGTCTAACCAGACGCAGCTGAATAGGTACTAATCCAACTAACCAGTTAATACTGGGTAATACGATACCCTTTGGTAAGACAGGTTGTCAGTCTTTCAGGTCACTACCTGTAACGACTGCCAAAGATCTATATATGGCAGCCGGGACCAATACAGCTTTACGTGCTACATAAAAACTTTAATTGTATAATATAAGTATAGATTTGGAACATAATTATTATAGTCTGCAACGTGCGTCATCGATTACTTGGGGAAAAATCATAGAACAACACCAAACCCAGTTCAAATAAACTAAAGCAAAGTAAACAAGAAGTTGCGGATGAAAATTAAATACAAAGACATCGACTTCTGCAAGTTTTGTAATACTACACTTTATAGTAGTGGTTTCGAAGTTGCTTTTCACTCCATACAAATTGTGTATCACTACTTTCAAGTGTAAACAAGAAAACATGAACTAGGAAAACGTAAAATAGAGGGGAGTGGAAAGAAATGGACAAGGTCTTTGCTAAAGTTGGGCAAACGGACCGGGTTGGTGGTATCACTGACTAGCCAGTCGTTAGATTTAAATTAAAACTAAATGTGAAAGTTCTGTGTCTGCATAAAAGCAGGGCGACACGCTAAGAAGAAGAACGGTTAATTAAATTATTTGAAGTTGATACATCCGTATCTATAGTCAAGTTAAAGTAAATACTTGAACTTAAGTAATTACAATCAAATCAGAGGGCACGGGCAGCATAAAAACTCTGATAGCAGGCACATAAGCACTAACCACACGGTTGATAAAAATTACTTTTCTTTTTGTCCAACAGATTTCAAAACCGGTGACAAGAAAGTCATCAACGGTCCCTTCTGGCACGAGGTCTTCACAGAAACATATGAGGACCACGAAGACGACCCGTCTACTACCACTTCTGAGCCCCTGCCTTTCTTCGAAGACGATGCTTCTACTAACAATGTGACGGCTCAACTCGGCAGTCGCGTGCATTTGCACTGTCGAGTGCATGATTTGGGGGAGAAGACGGTGAGTAGACTAATAATAGACTTAGTAAATATGCTGTTCGATTTCCAAGCCTCGACTCAGCGCCGAGAGTTGAATTTTCAATAATATAAATGCACGACGAGGAAGACCCGTCTACTACCACTTCTGAGCCCCTGCCTTTCTTCGAAGACGATGCTTCTACTAACAATGTGACGGCTCAACTCGGCAGTCGCGTGCATTTGCACTGTCGAGTGCATGATTTGGGGGAGAAGACGGTGAGTATACAAATAATAGATTTAGTAAATATGCTGTTCGATTTCCAAGCCTCGACTCAGCGCCGAGAGATGAATTTCCAATAATATAAATGCACGACGAGGAAGACCCGTCTACTACCACTTCTGAGCCCCTGCCTTTCTTCGAAAACGATGCTTCTACTAACAATGTGACGGCTCAACTCGGCAGTCGTGTGCATTTGCACTGTCGAGTTCATGACTTGGGGGAGAAGACCAAATTTAGAGTTAGTAAATAATGTCGTTAGATTTCCAAACCTCGATTCGATGCCGAGAGTTGAAATTCCAGAACTCGCAGAACAGACTGAATAGACACTAACCACACAATGAAGAAGAGAAGTTTATAATAATGAAATAAATAACTATATATAGTAAAAGTAATATTCTGAAGTAAGTTCATTTGCAAATGGGTTAAAATAATGAGTTCTGTTGTGGTCAAAGTAGCAAGCTAATCAAATTATTATGTATCTATTGCACTGCACGTATCTTGTAGATACGTAGGCTGATTTGCGGGAAGCCCACCTTTTGGATAAGAAAACTTAAAACCACAGCTGCAAGACTTATTATTCTATAACTCAAACTGACACTAGAGAACTAGAGTTTATTATAATAATAAATCCTTTCACACACACCATTATTATGCAGCAAAAGAACCACAAAATCCCATTACGTACTGCGAGACGCAAAGTTAAACATCTGTTCTGTCTCATTTTATGATGCAAACAACTAGAAAACATTGAATAGGTAGCGCACAGAAGGTTAGGTTCACACACACGCTTCACGTACAGTGAGTTCAAACGCATTCGTCATTTGTTTGAAATTGTTGCCAGTAGTTTTTTGCAAATGGGTTAAAATATTTTTTGTTACGAAAGGTGGAAGTTCGCCTTCATACTATGCGGGCAGGTACGGTTTCATATTATTATAATGCACACAGACACGCTCTACTTAAAGCGGCTGTCAATGTCATTTTTGCGCCATAAGATCTTCGTAGCACTGTATTATTAAATCTTTGACTAGAATAAACCAAAATTAATCTTATTGTCACGGTATGAAAGATCAGTGTAATTTTTTCCATGAAAAACTTTAAAGGCTGAATGTGTCTTCACGTTCATTGTATAGAAGCAACCTTCTGTACCAATTTTGTAGTGAGCATGTGTTATTTTATTAATGCATGCTTCATGCATTAGAATTATGATATTATGAGCAAAAAAGCTATAAAACTAGTACCTATGTTCTCATAGCGCATGTTTTTATACTTTATTGTTTAAACATGAGAGTGCTTTTTGCTGCGACAGTGATATTATGAGCCACTTCAATTTTACATTTTAAAACATTACGGTTAGGATTCTTCCATTTGTGTATTTTGTTGTATATTTACACTGTCCTTGTTGGCCAAAAACCAGCATCTTAAAAGCAAAACACATTTCCATGTTTTCTCAAAATATACTTAGAACACTGAATATACTGAGGCGGGAACAATCCCTCTTTAAGACAGACACAAGAACCAAAAGCTTCATCAAAATAGCAGCACTGTGATATCATTTTTAGGGTTCCGTACCCAAGGGTATAAACGGGACCCTATTACTAAGACTTCGCTGTCCGTCCGTCTGTCTGTTACCAGGCTGTATCTCCAGAACCACGATAGCAAAAAATCACAAATTATGTATTTCTGTCTAAAAACAAAATAAATAAATAATGTTGTAGTACCATTATCTAAATTATAAATAATAATAATATAGTTATTGGTACGGAACCCGTCGTGCGCGAGTCCGACTCGGACTTGGCAGGATTTTTTTGTCCGAATTTTTCTTTTTTTTTGCGTTTATTTATTGCTTGTTTGGTCTGTCCAATAAATACTTTTTCTTACTTTCCCTTGCGAACTCGTTGCCCGTCTTGATAATCGTACCTTCATCTGAAAGCTCTTTCAACAAGACCATCGACATAGAATTAACCATAATAACCTCTAATTCTTCTCCAGATATCCTGGGTACGTCGCCGTGGTGAAGAACTCCACCTCCTCTCCTTCGGTCGTCACACATACTCAGCTGACTCCCGCTACTCTCTGGCCTTCGAACATCCCAACGACTGGCGACTCCTGATCCAGTATGTCAGCGAAAGAGATGAGGGGTTCTACGAGTGCCAGATTTCTACTCATCCTCCTTTAGTTAGGAGGGTCCATCTTAGTGTTGTTGGTGAGTTTTTTTTTAAATTATTTCTTAAGGTGTGGTCAAATGTGTGCGCGCAGATTCCAGACTGGACACCAAACTTTGTTAGACAATGCAGCCAATCTATAATTTATTAATACTAATAATATTTTATTAATCTATAACACACTCTCTGAGCTTACTAATATAGTCGTAAGTTTAGTAACAGTTTTTGAGTCATAGATACTCGAATAAGGAGGCATTCTATTGTATAATCTGTCCGTAGTTGTTTGATGGCACCATAAAGCATAAATACACCAAAATACAAATTAAGCAACAAATGCTAATGTAACATTGTCACTTACGGTTTCCTTACTTAATTATCAATTATTATTATTCGGAGCCCCCGATATTTCGACGCCATTGCAAGTGCCATGAGTGCAGAATGACCAACCTCGTAAGTCACTAATCGTCGCATTATTATTTAAGAAAGTTTAAAACGTACTTAAAATGGTAGGTACCCTTTGTTGTTACCAATATAGACACGTTTCTAAATACCACACCACCACAAATAATTGGAATATGGTGAATGTACCTACTAATTACTTTCCAAAAATACATGTAAATGTAATTCATGTTTATGTCAGGCAATTTCGTAGACTATTGACAAACTTAGATATAACGTAACAGAAGACATTAGCCGTGTACCCTTTCAAGTAATTTGGAGTAGAAACACACCACACTGTATTATCTCTAGATTAGAGATGGGACAACTATAACTTTGGCCGACTGGCCGACTATTCGGTTGAAGAAAGGACGACTAATCGGCCATCCATTGTTTTCGGTGGAGTTCGGGAGGCATCGACAATACCCTGGTGACTCGTGTACAGCCTAGTCGCTTGCATAAACATGAATGTAACCAAGATTTTGTAACAATATTTTGAAATTAAATATTGCTTAAATGCTCATGAAGTTTCTTGCCCATTATTCTTCATAGAGATCTACGATTCGGACTGGGCAACCACAGTACTTTCACAAGTTATTATACCTTGTGGCTGTGAATGTAATTTCGCTTTTTATTTTATTTTTTAACGTTCAAAAGTGCACGTAATGGTCTAATAATTGAAATAAATGCTTTGAGTTTCAGTTTACATTTAATTTATCAGCCATCAAAAACTATCGCAACGACCGTACGGTTTGACACATGAAATCTGTTCAAATTATGTTTTTTGATTTCAATTATTGACTACCAAAGGAAGAGTAATTTACAATTCCTAGATAATTTAATAAAAAAATTAAAGACAAAACCTGCTATTATCTCACTTCAATCACTCGAGCCGAATAGTCCACGCCCTCGGCCAAATATAGCCGGATACTCGGCTTTCTCGTCGGCACATCTCTAATCTAGATGTCTGTCTAGTAACGCAAGTAATAACAATATCATCAGTCCTATCTTAGAACTACAAGTTGTGGCCGACGTGTCTGTTAACGGTTCTCAATTTACTGCCAAAATTGTTATAGTATTGTGTCTGGAGTTGTAAGGTAGGATTTAGGTGACAATTCTGAGGTAAATTGCTGTTGGAATTGGGTGAAGTGTATTTTGGGTCTTGTCTCTAGATCTCGAGATACGTAATCAAGTGATATGCGTCTTCTGGTAGATGTGGAGAAAACAAATGAAATGGGTTTTTAAGGTATGCTATAAATGGCCCGCCGGCCCTTGTGGGCCCCTGCAATGTTGCTGATATCTCCATGAGGCTCGTGTGGAACACGAACGCACCGTCTTTTGTAAAAGTCTTACGGTGGTTAATGAATCGAAAAAGTATTACAGGGTGTAAAACACATTCAAAAGTAATCTATTCTAATAAGGCTGTTAATCAACACTTTTTGAACATCAAAGTTTATAAGAGACAGTCTCTCAAAACAACTAAATCAAAATTAAATGTCAATGTGTGCAGTCAATTAAATTATTTTTATTTTATTTAAAACTTTTAACACTTCGTATTGTTTAAGCTGTGTAGAGAGGTAGTGGCGGAACAAACTCCCCAGATAGATATAGCTGCTGGAGTCACTAAAGTCGATTGGACCGTTGGTTTTGATCTAACTTTTCAATATTTGCAAACAAAAGCATTATCTTCCTGCCCTTGTCCATACTACTTGGGGTCGGCGCAATACTATTTTGCTTCCATTTTTTCCTGTCAGCCGTCACGCTACCATTTACTTTTTCTTTATCATTCCTCGAACAATCACACATCTTTTATTTGGTGGTATTTATTATTTTATCAGAGTTAGCCATTTATTCGTTGTAAGTCAAAACAACTTAATAACTTTAAGTCAAATTATAAGAACAACAAGCAGAGGGTAGTTAAGTTAATTCACTACTAAAACTTAAGTTAGTTTTGGCTCATAACTAAACTTTATGTCTGTCTGTCTTTATGACTTTCAGAGTTATGAGCTCCTTGGTACTGATTTTAAGGGCGAGAAAAACATCTGCCTGTATGTTCTTGAATTTTCGCGTTGGTAGTTTTATCCTCTTTTACACTAGGAGCTCGTCGACATTTTTTTTTATTATAAATGGGCTTGCTCTTAACTTCAATCTTGCCCTAAGGGCAGAGATGATGTCGACGATGGAACGGGCTTACCCAGTAGAAGCCTGTTTACTCGCGACTTAAACAGATTAGGGTTATATATGAACTCGGAAAAACCGACGCAGGCAGGGAATTCCATTCCTTGGCTGTGCCTTCAGGTTAAGCTGCCCTTACCTAAGTTGGTCCGTCGATGAGTGACCACCAGGGGGTCTTAAATGGCCACTTTAGCAGATCTTAATAGGAAAATAACCCCTTCTTTTGGACTTCGCCGCAGTTGGGTAATAAGATGAATTGTGTCAAAAATTGTAAAATTGTTACAGACGCAGTTACTATTATGAATGGTCTATTTTACGAATTTTAACGCAATTCATATTATGACCTTATTATGATCTGCTAAACTAGCCATTTTAGACCTTCTGATCACCTATACATATCGAGTTTCCACCGTGCTTCGAAAAGCATGATAAGCCATTGTTGCCGGGTGTCATTTGACAAATTAATGACAGCCAGAACCAACAGCTTAACGTTCTATCCGAGACACGGCGGGGCATGAGAATATGGTAACCTATCCGTACGTACCGACCTCGGGCAGCGTAGCTTGACCTGATCTATCAGATGTAGCTACGTAGCCAGAAGTCCTTCAATCCATTACAAGCTGTATACTCAAAGTAATAAATCAGTACTGTGATTGTTTATAGACACTAAATAATTTTATAGCTGATCGTTCGAATGTTTTTTTAGGTCAGAGGTAAGAAAAATGTTTTTCCTGACAGATTTTTATGTATTTTGATACTTCTTGTCTCTTTGGAGAGTTGTTTATACCACGACGTATCAAAAACGTGTAGGTATTAGGGGTGTGGTATAAACAAACCACAACACTGAAAAATATTTGAATTTGTACCTATCTAATCATTTTGATACAATCATCAGCCTAGCCTTTTCCCAACCATGTTGGGGCTAGCTTTCAGTCTAACCAGATACAGCTGAATACACACTCCGCCAGCTAAGCCTCTAGACCTAGACCAATCGAGATCTAAAGGTCTACTGTAGATACACCCCTGTACCTAATTTCTTTTTTTCAATCAAAAAAAATATTATGGTCTTCCTAAAATTAATGTAAATAAATGTAAGAGGACCATCAGACAAATTCGAAAAGTTTAAAATATAGAAAAAATTAAAAGGAAGCTAAACATTCATTTCTATTTTCATTATCATCATCCACAACCCGAATTCACCCACTGCTGGGTATAGGGCTCTCTTTTCTGGTGCCAAACGCCACGTTCTTGTGCCAGTCTCATCCAGGTTTTTCCCTCGATGGCAACTATATCGTCTGCCCATCTCGCCGCCGGGCGACCTACATTTCTTTTACCCGTTCTTGGACGCCATTCGGTGACAGCCTTACTCCACCTGTCATCTCTACGCCTTGCCAGGTGTCCTGCCCAACCCCATTTGAGTTCCATAACGCGCTTTCCAATATCGGTGACCTTTGTGCGTCTTCGGATGTCGAAGTTTGGAACTCGGTCTACCAGTTTTATGCCTAGCATGGAACGCTCCATGGCTCTCTGTGCAACTCTTAGTCTGTACACAGCCTCCTGTGTGAGCGTCCATGTTTCAGCACCGTAAGTCATTGTAGGCAGAACACACTGGTTATAGAGGCGGGACTTTAGACACAGTGGAATTTTGGCTGACTTCAGAATGTCGTCCAATTTGCTGAACGCGGCCCACCCAAGCTGTATTCTTCGGGATGCTCTTTGTTGATGCTCTTCTATTTTACTGTGAAAAAAAAATATCTGCTCAGGTTTTGCAAAGGAGAAAAAAGGGGGATAAGAAACGTCGATGTAATTTTTTGGAATGGTTTCTTCAAATAATTTATGATTTTTTGGCCGGTTCTCTGTTAACTTATGTCGTTACATCCATGCGGTCGGTACAGATTTTCTCTAAAATTGATATTATTTTACGACTATTATTGTGCTACATTTAAGTCCGTGCTACATTTTACTTTCTTTTCTTTCTAAGTCAAACTGATGAAAAGAAAGATCTAACCATCTGTATCAGCTTTTTCTATTACGTCTCGTTCAATACTCGCAACCTGACATCCAGTTTAGATTCAGTCCGCTCAAAGGCGACTAAGGTATTAAATGAAAGGACTCAGATACCTTTTGACAAAAATCCTTTGTTGCTTGTGACACCTACGTATAGAAAGTCTTTGAGAGACTTTCTTGTTCGCGATATGTGTGTGTGACATCATCTAAGACTCGATCTTGTTCTAGTTTTTGAAAGCTTTTTCTAGATATTGTGAGAAATTGAATAGGCCATTTTGATATAAGTGGGGAAACTTTATTATTGCATTCGAGGTGGATTCATAACGAGCCGAAGATGAGGATTATAAAAAGCCTATAAATGCAGTATCAAATGCCAACGTTTTTCAATACACTTTCGAAGAAATAAAATAATTAAAATGAAAAGTATGTTTGTCATACATTTTTAGGTAAGTTCTATGATTTAATTTTGCTTTTTTTTTCCACTGACCAACTTGGGCAAACGAGCGGCAGATATTACTAAACAACACGCTCCTTCGTTAATTTCAATATTTATATATTAAAAGCATTTTTTTATCTAGATGAAGAAGCTCAAGATTCTTTCTCGCAACAAGACTTATCCATGCTATAAACTCAATTACACTTAAATCTAACACAAGACCTAAGGCTTCCAAGCGTGCCTACTCGATGAACACGGCGATTTATCAGCAAGTCGACCTATGTTGGGATCGGCTTCCAATCTAGATGCAGATGCATACCAGTACACTGAAAAAAAAGAATTGTTGAATGTACTAAAGTAGCGTAGGTTGAGTAATGAACTGCCATAGTCAACCCTTTTCATAGTTAATTTTACTATAACAAGAGTGAATTTAACAAAATCCACTTTGTTGATTTTACATAACAAAACAGATTGACTAAAACTATTTTAAGTATAGTAAAATTTATCGAACAAATATTTGAATACACTAAAGATAGTTTGTAAAATACTTTCGTAAGAGTTCTCTAAATTTCCAACAGGTGACACTACTAAATTTGTTCGTAACACTAACAAATAAGAAAGTTGATTTTACTTGACACAAATCATGAGATACGTTTAATATAATTAACACTAGAAATATGTACATTTTACACAAGCTTGTCAATAAAATCAACAAAGAAGTTTTGTTTAAACAACAGTACGAGTTTCGCAACACAGTTCTCCAGATATCCGATAGGTGTCGCTTGCTACTCTACTAAAGTTGTTCGTAAAAACTAACAAATTGGAAGATTGATTTTACTTGACACAAATTATGAGATACATTTAATATAGTTGACATTAGAAATATGTTACTTTTACGCAAGCTTGTAAATAAAGTCAACAAAGAACTTTTGTTTAAACAACAGCGCGAGTTTAGCAAAACAGTTTTCCAAATGTCCGATAGGTGACGCTTGCTAATCTACTAAAGTTGTTCGTAAAAACTAACAAATTGGAAGATTGATTTTACTTGACACAAATTATGAGATACATTTAATATAGTTGACATTAGAAATATGTTAATTTTACGCAAGCTTGTAAATAAAATCAACAAAGAACTTTTGTTTAAACGACAGTACGAGTTTAGCAAAACAGTTCTCCAGATATCCGATAGGTGTCGCTTGCTACTCTACTAAAGTTGTTCGTAAAATCTAACAAATTAGGAGATTGATTTTACTTGACACAAATTATGAGATACATTTCATATAATAGACATTAGCAATATGTTAATTTTACGCAAGCTTGTAAATAAATTCAAAAAAGAACTTTTGTTTAAACAACAGTGCGAGTTTAGCAAAACAGTTTTCCAAATGTCCAACAGGTGACGCTCGATAATCTACTAAAGTTGTTCGTATAACCTAACAAAGTGGAAAATTTATTTTACTTGACACAAATTATGAGGTATATTTAATATAATTGACATTACAAATATGTACATTTTACACAAGCTTGTCAATAAAATTAACAAAGAACTTTTGTTTAAACAACAGTACGAATCTAGCAACACGGTTCTCCAGATATCCGATAGGTGTGGCTTGCTACTCTACTAGAGTTGTTCGTAAAATCTAACAAATTAAGAAATTGATTTTACTTGACACAAATTATGAGATTATACATTTCATATAATTGACATTAGCAATATGATAATTTTACGCAAGCTTGTAAATAAAATCAACAAAGAACTTTTATTTAAACAACAGAACGAGTTTCGAAGTCAGTTCTTCCCGACAGGTGACGCTTGCTAATCTACAAATACTAAAGTTGTTCGTAAAAACTAAAAAAGTGGAAGATTGATTTTACTTGAAACAAATTATGAGATTAGAAATAAATAAGTGTGTACATTTTACACAAGCTTGTCAATAAAATTTACAAAGAACTTTTGTTTAAGGTTAAACATTAGCCCGTGACATGACTCGCTATTCTAGGCACATAACGGGTTTCCATGGGTTTTAGCTTCTATATTATATATAATTTTAGCGTGTTCCGACAACTAACGGCAATTTGTTCACTATGAACTATGTTATGAAAGCAAAATTATGTCATTAAATGCAATATGTTTTCGTATTTGCCGAATATAAGTGTGTGCATATACACTCATTTGTACAAATCAAAGTTGTATTCGGCAAATACTACAAATATACAGAATACAACAGCATTTAATGAGATAATGAACCATGCCCATTCCTGCCCCAGTGGTGCCCAGAATGGAGATGTATGTCTTTTAATAGCTCTTTAAAGGTACTTCTAAAATATCTAGATTGAATGTTATATAATGCGCTGGTTCAAAAGTTATATTTTCATTGTAAATCGTAACTTTTCACTGATGTTTTTTTCATAAAGCGTTTCTACGTGACATTGCTATTGAATATTGACTAGGCGCTTGCTTTGATTTTTTTGTTTCTGGACTGTAGCTACAAACATTCTTACTTAAATAATGCCCAAATTATGGAGCTCTGCCCTTGAAATGCCTACAATACTTGTCTATATCGTACAGTAGTTTTTAATGGTACTTTTGGGAGATCTAGATTTAATACTAAATGTTTACATAACTTTTAAAAATAGCGCTTTAAAGGAAATTCAATCTAATGGTCCTTTGCTTTGATAACATAATTCATTCATACTATAACCTTAACCGTTAAGTATAGTTACAGGAAATTGTTCCTATGAGACCATCCATAACTTTTTAAGAGATTCTGAACTGCTTTCACAGATTTCGGAAAAAGGTAACAGTCAGCAAAAAAAAAAAAAATGTAATGTACAAAAAAAATGGCAATCGGTCCTATTTCATGTGGGGATCTAAAGACTATGGGACCATTTAAGGTATGTACTAGAAATGACAGCAATCGCCAAAAACTTTTCCCATACATTTTGAACAGAAAAACAATAAATCAACCCTAAATATTATTTATTGCCAAATGATCCTATTTCATACTGTGATCAAAATACTCTTTAAGGTCAACTGAAATTTGAGTACAGAAACTACGAAATTAAAAAAACAATAAAGATTTGTATGCAGTTAGATCTAATACTTAGCTGTTTTTTAAAGGATGTTTCTAGGGAAGTTTAGAAATAATATAATCTTTTATTTTTAAACATATTTTTATTATTCTGATTCGTATGTTAATAAAACATTATCTAAAAACTGGGCATGTGGATTAAGGTTCTCTTGATACCTTGCCCAACTCATAAACCAAATAATGGTCATGACATGGGCACAGCAACCCACTGTCCGTCGACCCTTGGCGAGGTAGCTCAAGAGTTCCAGTTGACAGTCTGTCACTTCGCTGCCAGCAGGGGTGGCAGATTTCATCTGATCCGTGCAACTGGAATAATAGTTTATTTTTATTTAACATATTTTTAGCTTAATATATAATCTTTAAAGTAAGAATGCATTTGGCTACATAAGATAAAAGATTCAAAGTAAAATAGACAATGTTGCGAAAGTGAAAATTCGACTCTGTAACAATTCTAACCGATGACTGAACACTAACAGGCTCATTGCACTGGGTTTTGTAGAACCGTGCATGGTATGTATGTCACCTATATTGTTTTTATATTTAATCAAAAACTGGTTATGCAGGTTGGCTTCTTAATCATATAAAAAGCTAATAGAATAGAATATAAAAGAAGATAAAAGGATACTTACTTGTTGTGGCATAATTGTCTCCATTATTGTATTCCGTATACGTGCCTCTCGTTCTGTGTCAGTACGTAGCCTGTGAGATCTTGTTCTCAACAAAGAACAACCACAGCTGACACAGACACGACGATGGTGACCACCACTAGTACTAGGTTCGTCAGTAGTAACTGTTGAAGCATTTAAGGCTCGGGTCCAGCAAGAATGGCATACAACAGTGCTATCAGTCACCTGTGAGCAAAGAAAAAAAACTTATATTCACCTTATAAAAGCCAACTGCAGGCGAAATTCTTCACAGACATTCAAGGTGCATCCATACACTTACCAATGGAACGGACACAAGTTATCGCTCATGTGTTAGTAAATAAAGTAATAGCAAATGGCGAATTGAACACTTACCGGTTGGGGCGCGATCCACTGTCGTATTACCGACATAACCTCTGCAAGGTGGAGGGTATGCCTTCTCCTTTGAATAACGTCGGTACCACAATTAATGCATCTCAATCCGAAGCGTCAGACGTTCCTTCCATTGGTATTATATCCAATTATGGGATGCGTGGATTCGGCCGTGTTTGTTCCGAGGTCAACATTTGGGCTTCGATCAGTACCGGTAGGAATGCTAGGTCGTTGTAAGTAGAGTTATCGGTGTCCATTATAATAAGCATGAGTCGAGATAAAAACAAATTAAGATATTCACAACAAACTCAAGACGCAACACGATAAACATTTGTCAAAATGACATATTAATCAGTGTTGCCATGAAAATCGATCTATACTAATAAATCGATTACATTCGAAATTGATGCAGTAATTATTATATTATGGTACAAATAATGTAATATTATAATTATGTACATACTTACTTTAATATAGGCACTGATTTTCTGTATAATGTAATTGGTGATGTTAGTGCTTTCATTAAATACTTTGATTGATGTAAATCGATTAAAAGTATAATAAATTGCAACTTACTAATAGAAGAGATTTATGGCAACCGGAAAAATTATATTAAGTTGTTAAAATACTTTTTAACCGACTTCAAAAAAAGGAGGAGGTTCTCAACTCGTCGTAATCTTTTTTTTTTTTTTATGTATGTTCCCCGATTTCTCAAAGACGCCTGGACCGATTTTGAAAATTCTTCTTTTGATTGAAAGAGTACACCTTCCAATTGGTCCCATAAAAATTTCATCCAATTTGGTTCAGTACTTTTTATTTTGTGAGCATTTTTTTGATTACTGCTATGTGGATGATGTAATTAACTTTTATGTTTGTTACCTCATAACTTTCGACTGGGTAAACCGATTTTGATGATTCGTTTTTTATTCGAAAGCTGGTGCTTCCCTTGTGGTCCCATTATCACCATGTCAATGTCTGATGATGGGATCTTGGAGAAATCGAAGGAACTCTTCAAATAATAACAGCAGATTAACCGGGATTGCTGCTATCGCATATCTATGCTTTTTTACGCCATTACACAACATAATATCACGACTGTACTCACTAAAAAGGGTAAAATAAAAAACTTTTTCAAAAAAAAATTAAACCGACTTCTAAAAAAACACAAAAAAGTATAAAATAACTTTTCTTTCGGAAGTCGGTGACAATAAAGCAAAGGAAATAAGAAGAAAAGTCACCGACTTCCGAAAGAAAAGTTATTTTATACTTTTTTGTGTTTTTTTAGAAGTCGGTTTAATTTTTTTTTGAAAAAGTTTTTTATTAAATTATTATTTTTATCAGTTCGAATAGATACAACTAAAAATCACAAATATTCATGTTTTATAAAAGGATATTTTTTGATACAATTGGATTTTTCTAAGACTTCTGTTCACGCCAAGCCATTATTGGACAATCCCCTTTCAGTTAAATGTGTCTTCACATATCCTAAAACCAGACGCTTCTAACGATACTTCATTTATAAAATTATCATAAGTAGTTAAGAAGTTATGAGGGAACATAATAATAATAATGAACATACTTTTGGGGTTGTAAATCCTGGAATATATGCAAATAACTAACCCCACGCGTACGAAGTCGCGGGCGGCCGCTAGTATCCTTTAACTAGAAGACTATTATTGTCAAATTATTACAAGTAGCTTAGAAGTTATAAGGGAACACATACATACATACATACCGGTCAAAATCATATATATTTTCGTTTTTTGCTTCGCCGTAATCGGGTAAAAAAGAAGAGACACGAAAATTGATCTAAATACTTATAAAGTTATGAATCATGATCGGTTTAGTAGGTAGATAAGATGTGAATTAAGGCGTACAAACAAACGGACTTTCGCATTTATTATATTACTAGCGGGCGTCCGCGACTTCGTACGCGTGGGGTTAGTTATTTGCACATAAATTCCTGGATTTACCTAAAACGTTAATTCGGTATGAAAGATATCCCTATACCAAATTTCAACTAAATCTCTTCACTATTAGGATTTTGTTGTGGTTCCCACGGGAACCATTAATTTTTCCGAGATAAAAAGTACCTATCCTGTTAATCCAGATCATATTCTATATGTGTGCGAAATTTCATCACAATCCGTTAAGCCGTTTATGTGTGATTGAGTCACAAACATCTAAACATCTTCACAAACTTTCGCATAATTATAATATACCTAGTAGGTAAGATTAAATATTAAAAAAGTAACGATTTTACTCTTTGTTTTGATCTATACCATACCAATATACCTACCTACATGTTACTAATTAAAATGTTGATTTTACGAAACATCTTTGAGATTTTACTAAACTTTAATGTCATTTGACGTGACGTCATACCTATTCTTCCAACTATTCGCGTTCCGTTCTCGACTCGATACGACTTAGAGTTGCCAGATTAACATCTCTCCGTTTTGTACCCTATAGCCTATGAAGCTCTACTGGCTTCGCGCAATGCGGAAAAAATCGCAAGCGCAGCGGTCAGTCGACTTGGGTTCTTTGACGATATCGGATCGATAATAAATCGTAGTGCGCGCAGGAATTATTGTCGTTTGCGATTTTATTTTGCACTTTAAAAGTCGCAACGATTTATTTTACGATATATTTATTAAATCATTCAGTTAAGTACGCTAGAGTAATAGTCGTTCAATCAATGTTCATAGTGAGTGAAAATGGACTCGACGTCAGAAAATACGTTAGGATTTACATTAGACTCGAACTTCGCCATAGCACTTCTCGATTCCTGGGGAGTCTCGAAAGAAACACAAGCTGTATTTCAAGGTAAGTTCTAAGTTCCTACTTATCATCAACTTAGAATGATAGAATAGGTACCTTCGTCAGGTCAGTCTTGTCGTAAAGTACTCTACATGGTCGCCATCCAACGGCGCCGGCGGCTGCCAGTTCTCCTATGTGCCTTGCCTTGCCACTGCAAGCTTGTTTGCTATTCTAAGTTGGTAAGGCCCGAGTCACACTGGAATGGCAGCGGCCGCCAGCGGCGACGCTGGCGGCTTCGCGCTTCCTCCAGACCCCGCGCGCCTGGTATCTTCATGACTAGTTAGGAGCGCGCGGCCCCGCGAGCGGCCTCGCGTCGCCGCTGGCAGCCGCGGGTGGAAACGCCAAGAGGCGCGCGGCTGCAAACGGCGATGCGAGGCCGCGGGCGGCCGCGCTACCTTTTCAAGCTTTTCAAGCGATACTGGTCTTCTAAGTAAGTAGGTATGTAGTTAAAGTTTAAAATTATTTCACACTGAAAGTGGTCGCCGCGTCGCTGCCGGCCGCTGCCATTCCGGTGTGACTCGGGCCTAAACCTGTACTGTAGATCTCCATAATTCTGAAATGAACGCGCAATAACTCCAAACATAGCTCGTTAAATAGTCCTTGACCTTGAGCCTTTAATATGACACCCTAGTTAGCGAATATCTGTTAATAGCGGTGGGTAACTCCGGAGGTACTGATCCAAAGGTGAATTGCGAATTTTTATGTGCAAAATTCTCACTATTTGTTGTGTTTAATAAACAGTACTTGTAGCTAGTACTATTCAACAACATTTTACAAAATTGTAGGATTGTAACGTTTATTAAACAGGGCCCTGCCCTGCCACCAAATACAAAATTTGCTGATGTCAAACTGGGAAATTACCAAATTATTGTTTCCTTCTTTTTTTAGAACATGACTTGGATGTATTTTGCATAGAAAATATTTCTGATTCTGATATAAATGAGCTGATTCCAAAATCAAGAATAAAGGATAGAATTAAATTCAAGGCTGGATTAGCTCAATTTAAAAATGAAAATAAATCCCTGGTGAGTATTTTGAAGTATATACCTATTATTGTACCTACTTTCCAGAATGTAGCAAAGGAGCCTTTAGGCTCGGTAATCTCAAGCACAGGCTTTGCTTGTTTTAAACCTCATTGATTTGTTCATATTATTTTGTTTTTGTACTATAAGAGAAAAGAAGTAAATAAACTACATAATTATATATTACTAGCTTTTTGCTGCGGTTTCACCCGCATTAATTTGAAAATGTCCCGCGGTTGTATGTAGCGTGATGATATATAGCCTAAAGCCTTCCTCAAATAATGGACTATCCAACACAAAAATAATTTTTCAATTCGAACCAGTAGTTCCTGAGATTAGCGCGTTCAAACATAGAAGCAATCAAACTCTTCAGCTTAATAATATTAGTAAAGATTATTATTTTAAAGATTTTTAGTTTTGGTAGAAATGTTACTAATGTATCTCAGATCAAATGCTCTTAATAGTATGAGCACTGATCTAGCTGGAGTCAACTTGAAATTGTTTTTCACATTAATAAAATAATAACATAGGTACAAATGAACTTATATTATGCTTAAAGTCTTATCTTATCTTAATTTTTACAGAAAACATGTTCTTTAGACACAGAATCAATAGAATCAGATAAGGATTCTATGGGGCATGTGGGCAGCGATTATAGTTCTGCGGTGAGTGGCTGTTCTTGTGCTACTTCGAACGAAGAGGTTAGTTTTTTACACTTTATTTTGAAATTGCCTTGTTAATAACCGATACCATAAATACCTACTACAAAATTAAATAAGTTATCTATTAAAAAGCCCGCCCTATGTTGTTCCTGCTACAAATGACCATAATGCTAGAAGAATTTCCCTGCTGTATGGCTATGGCCAGTTTTCCAGGAGTGAGTCAATGTTATTGCCTTTTTGTGTTTGTTTTTTTTCGTTACCTATTTCTTTTCTACCAATTTTGTAAGTTAGTTTGGTCATAGGATTAAGAATGTCAGGAAATATGGAAGAACTAAGGTCAATCAACAAAAAACTCATGAAATTCACTAATTCTTTATTTTTTAATTAAAAAATCAATGTGGTCACAGGATCTGTACCATAATAGCCGGAAACCCAGCGGTTTAGACTCGTTAGATTGGTTTTGAATAGAGCTTTGTGATGAGTGATGTTCAGAATTTGATGATGGATGGAGCCAGAAACTCACTGTGTTTGGGCTCTTTAGAATGGTTTTGAAGAGCACTTTGTGATGAAGTAAAGTGATGTTCAGGGTCTGATGATGAATGGAGTCGGAAGGTGGCCACAGGATCTGAACCCTGGTAGCCGGAAACTCACTGTGTTAGGGCCCGTTAGATTGGTTTTATCGAGTGTTTTGTGATGATGTTTCGGGTCTGATGATGGAACCATGTTCTGGCTACATGGTTCCATGATATATTGTGATTTTTATTTCCCAGTGAGTCGAATTTGATTCCATGTCTGTAGTGGAGTTAACTTTGATTTCATATCTACATTTTTCCAATTGATAGTTTTATTGATTTTTTTTTTTAATTAGTGTTATTACAAAAGATTTTTAAACACTTTAACTTAGACGCCTGTTTAAATGTGATGTCTCTTTAAAACAATATTGTCAAAAAAATTACAGCATTGTTTAATTTTTTTTTGTAATTACACTGACTATTTTTACCATTTCTGTGTATAAGTCCTATTTTTTTTCTCCCATTAGTCTTTTAATTTAAAAGAAATTCTGAAGACCACTAGTATTGGACAAATATGCCTTCAGTATATGAACAAGAAGATTGATGATACAACTATAAGAAACAATTTATCAAAATGTATTATAGAATACTTCATAAAAAGGAAGGGTTCGATGGATGCAAAAAATTATGAGGACATGTCCAGTCAAATTGTTAAATTTTTCCCATTCGAGTCGAAGGTTATATTTTTATTGCAAAAATATTTTGGTATGGTAGATTAGATAATAGTATATTGGTACTACTATAGTAGAGTTATGGTAATATAGTAACAGTAGTTTTATAGTATAGATAGCATATCATGTATAGTCTTGACTTTTCTCGGATTCTGCGCACTCTTCCCATTTGCAACTCGTCGCCAGGGCTCGGAAACGTTATTTAAAATAATGTTTTTAAATGTTTCGGTTTTTCCTTCAGTGTTCCAGATCAATAACCAGATTGTTGTAAGGAGCGCTTACACTGGCAATAGGGTATTTTCCAAATTTTTACAAACCGTTTATTTTATTAATTGGTTCCCAATCTTTAAATAAAAGTGGTTTCCAAAAAGAAGAACGGTCACGTCCCATATAAAAAAAACCCAGACCCGACAGAAAAGTGACATATCTCAGTTTTTTTGTTATTATTTATATAATCATATTATATAGTTTTTATATTCGAAATCAATGGCTAACACCAAAATATTGCCTTATGTTTTTGTTCAGGGTTTACACTAAAAAAATACAAAATGCCTACTTATCTACAAAATTCGTAATGTATGTAACTAAATGACGATAAATAGTTATGGGATGTATCCAGGAGACCTGGAGATACAGCTGTATTATATAATTTTTGAACTCCGAGTACAACATTCAACTTAGGATTTTTTTTTTTAAGGTGGTTTAAAATCATCTAATGACATCTCTCGCCCTTGGGTGGAGCGAGAGGGCGTGTCAGACTCTTACTGACTAAAAAATTCCACCCCGTTCGTTCCTTTTTGCCTCTGGTACTGGGGTCAGAGCATGCCCTTCTGGATTCGCCCTCAACTTAGGATTAATTAAAATCGTCATATTCGATGATTCAGATCGGATTATTCCACTAATTGAAACCAGCTGAGCCGTAGTAGGTATGCATACAGTACGTGACCGTTTTTATACATACACACAAATAACTTCCTATACGAACATTATTCTTTTTTTTTAATACATCCCATAACGACTTACTTTTCTACGTCATTTAGTTACATATATTTACGAATTGTGTAGATACGTAGGCATTTTGTACTTTTTTAGTGTAAATCCTGAACAAAAACATAAGGCAATATTTTAGTTTTAGCCATTGATTTCGAATATAAAAACTATATAATATGATTATATAAACAATAACAAAAAAACTGAGATATGTCACTTTTCTGTCGGGTCTGGATTTTTTTTGCCTGTTCTTCTTTGAAAACTACCCTATTAAAATTGCTCTGCTACCTCAGCAATTTTGGTCGATGGCAATATCAAGTAATGGGTAATGTCTGAAAAAAAATCTAATTGGAATTTACTACATTACAATCAATTTTTCAGGATGCATATTATGTTCCTAGTAGAAAATATGGGAAATCATATATTCCAGCAAGAGGGAAATTGGTAGACCGGTACCATAACCAAAGAAGGATTTTAAGAAAATCAGGACTCATAAAGAAACACGAAACATCCACCATTACCATAACTGAAACTCATGAAGGTATATTATTCAACATTTCAACTTTGCACTATCGGGTTTGAAAATCATTTTGCTTGTATGAAAAATCATTTAGTCGCATTAAGTCCACTTTGCATTTGGTCCACTTTCCGAAAACACGTCTCTTTCGCAGTTGGTCCATTTCGCAGAAAAGGCTAGCTTCTATATTTTCAATCACTTTATATTAAAATAAATTTTTTGCTTTTCTTCTTAGTACGTCGCAGTAAAAATAAAAGTCTGACATTTGTAGAATATGAAAAAAATAAAAAAACATTTACCTTTTCCCATATTTATGTGAAATATTATCAAATGGGAAATGACAATCTGCGAAATGGACCAAATGCGAAATGGACGTTGAACTGGACCAAGAAGATCAAATGCGAAGTGGACGTGATGTGCCTAAATGCCGCTCCGAACGGGCAACCAGTAGAATCGCTCGGACCGGCGGGTTGCGCCCGCGCGCTCTGCGATCGGTTGGCGGGCGACCACGGTGGAACTCAACTAAACAATCTGCTTTGTGAGTTCTTATATTAACGTCTCACATTCACAGTTTTAAGAGTTCAATTTCAATGGACATAGAATGTTATTTGTTTAAGAGTCCCAAAATGTATCACTTGAAGATCTTAATAATATGAAGCTATGGTTGAAATTTAATAAAGAGCCTTGGGTAGATGTTGTGGAGAAGTGGAAACTAACAAGGACATTGCGAAAAGAAGATTTATCTGGAAAAGATAAAACCATCCAGGACTTATTTAATGAGTGGCCTTCAATCAAAGCAAGCTTGGGCTACAAACTTGTGCGTATAATTTATTATTAATAATATTATTATTGATAATTTATTATTTAATATATTATTTAAATATTTAAGTTTTTTGCAAATATGCCATTCAATATTAATTTATGCTTGACAAAATTCGGCCTTTTGATTATGCTTTTAGAATTTTTAATAATAAATATTATGCCAATTGATATTTATGCCATTTAACAGTATAGGTTTTATGTTTAGGACAAAAAATTATGCGTAGGTAATCATTCAATTTTATTTTTTTAGGTTGAATTAGATTTTGATTTCATGTACCCAAACCATGACCTAGAATTGTTCAAAAAGTGGCCAATATTCATGGAAAAAGCATTGCCAATTTACAGTAAAATAAAAAGTTGCGTGGATAATCTGAAAACTTTGAACGACGATAGTACCACACCAGGTCAGTAGATGCTAATTTATTTTCATTATGTTAAATAAAGATAATAGACAGTCCTCATTTTTACAGGCTTAGCTTTGTAATAATTTTTATCTCCTTGCAGATGTGAGAGATTATGTTTACCTAAAACTGATGAGTTCGAAGATGCCACCCACCATTAAAATTCCAGTTAAAGCTGAAGAAAATAAGAAAAAATATTATAAACCAAGCATTGCTGAATCAGAAAAGGCTTTCATTTTACATGTCGCGGTAGGTAAATAAAGTGCGCAATAAATTCAAAAATAAATAATACAAAGTATTAACCTGTGGTAGCCGATTCGTTTTTTTCTTATTATGACTTGCTCTTTGGTGAAGGAAGACATCGTGAGGAAATCAGCAAGTATTAAGAACTCAACCCAATGAAGACTTGTGATTTAGTTTACAGGCAATGGGTTCAGTGTGGTAGATTATTTATGACCTAGAACATCTTGTATGTTTGTATTTGTTCAACCTTGTATTTGTTCTATTACAGAATCAGAGCGAAATAGTAACAAAGATCAAGCTGCGTCAGGATGAGCACTTGGCCAAAGGACTTACTTGCCAACCACTGATAGTCGTGGTAGGGTCATCGATAGAAGAAATAACCGATTACTATGTCCATTATGAATCAGTCATTTATAAGATCGACACCCTACTAAAAGCAGTTGATGTATGCTTTAAAATTTTCCATGTTTTCAATTTAGAGTACCCGACAGAGTGTGTTAACGTGTGGACCTTTATACAAAAATATTTTTACGGAATTGATTGCAAATCTGATAAAAAAATTTCAAGTGTAGCTTGTTTTATGGCGGATCTGTCTTAAAACCTTTGTGCCAAACAGTTTATTTTGTAGGTACTAGGTGATAAAAAAAGTCTAATTTGTTTCCATCGAACCTATAGTTTATTTAAACATGTTTATTTGTTTTATGTGTTCGGCTGTGTTAAACGACTATAAATCATTTTTCTTACACTTGAAATTTAGCCATGATTTGCGACCTAACTCCACTTATTGCTGTAGACAGTTTAATTGTACCAGAATATTTTCAAATATACGTTCGTTTCGTCGTCATCTGACCAATGCTCATAATCTGAATCTACCTTCCGAAATATGCCTATCAAACTGTAGAAACAACAATATTATTCAAGAACCGAGTATATCAAGTAGCCAACAAATAATTTTCAACTTGGACTGTAATAGTGATAATGATGAACACCCTTTTGTTTTTGAACCTGAAAGTAACCATGTTCCCCAGAAAGATGAAATTTTTAATAACTCAACAGCCACTTTCGCTTTGTCTTTATACAGTAATCCTAACATTAATCGAAAATGTGCCAACGAAATAATTAATAATATTTCAGAGCATATAACTGATGTTATTAGTAATATGTTAACTGATCTTTTACCTAGTGCTTCAGAAACAAATGTCGAAAAATTAAAAAAAATAATTAAAACAATATCGGAACCTTTTGAAAATTTATCCACAGAGTATCAAGTAATGAATCATTTTTCTGAACTTGGCATTTATATACCTCCTAAAAAGTTTGTTATTGCTGAAGGTACATTTTCAAATACTGCCAATTCTTCAATAAGACCAAATTCCGAGTATGGAGCTAGAGTACCTTTAAAATTAATGTTTAAGAAAATTTTCGAATTACCCGGTTTTATTTCTGTTTTAAAAACATATAACGGTGCTGAACCTAATTCAATATCAAATTATACTCAAGGCAAGGTTTGGAAACATAAAATATCTGGAAAAGAAGGGTACATATGCGTACCGTACTTTTTGTACAATGACGATTTTGAATGTAACAATCCATTGGGAAGTCATGCTGGGGTTCATTCTATTTCTGCCACATATTTCCAATTTCCAACTATGGGAAGTGAATACTTATCACTTTTAGAAAATATATTTGTTGCTATGTTGCATAAGTCGTCGTATAGTAAAACTTACGGAAACGCGGCTACTTTTCACGACCTTATTGAAGAAATGAAGTGTTTAGAGGAAAATGGCATTGATATAGTAACATCGGAAGGTAACTTCAGGGTATATTTTATACTTGCAATGGTCATCGGTGATAATTTGGGCCTTAATACTGTACTAGGATTCACAAAATCATTTTCAAGTAACTATTACTGTCGAATTTGTAAAGCCGATAAAACTATAATGAAAAAACAATGTAAACAAGATGACAACCTTCTAAGAAATCGAGAAAATTATTCCTGTGATGTTGAAACTAATGATGTATCAGTGACAGGTATTAATGAATCTTGTATATTTAACAACATTAATACTTATCACGTGGTGGACAATTTATGTGTTGATATAATGCATGACATATTTGAAGGTGTTTGTCATTATGACCTTGCTCATATTATTTTGTATTATACGGAAACCATAAAACTTTTTAATTTAGATACTCTTAATGACCGGCTACGACTATTTGACTATAAAGGAAATGAGTTAAATGACAAATGTACAAAAGTAAAACGGGAGCATTTATTAAAGAACAAATTTAATATGTCAGCTTCTGAAATGATGTTGTTTGTACACATTTTCTCTCTATTAGTAGGAGATTTAATCCCAGAAGATGATAAAGTATGGTTATTTTTTCTTACATTGCTTAAGATAATTGACATACTTTTTAGCAGGAATTTTGATTACAGTACAATTGCTTTACTTGAATCTTTAATCACCGAACACCATGAGGGTTACGTAAAGCTATTTCGTGACACCTTAAAACCTAAACACCATTTTATGGTTCATTACCCTGATATTATTAAACAAGTTGGTCCCTTACGATTAATTTGGTGCATGAGGTTTGAAGCCAAACATAAACAATTAAAAAACACTGCTTCAATAATAACCTCCAGAAAAAATTTAGCCTTAACTTTGTTAATTAAGGAACAACTGTCATTTGCTCATAGACTTTATACTGTAAAAAGAGATGAAGCTAGAATAAAACTAAGTTCACGGGTAAACTTTATTCCCTCTAATATTAATGACATTAAAAATATTTTAATTCCTCGAGATGTAGAATTAACTGGTACATTTAACTGGGTTTCTTTCAATGGGATCAAATATATGCAACATGCTATTTTAATTATTTCCAACGAAGACAGGTACCAGTTTTTTGAAATAAAATTTATTTTTGTATCGGCTTCAGGAACAGATATTTATTTTCTGTGTAAAGAAATTAACTGTAACGGATTTAATGAACACCTACAAGCGTTTGATCTCAACTTAGTCGAGGTTGACGCATGGAAAGTTTTAAAACCTGAGGACCTTATCATAGCTCCAACTTATTCGCATATAATGTGTAATGGAGATACATACTGTAGAATTAAGTACATGTAACTAGAGAGATTATCGAACCGAGTTTTGGGTTAAAGCAAATTTTAATTAAAATTATAAATTTGAGGTGGAGTGTGGAGTAATTAGTATTATCATACTACCCCGTGACATTTCCAACATAGTTGCAGAGCGTGGTTAATATGATAAGTAGGATTTGACTGTAAGAATTATTTAGTATATTTTGATAGTATAAAGCTGAATTGTGACTGCGTTAGATGTAAACATAGCAATAATGTTAAGTAATATAATATTAAGGTTTTGCATGGCGTTGGTATGTTGGACATTGTGGGCGGATAATTCTTTCTTTTTATTGCAGAATGGGTCAGCATATCAAACTACCCTTAGAGTCACATGATTGAAGATGATCCCTTCTGGACATCCTTTAAGACGAGCCTTTTGTAAGAGGTTACCGCAACCTTAGTTTTAAGTACATTTAAATATAAATATGTACATATAATATTAAGGTTTTGTATGGCGTTGGTATGCTGGACATTGTGGGCGGATAATTCTTTCTTTTTATTGCAGAATGGGTCAGCATATCTAACTACCCTTAGAGTCACATGATTGAAGATGATCCCTTCTGGACATCCTTTACGACGGGCCTTTTGTAAGAGGTTACCCCAACCTTAGTTTTAAGTTCATTTAAATATAAATAATTATGTACATTAAGAAAAAAACTTATTTTGGGCTACAGCAAATTTTAATTAAAATTATAATCTATTGATGTTGACAGATATTATTATGGTCTGTGTACGTTTTCCTTTTGCTCTCTCTGGTTTCTATGACAGCCTTGTTATGTTGTATTGTAAATGCTGTTCTTTTCCTTTATTCGCAACGAGTCGCACTGAATCGTGTCACACTGACTGGTTGTGAAAAAAATTCGCAACGAGTAACAGTGTGACTCGATGCGAATTTTTATTCTCATCTAGTAACACGTGTTAGTAAATGGTTCATACTTATTCTTCTCCTTCGTCATCTGAACGTGAAAAAATATTCTTTAAGTAACGGTGTTAGGTAACTGCTCCAAGAGATAAATATGAATCATTTACTAACACGTTACTAGACGAGAATAAAAATTCGCATCCAGTAATACTGTTTGTTACGCGTTGCTAATTTTTTTCTCAATCAGTAACAATATCACACAATTGGATATCTGACTTGAGAATGGATACTTTTAAGGTATAATAGAGCAGAAAGGGAAGCAAATTGTGAAATGTGACTTCACATTTCATACCGCGCGGCCGCAAAAGAAAGTGATGTTTTTGCTTAGTGATGATTTGTTTGATGTGTAAACATTTAAAAAATCAATAACAACATTATTTGTAATTACGTATGGATTCTAATAATCAACACTATTTTGCGATTAGATTTTTTTTTTTACCAAATTTGAAATCTTAGAAATCATAGTAAAATTTGTCAAATTGAGCCAAAATTTCGCGTAGAGGTTTATTTTGCTATACCTTTGCTCTTTTAAACCTTAAAATGTAGAATCCATTCTCAAGTCAAATACCCAATTCAGTATGACTTGTTGCAAATATGGGCTCTTATTGAAAGCACTGTAAACAATGAAACATCTGTTTAAATTGATTCCTTTTTTCCTCCAGGGTCAAAATGTACACTTCCCATAATTTACACCGGTTTCAAAAGAAAACTTCTAAAAAAGTACATTTCTTAAAATGCACCTTTCCCGGAATGTACATTTCCCTAAATGTATCTTACCCAAAATGTACATTCTTAGAACAATAAGTAAATAAAAATAAGTTAACCTCCATATTTATGTGATCCTGGTACTTTAAAATCTGTTCAGTCAGTTATTCCTATCTGTTCTAAGAGTGTACATTTTGAAAAAGGTACATTTTGGGAAAAGTGTTTTTTCGGGAGTTGTAGGTACCTACCTTTTGAAACCGGTGTACACTATGGGAAGTGTTCATTTTGAACCTGAAAGCCTTTTATGATTATTGTGTGCCACATGTTTTGTGACACACTAGTTGATTATTTTATGTGATATTTCAGTTATTACCTCGCCTGTAAGTGAATTGTATAAGTTTTATTGTAAAAGTAATTTGATAACAATTATAATAATATACTCAATTTTATTCATTTAATATTTTGTTTTCTTTAACTATTTTAGTTATAACCCGAACAAAATTATTGTAACATTTTATCATAAAATTCAGATTTAATTTGTTTAACATTTAAATGTGTATTTTTAACAGTTATAATTGGAGTACTTTTTGGTAAATTTTGCTAAACATGTTCTTTTATTTTGTACTGTATGATACCGCTCACTGGCGGGTGATTTTGTTTTCGTTTACTTTTTATGGGTAGTTTACTGATTTGTAAATTAGGCAGCTGACTACAAGTCTCTGGCGACAACGTATACACGGTGACTTTATTAGTGCGCATAATTTTTGAGGATGTTCGTTCAGTCGGACCATTAGTTCGATGGTCTGAACATCCTTATAAGTTATGCGCACTAGTCACCCAGTATAGGTATTACGCTACGAGAGATTTTCAGTCAACCAATAATTTACAGCTTTCATGCATAATGGCGAAACATGTTTAATAGAATATACCTACATCCTGTTCGTACATTTTAGGAGAGCGCATTTTGTATATTTTACTACTAAAAGTGAAGTAAAGTATACGAAATGTGCTCTCGTAAAATGTACGAAATGGTATGAGTAAATGTTACAATACTAATTTTACATATTTTATTTCAATACCTTACGTAAAATATGCAAAACTTATTTAATGTAATATACGAAATCATACGAGTAAATATCACAAAATTAGTTTTGCATATTTTAAGTAAAATATACTAAACCAACAAGAAGATATCTGGTAAATTGTATGAAATTAATTTCACATGTTTTACCAAACACTTTTAGTTAAACATATTAAATCAACATCGTTAAATGGACGAAAATAATATACGTGAAATATGCAGGACTCGATTAGCTGAATATACTAAATTAAATGAGTAAATGTAGCAAAATTAATTTCATATACTATACATAACACATTTAGTGACATTCATTAAATCTCATCGTGAAATATACAGGACTGGATTAGTTAAATATACAAAATGAAATTAGTAAACGTAGCGAAATCAATTTCACATTGTTTACATAACACGTTTAGTGGTACTTATTAAATCTCATCGTAAAAGATCAAAAGTAATCGACGTGAAATATACGGGACTTTTTAGTTGAATATACAAAATGAAATTAGTAAATGTTGCAACATTAATTTCACACATTTTACTTAACACGTTTAGTGACATTTATTAAATCTCATCGTAAAAGATCGAAAATAATCGAAGTGAAATATACAGGACTTTTTAGTTGAATATACAAAATGAAATGAGTAAATGTAGCAAAATTAATTTCACATATTTTACATAACACGTTAAGTGACATTTACTAAATCTCATCGTAAAATATCGAAAATAATCGAAGTGAAATATACAGGACTTTTTAGTTGAATATACAAAATGAAATGAGTAAATGTAGCAAAATTAATTTCACATAATTTACATAACACGTTATGTGACATTTACTAAATCTCATCGTAAAATATCGAAAATAATCGATGTGAAATATACAGAACTTTTTAGTTGAATAAACAAAATGAAATGTGTAAATTTACTAAACATAAGGGTTACATAATCAACCAGTTCTATTTGGTAAAATCAACAATTTCGTGTGTAGGACCTATATTAACCCGCGGATTTGATAAAATTTACGCGGAATTTAGTAAAATCAATCATTCTTTTTTTTCAGTGTATTTATATGGGTAGCTTCATACCTTTCTTCCCTCCACAACCCAGTTAGTACTGGTAGGACTGGTTGTCACACTTCCAGGCCAGTACCTGTAACGACTGTCAAAGATCTACAATCGACAGTGAAGACCAAAGGTTTAACGTGCTTTCAGAGGCAGGGAGGAAACTCGGTATGTAATTGGTGGTCTGGTCACCCATCCATAGATCTAGAGAGACTAAGTAAGCAAATTTTAAGATTGACCCGAATTAGGTGTTCGTTGCTCGAACTTTTTAAGTATCATCATCATTCTCCAACGGTCGGCGCAACATGTCTTCTTCTTCCATACTTCCCTATTTCTCGTCATCTCAGTGGTCACCTGCTTTCTAGCCATATCATCCTTCAAACAGTCCATCCATCGTTTCTTTGGCCTTCCTCTCCTTTTATAGCCATCTACATTCATACTCAACATTTTCCTCACAACATTTCCTTCATTCCTTCGCATCACATGTCCATACCACGACAATCGATTACCAATCAACTTTTCATTCACCGGCGCCATTTTCAGACTTCCTCTTATGTACTCATACCTTATTTTATCCATTCGCGTCACACCACACATCCCTCTTAGCATTCTCATCTCAGCCACATGCAATTGCTTTTCATTTATCCCTTTTGTGGCCCGACATTCTGATCCATACACGACAGCAGGTCTAACCATGGTCTTATAAATCTTCCCCTTGAGTTTAAGGGGAATGCGGGAGTCGCATATTGTTCCCGTGACCTGCCGCCATTTCATCCATCCAGTGCTAATTCTGTGCTTTACACTACGATCTATGTATCCTAAAATATTATGCTACCAAAATTACGTAAGCATCGCAAAGTTTTTTTTTTTCAACCTAAAATCAGCTTCCGTGATGTTTCTAATAAAAGAAGACTTGATATTGTTTGCCAAACAATTTACTGTGCTTTAAAAATACAACATTATTTTTACAAAGAAAAGCGCTCCCTTACAAATTGTATTCCGATTTTATAGCTCGTATTACGTCTACTTTGAGTCTTATTTACATCGTTGTAAATAAACTCGTAAGACTTTGATGATGGTGGATCGGGGAATGAAATAGCGTACTTGTAAAAGTCAAATTGAATTGGCTTGTGAAAGCTTGCAGCCTTAATGGGTGTCAATCACGATAAACAAAGAAACATGTCTACACGGACTGGAAGGGACAGTGACACTAAAATGGTTACCACATTCAGCTCATAATTTTGAGCCATCCCTAGCCTAGATAATTAGGTTTCATCGGTAATGTTGGTTATTTTGGCCGTGTAGTAATTGCATTATTTAAACAATTTCAATAAAGAAGGAGGGTCTCAATTCAGTTGTAATTTTAAATGTTTTTCTTCTACCTCATTTCTCTTCCAACTTTGTTTTTTTATCTTGTCTACTTATTGGGTTAGGTCTGAAAATGTAAACCAAAGTGCTTTAGGATAATCTCTGTTTCTGATGTCAGCCTCATCTAGGATATTTTCGCAATGGCAACAATGGCGTCTGCCCATTTATTTCAACCGTCTTAAATATGAACCCAAAATATTCTGCATTATTTCAGAACAAACTTCAATGATTACACGAACCCCACGTACAGATTTGACTACGCTACTAAATTTTGCACGCATTCAACATAAAACACCGCCTTCCATACTGCACAATCTTTTCCAAGAAAAATACACCTATTTCTTTTTTTAAAAACCACTTTATATTGTTTCAATGTTGCCAGCGCTAACACGTTCACTTAGAACAACTGCATATATTAACTATTCATCGTTTTTCATATTTTCTATGCATGAGAATGTTGCCACATCTTACGAGCACGTTTCCACTGATATATTTACTCTATGGAGGTTATGTTGGCAAATATCCTGAGATATGAAATATGATCTTTACGTGGAATGTGTCTGGGGTTGTCTTGTAGTAAAAATAATAGCAGCTGCAGTCATTGTCTTTTGTTTTTGAGGGAGTTATTGTTTCCCGTCCGGGCTGCGGGTTGTTAGAAGTAGATACCGTGGCCTCGGCACAAAGGGCTAAGAAGGATCATGGGTGGTTTTTAGTAAGTAGAAGTCTGACACTCTCTACCGCTCTGCCCAGAGCGGAAAGAGTCATTTGATGATTTCCCACCTCCCCAAAAAAGGGAGTTATTGTTTTCGTTGCCTTCTGTTATAATTAATGTTTGTTTTAACTAGACTGCCTTGTTGGTCTAGTGGTCGCAAGCGAGGTCCTGGGTTGGATTTTCGGGTCCGGCAGAGTGAGGGTTTTTCCGTCAGGAATTTTTCTGTAGCAGCGCGAAGTCTGGATTTGTGTTCGGTTGATGGGAAGTCCCTGTTACAGGGACCTCAACATAACCAAACCTCAATCCAAAAAAATATCAATAACTTCCATACAGAACATTCTAGTCGTACACTTCAGTGCAGCGGGCTACATTGGAATTCTAGTTTTTTTTTTAAATTTATTTATTTAAAATATATACCACTATCATCACAGCTTGGCTTACCCAAAACAATAGCGTAGTTATACAATAGGGTAGTGTCTAGTATCGACCCGGACGTTAATTGGTACTTTTAGTTTACAACGAATCGATTTCACTATTTAAATAAAAAATTAAATCTTTGGAGGTATAATAAATAATAATAATTTATTTATTAAACAGACTACAGAGGTCCACTGTGTTAGTAACAATAAACTTAGCCTATGTTAGTACTTAATAATAATATACAAAGACAATTCACAAACATTTACACAAGAGATACTTACAATAAATACTAGAATGTTAGTAACAATATGACTTATAAAACTATGTTAGTACTTATATTCTACCACAGATAAGGTGGTTTTAATAAGATGCCTCACTATGGGGCTTTCGTCATGCCTGTCCGCAATAACGCTCTAGAGGCTGTTGCTACTACCACGCAACCTGGCGAGAAGAGACGCATTCTTCTTACGGACTACAGCTGAGAAGCTGTCTACTCTGGCTTGTGCAAACATTGCAGATGCACTGCAATATCGTGGTAGTCGCAACAGTGCCCTGAAAGCGTTATTGTATTGAACACGCAAAGCATTATGAGCGGTATGAGGAACAGGCCCAAACTACTGGTTGGCAGGATACCCCATGAAGCCGTGGCTGCTGGCTGACGGTATGACTCGCTGCTCGAAGGCAAAGGGGAAGTGGTGACGACATCTGAAGTAGTTGCACGAAGGCTGCGCTGACGATCACGTCGGGGTCACCAGTTTGGGGGCTTGGGTTCATATGAGGAACTTTACACCCTGTTCCACATACCCCCAAAAATCTATTTATTTCAGGTTCCCCCATATTAAAATAACAAGTTACGAGACACGAGATAAATAAAAATTCATTTGACATACAACATTAAAACAAAAGTAAAAATAAAATAATGATAAAAACAAGCAAGCAAGCAAGTAGCGTTCTGTGGTTTCTATAATACAATCTGAAATCCAGTAGACAATACGAATAATTATATCTGTTTAATGAAATCACTGACACATTGTCACGGCTTACCAATTTAATACGGCCGTCAGTAAATAGATATAAATTAATAAACAGACTGGCAGTTGTGGGAACATGTTTGTTACTCTGTGGCGATGTTAGCAAATATACTGAGAGATGAAATATGATACGAACGTGAAATGTGTCTCTGTTTGTTTTAGGAAGCTCTATTTGGTTGGTTGGTACACTTGGTACTACAACTTTTATACTTATATTTCTATTGTATATGTTATGTTACCTTAAGTTTAAGACCAAAGAAACGACTGATGGACTATTCTAAAAGATGATAATTATGACAAGAAAGGAGTTGGCTGATGATAATATGACGAGTAATAGTGAAGCATTGAGCAGAAATGTGTATCTACTATTAAATGTATATAAAAGAAAGTAGTGTTTGTTACACCATTTATAACTCAAGAACGGCTGGACGGATTTAAATGAAAATTAGTAGGGAGGTAGCTAAGAACCAGGAGAAGGACATAGGATACTTTTTTTTTTAGGTAGGGTAGTATGTAGGGTAGTAGATAGATAGGTAGGAAAAACGCATTGCACGCATGCGCGGGTTCAGCTAGTTTCGAATAAAAAAAAAACACTTTAATACTTTGTGATACAGCAACAGTTGAAAACATCATAGCAGAAGCAAATACAGAAGCTACAAAAAACTGACTTTTAAAATTGTGTTCTATATTATTTTAGTTTAGAATGGATGTAGATTGATATTTACAAATATGTATGTATATTTTGTTTGAATTTTAAGGCAAAAAAATTACGTTAAAACAGAAGGCGCTGAAAAATGGCGTTTTCGGAGATACGAATTCTGATAATTAGTCGGATGATATAATTAGGCACCATAGTTATGCACATATACGACGATATAGTATAATTATCGCCGTAGCAACATATTATGTCGCTTACAAAATAAATGAATTTGATTATGAACGTTACGTTACAAAGGGTAAACAAAGGGGTTTGGCTAAAGTTGGCGTCGTTTTGAAGTTGCGCGGCCAGTAATGAAACTTGGATATTTTGAAAGAACAGATTAAAGCGATCCAAAAATATTATAGATGCATTTCTCTAAATCTTATCGGAACGGAGATATTTGGTTTTGAATTGCTCATTAAAATCGAAGAAGTTATTACAGTCTATTGCACTGTTTAAGGTTCCAGTCGTATTTTTTTTCAGAATTCAGACCACACGGTAGGCGCAGTGGCTCAAGCAGTTGACTGCTGCGCTACGTGTCGCGGGTTCGATTCCCACACAGGGCAAATATTTGTATGACTTGCAGATAGTTGTTTCGGGTCTGGGTATTTGTGTGTTTGAGTTTAAATGTTTGTGAATGCACCCACGATACAGCAGACTGAAGTTCCTAGTGCTGGCCAACGATGAAAAAATAATCAAAATAAATTAAATACGTACGTAGATTGCATGGCTCGATGTCTGTTATCTATGGGCTGATGCATTATAAAGACTTGGCATTGTGATCGTTTGTGTATTGTGACAGACCCAGCATACCTCTTTAGACTCTTAGGTATATGTTTAAGATTTGGATGTATAACACCATGGATGTAATTAACAGTGCATTTTGCATTTGTAGCCAGCGAAGTCTGAATCGTGTCGGCGGGACTCGTATTACACATTCATCTAGTCGTTTGTACGGACATTTACGTGTACATTCTCGTAGAAACTGCTACACAAGGGCTGGATGCAATATTGCTCTTGTATTATTTATTCCTTTTCCCAACTATGTTGGGGTCGGCTTCCAGTCTAACCGGAGGCAGCTGAATATCAGTATTTTACATGGAGCGACTGCCTATCTGACCTCCACGTCCCAGTTAATACTGGGTAATACGATACCCTTTGGTAAGACTGGTTGTCAGACAGAGTCAGGTCACTGACAACCAGTAACGACTGCAAAAGATCTATATATGGCAGCCGGGACCAACAGCTTAACGTGCTTTCCAAGGCACGGAGGAAACTCGGTATATAATCCACACCCACCCATCCACAGACCCACCTAGGCAAGCGTGGCCTAACCTAAAGATCGACCCAAGTAGCAGTTATTATTAAGCCAGCTCTAATATCAACCTTCTAAACACATAACTAAGATTTCTTTACGCAGAACAGTAATTGAAGAAGACATTTTTATAATATTCAAACTCAAATATCTCAGTTTAGAAATGACTTAGGACAAAAATAATTTAACATGTATGTGTATTTGACACAGCACAACAAAATAACATGAAAATTAAAAGTGGCCGCTCAAAAAAAAAATGACGCCACTAGCCCATACAAAGTTAGCCAAACCCCTTTGTAAGCGACGACGCTACGCTCCTTACACACTGATTAGTTGAACATCACGGGTCCCATCCCGACATCCTATAATTTTTTTCGGGATTAAATCATTATTTATGGAAGTGGTTGACAAGACTTCATCATCTGCCCTGCCATTGCCATTGAAGTCTGGTGATTCTTCGGGCTACGTCGGTAACCGATCACGCAAGGAAACTCCGAGCATAGCTCTCTCCATTACCCTTTGGGTGACTTTGAGCTTCCTGATTAGGCCCATTGTGATTGTAATGGGCCTACTACACGCACGCACTTCCCCACAGTTTTCGAACACATTACACAGTACATCGCGCATATGGTTGGTAAAACTGTATTACCATTACAAACTACACGCGCGATGTATTGTGTGCACCGTGTAATCCCGCAGGCAAAACTGTGGGGAAGTGCGTGCGTGTAGTAGGCCCATAAGCGACCACGTTTCGTTCCCGTATGTAATCACTGGCAACACACACTGGTCATAGACTTTCTTCTTGAGACACTGTGGTAAGTTGGTCGAGAAAATACAAGACTTAAACTAATTAAATCCAGTTGTCAATACAATGTACGTCAGAATAATTAAATCACTGACACAATATCAAAAGGGTTCTCCAACTAAATACGTTCAAGAGTAAATAGGTATATAAATTAATAAACACGTTCAACGAAGCGGATGGGTAGACTGGCGGTTCTGCGAACATGTGTGTTAGTCTGTGGTGATTAGGGATTGCAATTGCTGGATCCAGCATACAGCAATCCAGCTGGATCCAGCGCCTTTTTAAACATGCTGGATCCAGCATACATCTTGATCCAGCGATGCGGATCCGCAAACGTATCAATTTCTATTGTTTAGTTTTGAGTTGCCGCCATTTGAGTTAAATAACTGCTCTCGTCTCGATAGAAAGTGTCTTTGTGTCACTAAAGTGCATATGAAGTGCGTGTTGGTTGTTGTTTGAGAGACTGAATGGTAAGTAAAGTAAAATGTTTATTTTTAATTTTAGTATTAATGTTGACTAGCTGACCCACGCAACTTCGTCTGCGTCACATAAAAAATAGCTTATAACCTTTCTCGATAAATCGACTATCCAACATAAATTAAGCTAAATCGTAACTAACAAAAAATCTTGTCTTTCCTCTTTATAAAATATTAGTTTAGATGGTTTAGATTAGCTTAGATTATCGTAAAGTGAGAATTACTACATATCTCTTACTGTTAAATATACAATAACACCCTGTACTTGTAAACATTATGATGCAGTAAATATTTTGAATTTGAATTTCCCGGAGGCCAGCCACAATCCCCCGTACCTACATTGCGACGCGCGAATTATTTTGCCGCGCGGATTTTTTTACATTGCGATATCTTCTAAGATATTTGTTTAAACTGTATAGAGTAAAGGGCATAAATATTCTATATTAAATTTCCGTTCTAACAAACACATTTTTTTAGATATAGATTAATACCATATGGGTTAAATAAGCTTCGCAAAAAATAATTCTTTTTAACCTAACATTTTAATAGTAAAAAAGGGTTACAGTGAGTCAATCTTAAAAGATAGACATATGCTGTCGGGGACTTTTTTTTAGAACTTTTAAAGACGAATATTTACTTCATACATGATATTCTCGTATATTAAACCGTTTTCGCAGCGCACGCAACGGAAGCTCTCAGAAAAGAATGTTCTATTCCCGTTTTTGCAACATTTCTCATTTATGCTCCGCTCCTATTGGTAGTAGCGTGATGTTATATAGCCTATAACCTTCCTCGATAAATGAACTATCCAACACAAAAAGAATTTTTCAAATCCAACCAGTAGTTCCAGAGTTTATCGCGTTCAAACAAACAAACAAACAAACAAACTCTTCAGCTTTATAATATTAGTATAGACTAGCTGACCCGCGCAACTTCGTCTGCGTCACATAAATATAGCTATAACCTTTCTCGATATATCGACTATCCGACATTAATTAAGCTAAATCGTACCTAACAAACAAAAAATCTTATCTTTCCTCTTTATTACAATAGAATAGATAGATGGATAGATAGATGGTTTAGATTAGCTTAGATTATATTAAAGTGTGAATTACTATAAAATCTATCTCTTACTGTTAAATATACTATAACACTCTGTACTTGTAAACATTATGATGCAGTAAATATTTTGAATGTGAATTTCCCGGAGGCCAGCCAGAATCCCCCGTACCTACATTGCGACGCAACCCGCGTAATTATTTTTCCGCGCGGGTATTTTTACATTGCGATATCTTCTAAGATATTTGTTTAACCGCTCAGGCCCGACTGGAACGATATCGTTCCAGTGAGAAAATTCCGTTGAGACCCGCTGGAACGATATCGTTCCAGTCGGGCGCAGCAAATTCAAACCTTATTTTTACGTAAAATAAGGCTCTAAATCGTTTGACAAAATTTGTGCCAAAGGGAAACTAGCTAGAGCTGTGTATGGCAGCAAGAAATTACTAAACATAAACCCGGAACACTTTTAAAAAAATATTGAGAGGCGCCATAGTGACGTTTGACAGTTGATGCAAAAAACGGTGTGGTAAAGTGTAGGTGTCGTAGTGTTTTTGTGTTTTGTGTTGAGTTTGTTTGTGAAACGTTGGTAAGTAAATGTTTATTAGGTTAGAAGTCCCTATTGCAACTTTGTAGATAATAATTTGCTTGACAATTCATATCCAAAATTATGTTTCGAGCCAACAAAATATCATAACAAAGATTTCGTCGTCGTCATTGAATGACCGAATTGAAAATATGAATTTGACTCCTTTTCATTGAAATAATGGTCTTGGAAACATTATTATCAACGTAAAATATAGTGATAAATCATTATATCGTGTATTCGAAGCAAATAATTTCGTATTTATTTATATTTCAAGGTTATTTCGCAATTCTAAAATGACAGTTCGCTAATAAGAATCTTATAAGAATTTTGAGTTGGAATCTTGTTAGTATAATGTATGTAGGTCTCCTAAAAAAACACTGTCATTAGATTACTTGTACATTTGTTATATTAGTTCTAAAGTTTCGTGTAAATTGATTCAGTAGTTTTACCAAAACAAAATAAGATACGCAACAAGTCGAGTCAGAGTCGAGGTCAGCGACCTCTGTCCTAACTATACGATATTTATAATTCTAAATAAGCTATAAGAGTTGTTTATATAATAATACATCGTCTAGCTCTTCAGAAACACGAAACTGTTTACCGTTTGAGATAAGAGATAATAGAACTCGAGCAATAAGCGTTTTAGTGAACACGGTCAGATGACGCATGCGATGACGTAATCACGTAACTAGGCGGTCGGTGAGGGAGTTGAGTTGGGATCTTATTAGAATAATGTATGTAGGTCTCCTAAAAAAACACTGTCACTATATTACTTGTACATTTGTTATATCAGTTCTAAAGTTTCGTGTAAATTGATTCAGTAGTTTTACCAAAACAAAATAAAATACGAAACAGGTCGAGTGGCGGCGAGATCTGTCCTAACTATACGATATTTTTAATTCTAAATAAGCTATAAAAGAGTTGTTTATATAATAATACATCGTCTAGCTCTTCAGAAACACGAAACTGTTTACGGTTTGAGATAAGAGATAACAGAACTCGAGCAATAAGCGTTTTAGTGAACAAGGTCAGATGACGCATGCGATGACGTAACCAGGCGGTGCGGGAGGGGCAGGGGTCAATTATTTCGCGCGGCCACAGAGAGGTTAAACTGTATAGAGTAAAGAGCACAAATATTTTATATTAAATTTCCGTTCTAACGAACACATTTATTTAGATATAGATTAATACCATATGGGTTAAATAAGCTTCGCAAAAAATAATTCTTTTTAACCTAACATTTTAATAATAAAAAATGGTTACAGTGAGTCAATCTTAAAAGATAGACAGATGCTGTCGCGGACTTTTTTTTAGAACTTTTAAAGACGAATAATTACTTCATACATGATATTCTCGTAACTTAAACCGTTTTCGCAGCGCACGCAACGGAAGCTCTCAGAAAGGAATTTTCTTTTCCCGTTTTTGCAACATTTCTCATTTATGCTCCGCTCCTATTGGTAGTAGCGTGATGTTATATAGCCTATAACCTTCCTCGATAAATGAACTATCCAACACAAAAAGAATTTTTCAAATCCAACCAGTAGTTCCAGAGTTTATCGCGTTCAAACAAACAAACAAACAAACAAACTCTTCAGCTTTATAATATTAGTATAGATTTGATTCATGTCTCTTACTTTCTCGAAGAAGGAAAAGGAAGACACGTTTGGTGAGGTTCGTCAACACATCGCGAAATCTTTTTGTTTTTGTTTTCTTATTTAAACCGATCTTATTTTATTACCTACCTTTAATTGCAGGAAGTAGGTAGGTACATATCCTACAGTGGACTATTTAGTTATTTAGAACTTTGTGTGTGTGTGTGTATGTGTGTGAGTATTGTTGCTACTAAACAAGATTGCTAAAATGCGCAATTTTGATTGGAAAAAAGCTGTGCCATGTGTATAAAGATAGGTTTTTATACGTGTTTCCAGTTCAAAAACGCGTTCAAACTATTAGTCCTCCCGTAACCACGGTGCGGTGCTTGCAATAGCGCCAAAATATCGGAAATAAACAAATTTGAAACCCGAAATACCTACAAAATGTGTAATAGTAATCGCGACAGTTTAAATAAAATATTACCTTATTGGTTTTGTTAAGTTATTGCATCGCGATAGTTGTATTTATTTACACCAAATGAGTGGAACATTTCAAAGATTATCGTAAGAAGTACAAATTAATAAAAAAAGTCTTAAAAATGTCGTCTTTTTATTTTCGTTCCACGTTTTGCTGGATCCGCGCTGGATCCAGCTGGATTCAGGTCAATCCAGCAAAAATTCCGCTGGATTGAAAACGCCGCTGGATTGCAATCCCTAGTGGTGATGTCAGAAAGTTTGAATATGATACTTATTGAGCTCGTACTCAATAGTCTAGGTTGGATTCCCAGGTCAGGCAAAGTGTTTTGGCTTTCAATCAGGAGTTTTTTTTAAATCTCGAAATAAGGGATCGGACAAAAAAAAACTGATTAGTCCGTCAGATAGATTTCCAAAAAATATTGCTCACATATTTTTTTTTTCACGTAAACAAAAAATAAAGACGATACAGTGCTTCGAAAACTCGTGTGACGTCATATGCTAGTACATTTTGTACCTTCAAGTGACGTTTCAAGCCCTACTCCATTGATGCGCTTTATCTTCGTCAATTTTTATTAATTTTATAAAACAAAAAACACGTATCCAATATTTTTCGATAATGTAACTGACGGACTAAACAGTATCATATTTTTTTGAGTCAGTCCGATCCCCTATTGTATTAAATGTCAAATTATGTTATTTTTTAATAAACAAGGCTTTATTATTATTAATCAGGAGTTTTTAAGTAGCAGCCACAGGATCTGTGCCTGATTGTGGCGACAGCCACCCCCTGTTACAAGGGTCCTCAACATAATATAACTTGCAAAATGTGGTTGTAATTGCATATACACCTCAGTTTTTGAGGGTTACAAGTGTAATGTAAAGTTATGAATACGCTGAAAAAAAAAATCTTAGAAAAGGCACCTAACGATATTTTTACTCAATTAAAGTCACACTGGGCTTAAATATAAGTTGCAAAATGCTGCTAAACCCTCCGTGGATAAGGGTGCTTTTCCACCAGAGATTTGCTATGCAGCTATGCTGCGAAGATGTACCTTATAGCTAAGCTGTGAAACTATGTGATCATTTCCACTGTTGCTATGCAATGTACCGATAGTAGGGAAGATAGCATAGCAACACATAGCACGCATCCATAGCACGCATCATTCCATATAAAAAACATAGCTTAGTTGAGTCCATTTCCACCAGTGCTAAGTTATGTGCACCAATGAATATGATTGGTGGATAGCAAACGCATCCATAGCAACGGAGCATAGCACATGTTTGGTGGAAAAGCACCCTTACAGGCGTGTTGTTAAATTATGTTTCTTCACCGTAGGGGATGGATATGTGAACATATATTTTATGTTACTCTGTGGTGATGGTGATGTTAGCAAATATCCTGAGAGATGAAATATGATGCGAACGCGAAATGTGTCTCTGTTTGTTTTAGGAAACTTCTACATAGAGCGAGAGAAGCTCGTGGTAGAATAATAACAGTCACTCGGGTCGATCTTTAAGTCGTGCATTCCTATTGTAGTCTGTGGATGAGTGACCACTCATTACGTACCGAGTTTAAGCTGATGATGATTAATTGTAGGTCTTCATCAGCTGAAGTCTGACTACCAATCTTACCAAATGGTATCGTATTTATTACGAAATACTATCAGGGTTGTGGAGATCAGTAGGCAGTCGCTCCATGTAAAATACTGCGATTTAGCTGCATGTTCGTGTGAGTGTTTGTGCACCCGTTATTAAAAAGTAAATAGCTTTTCGTGTCTCTATATAAAACTGTGTTGTTCTTCCAAATTATAACATACTAGCTGATTTCTGCGGCTTCACCCGCGTAGATGTCGGTCAAATTATATACTAAAACCTTTCACGAGAACCACTCTATCCGTTGGTGAAAACAACATGAAAATCGGGGCAGTAGTTTTTGAGTTTTTGGCGAACAAACAGACAGTTAGTTTTATAATATGTAGTGTTGATGCAAGAGATTTTGCTGCAGTCTTCCTTCAGGTTATATTCCAGTTAATTTATTTTAGGGGTAAAAGGGACATGGACACACAAACGGCTACCACGTGGTAACTAAAGAAATGCTGTATGTGTGTGTGTGGGTCTCAATATTAACGAATAACTTAACCTTTACAAGAGTAACTTAACCTTATAAATCGGCCCTTAATTCAAGTATCTTTCATTAGCAGAAGTAATATTATTAACAATTTAATACTCTTCAAGTTCAAAGCTCACATTACCCCTGAACAAATCCTCACAAGATCAAAGGCAATACGTTCCGTTTTATTTCGATTACTATTTCGAGTGTTTGAAACATGCAAATAGGGAACCTGCGTAACTCGAAGACATTTACAAAAGACAATTTCTCAAAGTACATTGGAATTGATACGGCATTCTCAAGATAATCCCTTCCTCCGCGTTCAATTACACGTTTCGATGTCAACGGAGGGTGTGGCACGGAGTTCGGCGTGAATGGAGGTTTAAAGCTCCTTTCGATGCTCACGGCGCGGCGTTTGTTTCAACGTTCAAGTTAGAACTATTGGTAGATTTATAGAAAAAGAGTGGTTACAGTTTAGAATAATAAGATTTAAGTAAATATTTGTTTAATGAGTCATCTATCAGCTTTCTGCCCTTATCCCTTAATGAGTACAGAAGTTAATAAAATTGGGCTTAACTATTTTCTGCCAGTCAAACTTTAGTTTGATAGTTTATTGGGTACTAACTCGTCATGTGTAAAAATAGCCAAATTGACTCTCCTGCATAATCTTCTCTGACTAGTTCTAAGAAAATGTCTACCAATTTCTCTTTTAAAGTCCAGGCATTAAATATAAAAGTATTGGTACTTATTGAGTAAAAAATGCAGCATCTGTGCAGATAAAAACGACATTAACCAATCGAAATATAATAGGAGTGGTTTACTCCTATTTTATTTGATTTTTCGAACACAGTTATTATGACAAGTATTCTAACAATTTACACGGACAGCATAATATTATACATTATCATCCAAATATATTAAACTTCTTTACTGGCATTCCATTTGCATACTATTCCGTTCGAAACGGATTGTTGAAACGGCTCTTGAGACGGAGATTTTAAGCATTCCTCTTACCTACTTTGTGACCTGAATTTGTCAGGATTTTTACGACAAAGCACCGCCTGGTTTAATCAAACTGGTAAGCAGAGGTGTACAAACAAAGGGCACGCCACGATAGTGGCGGTAAGTCCCCTCTTTGAGGAGTGGCTGGAGAGGCGCCACGGCGCCCTCACCTACCGTTTGACGCAGGTCCTCACCGGACACGGGTGTTTCGGGAGGTACCTATACCGAATCAGGCGGGAGGAAACGCCCGAATGCTTCCACTGCGAGGATCGACCGGAGGGCACGGTGGAGTACACTGTGGAGGCGTGCCCTGCTTGGGCAGAGCCCCGCCGTGTTCTCGTAGCGGCAATCGGCGGTGGCGACCTCTCGCGTCCGGCCCTGGTGCAAGCCATGGTCCGGGGCGAAGAGGAATGGGACGCCGTCGCCTCCTTCTGCGAAGCAGTGATGCTAGCGAAGGAGGTGGCGGAACGAGAGAGGGAGAGAACCTCTCAACGTCCCAGCCGCCGCGGAAGGCGCTCCGGGCGTCGGGGGTCACGCGATGACCTCCGGCCACCGTAGACGCGGGCCCGTGGACGGTGAGTAACGGGCTAGCTCGCCGTGCAGCCGTCGTCATGACGGCAACAGACCGTGTCGGCGGCGCGTTCGTGTTTCACGCGCGCCTTAAAGAGATGTCAGCAACATGGAAGGGCAAGGGCCGACGCCCGTCGGGGCTGTGGATTATCGAAAGGATAACGCGGCTCCGACACAAGGGCAAATATGGAACATGGGTTTGGTTTTTAGTCAGTAGTAGTCTGACACTCCCCTTCGCTCTACCCAAGAGCTTTTCCACCCACCAAAAAAAAAAGGTGTACAAACAAGTGCACATTTTTTGTTATTTAAAAAAAAGCTTCTCTCAGCTTCGTCTCCAAAATTCAAAAAGATACTTAAACAAGTTGAAAGTATTCTCGTCGATGAGATACTTTTACAGTTATGTAGTGGAGCATACATGAGGAAAACCTTGCAAGTAAAAGAAATATTTAAAGGCAAAATTCAAAATTTATTATGTATTCATAAATTAAATAAATTCATAATTACCTCTTTTGGAAGTTGGCAAAAAATAAGTATCAAAAATGTTAAACCTTACATACCTTCACGTCCACTCTACTAACAAAGTTGCATGTAACTACTTAAATCACAATGATTTACGTGTAATAAATTGCTGGAAAAAAACACCTTATCCCGTTTAAAATAAAAATCATTTTCCAGCAACCACAGAATATAATTAGGATTGAATTTGATGAACAAATTACGTAGACTACGGCTATGTGGTAGGTCTCTAACATCTAGTTTCCTAGAAACTCTCACTTAATACATTCCTTCCTAACGACCTTCGTCGGATTCGGGAATCTAAGACCAATTACGTCCTCGTAAAGGCATTCTTCAATGTGAGAGGGTTCGCAGACAGTAGATACTATTATGTTTATACCTACTAACCAACTGTTCAGTCATAAGCAAACAGTTGAAACATTTTTTGTTTTAACTGTTATGGCTTATGACTGACGTATTTGCAAAGACTTGACGGCACGATTGGCAAAGTGGCTGAGCGACTGGACTGCTGCGCTGAGTGTCGCGGGTTCGATCCCCGCACGGATCAAATATTTGTATGGCCTACTGATAGTTGTTTCGGCTCTGGGTGTGTTTGTGTATGTGAGTTGTTTAAGGCGACATTAGCTGCCCGCGACCTTGAGCGCGCGTTTAACTCATCGCCTAAACAAATAAGGTTGAAAATGGCGATGCGTTTGATGCTCGTGACTGCCAAAATGAACGATAGTTCGCAGATTTAATTTATTTAAAAAAAAAATACGCTGTAATGTTAAAATATTTTTACATATGTCTTTAGTTGGTTAAATTTCCTTTCTGATAGTAAAAAAAAAATAACAGTTGTTACTCAAAATATTGAGCATTTCGAGACGAAAAAGTTTTTTCGTGTGATTTTTTTTTTCGAGGTTCCTGATTACTTTTAGAAAATATTTTTGCATAAGTCTTTTACCTATACATTTGACTATACACTGTATTTTTTTTGGAATTGTAATAAGTTGCAATACGGCTAACTCTGCGACGAAAAACAGGTCGTTTTTACGGTGCCCCTTTAACTGCGCCATAAGTGTTTGTAAACGCACCCGCGATACAGGAGAAATTCCTAGTGGGGGGCAAAGTTGTTTAAAAAAAAAATCTTAACATTTATATTTTTTGGTATCATTATCATCATCATGTATTTTTGGTATGCTTTTATTTATTGCCAAAAAATATTTTTAGTTGTATGCCACACACACTTTTGCCATAAACAAATTTCATATCATAATAATATGTCAACATATAGACCATATGAAAAAAAAATGAAACTCTTCATCTACATAGCGTTTTCCCAACTATTTCGGCTTCCAGTCTAACGAATGCAGCTGAATCCGTGTTCCGTGATCTACGTGGTGCGACTGCCTATATGACCTTCACAATCCAGTTAGACTGGGTAATACATTGCAACTAAATGTATCCAAATGTTTTCACGTAGTATTTACTCGCCAGAAATCTATTATCGGCCCCGGGTATAAACTAGATGGTAACTAGATGGATTTGAGCAAGGAAACCAGTATCAGAGATCTTGGTGTGGTACACGACAGCAAGCTACTTTTTGATGATCACATAGAAACAGTTGTCAACAAAGCGTTTAAAGCCTTAGGCTTCATTATTAGAGCTTGTGCTAACTTTCATTCCCTTAAACCATTAAAAGTTCTGTATTGTTCTCTAGTACGTAGCCACCTTGAGTACGCTTCTCAAATATGGAACCCTCAATATGAGATCTACAAATCTCGTATCGAATCTGTTCAGAGGAAATTTTTGCGGTATTTGGACTTCAAGGCTAAGCAATTCTCAGTCGACTATGAACACCGCTGTAAGCGATATCATTTCTTACCGTTGGAAGTAAGACGCAATATCAGTGATATCTGTTCTTTAGTGAACATCGCAAACGGCTCGGTTGATTGTCCCGAACTACTCAGCAAAATTCTTCTTCGTACTAACATAAACAACTTGAGAAAACGGCCACTACTTCAAGTACCATTCGCATCGACTAAGTATAGGCGCAACGCCTTCTGCATACGTAGTACTATAGCTTTCAATAGTTTGCCATCACACCTGGAAATCGATTTATTTTGCACTAGCGCACACAAAATTAGAAAGATTTTAAATAAGGATTATTTTGGTGACACCATAAATAGATTTTAATCCTTATTTTGGTATTGCATGACTTTACATAAGACGACTTGACTTTACTTAGGCACATAGTATTATTTAGTATTTTAAAGTGACAAGGTCACTATCATTATTGTAGACTTTACTTTGTAGTTGTTTTCTTTTTTTATATCTAGTATGTTAACTTACATTGTATTCTTTAAATTTAATTAAATCACTGTAGGTAATTGGTCGACGCAAGTTATAACTTGTAACTAAATAATATATTAATACACATGTGGAAGCTTGTAATTAGCAAATGAAACTACTTATGCATGATATTTATAATTATTATTAGTCTGTAAGCTTTCTTTAAAATTAAATAAATAAATAAATACAATACTCCCTGGTTGTCAGACCTTCAGGCCACTGACTACCTGTAAGGACTGTCAAAGATAGAATAGAATAGAATATGTATTTATTCGCTAATGGACAGCAGCAACACAAAAGAGCAGCACATACATAAACAAATAACAACAAACAGCTTAACAATTAATTATACAGCTCAACTGCACTCAGCATGCCCATAACGAAAGGGTAACCAACTCAGCATATGCTGGGTGTAAAACACTCAGCGCTGGTTTTCAGTAGGCCCCCCGCAGCCACAATCAACAACCGAAACCACCAGTTCCAACAGTTCTTTCCATCCGTTCGTGAGCGGCTAGCATGGTATTGACAATAATATCCGTGGTGCTAGGCAACTGGGCTTTTCTCAGTTGTGTACGTCCCTGTGTGCCTATAGGCCTTGTTCTGTTCTGTCTCCTGCTGATATGGAGGGAAGTGCAAATTATGTTTTTCCTACTCCTCCGCTATTCTTTTCTGATTAATTTCGTTGGGGGTCCAAGACAGTTAAATCGTTTCTCTGGGACTTTGTCGGGCTTCCTTGTCTCGGCGGTTTTCTTGTGGTCGCCACTGTAGATTCTGTCTTACAGGAGTTACAGTGGTTTGGGAATAGTGTGGCGCATTTGTCCAACGTCTTAACGTGCTACTCGAGCCATGAAGGAAACTTGGTACGTAATTTATAGGTGGTCACACATCCGCGTGCCAACCTAAGAAATTACGGCTTAACCTAATGATCGACCCGAGTGGCTTTGTTCTTATTTAGCTACGACCTTCTCCAGTACTGTACCTATCTTTTTCTCTTTTATCCTCTGTTTTGGAGGCTTTTTGTCTTGACTATCCAGCCTACCTCATCATCATCGGCCTATAATTTTCCCACTGCAGGGACTCAGGCCTCCTCTCTAGGAGAGGGAAGGGCTATAATCCACCACGCGGACCCAGTGCGGGTTGGTAAATGTCACATCAAGTCTTCGTTTTTTTTTGTTTTAAGACATGCCTTTTCCTTCACCGTTTTGAGAGTTGCGGTGATGAAATACATTACACAAAGTACTAGCTTACTTACCTAATAATGCAATCCAGTAGTCAGTAATACAATCCTTTAGCCAGCCAAAACCAAAACATAAACACATATTTACTTATCTGAAAATTGGACTACCTCGGCAGCCGTTATGAAACAACTAGCCAGCCCAAGATACGCTACTTCCCTAACTTTCCCTAAATATGCCAAGATTATTCTAAGTTGAAAAATAAATTGGGCAAATGATAAGCCAAAGGCCTATGTCAACTTAACGTAGGTAATGGAAAAATATTTTAGGGTTACGTAGCGAAAGGGTGCCATCGGGACTCTATTGCGCTCCGCTTCGCTGTCCGTCCGTCTGTGTGTTTCGTAAAAAGGTAGTTCAGAAGCTTTATCACAAAGTGAATAATTACTATGGCCGCTATAATTCTAACTAATATTTATAAATGAGAGTTTGTTTGCTTTTTACCTTTACGCCTAAATCACTGAACTGGTCATCCCAAAATTTTGCATATAAGCTGTTAGGTGTACAGAAATGGACACCGGTACCGTTTATTCCAAAAAAGAACGGTTCCCGAGGAAAACAACGTTAGGCGTCATGTGTGTTTTTAATCATGATTGAATTATATTTTAAAAGAGACTTTACTAGTATTTTTATAATAATTTCAAGCGGACGAAGATCACGGGGCTCAGCTAGGAAAAAAAAAATTAAAAAAAATCGTTTCATCTGTTTAGAAGTTAAGATAATAATATAACATACCTATACCCACAACATAGAATACAAACAAGACAGATACATGTATTTATTTATTTATTATTTATTTACACACAAAATACGAAACACCCTTTTAACACCCTTTCATTCGCTTACTATCGTAAAAGTACAAGTAGGTACTTAACAAGTTTTTTTTTTGAGCTACGTAAAATAACATACGGTGGTACAGAACCCATCGAGTGCAAGTCCGACTCACACTTTCCTCATTTTTGGATATTCTTTTAGGTATTATAAAGGTAGTCTTCGGTTACCTTTTTAGTATCTACCTAGTCCTTTTTATGATTTGGGACAGGATCCTGGTATAATGGAATCTTTCAAGCGTGTTTGAGTAAAGATAGCAGATTTGAGCCATTGTGAGCATTAGTTTGATAGATCGACTGTTATATGAACGAGAGGATAAAATGGATGGATGGATATTTAAAGACTAGGGTAGTTGACAAAAAAAAACTAAAAAACTAATGAGTCTGTCAGATAGATTTCTAAAAAATATTGGACACATATTTTTTATTTTTTCTCGTAAACATACAATGAAGACGATACAGTCAGTGCTGTGAAAAATCGTGTGGCGTCATAATATTGCTCACAATATTATAAAAATGTCTCAACATTTTTTATCGGCGAGTGACGTCACAAGCTCAAACACTCAAATTCACACTCAAATCTTTGACGCGTTTTACCTTCGTCAACTTTTTTCTTGATTTGATAAAACAAATACGTAAGTATACAATGTTTTTCGATAATCTAACTAACTGACGGACTTAACAGAATCATATTATTTTTAGTCGGGAAACATCCCTATTTTTGGGAGATTTTTGCGCGTTACCTACCTACTTTGCTTGTGTGAAGCTCAGACCAAGAAAAAAAGAAAGACGGCGCGCCGTGAACACCAACAGTGAAGCCACAAAACCACACGCCTATAGCAAGTAAACATACAAGCTCACGCACACGCCTACACTAAAACCACACGCATTTCTCCCAGTACGTCACGACTTCACGAGACATTGTCTACACACATAGATAAAAAGTTGGCTTCACTTTTGATGTTCGTGGCGCGTCGTCTTCCTTTTTTTGTTGGTCTGAGGTGTGAAGTTCAGGATTTTCTAAGGCATGTCTTACAGAGTAAGAAAAAAAACCAAGTCGTGATCTATCAGTACACAAAATTCATTTTAAATAAAAAAGTATTTATCATTGCCATAAAAATTGGTTAAGGAAAAATGTGAGACCCTGGCTCTAGAGCTAGTTTAGAGTGCCTGTATTTCAGAAGCCGTAAAAAATAGTTTATTAATCCATTGAAGCTTGAATAAGTGACAACCAATAAAAACAATATTACTAAAACAAGCTAAAAATTGCGATGAAACACCACTCTGTTGTGTAAACAAATATTAAATATGGTGGCCCTCATATTTAATTTCTAAGAATCTCTTCAGCCCACTTTTCACCTACGCTTCTATGAACTCGTTATCGACCCTCATTACAACGACTGCTCACCCTGTGAACCCATTCGCTCGACCGAACGACCTACTGCAAAGAATAAGAAATTCTTCAGAAGCGAAACTCAAGCCTTACTTTTTTGCGTACACTCATGCAACAAACACAAATTTAATAGTTGGATATTTTCTTTTTTACGCAGCCACTGACCTCCTTATTAGACTATAGGTCGCAATTGCGACGGCTGCTATAAGTCACAATAGGGAATCGGACATAAAAAAACTAATTAGTCCGTCAGATAGATTTCCAAAAATTATTGGACACGTTTTTTTTCATTTTTCAC